>BQMI01000112.1:1353486-2706973 GCA_026005395.1 Asobara japonica
GAACAAATGGTTGTGACAGTTGCCCACGAGTTGATCAAATTTTTTGACAAATCCAATTCTTCTATATTCGGAAATAACTCCCTAAGACTTCCTAAAGTTCCAGCCGTAGAGATACCCTCATTGCGCACTGATACGATACTCAATTCACCAAAGTTACTCTGCTTTTTATTGACCTTGGAAAAGCCCACCATTTCCAAAAATGGTGCATTTATCTCTTTCCGTAAATTTGACACATTCTCCCTGTCAACACCCGCTAATTCATCGTCTATATATCCATAACGATTCTTTATTGCGTCAACACAAGATATACCACATTTGACTTTACCAGGACGTACGAATGAGCCGGAAGTTGGATATCTGCAAAGCGGAAATTGCCGGAAGTTGGTATTAAAGAAACATTATACAATTAATTTGGTGGCAGTTGTATGATTATTAATTTGTCAGAGAGCCCTCTGAGAATTAAAAAGACAATGTTTTGGTTGCGTTGAAATGTTTCCTCAATAATGTATGTAATGCAAATAAATTAACACCTGGTTTTGAAGTATTCTTTGTCGTGATATGTTCCGTTGTGCTTTCCTCGAGTGGGATTATCCCAATCAATACCTAGCCAAAATCCTGCAGTGCCCTCCACTGCTCCGGTATAACTTATTGTGCCATAGTTATCGTCACAAGAGATGCGTTGACCAATCTTGTAATTCCCCATTGCAGACATGTTTTTTAGCACTTTGACTAGTTTCTCAAGTCAAATAGCCTGAAGTGGGAAAATGGAGGAATTAATAATGTTATTGGCGAAGACCTCTGCATTGCATAAACTAAACAGAAAAAATTGCATTAAAAATAATCACAAGATATATGTTGCACATTGTGATATATTCGTCAAACTCAACTTGGTATTTTAAATTTATAATAATTGAGACATATTGTTTATAATAAAGTTCTCTATAATAAATCTTTATAGTGAAATGTGCTGAGAACCCTTTGGCGGGATGATAGCGAGGTTAAGATGATGTCAAGAGATTTTGAAAATGTTTGTTTAATTATTTCTGTCAGATTCATGTGTCAATCATCAGAAAGTGTCATTTCACTTTTTTGACAACTCACCTATACTCCGCACTCCAATCATCAACAACTCCAAGGGGTTATAAGACACTTGGTGGTTAGCCAGGTTGGGCCCTCTCCGGGCATCGCTCGGGTATAAAGAAGAGAGAATTTAGATAGATTTCAAGAGTCTGAATAAATAAGTTGAGTTTGTGGAGACAAATATATAGGACACAATATTTTGGGGTGATGTTTTCCGATACAGGATCGATACATTTGGAGGTATCGATATTTTAGTGTTTGATCTCCGAATTTGGTATCGATATTTTTGGCGTGCAGTATGTTGGGTGTATCGATATGTTTGGAATTGTATCGATACTTTATTCAAGTATGATTTCGTGCTAGGTTTGTACTGTAACATCGGTAATGGAGATTTTTAGTCCATAGTCGATTTATTTCGGTCGGGCTCGAAACTCAAAAATTTATTGTAGGTCTGAAAAAAAATTAACAGCTCAGAAAATTTTCTGGTAAATTTGGACATATTACGTAACAAAAATTGTTTGAAAAATTTGAAATTTATAAAACAAATTGTCTCTCTATAAAACAAAAAAAAATATAAGAACTTTACATTGGTATTACATAGTTATATATGAGGCGATAATGATACAGTTAATGATGGTGTAATGAATAGGAAAAAATGCAGAGCATTTATTGATACTATGGATCAGTTTGCCCTCCCCAGGACTCGTTGCCATATTGATCGACTCGAATTGCGTATTGAATAGTATTAACGCACACGGGACCAAAAATTCAATTTTAAAAAATTTAAGTTTGCCTCCCCATAAGAGCCCAATGTTATATATATGGGGCGTAGTTTCATGGCAATGGTGTGGTTGGCAACGCTGGTGCTCCTTGACTGGATACCCCCACTCCATCAAAAATCTTAATTCGCGCCCCCGCCACTTAACCCCAGAGGCGCTCTTTAGTACGATACTATATATATATATAGTGTAACCTTGTTGTGTTGGTCTACCCCAGTATTTATAGTTCAATATAACTTCTCGCTTACCGATCAAAACTCACCGAGGAATTGTCATGTCTGCAAATGCAAAATAGGGTTAAACATTAGAGATCGATAATGAATTTAAAGGCTGACAGTTCGGACTTTTACGGTCTTGTGACAGAACTCTGCGAAGGAATACTCCCCAATCATTCATTTGATCATGGTGCTGATAAACGTTATAAAATACTCAAAAAGATGCGAACGACGGCATTCGAAGTCCTTCTGAAGACACCGGTCTGTCCAAACACAAACAAGAGTGAGTTGTCCCATTCAATTTTTGGTCAAGTAGTTACTGTATATAATGATCCCACAGATAACCAACAGAAGGATCTCGATGCCACTACCGAACTCATGAAACATGCATTCGTCCTCCGCAGCAATTTCGCCTGCAGCACGAAGGCTGACAAGCTTGATGAAGCAATGGATCGGCTTCAAGATGGTATGGGAAGTATTGATGGTTCATTGGAGTCAGTATTACAGTTCCTTAATTACATGAAGGCTTATGGAACTACACAGAAAAATGACTTGGTGAGAACAATGTTGTTTTTGGCTTTTTTTTTTAACTTGAATGCTTCTCGTCGAGTTCTAAACAAATGTGTGTGTGTGTGTGTGTGGAATCAGAATTTTTCGTTAACGATTTCTCACGAACGGGTAGAACGATCTTATCATCATCGAGGTCTTATCCGGAGCGTCTTTATGGAACTTAGATCGGATTAGCTTTTGGTTTAAATTGACCGAGCAGTTTTTTTATCAACGATTGAATTGTTTACAACGCTCTATTTCAAAAACGGTAAGAGATACGGCAAAAAGTACTAAGCAGAACTTGCTCTGTAAGTGCAAATACATATTTAATTTCTTATCACTTTTTTCCATATTTGTCATAATTAAGGAGGTATGACGGGTTTAACCTTCGGGCGTTCGTACCCCTATTGGCGTCTCACTCACACTCCAGTGATGCGCATAATTCTCGTCCTCACGCTGAGTATGCGGCTAGTCAAATATTCATAATTATCTGCTTGATAAATGGGATAGTTTAAAATTCTCAAATTTGCAAATTTTCGGTGTGAACCTCACGGATCCAATTGATTTACCCACACTAGTATTTTTTTCTGAAATCAGTCTTTAAACATTTAATTGACGTAGCGGCAAATGTGGGAATGGCAAACAGAAATTACAAATCGGGAAGTTTATCTTTTAAAATAGTGTTGATCATCGCATGATTCACTTTCCTCTTTTTCAGAATATCTTCCACTTCGGAAAGCAGAATCCCGTCCTACCGGAGCCTCGGATGGCCAACGGAAGTCTCGAATACAACATCTATCCAACAGCAGCTTTTGAACTCCCCTACAACATTGCCAAGCATTCAAATCGATTCATAAATTTCTCCGATCTTCCAATAAATCCCCCCTTCAGTTTTCCTACCCCAAGCAACAGGGATACCTCCACCAATAAGTTACCAATGCCTTATTGCTTCACACCAACGCTGCCCATGCTGATGGTCACCACGGACTCTCATCTAGAAGAAAGTCTCCTGGAGTCGCCATCCTCTGAGCGAATTCCTCCAACTGACTCTAGCACACTTAGTCTGTCAGAGACTTCCAACGTTCCCTTCCTCAACATACCTTGGTCCACTTCTGAGCCCAGCTCCACCCAAAACAAAAACTGGGAGAACTTGGGTAACCGCCTAGAACCGGCCCCCTCAACATTCATTCTGGAATCTGAAAATGCCATCGAACACGTCCAAAATTTTGGACCATGGTCTTTCGACCCTCAGGCCCACGAAACGAAGACCAAAACTTCCATGATAAATCTATCAATGGAGGATTTCTTGGAGCACATTAAGCTGGTTCTCCTTGGAATTGAATCAGACTCGTTTATCTGGAACAATCAACTTGGTTTTGTCTTCAAATTTACCACAACAGTGCCACGCATCAGCAGTGAAACATTGAAGAACATCTCCAGTGAGATAACCCACTGGGCGACTTGCTTCAAACTCCTCACCCTGTTGATCCGCCCAGGTCAACACTCCACGGGCAAACTCCGTGAGGACAGTCTCATCTTCCGAGCAATGTGCAACAATATCGATGAAATACTACTTCATTATCAAGCTGTAATTCTCCAGGTGTTTGGCGAGTCTTCACCACCCCTCTTCTGGCTCCTCCACCAGGTCAGCCCCTTCGGCTTTCTCATCACTGAAGTTGCTAGACTCTGCCGATGTGAAAATGTCCGGCAAACATTAATAGGCGAGGGAATTGGCCTACTCTCTCACATATACAAAGAAGTGACTAAAATAACAAAACCTAATATTGCACTCGTCTACTACTCAATTCTCAAATCCTGCTGTGAGGTGTATTTCGAGTACCTCGAGAAGTGGATATTTCAGGGAAAATGCGATGAGACACATGGAGAATTTATGATAAACATTAAAATTCCATATCTGCGCAATAGGGGTTACAAATTTTGGTCAAAATGTTATGGGATTAATAAGGACTCGGTGCCGGGTTTTTTGAAGAATCTTACTGATTCAATTCTGCAATGTGGCAAGGCAGTGAGATTGCTAAAAATTTGTGACCCGAAAAATCCTATGTGCACACTGTTCTCCACTGATCATCCAGCAGTCAAGGTCAGTTTGAATGTAAATATGTTATCTGAGCAGGAAGAGATTTGCCAGGAATACATGAACCGAGGTATTGAGATTCTGGGAAATGTGACGTTGAGATCAGCTCTTCAGCAGATGCGACGTGTGGAGAAGCATAAGGCTGATTTTGTTATTGCAAGGCAGATCGATGCCCTTCAGCGAATTAAGAAGAGCCAGGAGGAGGCCAAATTGATCATAGCTGAGAATAAGAGAGAACTATTGGCGAATTTGAAGAATCAAGCTGAAGAGGCTATCTCGAGGAAGGAGAGGGCGAGGGAGGCGAAGCTAGTTGAGGAGAAATTGGAGATAGATAGGCAGTGTGCACTGGAGGAGGATGAAAAGAGGCTTCTCCTTGCAGAGGCTAAAATTACTGCTGATTATTATAAGGAACTTGCTGAGGAGGCTAAGAAGAGAAAACTTCGAGCTTTGTGGAGGACTAGAAGAATGATTTTATTTGATGAACGTGTAGAGCTTATCGTTGCTGTGAAACACGCGGAATCAGTTTTGGGGGTGGATGATCATAGTATACTGAATACGAGTGATAGGAAGGATGAGAACAGCAATTCCAGTAATACGAATTCGCAAGATACATGTATCACACCAAGACCTACTGCTCTCTCCCTCAAAGAGCAACTCTCTACTATTGAATCTACCAATTTAATCCTGAAATCCACAAATCTCAATACTGATATTTTACATAAAATATCAGAGAAAAGTCAGGTATTGAAGTCGGCAAAAACTTTGGGCACCAGGACTTGTGAAAGTGATAAGGAAAAAGATGAAACTACTGAAGGTCATTTCAACGTTGATCCCAATCAAAATGAAGAGTCCAATCTTGTTGATACTGTTGATAATGACCACCGAACGGAAACCACTGATAATGATCATAATTGTCTGGGGCTTATGGAGCTGAATGATGCAACTCCAATGTCCTGTACCACAGACAGTTATCATCAATCAGTCAGCTCTTCACTATTCTACAATTTCTTGGAGGCGGAGTCTCTGGCGGGCTCTAAAAATGATGTAGAGACACCAATGAGCATTGAGGAACACCTACCTCAGTGTGACAAACAGACTATCCCAGAAAGTCAGTCATTTTTCAGTGGATTTGGCCTGGACAATGGCCCCACTAACTTCGAATCATCTCTAACGATGGCTGACGTTGAACTAATTGACAATACTTCACTGCAAATTTACCTAGAAAAATCAGTGGTGATTCCTCTAATGGTGCAGAGTAAATTAGCTAATTCCGCGGTGATTAAATATCTACTCGAGGAGCACAAAATTCTCTCCCATTTTCAGAGTTTGAGAAGTTTTTTCTTTTTGTTAAATGGGGAATTTGCGAGAAATCTTACTGGTGCTATTTTTACTAAGTTCTACGAAATAACTATGCCAACTGAATTATTTAATTCTGCTACACTTACTAATTTATTAGAAAATGCTATACATAGCAGTCTTAACTCGTCGTATGAGAATGCTGAACTTTTGAGTTTATCCGCAATTGATACGCCCAGTCTGCTGACACTGTCTGACCCAGAAGCACTGGATTGTTTGTCCTTGCATTACAATATTTCCTGGCCCCTGAACATCATTCTCGACGAAATGCTGATGCAGCAGTATAGCAAAGTCTTCAAATTTTTGCTGATGGTAGGGAGAGTCCTCTGGGTGCTGCAGGACGATTTTTGTATCTTGAAGGTAGAGCGACAAGCAGCTTTGTCACCTCAGTACCACAGGCTTCAGCTTTTTCGACATGCTATGGTGCAGTTTATGACGGCATTCAGCAATTACCTAACGTGCAGTGTGCTCCATGCCAGTTGGACAGAATTTGAAAAAGAGCTGGAAAACGCTACAACGATAGATGAAATTTACTCGATCCATGTTGGTTATATCAAGAAAATTCTATCGAGGTGTATGTTAACACCAAAAGTTGAAAAATTTCGACATTGCCTTTGTAATATTTTCAAAATTATACTCAAGTTCCATAATGGCCTGAGATCTCATGAGTGGCGAAAAGGCCCCCAGTATTATACTATATCCAATTACGCCAAGTTGGAACAAATGTACGAAGCCTTCTGCGATCTGAGAACTTATCCAGCTCAGGTTGTGGAGAAATTCGCTAGCAGTGGATATCAGAGCCATTTGACCCATTTTTTGGACGCCTTGAATATAAATCCTTTATACAATTTGTCAACAAAAGGCATATAAATGTGTCATTTTATTTATATTACATTGTTTTCAATTAACCTAATGTGTAACAAATTGTTTTGGGCTTTTGCGCTCAAATTGTAACGTTCAAGGGGATGTCGTACTGCTGGTCCAGACCAATGTAGGAATCTGATATTAGGTAGAATGTCAATCGGGTTGTACCTGAAATGGATAAATTCATGCTGTGATTATTTTGTTTCTTCAATAAAATTATGACAAAAAATTAAAAAAAAAACACTCTCATTTTTCTCACCATAGACGACCCTAAATAATTTTAATTGTTTATAACTCTCTGACGCCGAAACGGTTGAAGATACGAAAAAAGTCAGAGGACACAAAATATGTATTTTTTTATAAGGAACAACATTTGTTGGGCACAATTTTGCGTATCTATAATATTTCGTGAGATATATCACAACTCTTGAACACGTCAGGTAGACAGAAGATATAATTTTCACCTACCTGGAAAAGCTGGAACTGTGAAGTGCAGATGATAACTCTTCCCCATCACAGCAACTGCGGGTATTCTCTTCATTGCCCACACCTCATTCTCACCAACATCTCCAAGCATAACAAACCAGCCATCAGCCTTGCCCTTCATAAATTTAGGGCAATGTGTTTTTCCGCCAGCAGGATTGCACCTCTTCAATTCAATCTGCAGGGTATACTCTGCATTAGCCTGTACTTCAATACAGTCTCTTTCCCTGCCCATCACATCAATCACCTTCACATTATCCTTATCATCGTGCAAACTTAATTTCACATTTATAACGGGCATGGTCTTTGCCACATTACAAATTTTCGCCATCTCCTCATCTCTAAATTCTCTCCTCAAACATTCAATGACTCTCCTCTCATTATTCGTAACAGTAGCACAAAATGCTGGCAATGCTTTCGGGAGCCTTCCAAAAGCCTCCAAATTCAACTTCTCTATATGAGGTAGTGTTAGCAAAGCAGACTCATCAATCCACCTAGCCTGAATAATCATTTGTAACAATTGCATAATCCTCAAAGCACTTGACAGCCATCCATTCTCCGCCACAATATCAATCATTGCTTGTAAAATTCTGATTGCCTGATCCAAAATGGATTTTAAATCAGTAGTATAATCAGTCGAAGGCAAAGTTGTGCGTGAAAAGTGGGATTGAAAGAGAAGAAAAGCTTTCGTATTAGGAGACTCATAAGCCTGCTCCTCATCAGGATATCTACACCTCTTCGACAACTCCTCATTCAGGATATCCTCATTGTGCCTGACCGGAAGTTCACTATATTCATGAGCATTGCAAAGAATTTTTAACGACTGTACAAGAGTTAAATTAGCTTTCAATTCTTTACTGAAGTATCTGAGAGTCTGATGGGATAAATAATAATACGATGCAATTCTTCCCAGTGGTAGAGGGCAGAGGCTCTGGAGGTGTTCATCATATGCAACACACTGTGACTCAGTTAGCACCATCAGGGTCTCATCGACTAGATGCGATAGATACTCATTGACTGTTCTTGACTCCAAATCAGATAAATTATAATACTGAGGATTCTTCAACAATCTTCTGAAGAAATATGTCCACGTGAGATAATCCAATAATTGCTGTTTTGTTTCTACCGTACCAGCAACAATTTCCGCATTGATGTGATCGGGGAGTACTTCAAGTAGACTAGATTCCACGGGGAATGGTTCGTACAAAAACTTTTTATAAAAACTCTTTTTAATATCATGCACGAGAACAACAGCTACGCCAGAATCATCGAATTGCGGTCTCCCCGCTCGTCCCATCATCTGGAGGACATCTGTAATTGGCATATCAACGTAGCGTTTTGTTTTACCATCGTAGTACTCGGTACCTTTAATCACCACCAGGTGGGCTGGAAAATTAACACCCCAAGCTAGAGTTGCTGTTGTTATCAGCACTTGAATTCTGTTATTAACGAACAACTCTTCAACAGTCTGGCGATCTTTATCCTGGAGGCCAGCATGATGTAGACCGATGCCGAAGGCCAGTGTCAACTTCAAATTGACATCTGTAATATTTTCGAGGATATTGTCCATCTCAAGATCGGGCATGTGGAGCCATTGCTTGGGATGATCCTCAGCAGCGAGATAAGCTATGAGATCCAAGGCGGTTAGCCTGGTTTGCCGTCTCGAAGAGACAAAAACGAGGGAGGGACTTGCCGGTGCATGCTGTCTTATAGCTTGGAATGTTGGCCGGTTCATCGTGGCCATTCTAGGGCAATAGTGCTTACCGGGGAAGCCACTTATGTGCACTTCAAGGGGCACCGGCCTCACTGATGGCCGGAAATTGTACAAACCCATTTTGTTGATGTTCAACCACTGCGCCAGATCCACAGCATTCGCCAGGGCCGTTGATAATCCAACTATTCGAAGTGTTCTTTCTGTATTAGCAGCTATGAAATTTGTTCTCGAAACTATTACCTCGAGAACTGGTCCTCTGTCTTCACCAAGCAAGTGGATTTCATCGATTATAATTAGGGCGACTTTTTTCACATAATTTCTCGTTTGCCAACTTCTACTAATACCATCCCACTTCTCTGGTGTTGTGACAATAACATTAGCTTGAGCAATTTGTCGAATGTCTGGACTAACGTCTCCCGTCAGCTCAACGACCTTTTTCTTGAGTTGCTCCTCGAGCGTAATCTTCCAATCTCTCATCCTCTCACGTACTAGTGCTTTCAGTGGAGCTATATATACCACCTTTTGATTTGGATACTGCTTGAACACCCGGAACATTGCGATCTCAGCTGCAATGGTTTTCCCTGAGCCTGTGGGAGCCCCCAGCAGAACATTGTTATCGGTGTGGTATAGACAGTGGAATATTTGCGTTTGGATTGGATTAAAATGAGTAAACTTGTATAATTTTTCGAATCCAGGGTCTTTCAGCGCTGCCACCGGAAGTGGTTGAAGCTCCAGGAGATCTGTATGAGGTGGATGGGTTTCTGGAAGGACAAGATCCTGGGGATTCAGTGTTAACATGTGAGCGCAGCCCAGCCAACGATCGCTTATGGCTTTAACAATGTACTGACTTGGATGTTGATCTGGTAGTGGAATTGTCATTATTAATTCTTGATACTCGCCGCTCAACACCATTTTCTTCGTCAGGAGAAAGTATTCGTGATGATAGATGAAATTAGATTCTGTATCTTCAATCCAAATCCAAAAGGCCTCTGATGTTCTCCCATGCACTGAGTCATTCCACCGAAATCCTGGTTTTATTTTCAATTTTATCCTCAAAACTGTTCGAGTTATGGGTTGGATAACAGCATCGAGCTCCACAGCGGGAAATTCACTGCAGCATTTCTTCACCAAAGCTGCGGATTTTTGATTTCTCAAGAAAGTTCCAATTTCCTTGACATTCATCTCAGTTAATCTCTCGATTGTTAATGAACGATCTCCAATCTTCTGAATGATACCATGATCCAAGCAGTGAAACTGTCTGAGTGAACTTACATGATCCCATTGCTGTGCCTCCAGCATTTTTGCTATGTTCAATAGACTCATTGCCATCATTGCATTATTCTTCCTCAGCATAATTTCAAATAAGGCTCTTGATATCCTCATAGCATTTTGGATGATATAGGCTTGATCGGAGATCAGAGAGAATCCAGAGAGTTTACCTCTGGACAAGTAGGTCTGGATGAGAATATTAACTTTACCATGAATATTTTCAGCTCCACCCTGAGCTGCAACTTCACAGTATTCACTAGTCAATACATCCAGCTCTTGCATCTCATCATCACGCACCTTCAACTGCTGAAACTCTTGGGCTCTTGATAACATTCCCAAGATCTCCGCCTCCGTCATTATGTCTTTACTCAGATCATTGAATATCTTAACAGTGTCATATTTGAGATAGTAGTGGCTTGATGTCCTGCCAAGATCAGTTGCACTCAAATCACCAGTTCTCGAGTTGTACCTTATCATCTTGGCCTTGTCAAGATCCTTAGCAGCTGTACTAATCAACTCATGCCGTTTTTTATCAAGATTTGGATCGTCAAGAACATCCTGATAAATCATTCCATAGGGAATGGGATTGAGTCTCATTCTAACAAACAGATATGTGTAACCAAGCCACTCGACTGCCTCCTCAACATTCGATACTGTACCCGAAGCAATTTCAGCGTTGAGATTGTCCGGCAAGTGTGTGATAAAGCTGCTCTCAATGGGAAACTGATTGGTTAGCAGTGATAGGTAATGGGAGAGTTTATTGTGCGATGTGATGATAACAGCATGACCAGAAACATCAAATTGGGGCCTGCCTGCACGCCCAAATATCTGAAGAACATCTAGAATTCCAAGATCGATGAATGATCCGTGCTTTGAATCGTAAATCTCGGTGCCCTTGATGATAACTGCATGAGCTGGAAGATTGACACCCCAAGCCAATGTAGAAGTGCAAACCAACACCTTTATTGCACCTTGCCTAAACGCCTTCTCCACCATGTTCCTGTCTGATCTCAACATGCCCGCGTGATGCACTGACAAGCCATTAGAGAACAATTCCCCGAGGTACTTATCCCTCGAGCTGGTGAAAGCCTTCTGTGTTAACTTAACATCAGAATCAGGCTGGAACAGTTTGATCGTGTCATTCTGACGGGCCAATTCGATAATCCTCATAGCTGTCTTCACAGTAGCATTCCTTGCATGCACAAACACCATAACCTGATGTCCTTTTCTTACATTATCCAGCACTTGTTGATAGCAGACCAGATCCAATTCTTGGAGTTGTTGCAATGGTTTTGTGGATTTAACACCGATAAATGTCTGACTTAGGGGAACAGGTCGAAATCTGTGGTCAAAGTAGAAGAGGCCCTTTCTAGGATTAACTCGGAGAAACCTAGCGACATCTACGTAATTGGGTAGAGTGGCAGACAGGCCGACAATTCGAATCATCCTCTGTGAGGACTCTACTTGTCTGAGGGTCCTTGCTACCAGTGCTTCCACCACTGGACCTCTATCACCATGAAGCAGATGTACCTCGTCGATTATCAGAAGTTTGACGATGCTTGTTAGTGCAATGTCACCAGCGCCCTTTCGTGTTACAACGTCCCATTTTTCGGGGGTCGTTACAATCATCTGTGTTTGTAGGAGCTCAGTTTTTGTCAGCTGCATGTCACCAGTCAATTCTCGGACTATTACTCCGAGACAACTGAGTCGTTTGGAGAAACTTGCTGTCATTTCAGCGGCCAGCGCTTTCATTGGAGCTATGTAAACTATCTTAAACTCTTTATTGTTTAGTACTCCGTCCTCGAGGTGCAGTTTCAATTGATGGATCACTGAGAGGAGAGCAACGTTTGTTTTGCCAGCTCCTGTTGGTGCACAGATCAAGAGATTCTCACCGCTGTTGTACGCTGCATCAAAGACCGTCGATTGGATTCGATTTAACTCTTTGATACCTGCAAACGCCATCTGGGTAATTGAGTCGAGACCGGAGATTTTAACGGGTGTGTATGTGTAGTCTAAGCTACTGGCAGATATTGGTATGTGAACTTCTTCGCAGAGTGATGAGTTCTTGCGTACAACATTCTCAGGAAGCAGTAGCTTCTGGTCAGACACGTATCCCGGTGTTCTTTTCGAATGCTTTTGCGAGTCAAAAACGAAGGGATAGGATTCTACTGTTCGTGTTGTTGCAAGAAAATTCTGTTTCACTGGGGCAAGAATCGGTGTCTGGGAAGCTAGAAGTGCCTGTTGGCGTTTTATTCTCAACAATGAGGGATTGAAATCATCGTCAGAGATATCTTCGTTCTGATCGAATTTGTTGGTTGCTTTTAACAATTTTTTCTCTTCCTTTCGCACCTGCTTCAGTAGGGACTTTTCTTCTTGGGATTGGACAATTACCTGGCAACCTAACTGAGGTTGTGAGGTGGTTTTTGAAATACCTCCGCTCATTACTAACTGTATTTGAGTTGTGAGACATTTTTCTACTTGCTCTCGATATTGTAGAATATAGCTGATGAAGTCCAGTTGGGCACTACCGAGGAAATCGTAAAGTTCACCCTGTGCATTTTTCTGGGAATTTGTTAGACAATTTTTAAGCATTGCACAAAATTGTTCGAATGGGGTTTCTGTTGAGTATCTCTGGTGGGACTGATTGAGTTGTTTGAGAAAATCTTTTTGGTGAAAATCATTGGATTTTGTGGGATTCTCTGTGTATACCATTGTGAACATAGTAGGTGCGGGCTTTGAGACAGTTTGAGCCATGTTATGGAGGAGAAGGGTTTCCTTGGTGTAATAGTGCCGCATTGGGTTGTAGGGAATTTTCTCTCCGAAGGTCTTCCCATCCATGACAGATTCGCCATCTTGGAGATGGTGGAACAATTCAAGCTCGTCATCACTGAGCATGGATTGCAGTGAAGCCACAGCATCGACGATCTTACGAACAGTGTTCTTGTCTGGGGCGCCTAAAAGTTGCTCCAGCAAGTGGAAATTCTTGTTCGTTGCCACATGTTTCTTCGTTATTAACTGACGGACAATGTCGAAGGCGAGGTCTTCTGCTATCGTCGATGACTTCGAGCCGAGATCGCCTGGAAAGGATAAAGATGTTTAAACAAATACATAAAGGAATTATACTAGGTTGGAGAAAATTTGGAATTCATTTATATGGTCGTTTTTAGGATTTAAACTGGATGCATAACTAATCCGTGTTGGTGTTATTATTATTATGAAAATTTTGAGAGCCATATTGGTGAAGTTTATTAATGTTGATAAAGCATAGAATGAAATGATAAGTCGAGATGAGACATTGGAAAGTATGAATTCATTAAAAACTTTTAGTGAATTGTAAATGTCTGTTGAGACAGTTGCAGTTAAAAAATATGAATCCCTAACGAAATATTCGACATAACTCACTGCAATGCATGGAGACCAATTGATGTACTTCCGATAATGTTACCTGGACATCATCGGGTAGTCCCTTGCACAGTAGTTCCCATTCGCTGTCCCTGCAAATATTATCATTTTGATATTGACTTCACAATGGTAAACTGTGGCTTTAAAACACAGGATACATGTCAGAGTAAACTTACCCCTTGCCATAATTCTGCCTCTCAATTTCCTTCTCAATGAGATCATTGCCGATACGTTGCAATCTATCGTCCCTGTCCAAACTAGTGAATGACCGTAATGATCGTGTGATCCTCGGTATCTTACGCATTGCTACACCAGATTGATGGGCATTTAAATATTACGAATTTTGCGTTAGCTCATCCGGCGGGCAGCAGTAACACAACCTATCCGAGGTTATTATGCTTTACAGGTTAGACTGGGTTAGGCTAGTGCACATACGATGTCAGATACTTGGGAAGGTAAATTGCCAACCGGTGACGCTAGTATAGCGTCAAATAACCCGTTCCTAAAATTTCCCGCCAATTGTCGCACACATACCTCAACGGTAATAAAAAGACCGCGTCTTTTATTGAGATCTTAAGACTTCCGTAAGAAAAGTGGATTATCTCGTTAACCAGTAGTTTTTTACTTTACCGTTTTATAAAACCTATAGGCAATAGAACTGGATATAGACAGTTGACATTATTGTGGCAATAAGATGAAAAGACTTTGATTGCGACAACTTTTGCACGCGCACAAATACACACAGAATTTATTGGAAACCATTTTCAGATTTGTAAAAAGAATTATATAAAAATTACAATTTCTCAGTTTGGGGTCATTTCGATCAAGAACTTGCCGCGCTAAATTGAAAATAAGCTATAAATTTCAACATTTTTGCGATTCTAAAAGTGTTTCGGGTCCAAACATTGTAGCAATGTAAGAAATTCTGAAAACGTCAAAAATAAAAGGACTAGAGCGCAAAAGACGGCCATAGATGGCATTTGGAAACGAATCTTTCTCAATCAATTTATTCACTGTTCCTGACTACATAGTTTATTACAATGAGGAATATCATATAAGCCATACACAGACATAATAGTACATCGATTATTTTGCTTACATAGCTTCGTTTATTTTATTTTATCTTTATATTCGTCGCTTGTTAGTTAGATCTCCAACTTACTTATTATACACAAATAGAAATGTAAAGCTCGAATTTCTTCTATTGTAGATTTAAATAATGACAATCTTGAGGACTGGGGAGAGTCGTTCGGGAGGTGCAGATTTGCCATGAGAGTTTGTCCCTGGGCAGAGAACTTCGGGCAGTTCGTTAGGACGTGGAGAAGATCGGTGCGAGTCGGCTGGTTACAATTAGGGCAGTATAGTAGTTGATTGTCGAGCTTCATAACATTTCTTCTGGGAATAATACGCGGGGAATATAGACGTCACAAGACGACATTGGGCGGTTATTTGTAGATAACAGATTGGCAATTTGAAATTCAAGAACGATTGTCTTTGCGGGTATGCAATGTTTGACTCTTGAATTGGTATAGTGACGGAAATGTCTCAAAAGATGAGTTTTCTCATCGTAAAATGTTCTTATTCTCCAATATATTTCTATAGTTGCTGAGAATGCATGTGATGTTGTTTCTGAAAACGTCAAAAATAAAAGGAACAGAGCGCAAAAGGCTGTCAAAAGCCTGTGGCGGTTGAGTCATTATAGTAAGGTCTCTTGATAAGAAAACTATCTCATGGCATCAAATAAGAAAAAAGCAAAAGAGTAATCAAAGTCGCTCCCACGGTAATTGTTTCAATTAAGTATTATTATCAATCTGATGACGGTTTTTGTTGTACTTGAGTACTGGACATGATGTGGTCTGGTATAGCTAGGCCGCATGATGCGTTGGATTATCCCGGGAAACATCGGACTACTCAATATTATATTCTCCATTCAAGTGTTATATATGACACGGTGTAAGCAGAAACCACTTGTGAGAAGTTTTACAGTAGCTTCTAGTATTTCTAACAATTAAAACTCCATTGTCGCAACCATGGAAGTATTTTTATTATTCAAAGATTATTCAATAGACTTCTCCTGGATCTCCCAGCTACTCATCTATTTCATGTTTCGTACAGAAATTATTAAATGATTGTTCAACATTCCTCTTATGTGCGAAATCTTGTGCTGAAATCAGAGGCCATCTCGTTGTAGACAACTAAACACAATTGCACCTGCTAGTGCTATCCGGAGATATTGACTTGCTATAGAATTGGCCGACGAATCACTGCTTTCGAATTACAAAAATATGAAATCGATTGCTAAGTGTTTGTCCATGATTGCACTACCCTTATTGATTTTTGATACTAATGACCTTGGTTACTGTTATCAACCTAAATTTACCGTATGCCCACGGTAAATCCAAAGTAGGAACTGCTTGCGGTAAAATTTCTCGGGAACCATGTGAGGCGTCACTTGTACTGCGTTTATCTAAGTGTTATCACTTAGTTATGAGTTTCATGTCAAAGGTAATCTCTGCTTGCACACTTGCCCATTTCCGATGTCTCTTCCTCTGGCGGTGCTTATGTGAACCGCTGTACCGGTACAAAAGATTTCGTTTATTTTCAACTTCCCCTGGACGACTTTGTCGTCTACACGTGCGAGAGCCTTGGGCAAGTGCGCCAAATAGAATCATAGAATGCACCCCCCCCCCTCGCCCATGGCGCATGGTTTTCTCATGTGTCATTTGATCATTGAATCGCTACAATTACACTTTCCATAATATTTTTTCTGTTAGCCGTTATTACATTTCATTATTTTATCGATTATCACATGTGCTATAAAATTAAATCTATAGAAAATTCTGAATAGAAAGTGTTTATGAAAAAGAGCTGCAAACATGTTTTTGAAACCTTTTAAAGTTAAATCTAACAGTCAGCTAAGAGGAACGGAAAGGTTTGTATATAATAAATAAGCGCAATAAAAAATGTTTAGTTTAGTCACAGTTTTTAAATGACAATGTGCCTTGATGTACATGTAACTATAGATAAGAAGAGTTGGACTAAACATTTTGCTGGATATAGAGTAAACCGAAGAATTCGGGGGAATCTGACATTTTTCACCGCTACTTTGGTCGACATATTCAGTTCAGCTCTCATCTCAATCAAACCTTGCAACAAGCTGCAGAGAATAATTGTACAAATTTGACATTTCCAGGAAAAACTTTGCCGAAGATGTGGCCCGCACATTCCCTATATTATCAGATGTTGACATCCAGAATTTAATCTCCAAGAAGGAATCAATAACTGTTATGAAGATCGTAACGCACAATGATGAAATTTGTAAATTATACTGCATCGCTAAAATACCAATGTTCTTTCAATGCAATCGATTGGATACATATTTGTTTCCTACAATTTTCACACTTTGGCAGTTTCCAAATTTACTATATGCATTTACGACACATCGTCCAGTGATAGCTAAACTGGTAAACGGTGCTAATCTGATGCTGCCCGGTGTTATTTTGAATGGACCACGCACACTGCGGTCCTACGGAGAGTTGAAAAAACATACTGCAGTCTCTGTAAATACCGAAGATAATAAGGTAATGTTACTCTGTTCATCCTAGATTTTATTTATTTTTTTTTTAATATTTTTATGGAAGGTCGCTGTCTAACCAGGGCTTTTAGCGACACGTGAAAGTCGCACAAGTTACAAGATATTACAGGAAGTTTTATAAATTATATCTTAACTATTTATCTCTGTTTAAACAAATTAAAAAGAAATATATCATGTATGTTTGTGGATGTAAAGGAATAACCTTTTTGATACTTTCTAGGTGGCACTAAATTGTGATATATTGTCAATGAATTGTGGTGTTCTCTTATTAGATTATGAGGTTGAATAATGAAGGCAACAAAATATAGAAAATCAATTTAACTATTTATTCTTGACTCTGGTTGGTCAGAAGGTACGAGTGAACTGAACAGAGATTACAAGACTAATTGAAATGACTAAATCATTTGCGATGGTTACTCTATATCTCGAACCCAAAAGGAGTTTTATGGCTCACCATGGCTCTGCTAGAAAAACTCATTGAAAATATTTTCTCACTTTTTCTACATGTCCAGGAGTGAACCATAAAGTAATTGAATCGCCCTTTCCGGACGTGCAGGTTATAAGGAATATAGAGGTAGTTATATTCTGACCGAACATAAGTTTTCACAAAATCCTACATTGCTTGATTCTCGTTTGAGTATCTAACATGTCCTTGATATTGCGAGGTAGTGATCCTAGATTTTTCTTCATTGCAAGCATTGTTCGGCATCAAAGGTCCGTTCTCAAAACAGTTCCTTGAGTTGATCCTGCTCGGAAGTTTATTTAACTTCCCTGTATAACTGCCAGGGATTTTCCAAGCTAAGATACTATTAAATCTGTATCATAAAGGCCAGAAAAAATGTTCGTTCACGGGTAGAATTCGTATTAGCAAATTGTTCGCAATTGATAAATACAGGAAACGCACGTGTGCCTCAGGTGAAACTGTCATGGCATTTTATAGAATGATTATCGACTGTTTTCGTAGGCTGCCGTTGCAGTAGGACTTACCTTTCACTCATCAGAGGACATGTACATGTCTGCTGGTCACGGGAAATGCGTTGATGTATTACATGTAATTGACGATGGCCTCTGCCAATTAGGAAAGAATCCCGTCATCAGGCCTGAGCTTGGACCCGCTTTTCATACTAGTGAAGCCACAAAAGTTGACGATTTAGAGAAGCAAGTGGAAGTCACAACGATCAGTGAACAAACTGAGTTATCCAATGTTCAAACGGCTGAGGAAGATAGTAATGAGATACTGGATGGATGTAAGGTATGTGCTTGAGGTATCTCAATTCTATAGTTAGTAGTTAAGTAGAAGTCATCGATTACGAAAGGAAAGTTTTTCTTTACTAGTCCCCCCATTGGGATAAATGTAATAAGTAGAATGTAACTATTCAATTACTATTGCGAGGTAATAGATTTCACGATTAATTAATTAGTATTTAAACACTTGCTTATCCCACCATTTTAATGTTAATAATTCATAATATTCCCCGATTTATTGAAACGTTATAAAAACTACCAATTCATGTAATTAGTTAATTTATCATGCCTCTCTCGATCTGGAACTGTGAATTAACCGAAAAAATACAGGATGAACAGCAGTTTCAGTTAAAAGAATGTATCATATTTCAGGATGAGGTCGAACCAGTTTCCGAATCTCCCGCTCCATCAGATCCTGTGGAGAAAATGGACGAGCTTCTTGAGTATTCATTTCTAAAAGCCTGCAAAATGATAAAGCCGCCCGAACTCCCTATCTTGAGTTCGAATTTCTTTAAGAACCACCTAATTCCTGCTTGCCCACCCGATCAACCATTGGACATCAAAAAATCGAGTTATAAAAAGTTATCAGTTTTTCTGGCTAAAATGAAATCTAAACAGGTTATCGATACCACGGTAATCAAAGGTGTTGAGAGTATAGTCTTCATTCAAACTGAAAATCCATTGTTGAAACAATTAGTGATAAAGGAAAAAGCGGAAAAGTTGCCACAAGGACCCTCCAATGCTTTGGTTGTTAGTGATTGTTACAAAGTTACTGCTGATGTCACACCGCTTCTATCGCAATTTGGGTACACACGCGGTGACATTATGAGGCGAGCAGATATACGAAATTGTTTCACGGAATACGTGAAGAGAGAGAATCTTCAGGATGGAAAAACTTTGAAACTCAATCCTCAACTTGCTGGTATATTCAAGACAGCAGAGCATATTGTAACTCTATCAATGGAAGATGGTATCAATAAATTCATTGGACGCATGACCCATGCACACGAGATAACAGTTGATGGTGTAACTCTTCTGCGCGTTGGAAAATTAGAACCTATTGACATAACTGTTGTGACAAGATGTAACAATAAGAAAGTAACTTTGATCAATAATTTACAACAATGGGGTATTAAACTTGATGAGTTTAGTAAACAGTGTCAGGGCATCGGTGCTAGTGCTACAATTACGGATGTTCCAGGTAAGAAGACACCAAGTGTTCTTGTTCAGGGCAATCAAGTACTTTATGTCTATAAGTTACTGACCGAAAATTATAATATTAAGAAGACTTATATACAGGGAATGCAGTACGCGCCAAAGAAACGAAAATGAATGGTTTAGTATTTAAATAACTGTAAACTGATTTGATAATAAAATGATTGGAATGGGTTGAACCGATACCTTTCTGACTGACAGCTGTACAAGAATTGTTTCAATACTTTTTCTTGAATCGAAAGTTGAACTTAAGGTGTCATATATTCGTATATCCACAAAAACCATTGTGAGTCCTTGTGGGCAATTCTACGGAGACTTTCACCATTTTCCCAATGGGCAGTGGTCATTCCAATTGTCAGGACTGGTGGGAAAGGAGGTAGAGGGTTTCACCACAGACGTCCGCCATCGTAGCACAGCGGTTTCTGGAGTTTCACCCTGTGTTTAGAATATGATGATTGAAATGGTGAGTCGGCCCCAGCCGCGAGGATGGGTGTCCAGTACTCTCGTCTGAAGGAATGCCCAAGATCAGCTACCTTGGGGAGTACTACAGAGAGGGAGACCAGGAAAAAAAAATACATATCCGGAAGTTAATTGTGCGGCCCTGCGAGGGCTACACGCCCATCTCGTTTATTAAAATTTCCAAAGTTTTAGAAAATTCAATGGATATTATATATATTCGATATTAGATATATTCACATATAAGAGTTACATATGCATCATATATCCTACACCTATTTTCAATATGTTTGGTCAGATTTATATGTAAATCCATATATATATATATATATATATATATATATATATATATATATATATATATATATATATATATATACACGTTATAGCCATAAACTTCCATTCGACATACAATTGATCTATACTTTACATAGATTCCATACATATACTAATTATATATCGAAATGCCTCTCAATTTCCTCTCGTTACTTTCTCATCCTAGTCAATTCCTGACGCGCCGCTCACGTCATCAGGTACATAGATTATACAATTCATCTCATTTTAGGTGACCCACATCAATCGAAGTTTCTGTGTATCCGAATATTGAAGCCATGAACAATCTTGTTAAAAAATCGATTTGTCATCTTGCTCACGTTTGGTGAATCCCTGTTTTGGACCTAGCACTTTGCTTTCAAAAAGTCACTCTTGGAACCTCCTATATTACGCTTACATTGAAAAATGTTGCGAACCAAAATACTGGATTAACCCGTCTCCTGAAGTCCCCGACAAGTGAGTTTGAATGCAAATATCGGATAGGAGAGCAGGACTAAAATTTTTCACCTCATATCGATCTGGCGTCAGCGCAGTTGAGATGACATAATGCTGGGTGGGATGGTCTCATGGCTTCACTTAGCGACACATGGATCAACCCCAAAATCTGTTGCACGCCCACAAAAGTCAATGATGTTCAAATGTCGACATTACCTGTTGATAGTTTCTGAAACTTCACCCGGATAGTCTCTTCTAGACTTTCCTCCGTCGCTGCCGCGATAAAATTTTTAAAAATCCAAAGAAAAACTGTCAATAACTTTCGCAAGTGCTCAGGAATACTATGACACTATAATGATCACAAACTCAATGTGATGCATACTGTGCTCCAGCAAGGTATAGTAATAATTCTAGTGATGTCTGGTATGATAATCATCACCGGGCTGATAACAAAAGCTCATCGTAACGAAATTATTCTACAAATGATGGCCAATGTGAGTAGAAATTTCGATCAGCTGGAAGCAACACTTGATACAATAAACAGTGAGACGGCAATCGTCAAACTACGATTTAATCAATTCATTGAAATTCAGCGCAAGCATTTGCTCGAGTGTATTTTTCGGCTTAATGAGCGTGAAAAAAACAATCCACCAATTTTCACAAATTCCAATTCATCTGGACTACCTTGACACATGTTCTTCCAAGACAAAATCATTCGATTATGAAATTTCTTACGTCATGACAATTACAAGGAGATATTGCTTTTTCGGTGATACATCAATTACTTCTTGAGGCTCGATGGCACATGGAATTAATATATAAATTTGGGAATCAACAAATCACATAAATTCTCAGCAAAATTCCCACAATTTATCGACTCCAAATAAAAATTAGTGACTGAAAAAAGAGAAGACGTAAAAAACGACCAAACGAAATGAATAAAATATTTTCCTATGCACAAATAAATCTATAATTAGAAGAGGCAAATGAAGAAGATGAAGGGTCCAATTTGAGAGACAATCCATGAAAGTAAAATATAAATTAATACATAGCATTTTTGAGGAGATTAAAGAGTGAGGATAAGTGATAAATTGCCCCACTCCTTGCTCTACCATCTTCAAGCCTGGGAGGTCATAAGTGTACAGTCACTTCAGTAGAGAGTGACTGCTCTCAGTGTACATGTCAACAAGTAGCTCGATATAATTTTGCATTAGGAGAAAATAATACGATGTCATTATCAAAAGGTTATCTATTTTTCTATCAATAACGCTTGGACTATCGCTGGTTAGCTCATAGATTAATTATTGATATTATTTTTCAGATTGTCGAGGAGGTGGGCCAGGATACAGGAGCCCACTTGATGCAATGGGTAAAGGACCGAGAGAGAAAATAATCTACGTTGCTTGCCCACACACTGATCCAACAAAGCCAGATGTGCTTGCAACTGTTGATGTCGATCCAGATAGCTCCACCTATTGCCAAGTAAACTTGAGTTGTTACTTGCGAGGTATTTATGCTGGAAAGAGAACTTATTCTGATGATTATTTTGCAGATTATTCATAAGCTCAGGATGCCGTATGTGGGCGATGAACTGCATCACTCTGGATGGAATATCTGTAGCAGTTGTTTTGAAAGCCCGAGGAGAAGAGATACCATGGTCCTTCCTGCCTTGATGTCGGATAGAGTTTATTTTGTCGATGTGAGCAATGAAAGAGAACCCAGGATTAAGAAGGTGAATTTTAGGAAGGTTTCGCTAGTAGGAATCATAGATATAAAATTATAGACATAAGTAGTTTTTTTTATAATCATGGGCGGCGTAGGAATTATAAAATGGATCTGGAATCCTTTTTTTTCCCATAATTTAAAATTAGTCTGTTATCGGTCAATGCTACGGCATGAATCTCTATTGGTCACAGTCCAATTTGTGGGAAAAAAATACGGTATCTTCGAGTGATAAGAAATCTTTGGCAGATACTTTTTCGTTACAAAACATTTTTATCACTATCTCAATAATACGGGTTGCTAAAATAGGAGATATATATGGATTGATCTGAATATTGGAAGTTCATATATATATATATATAATATATACATATACGTATATATTCCACCAGTCCGTGTGGCGAAAACCGGAAATGCGCGTGCGGAGCACGCGCCACTGGACTCGTCCTATAGTAAAAAGGAGAGACGAAACAAACTATCGATATATATCGAAATAATCGAAAACCGTAAGATCGAAACCGTCACGCCACCAGTCCCTGCGGCGAAAACCGGAAATGCGCATGCGCAGCACGCGCCACTGGACACGTTATAGAAACAAACAAAAGACGCTTGCACCAAATTGGAAAATTGAAAGCTCTCGTTTATTCGAAATCATGATTAACAGTATCTTCAGCTTCGGGAAATATATTGTTACTTCAAATACCACCTTTTGGTTTCATCATTGTTGGATTTTTTCCAGGTTTTGGAGCCTGAGGAAATACATAAACAAGGGATAGCAACTCCCCACACCTCCCATTGTGCCCCCACTGGTGAGATAATTATATCAACGATGGGAAGATCAAATGGTGAAGGGCTTGGAGATTTCTTATGTATTGATAGTCAGACACTCGACGTCAAGGGAACATGGAGCAAGGGGGAGAAGAAAGCATCATTTGGGTACGACTTTTGGTATCAACCCTATCATGATATACTCGTCTCCAGTGAGTGGGGGGTGCCGAGAATCTTCAAGAGGGGCTGGGCCAGTAACGATGCTGCTGATCCTTGTAAGTGTGGTAGAATCTACCAGAAACCTGGGTTCTCTGTCGTTAATATCGGGTCAACTAAAAAACTTACCCGCCTAATTGTTCAATTTATGAACAATACCGAAACTGAATAGTAGAGTTAAATGTATTTCATGACTATATCTTATTGAAATATAATATAATGAACTTTACTGCAGTGGTATATGGAAGAAATTTGAATATATTCTCCTGGAGCAAACAGACCCTGGAACAAGTGATTAATCTTGGGGAAGAAGGGATAACTCCTCTTGAACTAAGATTTTTGCACGATCCCACGGCAAGTGAAGGCTATGTCGGTTGTGCAGTATCATCGAATGTCTTCCGGTTCTTCAAAGAGTCCAATGGGAAATGGGCGGCTGAAAAGGTCATCGATGTGCCTGCGAAGAAAGTCGAGGGCTGGTCAACTCCATACATCAATGGTACGTAAAAGCAATTTTTTATTTGCGAATACATTACACTCGCCAAGAAGAGAACAGAAAGAGGTAATTGATCCATTGAATTGTTTGAATGTTCTAGGAATGATAACCGACATTTTAATAAGTTTGGATGATAAATATTTGTATTTTAATAATTGGCTTCATGGGGATGTGAGGCAGTACGACATAACAGACCGGAGAAATCCAAAATTAGTGGGTCAAGTATTTCTTGGTGGATCGATACTCTCAGACTCGACTGTTCGTGTAGTTGAGGATAAAGAGTTGAAGTCCCAGCCAGATCCAGTGTTTGTGAAAGGGCGCAGGCTGTATGGTGCACCACAAATGCTTCAATTGAGTCTCGATGGACGGCGTCTCTACATATCTACAGCCCTCTTCAAGCCATGGGACGTTCAGTTCTATCCTGAGCATTTCAAGTAATTTCCATCAAAGACAGAGCAAGACTGTGGTACATTAAGCCATATTATCATTATTTTTGTCCCCTTTGATAGGCATGGTTCAACGATGGTGAAGATCGATGTTGATGTGGAGAAAGGTGGAATGAAGTTAGATGACAAATTTTTGGTTGACTTTGGAAGCGATAAAGATGATGTTCTTTTAGCTCATGAGATGAGGTGAGATTTTTTTCATATTATTTTCATTCTATACAATATAACAAAACTATGTCGAAATTGTAAGTATTGTCTCATTAAATTGGTCACATTTTCTAATAATAGATATCCTGGTGGTGACTGCACTTCAGACATTTGGCTGCCCGAGAATCTGCAAGGATTATAATTATTGGTAATTAAACATCAAATTTTGGTAATGTGGTCTTGTCTATCAATTTCTTATTTTGGAATGGCATGGTTATTAAACAAACACGTCAATGATTTAGATCGTACTCTTTTTAAATATTCATTAAGTGTCAAAAGTTACTATTCTTAAAAATTAAATGCTTTGCCACAGATCATTGATGAATAGCCGATCGTTTTATTCGAAATTGATTTCAGGATGGATGTGCCAAATTAAAAGGGGACTGGAACCATTCCTAATGATGCATTATTCTCATTTTTCAGTTGCTACGGATTGATGTAGTCGTTGGTCACCGAGTAATAGCCGGAAGCAAGTGAAAATAAACAATTGGTCCCCTGAAATTGACAGAGAATCACTAATTCTTCTCTTCCCCTCGACTCCTTCGTTATCTTATCACAGTACTTGAAATTTCTATCCAATCGCACAACTACAAAATTATGTAAAACTTCGAATGAAATATTGTTTCGTTTTTTATAGCAATAGAAGAGAATTATATGAAAAAGATTATATGAATTAATACGCATTTCCTCCACCCTTCTCTTTTGTACATCCCACGGAAGGTGCTCTTCAACATTTTTTAGAAAGGGAGTACTGGACACCTACGCTTACGGCTGGGACCACTGATCTCTACAATCACATAATCTTAAACAATAAATTTTTCGTGACTTGTTTAAAATATATGGATTTTAATTATTTGACGGCGGGCTTTTCAAATTAAAAATGTGATTGTGATCCATTTGACGCATGCGCATTCGCTTCAAATCTAGTTCGCTCATAGTTCGGGGTGACTACAATATGAGGAAAAAAATCCATAAAATTTCTACAAAAGACGATTGATTTATTGATTTTCGATAAGAACACTACCCACTCAACTAAAATTCACACTCCCAAATGAAATCTTCGGCATTTTTGGTGGAAGTCTTCTAAGCGGTTGAAGTAATGATCTCTTCCAAATTTAAGAACCCTGACTCAGAGGCTTGATGTGTATAAGCATCGTTCCATTGCAATCGCATGATTTTGATCGTGTTTAACTGCATGAGCCGCCAAATTTAGCACCACATTTGTAATCGATCAGTGCATTGTTCCCAGTGTACTGATCTCGTAATTTTTGGACATTGCCTGATGTTGTTTGGTTCATTTCTATCTTTGTATATTGGCGAAGAATCTACTGAAGCTGCTTCCATAATTACTGTCGATATCGATTCCTTTGCGTTGATAGAAAATAAAATGAAGGGAAATGACTGGTGAATTGGGTGTCATCAATGTTTCAGCTGGCAGTGGCTGGAAGAAGGCTTTTCTTCACTTCACTACATTCGTGATAACTTGTGTGTGTTGACTGTTGTGTTAATTCAATGCCTGGGCTCACCACAGCTTCGTAAGAAGAATTGCGCTGCATTGACTGTTGTCGATTTAATTTGTCTGTAAAAGAGGATAATACAAAAATAGTGGGAGCACAAATAATCTTCCCGATTTGTAATCTCTGTTTCCCATTCCTAGATTTTCCGACACGTCAATTAAATGTTCAAAGGCTGGTTTCAGAGAAAAAAATAGGAATCATGAAATTTTGAATACTGAAATATACCAGGTGTCGCTAGCTGCGACTATGTCACGTGACGCACTGACCAATCGCAGTGCGCGTCGCGCATTCCGACGCTCCTGTGCAAATGCGGGCAAACACGCATGCGCCGGCGGTAGTCGGACAACTTCGGATCTAGACCGAATATGAAAGTTTGAATGGTCATTAAAGGTTCGCAGCACTTAAAATTCACCAATAACTAATAAATCACGACATGAAAGTGAGTCAAATTTTGATCGGAGCTAAGGTACGCCGAGACACTCCAATTGCGACATTGATTAGCTTGATCACAGCTTTCCTTCGTCAATAATGATGGGTTGAACCTTATGGCGATTTTCATGCTGCATGTTAAAAAAAAATCGGAAACTAGTGCATAAATTTCTTTGAAAACCTAATCAAGTCTCGGCTGTGTGAAAAATAATCGACTCGGGTTTTCACGACGGTACCACCCTAGAACCACTAATTTCACGCACAAAATCTCTCAGTTGCTATTGTATTTTACACAATAAACTATACTTCACCTTGATTCCGACACAAAAGAAAAGATAACTCCTCTTGAGTTGCAACATGTTGAAAATCTTCACCACAAGCACCATGCAATACAGCTACAACAACTGACCTCGGATTAAAGAAATAGAGTCCCTGTTTCCTCATCTTAAACTCATCAATGAGTGATGCCATTCCCTGAAGTCATAAATACCAATAATTAAGTCTTTTTTTATGTACGCACGTTAAGTGACCTCCATTGTTATTTATTAGGCTATTTACCTTGGCGGCAGTGAAATCAGCACCTAGGACATATCTGCAATCAACAACAACTGGCAATTGACTCGAGCCCTCTCGCATTCCAGCATGGCCAACAAATTGCTTTATGAAATCAACAGCTGGAAAATATAGACTATTTCCTGGTATAACTAAAAGATAATCAGTGCCAGACTCCGTCTAGAACACAAAAAAATTTTTAACATTAAATAGGTGTCCAAAAATTGATAAAATTGAATTAACAAAACACTTTTATGAAATGCCTGTATTTTAATGAATGCTTTCAGTGCTAATTTCTATATATAACTAGTGGGAGAAAAGTGTGTGTGTCCCCGTTGGGAACACAAACAAAACTTCCCGATTTGTAATTTCTGTTTGTCATTCTACATTTTCCGATACGTCAATTAAATGTTTAAAGACTGATTTCAGAAAAAAATACTAGCGTGGGTAAATCAATTGGATCCGTGAGGTTCACACCGAAAATTTGCAAATTTGAGAATTTTAAACTATCCCATTTATCAAGCAGATAATTATGAATATTTGACTAGCCGCATACTCAGCGTGAAGACGAGAATTATGCGCATCACTGGAGTGGGAGTGAGACGCCAATAGGGGTGCGAACGCCCGAAGGTTAAACCCGTCATACCTCCTTAATTATGACAAATATGGAAAAAAGTGATAAGAAATTAAATATGTATTTGCACTTACAGAGCAAGTTCTGCTTAGTACTTTTTGCCGTATCTCTTACCGTTTTTGAAATAGAGCGTTGTAAACAATTCAATCGTTGATAACAAAAAAACTGCTCGGTCAATTTAAACCAAAAACTAATCCGATCTAAGTTCCATAAAGACGCTCCGGATAAGACCTCGATGATGATAAGATCGTTCTACCCGTTCGTGAGAAATCGTTACCGAAAAATTCCGATTTCACACATACAAACACACACACACACACACACACACACACACACACACACACACACACACACACACACACACACACACACACACACATTTCTTCAGAATTCGACGGGAAGCATTTTGGTATACTCAAAACACCACTTACGAGGCGAAAATAAAAAAAATCGACTTAGGGGTCATTACAATAACTTCCCGAAAAATCGGCATATTAAAAAGGATTTGGAATTGAAACAAAACTCACCACACATTTTTCAACTTGTATCGTGGGTCGGGCTGATGGATAAAGTAGAAACATGAGATTAATTCCAACGCCAACTAAAATGCCATATTCAACCCCAATTCCAAGGCACAGGAAGAAAGTTGCGAACATGGGTATTAAATCCTTCTTACTCGATCTCCACATAAGTTTCACTACCTCGTACTCAATCATGTAGATCACTGCGCATATTATCACGGCCGCCAGGGATGCTGAAAGAGAGCAATATTCTATACAATGTGAGACGAATAAACAGGTCATTAAATCAATGAATGTATTATTGTGCAATTAAATATTGCCTAACAGGAAAACTGACCGATCATGATCATCCTCATTAGCAGAGCGCTCAACAGTAAAGCAAATTAATAAATACCAATGAAAGTATATAGGAACCTTTCGGAATGAAGTAAAAATACGGTGTGAGAAGACTGAGGGCCAGGATAATAAGAATTCCAGTGTACAATCCAGACATGGGTGTTTTGACCCCACTGGCATGATTGACAGCAGATCTACTGAATGATCCCGTGACAGGCATGGCCCTGGCGCACGAGCCAAGAACATTGCAGAGTCCAAGGGTGAGCAGCTCCTGGGTCGCATCAACACGAGTTCCATTGGCAAAGGCCTTAGCAATAGCAACATTACCCAGCACTCCAATAACCGGCACCAAGAATATTGCTGGGCCCAATTCACTGCACATTTCCAGAAAATTCAACTGTTTATCATTGATTATCGTTGAAAATGGCGGCAAACCAATAGCCGGCAAGCCCGATTTCACTGGTCCCGTTAAAATGAATGGTGAGCCAGTTGTTGAGCTCATTTTATATGCAATTGTTGAGCATACAACGACGACAATAGCATTCCTAGCAGTGGAAATCAGCCAGAGGACTTTGGTAAAGCTGCGCCGATCTCTCGAAGGCTTGCCACTCTGCGAGCCAAACTTGATATCCTTCAGTTTTCTCAGTGACAGTAGAAATATTATACAGGACAAACTCATGCCAGCATCCCAGAGATTTGTATCACCTATGTTGTTCAAGACTTTAGCTATGGTGTCAATAAATCCAGATGAGTTAATAGTCAGGCCCAGCATGGCCTTGAGTTGTGATGCTACGATGATCACTGATGTTGCCGATGTGAAGCCGACGGTTACCGGGATCGAGATGAAGTCAATCAGCACATCTGCAAAATAGACGTAGTCAACTTCAATTTGAGGTGGGTTTGTGAGAAGGTTTAGAGAACGTCTTTTTCAAGGTGGTGTAAAAGTGGATATATCTATAGATATCAGGATAAATAATTGGAACTAAGAATTGATAAGTCGAAACCGTTCGTTCATTGAATTTTGTTCTTTAACGAGTCCGGCCGCGCGTGCTTCGCACGCGCATTTGCTTTTACCGCCGCGCTGACTGGTGGCGCGTCGGTTCCGGTCTTATGCATTTCGATAATTCCGATATACATCGATATATTCTGCTCGGTCTCTTCCTTCCACTCTTAGATTTCTTTTAACATGTTCAACGTTTTTCTTATATAAATATCAAAAGCATTATGAAAGACCGACTTTCTCCTAATGATAAATAAATCGTTTCAAAATATTTTCCAAAACATTTTACGGTACTGGAAGATTGTATTTTTTTTGTGATCATACTGCGGGACCACAGTCATTCCGCCGACTACTTTAGATTTTAAATTCATGAGCGGCAAAGAAAAGGTTTGAACAAGATGAGTCGACAAATTTATTATTTCAAATTAAGGAAATTTCTTATGGCTGACGAAATTAATACACACCCAAATGTAGACAAGCCATGATGAGTTGAAGACAGCCAGCGAGAAATGCAAGTAAGACAGCAAAGTCTGGACTTTTTCCTTGGACATATTCATGCGTCATGATAGCCATCAATGCCGTGGGTCCAATGGTGATGTCCTTGCAGGAACCGAAGACAACGTAAACCATGGCCCCCATGAATGCTGAGTACAATCCATACTGTAAGAACATTGCAAATGGAATTGGCAGTTGAATTTTAGTACATTTATTCAAAACTGTCTACTCACATTATTGCTCAAAAAATGAGTTCATTAATTAATGATAAAATTGTCAATTTACCTCAGGCTCAAGTCCTGCTAAAATAGCATAAGCAAGCCCCTGAGGCATGACAGTGAGGCCCACCGTGACACCGGCAATGGCATCGCTGATTGCTTTTTCCGAGTTGTATTGGGGTAGCCAACGGAGTATCGGTAGACGTTCACAGAAGAAATCTTTTATTTTTGCCGTCCTAGTCTCCTCCGGATTCTCACGTTTGTGAACAATTGCCATATTTCACCCAACGAATTATCACGTTTTTTCTTCACCAGATACTTCATTCACTCTAGCGTCGTTATCACCAACTCAATGTCCCTTTTGTCAGGTCGAGACGGTCGACTTGACGTTCTCAATCCTCCTTAATTCGAACGATTAAAGTTGATTAACTCAATTTTCCTTAGGTACTTATCGTTTACAATTTCATTGGATTGTTTAGAAACAAAGTTAGAGCATTATAATAGTCTCTCATTCCCTCAGCATAGGTATTTTCACATTCTAATAATGAATGAAAGGGAAATTTCATAAGATTAAAAAAAAAGTGTCACAGTAAGAGATTCAGTGGCCATTAATTATTCATGAATGACAAATATAATTTCCAATTATTTCAGTAGAGAGATAGTGAACGGATTTAATTCGGTTTGGCTCCCGGCCGGTTTTTTAAAAGAATTATTGCAAACTCTGATGGAGATAAATTTGCGAAGTAGTCGAGAGTCTTTCCTGCGGGTCTCACACACTTGTCACATACAGTAATAAACTGGCGAGTGAAGAAATGCCACTGCACTGCTCTATGTTTCGCCATTATTGTCAAGTACACAACAGAGAGAAACTATGAAACTAACTTTTAGAAATTAGACAACCTTCGCTGTTTCCTGCGGTTTTTGTAAAGTCTCTGTATCCATTAAATGAAATTTCAACGATTGACAAGCCTCATAACACTTTGCTTCAGGTATTTATAGTTCTCGAGTAATGAAGATAGTGGAGGCCACCTTATGGGTATCATATTCTTTTCCGGGTGGTGAAAATTCTGTGGTGTTACATTGAATACATACAAGCCCGAATGCGCGCTTAATTGCAATTTTATATTTGAAGTAACAATATATTTTCCGAAGTTGAAGATACTGTTAATCATTGACTCCGGAAAAATGAGAGCTTTCAATTTTCCAATTTGGTGCAAGCATATTTTGCTTTTCTGTAGTTATCGCGTACATATAAAAATTGTCAACACTGGACAGAATATGTAAAACACTCGAAACTTAATAAATTAACAGAAGGTCAAAAAATATTCTGTGTATATGATTTTCAATAACTACATAAGCTATGACAACTTGAATAATTGTCATACTTTTGAAAACTAAACCCGAATCGATATCCCAAATATCGATGTTTATCGATGCAAACGCGATTACCAACCAACTTCACGATGTTATCTGACTAATCTGATCAAGCAATAAATGAATGACGATTGAAAAATAAATCATGTGACGATTTTCGAGATATTTCGACTCTAACGATGTTCATTTATGTGTATGCGCTTTCTTGAATAGGATACTTCCGGTTAACACTTGGCTCGACATACTTCAATATCACTCCCCGCTCTCCTATTAATGGACCAGGTCAAAATGAAATTTGATTTCTCTGTGACTCAATCGAGTGGTCACGCACCATTTGTGCTTGTATAGCGACCGTCAGGTGTCGATATAAACAAGAAATAGATTTGCAATATTCAGTACTATACTGTTGATATCGAGCTGTGCGATGTGCAATTGAGGAAACGGGCTAGTTGGTCAGTTAATATATATAGGGATAAAAGGATACGTTTATTGTATTTCAAATACGCGTCTTATTTCTTTTCCAAAGTTCGACGGTGAACATTTTCGGGCAAAACGGTCACATTTTGTGTACTTCCAAGGACAGAAAACACAAAATGTTGCCATAACATAACGTTCAGCCTAATGCCTCTTTACAATGAGACATGCAGAGGGAATTCAATATTTCAGTCTTAGCTGTCTATAACTGATATCCCATCGGTATTTTAATATCCAATTTTATCCATACTCTTCATGGCAATTAAGAAACTGTAAAATAGATTTCCTCTATTAAAACCAGTTATTAAACGCGGGTATAAAGCCACATTTACCAGCATCCAAACAAGAAGCGAGTAATCGATGAGAAAAGAAATTAAATTGAAGATAAATCGAATTTTAAGAGAAAAAATCTCCATAGTCCCAGTTGGGATACGAACCAGAGACTCCCATCGCGCCGGGCACTTTTCCAACTAAGCTACCTCGCATATAGAGACTTTCCATTCTCAAATTCGATCAGTACCACCGCCTCAACGTCCTGACGACATTCACTAAATTATATTGAAGATAAATGGAATTTTAAGAACCAGCCGGATCAATGAGCAACAGACTTTTGTCTAATGAGGTATTCATTTTCTTTCTCTTGATTTTCTTCTCTTGACATATATATGTGCATGCACAGGAGAATCAGAGGGGTGACAGTCTGAATTTTAGGCAGTCCCACTAACATTGTTTGTCGCAGTATGGCCAAAACGGGCCCTCGCTACTTTTTTCCTGGAGGAAGTGGCTTACCCTAAATGCCATTTGTAGGTTGCATAAGTTTCACTTATATTGGGCCCAACCCAAAACAGAAACTTACCGGATTGCGCCCACGATTATTATTTTTTTGTCAAATATTTCCTGGCAAATTCAGATACTCATAAAGAAATGAAATGACTGAAACAAAGGTTTTACGCGTTCGAAAAAATATTCAAATTAATAAATAAATCAGAAATTTATAAATATATCAGAAATAAATCAGTCAACTTATCAATATCCTAGCACACATTCCATTTAACTTGGGATTCCTAATATTGCAGGAAATCTGTGACAGGTTTTCGTGGGGCTTTTAGCTAGAGCGTGTCGATAAGATAGGTCGGACAGCCACTGGAGACGTGCTCTTAATCCTGACGAAAGGCGAGGACACCGAAGGCCATACACTGGAGAATGCAATATCCAAGATTCTGGAAAAGGAGGCAAAGGTACTCAATAGACAGAGAAAATGGTGTTACAGAGATAATGGAGAGGTACAAGGCTAGTAATCGAGTGTCACTCTGGGAGGTGTTTGATGACTGGTCAGTGCCCACATCGAAAAAAGCAAATGAATTCGGATACAATGTAACTGATGACTTATCCACCCTGACGATTTAGGATACACGGCATTGCGTGTATGTCGATTTTCTGTTAAAAATAGGTAAAAAATAACCTTTTAGTACTTATTCAGAGCCATTAGTCACTCATTTATCATCCATTACAAGAATTCGTTTATCCCACAGTCAATGGTACCGTGGATGTTGCGTGTAAGTTCAATCGCCAGGGCAATGAGTAGCAGAAACCCCATACAAAAAGTACAATGCGACTATGCTCAGACAAGTTTAGTGAAAACCGACGACAACCGGTGTATCGGTGGAACGATGAAATTGCGACCCTTTACAGGGAATGTCTTCTCAGCGAGAAGATCTTAGCACAGTACAAGGAAGAAACCCAATTCTGATAGCCTTGAAGCGAAGTACAAATCTGCTAGGCGTAAGCACACCAAGGCCATCAAGCTTCGATAACGGGATTGTTGGAATGAGCTTATGGGGAAGTGGATAAGGATCCATGGGGCCGACCGTACAAAGCTATCATCGATCTCTCCCAGGCTTCTGGAGAGAATCGTCTCAGTTATATGTGATTAACAGTCGACACTAACTCCAAACCACTTGCTGTGAATGACCACCGATTACGGCCGAGGAACTATTGCAGGCTCAAGGTTAAAAGTTTGGGACCTGAAAATATGGAAATTGAAAATTTTTAACTCGCAAGTTTTGAATAGTTAAATTTTTTGAAATTTTAATCATAATTTTCAGCTAATTCTGTACTGTTAATATTCAAAGATATAAGTTCCATCAATATTCCATATTTTTTGCATGAATTCATGTAGAACTATTTTAAAGACATTTTCCAGCGTCTATCTATCTTTACTAGCCTGTTTATGTGTGTAATTGATTTATGTGTAACCTTAGATAAATCCATGTGAAATCTGTTTGTAATTTCTGTTTGACATTCCTCGATTGGCCGGCACGTTAATTAAGTGTCAGAGGCTGACATCAGAAAAACGAATTTATAGAAATCTTCAGAGAAGACTTTCACTTTTAGATGAACCATCCTTGTTGTCATTTCTTCAGTTCTACGTACTCATGGGTGAAACCCGGAATACTTGACATTTTTTTTGTTGTATGTACAATAACTAGACAAACATTGGAGCCAGTTTAAGGATGTTCGACCCCTATTTCTCACTGTTGTCAATTTTTTGCTAATTCATCCCAAATTTTTGGATTGATAGGCAGGAAAAAGTGTACGCTTTTTCTGTAGCTTTATTCTCTATCGACTCCTGAAATTTCATTGTCGCAGACCCATTTTTCAGCGTCTTTTCTAAAACTTATGAATTTTCATACAAACGTAGAGAAAAGATTAAAAAATAATAATCGCTTCTCAGCGATTTGGGCACTATTTACAGGACCTTATAGACAAAACTTTGCAGCAATTCATCTCCATTTTTTTTTTGTAAACTTGACGTTGTTTGTGTGGACACCTTGCCGCGAAAATGCAATTGAATTATCTGATGTATTTGCCGGTAAATTGTTGACAATTCGCCGGCAAATTATCGGCAAGTTAGGTAATACTTCGGCAAATTTCACGTCAATTCGTCGTCCAATTTCGCTATCCAGGTTATGATGCACATAATGCTAACTTGAAAAATCCACCCTACGAATTGCATTTTGTCACAATTTCCGGGATATCGGCTCCCGTAAAACTTTGAATAAATGTTTTTTTTTGGGATTATTTAGAGACCCAATAGAGTGCCCTTGCACAGCACAGCCACCACTGGATTCAGCCGATCGGTACAAATATAGTTACACTCTGAGTTTTTAAGAAAATTCTAACTCAAAAACAATGATAAAACAGAATATAAGAAAATGATAAAAATATGCTACATATAGTTCATTACTATAGTCGCGACGATATGAGAGAGGTCTTCGAGTTTCGACCCGACGCCTACCCCGGGGGGTAGAAACTCAGTCTTCCCCCTCCAGTTTTATTGGACGTTTTGGAGATCGCGCAATACCAACCACTTTGTTGTTTTTATGGTAGCACTGATGCGTGCCTGGACCCCCCATCGTCATTTTGCTTCCTACCTGTTGTTTATCTTCATTTGCGGATACAACAATTGATACAGTACCCCCTGAAAATTCCTAAAAGTGGGAAATGAATAGCAAACGATTAGATATGGAGAGGTTCCATAAGAACAATGATGACAAATACAGAATTAATATGGAGGGACCCCGGTCTTCCCCTCTTGAAAATTATAAGAAAACAAATATTCTTAAATAATGACAATGACATCCTATAGTAAAAAGGAGAGACGGAAGAAACTATCGATATATATCGAAATTATCGAAAGCCATAAGACCGAAACCGACGCGCCACCAGTCAATGCGGCGGAAAATGCAAATGCGCGTGCGAAGCACGCGCCATCGGTCTCGTCATGTTAAAAAATAGATAAGAAAATTAATGCGGACAAAATTAACATATGTTAACAGGCACCTCAAACTATATAATAATACAATGTATAGAACAAAATGTACAAATTCAAAATGACAAATTATGAATAAATGAGTTTTTCAAATGCCAAAAATGGAGAACAGTTTGACTGGTTCACGAAAACCAATATAGAGAGTAGTTCTATGTTTTTATTAAACCATCGTGATCAAAAAAACGTTGCGGGTGAAACCTCAATAATAGATTTTGTACTTCATAGAAAAATTAATTTGCAGAGATGCAACAAAACATAATCCAAATTTGATTCTTCCCCTGTTTAAGTTTCATCGCCGGGGTGAACGACAAATTTTTCTCATTTACTTTAATACTATAACTAGTCCGTAAACGCTAACGATTAATTAATCTGTTTGGTCACTTTATCTTAATATCGCGACAATTTTTTAAATGTCAAATTTTAAGAAAAAGGTTCAAAAAATTTGAATTTCGCGCGTACACATTGACTAACTTCACGTCTCTCCCAGTGACCAATGAGGGAAGAGCTTCACGGGCTTCGAGATATTTCGACTCTAACGATGTTCATTTATGTGCACGACCTGTTTTGACTAAAGAACACGTGTATGAAAGAGTCCTAGTGGAATTCCTATCGTAGTTTCTATGGACAGTTGAGCAAATCTTTCAGGATTTGAGATTTCTACAGGATTTTGAATTAACCCCATAATAGAATTACATATAAGACCTCGAAATCTTATAGGAACTCAAAATTCTATAAAATTGTCCCCATTCTCTACAGGATTTCTTATAGAAATTTCTCTACGCGCATAATTCTCGTCCTCCCGCTGACCATGTGGCTAGTCAAATATTCATAATTATCTGCTTGATAAATACTGTAGTTTAAAATTCTCAAATCTGCAAATGTTCGGTGCGAGCCTCACGGATCCAATTGATTACCCACACTAGTACTCTTTCTGAAATCCGTCTTTAGACATTCAATTGACGTATCGGAAAATGTAGGAACGGCAAACAGAAATTACAAATCCGGAAGTTTTGTTTGTGTTCCCAACGGGGACATATTTGAATTACTATTATCATTATTTGGTCCTGAAAACAGCGGGGAAATCATTACGCACGGTAAGTGGCGCCGTAAGTTTCTCCTTTCTCGATCTGTACCCAAGCCTCCAACCGACAGTCAGTCTATTTCTTATACTTCTACCCTCTATGGCTGATATAGCGTGGATAATCCATAGTCAAGTAACCTTGACTGTGCCCAGATCAACGAACTATATAATAACTGCCTGACGGAACATATCCTATATCTGTTTCGCGTTTAAGATATTACCAAATTCACATTGACAAACAAATATCCTTTTCGAATTAACTCCAGGGATTACTAACTTTTTGTTCAATCAGCTTAGTTCAATTAAAATGCCACGTGGTGAGTTCATATACATATATATGTTTATAAGAAATTTATGTGCTCATTGTGCAGAATAATTTAGCAAGCTTAGTTTTCTAGCCCCCAAACTGAGGACGATTTTAGCTACCGTTTTGTGGCCCTGACCCTGAGCAATTATCAAATTTTCATTGTTTTCAGTTTCTGATTTTTTGTTTAGGTAAATTTGTTAATCATAAAGGGCGAAATCGTCATTTTACGAATCCGGAAGAACTCGAGGAGCAGAGAATTGCTGATGAGGAAAAAAGAAGGTGGAGGGTAAGAGTTTAGGAGGTTAATTTTTTAGTTTTCCTCAGCAGTACATCGTATCTCAATTTTTTTTCTGGGTTACTAGCAACACAAGGGAGGCGAGTCATGCAGCGATGAGGAAGAGGAGACACCTAAGGAAGCCAACAAGGCAAAACGAGCGTCAGACTCTGACAGCGACAGCGAATCGGAGTCTTCTGAGTCAGAAAATGAGGTGACCATATTGTTATGATTATCAAATATTTCATCATACTTTTTGTTTGGCATATTCTGAGAAATTTTGCAAAAGATTCAGAACTATAAATACAGTATTTTCTCTCGGCAAATTTCATGGATATTTATCATTTAAATCATGAAATGATCCGCGAGTACTCTGAGTTGACCTTGATTATTTAGTGCCAATGCAAATTAGCAAATCATAACAAACATCTTAATTCATGAATTTAGGGAAAAGCCAAAGGCGTTGAAGCTCTAATTGAAGTAGAAAATCCAAATCGAGTGCAAAAAAAAGTGAAGAAACTCTCACAGTTGAACGCGGATTTAGCGGAAGAATCAGCGACACCTCAGTTGTCTCGACGAGAAAGGTAATTGATGATAGTGATATTAATAACAATCATTGCGTTAAATTGTTTTGGTTGGATGTGACACAGTGACATTTTTGGTATTTTCTTCACTGGGTATTGGATGTTCGTATTTTTTGTTTCAAATATCCTGGGGGTAGTAGTTTTATTTATTTACTTATTCATCTATTTATTTATTTATTTATTTAGCGTCCATCGAGTATGTATACAATAGTAGAGAATAGAAAGAAGGATTCCATACTAGAAATTATCAATTAAACCACCCTAATGTGGCATCAGCACCGCTAAATGAGAGTGATAAAGTCAATACATAAATAGAATACATAAAATGAATTTCCGAAAAAATTGATTTTGTTTTTTTCCAAACTTTAAAAAATCTGTCTCTCTTTCTTTTGCAATGTAAATGTACTGAAGTTTCTAATTGAATGATATTATTTGATAAATCACAGGGAACAATTAGAAAAACAACGGAGACAGGCAAATTACCGTAAACTGCATGCAGCTGGTAAAACAGACGAGGCACGTGCAGATCTTGCACGATTAGCTATAATTAAACAACAAAGAGAGGAAGCCGCTAAACGAAGGGACGATGAGAAAAAACAGAAGGAACAAGCTGCCCAAGCGAAGACGGAAGCCACGCAAAAGGCCCTCGGCAAACGAACCTGAAAAATCATTCTATTATGACATTTATTTTTCGATTCAAAGCAAAAGATAGATCTTCCGATTTGATATACTGAAAAGTAATGTTATACTAATTAATACCTGGAGGCAAAGTATCTATCAACCACTTTTTCTCATGTATCAATAAAATCTACAGGAAAAGTTGTTGACTTTTAATAAAAAAACAAGTGAATTGTGAGGGAGATCCATGGGAGACCGCCCAAAATATTTCCCGATGTATCAATTTGACTGAATTCAATTTGATGGAGCGATGGGGATAGAAGAAAGAGCTGCATATATAAAATATCATTCGTTTTATGGGCAATCATTCAGGTCCATAATTCATAATACGGTCTGTAATATTTCCTGAAATCAAATATTTTTGGAAAGATCAGACTCTAATCACCAACCCAACGAGAACCACTATTGCTCAAATTCAGAGCGTTACCAATAGAATTGAACCGCAGAATTAAAATTCCGACATTCAAGTGATCTATTCGGTGTCGCGCTGTAGTAAAAGCATGTGGAATTGATCTTTCTACTAAAAATCGGAAATCCCATTTAAAAAGGGATGCAAACTGTAGCCCTAAATCGATATAAGCTTGGCCACACATAAATGAGACATTCGGGTGGAGTCGGTTTTTAGTTTCTCATTATCAAATTGGAAAAAAAAAATATGAAAATAAAATACGATAGATATCAGTTGTACTGAAAACGAATTACAACCAAGGTATCGCAATCAAAGAATCTGCACTGGAGAAACTATGGACTATCAAAATAAGACTAATCTAGAAACGAGAACCTGTAACCACCTGTAAAACGGAAACGAACGGAAAATATACCTACGAACAAAAGGTAACTTATGTATAATTTGAGTATCTTTGGCTCTTTCTGTCTTCAAAATCCTTCCTTTAAATTGAATTTATCATTCAAGTATTTTCTCTAATCTTAATAAAAGTAGAGTCGGTTAAAAGGTTTTTCCTTGCTCTTTGCCACGTGAACCTACTTCTTTTCCTGGTCTTAAGTACATTTGGGGCAGTATCATTTGTCCTTAGGTTTTGTTGCGTACCAACATTTTCATTTATTTAAGGTAGGCAAAAAGATATCCAATTTTGTGGAATCAAGTTTAGTTTCTTGAGTTAATTCTTATTTTCCATTTTACTGTGATCAGAAAGTTGTGCACAGCCTTGACAGAGCTATAAATTATCCCTAGAAATACTGAAATTTCCACGACGTGAGAGAAAATCACGTCGAGACAAAATTTTGGACAATGAGTCCCTTTTTTTTATAGGGTTTAGTCAGTCAACTTCGGGAATTTCCCCATTTTTTTATACAGTTTCAACGGTTTTGAACTCTCTCTTGAGCTCGAGTGTCCAACATGTGTTTGACATTCGTTTCCAAACCTTTACTGAGGTTCATTGTTCTCATATTTGGCATCCTTGCTCGCGCAATATTTTTCCTTGTCATTTTCTTTAGCCAATCATGTTTTAAGGAAATGTCAACGGTTTTTCCATCTAATAAGATGTTGACAAATACATCCCACCCACTTTGGTTCAGGCAACGTAGCTTTTCTCAAAATTTCTACAAACCAGTCTACTTCGAACATTTCACGGATTCAGTTCGCGCTTAAACTCGTTACTTTTGAATGTGCCTAGCCAAGTGGTCTAGTAAACAAAGTTAAATTCATTAATTAAAATAACTTTAATTCAACATAAGCATTACTTATAAAACTAGTGTAATTCAAAGTGTATAAGTCAATTTTTTGTGCAATATAGTGATAGTTTCAAGTGACTCAATGCATTCAAATTCATTTATAAACAATCAACAAATATAACCCCATAAATAAGCAATAACGCACCAAGTGAAAATACGGTGGCTTGGTTGTCTCAGTTCTTCTACAATTTTAATAAAAATTTATGTGTAAGACGAGACAGGTTTCGTCGTCAGACCGACACAGGAGAAGTGGAACCACTCGATTGGACACTGAAAATAAAAATACAAAAGGTGAATTGACCGGATTTTGTAAATGAAAAGTGTGTTTATTAAATAGTTTTGAAACATTATCTGAAATTTGAACATTGCCAAAAATGTTTATAGCTCAAAAAGTGGTATTCACGGCAAAATTCCAAAAAACAAAGAAAATTCTAAAAGTTTTCAGAAATGACAGAAATTAGCGTCATAGAAAAACAAAATTGTAATTCAAGACATGATGCCCCTTTTCTGCAACTGGAATAAAAGTAAAGTTTCGTTAGATTTCAGGTTGTCATTCTAATATACACAGAAAATATTTTGGGAGAATTCCATTCTTACGAACCAGTATTAGTTCATTTGCGATACTAGACGCACACTCACGATTTTGCGGTAACACATGTACTTATTTATTTATTCAGCACATGTGTTCACTTTTTTCGGTAGAAAAAAGCAAGGCATATTCAAAGTGCAGTATATTGCCATTAACTAATTATAATATCTTCATTCAAGCATACGAAGAGCACTGACAGCATTTCGAACTCAAGCGAAACGCGCGGCGCACTAGCGCCGCCATATTGGATTGCAAGTGGCGTCCCCCATCAAGTGCTTGCGCCGTTAAATTTTTAAAACTCCGATACTAACAACATTGCATATCGATACATCGCTCGGCAAAAATATCGATGCGTTGACAGCGGAAGTAGTATATTCGACTCCATCCGTCTCATCCGAGTTTGTCCGTATTATCCGGGCCAATCGGGTCTCACGCATAACGCGGCAAGCGGGATAATCGAGACTGTACTGTACTGGTAATTGCTGGATAATAATTCATTAGGAACTTACCTGTAATTGGCATTGAAAAGTAGCGTTGCACTTGTAATTTTATTGGAGGTTGATATTGAGGTATCTTAAACATTGCAGGTTATCATCCCAGTTGGCAGATTCATCATTTCGGCCAAGTTGTGCAAGCATTTTTGTCAGGCATTGATCAGGAGCTCTAGGAGTTTTTCTACAATGTTCCAAAAGGAAAAAGGTGATATATCTCCTATTTCTAAACACTACTTCTTCATACACTTTATTTTAGTTATCATTAATGATGGAATTTTATCCAGAACGTTTGCCGACAGTAGCAGAGTTATTCTGACGAAACCTTTTTTTATGGTTTATCTCCAGAGCATCTAATGAAGTTTTTTTTGTTCGTCGTTTACTATAACCACACGTATTTATGTAATTAATTTTCGTACTGGAATGCATTTAGTAGCCTGTGGTTAACCTGAGCAATCGGATCCTCAATACTGAAATCCTGAATCAATTTCGATTTTAGAATTCACTATAGTATACTGCGGACTAGCAGAAGAACTAAATTGCTACAGAACGCTTGTCAGGAAATTTCGTGTTTTTCCATGAAGTTCACCTCTATTGAGGATACAAATCATCACCCTCTTAATCTAAAAGCTGTCATTGCCTCCACTCACACAATTCGTATTCTTATATTGTTATATTCTTTGTATAGTCCTTAGGGGGCTTTTTGGCCTAGGACTTAATAAAAATGCTAAACAAACAAACAAATAGTGAGCTAGTATACTTTAAGTCGGTCTTCCGGAAGTTAAGGAAATTCGAATGTAAAATATTTCTGCTAACCTATCTTCAAATAACTGATTTCAGATAAGTTCCTTGGGATGTCTGCAGATGAAAAGAGACAGCATTATAAATCCGGTGTAACCACATTAGATCAGATAATGACGCTGCCTGAATATTTTCGTGAAAAAAATGGCATGGATACTGGGAAAGTACCTCATAATTTCGCCCCTAAAATATCAATCTGGCAGGGCGATATAACATCCCTTGAAATTGATGCCATTGTGAATGCTGCGAATTCCAGCTTGATGGGAGGCGGGGGAGGTAACAAGTTCGTATTTTACATTGTGAGACAGAAAAAGGCATTTAGGAAATTAAAAGAAAAAATTGTGATTTATTCACAGTTATATAAAGTAATACAGTAGAGTCCCGATTATCCGAGGTGGGGCAAGGGGTTCTGCGGATAATCGAGACTCCTGTGAAATTAAATAGTCATGCATAATAAGAACATTCAGAGTCGTGGAAAAGTAATATGGATTTCGGACAAACGTACCAGTGCTTTTTGGTTTTGTTTACACTGTGATAAAATTATAAATTTCCAGTTGACGGTGCAATTCATAGAGCGGCTGGGCCGAGCTTGAAGGAAGAATGTAGTACTTTAAATGGATGCAAAGTGGGAGAAGCTAAAATTACTGGAGGATACAAACTGCCAGCTAAATGTACGAAATTTGCTCAATTCCGCTAATACTACGTACCATACTTTCTCAATGTATCCTACTTATTGGAAAGTGGAATTTTTAATAATTATCTTTTGTGTTATTATGCAGATGTTATTCACACAGTTGGGCCTCGGGGGCAAAACCCCGAGAAACTAGCAGAATGTTATAGAAGTTGTCTTAGCCTAGCCAAAGATAATGGAGTGAAGACAATTGCTTTCCCTTGTATATCAACGGGAGTTTATGGATATCCTCAGAGACCCGCTGCCGAAGTAGCCATAAGGACAATCTACAGTTTTCTTGAGGAGAACTACGATGATGTAAAAAATTATTTTTTGATTTTTGTATTTCATTGTGACAATGACTAGTTCCATCTGCATATAGAGCAGATTTTTTTAGTGGAGGGCGTATTAGTTGACTGCGGTGAATACATTTTCGAAACAATAACTCGGTTTTGCAATCCATTAACTTTTAATAAACTTGGTTATATTTTTCGTTGCTCTGTTCTCTGAAGAAGACTTAAATTGGGGAATATTTATCAAAAACTCAAGTGACACCATAATCATTTTTTTTTCAGTCCATCACGAAACTCATCGCTACCCTTTTTTTCAGATCGATCGTGTCATTTTCTGCTTATTCCTCAGCACTGATAAAACAATCTACGATGAGCTACTTCAGAAGCGTTGCTGGACTTAGCGTAGTTGATTAACTCTCCAAGGAAATATAATCTAGGATAATTTTTCATAAGATTCCGAGTAACAAGTAAATGTTTCTGTTCGCATAGCGCAGCGCAGTAGGCGCGTCCTGTGCGCATAAATTCATCATGTCTTACATAAATATAATTTCATATTGTAATATGTGATTATGAACTATATTTGACCCTACCACTCAATTTCTGAAATATTGGTCAGCCATAGAATATACGTATAATATATAAGTGTCGTGTATATGTAACGTGGGTAATGTGTAGTAATGTCCTATATATAGTACACATAGTACAGTAGTATATATAGTACAGTGAAATCATATATTTTTGGTTTTCCTTAGATCCTGATTTCTCAATTCCCCGCCTTAATATCCGGGTTTTCTGTCGCGTTTCTACAACAGTAGTATCAGAATGCAAGTTAATAGACGAAATCGCATTCTTCTTCAATCTCCTTTTCAACGCTCTTATGTCTGAAAATGAAACCATTTTTATGGATAAATTTATGACTCAATAAAAACAATAAGATTTGAGTATAACGTAATGACTATTACCTGGTATATAGAATTCGCTGGGTGCAAAATGCTCGCTATAGACTGGCGTTTTATCTGTAAAATCTCGCATGTTAAGATTGTAACGCGCGCATGTTAAGCTTTCTGTAATTGCAACATTTGAGAACACAACACAGAAATATTACATAAATCTATGTTCGTAAAAATGAAAAGTCTACCGACTCCAGATTGTTCAACGGCCCTAAGCCCTCACATAAATTCGAATTTGAGAGGCCTCCTTACCTCCATCTTGCTGGGCGCCAGCGCCGTCAGGTGCTCATTTAACATCGCTCAGTCGCGCACATAACCACAAAGCTTGCAACAAGTAAACAAAACAAACTTAACCCGATTTTTTGACATTTCACTAACTAGTAAGCATTGTATTAGGTATTTGAGTAGTTGTTGACGATGCCAAAAGTTAGGAGAAGCAAAAAGTCACCACCCGATGGCTGGGAACTGATTGAGCCGACTCTTGAAGAGTTGGAGCAGAAAATGAGAGAAGGTATGTGTTTCCGGGTCTTGGGGTAATGAAATTCAATGTTTTGTGGCTGACAATTTAAGTCTCGTCATATGTCTTGTTTTCGTTAAAACGCACATTATAAAAGCCAATATTGCTATCTCAAACGGACATTCTACATCATGGTAATATTATTTCAGCTGAAACCGAGCCACATGAAGGCAAACGTAAACAAGAATCCCTATGGCCCATCTTCAAAATTCATCATCAAAAGTCGCGGTACATCTATGATCTATTTTACAGGAGAAAAGCCATCAGCCGAGGTAAGGAAGACCACTGGTCAAGCTTTTTTATTAACAACTACAAGCCCGAATGCGCGCCGCGCGCGCTGAATTACCATTTGATATTTGAAGTAATAATATACTTTCCGAAGCTGAAGATACTGTTAATCATTGACTCCGAAAAAATGAGAACTTTCAATTTTCCAATTTGGTGCAAGCATATTTTGCTTTTCTGTAGTTATCGCGTACATATAAAAATTGTCAACACTGGACAGAATATGTAAAACACTCGAAACTTCATAAATTAACAGAAGGTCAAAAAATATTCTGTGTATATGATTTTCAATAACTACGTAAGCTATGACAACTTGAATAATTGTCATACTTTTGAAAACTAAACCCGAAACGATATCCCAAATATCGATGTTTATCGATACAAACGCGATTACCAACCAACTTCACGATGTCATCTGACTAATCTGATCAAGCAATAAATGAATGACGATTGAAAAATAAATCATGTGACGATTTTCGAGATATTTCGACTCTAACGATGTTCATTTATGTGTATGCGCTTTCTTGAATAGGATACTTCCGGTCAACACTTGGCTCGACATACTTCAATATCACTCCCCGCTCTCCTATTAATGGACTAGGTCAAAATGAAATTTCATTTCTCTGTGACTCAATGATTGGCCACGCACCATTGGTGCTTGTATAGTGACCGTCAGGTGTCGATATGAACAAGAAATATATTTGCGATATTCAGTACTATACTGCTGATATCGAACTGTGCGACCTGCAATTGAGGCGGCGAGCTATAAATAAGCAATAAATGAATGACGATTGAAAAATAAATCATGTCACGATTTTCTAGATATTTCGACTCTAACGTTCATTTATGTGTATGCGCTTTCTTGAATAGGATTTGTTCCTGTTTGTGACATGGTTTTGGGTATTAACTTCTAGATAGGGCACTATATATATCGTCGATCGCTCAGCGTGGAATTATGAAATGCCGAATGTTTTGAAAATTGAGACAAAGTTTACGAACTCTGAATTGAACCAGGTTTGAAAAATCACTCATTCATTGATATTTTCAAAAGCAAGATTTGACAAACCGGAAGTATAGATGCATCTAATACTTGCCCATTTTATGATCACTTTTACAGAATTGTACGACTATTGTTTGAACGAGAAAATCGCTGACAAAAATCTCATTGCAAAATGGAAAAAAGTAGGATATGAAAACTTGTGCTGTCTTCGGTGTATTCAGACGAGAGACACGAACTTTGGGACTAATTGCATATGCCGTGTGCCGAAGGGGAAATTGGAAGAGGGGCGGATAGTGGAGTGTATTCACTGCGGGTGTCGAGGATGCTCCGGATAATTCCAATCACTGCAGAATGTTCTCTGTGATTATTATTAACCTGTAATAACTGATGAAATGTTTGTAAATCCCTTCAATAAAACTCCAATGTATCGTTTGCCCAAGGCTTTTCATTTCGCTTACTTCCCTTGGAATAATCCTAATTCCCAGACCATATATTGTACATCATCTGTGATATATATACTATATATATTTCGACGGAATTTTCTGGATACCACGCTGCCATGAGTGACCAACGAGGAATGCGGAGAACCAAAATTTGGATACCAGAACTTAAATTAGAGAATATGGTAGATAGAATAGAATCGCAATGGTTCTGAGACACTGACTAAAAAATGAATTTCAAGTTGAATCATTCCTATTTACTCCAAAATTATATGATGGACTAAACATTTGGGTTCACGTTCAAATGACCAATAATTGGTAAGCTAACGAATGTTTATTTCCTACATTTTCCATTAAATACTGTACATCGGTTGTCAATTGGTGGGAATGACTCACAAATACATAGCCTAAACAATAATCTTCAATTACACGAAAAGGGATAAAGAGGTAAATAATCTAAATTTACATGGACTTAATTTTTCTTACTCCTTTGAATTTCACATTTTTCAATTCTTAAATATTAGGCTCAATACAAAATTATAATAAGTCAGGGATTTGTTAATTGTATAAGTATGGTAAAATAATGATTCTCTTTGTCTACATGATTTTATTAAGAGTAGTTCAATTTGTTCTGAGTTGTTCTTGTTTCCTATCACCGTGAGTTTTGTTCCTGGCCCCATCACCTTTCACTGCTCCAATAGCTTTTTCCAATTACTTCTAAAACAAAACCAATTGTTCGTAAATTTGCTGATTAAGTTAAGTTTTAACGGTCTTTATTGCAAGAAAAAAAAACAAAAAGGAAACATAACATAATATGTGTTTAGCTCTATAATTTTATAAAGTACTGTGATTGAATTCAGCAAAGAGCAAGAGTTTTGTATGGGTTTACATAGTTGATGATGAGTTGATGGTGGTACAATTGAAAATGTAATGGGTAGGAAGCATACAGAGCGGCGAGTGCAGCTATGGGTCAGCCTGCCTTCCCCAGGAGTCGTTACCATATTGTTTAGTACGAATTGTTTTCAAGTTTCCAAGTAAGGTTAGTAGAGGATATTTGTAACGTGATCTGACACTTGGGTTCAGTTTGTGGCAGAGATCAAGAATATGGTCCAGCTTGTTCAGTGCAAACGTGGTCGTCACGTTTCTGTATCTGTCAAGGATAGGCTCAATTTGGGTACATTCGTATAATGAAGTGTTCGAGGGATTGTGAAGGGGGTTGTCAGGGTGGCGAATTTTCGTCATTTTCCGGAGAGTGGTCCTTTCGGCGCCACCGATGATGTGTTGGGTTCCAGGTCTGGTAAATAGGAGAACGGGGTGGGCGTAATCAAGTATAGGTCGGCTAATTGCTTTGTATATTTTGATGGTATGTTTCGTGTTCAGAACTTTATTTTTGTATAATTTGCTGATTATTTGGTGTTCATTTAGCGAAAAATGGGAGAATGAAAATCAGTTACCAGGTGCAGGACTGATTGAAGATTTGCCAGTTCGATTAATTGGACTGCGACTTCTCGAGTAACTACGACTGTAACTTCTTCTGCCGCGGCCATTTCTTTCACGACTGTGGCTGCGACTTCGACTCCTCGAATAACTCCGGTCTTTGCCACCTCGTGGACCTCGAATACGCCATCGGTTTCTCATACCTGCCAAGAACAAGCAACTCCATCAATGCAATGAACAACTATGTAAATCTGTATGAAACAGTTCACCTGGAAACCTATGCACCTAGTCAAATTTCTATTAAATAAATGGGCTGTGGGCCAAAATTAGAACTTCCCAATGTCTGCATGTGTGTGTGTACTTTCTTTCCAATCTCTCATTTTTCTCACCACAGAGCTCTCCAAATGATTTCAATTGTTTATAACGCTCTAACGCCGAAACGGTTAAAGATACGAAAAAAGTCAGAGGACACAAAATATGTATTTTTTTATAAGGAACAACATTTATTCGACACATTTTTGCGTATCTATAAGATTTCGTGAGACGCGGCGTTATAAACAATTGAAATTGAGCCAGGGGACATATATGGACCAGAAACTAATCAGCTCTAAGAAATGGCTAGACGCTTCGATTGCGTCATACAGCACCTTGATCTGATAATTTATTCACGTGAAATAGTCTCGGGAAATTTTTGGTTACATACGTACATCGGCACACACACGAACCCACACACATACAGACTTTTTGTTTCAAATAGTCAAGAAAGGTCAGGAATACCATGAAACGTGGAGATCTGGTGGACAATCGATTTTTCATTCTCGGGGGCAAAAAAATAACTTTCCCGGTGGGGAAGTTAATAATTTCTTCGAAAGCAAACAATTATTTCACCTAATTTTTCGAGAATAGTTGTGAATTTTACCGAGATGGGGGACGCGCAGTAAATACAGTATACAAATGAATATTACAAGAAGGAATATCACAATTATCCGAAAAGACCAATCATCCCGATGGGAAAAACAATTAGAGGAAGAGTAGGTTTGACTCGAAATACGTCATTTTCTTCTTATGTGAGATCCTTCCAAATTCGAGTTCCAAAATGGGAATTCCACCAATCTCAAAATCCATTCAATACCGTGGATACAGGTCATCATTATCTTGGTTGGGATGAGGTCAAGGATTAGGTTACATGAGGTGGAGCAGTCAATTCAAGAATGATGATGTAGATTGGGCTATGCACATTCTTCCAGTTTTCTGAAAAGAAACGTCAAAATTGGGCAGCATCAAGTGGTATCAAAGGAATAAATCATTCTACTTTTAGAAGGAATAATCAATCAATTTGAGCGAAGGTAAATGTTGAAACAAGTTGGGCACAAGCAGTCTTTCTAAAAGCATTACCATGAAAATCAATAAATGGTTCTATTTTCACCTTCCTTTCTGTTAGTGCACGGATTATTATAAAACCCCAGAAATATGATCTCAAAAAGTGCGTGGATTTTGATACCTCTTTGGCGTCCATAGTGATTTCCCCGACTGTCCGCAAGATCCAATAGTTTTGGATTAATCACTTGATTAGCCTCCTTGAGTACTTGAATAAGATCATTGGCTTTGTTGGCATTAGTTGGTGTAAAAAATGTATATGCTGTTCCAGTCTTCTGCCGCCGACCAGTACGTCCAATTCGATGTACATAGTCTTCAGAACACGATGGATAGTCAAAGTTTATAACAAACTTGACGTCTTCAACGTCTGAAACGTACACACAATTCAGTTAGCAATAGTATTCTACACGAATATACCTAATGTATTTTTGTCCTTATAACCTCATCGATTAACTATAATTTCTCAGAAAATAATTTTCAGTATTTTACTATTATAATATCACGTAGTTTTAATACTCAAAGAAACATTAATTCATTAATGCAATCGTAAACTGCAGTCTCTCGTAGAAATTCAGGAAATATAGTCAACTATATTTTATCCAAGGAAATCATTGAGAGGCCGCAATTTAGGAGCTTATACTGCACTTATTACAAAAATTGAGGGAATACAATAACCAACGGCAATCTGAGAAATTGCTTCTCTAGTTCATTTTTGAAACGTAACAAGCTCATCTTTCCATGTTTGTTTAGTCCATAGTAAACTAATAAAGCAACTGCCAACACTTTTATGTCGAAAACAAATTAACACAAAATTTTTTAATCATCTTCCCCGAAAACAATTGCATAAAGTTCCTTGTACCCGAAATGCTCAATAATCACCAAACATGAAAGATAATAACAAACATTACTGTTACGCTTCATCCCATAGGAATACCATAACTGGTTAATTAAAGAAAAAAAATTAAGTGAATAAAATGAAATCCATAGAATGTATAAAAATTTGATTGGACTATGATAATAGCATACTAAATCAATGTCATCGGGCGATATTGTTGTAAGCAACGTACGGATGGCAGTCGCCAGGCTGTACTCGCTCAGGTAATCCATCAGCCACGGCGTGCCCAATAATTCGGTTGCTAATTGCAACCCCCATGTGTTTGTGTGGTTGTGTTAGTGAGGGATGGGACACGACATCTCCACCATCCCCCACCAGACCCCATCGCCCACGTACAAGCAGAGACCTGGTATAAATCCCATCTAGGCAATAACAATACGCCTTCAATTTTTCGTATCTTGTTTTTCCTACCATTTTTAAAATTTTTTTTTTTCAAAGACAACAGATGCATACGAGACTGCAAGAATGATTTTCCATCTTGTAAATTCACAACTACCAAGTATGATAATTGTGTCTTGTTATTCCATGAAAAATCTCCTCCTCATCAGCTCAGCTGGCTTGACGTCATCTCTGCCATGTTTCGTATCAATTCCATTTGATTCATTTCCAAATGAATAGTCTTCCTCAGTGGTGGATCAACCCCATTTTGTGACAAACACTCTTTCTCGCTCTCGCGGTACTTCTTCGCGTCAATTGGACGTGTAATAGAGGCACGCGCAGCAGCCACCGCAGACAATGCAAACTTGACGTTCGGTTATTCGCCATGAGCAAGCGCCTTGGATAGATTGGCCAGGGGCAGAACCCGGCAACTCCAGGATCTCATTTAATCAGTGGCAATTTACTTTTTTCTTTTTTTTTTGTTTGCATTTTTGCATTAACCGGCGTGGGCCTGCGCGCAATGTGCCTCTGCAATCCAAAAAGATATCCAACCGATTTAGGTACAGCTTATACTTTGACATAGTTTACGTAATTTGATTCAATATCTTGAGTTTTTTTTTCATTATCCTCGGATTCCTTTTTTTTTTCATTTATACTCAGATAAATGCAGATATTGAAATTATGAAGAAAACAAATTGAAGATTTGAAAAATAGGGGGAAAAAAGCAATAATATAAATTCACAGAAATTTGAAAGATTGACATTGACTCAGACAAATCTTTGAGAGGAAAATTGGATAAAATTAGGCCAATAAGTTTAATATGGTACATTGAGATATTTCAATTATTATTCTGGCTTACCTAGTCCTCGCGCTGCCACGTCAGTTGCTACCAGAATTGGTGCTTTACCAGACCTGAAATCTGAGGCGAAAAAAATGTTGAAGTCAATATTCTGTATGAAACAAATTGAGGAGTTTCTATATTTTACCTTGTAAAACCCAATCTCTCTCCTGCTGAGTCTTATCACCATGAATGCAAACAGCTGGCCAACCATCGCGTTTCATTTTACGGGTAATTTCATCTACCCGCTTCTTCGTTTCAATAAATACTATAGTTTTGTTCTCGTGCTCAACCATTATCTCCTTCAGCAATGTGCTCAGTCTAAACATAAATATTTTGAACTTTAATATCAAGAATTGCAAAATTCAAGTTTTCTCCCCCCCCCCCTCTCCTGGGTTTCTAAGTTGCACTAGACTGGTGTTCCTGACTGAGGCCCTGCTATTATCTATCATCTATAAGTTTCTTTCTTCTTTTCCTCTCTTGCATTTAACAGAAAATTACCTGCAGGTCAACAAATTGAAAATTAATATAAAATTAATTGAAGTAAAGGAGAACTCACTTATTCTCTTTTTCGTACTCCGAACAGACATCAATAATTTGTAGAATATTATGATTAGCCGACAATTGGAGTGATCCAACATTGATCTGCACATAATGTTTCAGGAAATCCTCAGCAAGATTTTTCACCTCCTTGGGCCAAGTAGCTGACCACATGAGTGTCTGTCTGTCCGGTCTTATTTGTTCGATGATCTTCCTTATCTGTGGCTCAAATCCCATGTCCAGCATTCTATCAGCCTCATCCAGTACCAAGTAGGTACATCTCTTTAGATTTGTCCTACCAGATTCCAGGAAATCTAAAAGTCGTCCAGGCGTTGCAATGACAATTTCAACACCATCATCGAGATCACGGGCCTGGCCGCCTTTTGGCGCTCCACCGTACAAACATGTGTTTCTTATTCCAGATGAATGACCAAAGTCATCAGCAACTTGTTGGATCTGCTGAGCAAGCTCACGAGTTGGCGCTAATACCAGGGCTATAGGGCCATCCTTACGCCCCAATTTTGGCTGACTGTTTATGTGTACAATAGCTGGTAAAATATAAGAGAGCGTTTTTCCTGAGCCCGTTGAGGCTATTCCAACCATATCTCGACCACTGAGTGCTATAGGCCAGCCTTGCGCCTGAATTGACGTTGGTTCCTTGAAGCCTTGTCTCCTGCAATTGACATGGCAATGAATATGAAATCTTATGATGTTGCAAATTTTACAAATAAACTAACCCATTCGAATAAGCCGAAAGGTTTGAAAGCTTTCAATAATAAAAAAACTAGCCCATTAAACATTGATTTCTTTAATTTTTCAGATTTTTAGCGTTGGGTCAGTTAAGAATTATCTTCTTTCAATTTGCATTTTTGATGACTTATCCAATCATAATTGAGATCATTTTAATGGACTGGTACCTCATTTAATCGAACTAGGATATTGTTCTAGGAGCAATTCTGGAGTGAGGGCCTCCTAGCGACCCCACCCCGCAATTTCAAAACCATTAACAATAGAAATATTTCATAATTTTTTTCAGAATGGCTGCAAGTGAAATTCTGTAAAAAAAAACTTGTATCGAAACTTGATGAGACTGAATGAGCTCTTCACGCTAACATAAAATAACTTTTTTCTTAATTAAGAAACACTTCATTGCTTTCCATTCCACCAATTGCTACTTCTTCAAAAACTTGCAATAATATCTTTCATTAAAAATAGAACATGGTCGATGTACTAACTTTATCTCTTTTATCACATACTCCGGAAATCCTGCCTCATCAAAAGTAAAAACTGGATTGGGAATATTTTTGCCCCTCAACGTTATCTCTTTATCGCTCCTGTACTGCTCAATGATCCTGGGATCTCGTCGAATAACTGAATCGCAGGGAATATAAAAATCCTTCTTGAATGGCTCCAACCTGCCCATATCCCATCGTGGTTTCCTCAAATTGGCGCCAGGTTGATTTCTGCCTCCTCGGCTTGTCCCACGATCCCTTACCCCTCCAGTAGCCCAACTACGACGATCTCGAGGTGTCCGACTCCTCGAGTCACTCCTGGACCTCCTGCGACGTTCGCGCTCTCTACTACGGCTACGCTCAAAGGAAATAGACAATTAAAAAATCATGAAGACTTAAGTCATAATTACAACAACAACAGCATATCTCACTGACTTAACAGACAGTGTTATTTCTCATTAAATGAGGGAAGCGACGCGCAATCCCTGCGAACGCACTAAAAAGAACGCGCAACTCATTGTAATAGCTTACCTTCGATATCTACCCATGTCTGTCCAAATAATGTGCCCGCTCAACTTTCCAATAATTATTCACCACTTAAGAATTTAAATCGAAGTCATTTTTACGCTTTTTTCACTGAACATTGATTGGGAAACTAGAGACCAAACAGTGGTGAAGAGCGCTGAGCCCCGTACAACTATATATCATGCTATATATACTAAATCTTCCATAAAACGCAATAAGAAAATGTGCCACGTGGGGGCAATACTAGCGGTTGAAACAAATCGCCACGCCACACTAACGGGAGTAAGAATAGTCTTCCGTGTTTAAAAATTCAGGTTATTAAGCTGCACGGTTGGAAATAAATGGAACGTTTTCGACTAAAAAATCTATTACACAGGAGACAGGAGAATCTCTTTAGGAGAACGAGCTTCACTTGAATTGTATTGCAACTATTGCGAGGAGTATGGATAGGCTGCGCGCGGGAGCTGCAATTCGGCGTGTGCGCAGTAGACTTCTGCGCACATTAACACATGGTTAGAAATTTGAACGGATTATGTTAGCACGTAGCAAGCATTCTTGACAGTGTGGAAAAACGGATAAAAGTTTTGAAATAACTACAGAATAATGGAGTGATATTGTTGATGAAAACTGTTAATCATTTATGATAAGTTTTTCTCCTTGTAAATAAAATCTTGGAAGAATTTGAAAAGTATACCATTACCTTATTTTGTAACATTTCTTTCAGCGAGGTGTGATATTTTAAAACGAATATTTATTATTAATTGATTATTATTGTTGTTATTAGGAAACAGTTGTGAGGAGAGCGGAACAAGTGGAAGCAACGATGACTCACAATGGAAGGGAATTTAATTACAAGAACATAGAGGCAGTTCTGTATCTGCGGATGTGGAAGTTTACCACCGTTCTCAAGTACAGAAGTGGATACAGTTTGACAAGCCTCAGAAGGAAGACGGTATTGAAAAAATTTTTTAGATATTGTAGATAAGATTATTTACTCGAAAGTAATGTACACGCAAAACTAAAATTTTCTTTCTGTATAGTTTACTTCGGTTTTGACAAAAAAAAAAATTCAGTTGAAAAAGTTACTCAATTTGTGACTTTTTACTTCTTTTTTCAGTTTCAGCAATTTTGTGCGGGAAATGGATTGAAAATTTTTAAATGGCATAATCAAAACTATTCCTTGGATATACCGTACTGTAATACATATTGTAATTTTAAAAATTATTGGAGATTTTTGGATTCGAGACAATAGCCATTTAGTGTGGTGCTTTATAGTACATAGACACTTTGAGAAATCGCCAGCAGCATCTGAGTATGTGATCGAATTGAGAAAAATGGTAAATTAATTGACAAGAATATTACAAAATCAGTCAGGTTGTCATGGAACGTGAAGATATGATGGGGTCTATACTTTTTTCTCATCGGATTGCAAAAATTTCAGATAGTTTGAATATTCCAAAAAAGTCAGAAAATTTTAAAATTCCCTTCATATCCAATATTTAAGAAATCTCAAAATCTTTAAGAAGTTTTCAAATTTTAATGCTTTCGTAAAATTCCAAAACCTCAAGAATCTCATAAGATGCAAAAAATTAGCAAATTTTAATAGTTCCAATACCTTCAGAAAATACACAAATTTCGAAATTACAAAAATGTGAAGATTTAAAAAATCACAAACATTATACAATTGGATGTATTTTGTTCCCGAAAACGACTGATCGATATGTCCCCATATGGCTGACACTAGTAAATGTCCTATATACCAGGAAGCAATCCAGAAGACTCGCATTGAGCCATAGTGCGAGTGTTACAGATTAACCTTGCTGATTCCGCGCCGCACATGCTGTACTCACATAGACTATGCTGAAGTTGAACATAGAGCTTGCGACCATGGGGGATCCGGTTAAACACCTTGATTCTCAACTGGGTGTCTAATGCAACCAACGAACCTGTTATATAGTCAACCGTCGAGAAAAGGCGAAAATTTATGACGCCTCTTCTGTGTCCCCAAAGTCACGAAGAAGTCCTTAAGACGTCGTTAGAATATTTTAAAGAAATGGACGTGATTGAAACGTTCACAAATTGTCTCATGACAATGTCGGCTGTTTCTGCGACTTCCTAGAATGATAGACCAGGATGTCCTTAAAATGTCCCCAATTCCGTCCATGTTTTGTTTTCAACAGGCCCCGGATGCCCTCGGACAGTATTACGAAACATCATGATTGATGAAAAGAATGTGAATTGTGGTTTATCATTACTCAATTTTTTTCGTTATTTTCATTATCGTGAAAAAGAAGAAACAGAATGACAGAGGTATTATGATTAAGCAGGATGGTTGATTAACTCCTTGGGGCTGAATTGTTGCCGGGTGCCACAGACATCTCACCACCTTGGCTATTATCACGCAGAGGGCACTGCAATAGACTGGTTATTAATATTCTGCCATTACCGCCACGATGATAAATCAACGGTGGATGTTAACTTACTTTAACTTGAATCTGATGCTTGAAAATGGCAGCGCGAAGTAGTAGCATTTTGGTTCGCCTCTGGTATTCTTTACCTATGCTTATAGACTTCTCGAATGTTGTGCTACGTTGATCCACATCTTTGGCATACAGAATCTGAAATTTATGTTGGATTTGAAATTAATTCTGTAGTGTAATATAATAAGAAGGGGCCCTTTGAGACTTTTCATCCATCTGTTCATAATCTGTACTTACAATTTGTCAACACTGGACAGAATATGTAAAACACTCGAAACTTAATGAATAAACAGAAGGTCAAAGAATATTCTGTGAATAACAATAATACACCCCATATTACGTATAGTGAAGAAAATACGTACAGAAGGACTACTTTAATATGAACAAATAGTAAGAATGATGTCAGCTCGAGCTCCATGAAGAATAGTTATTTTATCTCGAAAATAGTTCACCTTATTATGAGAATCAATTCGTGCCTGAATCTGCCCATCAAGTATGAGCTGCATCAGTTCATCCTCCAATGCTGGAACACTTCTGTTGAAAGCAATGGCCATCCTCCTCATATCAGCACTTAGATACGGACTGAAATACTGGATGAGTGCCCTATTGCGTATCTGAGTATATAATGAATTTACATGAGGCGCAATGTACATATCTAATAGGATATTATCCTTGATCTCATCAAGAAGTTTCAAGCACGATGCATATTTAGACTCGTAGAATTTAAAAATAATGTCCCTGAGTTGTGGCTCGAGTTCCAAGAACAATTTGAAGGAGCTGCTGAAGATGACCTGCTTCTGTAGCTCATGTCTATCAAAAGTGGCAAGGGCACATAGCCCACCATAAAGTGCAACATTGCCTGGTGATAGTAACTCGGGACAATCACAATGATCAAGTGATGCTTGGAGAAAGTGTTTAGCTGCCATTTTAAATTTCTTCATTGCAAGTGCAGCAAGTCCAGCAGCTACTTTGAGCTTTGTAACAATGGACTGATTATGATCCTTACTATGTACTTCAGGAAAGTCTGGTGCATTTTCAGCTTTAGCAACATAAGTGAGAACATGTGTCCAATTTTGCAGGTAAACTGATACTTTAATCACATTAAGACACATGTTGACAACGTGTTTACCACTTGTGCAATAATCTCTTGCTCTTGAATAACACTTTAGTGCATTACCCAGATCACCACAATCCAAGTAATGATCACCAAGATCATCGTGACCTCTTCTGATGCTCTCCTTAATAGAATTACTACGATAATTCTTCAAGTCTGTGTCAAATTTTTCCAGCTTTAGGGCTGCCTTCTTTGACTTGGACTCCACCCACATTTGATTGAGCACTGGCATGTCCTGGGCTGAAGTAGACTGGGCCGCCACGTCCGGCAGTCCTGGTGTATTTAGGGCGTGAATAAGTTTCTTGTGCAGAGCTTGATAGAGTGACACGTTGTACGTTGTAAGGACATGGGTTATTGCCATTTTTAAGGCTTCGATGCGAAGACTTGGACAGTGATCGGCGATGTAGATGAGCCGGTAGAGTTTTGCAAGAGCTGCGTAACTATTTGCGTAGACCTCGAGGTCCTGAAATTAAATGTCAATATTACATGATGATCAAGAGCATGAAAAAATTGAATTACTAGTTGAGAAAGAACTGGAGTAAATTCTAAAAATCGTGAAGCCATTATAAATGTATCTACCAATCACATGGTAATAATCTTTTGGAAAAAAAATGTAACTCCATGTAATGTTTCAGGTTCACTTTCAATCAGCTGATCAAGGAAAATTTGAAACAACTGAGCAGAAGCAAACGCAAAAACATAAATCGCAAAGATCACTCAATTTTAGAGTCCAAAGTATCCCTTTTACATCCACTACTCCTTCATTACTTTATAATAAATCATAGGAGGACAATAATTACGAGTGTAGGATTCTCCACGACATAAGGCTCCTCCTCGGTGTTGTCATTGTCCTCTGGTGGTGCATCCACTTGCATTGGCTCGACTGCATTTTGCTGAGCGAAGGCAAACATTTTTGAAGATTTGTCGACGCCCCGGGGAATCGTACGTTAGTCTAGAAGAGCCTGCGTTTTTTTTTCAGATACTACTGAAGTATCAAGCCGGCCAGTTTTTGACACGGATCACTAGAAGATCACATCAGACCTGTCGAAATTAACCTCTTTAGTATTTACAATGCATTTTTGTAATTCAGTATTTTATACAGTTCTAGTTTTTACCTGTTAAATCATGGTGCAGTGGTCATTGGATCCCGACGATTTATTTGATTTCCTTCTTTAGGGATCGAGAGTAGAATAATTTGTTGTGGAAAGTCTTTTAGCGCCCGGTTTTTGTCAAATTTTTGATCTCGCGGCGAGAGAACTAAAGGTGTAAATATATGCAATGATATAGGAAGTCCCTATCAGAGAACTATATAGAGTGGCAGCGAAAGTCTTTGCGTTGGCAACAATGCCCCAACCTAACCCTATTACGCAATTTGCGGAAATCCAAGATGGCGGATATAAGCGCGGATGATTCGATTGTACTCTGTATATTAACTGCAAAATATAATAATGCAGAATATTCAAATTCGACATGTTTTAAATTCCAGAGATATATTCCAAGCGCTCCTAAAAACATTGATAATTTTCAAAAATTTAAAAATCCAGTAGTCGACAGGTAAAACCTCGAGTCGAAACATCGATGTTTTCTACAGGACTAGGATGTTTCGATTAATCGAAAGACACCGCGCATTACTATATATACACTGTACTCCATTTGCGTATCTCTTACTGTCTAGAAGTACTCGGAAAAAACAAACGAAGAAAAATAATTTACTAAATAATAATAATAATAAACAATTTCGTCAGATCAATCGAAAATCAATTCGAGGGCTGAAGTATTGAAATCTGAGTGAAGTAGTTTGTGAAGTGAAAATGAAACTGCCGGACTCGTATATCGACGGTAACATGTGTTTGTTCCCTTGATAAACAATAAATTATCATTAAAATTAAGTATACTCATTATTGGTTAAATGCAATAGTAAAAATTTGGTCAAGGTGATGAACATTGACTGATTGAATGACACTACATGTGGTTGTTTACAAGTGACAATGGTCATACGACACTTATCGTGTATATAAAGAAAGGTGGCGGCGGGGGGGTGGGGGTGGGGGGGCAAGGTGGAGAATATATGAAAATGTTTACGTAATTTATTTGGGAAATATGAGTAAATCAATGTTATGATTTGTGTAAGATGCATTGTTGTTCCAGCAACTCGCTGTTTATCAGAGTCATCGCATATTTACAACGCACGTCAAATTGGGGTTTATCGGGGATCGTTATTATCAGCTGGGCGCAAAAGGTACTTGTAATTGTGCAATTTGAGTTTAGTTAATGTTATTATTGCGAAATTTCTTCTCACCGCAGATTTAACATTTCGAAGTTTCCAGCAACTTCAGAGGTATAGCCCGCGGAGTCGTGCTTGGGTTTTAAAAATAAAAGTGCATTGAATGAATTTCATTATCCTGCTCTCCATGTGATTATATTTGTTATTAATAATCAGTATTTTTCGGATCATAACTTTTGCGTAGTATAGAAAAGTAAAAATATATTGTCTCTTTCAATGAGTCAATTGAAATTGCGTGCGCTCCTTCAGGAGCCAACTTATTGGGTGTTATACAACAAAATTTTTTGCAACCTCTATGACACGCATAAACCATTAAATAGGAATAATAATAACAATAATGAATACTGGATGTTTTCTAGTGACTTTTTTAACCTAGTATTCGATGTACTATCATTTTTAGATAGTGGTATTGAGTAATCGGTCGTGTTGAAAAGACTATTCGATAGATCTCTCTGTTATCAGAAAAAAATTCTCGCAAAAATATCCATAGGGATACAAATGTAAAACTGTTAAGTACAGTTACACCAAACATTGAATATTAACTACATGAATTATTAACATCCCGATAGGAGATATGATCGTAATGACCTCGAAAATAGAGTGACCTTGAGATGGAATTTGTACTTTTTTCTATGCTCTGTAATTATGTGTCACTTTTTGCTGAAACATTTTTTCAGAAGAGATTTAGCTTTAGTCTGAACAGAGCAGGACTTGAAAGTCCGTTCTTTTCTATCGTTATTGACAATTTCAATTGCTTATAACACTATGTTGAAAAAGGTTAGGAAAAAGACAATTGAAGAAATTTAGGTCTCCATAAAATTGAATTTTTATGTTCCATCACTAAAAGAAAAAAACAATATTTTGCAGACCTGACTTCAGTTTGACCCCAGTCCTCACGATGGCATCGGACTCACACCAACAGCCGCCAGCTCCATCCCGGAATAAGCTAGCTCTGGAAAAGTCTCCATACCTACTGCAGCACGCATCGAACCCAGTGGACTGGTACCCTTGGGGAGATGAGGCACTGGAGAAAGCCAAAAACGAAGACAAACTTATATTCCTATCGGTGGGCTATTCGACGTGTCACTGGTGTCACGTTATGGAGCACGAGTCCTTCGAGAATGAATCAATAGCCAAAATTATGAATCGCTACTTCATAAACATCAAGGTGGATCGAGAAGAGCGCCCTGATATCGACAAAATTTACATGACATTTGTCCAGAATATCTACGGCCACGGGGGTTGGCCAATGAGTGTGTTCTTAACACCAACCCTCATCCCAGTGATGGGTGGTACGTATTTTCCTGCAGTGGAAAAATACGGCCAGCCAAGCTTCGAAAGGGTCTTGCTGACGATGGCCCACAAATGGATGGAAAACAAACAGGATCTCATAACATCTGGCTCGAAAATCTTAGAAATTCTCCAGCAATCCTACAAAAGTGATAGTAAATCAGTAGGATTATCAGTTCCACCAGTAGATTGCGGTAACAAATGTGTCCAGCAATTGGCACGATCATTCGACCCAGAATTCGGTGGCTTCTCCAATGCCCCAAAATTCCCACAGCCCGCCAACCTAAATCTCCTCTTTCACATGTATGCACGAGATCCAAATTCTGATCTTGGCAAACAGTGCTTAAGCATGTGCATTAGAACACTGAAGAAAATTGCTAATGGTGGTATACACGATCATATTGGCCACGGTTTCTCGAGATACTCAGTGGATGCTAAATGGCAAGTTCCTCATTTTGAAAAGATGCTATATGACCAAGGACAACTGTTGAGATCATATTCAAATGCTTTTGTAGCGACTAAGGATAATTTTTACAGAGATATCATTGACGACATTGTCAAATACGTCACGAGAGATTTGAGACACAAGGAGGGAGCTTACTACAGTGCTGAAGACGCGGATTCTCTGCCCTCGTACGACTCGAAAGAGAAGAAGGAGGGGGCTTTCTATGCTTGGACATTTGATGAGATTGATGAGCTTCTGGATAAGCAAGTCAAGGATGATGTGCGGTTGATGGATGTTTATTCGTATCATTATAATGTTAAGAAAAATGGAAATTTGGAGAGACATCAGGACCCTCATAATGAATTAACTGGGAAAAATGTTCTGATTGTATATGGCAGTGTGGAGAAGACCGCTGAACACTTTAAAATGGAGGTTGATGATGTGAGGGCACAGCTGGCTGAAGCCAATGCAATTCTGCTGGAGGAGAGATCGAAAAGACCGAGACCCCAATTGGATGATAAAATTGTCACAGCTTGGAATGGACTCATGATCAGTGGGCTATCATATGCAGGTGCTGCAACGAGAAACAAAAATTATGCACAGTATGCTTTAGATACTGCTAATTTTGTGGAGAAGTACTTGTTTGATAAAGATAAGAAGGTACTTTTGAGGAGCTGCTATAGGGGACCCAACGATATTATCACCCAACCTGGAGTACCCATCAATGGGTTTCATGCTGATTATGTGTTTATGGTGCAAGGGCTTATCGATCTGTATACTGCTACCCTGGACCCACACTGGTTGGAACTGGCTGAAGAACTCCAAGATATTCAAAATGAACTATTTCTGGATGCTGAGGTTGGAGGGTATTTCACTACTACGATAGAGGATAAAAATATTATTTTACGGTTGAAGGATGGTGAGTGTAACTTTGATATATTCCAACGTCGATTTCAGAAATTTTGTAGAATTTTCGAATGTTTAATAATGTAAAAGAAAAACGTCTAGAATTTTGGTTGATTTTCGTCGTTTCGATATAAAATTCTTGACAATTTGAGGGGGGGGGGGGTAAATTTTTTGTTTTTCTGCGTTCAGCCACTTGTTGATGAGCTAGTCTCTTTGAAGAAAACGGAACCGTTTTCGTTAATGAATTTTTACTAGACCTCCATATAATTTTGTAAACATTTGCAGAACACGATGGAGCAGAGCCTTCGAGCAACTCAGTAGCTTGTAATAACTTATTGCGATTAGCTTCATTGTTGGATCGTAAGGATTATAATGAGAAGGCTGAAAGGATTTTTACCGTCTTTCATGACACCTTGACGAAAATCCCAGTGGCAGTGCCAGAGCTAGTATGCGCTTTACTGCATTATCATGATGCCACAACTCAGGTAAATAATTGCAATATTTATTATACATGCTTACAGTACATGGTCTTTTATATGGGAAGTATCATCAGCAGTACCGAATATATCAAATATAAAAATTACCTTATTACAAACATAACATCGCGTAAAAGATATATGATAATAATAATAATAATAATAATAATAATAATAATAATTTATTGAATGCTTTTCTTTTTTCTGTTTCTCATATTTCGGCATGGCAAATTATATATGGGAAGATACGCTTGTAAATGTTCTACTTATCAACATAATAATTGTTTGTATTTACAGCTGTACATAGCAGGGAAAAAAGATGCTGAAGACACTCAGGCACTTTTGGACGTAATCAGAGATCGTCTGATTCCATCAAAAGTCTTGCTGTTAATCGACCCAGAGGATTCAGACTCAATAATATCACGCAAAAATGAAGTTGTCCTAAAAATGAAACCTCAAAATGGTAGAGCAACGATATATGTTTGTCGCCATCGTACTTGTTCTCTCCCGATTCTTGAGCCTAAGCAACTAAGGGATCTTCTCGATTCCTCTCCATGAAACAATCGTGGATAAATTAATTGATAAAAATTGAGTGTTTACGCAGAAATGCACTTTGTAAAAATTCTATTACACCTGCTAATTAACTCATTGATCGTTGTATAGGAATTGTTCCAGAAATGGTTAAAATACTTAAAATTGTGATAGCAAGAATTCACTTCTTAAGGATTTGTATTATGCAATAGTGCAAAATAGTGAAATCTGTTGTAATGAATTCTCTTGGCTTGCGATTCTCCTTTTTTATTGGTTCCACTGCAGGGGAATTAAGGATTAAGGTACTTGCCCAGTAATTCATCAGGGAAATGAATTTCGAAAATATAGCAGCAATTTTGCTATAGATATGAAAGTAATGTGGTATATAGTATAGCGTAGTAAATTGCCTCGCCAATCATAACTTCTCAAGTCAATTTATTACATCATTTTTGGACTATAAAACGGTAATAATTAGAAAACGACTACACAAAAATTATAGTAATAATTTAGCGAAGTTAACAGAATAAAAGTCCTTGGAATTTTGAAATTGATTTCGTAATATGTCTAGCTATATATCATCTGAATTTCGTATCTTGAGCATATTACGAAACATTCACGAATGGTATTTCTTTACGAGATAGGATGGAAGTACCTGAAATTAAAAGGGCCATCATCTAGGAAAAGTGAATTTCAATATTCAATCTGAAACGAATTTTTGGAGAGTTAAAACCAGTGTACAATTTACAATGATAAGCTTTGATAGATTAATCGTTTTTCTATTGTAAATAAAAAAGAAATAGCATGAAACTATCAATGAATGTACGTCATATGACATTGAATAAATATGGAAAAAATATTGAAGGCAAGTTGATGGTAAAAAATTCCTTGTAAGAACAGCTGTTTGGGTACCAAATTTGTTCGTTATGAATGGAGGTTGTCTGCAGGACTTCACTGAATTTTACAGAAACTCCGGATGCTATTGCAGCTGTGGAACATGGCAGCCCTAGCGAGGTTCCAGGTCTATATCTATAGTTCCTGGTTTGCCAAGGTCCTCCTTGCGGCCTTCTTTTTTTCAGTGAAACAGTGAAAGATGGCGGAGAGGAATGTTTTAAATTTTTGTAATTAAATAACGATAATGATTCAACAGGTTTAGGGTTCGATTCATAGATTTTTAAATTAGAATTCAATAAATGCTATATCGCACTATCTTATTCTCAAATTTTAAATGTTCCATTGTAATGGAGATGTGTTAAATACGCCAATACTTGCCATATATTCTAATATGTAATACTTTACAGTAGGCAACTTGGATCCTAAAATATTAACATCGGCATGATAAGGATATACTCAATGTTTGTTGCAAGATCCACATTTGAAAAAAAAATGAGAGGATGTAGGTCGATTGACTGATTTAAGTAGAGATTTTATTGTAAAAAACTTCTGAAGATGCAGCATTTGCTCTCCATTATCAACTCTGCAAAGTCATTATTGCAATGATATATACAGTATTTACAGCATCACGTTTGTTTCCCATGTCTAGTATCCAGAGTTCGGTCTCCTCACCCTTCTCCATCCGTATGAATGTGTATGAAACCCTCCTCAGCCGCGGCTATAATTATGTAATCTCTAGCGCATGCGCAGTAAGTCATCAGCTGACAAATACTTTTACAGTTCCTTTAAAGGATTATTCATTGGGAATAATTTATTTATTATTTAAAGGGTGGAAGGCGATCCATCATCATGGGGGCATACTACCGTAAGTTTCGGTAACACTATTAGCATTTTAATAACAACGACTACTATTCAAAGTATTAACAAATCTGTGAAAACTATTTGTTTACATACTTTATAGAATTTTCGGTTTAAATGCTCATTTTCAATGATACCATTTCTGAATTTATAATGTTTAACTTATAATCTAGAGTGAAAACAATGACTTAGTTCTATTATTTATGAAGAACAAGTTTTTTATTTCCTAACCTCAAAAGTTCCCTCGGCCTAGACAGGAGAAACAAAATGCAAAGATTCAGAACAGTTCTAAAAATCTTAAAAAAAAAAACAAATCAATCCCGTCAAATTCTTCAATAATCTTAAAATGAAGAAATAAAAAATAAAAAATCACTTCAAAGTTCAGACTCCCATCTACAGCAAATGAGGATTGTCATTTGACTATTCCAAAGTATGAACAACTGACTAAGATCAGGCCTTATCCGGAATTTGTGATAGTTAATTATTGATAATTCAATTCTATTGAACAGCGTCGGACGATCATTCCTTCAGAAAGCAGTTTATGATGCTGCGTGGACCAGGCTACTATGATTCACCAGAGGGTACAGCACCTTGGGAGAAATTATGGGGAATTAATAAGTATGCTATCCTAAGCGCATCAATGCTAAGCTTGGGCGATTGTTTCTTCATATCTCAATCGCGAAATATCCTCGAAACCATGAATGTCATTGGCTTTTACATGGTTCCTGCAGTGAGTGTAGCAAGTACTTTTGCTGCGATTACCTACATTTCAACGAATCTTAGGGGAAAGGACGATAGACTCAATTATTGCATTGGAGGTGAGTTGACAATATTACGCAACGAGAAAAATGATATACTTCGATACTTCCCTACAGAATTAATTTAATACCGATTCATTACAAATATTTGACTCAATTTTCCAGCACTTGGTTGCATTCCTGTACTCCATGCTGTCGGAAGAAACAGACAATCATTCACAATCCCAGCAACAATTGCTTTGGTCGTAGCTGCTTTTCTAAAAAAGGATAGCTTGGTGACTGGGTGGTCATTGGCCAACGTAGGAACACCGAAAACCGAGCATTACTATGACTTCTCGCTCGTTGGTACAATAACAGAATGGCCAAAGAGGCCGTACTAAATTCATCTGATTTTTACGGGAGAATCAGCTAGAAATATTGCATCCATGTAACGGAGGTGTATTTTTATCAAAATAAAATAAATGTAGAATATGTAATTAAAAAAATGATTATTTATTATTTGGAATCATTTGAAAAGTTACAGTAATTATCCACATATTGAGGTCTATGTATAAAATTGGGTTTATCATGGAAAGTAGTGTTAATGAAGAAGTCAGTCATTGGTAATATCCTTATGTTAATGTTTCGCCTTTTGTCACCTGAAAAATTAAAAATAAATGAGAAATTGATTGAATTATTTGGAAGTCTATGTTGTGTGATTAATACAATTTTTTGCTAGGATCTCCCCACCTTTTTGTATAGAAATCTCTATTTATGGTTACGGCAAACAGTCCATTAGGGCAATAGTTTTCTGATCATTACTATGCTCTACGTTAATTTGGAATGCATATAGATAGCCTAGTCTCATACGGGTCTATTCGCTCCCCCGTTTTATTCAACGTCTACATTGCTTCTGTTTTTTTAGCAAAATAAGATATTTGAAGTTGAAGATACTGTTGATCATTTTTTTCGACTTTGAAAAATCGAGAGCTTTCAATTTTCCAATTTGGTGCAAGCGTCTTTTGTTTTTTCATATTGATTTTACATATTGATTCTCAACTGCTCTGGAACAAATCCATTGTCGCCATAAGGTCAAAACTAGAATTCGACAAGGAAGATTATAATAATAATTTACTAAAATCCCAAGCACTGAATCAAAATAAGAAGTCACTTTATACAGATTGACCAGACCAATTATTACATTTGCAATTAACAAAAATAAGTAATTATAAACCCATACAAATCTCCATCTCCAAAAAATTGATATTGATAAAAAAATCAAATTGCTCTCGCTGACCATCTCCTCCTGCCTCCCCCCCCCTTCCCCTGCGCGTCCAATAATCATCAAATTTTTTAGAAGTGATTCCTTATACCATATCAAACTGTAAATACTCAAAACCATCGATGCTAATGAACATCGATAACTTAAGGATATTCAACCGGTACAGTCAAAACAAAAGTTTATGACCCTTTCTATAATTCGTTATATTTATCGCCAATAATTTTCAATTAATATTTCAATGCGTCAATTAGTTGAAGTGATAGCCATAGAAAATTATTGTATTGTATTTGATTTTGCGAATCAATATTATATTGTTTAAACAAATTAATGAAAACAAATTTTAGTCAATCGTCATGAAATTTTTACCATCGTTTTATAGCTGCTTCAATAGTAAATTTTCAAAATTTCAACAAATTTGCACATTTTGAACTGTATTTACAGAAATTTTTATTTTTCCCATAAGAGGCTGTGTTCATTGAGAAGTGTGATAATTAATAACTACAAAACGGTGTTGTGAATCAATCTCAAATTTCATACAGGCATCAAAAACATTATGTCAAAATTTCAAGCAATTCGTACATCTTCGCCAATGTAGGTGGAATATCCTTAATTTAAAACCTTGTTCACATTAGATATAAAGCCAATTCCTAGTAATCTGGTACTAATGCAGCAATACTGTATATATCATCTAAATGGTATTTATGGCAATAAACAATTTACAAGTTAAGTTAAGTAAACTTCGGCGTAGCAGGTAGTTATCGCTGTCTATAATGTCAAATCGTTCGGAAAGACACATGCGTTCGAGTTTGAGACGATTTTTTCGGAAAAGAATTTCCGGTCTGTAGGCTCAGTTAAAGTGAACTATGCACCACGTGGTGAAATCTAACGACGAGTTCTGATCAACGCCACATCGGAATCGGATCCAGGCATTAATGGAGAAAAAAAAAACAAACAAAAAAAGGAGAGAATGGAGATGACATCTTCACACGTTGACGTTGTCCCCTAAGTATTTCGCTAATGGACTGCTCACTGCTTGTCATTTGTAATATAGCGCAGAATGATTCAGAGATGTTCGTCATTTTTTTAAGAAAAAACTCTGATGCGCCATAACATACTCACACAAGCTTCTAAATATTCAATTCTCCGTTCCAATGTTGTGAGTTTCTCGTTCAAAACAGCCAGTCGCGATCTGCAGGACATATCTGCCGAAAACATAAAAATGTGAATAAATTGTATTGAGTTGCTAAATGCGGGAAAAACAAAACAAGATAACTCACCAAATGAGTTCAGAAAATCAGTGATTTTCTTGATACTTCCAGTAATAACTTCGATGTATTCACGGTTAGCCCAGTCTTGTTGTATTTGCTTCTGTATAGCCTCTCTATGGACAGCAGCCATTTTCCGTAATTTTTCACAAAAACAAGTACACTGAGACTGTGCAATTACTCTCAATTGACAGCGAACTCACAACTCACAGTATTTTCGATTTCTGTCACCTCCAATGTTTAGAGAATATCGGGCCAGTTCTTGGTTAGTGAGCGCCATAGTTACGTTTCGGCTGAAGCTTTCTGATTGGTCGGCCATTTAACTCCAGCCAATCACACACTGAGTTTCCTAGGCGGCAGATTTCGCGCGTTTTTCGATGCGAGATGTGCACCTGTCAGAGACAACAGTCTTACGAGATTTGTTTTAATTTTAGTCAAAGAATTGATCAATTAAACGTCCTGGCGTTGCCTCGAATATGCTCAGCACGTGCACAGGAACCTCGTATAAAAGTGCGGATACAATCAATCGGTAAAGTTTCGTTTGATTTTCATGCGCACCTAAAGATAAAGAGCGATTCTTGTTTTTAATGCCATAATTATTTAAAATACTGTTGAACGATGTAAATTCGATTACATTCATTTGCTAATAAATTGCAGTTAATATTGATTGTCATTTGTTTTGAAAAACGAAAGTTTTCTCGACAGCATTTCTAGCATGTTTTTACACTACCTTTACTGTTTCTAGGTGGCGCCTACTGCTCATTTTCCAGCGAGTAATGTTGTATGGTGCGGTTATGATATCAAATTGTATCAGCTGAGTGTTTTGGTTGAACACGTGAGACACGTGGTATTTTATACGCACATGTGCGTTTAAAAATTCTGTTTTCATTCCACGCAGAACTCAGCGAGTTGTATACAATATGGAGTTCAATAGTTCAGATGCTGTAAGACGTGCGTCACTGAAAAAACAAAAAGAAGCATTCAAAGAAAAAGAATTGTTGATTAGAAATGCTCTGAAATCAGTGGTATGCTTGCATTTCCATTTTTAACATTGTAACAATTCATTAACTTTGTGTTCCCTAGAATCCTAATAGTTCCTACTTACCTCACATCTCTGTTACATTTTCATTTTTTTATGATCATCTGAAGTTCAATTGTTTTAGTTCTAGTCAGATGTGCCTGAATTAGTTCTTACAATATTAGAAAAAAAATGCTTTATCAATTACTATAATTGCAAGTGTTGAATGTGAGGAACCTTATCTTGAAGTCAAGCTCCTTCAGTCAGGTAAATAAAAGATTGCTATTCCGTTTTAGTAATAACTACAAAACGGGACCTCGAAACAAACAGCAATATTTATCATATTTGCATAATAAAACGCCAGCGCACACCAACGCAAAATTTATTATTTTAGAATATTTGTCAATCTGTTCATTCATTATTTCAGGATGGAAATACCAACAAGAAAATTATATTCGATGATAATATCGGGGAAGAGGATGATAGCATATCAACTACCAACATATCTAAGAAACGACAGTTATTCCATGACGATGATGCAGAGGAGAGAGATTCTACAGAAGCAGAGTTTAATTTCAATGAAGAGAAAGCACATAAGGTGATTCGATGAGTTAGTTAATATATTCTTCAATTTCTAGTAAGACTGGGGACCACTATTTTTTAACTTTCCGATCTTCAGGGAAGTTATTGCAATGGGGCCGGAAATCGAAATTGGAAATTTCACCTGATCTCCACGTTTTGTGATTCTTAGAAACGTTTCCGACCATTTTGAGCGTTTATGTCGCTGCATCGTGAGAATGGTTGAAGATACGAAACAAATTATTTAATGAAAGTTGTTCCACACACAAAAATACATATTGGATGTTTTATGAGTTTTTGGCTACCGCCCATAGTTAATTGTTATTTACAAATTGAATTGTTTATCTAACTCTCACGCAAGAACAGTTTTTAAAAAAATATTTTCACATTTTAATAATTATAGAATTTGGAATATTTGGAAATTTTGAAAAGTTTCAAAAGGTCAAAATTTGAGACATCAATCGAAATTTTGTATATAATATATAAGGGGGAACGATCGGGAAGTTATTGTTCGACCCGTAGAGGGTTAGATGGATATTCCGTTAATTTTTCTGTGGGTAGAGATTCTGTACAGCAACAAATTGAACTAGCTCAATTTCACTTCATAACTTCCAAGATCAATTGAACGTAATGGTATTTTAATCGATCAAGTACGAGGTCCCCCTGTCTTATTTTAAGGCTGAATATGTTCGTTACGATGAAATATTAGAATGTCGAAATCTAGCGCAGTTATTTATTTTTGCGCCATGCAAACTGAAGGGACATTTATGCAAGATACATTTTCTCAACATTGAATACTGCGCACTGTATGTTTTAACGTTATCAAAAGCAAATATTATCTGTAGGTGATTAACCTTGGCAATGACCCACGGTTTGCAATGGATCAAAGATTTTTGGAGAAGGAGGAGCCACCCCTTCCAGAAGAAAATGACAATGATGAGGACGAAATGACGAATGAAAAAAATCAGCAGTTAGAAATACTGGAACATGTGTTAGGAAAACCTCTTGCTAAGAGAAAGGAAAAACAAGTGGCTGTGAAAAGGTAAAATTGAACAAAAAATATTCATTATATACATAAGTAAATAGTGAATAGTTTAAGCTCGAATATCTATCTTATGGTATTCCTACATAAACTTTTGATTTTGAGCTTGATTGCCACAATCTTCGATTCAATTTGATCCAAAAGTCAAAGTAACGTTGCGCCGGAAATTTGAGGCCATACCTGAATGCATTTGACTGAATATGATGAAAAAAATTCACAATTTGGGAATTTCTCAACACAGTCTAATATGTACGAGGAGCATGTCTTAAAGATACCAGTGCCGCCTCGTGGCGATTGTATCAGTTAAGTACCTACCCCACTTACGTCGCGGGCCCATTTACGTTCGGCCTCTTTCTCTCTGGGGATGTCATCAGAGTTAATTAATTCTGGATCATTTGTGAACTACACTGTAGGTAGATGAGAGGTGTGTTCCACTGTCCAGTGATGACGAATTCTGGAGGATTCTGGTAAATGGGCGGGTAATTATACCTACAAGGTATTACTATATCTTAATCACTGTTGGCGTACACACGAATTGATGGACACTTGTATACTATTGAAATTGATAATAACAATGAAGTGCATTGGCTCAAAATATTTCGAAAAAAAGTATTGCATTTCACAGCAAAATTTTCACGGTATCGAGATATTGTATAATTGTCATAATTATGATCTAAGTAAATATGTAACATTGGAATATTTCACTATTTGCTCTGTTTCATCCAGGAAACATGAAATGATTCGTTACGATCCAACTCAAGATGCCCACCAAATGCATGAATTACAAAAAGAGGAGTCTAGGGGCTCGAAGAACAAAAAAAGAAAAGTGAACAAAGCTAAAGTAGAGGATAAGGAGCCTATTCCTGTGTCGACGGAAATTTTTTATTCCGTTTCGGAGAATTTGGCGAAGGCAATCGAGGCTCCGGGGGAATTTAGTTTACTTCGACGATTTGGAACAGCACCCGCAGGTAATATCATCCTGAAAAACCACCGGCGGGGAAGAAAGTGTGAGTTTCACAGTTTCATGGGGTATTGATTTATTATGCATTTGTTCACAGAAAAACCCACGAATACAAATGAAGATAAGCAATCAACAGAAAAAAAATCAAGCTCTAAATACAATTTCGATTGCACAAATACGGATAGATATGATTCGTCTGAAGGAGAAGAGGAAATGCCAGTGGAAAATGCTGAAAAAGAAGTAGTTGATAAGAACTTCATGGATGTTCAAGGCACATTTTTCGTTAACGAAGCTGTTTTCAGAGGTATACTCATCGTTATTTTGTGATAAACTTGTAAAGTTTAACTAATCTTTAGTTAAACTAATCAATACCAAAAAGAGGCAAACAGTAAATTTGTGAATTAATTCTCTTTTCAGAAGCAGTGCAATTTTTCAAAGCACCTGCATCCTCCAATCAGTCCTTCAGACACTTACGAAGAGAGTTGAAAGAGATTGTGCGCACCAAGATACGGAGGAATATTCGAAAAACACAGATTTGGAAACGACACAAAATTAACAAAATGAAACCATCACGTAAATAGGTTTTCGTTTCTCGTTCTCCTACTTCTCTTTTTGTATTGAAGGAACTTACAAAATACATTATATTGTTCTAGAATCACTGTCGGTTGGGTTTGAATTCTTTTCCAATTCAAAGTATGGAATCCTGATTTTTTACTTTTTTTTAAAAGTTTACAAGGTCCGTGTAGTGTCAACTCAAGAAAGTTTGTTTCCTCCATCGCCCTTTTCATTGTAACTAGACGCGCATGCGCTTGCGCGAGCGAACCTAGCGACATCCGGCTAGACATTGAAGCAGTCTGCAGTTAATGCATATGCTTAGATCGGTAACATATGTTCTGAAGCGATGAATAATTACTATTAAGTAATATTTATTAGATATTAGTTATTAACTAATATCTATCTTAAAACTTAAGACATTATGTTCTGCTATTAAAAATTGAGGTAGATGGAGAAAAGAGGAGAACTTTGCAAAGGAAGAAAACAAGGATATGCGCTCAAAATATTACTGTAAAAAATTTGGAAATTCTTATCAATAATGAGGCAAATCCATCAAGAAGAAAGTTGAACTTAATGTTATGACCCATGTCATTAATCGATATTAAACAGAATAGTTTCAAGATGTGAGCCCTGAGTTTGCAATGTTGATTTCTTCTATCTTTTCTTAAATAACTTTTTGGGTAGTGTATCCGTTGTATCTAACAGCGACAAGTTCCGAAATAATTGAAATCTCCTCATCAGTAGTTAGCACTTTCTCCACCAGTAAAATTGTGATTGACTGGAGAGCGACCGTAAAAGGGAATTCTGGGTTTCATAGGAATCTTCGGTAGAGGCTTAAGTTTTGTCAAGGTTTATTACTATTTCCAGTCGATAATAAAGTATTTTAGAATTTCAATTGAACAAGGCGTACTCGACAGATACAGGTGGTTCTCTTGGAATATATATTTCCCTGAAGTAACTGAATTCAAGCTGACGTCAATTAATTTTGCAGATCAATCGCGACCGCCACGCCTAGTGGGAAAACAGAAAAAAAGAAATTAATCATTACACTTAGGGTTAATTATTTGAGCTATTTTCGAAACTAAAAAATATTTCACATACTTGAACAATATAAACAAAATTCACTTTAGAAAATTCATAATTCAACAAAATAAAAGAAAAATAGAAAATTTAAAAGATTGCAAGAATGAATTTATAATGATTTAATTTCACGACTTACCCGTTGCATTTACAGACGCTACTGTCGCAACTAGTGGTGACTTTAGCTGGCATGCGACAAACCATTTCACATGTCGCAGCGTCGCAATTCGCACGGCGGACACGCGTGTGATCAGCGCCACCTGACGAAAATCCTTGCTGCAGTACATCTCCATAATATGGAGCAACAATGTCACCGGTCATTTCTGTAAAATTAACAGTGGTGTAAATTAACCATAATTTCGAAATTTTCTTGGCATGTGCAAAGCGCAGAAGACAAGGAGATAAAGGAATACTTATTTTTTGGGGAAACGAAAATGCAAACGAGTGCGCAAAGGATCACTGCGCAGCTAGGGACTACTTGGGTTGTTACAATTATAGACATGAGTTTCAGTTGTGTGAAAATCTTCGCAAGGCTGAGGAGTTTCGCATTAAAAAAAATTCTGAAGAAAGATTCATTGTTCTTTGGATGCAACAAAATTTTCGAATTGTTGAAAGGTTGTAAAATGTGCAGTACATCGATGATAAGAAAATTTTTCAAATTTTCGATAATACTGACCTTCTGCTGGAGCAGCGATAACGGCGACACCTGCTACCACCAAAAATACAAGAAGTCCCAATCGAGCCATTTCGATGAATACGATGATGATCACACCGCATTTTTCGTTTATATACAAATTTTGGGCCTTGTTATCACATATCACAAGGTCGTATATTACCTATTAAAAATGACTTTGGTTGAAGAAAAGTCATAAAGCAAAATTCTGTCGGTACACATCAATCGGTAAGACTATTAGGAGCAAATGGCGTGTATTACCTATATAGGGTGTCCATGAAGTCGAAATTTCAAGGCGATCACTGAGCAATTTGTCGCACGAGGCCGATTTTGAATCATTAGAGCCTCGTTTGGTAAACAAATTAAAACTATATCTGATTCAATGTTTTTAACAGTAGAACTAAATAGCTAAGTGCTTTGAATTATCTTTATTACACTCGAGGGTGTATTTTGAAATTGGGTCTAGGACAAGAAGGAATTATTTTTGTAGTTGACTGGTTAACTGTTTATGTACCAGTGCAAAATGAATAGGACGAGGGGTAATTGTACTTATTTTGGCGGAAACGAAAATCCGAACGGGTGCGCAGACGACCACTGCGCAGCTAGGGACTACTTGAGTCTTTACACTTATAGACATGGGTTTCAGGTTTTTCATCGATGTAAGGGAGGTCTCATCAGGGAAAATGGAGATCAAGCGTCGAAGTAGATGATGGAGAAGACCCGGGACATGGTACTAATTATTAAGTAATTTTTTTCATGTTTTCAATTGAAATTTATGTTGCAAGTATTTATTCTGACAGTTGGTAACATACAGTTGTTTCACTGAGTCCTTTGTGGTAATAATATGTATATAATCAAAATCAAAAAACTTTTTTTTCATTGAATCTTCACGTTTCAAGGCTTTTCTAACATTTCTAGACTATTTGAAACAAAATGTCTATGTGTGTAGCAAGGTATGTATGCTAACAATCGAAACAGTTTCAGATACCTTACGCCGAATTAGATTTTGGATGAAATTGGCCCAGTCCAATTGTTTATTTTTATTGTCATTAACAATTCCAATTGTTTATAACGCCATAGTGCATGAATTATTGGTGTTAGCAGAAAATGTATATAACAAAACTTATTCCCCATGTAAAAATACACATTTTATGTCTCATAAGTTTTTTGTGTAGTTAGCATAATTAAGGAGGTACGGCCGTTTGCATGTGCAAGTACAGATGCTGGCGCCTGTTGAGAGCTTGCTGCCTGAAATAATGAGAAAAACATTGCACTCATGAAATCATTAATTACCATTTACACATCAGTAGCAAATACCGTGCTAAACCAACAAAAATGATTGAAAATAGAAAAAAACATCCCGCACAATTGCGATACTAAACTTGCTCAGTCCTTGAAATTATTTCCAGCACATTCAATTACCTAAAACAATCTACATGACTGTCATACTTAGAAAAAAGAAACGATCATCAATTCACTAGGAACTGACTACCAATCCGTTCAGAAATTTAGGAATTACCATGATAATACGTCTTCCAGGGAATCCGATCCATTGCTCAACCATCGTGCTCTGCTGTATCATCATCTTCAAAGTCATCATCTTCACTGTCTCCATCAAAATCATCATAATCATCACCGTAATCATAACCGTTCCAGTTCACATGACTTGCCGATTGCGCGTTAATGATTCTCTGGAATAGACTTCTTTCTTCCTCACTAACCAGCACATCTTCCATGAAGCGAGTGCAGAACTCCTCGTCATTTAGGAGCGAAAGCGTTATTTCACGTTGCAGTCGCTTGAGAAACTCTATCCTACGATAATGCTCCATTCCTTCAAACATAGCGCGGCAAAAATCTGTGCTCTTATTCCAAAAGAACTTAAACATAATGTCATATGTCAATTCCTTGTTGATGCCAATTTGCTTATTGAAGAGTTTCAGGTACTGCCGAAAAGCACAACGCTGTCTGTCCAGAAGTTGTCCACGGTATTTTTCGTTCCAGCTGCTCACCCGCATGTGCAATCTTTCAAACATATACGGAAGATCGGTTTCCTCCATGAGTCGGTCTTCCAGCACAGTCGTCCAATGCTCCGAGAAGAGCATGAACGGCCATTGAATCGCCATATGGCAAATTAACGAGGTAGCGTCAGTGGACTGCAGCCATTCCTCATCGTTAATGCTTCCCAGCAAACTCAAGGGCATTACATCATCATCGTGACGGTGTCTTTTACTCAGAAAAGCTAAATACATCTCCTGGAATCTATGTTCATCTCCAAGCACTTTGCGCAGATACCTCAAAACCAAATCGCTTCTGTTGCACAGTGGTAACCAGTCACCATATCTAGTCTGAACCATCTGCTTGAGCATGTAGTCGCTGCTGTATGCATCATCAGTGGAACAGTTCGACTGGAATTCGGCATAAGACGAAAGTGGATTGAACATATCTTTTGTTGGAAGTTTTCCATAGACCTTGCGGTACCAATAGATACAGTAGTCTGAACTCGTGAAACTTTTACAACTATTCCAATTGATTGTTGGTGAAAATTTGAGGATGTCCTCTTCCATGCAGTAGTGACACAGCAGCATCCAAGCTGGGTAATCAATGCTTTGTTTATCGTGTACATAAGAATGAAGGATCTTTCGGCCATCGGCGTATCCCATATTATTCCAGGAAAAGTTATCAATGCAATACTCAAGCATTTCTGCACACTCTTGTCCCCTTACATGGTTTTCTGATAAGCGCGTCAATGTGTCTTCTATCCAACTTGTCACGCTCGAAGCCATCTGCACAATGAATATCATTAGCTCCTTCTTCAGCATTTCTGGAATTGATAGTCTGTTGAGAGCTTGTTCCAACGCTTCAATCTGTTTTTCTGGAACACCCATGGTTACTATGGGTAGTCTCCAGGCGCTCTGAGCAAACGTATCCCTCGTTATTTGTCGAACATTCTGAGTTCTCCATAACCTTTCAACTGCTTTCACTTTTGCCATGTGCTGAAGGGGCAGTATGAATCTGAAGGGATTATTTGGAACTGCCATTGTACTAATACTTGTAAAAATTGATGTGATATTCACCGTGAAACGTCGGGCATTTTCGATAACTAAAACGCCATTTGCTTTGCGCATGCGCACGATGCGCGTGGCCATTAACCTGGCGGAATTGGCGGGAAATTTGATAGTTTGTATATAGTATTATGGTGATAGAAACATTTTGTTCTGCAATGGAAAATGTGACGTACGCAAAAGAATGTATAGAATTTGGATACAGTATGCATATCAATTATATCAAATTTATATTTATTTACTCCTTAAATCACTCAATAGACCGCCGAAGGTTATGATATAGAGGACGTAGATGATGATGTAGGTTTGTGTACATAAGAGGATAAGGACGCTTCTTATTCGTAGTTATCCTTAAATAGTTTCTAACTATTTTCGATGGAATTGGCCCTGTACATATATTGTTATTAACAATTTCAATTGTTTAAAATGTTCCAGTGCATAAACTGTTAGATATAGCGCAAAATTCATATAAGGAAAGTCGTTCCCTATATAAAAATAAGTAAGATGACTTTTTTCAGATTATTTGCATAATTAAGGAGGTACAGCTGTCTCAACAATTATGGATGTAGCAAGTGAACGAATGAACCCAGCGCTCCCATGATAGCCCCAATCAAATCGTTAACATACAAAATCGAGCGGATTATATTTTGGGTGGCATTCGTGCAGTATATGCAATGTTATTAACAATTGTAATTGTTTATACTGTTCCACTGGGTAGCATATTAAAGTTAGCCTCTTGCGGCCGCACCCCTGTTGGCGTCTCACTCCCACCCAAAGAACGCGCATAAGTCTCATCCTCATGCTCAGCATGCGTCTACTCAAATATTCATAATTGTCCCTTAAATGAGTCAGTTTAGCGTTCTCAAATCTGCAAGTTTTCATCAGGACACTAATAGGGGTCACACTAATTGACCGGGGTATATTGGAGAAGAATAAATTTAGTACGCTGTACTGAAATACCCAATCGGGGAGTTTTCTTTGTGCTCCGAACGGGGCACACACATGCTCACACCACTAGTTTCCCATATTATGACGTATAGATACTTGAAGAGTTAAGAAAAAATCGAAAGAGTATTTTTTTTTGCAATTTTTCCTGCAATTCGATCACATAAATAAGTGATCGAAAATATAACATGATTTCTATCCAAGTACTGTCATATGCGTTTCACAGAACCGGAAGTCCATTACGAGCTTGGTTGTGAGGTGTTTCATGTATGGAAACGGAGTTGTAGAAGTTTAACTGTAGAACTAAATATCTAAATGGTCCCAAGTATTTTTATAAGCCTCAAGGTTGTATTTTGACATTGGAAATATAGTGTTGTCAATTCCTTAGCTCTAGCATTAGTAACGATGGTTATTGCTCTTGTATTCTGAATTCTGGGATTCTAATTTGAAGTTGACCACTCCCGGATTATTGCTGTCAGTGAAGACCTGGTTGTACGATAAATAGCCTTTTACTGGTGTTGGATTATAGCGTTTGAAAAACGTACTCCAATCGTATGATTTGATATGAACTTTTCCAGTTTCAGTTCCTACTAAATTGGCAATGACTGTACGACTAGGTGAGACAACTGTATTGTGTATCTCATGCACATCATTGGAGTCTGAGGAATAAAATTTTCTTACTCAAAGAAAGGATCTGGAACGAATTTTGTATGACCAAATGGTAAAAATTATAATTGAAAAGAGTAGTGACGTTCAGTCATCAAGTATGCTACTCATTTCTAATCACAAATAGTGATTCTTTATTGCTTTATTGTTTTAGTGTTTCTTTATTGACATGCGAGTGATGGAAGAAAAGCCATGAAATCGGAAAACCATCTGTAATTTCCATGATTCGTCATTCGTCCAAGTGGGCCCTTGTCATTTGGACGCACACATATAGATTGCATTAGTAAGTATGTATATATGTATGCGTACGTAAGAGGATAAGGAGGTTTTTTATTTTTACTCATTCTTAAAGAGGTTTTTACCATATTATGATTAGGTACTCAAAAAATTAAGAACAAATCGAGGTAGTTGGAATTGGCACTATAAAGAAAAAATAGTAATTTGAAATTTTTATTTTCTCCTCGTTGAGTGAACAATTGTCCGCCCTGACGATTTAGGATACACGGTATTGCATGTATGTTGCGTGTATGTCGATTTTCTGTTAAAAATAGGTAAAAAAATAACCTTTTAGTACTTATTAAACATTTGAAAATGAACTATTTGAGCAATTCAGAGCCATTAGTCACTCTTTATCATCCATTACAAGAATTCGTTTATCCCACAGTGAATGGTAGCGTGGATCTTGCATGTAAGGTCAATCGCCAGGGCGTGACAATATAGCTAGGTGATCGAAAATAGAACATTACTTATATCCAACAACTCATGTGGTTTGCTGAACCGGAAGTCCATTGTGCGCTTGGTTGTGAGGTGGTTCATGTACAAAAACTGAGTTGCACATGGTTCTTCTGCACTGAAAAACAAAAAAATGCAAGTGTGCAGATGGGCGCATTGATATGTTCTTCGACAATTCGAAATATTTGAAAAATATAGAATGAGGGAGACTGATCCTTTTGCCGCTCAATTTCAAATCTCAATTTTCCATTTTACTGGATCGGGTATTCACACAAACTGCTCTTTCCCGCGCCAAAACACATAAGTTTCTTGCGACGACGCAAGATGGCGCCACGTGCGCTAAACATTGAGTATAAAATCGAGCGCTAATGTGTAGGGCAACCTGACTCTTCTTCCTCAAAATATAAAAACACAAAAAGAACAGATTATTACATATAAAAACAACGATATTATAATTGATAAGGACATAATTAACAACAGTTAGTGGGCACCATATATATCACAATAACAACCAAAATGTGTAAGCAAGACCTAACATAATATAACAAAAAATATTTAGTAATTTTGCACATTTTTAGAATCGATAATATTCCTGAAATTCTTTGAAATTTTTGCCAGTTAAAGCAATCTCGTAATTGAAAGAATAGAAGGTTTTGGGAAATTGAAACGTTCATCAATTTTTAAAATGTTAGAATTGTCTAGAATATGACTTGAAGTCTCGTAAATTGGCATATAATTCTTAATGTTTTTCAATTGAAAAAAATCAATTCAACACTCTCTGTCGTAGTCCACAAATCAGCTACAGCTGGTCTCGAGATTATCCTGGAAGTACTAGATACCACCAAATAGATATCCCCAAAAATTATAATTCAATTCCTTGTATCTATTTTTTAGTGTGTATAATTCAGTATTTTGACCCTTGGAGACAGAATTGAAATACTCCAGAAACGATCTAACACTTTGATCATTACGCAAAGACCAAAGAGTGAATGTGGATAAGACTCAGGTAATCTTGAAAAGATTGATTGATTGACTAATAGTTCATTGCTGTGCATTATGTTGTACAAAAGAACAGGACCAAGGTCCATAGAATACCAACTAGCAATAGAAAGAAAAAAAGCTTAATTGTGAGTTCCACGAATAAGACAATTAAGTAAGTGCAAACAAAATAAGAAACCGTATAAGGGAAATAAACAGTAAAAATAAAAAGTAGAAAATGGAAGAAAAAGGCAGGGAATAGATACCAGCCCTCATATCGTCGTTTTTAGTATTCGTGATATTTGCCTTCTACTGAAACTGTCCAAAATTTTTAATTTTTTTTCTATTAAAAACGTATCTAGAACTCGTCCTGGGTCGAATGAGTCCCATGTCATTCCCACATCTCATCTATGAGTGAATAATTTGCCCTTTGAAACACAAAACTGGAAACCAGCCAGATTTACTAATTTCAAAGGTTATTACGGGTACGAATATGGATTGTAAGAGACGCGATACATATTAAAAACGGAGATGACATATAATTATTTGAACAGGTAATCGATCAATGTATGATATCGATAGGGGAGGCGGGCATGGTACTGATAGGCTAAGGGAAACCATAGATATTTCCAACTTCTAACTCAAATAAGCGCCAATGAACTATTGAATTAGTTTCATTGAACCCTTTTCTACAATATATTGCAAAACCAAGAATCGTTTAGCACTCAAAATATTTAAATATGCAATGTATTGAAAAATCACGATTTATCGGTACTGCGCGCAGTGGTGTGGTGTACCGATAATGCCGTTTTTAGTACCGATAAGTTGGTAATTTCTCTGGTTAGCCGCTTCTCCCACGAGCTGTTTAATAAATAATGTTTTGTCAACTGTGTTTATCATTTAATCATATTAAATACAAAAAGCCCAACGCATTTATTTTTAAAATAATGATTAGAATCTTTGGTAATCTTACTTTAATTTGCCCGGCCCGCAGGCCGCTCACTCATTCACCGGTCTCAGCTGTCACTCGACCGGCAGTACTACACACCAAGTTATCGGTACATCACACACTGACTTATCGGACCTACACACACGCGCGGACTGTTGACAAATAATGAATAATTAATTCACCGGCAGAGATTTCACAAAAAAGTGGATGCCCAACGATAGATTATTGAATTGCGCGTTGACATTTCATAATTTTTTGCCAATTGATAGTGACTAAAAATGTTAAGAAGCTTAAATTCTAGACGCAAATTCTTACATCGAAATCACGTCAAATGTGCTGGCCCATATTTTATCGGCTGTGAACGAATATAATTTTGAAATTATCATGGATACTAGGTAACGGTGTGCCGTGCTTCCAGTTGCGCAAAAAGAAAATTTTTTTTTGCCTGCCAACAAGCCTATCGGTACAATGCCCGCCTCCCCTAATTGCCGGTGGCATGACACTGTCGTGTCCGGCAATCATAATTGATCTGGGATCGATACATAATCGATATTTCTTACAACAAAATCGTTCAAAGCACCAAACGGAAAATTCCTGAAAATAGGCCTGAGTGCGAAAAGATATATTATTGTTTTTCCGAACTTCTCTTGACACCTACAGTGAGTAAAAAGCACTCCAAAAATCAACCAGAGCAGTACAGAAATTTCGAAATGTTGATGCGGGGATATCGTTTAAAAAATGAGGGTAACGGAAAATTGGTGTTATACTCCATGACTTCGTATATGAAGGAGCGCCCCATGGTTTTTTTCCATCCTAATGCTACGCTCAATCAATTAAGACTATAATCCTTCTGACTGCTAAGTAGAACTCTGGTAATAACGATGTGAAACGTCAATTCCATTTTTCTGAAAACAGTGTTCTTTGCATTATTAACTTTAAACCGTCGTAATTTTGCGCAGTTTCAGGTTAAAGGGCTCCCTTTGGTCTAAAAATTTCGGGAATCTCATCAGAAATGTGCCAATGAACATAACTTCACACCGGCTATAAGGGCTAGTTTCACCTAGACGGTCACATATACACCCACATATAAGGTATCTAGTGGATATACAGATATATCTTGAACAAGGAGAGGTACGTTGCATGTGCGCGCATCATATGCGTCCCCACCATTTAACATCAATAAATGAAATCCTTAAATGATTAATAACACTTAGACAGTGGTCAACCCAGATAGCATACATAATTTTCTTTTCATTGAAAAAACAAATATAAAAAAAGACCAAAATTTATCTGTATTTTTTTATAATTCATGTCATTACTCTCACACATTAATAAATGTGGTACAATCATGAGCGAACAATTAGCAACGGATTTTATAATTTTTTATTTAAATAATAATCAGTTGTCGTCTAATCCGAATAAAGGCCGAACTGTACTCTACAGATTCAGGCCGAAAGGGATGGTCGTGGAGTAATTATATAGGGGGTGCTTCAGTCAACTGACTGAGTGATCAGGAGTGGTTGAGTAAGTGCGTCAATACTGTGTATACTTCAATGAATAGGGCGCTCGTTATTTTGTGAATGAATTCACTAATGCCCGCCACTTGAATTTCAAATACGCACTCGTTGCGGAATTGGAAATTTCCTACTATCTTCTTTTTTTACTCGAAGTAACAACTTTCGTGACCACAATTTCAAAGAAAATTGAAAAAATTTAGTTAAACAGGATTGTGCAAATTTTCCGACCTTTAGAATTTATTTATTTATTTTGTTTTTTTTTAATTGTGAAGATTTTGGAACTTTAGGCAATTTTCGAAAATCCACTCTCAAAACTTGATCATTTCAGAAATTCTGATAATCTAGAACATTTTCGAAACCTTGCCATTTCAAACTTTCATTTTAGACCTTCATATTTCTATTTCTAAATCAATGTGCATAAATCGACAGATTGTACATTGAATATTGTCTAGCTATTGGAGGGCACAAATATTTTCATTATTCATACGCAATCCAATTTTTTGTCACAAATATGACAATTCTACAAATTGTGGTATCCAAATTGACTACGAGAAGTGATGGCGGCTTAGAATTAAAGGGGGGAAGATAATATTAGAGTCTTTTATTCTTTAATTACATAAGAAAAGATCGTGTTCCTCGGGAGGACATTCCCCTTGCCGAGGTGAAGTACAGTGATTTGGTACCTACTAGGTGCCGAGTGGCTTGGTTACAATATTAATATCGATATGTGTGCCGCCTGATACATGCGCAGATGGATCGGCGGCACCATACATCCACTCTGACTGAATTTGCTCAGTAGGTATAGTCAAGTTTTGCTAGCCCCGGCCACCTGAGCCCGTGTCAACGCTTTCTTAATAGTTCTTGTTGGAGGACGATGGGAATATGTCTTCATCTTTCCTCCCCTCAACTGTATAACCTCAAAAATCGCGAAGGGAGAGTTCGCAAGCCCCCCTGGCGGGAGTTTTAGGATCAGTCTCTATCAGCCTCCACAGGCGACGCAGAGTCAGCCGCAACAGGTACAATGGGCGGTAGGCGATATTGGCGAATGCCCGAGAAATGCTCCACGTAGATGTCCCTCGAACAGTGGATCATCATCGACGCGTATTGTTCATTGACACACAGTCGCTTCAGAAACGGCTCATTGTTCGGGTCCCAGGTGCCCAAGGCGCCGACGACAATGAGTTCTATAGATGTATACAAAGACGTCGTAATGCTGTAAATATAGAGCATGCGCAACAGATGCGTGTATTTTGCGATCTTGCTGACGCGAGTGATGGCGAGGCTATCCTTCCCATTCTCGAATGGTACCGTAAAGCCGAGTATCGTTATTATACAAGAGTTTTCATCCCTGTTCACCAGGTCAGGTTTTAGGGCCATCAGATCTGGACCTATCATGCCCCCCATCCTGTGTTTGATCAGTGAGACACCAGGGATTTTGATAGCCTTAGTCATCCTTGCCAGGATCGGATCGTATCGTGTATAAGAAACTGAATGTATGATGAATGAAACTTAATCCACTTGACCACTTCACAATTGGATTTAACCGCGCAAAATTGATAATGAACAAACTTGAAAATTTTTCCCCGACCAGCATATGAAATGCCTGACCCTGGCAATTGAGGTTCCATGTAACATTCATGCTCCCATACATTGTGGGATAAACAAATCCTTGTAATTGATAACAAATAAATAAGCAATGGCTATCAATTACCGCGAATGGTTGGTTATCAAATGTTTAATGAGTTGTAGAAGGGTATTTTCCGCCGTTTTTTAAAGGAACACAGACATGCACGCAATACCGTGGATCCTAAAGCGTCAGGCAACCCCAACATAAGAGTTTTATACTTTACCTTATTTCTTTTCCTCTCTTAAAACGTTCTGAATCCGCAGGAATTCATTTAACACGCAGGCATTCACTGGACACTTCTTGAAAGTAATAGGAAACTTACATATTTGTTTTGCTTCATTGTCATTTGTAACCTCATGAGCTTTTACTAATATACGGTGTTCTAAAACTCTCGAATTTATTCTCGAAGATGAAGAGAACAAAATTCCAAGTCGAAAATTCTTCTTCGCCTTTTCTGTCGGACGCCCCTCCCCCCCCCCCCTTACCGTGAAGTTATGGAAGTTTGTACCTGAACAATTACAGCACTGTTTACCCCGTTGGTCCAGTACTTTCAGTTCCGAGAGCGGTTCGAAGTGAACAACCAGTCCTAAGAATTGCATCCCTTCAAGGGTGCGTTCTGGGAACTGTTACATGCGGAACTCCAGCGCCGGAAACCGTTCCTGCCGACTTGGGGTTTTGCCCTCTGGTTACCCTCAAAAGTAAAGTTTGCAGTTTCGGGACAGCATGTAGATAAAACTTGAAAAACAAAACAATTATTAATTTCGTATGAATCATGGCAATTCGAACGGAATTTACAGACGGTGACAACCAAATGTTGCCTGAACAGTGATGTGTTATAGTGGATCGATGGTTGACGAAGGGAGTATCTCGGGAGGTGATTTTGAACAGAAAACTCCTTTTCCACTTTTTATCTGAAGAACGTCTGAGGAGTTCTGGGGGTCGAGAAAAATGGCCAGCGACGCTACATCGTTCGGCGCTCAGGGCATCAGTGGGCGTAGCGCCCCCTCGCACACACACATATATGAACACACAAAACATTCAGCAGTTAGGTCATCGTACGTCTACAAACAGGGTAAACCTCCAGCAATCCTCGTACGATGGCAGATAATGGACCCCCCCCCCCCCCCCCGCCCCTCTCTGCGTCAGGGTCTGGCTCCCGAGTCTATGGGCTTCACCGATATAGCACACCCAAAATATTCTTGCTATCAGTCGGAATCCATGAGAAAATCATCTAAAACATTCTTCTAGGGCGCGGCCCTAGGATCTCTAACGTAATAGGCAGATACTCTACCCACGGTCTCAAACCCCTGACTCATGTGCGGTGTGTGTGGGTGTGCGTGTGAGAGACAGTGTATGTCACGGACATAGATGTGCATTGGCTGAATGCTACTCGTAGAGCGTCATTGGTTATCCTCTTCACCCCCAGAACTCCCCAGGGGTGCTTTTGATCAAAAACTCTAAAGGAATTTTCTGTTCCAAATCATCCCCTGAACCCATCTCTTCCGGATCGGAGAGTACTTCTGAGACATCCTGTATATATAGATATATGGATTATGTGATTGGTAACATTTCACGTCACTGCGAAACCTATTCGCTTATAAATTCCGTACCTCTCAATTACATATTGCTCTTATTGTATAAATACAAATTATCGAAAATAATTCCAATCGTTCTTCGTTTATTGATTGTTTGTGGTTAACACCAGCAAATGAATAGGATATTGAAAACGAAAAAATTAAAGCACCCTTTTCAATTTGTGAAATGGAAAGAACTGCAAGTAGTAAATTTCGTGGCTAAAAATATTTTCTCATTTAGAATGAAAAGAGTAAACATAAAATTTTGTAGTGAAAGAAAATATGTCAAGTGAGCCACAACAAAATAGTGTTATAATAATTTCACAAGAAATGGTTTTTGTAGTCGTTGAAATTTTCTCCAGTAATAAATTCTTCTTAAATTCTCGTGGTCTCCGTCGCTCTGAAACACTGAATATCCAATTATACAGCACCTAGATCACACTGTTAATACATAGTTTTTAAGGTACCAGTAAGCCTGCCTTGTTAGTTTGTAACTATTTTGTACATGGAAAATTGTAAGAGAAATGGGAGTAAAAATAGCCTGTAAAAAGGAATAAAAGAAAAAAAATAATATTTGCGCTGAATATCTTTGCAGGCCAAAGTGTTTATAGCGTCTGGCGAATAATATGAACGATATTGATCAGTGGAGGCATTTATTATTTATTTATTTTCCTTTTATACATATACACTCTCATAATTTTTATCTGAGAATTTCCGTGGGGGTGTCCTCATTTTCATTGTAATTTTTCTCTTTTGTCGTGGGCCAGTATTAATGCAGACACTGTCAAATAATATATTTTTAATATCCACAATGATTTATTTTTGTCCACAGTAACGTTTATTTTATAATGACATTACATCAATCATTCATTTATTGGGTTACGGTATAATTTGTTTTCATGTTTTTTTTTGTATTTCTTACTTTTTTTTTATTTTTTAGATTTTTTTTTCTTTATCATTCATTATAGTAAAATATACACATAATTCATATTCATCGTTGAGTAAAGTATAGTATCATCATTGATATAATATATCGATTTGTTAAAATATCAACAATTGCACGCTAGCTACTATAATGGATTGCATACATAGTAAGACCCTCCGCCTAACGAGATATTTAATAAGTGACATTGGAAATTAATTACAATCCCATTTCTATTCAATATTTATATTAACTATAAATCTGGAAGTTACTGTCTTACAATGCAGACAATATACTCATCAAATTTGTCACTATTCTTTTTTCTTTTTTTTTATTCTGAAAAAATAACTAGATCCTCTCTATCTAAAATAACTTGATCTCTTTTTTTTTATTCTCGACTAGATCAAGGGTCTTCCATGTATAATACATATGTATATAATTACATTAGTCATTTTATGGTTCAATTATTAAATTTTTCTCATTCAGTTTATTGGAAATGTGTGTACTCAGTTTTTTTTTCTACTATTTTGGTTTATTGAGGATAGGAATTCGATTGACATGTAAACTGTTGAACTGTAAATTCAATTGATTGTATCATTTTATATACGTTTTTTTTCATCAATCATCGAACAATCAATTTGTTGATCCATGCTTTTAAGAGTTATGGTATTCATGCCAAAAGACTTAATCGCCGAATAACTCTTATCACGATTCGTGAGAATATTATAACTTTCATTATTATTATTTATTTTTTTTCTCCCCCTTTTTTTCGTTTTTTTTTTTCTTATTTGTGAGCAGTCTTTAGATGGAGTAATTGAGGATGTTTGCAGAAATAATAATGATTTTTATTTGATAAATGAGGATAACAATATTAATAAACTACTCCAGAAATGAGTGTGTTGCGCAAAATATTTCTTCTTCCTGTATTTTCAAAAAAAGAAAAGAAATTGCAAACAAAAAATTATTCATAAGATTGAATTAATATTTAAAAAATGAAAACAAAATCACATAAAAACTGTGCAAAATTGGTGTTGGCGTTTTTTTAATAATAATATTTGTTCATCAGTTTAGAGGGCGTACGATTATAGATGATGTCCCTCTGTCTGTCCCTCCCAACCATAATATAACGATTAGATGCTTTTATCGTTTGTAACATCCGTCGTTAAAGATTGTCATCGGCTCTATAATGCCATATCATTGTTATTTTATATTAATATCGAATTTCATGGCGAAACGTACATTAATAACAGTCGGTTAGCACTTTTTAATTGTTAAAAAGGTATTAACTTTCTTCCCCCCCCCCCTCCCCCAACTTCGGCCACAATGTCACGTGAGATTGATTTAATCGTTTTTTTATTAGCTTTTTTCTTTTGAAAACATCGCATAAAAGCTGAATAATCAAGAGTTTTTATCATTGAGACTTTTTATGTTATATCGTACCATTTAGTTAATTAATTCGAAGGAAAATCATTTTGTCTTTAAGCTGTTTTAGGGGGACCCCCCTTAAAACCTCCCTATTCTCGATTTCAAATTTCTAGGATCTTTAGCCGGCTGGTAGATGATCACAAGTTATTTCTGCGGCTTGCAACTGCGCATACACTTAATTTGACCTATATTGGAAAGGAGAGGGGAAAGAACTTATCGGAAATATCGAAAAGCGTAAGATCGAAACCCATGCGACACCGGCCAGTGCGGCGGAAAAAGGAAATGCGCGTGCAAATCACCCGCGGCCGTAATGATCCTTTGAAAAGAAGAAAAAAAAATTACATGAATTTTGGAGCATCTGGACCAAAAATCCGAATGGGATTAGAAAAAGTACAGGCTTAGCTCTCGCATGAATTATTGTTATTAATTTCGGACAGAACTTAACGCAATAAACCCTTCAAGTTTCGTTTTAAATACCCTTTTTTCAGCTGCGAATCATGATGTTCAGCGATTTTATTAATGGTAGTTTATACTATAGCTATATATATATAGAATACTATATTGATATTTCGAACCCAGGAGCTTAATGGTTTTTAAGTAACCTCATGTGCCAGCCGTAAAAACACTATTTCAAGAAAAACGCGTTTAAAGTTTTGAGATCCAAATTCTTCCGCCTAAAATCTACCACCAGTAATCGATTTTTTGAAACCGAGAATGGAGAGGAGAAGGTACCCTCAAGATTATCCACGGGTATATTTAAAATGTTGCACTTCCCCTTGATCAACTGTTCGTATTAAAGAATGGCTTTAATAATATTTGTTTACTGACACAAAAAAAGTTTTAAATTCTTACATCTAGAAAAAGCAGGTACATGTAGAGACAGGTCTTTCCATGAGTATTTCAGATTATCATAAAAACACTTTTTTTTTCATATTAATTTTTTTATCCTTTTTTGTTTTTAGGTAATTTTGATTACTTCAATTCGAAATGGAAAATCAGATGAAAATAATGGTAGATCTTTCGATCGATAGCTCCTTAATAATGTGCCTGTTAACAATTACTCTTGCTTTATTGATTTTCTTGCTTTGAGCTGAGACATTTTGTTAGAAATTCTTGTGGAGAATTTCCCAAGTGCTTACTTTCTATTTACGTGATTTCTCTGTTCCTTTTAGTCACAAGTTTGTGTAACGAGCTTTCCATCGTTAACTATGCTGCCGCATATCACTTATTCTATTCATTGTATTTTCTTCTTTTTCATCGAATTTTACGGTGATTTAGGTTAGTTTGACAATCTGGTTTGAGACGCAACTATGTCCCGATTACAGCGCCCCGGCGATCTGGCGGTGGCGCTGTATACGCGCTCTAGCGTAGATGTAGCGTATAGTCGGATTTTTATTAGAATTGCCTTCGGGTTTCAGCGCCGAACTCGCCCGAACTTGCCGTTCTGCAGTGCGCCTCCGCGGATGAAAAATAGTGCCTTGTTTTGGAATAAGCATAGCGCAGCAAATTGCACAAACAATTACTTATTTTCACCTTTTCCAATACTTTTTTACTGACTTTTCAGACTCATACATCTCTATATTCATCTTCATAATTCATAGATTACATCTACTTTTCGTCAATTTTACGAAATTTAGATGAAATCATTCATCGGTCCATTTTGTTGGAGCTCAGTAGATTGTTTTTATTTTGTGTTTCATTTTATAGAATTGTTGCAGGGAATTTTCTCAGTGTTTTAGAAAAGGTGGTAAGTACTACTTATAAGTAATATTTATTTTTTATAATTTCTCTAAGCGATAATAACATAGGGTAGTAAAAACAGTCAATTTTTTGGGGGAAAAAACAATGAAAAATCGCGATCTTTTTGCCGGCTTTTAGAATTATCTCATGAATATCTAGTACGATGGAAAAATGCTAAGAGATATTTTTGGTAGGAAATTAGATATATAGAAACTGTTCCATAACATTTTGTCAAAAATATTAACAGGAAAAAATTCAATTTTTTATTCCATTTGATCAATTATTACCTTTTCGATAGGAAGTTATTGTAATGACTCCGAAAATGGAAAGTGTCAGATGGAGGAAATTTTCACTTTTGTCGACGTTTGGGGTCATCCTGACACGTTTTCGATGAAATATTTGTGTGTGTCTAATTTTTCGACAAACTTATTTAAGAAATATCTCCGTGTTGATTATTAAAAAAAAAATAGTCCCGTTGGGATAGCCCGCCCGCGGAGTGATATTTGATGTGCTACTACGCATGCGTCGGCGATGGTGGGGAGAAAACCCGAAGGCAATTCTTATAAAAATCCGACTATACATGTGTGTACGTGTTCATTCTTCGCCTAAAAGGCATGAAAATGGCAATAATTTTCATACCCTTTTAGGCTATAAAGATACATCTACACACATCTACGCGATTCCATAGTTCCTGGATAGATCGCCAGGAGTGTGAACTATGCACAGAATTTCAAAACACCTGCGCACCCATTCTGCGCAGCGAGTTTTCACAAACTTTATGGCCAAATGAATTGAGTGTAAAGTCCCTAAGTAGAATGAAAAAAACGTGCTTCGACCTCTTTGAATGTCACAAATCCATATAAATTGTTATGCAACTTTTTTCGTTGATAAAGGCAAACAAATATTCTCCGACGAAAAATGATAAAGCAGGTTATCTCATGAATCTTCACTGGAATGCACTTTAGCATTCAAAATCATTGAGCACATCAACGATTCATGTGGTGATATACGAAACTAGTATGCAAAATAACTTTCCTATTACCCTTCGGGTGTATTTACAATTACGTTCTAACAATTGAGTTATTTTCCAAATTTATGGAATGAACGAATAGCTTCAGGAAACGAAAAGCAACAGAGGAAAATGATGAATAATTTCGGAAAATGGGAAATAAATGGAATGAATAGGCCTGTTTCGATTTTTCGCATTAGTTCATGTCGTTATAAACAAAGTTTCAATGATTTCTACTTTTTGTAATGAAATTAAAATAGGTGATGGAAAATATTATACTTATTTCGCTGTGCCTTTTTCCCTTTCACTGCCATCAGTCGCTGATAGAGAAAATTAGTGCATTTCTTTGAGTAGGCACAAGCGTCTCTCATTTTGCGTTCAGAGTTTTCGTTCTTTTTTTTACAACTAAATAGGAATAAGTAACCGCATTAACAGTTTCATAACAACCTATCAAGTACTACTTCACATGAAATTCATTGCACACATTCCTCAATGTCTTCCAATCGATAATAGAAAAATGGTCGATTTAAAACCGCAGATTTGCCGCTCGTGACGTCACAAGAGTCGCGCTCGCGTTTCTGTGCCTTTCTATTGGCTGCCGGCGCTCGAGCCACGCTATAGACGACCTGTGATTGGCTGCGCGGGCAGAGGCACTTTCGTCACGTCACAGCTGTCTTCAGATGGTTTTAACAGTCGTTTTCAATATTGGATGATTAAAAAAAAAAAAAAAATTGTTTACTAGTATTGTTCCTCATGGTAAAGTATATACTTACTAAAAAAAAAATTTTTAGCACACAAGTTTTCAATTATGATATTGTGATCGAGTGCAAATGTTTTAATGGCCAATGAATGATATCGTTCAATAAGTAGAAGGATGCTATCCATATTTTTTGGAGTTTCATATTTTTTTGATACCTATGCCAATGCTCAATTGATTTGAATAAAAAAATCTTTCAACGATTTGAAGAAACATTAATCATTTCTGACTTATTTATGGTTGATTCGTAATCAGTTTAGGTTTTTAATGATTATTTTTGTTACTTCTCTTTCAACACTGTGGCGAAAAAAAACAGCTTATTACAGTTTTTCATATTAATTATAATTTATTTTCAGCAATGCAGGTAGAACAGTTAATGTTCTTTAATAAAACATTGGAAAATTCATGATTTGCTGATTATTGCGGTACCATCATCGAGCGATAGAAATACTATGGAGAAAAAAACACAACAGTAATGCTCGTTTCATTTTTTTTACATACGCTGATCGAAATATTTTCTGAAATCACAACGTCAATTTCTTAAGAGAAGAAGCTCATTTAAAAAAATCACATTACGCCAAGGCATGTATTGCAAGTTGATTATGGTGACGTTCTACGACGCTGCCATTCTAGTGGTGGCGCTGTAGGATCGGAATCGCGTAGAGGTGTGTAGATGTTGATTATTGACCTAAATGGCATAAAAATTATGATAATAGCGTAGGGTAATGAAAACAACATTAATTTCTCGCGGAATGCTCCCGCATGTCGATCTAGTAACTTTTAAAACACTATCCATGATTTATTTAATCTCTTTAAAAAATAATTACAGTGCACCTTCGTTAGTTGCATCATTTGCTTTTTCTTTGCTGCCCCTCCCAATACAGTAGAGCTCCCTTAATTTTCCGCTTCCCTTATTTTCGCTGTACTCCCCTCACGACTTGTCGCCCCTCAAAAACCTTCTCCCACTCCCCGTACTTTGTCTATCCTTGTTTTCGACGTCATGCGCTCCAGACTGCGCAGCGTCTCAATAGTGGGACCGAGCATTCATGAAACATAACCTATTTACTTTTGATACATAGTCCGTTTACTTCTGCTCTTATTTCCCCTTCCGCTCCCGACAACCCCCACCACGCCAACCATCCAGTGGGCAGAGTGGGGGGCTTCCTTAATTTTTTTCTCCACGAAATTGCTTCAAGGTCACCCCCCGAGCTCGGAAAATAAAGGGAGCTCTACTGTACGTGCGGGTTACCGTTGGTCGTGTTTTGTTTACATTCGGTCAACCGAATTCTGTGAAGAGTGAAGGTAAAATATCATTTGCCTCTAAGCTTCCTGGAACTGACGCTGAGCGTCTCGAAAGAGGGGATAACTTTGTCGTTGAAACGGTCCAAGTTTTACCTCCCTTACTGTCGTAAACGTGTTGCAACTAACGAAGGTTCACTATAATCAACGTGCGTTGACATTAATTAGTTCAGATATAATGTAGTTTTTGTTACCCTACGGTATTTTCATCATTTTCATACTTCCTGGGGCAAAAACGTATACCTACACACATGTACGCTTTATGTATCCTGTTCCGTAGCTCCCAGATCGCCAGGGTGACCCGGCAAAAATGTTTTTTTTTTACAGCGAGTGTGTTCTTCAAGAAATGTGCGCTTTTTTCAGAACAACAGAATTTGGTATTCTACAGTTTTCGATAATAACTGTAACAATTATTGTAGAAGCGGCACTAAGAGGAGATGCAACCTAGAGTTTGATATTTTTTTCAATGAAAAGCGAGAGCTAATTGAGGTACATTTCAGTATTTTATGTAATGGCGTATCTATGCGGAGAGAAAATTCACCCACGAATTCTAACATTGCTAGCTAGAATTGCACGCCTAAAATTTCTAGGGAAAATTCGACTGCAGGGATAACGAAACTCTGACATAGCGTGAAAGAATTTGGGAACACAATGAAAAAACAAAAACCTAGAACTGAATAATGAAATAGAGAACTTGCACCTTTTTTTGCTGTTATCTATATGAATACATGGCTCGCATAACCTATTTTTCATGAGAAAAAAAGTTTGACGGCCCAATAACTAACGGGCGCTATCACCTTTCGCGGTCGATTTAGGTACTGCAAGATGTGATGTACGCGTTAACTGGTTGTGGGCTTATTTGTTATATAATAAGGGTAAAGTGATTAATAAAGGACTGAAACAATATGTTACAGGTATGTAATTAGGTGGCAATGTGGTGTAACGAGCGGAAAAACTAAAATTACCGTGAACTTTGGGTGAGTGATTGGAGCGCCATGTTTGCAAGATGATAGTTACCAAAACTGGGATTTTCCGGTCCAAATTTTCATTCGCATAAAAGATGATTTCTGAGAATGAAGTATGCTCGGCATGAGTTTATATGATCATCAGTCAAAAAGTGTGTTTGATGGTTCGCCCATTCACCGAGGAGAACATGCCATTACTTTCCATCAAATGGCCGCATTAGAAGAGGCCATTTTGTCCATTATTCAATATTCTCATTTTCTCGCTTTCGTCCAGTCTCCTTTATCGTGGCTTCCTACGCTATCGAGGTCACGTTGGGTTTAAAATGTGTGTATGTGTGTGTGTTTCCAATTTTTTTTCTTTCATTTGTACATGTTCAAAAATGCGCGTACGGATAATTTGATATCGACAAAGTGGGCCCTTTTTATGTGGACGTATACAAATAAGAATGAAGTTTTGAGGATTTGGGTAACTAGATGTATGTATGGATTTAACTGACAATAAAGCGGGGACCATAACCTCGGATCTCGAAATTCGGTCGAATTATTTTTTTATAAGTGCCAGTGACCGTCCTTACTCCGTCTGTTACGGTTTTTTCAGTGACGCCCCGATTTTTGAAATTAAATTATTGGAAAGTTGGAACATTTCGGAGGAATTTCCGTGCCGAGTGTACAAGCCGTCCAAGATGGCCGATTACCATATAGCGCTGCGGCGCTAGTGTTTGTGTTGAGTCAGTACTGTACGACATGTCTTCCGCTCTCTATTAAATATAAACTAGTTCAGGTTCTATCCTTCCTTATCTGATTTCGAGCTCGATTCCGATAACCGATTTATTTTCTGGATTGAAACGCTCATATATATATAAGAAAGAGATAGAGACTACAATGATCAACAGAACGGTTGCGCGCGCATTTCAGCGTGACAGACTTCGAGATAATCGATATATATCGCACATTGTCCTTTTTAGAATTAGAGAATAGGATTCTAGTGTGCATGCTCGTAGTACACTGAATTGATAACGAAATTAGTAAACGTTCAGGCACTAAAGTGTCAAACGTAGAAAATATCACACCTCCTCTGGCGCCCAAAAGGAAAGCCAAAATGAATTCGCCTCTTGAGTGGCGGTTAAAAAGCCAGGAGCAACAAACCGAAGTAACCATCAACTAGTACGGGATATGATTGCCCGCGAATTAACGTTAATTCGAACATTCCTGATGGAACTCAAGAAAAACGTAAGTGTCTCCATTAATTACCGATAAAGATTAATTGGAGGCTTAAAGGAGCATAAATATTGCGACATTGAATAACAATAAAAAAACGTGAGGAGATAAAATTATAAATTTTACACTTTTGCAATCTTATTGCGATAAACATAATACTTTATCGACAAAGTGGGACCATTAATGTGCGAAAATACACGTGCAGATGTATTCTTAGAAGGAATTGTGAACTTTATTCTCATTAAAAACTGCAAATTTGCTACCGGAACCAACAAGATTCGGTTCTTGGGGTTAAAGTGATTTAACAAAGTCTTATCCATCAAAATTTGGTCGTTGAATTCTATTCTCTCAACCTTTACCTACAATCTCTTCAGAATTGTTTTGAATTTTTAATAGCAAAAAAAATAGGTAAAAAATTACGATACTGGTACAGTAAATTTTACAGAACTCGTATAGTGAGTTTATGGGCCCGATCAGTTTTTAGCGTCGTGATACGTTTTTTTTTGTGATGGGACTTCGCTCACCGATTGCGTTCCGTAACGTAATTTTTCCGGAACTTTTCTGACAATTTTTCCTATATTTTCTTCTCCGCGTCATGTTGGTGGCCTGGTCCAAGGCGAGGTTTTATTCAATCACTTTTTGTAACTGAAATCTCTCCTTCACAGTTATCTCCAATGAAATAGTAAGCTCACCAAGCAATGAAACAGAATCGGATTTTAACGTTCACATCGTTCCGCGAGAGTGAGCATCGTGTCGCACGAAAAGTATCTCATAATACCGCCCTCAAACCTTATATAGGCTCATATAAGGGATCAATTAATTTTAAAACTTTGAAAGGACAAAAAAAAACCTGAAAAGTAGCGAAAATGGTGTTTGAAAACTCTGAAAATTTCCGTTTGCAAATTCACTGGCTATAGGAAATGCTCTTTCCCACTGCAATGAGTCTAACTTTAGTTCTCCCCTTTATGTATGTACATGAAATGAACATGAGCATGAACACGAACTAGCTCTCAGTTTTCTCGGGCTTCAATTAAATGAGTGGCATGAAAAAATCTACTCATGAAGCTGGTAATTATATAGAAAATATTAAAACAATTTTTACGTAACAATTTTTTAGAACCGTCATATGTGAAAACTAAGAGAAGGATTCGATGGAATGTCCCTCAACGCGTTACCAAATTCTCTAGTTTGCATTAAAAAAAAAGGCCGTCTCTGAGGTACCAAAGGTACCAAAGCGTGACATAATCTGTCGTTTCCCTCATTTCATTTCCAAAATATTTTCCAGAACTAAAAGAAATAAGTTAATTCAACCACTGAAATTGAACTTGATCAAACTCCATCACTTCAATATGATGATCTCACCACAGTACCAGATGAATCTTCCATATTTATCCCCTCACTGCACCAATAAGGAAATGCCCACAAGCCCGCATATCCATAATGGATCGAAGGCGTTAAAGATAAAAAAAAAAAATAAGGAAATGTCAAAACTGCTTAGGCATTATGATGAAACAAAAAATCAAAGCGTTCGGTTATTAGGTCATTAATTATTTTTTAAGTTTACGCCTTGTGTTTTTAAATGGAAAGCCTGAACGAACCCTGATCTTGGTGTGCTACTATCATAATCGAACTTGATTTACGTATACAAACCTTATACACTCTATGCTATAGTCATAGTCTCAGTCGACTCGTACTAACGTAGTATCGAACTGCCGAGTTATATTCAATCGAATTTATGTACTTTTTTTCCCCCTCTCGTCCTCCATCTTAATTCACTTTAAGAGACATGTTGGAAGTTTTGTTTTCATTTATATCTATCTATATTTCTTTCTTTAATTAATTGAATTATTAATAGTTACTTATTGATTCACATCATATAGTTAGTTCCTTTGCATTTTTTTAAATAAATCCTTCATCATTGCCATCACGAATTCGAGTGGAATTTACCAAACACACCGTGATAAATATCAGTTGGTGGTTATGGATGTGCCATCGTACTGTGCAGAGTTATACACAGGGGGCAAGTCAATATAAATGAAGTTGAGATTGATTTTGAAGCAGAAACATGAGAAGAAACTCCGAGTAACTAACGTATCTGTGTAATGCGTCCGTAACTGCTATATACAGACACTTCCGGTTGGTTTGCACCCTCCCGAGTGGATGTATCATTATTCAATCCTGTTATTTAATTTTCATTTGGTAATCCTGGGGGAATTTGATGTCATGAGAATTATCGGCTGATGAAGTGATCGATCGCGGCAAATGTAGAGTTAAAGGGCCCAAATGAACGATAAGAGAGATAAGCGAGTTGTTGATGGTATTACTGACCACTGTAGGTCGTAAATATTACGCCTACACCTCCAGTCCAGTGGCAATGAATCCTTCCATTAACATTTTCATTTGTGAGTGAGGAGGAATTTTTTAGAAATAAAGCAAGGCATTAATGCATCATTACCAAGTTCTTGGATGTGTATTAGCCACCCACAAAAAATCAGAGAATTGATATTGAGATAAAATGTCTCCAAGTGAGCTTTTCTACATTTGAATGGGGGCATTCAAATATTACGTCATGCGTTTTTTGGACATTTTAGACACCCCCCCCCCCCCGGTTCCATGAGTAAATATCATAAAACAATTTCATCAGGACAATTCATCAGGTAACAATTCATCAACGAGACAAACCATCAAAGGACAATTCATCTGAGAAATATATAATCAATATAACAACATCATATATTTGATGCTATCACCTCCTCTAAACCTTTCCTCCTTCGGGCCCCCACATTCGGGTGCGATAGTACACATTTCAGGGTGGTGACCTCCTCACAAGAAAAGCCGAGATTATAAGCCCATTTTTATGTTGTGAAAACGCACATTTTCGATTTTATAACAAAAAATGGACAATAATTCGGCGTGACGTCACACCTGCGCCACCTCCCCCCCCCCCCCCATCGTCACAAAATTCTGAACCTCCCTCCCCCCTAACCGTGTGACGTAATATTTGAATGGCCCCAATTTACCACTTTAATAGTTGGAATAAAACTGTCAGACTGGTTGGATTGAGTCATGGAAATTTGGCTATCAGATTTGGAAACAGTCTGGAGCTTGGTTTAGGACCTCCACAATCTTGATGTGAGTATTTGCAGGGACAATGTAACCTCCTAGTTGATGAACTAAACTTTCTAAAAAAAATGCGCATTTGTGGTTGCTGAGTGGTGGACAAATGCTGCAAAGCTCCAACATTTTGTAATGAAGTTTAGAAGTGTGAAAGCTTGAGGATGTTATATGACTGAGCTACTGATCCACTGGTATTGTTTTTTAGCTTTGCCTTCCGTGGTCTGGGCCTTTTTTACGTCGCTCTTTCTTGTAGCTGGAGTAGCTAGTCTTGAGCATTTCCTTCGTCAGGAAGTAACGGGCATCCACCCATGCGTCCGGAGCCGACTGTCGCCATTTAGGCAATCATACTTCTTAACACAGGGTGAACCACCAGAAACCCCTGTGTAATGATAGCCGGCATCAAGGGACGAACATGGAAACATTTATCGTTGTGAAAATGCAGAAAATGTCCTATAAGGTTTTTGAAGATTATGTGATCCAATTTTTTTTTTGCAACCATAAATGCGCTCATATTGGAAAGCTTAGTTCAACAGAAAGACTAAACTGCCTTGGACCATTGCAAGGCAAGCTCTTCAAGTCCCAAATCGATATAGATGAAGACTGCAAAAGACGAAGTCTGAGAAGAGCTCAAACCGAGGTTTTGAAGTCGCAAATAAAGACTTATAGTTTATTTTGAGTCTTTGAATGCCAGGATTTTAATCATAGAAAGGTCAATTTGCAGGCAAAAAAAAATACCTATTTTTGGCCGTTTTTCCGTCTGTGCAATCTACAATTATTATCATTTCATTTCATGATAGGAAATGTTTTACAAAGACAATCTCGCCAACACCATCACAGCCGTTGCATCATGATATCGTTCATTTGATTCTCATTGTTTTGATAAATGCTCGGTGTACACTGGAGTTGATATTCACTCAAGCGTTTAATGAAATGGACCAGTTGAATGAAGCCTTTGATAGAATGTCGACAAATATTTGCTAGCAAAAACTATTCGCAATTCAGTAAAATTGAGTGTACCGTGAATAATTTCGGAGCGTGGCAAATCATGCATTCCAATAATCCTGTATGGAAAATTATGTATAGGTGGCATATATGTAGATTGTATATACAGATTTTTCAGCCAAAGTACAATCTTTGAGATATTAGCTCTCACACTCAGGACCATTCTGTCCTGGACACCCTGGGAGAAACCGAGGTAACCATGCTGGATTCAATAGTTTTTGGGTCGCTGATCACGAATCTGTCAGTTACTTTCGCGACAAGTAATTAGAACGATTGTTATTAACAATTTCCATTGTTTATTCATCCTGTCTCTGAAACTATGAAAGATACGAAAAAGATCCAAGTTGCATAATGCTGTTCTATTCGTTCTCTATAAATTTGGTTTCATCAACAATTCCGATAAAATGATTAGGTGAAAAGATACGGGCAATAAAAACGTGCGCGCTCATGCGAGTCGCGAGCGCCGGCGCAGCGCTCCGAAGAGATTTCTGGGAGAACCATCAGAGATGGGAAAAAATGACTTAAGAACAAAACGTTCAGTCTGAAAAATTGGATCAAGTGAGCTGTTGAGCATATACCGTAAATTTCAGTAGTTTTCCCGGGATTCTCATTTTTTTGAACCGCCAAAACGTGAAATCTGGATCCGCTTGATGTTGAACTTTCATTTTCTCCTTAACTATTGAAGATAACAATTAATCTGATTATATGTCGTGAAAGTAATTGACAGATTCGCAGTCAATGACTCAAACAACATATAATCAATGACGCTCGCCTCAGGAATGGGATATATCAAAACGCTGACTCATATGAGCAATATCAACTAAACAGTCAGGTGTACGAACAAAAGTGTACAGATATTTTACATTTATATTTATATAAGGAATCTTTTCAATTATATAACGCTTACCTCTATCTTCAATAAGTAAGGAGACCATGAAGGTTTAATATCCACCGAATTATACTTTACGTTGTGACGGCTTATAAATACGAGAATTCCGACAAAACTACTGTAATTTACGGTATATGCTCAGCCACTTATTTGATTGAATCCCTCAGACTGAACATTTTCACTTTAAGTCATTTTCTCCCATCTCTAATGGTTTTCCCAGAAAACTCTTCAGAGCGTCGCGCCGGCGCTCGCGGTTCATACGCGCCGCACATTTTGATTGCCTATATCTTCTTACCTAATCATTTTATCGGAATTATTTATAAAAACAAAATTTTAGAGAATGAATAGAACAACATTATACAATTAGGATTTTTTTTTGTATCTTTAATAGTTTTAGAGATATGCTCAATGAACAATTAAAATTATTAATAACAATTATTGTAGTCACTTGTCCGCAAAAGTAATCGATAGATTCGTGATTAGGGAATCAAAAACTTTGCTCACGGTTTCTCAAGGGTGCCTGCGGAATGGTCCAGGGCATAATGACCAATATATGTTCTATATCCTCTAAATTCCATCCCATAATAAATCCCAGATATAATAATCGACATATATTTTTCCGCTAGGGATGTTGGATGTCATTAATGTAAAACTGAACATATTATTACGTTCTATTCTATTTATGCAATGGGATCTTGGTGTTAAACTAGGCTGATTTTATTGGGACATGGACCAATATAATTTATCTCATAAAATCTCCATTAGCAAGATTTCGAGGGGCTCAGGATAAACGGCACACCAGTAAGTATTGCTTATCGCTCGTCATTCACTACTGGAGATATATATATATAATTTAAGACAATCGTTTGTATTGATATGATTTTTCCAATTGATTTTAAAGATTTATAATTACCAATGAAATTCCACCTAGTCGATCCAGCATCTTGTGTCCAGAATTATCATCAAATTATGCATTCCTGAACATCAATTACGTTTTGCACATATAGATAATTATTCCTGAGTAATCACGTTAATTAATCTCCAAGTTAGGATTGAAAAATAACATGAAATTGCCACACTCTGAAGAAAAATAAAAATAAAAAAGGCGATAAATACATAACTAAAATTAGCAAGTATTTGACGTAAAATAAAATTAAAAATAGGCAGAATGTTATACGACCTATCTTACATAAATTATAAAAAAAAAACGTCTAGCGGTGTGATGGAAATCATTTCTATTAATGCCATTGAATGCAAATCGTTGCAATCGCATTCATGGACAAATTTACCTTTGGCCTTGTTTAATTGATTGCAGCTAGGTGGGTATAGGTACTATTGAAGACAACCTTTAACTCACTCTGACGTAAACAACTTACGTCGAGTGACATACATATAGGACAGTAGGCCATGTAAAATAGTTGATAAGATACAAGTCTGTCATACTGTGAGAAAATTTGTCAACATAATTATGACACTATGATTTGTCCCTAAACGCAAAATCATAAAAAAAAAAACAAACAAAAATTCCTGGAAAAGTCAGAGTGCAGGAGACTGGTCGGTGACCCGAATTTGGCGCCTATACCTTTTCATTGATTTACAATTTTCTCCTCTTATCAATAGCCTCCTACATTATTTTTCACTTACAAATGTCATTACTAGATCCGTTTGTAACAACTATAACTAGTTTGGCCAACGTCAGCATTTTTGCCGTGGACTTTTACAAGCACGCAACTTGAATAATTTATCATAAGTTGTCTACGTAAGTTCAGGATAACTCTAGACTATTTTAAGTATGCCATGTTCAATGTTGCAAAATGCTTTCCGATCGCTCATTATTCTCTGCGTGTCTATCGACAATTTATAGCTTTATCACGAGGATAAGCAATTGTTTTGTTAAAAACCATAGATTATATCACTTTTTTTTGCGGTTAGCCACTGCCCCTGAAATATTCATCAGCCATAGGAGTTGAGTGCGTCAGAATAAGCAATATCTTAATTTTCTGAACAAAACTTTCTTTTCCTTTTCGTGCCAAAAATTATTTGGTAACAATGAAATATAGCTCTTGTATTTATACCCCCTTTATCTATATTTGTTTTCAGTTTTTCAAAAATGAAAAGTACTTTTCCAAATTGAGCGACAAGTTGGCATCGCTATATGAAATATGTTGCTATGTGAATAATGTGATAACTGATTGTGCTAATCCCACCCCCCCCCCCCTCCCCCCCAGACCTAGATGTCTCCTGGTCGCGTATTCGCCCCCATCACCCCCTTCACTATTTTCTTCCCCTTTGACTAATGCATATGACTGACTAATACCTATCAACTGCGTTTACATTCTACATGGCTGTTTATCCATAGAATCGGAAATTATTTCGGTAGGGGGAAAAAAAAATTGTCGTGACGCAAGTACATACAGGCATTGGTGAAATGGTACAAGCGCATGAAACACGAACTGTTGAAAAAAAAAAGGGTAACTATATAGGAATGCAGACGATCGAATATTTCACCAGGTCATTGACCTCGGCATGCCGTTATGTAAGATAGGGAGAAAAACTAAAGGAAAATTGATGCGTCTTCTTCATGAACCAACCCCTCCCCCTCCAGCCCCCCCCCCCCCACCCACCAACATTGCCTGTCAGCGAAGATCGGCCTCTGTCGGATATTACAGCAATGGTGGATAATATGTGTAAGTACTGGGCTTTTTGGTACTTTGCCAACCCTTGACTCAGCGTTCATCTAGATTTATCGATAGTATATAAATGTATATATGTACAAATACGAAAAATAAATGGGCAAATGAAATGAAAAAAAAAATATATTCATATTCACATGTGGGTGGCCAACAGTACTAAATGCCGAGCAGACCGACTAACATATATATATCAAGTGTATATGTGAAAAAAAAATATGTCTTATGTATGGACATAACGTTGAAAGAAATAAAATGGCAGAGTATGTGAAATAAGTGTGTGATGAGAAAATTATACGTCTCCTCCCGCTATTTATTCTCAAATCAAAAACTCTTTCTTCACTTTTTGAATTAAACTCAATAATGCTCTTTTCTCCACTTCATGATTTGTTGCTAATAGAATAAAAAGTGTCATTCCCCCTCGATATACCATAAATTTAAATACATATCTACAATTATGAAAATTATAACTTGTTATAATAAATGGTACAATAAATTCGCCAATAATTCTAGTGTTAACGTGAGAATTATAATGGAAAATGAATACATATATATGGGAAATAATATTGATTGCTTCTATCTATCTATCTGTGTTTAGTATTGGAGTGTATACTTCAGTTAATCAACAGATTGCTCTAGTAGCGTTTGGGTAAGAGAATACATAGCTAACAATATATACTGCCTATATACATGTATACGTCGCGGGACTCGCTGATTAATTAAATTGAGTGTTTAGTCTTCATATAGAATGACGCAACGACTTCCGGACATATTTTACTGACGTATTTTTTTTTCTCTTTCTAATCACATTTTTCTGGAAATTGGAAAATAACAAATAACACTATTTCCCTGGTAGTTGATTACGAAAAAAAAAAAAAAAAAAAAAAAAAAAAATTAGAGGGAAAAATACGACAATGTTCGGAAGCATCGTTGACTCCAGCGTTTACCGTGAGTATATACCAAAACCAAATGATATAAAAGGGACTCCACTACTATCAAACGAGTAAAAAAAGAAATAGTTGAAAATAGAGCATGAATCAATACTCGTGGTAAATTCTGTTTGTAAGTGTGTACGTGTGCATTTGTTTTTAATACAAAATATCAGTTGTAGAAAAGACTCAGCGCCGCCCACCTTTAATCTCATTTTGCTTTTGGCTTGTCTCACATGCGCTGGGTAAAATTGACAAAAAGAAAACCTATATATCGCATGATAAATATTGAACTCCTTTCAAATCCATTACGCTTCGTAATAACTGCTTTGGTTACGTGGCAGCATAGTCGAGTCCTCAAGTTTCCAATTATTTAACATTTTTTTTTTGTTTTTTGTTTCATTGATAACATTTAGCGGAATTTGTAAAAATTATACAATTTGTCGAAGAAGGATAAGAAACAATTATGGAATTGTTTAACTTAAAAAAAAAGAGGTCTATAAGAAGAGTAGGACTTTGATTTCTCTTCCCATTACTCGAATGCTTGGACAATTATTTAAATTAACTTGCTCCCGTCTCCATCAATCATAGTTGAGTACGATGAGTAGATTGAATTTATCAGTAAATATTGGAGATAATTGTTGAGAAATCATTTATGGAATAACATACTTTTTAACGGCCCCTCACCCATCGTAATAATGCATCAGCTAGGACATCCAAGTGCGCTTTTGTCTGAAACAAAATACAAAATAAGCTCAGAAGCGGATTGCTTCATATCCTGAAATACTGCTCGATAATTATGATAAACGGCCAAATTACTACCACCAAGAAAAGCAATTTATAAAAATGTGATACTTACAGTTTTGTAGAACATACACGCTTGACGATCCTCGTCTTCTCCAGTTGGACAGTCGATGAAACCGTCGCAAAGTACGTGATCGTCGATACATCGATATCTTCCCATTCTATCTGGAGTTGGACAGGCAAATCTCTCCATGCCATCCTCCGATGACGGACATTCTGAAAACATCGATTTGGCATGGGTGAACGGAGGTCATTTGGTTATAGACGTGACGTCGGTAAGATGTATAGAATAATAAAGGGGGGAGTTGTTACATGAAAGTGCTATTGTGTAGATAGTCAGTATCCATAGTTCAAGAAGTCGACCTTCTGCATTTGTCTTACTCCATTCGTTTCAATAATCATCTTGGTGTTCAAGACCCTTTGGGTCAAATATAAACGGACGCATTTGTTGGAAATTGGTTTTCAAAACCATGCGCATCAATAGAGTGGATTTTGAGAAAAATGAGGTTAGCTCTGTTGGAACGATTGTGAGGAAGGAACACGAGGAGCACGGAAACGGAGGCCCTTCTGGTTCGAGTTATAGACAGATAAAGTGATAAGAGGAATGGATTGTAAAGTAGAGGTTAAGTTTCGGTTAAGAATGTATTTATGTAAGTAAAATGTAAAGGGAACGGAAGCCCTGGAAGTCCGTAAAAGGAATAAATATATTTAATGAATTTCCATTGCGGACACTATAATTTGGGAATTACATATGTGTATAAATTCCCCAATTGGATCAACTTTAGTGTTGCCGCGATAGAGGAGATAATCGAGACAAGACGAGATGATTATTTGTTGGAGATTGGTTTTCAAAACTATGCGCATCAACAGACTGGATTTTCCTATAGTAAAAGGAGAAACGAAAGAAACTATCGGTATATATCGAAATTATGGAAAACCGTAAGACCGAAACTAACGCCACAGCAGTCAGTGTGACGGAAAAAGGAAGTGCGCGTGCGAAGCACGCGCCAACGGTCTCGTTTTGAGAAAAATGAGGTTAGTCGTGTTAGGCAGCGAGAGCACGAAACGTATCCGTGAGCAAGGCGAGAGGGTACAGCCAGTCACAGCGGAGAACATAAGTGTGGTAGCGCGCTGCTGTCGCTGTGAGTGCATGTGTCCTCCACTTATGGCCACCTTGGGGACTTGTTTGAGCACGCGCGGAGCGCCAGTCGCTTTATAATTGTAATTGGTCGCTGTTTAATTGATTTCTAGTTCTAAATTATGGGAGAAAAGCTCTCAATAAGCACCAATCGAATTGGATTGATCACGTGATACTGAGGTTAGATCTTTGGAGACCTGCGACTTATCGAATGAAGTCCGTCTAATTACTGCAGGTATTCTCTGGATTAGAAATATAGGCCACAGACTGTACAAAATAGGCTGTCGAGTCGTTGATAAAGCTCACCCCAGCAGTCATCTACGATACTAAAAAATCGGCGCCAAGTACCCTGATCCTGTGTCTACGTATCTTGGTCTTTTTTCATTGTTAACTTTGTTCTTGCATTTACAGCTGGACTGGCGGGAGTGCAATTTTATAAGAGTGGTGGGAGTATGAAAGCCTGTTCTTTTGGGGGACGTTCTCATCAACCCAACTACAGTTGATTTTTCTCCTCAACGCATGCCAGGCCACCTGACTTTACTGTTACAATAGAGGCCGTATGGTGGCAAGCTCATCGCCAAGGTATCAAAATTGCCGATTATCGAGGTATCTGTTTTGATTTAAATTTAGCGGGAAATGCCGATGGAGAAATTCCACATGGCTACCTCTAGCTATGCCAACGCCGCACCCTGGCGGCTTGACTCATGAAATATCTGGCAACCCTGTATCATTGCGCGTCTCTCCCATATGGCACCGCCGCTTCGGCGCATGGAAAGGGCAACCTTTCGCGGAATCTAGTTCGCGAGTACGATAAATGTATAAATTTTCTAGTCTGAAAGCAACGAATACTAGTGGGATCAAAGTGTGTGGGCCCCCGTTGGGCACACAAACAAAACTTCCCGATTTGTAATTTCTGTTTGTCATTCCTACATTTTCCGACTTGTAAATTAAATGTCACGAACCGAAAAAGTGAACAACAAGAGTGCATCCCAAGAGTCCAACAACAGTTTACAATCGAATGATCCTATCCTCAATGTAAACAATGACATCCGTAACTTTGAGTTACACAGGAAAAAGTCGTGAGCATCTAACGACTATAATAAGTCCAGAGCCGTCGTTTATGACCCTGGCAGTTCCACAGCGACGTTAAATAACACCATCAAAAAAAAAAAAAAAAAAAAAAAAAATTAAATGTTCAAAGACTGGTTTCAGAAAAAATACTAGTGTGAGAGAATCAGTGTGACCCGTGAGGTTCGCAATGAAAATCGGCAGATTTGCGAATTTTGAACTATCTCATTTATCAAGCCGGTAATTATGAACATTCGATTAGGCGCATAGTCAGCATGAAAACGAGAATTATGCGCGTTACTGGAGTGGGAGTGACACGCTTATAGGATTACGACCGTTCGAGGATTAAACACGCCACACCTCATTATTAATGACAATTATGGAAAAAAGTGATTAGGAATTAAATATACATTTCCACTTACAAAGCAAGTTTCGCTTAATACTTTTTGCCGTATCTCTTACCGTTTCTGCAATAGAGCGTTGTGAACCATGGAATTTTCAATAACCAAAAACGGCTCCGTCAATTTAAACCAAGAGCTAATCCGATCCAAGTTCCACGAAGACGTTTCAATTACGACCTCGATGACCCAGATCGTTCCACCCATTCTTAAGAATTCGTTAACCAAAAATTCCGATTCCACACATATAAATCATACACACACACACACATTTGTTCAGAGTTCGACGGGTAGCCTTTTGGTATACTTAAAACACCAGTTACGAAGCGAGAAGAAAAAAATCGATTTAGGGGTCATTACAATAACTTCCCGAAAAATCAGGAAATTAATAATATTTGTTATATGCAACAGGTGATGGGAGTGTTATCAGTCAAAGCCAACCAAATGCAACGGTTATCCTTTGGACGAAACGGTATTTTCAGGTACCACAGTACCACATGAAATGCAGTTAATCTTTCTTTTCAACTCGGCTCACTGCTGTATAAACATAACCGTCTGCTACACCATGAGAATGCGTCGAATGAATTCTACAGGGATATGACACGATAGTGGCTAGTTTAGTAGCTCCATTCAATTCGTCACCAGGCTCTAGCCTAGAATTTGTTTCCATTGGTGTATTGTACAGTCGAGTATTTTTTATGTTGTACTTTTTGCCTGAACAATTAATATACGTTTCCTGATTTGGAGAAATTACATTAGCCCCAAGATCATGCTTAATATCGATTCCGATGTAATTAGCTACTGGACCCATGTTCTTCATTCTGAAACGTTTACATAATTCATCTTTTCCTCTGCGTACTCGCTTAATGTCGTCACCATATACGAAAAAATCATCAACACAGATTGGGTCTACAAGTAAGTTTGCAGCGGTTGTCAAAAGATGGCGTCACCAGTAGATCCCGCATAGAAATGTCAGACCTCATGTGCTATGTTCATAGTCTGTGTATCTATCAACAACGTTGCAACATTGTAGTTGAGAATTTCTATCAGTGTTGCATATTTCATCGAGCGAAGTCATGGCATTTTCCGGTAAAGCTGCCCATTGTTTAATATGTAGGAACGTGAGGCTGAAGCCTATTGGTGTTTCAGAAACTTACAGAACGAACTTTAAGTGCTTTAAACGGTTTATCAAACTTCGATTTCCGTTGAAGATCAGGAGCGCCCCGAAAAGGTGACAAGTTTTGAAAACTAGGAATTGGAGGCTTCATTGGATGAGAATTTGTATCAGACTCAATGCGAGCTTGCTACATTATTGAACGTCATCCAACAAGCCATTTCCCTGCGCGTAAAAGCACTCGGTTCCATCTTAAAGGTTGGAAATTGGTTGGCGAACGCCTTAAAGCCGAAACGTCGAACGGCTATTGTGTATGTCCGAAATGTTACTGAAGCAGCGCAGAAAAAATCATATCATCATTGGTGACAAAAAATGGATTTATTATGATAATGCTAACGACAGGAAATGATATCCAAAGTCCGGGGATCCCGCTCAATTCACGCTAACACGAAATATCCGCGGGAATAAAATCATCCTGTGCATATGGTGGGATCAAAAGGGTCTCATATGCTACGAACTGCATCCGAGGGGTCAAACCATCAAAGGAGTATCAGCACAATGAGACCAGGCTTGAGTCCGTCATGTTCCGCCACGCCAACGTTTGACCACATGTTGCGGCTTCGGTCAAAAACTATTCGGAGAACAATGGATGGAAAATGCTGACTCACTCACCTTACAGTCCAGACTTGGCACCATCCAATACTTTGAATCATATGCTTTGATATGTAACCATACTTTCATGATAAAACTGTCTATTTTGTGGAAAGACATTGGAGCCATACTTATAGACGTTATACCTTTTGCTATTTTACAATTAACAAATGGTATGGTGGGGCACTGCCAAATTTTTGAGATTCCCCTTGTCGTTTACACAACTGTACAAAACGCAAAGAATTTTCACACATTACGTAGATTTGAAGATCTCTCCTCTAAGAAAATACTGCGGAAGTAGCTTACAAGCGGTATCTCCTGAAGTATGAGAGTTACGGAATTTCTTCATAAAAGAAATATGTAAATTCCTGAAAGACTGTAAACTACAGATATAGCTTGTTATATGACGTACACATTAAGATAAACATTAAGCGATTTGTAAACGATAGTGTAAATAACCCTACATAAGGGCTCCATCACTTTAAACCAATAAAAAAAATTAAAAAAAAGAGTTACGGAAAAAGTTCTGAGGCGTGAAATGTATATTCTGATGGAAGGGCCAACATTTGTCTGGAACTTTTCTTCCTATCTGGAGCCGCTATGGCGATTAGTAACAATTTAGACAATTACTCGGTCGCTTCAATGTTCTTCTCAGAGTTGAACACTACGGAGTCTTAGAAAGACTTCTAAAAGGACGTTTACCCTGTGTTTAGAGAATATGGAAAAAGTAATGAAATGGCGAAAGTAAAAATGAAATTGAAATAAATAATGGCTAAGGTTTCAATACCACTTGAATAAAAGATTGAGTTGCGCATAGTATACTATATTATCAATGTCTTGAATTCTTAATAATAAGGAAAGTAGCACGCAAGATATTTTTGGCATTAACCTATTCATGATATTATGCTCATATGGATTATGACATTCACTGGCCGTTAAATTCGCATTAGACTAAAAGCCATTTCAACTATTACAACACCCAATGATTTTGTTGACAAAGTTTTTGGTAACTGCTGCTGCTATAATTTGGAGAGTCTATTCCTCAGGGTGTAGTAGCGTGGGCATACCAGGACGTAAACATGCGCGACACTGAAGTGGTGAACGGTCACGCGATAACTACATTTTCACACCAGAATGCATCGACTCTGGATTAAAGTTACTATTGAGTAGGTGGCTTATGCCAAATTTATAATGCGCCTTGAGAAAATTTCGAGCATGAACGGCAAACAGAAACACTGGGAGGTCTGAGCTTCAAATAAAATTCAGCTCCAACAGAATATTAATTGCGGGCAATAAAAAATCCGATAACTCGGTATCATTACCTCAATTCAGAGTAGGAAGTTGGCGAACAACGTCGTCAACGACTCGAAAGTTATAGTCTGTTTAAGTTTACAAGAGACTGAGAGGGGGTGGGTCCAACGAGGAGAATAGTTAGCTATTACTTCATATTCTCACACTGAGACAAAAAACTCATTGAAGTAATGCTGAGCTCTTCAGCAGTCAGACTAAAAACTGCTTTTATCTTATCTTTTATTTTATCTAATCCATCTTTTATCGTGTGTCTGTTTTCGGACACAAGATTTTTGGCACTTAACCTCATTAAATTTATGTTGCCTTTACATTGAGCAAAAATTAATTGAGAATCAAATTAATTCTTTGAGTTGTTGTAGTCAATTACTTGAGTCTTTTTTTTGATTAATTGTTTATCCTTTCAGGGGTAAAAGGAAGGCAAAAATTTTGAAAATTCTCAAAATTTTCAAGATTTTGAAAATTTTGGAAATTTTCGATATTGTGAATTTGTCAATTCAAGTTTTTCAACTCTCAAACTTCTCAAAATTCAAAAGTTATTAGGTGATTTTCCTAATGAAGAAGAGACAAACGTTCCCCCACGAAAATCTCATCTAACACAAAATTGAATAAATATCATAATTCGTATTGTGTTTTTTATATATTTGATTAAATTGTTGTGTCATGGTCTGCATAGTAAACTATTCTGGATAGTTGTTCTATCGTACCCTTGCGTTTTCTACTCTTCATTTAGGTTGTCCGAAAACCGACCCGTGTCTGTCCGAAAATGGACACACCCAGTTGGAAGTGTCCGAAAACCGACGTAAACGCAGAATTTTTATTTCATCATTTTTTCATGATTCGTATCAATAAATCGATATATTTTTAATTATTTAAGAGAGAAAAAATATGAAAAATATCAATTTAACCTCCAAAGTTTTCATTCCTCCAGTCCACTATTAATTGATAGCAACTTTATCGCGAACATTGCTTAGCTGTCCGAAAACCGATACACTGATGGTATAATAACACTAGTCCCTTTCCTGGATAGTTGTCAAGTCATAAATATGCCGAGTGGTTTTTGGACAATAATACAAGAGCTATGCCCAAATATTCTAACAATATGTATTAGAAATATCGGTCAGCAAAAATTTTGACCATCAACCACTCGCCTATGATCTGGCACCATGTGACTTTTTTCTGTTCAGCAAGCTGAAATTATGCATGAAAGCGCGCACCGACGGCCCACAAGGTAAAACACTCTTGTGAAATGTTATTGGATCGAGCTAGTAAGTGCATTCAATCAAATGGAGATCATTTTGAAAGATAAAAAAAAGCAAGTGCTCAAAAACCTATGGTAGTTTTCAATTTTATTCCAGAAGTTCGGGAACTTTGGACAGTTCTTGTCGCACAGTTACTCGATTACGTATATTTCCCTTTTGAACCATTGCTGGCAGATGAATTTACCTTACCCGAGTATTTATAGCGTCAGCCTATAAAAAAATGCTGGAGCTTGGAAACAATATGAGAAGATTCGCCTGAAGGCCCTCGGGCGATGGCCAATTGTAAGAGAATTTTTTGCTTTTTTTTTTTCTTGCCATAAAGACCGTTAAAACTTGAACTATAAGAAGATGCAGCTCGGAAGAATTATCATGGGTTTTGTCTTCATGAATTTGAAGACAAATAATTTTGATACGAGCACCCAGGTAATTCATTTATAAGTACTTTGTTTACAAACACATCGTAGACCTCCGTCGTTGATTAGCACTCAAAACAGCATACATATAGCGACGTTAAATACCAATAAAAAAGACAAATGATAGAAGACTTTCTGTTATAATAAAAATTACATGCTTTACATAAGATTAGTGAGATCCATTCAGCTATTAAAAACACCGATGTTTCCTCCGATTGTATTTGCAATATATGTCTTGAGTACGTCATTCACGGGTAAAGTTTATAAAACTTTGGTCGTCGGGAATCGAAGTGTCTATAAAAAAAATTCCGTAAAACTTTTCTGCTCAAAACTACTTCTCAGCAAAATAATCAAGTTTTCTAAGTAATATTAGGAATCTACTCGTGCAAGGTTCATTGGAAAGTTCACACTCACACTCAAAATATCCATTGCACCCTAGTGGCAACTGTGTCCCTAAAAGACACTCCTCTTTTTCGTCAAGAAAAAAAATTATGAAAACTGCCTTCCATGACTTTTTAGTATGAACTGGATTTTTCATTTCTATTATAAACGACTTTCCCCCCCACCCCATGCTAAATACGAATCCTGTGAAACCAAGCATAGTGTTACCAACGTGAGGAATCCTGTAAGACATGTCCTGTAAACCCCCCCCCCCCCCCCCCCCCCCCACTGAGGACACGAAAAAAATTTCCCACTTTGTGATTTTAATTTTGTCATCATTTTTCAGAATATTCCAAGACGATGCATTCCATTGTTATTAATAATTGGGGAGAGCCCCATCACGAAAGAAGGCTCGAACAACTTGTAATGAGCTAATTGTTGGAAATTCGAGCACAGCTCTTCTTTTTTCTGCAAAAATCATTCGACATATCTATGACTCAAGTGTCCAGGAAAGAGGCTAGTTTTATGATTGAGAATTTAAGAATTCCTTAAAATAGTCCAATTTCGTCCCATTGACAGAGATAACACTTTTCACAATTGTAGATAAGAAATCGATGCAAATCAATTAATTACGCCGTTCTTGAATTATACCACGGCTTTAGTAGAGGTATTCAACCGGAATGATTTTGTTACAATCGCGCGTCTGATACAATTTGTAATTCATTGGACATCGGTTGTTTGATATAAGGCTGAATAAAATACAGAATTATATACCTCCATGAAATGCATCAGCATTGCTCAATCCACTGATTTGATATTTGTGTTTATGCATTCCGATATGAACCACACGTATGGTATAATTGTGTACATCATCAAAGGTTGTCTAAAGACATCAGTGCTGATTGAATATGGATTTGCGTGTGTATATGTGCAACTGTATCTCTTAGCAATATATTTTCTACCATCGGCTATAGGTCATGCTTCTGCCCGTATCGAATATTATGATAAACGAAGCATGCATGACTGAACTGACGATCAGTTAACAGTGCTGTATACGTTCATCCTAGTCTGGCTTCGTCATAAATCATACACTAGCGTTCGCGGATTATCCGTGATGTTATTCAATTTGGAAAAGGCGAGTTGAGAGGCGAAAAATAATGAGGAAAAAGCGGTGAACGCAGTGTGTACTGAATGCGAAAATGAAATGCGATAACTGTGAAATGGAACTTGAGGAAACCTGCAATGACTTTTATATGATGGTAAAAATAGAATCATGCTTTTTTCGAGTATAATAAGCGGTATCAGTGATACAAATTCATTCTGGATATTTGACCGACTTCAAAATTGTAATGGAAATTGATTGGCCTTTGCGGTTATTATCCACGTGATTGCGAAATTTTATTCACGAAATAACGTTAATGTTTCAATTTTTTTTCCGTGTGGGAATGTCAACGTATTAACTTCTAGATTTAGGGAAGTTATTGTAATCACCCCGATAATGAAGTGCCTCAGAAATCGAAAATTTTCACTTTTCTCGACGTTTCACATCATTCTGACAAATTTTAGATGAGTTTTCTGTATGTGTGTGTGTGTTCGTATGTGAGTGATTCTTTGAGAAACGGTTCCCGCTAAACGGCTCGATCGATTTGGTTCTCCTTTGACACAAAACTACCTCTGACTGATGTCCAGGGCGGAATGGAGTGTCAATGTTGAAAAGAAATTCCTTCAATCGTTATAAACCATTTCAATTATTTATAACGCTGTATGTCGAGAACGGTGACAGATACGAGAAAAAGTGTCAAACAAAAGTTGTTCCTCTTGTCAAACTACATATTTCATATTATATTACTTTTTTAGCTAGGCATAATATTTTACGAGATATCGATAAAAATCGTAATAATCGACCAATAGTCGAATTTGCGTAACTGATATACAACTTGACTTCATACGTGTATCGTCACACCCACACACAAACTATCAGGAAGTTATAGATGCAACACGTCGAGGGTCACACTCACGTCCCATTTTTTAATAGTACTTTGAAGTTTGGCGCGATGGTGCAAGTCATCAAGCGTCGTTGAGTTATGGGTGACTGCGCATGGGGGTTGAATGATTCGCGGATGGTGATGAGGCTATTGGGCCGACCTATCAGTTAATTAATTGATTCACTAATATGTTAATTCACTGAAGATGGTACACCAAAGTGTTTGCCGGCGTTTTCGGGGAAATTCCTGGGTAATTAACCGTAGTATCTCTTGACTGACTGATTGATTGATTAATTAATTGATCAGAATAATCGATTTGCGCAATTGCGATTAAAATTTTATGTTCTTGGAAAACAACAGGTATCTGCCAAATTCGTTTTCATCAATGTATTGTGGACATCAATGTATTGTGGAATAGTTATTTTTGGCGATGAATGAAATAACTGATGAATGAACCAATTATCCAACTCTCACGCATAACGCGCACGCTGAGCCACCCCTTACAAACTAGAAGGGTTGACAGTGATTAGTTGAATGAGGCTCTCTCTATGATTTAAGATCCCCCGTAGGGTGCACCGTGAGTATTACCGCAGTTCTGGTTTTGACGTTACAGGTTCTCGTGGGTATCAGAAAGTGTATGAAGCGTTTGACGTTGGGTATGATGAGTCAGTCCTAACAGTATTAATTGGGTTGATTAATTGACTTCCCGATTTAGAGAAGTTATTGTAATGCCCCCAAAAATGAAAAATCGATTTTTCGTCATATCTTTACGTTTCAAGGCATTTCTCATACATTTCGACTACTTAAAACGAAACGTCTGTATGTGTGTTTGTGTGTGTGTGTGTGACGATGTATGTATGTGGTCAAAATTTGTGGTCAACCATTTCTTGTGAACGATTTTCTTAGACCGGATTAGATTTTGGATGGAATTGGTCCAGTATTTATATTGTTATTAACGATTTCAATTGTTTATAACGCTATAGTGCATGAATTATTGGTGTTAGCAGAAAATGTATATAACAAAAGTTGTTCCCAATATAAAAATACGTATTTTATGTGGGATGCCTTTTTTCGCTAATTTGCATGAGTGAGGAGGTATAGCAGTCTCAACAATTATGGAATGAGCCAATGAATGAATCCAGCGCTGTCATAAAGGCCTCAATCGGAGAATTTCCGTGCAGAATCGAGCGGATTACATTTGGGGTGGCATTCGTGCAGTATATGCAATGTTATTAACAATTGTCATTGTTTATGCGGTTCCGTATTGAAGTTATCGTCTTTATTGTGGCCGCACTATTGCCGTCTCACTCCCAATCAAGTAACGCCCATAAGTCACATCCTCATGCTCACCATGCATCTACTCTAATATCCATCATTATCTGCTTCATTAATGACTCAGTTTAGAATTCTCAAATCTGCAAGTTTTCAGTATAACACAGTACGCTGTGCTGAAATACCAAATCGGGAAGTTTTGTTTGTGCCCCGAGGGGAGCATACACATGCACACACCACTAGTTATTTTATAGATTCACTGACCAAGCAATTGCTGGAATGAATCGTCAACATTCTGTCATATCACAAATTGTACAATCCATCATTCGTACAAGTAAGTGGATACTGCATCATCAATTTTAAAATGTGATTAGATGACTGACGTGTTCACTGACCAATTAATGGATGGGTAATGAGATTCTACGGCGGCCGATTGTCTGGTGCAAGTTTGCGGTAAAAGGGATTGCTAGATTTAGGGTTTAATCAATCGAATCATTAATTGATCAGTTATTGAGCCAATAAATTACAGGGGAGGAGTGCGACGACCTGCGTACGGTGTCCCTCAAATGAACCATTTCAGAAAAGCTTAACCTAGTCCTCCATTGAGGAAAGCGTTAACGAATCATGGGAGGGCGGCTGGCTCTGAACCTATCTGATCCTGTCGATAACAGACAAACTGTGTCTAAGCCGGTTGATGACAGAGGGTGGCTACAGGATTTATGATAGCGGTCAGATATTGGATATGGATCATTGATTCAAATGTAACTTTGAAAACTGCATAATTGGCTCATCGGCGGGTTATTGGAAAGGGTCATTTTGCGAAGCTGCACACAGGGGTCCTGGATGAAGAATTGGTGAGGGCTTCGGGGCCCACATTACCTCTACAACAATCATTACTAAGTGTCAAGCAGGTTCTCCCTCAGAATTTATACAATCTTCGACGTGCTGTGAAGGTTTCTGCGATGGGAAGAGGCGACACAACATTAATTAGCAATGGTAAAGTCTTCATTAGGAGGAAGTAGGATGACAGGCCTACTTGCATCTCATCACTAGTCGAGTTGAAAAATTTTTTGGTGGGAGCTCAATAGGCTCACCCTATCAGTTACTTCTGGCTGTTCTACCATGGCTTCTATTGGTTGCCAAGTTTTTCGACTTTGTTGCTTCCTGGTATTTTTTCTGCATTTCTATTATTTTCTTACCGGATCCTATCCATCCTTTACAACGCTTAGTTCCTTCTACTGTAAATGATGTAATTTTGCTGGGTTAATTGCTAATTAACCGTTTGGTCATGTATTCTTTTGCACAACATAATGTACAGTTGATAAATTTCAACTAACTGACTAATTACTTATAAGGGTGCCTAATGATAGAAAATTGTTTGGCATCATCAGTGATTTGGGATGTTATCTTACGCAGAAGATCTTTTTGCCCTATTCCAAGGGAAGCGCATTCAGGCTCACTCCATTATTCAATTTCACACTTACAACTCGTGTTTTGTCCAAGTAAATTAAGGATACCTTAAAAAGTAATTGGATTGAAAATAGGACTGGTAGGTGGTGCGAGAATTAGAAGTAACATAGCCTCTTAAGACGCGTAGTCGGGAGTCTCCGACGACAGATACGTGTCTGGAGAGTCTTAAACTGGCGCACCACCGCAGCTCTTTCACTGGCCCTGTTTTAGTCTCTCCTTCACAACTTTTTCTCCTCTCCAATTTGTCACTACCTCTTTTGCTGACGAAAATTTCCTTCGGTCCGTCACTTGCACAACTCCGCCCTCGTAACTAAATGGCTTAGGTCGACTACTTAATTTGCCACTTCATAGTTAACCTTTCTTTTCAAAATTCTCGTTTACTATCGTAAAATTAGATATTTCAAGGTGCCTTGGTGAATGTACAATGCGAATGCATTCAAGTTCTTTCATTCTATTTTTAGCCACTGAAGTTTCTCGTCAGAAGCTTATTTCAATGGATTCAGCTTTCGCCGATATAGGATTAAACTATTGTGTTTCAGAAACGATTTCCTGATTCAGTTGATTCAATTATGAGAGAAAAGTTGGAGTGTGCCGTAATTTTGTTTTATGAAAGTTGGGGAAAATTGCGGTGATCTCCATTGATTTTCGGCGGTGTTATGTAATTTTAGTCTGCTACAATCAGAAATTTCTTCAGAGTGATTGCTTCTTGAAATCCTAAGTCTATCTGGTCTTTTACGGGAAATCCTAGTAACATATACTGTCTCGTCTCTACAGTAATTTTTACTAAAATATGAGAGGAGTGAGACAACCAAGCTAGCGTATTTTCACTTGGTGAGTTATTGTTTATAATTATAGGTTATAGGTGTCGATTATTATGAAATAAATTGAAACGCACTGAGTCACTTGAAACCATCACTATAATTGCGCCAAAAATTTACGTACACACTTCGAATTACACTAGTCTTAAAAGTAATCAGTATCGAGTATTGAGAGTTAATTTAATTAATGAATCTAACTCAAATGCATTAGACCACTTGGCTAGGCACATTCAAAGTCGGAGATTTTAAGCGCGAAATGAATCTGTGAAGTGTTCGAAGTAAAAACTGAACTGCATAGAATTTTAGAAAAGTTATGTTGCCTTCACTAAAGTGAGTGGGATTAAATTAAAGAAATCTTATTGGCTACCAAAACCGTTGACATTTTCACAAAGTATTATTGGCTGAGAACGATAACAATGAAGGATACTTAGAGAGAAAGGAACAAAAATATGACAAAAATAAAATCTTACAATTTGCGAAAGAGTGTCAACCACATGTTAGCCAGAAGAGCTCAAGAGGCGCTCTAAAACCGTGAAAACCATAGAAAAAATTGGAAACTCTTGAACTTAAGTCATTCAATTCTGTAGAGAAAAAGGGTCTTTTTGTCACTCGGCCCGCCTAACCTCGTGACAAAAAGCATAGTATGTCATATGGCCTTTAAAGCATTTTTCTAACAAATATGACCATAATCTGGGCTTTCGGCCCAGATTATGATCATATTTGTCATAAAAATACTTTACAGGCCTTATGACATAATATACTATTGTTCAACAGCCTGTCTGAACTCGAAATTTGTTAGCACGGTCAAATTTCAGCCTCCATAAAAGAAAATTTATAGTTGTTTACCTTGCAAACTTTTCTATTTCGTATTGAAGTGTTGACGTGAATTAGAGAAATTAGAGCAATTCAGAGAAAATAAACATCTGACGAAAAAATAATTGTCTGACTGACATAGGTAAAAATATTAAGAATTAAATAGAATTTCCAAACCAATGTTGGTACGCAACATATACATGTCGTTGATTCAGATCGCAACGAGATATCTATTTACTCGATAGCTAAATGGTAAAGAATGAAATTTTCTTCTCCAATATTAGACCCAAATGAATCGCGGAAGACCCAGAGATACGGACTTCAGTCATTTACAGTCTCGCAGCGCGCTTGAAGAATCCAAAACTTTCATTCTGAGTCCTTTGGGCGGAATCAATTCTTTTTGTTGGTGATTGAAAAAAAACTCGACACGATTCTGCCAGGAGTATTAAGTCGCGCCATAGCCACCTTGCACGGTCTGCCCCATGGATCCTGTTCCACTTCCTCTAAACGCTCGATGAAACAATCACGTTTTCGAAGCTATGTGGCCTTGCTAAGCTTAACAGCGCGTGCACAATAGGAATGTTCCCAAATTTTTAAAATGAAAACGAATTTCAGAATATTCACGACTCCTGAATGTTCAAATTTTGATAGCTTCCAACTTTTCCAGATTATCAAAATTTTTTGATGTCCTAAAACTTGATATTGTTATTGGCAAAGTCATTAATTTCTGCCTGCAGAGCTAATTATTTGATGCAGATTGCATTTTGAAATTGAAGATTTCATCTTAGCTCTGATAATATTGCGGGGGTGGATGGGGATGCCTTATGAGGAGCGCAGCAAAAACCTCTCGATGTCTAACTTACATGCACAGACACACGCAAACTGAGCCATTCATCACGTCGATTATCATTCTGACCGTATATTCCGTATATTATTCTGAGCACTTGTGCGGCCGCAAAGGTGACCGCGACATTGTGAGCCACATGCGAATTATGGGTGTGGGGCCGAAAGAGCAGTGCGACCGCTCGGGGGTTCCACCTACGATATGCTCATCATTAACTAAATGAGGAAAAAACTTCTCCGGCATAAAATGGCTAAGATTATTTTTTCTCCCCCAAATTTCGTCCAATGGGAGTCCACTTTTTGAGGTCACGTGACATCTTCACGCCAGTTGCATTTTGATAGTTCATTCGCCACCAATACTCTATCAAAGAGATAATTTCGCACTAGCTCATCAGTTTGACAGTTTTATCGACGAAAATTGTAAAATAGGTTGCGCGGATTTTCTGTAATTTAAAATGAGTTGATTTGGGCAGTATTCATTGCATGAACTAAATTTAAAAAATTGAAAATACTGTATTTGCGAATATTTAAATCAGTTTTTACAACGTTTCGAAAGCTCTGGGCTTTCTTCATCGAGTAAACAGATGTTATCTCTCAAAGATTATGTCACATAATCTCTTCCAATGTAATTAACCGGGAACATCTATGAAAGCCGGTCCCCCTCCACCTGTACTTTCACAGTTATCAGTAACTCGAAAAAGGATTTATTCCTACCTCTCCTTTGAGGAAACATGTCTTTCAACTAAAGCTTTCCCGAAAATTAGAAAAATTTCCAACAACAAAAAAACAACAGATTTCAGTTTCGTCATTGCCAAATATTTCGTAACTTATCATGTCTCTCGCAATTCTTGAAATCTTACTTTGTTGATACTTTTTTTTTTATTGAAAGGATTTTCAAGGAATTTCTCAGATATCTGAATGTTCTTAAATTACTGGAATTCCTTAAATCTGTAACTTCTTAAAAATCATTCATTAACAAAATGGAAGTCATGACATTTTCGAAAAGTTATGATAACCCATATTCACTGGAATTTCTATAAATTTTTTACATTTTCCATCAGTGTAGAGATTTACTGAAATTTGTATTATTCAAATCCCTCCCTAGAAACACATATGATATTCATATACGAGCTCGTACGTGCTCAAGTTGAAAACAAAATAAATTACTCTGTCAGCGTGAAATAAAGAGTTGGACAAAAAAAAATACACAGACGCACCCAACTTCCCATCCACACAAACACACACACACACACCTACACACAAGCGGTGTCGGGGCTTTGGCGTAGTGGTAGAGTATCTGCCTACTACTCCGAAGGTCCTAGGTTCGCGCCCGGCCGCCGGAGAATATTTTTTCAAAATATTTTCTCATGGATTCCGACCGATGCAGGAACTTCCGTGTGTGCTATCGGCGGTACCCATAAAATGAGACCGCCCGACCGAGCGGGAACCTAACCCGACGCAAAGGGGGAGGGTGGGTTCCATCATAGGCGCCGGCCATCGTAGCACAGGGGTTTCTGGAGGTTTACCCTGTGTTTAGAAATACGATGGCCTAAAAATGGCGAAAGTCGGCCCCAGCCGCATGGGTGGGTGTCCGGTACGCCCCCTGAAGGAACACTTACACGGCCACTACCGGGGGCGTACAAATGAGAGGGACGGAGGAAAAAAAAACACACACAAGCGCTTCGGGGTAAGAGGAGTAGAGTATCTGCCTACTACGTTAAAGGTCCTAGGTCCTAGGTTCGCGCCCGGTCTCCGGAGAATTTTTCACATGATGAAATATTTCCTCATGGATCCCGATCGATGGCAGGAACATTCCGTGTGTGCTGTCGGCGGTGCCCATGAAATAAGAGCGCAAGGCCATGTGGGAGGCTAACCGGATGCAGGAGGGTGGGGTGGGTTCTCGGATAGACGGACAAAAAAAACAACAGATAAGCTATAACAACTCGAACACAGACATTGCAATAACTATACTCTATAACTAATATAGTTATGTTGTTTACTTAAGAAATGTATACAATATTCAGTTTCTACTCTCTTTGGGAAAAGCCGATGATAAATCATCTTCTCTCTCTCACCAATCAATACTCCACAACCGTGTAACTAATTGATCTGATTGCATGTATACATATCTCCCTGAATTTTCTAGTCGGTGCAAAAATATCTTTGGTCTAACGCAATGAAAAGCTTAATCCAAATATAGAACTTATCGACCGGTCTAAACTCACCACCTACCTGTAGCATGTACAATCACATGACGGTGAGAAGGGAACGGTCAGAGTGGGAGGGGGAGGGGGGAGGGGAATGTGTAGCTCTTCGTATTATGTGTATGGATGTCCTGTCTGTACACCGAACACTAGCCACTTTCCTCTTACTCTATTCAGTACAAGGAACCAAATTTCTTGTCAATAAGAAACAAGCAGTTGGATAACGGAACGCAAATTTAAACCCTGGGATTCCAGTTTTTCTACTGAGCCAAGGCCCTAAAATTCATTTTAGAGCGTATTTTTACAATGCAAACTAGGCGTTTATGTCGTGGCACAGCCCCGTGACCAATCAGATTCCATACGGTCAAGAAAGTATCCATAAAATAAATTACTCATAACTTTTGTGGACAGTTGTCGCGTCAGTTGCTCGGATTGACTCTGTCTCGTGCTGCCATTGGTTAACTTTTGATGTATTTCAAATAGCGCGGGATTATCTAGCGTCGCCAATCGAGCATGGTGGTAATCATGCGGTTCGCAGTCAGCTGATCGTGGCTGTCGAGCGTCGTGTTGTCAATCGCGCGTAGAAATTAATTAATGAACAAGAATATTTCCATCCAATATTCGCCATCAGTCTCCAATAACGAGATGTCCTAGCAACATGATTTTCCGCTTACTGCACCATGTTTTTTTTTATTTTGCCATTTGACATAATGGGGGGGGGGGGCCTTGCCTCCTGGTAACTCTTCGGCCGTAATGTGGTGCATCAGGCCCTCTTGACGAAAACAGCTATTTCCTAACGTAATGTTAGATTCCCGTAAATAAAGGCACGAACACAGAATTTACTTTAAAATAAAACCGATATTCATTTGGGAAATGAGTGTAACTGTCAAGCAGTGTGACGAACTCTGATTGTTAGATGTTAATTCTAAGAGATATTGGTACAGAGGTTCTGATATTAAATTAGCAAACACTCTCTAGGTGATATCTGAAGTAATAATAATACTAATTGTCGAACGATTTTCATCCCCAACTGCGACCCCAAGAGGACTAGGGAGTTAATGGAAATGAACAGGAGTCTGGTAAAGACCATATGCCGCTTCTGCAAAGGGGAAGAGGAAACTCCCTTCCATGTATTGTGCAAATGTCTAGCATTCGCTCTGCAGAGACATCGGATATGGGGGGATTCGTCCTTGGAGGAGGAGGAATGCGGTCAGCTGGGATGTAGGGAGATTGTAAGCTTCACAAATGGGCTTGGAATATTCCTACAGGAATATTCCTGTAGGCCCAGGCCTATAAGTCGCTCCTCACTCATAGTGAGCCCCCCTTTAATAATAATAATAATAATTGTCGAAGTCCTTACTTTTATCTACCTGGGGGTGTAATGAAAAGTGGAGGGGACGAAGGGATGCACAACCATATGTGGATATGAGGAGGTTTGGTGCTGACGTCAGTGACGATTTTGGGCTTTGTGGTGCCAATGGGGAAAATGGAAAAACCTTAGTGTCGCCAGAATAAGAATAGGTCGGACGGAATTGGGGAGGAATTTTGGCTTGTTTCTGAAAAGCAGTCCGCAGATACAATGAGTGTTTAAGATGTCCTTCGAGTGGGAATTTCGAACTCTAGAGACAATTTTATGGAGGATTAAGATAATGAAATTAATAGAATGTCAAACACTAATTATAGAAATAATACGGAATGTCGAGGTATACAACAGTAAGGACGTAGATTAAGGGAATTTTCGTCGTAGGCTTACGTAATTGGAGAGTATTGTTTCGTGAAGAACGCAATACAAGGTGGAAAGACTTCTGCGTCATATTACGTTACAGTCCTACATCGGTTCGGTGATAATTGGCACAATAGTAGAGTTGTGCCTTATCACATGTTATCTCTGTAATGACAAGACAGATGAATTCACCTGGAATTTGTTTTTTTGCTGAGGCGTAATTGAGACACTTGGGTATAGTTAAAGGTAGGGTACTCCGTAGACGAAATGTTTCATTTTGCCCCATTTTTTCCAAACATTCTTTATTTTACTCAAGGACGCCACACAGGGAACCAGCGAGCGCTGAGAATACTCTGAGCTAAAGTAACGAGACAACTTTACCCAGAAATGTACTTTATCATCATTAATTAGTAAACCTATATAAACATGTGACGTAAATTGAGTCGTTGTAAAATTTTTAATTATTTTCTCGACATCCTGGTTGGTTTTCTCTTAGTAAATTGCCCAGAATTTTTCTCCAATTTCGTATACATTTTCAAAGTATAAATTTTTTTGTAAAAATGTAAATGTAAAAAAATATTTCAAAAAATTGAAATTATGAAAATTCAGGGAGAGACCAAAATAAAAAAAAAATAAAAACCGGAAAAGGAATAAAAAGCGCCTCGAGTTGGAAAAATGATGGATTTTACATATTGTAAAAGTTTAAAAAATATATATTTGAAAAATTGTGCAAATTTGAAAGCATTGCAATTAATGAAAAAATTAAAAAATCATGGTTACAAACTGATAGGATGGGTAAAGCAGAGTACAGTTGTGCTTACTTCATATTTTCCCAGTGGACAATCCAAGTTGAACCATATCCATGGGCTCTAATTGAATTTTTATGACTCACTGCAAAACTACATTACTATCTATCAGATTATGAGATTGGAACAAGCGGAAGCAGAACGTTTGGATGCAATGTAATTTTTGTCTTCAAAATACGTAAGTCTACTTAGTCAGACAGCACGTGCGCTCGGTCAGAGAAAAATGAATTACCGAGAGGAATCAGCCCGAGTTCGCCTAGCCGATGGAACTCAATTTTCACGGAGCGCTAGAAAATCTTCTCATCGAAAAGAATCGTTTTTAACAACCCCATCACCTGCAAGTCCCGATAATTATTCGTAAGATATAGAGCAAATCCAGTGGGTTGTTTCAGAAATTTATTCCATTTCTACTATAAATATTTACGAATAACAAATCAATCAGTGCCTGGGGCATAAATGATTGATAATACCAAATGGAGAATCAATTCACCTCGTGTTCATGAGATACTTCAAGAGAAATAATGCTTTCAATAACTCGCTTTATCTACGATTAGAATTTCGAATTGGTACCCGTGAGTAGTGGTAAATAAATCGACGCAAGATAGGTCAGGGTAGGCATAGCGAGATGCAGGATTTTTGCAGTATTCCTGTGTAAAAATATTATGTTCATGTGACAAAAAATTATTACACGAAACTTGTTAAAAAGTGTCGCAATTTTACTATACCATGTATGAATAAAACTTCCAGCATATTTAGTGTAATTTTAGGCTAGATACTTTGAACAGTGTGGGTGTATGTGACGCGGAAGGGAGCGCTTTTTGAATAGATGAATCAGTATTGGAGATATTGGGCATTTCAGTGGTTCTGCATAGGTTGCTGTGCCCACGTAGAAATTACCAGGCCTTAACACGCAGGCCAAGGTAGGGACAGTCCCGCGTTATTAAGCTCAGAACACGTGGGCCCTTGTTTGTGCCGGTAGCCACGCCACTCTACACCCGGGCCCACGCTTAGCCCAATCGAGCGCAAGGTAAGGAATATCGGGAGTCTTCGGAAGTGTTCGGGAATGCTCGTAAGTACCAGTGTTGTAGGGGGGGAAGGCTAGCGTGCACTCGTGGAACTTCGCTTTTCGGGTGCAGGTAAGGCTACGATCGTCCCTTGAAACTTAAATGCTTGCGGGGATAATAATCATCTATTTAATTAATTAATCGGTGAGTTAAATTATCTGTTTATATGAGAACATTTCGATGAATACAACGGCGAATCGCGATTAATTATGTGGTCGGTCTCAAATAACTAAAGTGGACATGTCAAAATAATCTCGTCACACCCCCTCCCCCCCCCCCCCCCCCCCCTCCCGCCTGTTGAAATGTGATACCTACCACTTATAGGTGAAGCTGAATACGTCATTCTGAATCGATTACATAGTATCTGCGAATTCATCGTGTGGGAATGGATCCAAAAAGGCAGAAAATTAAAAAAAATCTGAACTTTCTTAACAAGAGAGAGATCAGTACTGAAAAAAATTACAATGCCAAGCATTTTACAATTGCGGTAAAAATTGTGGAATGAAACGATTTTTAAATTCGGAATAAGATAAAGAATTTTTACCAATACGTAAATAGGCACAAACTACCCTTTCGAAACTCATTGAATATTTGAAAACGAACTATTTGAAGTAATTTATACCCCTTAATTCACCGTACTGTGATCAGGGAAGAAATGGAAGTATTAGCTCACAGAAAAAAAAAATTCAATTGCGTTTGCGTAGTTTTTATGAATGCCAAAATGTTTATTTTTACCTTGAAAATGAATATATAGTTCTACCTTCCGAATGGCTATGCTGCGCATACACAGGACGCATCTTATTTATGTGCAATAATTCTGGTTATTACAATATAAATTGTTCATTCAACGACTTTTAATAGTCCTGCTTGATCAAGGTGTGCAGTTAGCAATAACTCAAATATAAAGAAATGATGGAAACACAGGGTAAATATAAAATCCTGGTGTGCAATATGTAGGTCAGAGGGTGAAAGCGTGGGCGTTACGACCGTAGGAGGGTAGCTGAAAATGCGCTGAGGGCTTAAGACGAGTTAATTCGGTGGTTCAGTACTACCTACGGACACTTAATTATTACCGGTTACCTCCAGATTCCGTCACCTCTGCATCTTTAAACGTATATTAAGGGTGGACCCGGCTGACATGCTACTACGGAGAGATGCCATGGTACTTTTTCGAACGGCATGTTCGCTTCAAACTATTACTACTATCCCCCCACCCCCTCCCCCCGAACCAGATATGAGAACGTTATGATCTACCTTTACAGACATTTTTCAATCATGGCGCCAAAAAGGAGAGGGGGGGGGGGGTTATAGATGAGAGATGGAGGGGAGAATATGTAAAGGCCCGAGAAGGTATACATTAACATGAAAAAATTTTGAAACAAATTGAATCCTATAGTAAAAAGCAGAGACGAAAGAAACTATCGATATATATCGAAATTATCGAAAACCGTAAGACCGAAACTGACGCGTCACCGGACTCATATTGACAAAATCACTATATAGTGGATTAAAATAAATGAGTAATAAGAAATTTTCCATCAAATCAATTACTCTTCTACGTCAATACTGAAGTTTGACATTTCACGACCAAAGCTAACATTATATGACATTTACCTGCAATTAATGAGAAGAGAGATTCATTATCAACGGAGTCCCCCGGTGTCACAAAAAACTACATTGTATGATAATGAATCAAAAGCTCTCATCATTCAATATTTTATCGGGCTAACGATGGAGCAGATGATAATTGCTCTAGAAAAATGGCGTGCAATAATTGATAGAACCTTGGTATAAGGATTCACGATGAGAAAAGTGGTACAATTTCTTCTCTGTAAAACGTTCTTTCCCTTTGGACTATTAGCACCATTAACGCCAACTTTGACTTTTAAATCTTACTCAGTTGAGAATAGTACTGGAGAAATACTCCTGGCATTGGGGAATATAATTTTTATTGCTCATGCATAAACGGTTAGACAGAACGGAAGTATATAATGAATTTTAGATGTAGATTATCAACTGAAAGTGCCGATGTACATTATTAATTCTGCCGACTTAGCCGAGAGAGGATAGTTATATGCATTTCAATCCGAGAAGTCATCGCCGGATTACAGTAGAGAGACATCAATTAAATTTCCGCCCATCGGCGTCTCCTACAGGTGGAATTAATCAGTCAACTAGCTCAGCAATATATGCGGACATTGCATGTCCACATTTCGGTCTTCTGTTCGACTTCTCTACGTTACCATATAAATAACTGCTAATTAAGCTCCGTACAGTGCTAGGTAGTCCGAAATTCCGCACATACTTCCTTGCATCATTGCGCTAAAGTTGAGCGAATGAAATAATAAAATGCAGAGAGATAGGGTGGCAGGACCAATGCTCGCACGGTAAAAAATTCGCCCAGTCCTCGCACAACTCCAACTAGTATTCATTATTATTCAAGAAATGCTCTTAAAAATAACACTTTCGACTTGAATTCCAATAAAATCATAAATTTAGGATATTTTAGTAGTGATTAAATTTTTTTTAAAGAATTTCCAAACTGCCAATAGAAAAAATTGTTGGCGGGCATGACAAATGGCTGCCGAACCGCGGACTGGCACGTCCCCCGTAGCCTATTGGATGGACCGTTTCATTACTGGCACAATGAGCACGACCGGACTTTTTTGTCATTTACTCAATTAAGTCCTCAATTTTTCAGCCGCGATCGATTGTTTTTTCATTATTCATACATTTTTCTATGCTGAACTCCCGCCTTACATTGAAATACCTAACCTTTATATTTTAAATCCCTTATCGAAACCTACAAGACCCTTAATCGTGCGGGCATTGGTTCAGTCACCCTAATAAGGTGCAGAATATAGGTTAATGAATAAACGGCGATTAGACTGCTAGTCCAGTCAACCTAGACTTTCTATGTAAAATCTCACACCAATCGGAGTGAAGTATACCAAAAAATCGATAAAAATCCACTGAATAACATATCAAAATGTATATTGACCAAATTAGCGGCTTCAAAAGTTATTAACAAAAAACTGAGGCAAAAATCGCACTTCGTTTGTTCAAGCGCGAATAACTCGATTCTCGTTCACTTAATCCATACAGTCAAGAGGACTTTTTTTGTAGAGCAAACATTAGCTTTGAAAATGAGTCGGCAACCACTATCGAAAAACGCACCGTTAATCAAATATGAACTTTTATAAAGTGGTTGTTTTTGTCCATAATGAAGCGTCGATATCACAGCACGCCACGCCTCTCGGAAAAATGGTGAGGCTCACCTGGTTCGCTATGTTAATAATTTTTGAAGCCACTAATTTGGTCAATATACATTTTGATATGTTATTCAGTGTATTTTTATCGATTTTTTGGTATACTTCAATACTCTGATCTGCAATACTCCGATTGGTGTGAGATTATACATAGAAGTCCTTTTTTGAGCTAGATTGACTGGCCTAGACGTTTAGAACGCGTGTCCCTAGCGGCGATTGATCGACTTTCGATCGGACGAGTCGATGTGACCAGTACGTCGATCGGCTTTCCAGTCATACGTAAGAATTGTAAACAAGCGATCAACTTAGGGGCCATTCAAATATAACGTCACACGGTAAGGGGGGGGGGGGGGGGGAGAGGGGTTGGCGCATGTGTGACGTCACGCCGAATTTTTGTTCATTTTTTTAATTATAAAATCGAAAATGCGTTTTCTGTCCTCAATTTTTTCGACAATCAGTTAATAATCTTCAATAGTTTAGTTCAATGTCTTTTAACAAATTATATAGCTCAATTTTTGGAAGAAAGCTTGAAATAATGGAAATTAATGGAGGGGGGGGGGGATCTACATTTCGTGAAAATTTAGAGCCCCAATTCCATATACGTAATTTGCGGAATGGCTCATATATTTCTCTAGTTTCCATGTACAGCAGTTAATAAATTGTCCACCTCACGATCCCTCACGTAAGAGACGATTACTCATTTCATTTAGACCCTACTCACTGTCACAGGAGGTCTGAATAATTCCAATATTTTCTCTTGTATTTTTAATTTTTAGAACGAAACACTAATACACTAAATTCACAGGTGATAGCCCGTTACATGACCCAAGAAGTCTCGGTGGTGTTCTGTGGTTGCAATATATCAAGCTTTGGTACCCGTGACACGTAGTCACGTCGGCACACCCTTAATATATGATACCGGGTAAACGTGGCCGTTATTTACAAAACAGGTAAGATTCGCTCATATCCCACCGACATTCTTTTTTTAACCTCCCGATGTTTCGGACATATCGTGCACATTTTTATATTTCATCACCTTCCATAATTTGCATAATGAAAGAGATGTGGCCGGAAGATATGCATATGAGCAAAACATCATCCGATTACGAAACCGAACTACATACTAGCATTTTTCACCTTGGTTCTCGGAGAAGTCTCTTTTCGGATACCAATTTTAGTACCTAAAATGGGCCTTTTTGTAACTTTTCATGATCGTAAACATAAAATGGTTTCTCTTCCGGTTTCCACCGACTCTTCTTTCCTTTACTACTTTCATTTCCAATCTCTTGCCGCCATCCACCAAGTGGCGCTGTTGTAACATTCTCAACCAATCATCGCTGAAGACATCGGCCCATTCGTGTCAGCTGTGCGGCAGCCATTACAAGCGTCGTTATTGCGGATTATTCACAACATAAAGTGAATCAGTTATTTGCACAAATTTTCCACTTATTTACCAAAATTTACTTATTAGGGAAATACTCCAAACTATTACAAAAATCGCAACCATTAAAATGAAGTGCGCAAGCCTTGGTCAACTCGAGCGCTGCTATGGGGGCCAGGCTTTTTATGTCATGGAATCGTGATGGAACCTTCTTAATCACAACTTTTTCTCACACTTATGTCAGAAAATCGCATACGTTACACGTTTGGAAAAGGCGGAATGTCCAACTCGTGTGGCAAAATTTTTAGTTTGATTTAGTTTCCTCCAGGTAGTTTGAAGTGTTTTTTCCCAGGTAATTTGCAGTCATTCTTCCCAGGTAGTTTGAAGTAGTTTTCCCCAGGTAACTTGAAGCTGTTTCCCCAAAGCAGTTGCAACCGGTTTTCCTCAGGTAGTTCAGTAAAGGTCGTCTGCTATGGCTTAATCCGTATTTTCTTAGACACCTTGGCAGGATAATCCGCAGGTGGTTTGATGGCTTTTTTTACCAGGGAAATTAATACGATCGCTCCGAGGTACTTTCGGTTGGTTGTCTCCACGTGTTTTGACAAAGTTTTCCCCAGGTAGTTTCGGGCGCATTTCCCAAGATAGTTAAAACTGATTGAGAGCATCTCAGTTAGATAGTAATTGACTTGTTCATGTGGGCGATCAAGCTGAACATCCGGCTTCGGTATTAGTGTCCCGACCTTTGCTTGAGGCGTCACACTGTGACTACCACCGCTCAATGTTGTGGTTTCGTTCTTCTCCCCAGAATTCCACCGAGCTCAGATTAGTTGATCTTCTGTGGGTGTAAAGGTATTTACGCTCCTTCACTGGAGCTCCAATAGGATGTCATCAATGATATGTACAACATCGTTAGACACAGTCCGGTATATGCTAGCCAGTCTATATTGCTGCAAATCTTCTTTCCATTGCACGCCTGTAATTGCTCTCTTGGCTGTCTTACCCACCAGGTCAATAGCATCCAGCGTAGATTGCCCTTGCCTGAAGTCATATTGACCGTCAGCTACCAGGGGCTCCACCGCTGACTCTATTCGCTGGTATCATACGCTCCAGTATCTTGTCCGCCGTAACCAGCATACAGAGTGGACGATATGATGAAGACCCGTCTGGTGGTTTCTCCCCCCCCCCCCCCCCCCCCCTGGGAGGAAAGGATAAGTTTGTCTTGCTTTTGCTTGGGCTAGGGAAGCTACCTCCCTGAATGAACGCATTGCAGACTTCGACAGAAATTCCAGAGTGACTCTTTGCGTGGCTTCAGTTACTTCGTACAGCAGTTTTTCCATTTACTCGCTCAGTCTTTAGTACCACAACATAGGCGGTGATATCGAATTTTCTCACATCCCAACCGATTTTGTTCGTTTTTTTCGAACTTTAAAAAAGATCTCGATCGTATTCTAACTTGTACAATTTTAGAACCGGAACTACAAAATTGAAAACTCTAAAAGTTTCAAAAATTTCAAGCCTTTCAAAAAGTTTGCAATATTCTTTTTTAATCGGCGTCCGGTGGCGCGGGCTTCGACGGTGCATTTCCTGTTTCCGCCGCTCTGACTGGTGTCGCGTCGGTTTCGGTCTTACGGTTTTCGATAATTTCGATATATATCGATAATTTCCTTCGTTTCTCTTTTCTACTGTAGGATTTAGTAGTAGATAGAAATGAACGCACACGCACTTATCGACAAGTTAATGATGCGGTTCGTCGAGGCTCATGCACGCATATTGTTTTTTATTACAAGTCCGGCAGCGCGTGCTTCGCACGCGCATTTCCTTTTTCCGCCGCTCTGACTGGTGGCGCATCGGTTTCAGCCTTACGGTAATATCGATATGATATAGAGATTTTTCGATAGATTTCTTTCGTTTCTCCTTTTTACCAGAGGATTATTTATCATAGTGATGCCAATAATAACTATATCATTATCGTTAATTTATTCCGTTATTGATCATTGCATCCACCGAAACTCATTACCCTGCCATTTTTATTTGAAATAATATGACGCGTGTTTAATGATTATGTCCACGGAAGCATATGGCGTCATCCAACCCAAGTTTACAATGAAGAATGTGGCTATATGGGCTTTTGATATTTATCACATTTATTACGTAATTACAAGTTTATCACAATTGCACGTGGCAAACTACCATTATCGATCGATGCCAACCCTGGTACATAGGAATGTCTGAAGTTAAGGCATGTAACCACATAACTATTCATAAGATGAAGAGAAAAAATGCGTATTTTTTATTTTTCTATCCATAAACAATTAAGCAATAATTATACACAACCGGAGATATATAAAAAACTACATTTTTTATTTTAATCAAATTTGAATCACATATTCTACGATCATTCCCGATCAATCTGAAAAAAAAATCGTCAGTGGATCTTTTGATGACAAGATCTACGTTATAAGAGGTTCTGACAGCGGCGTAATTTTCACTTACAATTTTTAGCTGTCTATTATTTCTTCCGCAAATTCGAAGAAGGAAGTATCGAATTTCGGTAAAAATCCAATCAACGGAAATATTTATCAAACAAATTAACACAATATTTCAACATTGTTTATAAACAAATGAGTATATTTTCCAAATTACTAATATTCTGAAAAAAAATCAGATTTTTCTTATGCTTATGATGTTTACTTTTGCTCAATTGTTTATGAAAAAAAATTAAAAATACGCTTATGAATAGTTATGTGCAGTTTCATAGAAATCCGGGACATTCGACAAAAACCGCGGTGCAAAAACTTCGCAAACTTATGGGGAAATCTCGCCTAGCATTGTGAATTTTTTTCCTCAAATGTATTATATTTTTCGCTTGGTGTGTTCTTCGCGTAATGGTTAAAATGCTCTGAATGTCAGCTTGTCTTTTACACGAAAAATCAGCAATGAGTATTCTACATTTTTCCAACATTTTCGGCTCTCTGATCATCAACAATGATGCAAAATAAAAGCCAGTCAAAATGTTCGAATGGGTAGCGAAATAAAAAAGGAGGAAGCCACTGTATATGTGGGCGAACAATACAATGGTAAATTTCGGCCTCTACTTTAATTGCAGCAGGGTGCTTGGACCCTCGGATTTCTAAATCAAGGGAGCTTTAGAAGCAAGGAAAGAAGAGATCGGTGGGGGCGGCCCAATAAGCCAGCGCACATCTCCAATGGGCAAAAACTATAGATACATTTGGCCCTAAAGTATGAAATGGAGAGGTCAAAAAAAACAAAGAGATAAAACAGGGCGCGGGCGTATAGGGAGGCAATTGAGAGCAGCCCACGCAGGTGACTAAAGTACGGACAGATAGAATAAAAAGGAAAACAAAATGTAACGTTCAAGATGGAAAAGGGGTGAGATGTAGGATGAGCGGCTGGATCTACGTACCCAGCTCCCTTGGGATTTTCAAACCCTGAGATTTATTATATCGTTACAGCTGGCTATATCCACGCTGAGAATAATCATAACGGCACCCATATTCCAGAGCTGTTTAAATATGCGTGGTATTCCAAGTTTAATGCAGTTCAACGATATGCAAGCACCGAAAAGAAAATAAGTAAAGCAAGAGATAGACCTTTTTTGTCGTCCTACGCATGACGTTTCAAGGGTACCAAAAAACTTCAGAACTAATTCTGTAGTCGGCATATACATTCTGTACTTGACAAAGCATATTTTCAGCCACAAGCTGAAACAACATGTTTTCTTCACGAAAATCGATTCATAACATGAATTTTCCGGAAAAGAGCGATTTTGAAAAATCGATGTTGGATTTATAGGCCCAAATTTTCTTTACAGCAAAAACTAATTTTGTATGTTTGCCTGAAATATAATAAAATGTCCCGATAGGAACATCGGCAGGAAATACGTCGACTGTGCAATGGTCAGTGCAATCACTCAAGGGATTATCCCAAACTTTATAAGAGTCCCATTTTTTTTACTTATGATAGTCGGGGCACACGACCCTTAGAATTATTCCTACCTAGTTCAGTCTTAAACCAGCATGGGTTCTCAGTACATCTCGCTCAAGAGAACTTGTGAAACAGTGTGCGGTCAGAGCAAATAAGTTGGAAGAATAAACGTCATTAGTTACATTTTATAACGTGTCCATTAATTTAAATACCCCATTTCGAATAATGGATTTTCCAAACATGGCCGATCCCTAGTCCACAGTGATAGCAGTACACCCACGGGCTGCTTGAACCCAGCCCGAGCCAGGTTATTGCCAGGACAAACACTAAGCTTCAGTGAGCCCCGGCGGCTGGCCCTGTGCCTGGACTACACCTATGGCGTAATCCGAGAATGGGGCTGCTAGCCCTGCCTTCAAAAATAGCCCAAGACAGATAGGACGATACTATACTTCTTCTGGACAGCGAGAAGAATTTTGACTATCTAGCCCATTGGCCTTGTCCACAAACTTAGTGATCCGAATGTACCAAAATATTCATGTAAAATTGTATTATCATACCTCTCAAATAGACATATCCAAGTTAGAGTGGAAACATTATTGCCCGATAAAATTAAAATTGTCGCGGCAGTCTCACAAGGATCTATTCCTTCCCCGTCTCATTCAACCTGTACATCGCTTCCGTTTTTAGAAGGTACTCAACTAGCAAATCAGTCAGTAGAATCGTAGCGGTTAAAAGAATCGCAGCAATCTAAAAATGCATCTCTTACAATCAATGAACTAATGAAATGGAAGATTCATGTAAATGCTGCTAAAGCAGAAGCCATCATAGTTACTAGCTCCAAAGCCAGTCACACATAAACGATTCGTAGCAATAAAATTACCTCACCGAATTCTATGAAATATTTAGGTTTACATATTAATCCCAAACTCTTGTGGAAAAAACACCGGAAATCAAGATAAAAACTAAAATTATACTGATAAGATTATATAATTTACCAGCACTTCCAGCACCGGTCTAGCGTTGAAACTCACTTTATGCAGCGAAACTGCACTTGAATCAATTCTAAGTTATCCAAAATAAATTTTTACGAATAGTAGGTAATTCCAGAATGAGAACTTCGGTTTCGGATATGCACAAAACGACATAGCAACCATAGGTGAATTCATGGATCAGATCAATGATGGCTTCCAAGAGAAAGCTACGAAGCCATTCAAATGCTCAATCCCAAACCATCAGTATTGACGGGAAATCAAATTGACATCGCTGCCCAACCTCATCATCCCTGCCTCTCCCCAATTCCTGACCCCCCCCCCTCCCCCGCTACTTGCGCACTCATTAATTATAACGTTTTGTTTAGAAGTTATTTTTCCTTGCACGATATCAAATTGTAAATACTCACAAATATATGTGCTGATGAAAAATTAATTTAAAACATTGTTCAAATTAGATATAAAGCCGATGACTCGTGATCTAGCATTAATGATTTATGACATCGATACTATATATATAATCACTCCATTATCTATCCCTACGCCTTATTTTGTACTAACAACCATCTCATCCCTTGAAGTTGGAATAGCATCTCTCCCCACTCCTTTTCTGCTCTACTTCTTTTTATTGTGATTTGACGATGGATAAATCAGTTACTTCTAAACCATTCGGGGACAATTAAAGCCCCGACACATCCACCTCAGAAACGCATGTGCGAATGGACTCCGGCCCCACTCACCCCCTGATTGAAGCTATTTCTTATTTGTGAAATAAATTGTGTGATGAAAGTGAAACATAGGTTAAATGGTTCCCAGATATCCCCCCCCCCCCCCATTCATTTACCCCTTCCTGCTTAGTTTAATTGCGAGTTTTAGAATCAGGAACGGTTACACTACTCACTAATACCACGGGTTCTTGCTCTAGACTGCTCCGCCGGAGTTGTAAGAGAATTAATTCGCATGAGACTTATGAAATATTCGCATACACGGCAAAAAATATATTTGATTTAAGTATATTCGATACTAGAGTTCAGTATACCGATATACTTAATTCTAGTATATAAATACAATTGACTCGAGTATGCTCTACGCTTGATTTTACTATAACACCTATATCTCACGCACGTATTACAAGTAGCGAGTATCAACGCCGAGTGCGCCCCACCACACAAGTTTGAGATCGCGCGTAGCTACCGAATTGAAAATACTATTTTAAATCACGCGCGTAGAAAATGTAAGGAAGGGGAAGGGGGGGGGGGAAGCCTGCTACGAAAAACCGAAACAAATTTTTCCGACACTTGTTTCATCTTTTTCATCCGAAAATATCTGCCCCGAATTATCAGTTTCATCTGCATCACGTTCGATTTTGTTGTCGCCCGTCTCAACCTCCGGCAATTTTTTATCTTTAACGCCTTCGGTCTATTATGGGCATGTGGGCTTGTGGACGCTACGCCGCATTCGCATGATAAGACACAGGAAACCACCGAAAACCTGTCGGTATAGGCTGCTACTCTATGAACAACCTCCCACTCATCAGGCATTCCGAAAACATTCTCGCCCTGTCGGGGATTTGAGCTTAGGAAGCCAAGCGGCAGTGCTAAGACTGCGCGCTTAGTCGACTCGGCTATTCTAATCTCGGTTATTACCGCTAAATGAGATTTTTTGATACCTCAATGCTCGACCATTAGACCTCCCTTCAGGCGTTGCCACCCGCCTTTAGCCGAGCATTTTGTACGACAGTGGCAAAACAAATTAAATCTCAAAGCTGGAAGACATGCCCATCAGCTGTTACGAAATATGTAACCACTGGAAAATGTGAACAAACCGGGGATGACGCACGGTTTACCAGTAAGTAACTCATGACATTTCCGGTATGGTGAGTTAACTTGGCGCTAGACATCCATTACGTATATCTTTCCATATAAAATAATTGTACAATTATATGGCATAGTTGATGATAGGTGAAAGGCAAGTTGGTGAAGCAAAAAGAAATAGCGGAGTTAGGAAGATAAGAAAATAATAGTGAGACACACTCACCAATTTGCGGTACGTCGTATTGTCGACTTCCACGTGATGCCCTCAGCATGAATTGCGATGCCATGCCAACTGCATTACCACCAGGTGACGCTGGCACTGATGATGAAACTTGTGGCTGTACTGGAAGATTCGTTTGCGATCGTCCATCACCAGTTGACCTTCTACGTCCACTGGCACTACCATAATTACGTTTACCCACTGGCCTAACATAATTATCATCATACGACGTTCTCACATTATCATTGCCATGTACTCTTCGTCCATCATCCACTGGCCATAATGGTGATAATTTCATTGTTAAAATACCCCTTGACTTCATAAGTACACCCCTATTATGTGCATTACTATCATGAAACATACGGTCTTTCATAAAATCATAGTGATTGTGAATTGGAAGCACACTATCACTTACATCATCATATGTTCTAGCATTGATGCTTGACTTTTCCTGTTCTGCATCATGAAAATAATCACTCAATTTATCATTAACTTTGTGTGGATATAGTGTATCAATAACAGCACTTCTTAAATCATCAAGTACTCCATTATCATATACAGCATCATCATTATTCACCAATCTATTCTGCTTATCTGGTAAATTCAATGTATTCTTGTCATATATTAACCAATCTGGCGGCCAATCATACGGCACCGATTCCATTCGAAATCTGTATGATGCAATATCATTATTTTTCGATGTTTTATCGAGTGTACTTGTTGCCAATGATGCCAGTGGTAATTCATTATCAGATATACGCGAATTGTGCGCATATCTTGTTCTAATCTGTGTACGCTGATTAACATATGGCCGATTGCCAAGTGTCAATGCCAATCCAAGACTGACATAACCGAATAACCATATCATTTGACAAGCCATATCTCTCAATTGTTTAATCCACAATTTTCTGTTCAATTTTTTTTTCACCCTCCTTTTAGTGTGTGTATCCACCGTGCTTGGATACTTATTACGCAAGTAAAACTTTCCAATTGGTGGCTTACTAATAGCGTGATTTCCACTTGAGACGCTACCACCAACCACTTGGCTTTTCCACCTACACGGAAAAAATATGTTGCCAGCCAACCACTACTTTCAAAATCGATCGGTCTAAGGTTTCCTCTTCTTTGTTTAACCAAGTTTTATTCAGCCATCGACGCACGGGCTTTGTACGTGATTCGAGTATTATAAAAAAAAAGAAATGGGGGGAAAAAGAGAGAAATAAAAGGGAGAAAGTCAGGGAGAGATTCAAGGGAAAAACTTTGTACAGAAAAGAAATAATGGGAGGAAGATTCGTAAGAAGTGGGTGGAAATTGGTAGATTATTGCATGCACTATAGACAATGCAGTCACGAAAAATTGAGATGAAAAGGGAGAGCGAGAGAGAGGAAGAAGAGCGGTCGCAGGTGGTCGCTGGATTCGGGAAAAAATAACAAATAAATTAACGTCAAAACGTGAAGAACTGTAACTAAATCAATTCAGTTATTTCCGTTGTTGAGTTATTTCTTCGTTGCTCCAGAATTTGCTTTGCCCCCACTTTGCTTTCTTGGCCTTACTGTTGCTTCTTCAATCTGTACATTATGCTGTATTACTCACGTCTCCCTGTACCTTTCGCCACTTTATTACACACCTGAAATCAGGTTTTTGTTAATTTATAATTATTGCACTTTAACAGCCAATTGTGCAAGTGACGTATGCCGGTGCTCTTGGTGCTCATCATTGTTAATTATTGACAATAATTTTAGTGCATGTACATTGTGCAATGATTGTGAAATTGTTTATAATAATTATGCAACAGGCAAAAATAATATCACAATACCTGTTAACAAGTTTACGAGCTATCGGTGCTCAGACTGGCGCTACGCGTCATCAATATCAATAATGAAACATTTAAAAAGGGGAAAAAAGAAACTACAACACTTGGTAATCTATGCCTCTAACCAATCCCACCCCTGTATCCTCACATCCCCCCCCCCCCCCACCCCTATTTATATCTCTCCACGCGCAGCTCTCAATTCAACCCTCTTCTTTCGTCTCACTATCCTTTACCACCCACGCTAAAAGTCTAACAAGTTGCTGAATCTAGAGGTGACTGTCACAAATTGATTCTAGAAATATTATCAATAATTTCTATATACCATTACAGGTACACTTGGCTGTAGCTATTGCTTTAACATCACTGTACTTTGTTATAAAACTAATTACACTCTTATTTATTATACCTTGCTGTTTAACAAATTGTATTTATCAATATTATAAATATGTATAAATATATCTATAAATTCTAATTTTCAATGTATATAGTCAACATAATTCATGTATATTAATATCATCTAGGCATTTTTTATTTCTCATTGGACGGTATCTAAGGATATATATATATATGTTTGTATTGTCCGTAAATATTATTTAACTATTTTCCCGTTGGTTATTGTCAAATTATAAAATTTTTCACTTTTCTAATATTTTATTTTTCCAGTCTGCGATAGTTTCAGTTAAATGTGCATTGTGCAATTTGTGAGTGACATTACATAGATGTGCTCTTCCATGCCAATGCGCCTTCGTTACTTTACGGTGATAATATATATCTATATAAGTGCTAGTAACAGACCAATAAATTTGAGTAAAACGTGCTGGAAAAATACATTAAATTGTATTGATTTTCAATTTGTGAAAATTCATTCAAGAGAATGAAGAGAAATTATACTGGCAAAAAATATATGTTATATATACATATATATATCGAAAGCGTCTTAACACTGACTTGGGTGAATACATCAATTTTCCCTTAAATACAGTGCACAGAGTGCGGTAACAACAGCAATAACAGTAACAAACTTTTCGTTTATGACGCGCCTTTTCGCTCTTTCGTTATTAACAATAAAAATAAAGGATTAAGTATAAAAGAGTACAAGCCAGGTTAAATGGCTTTTCCATGATAACCGCATTGAATCACAGGGTGAAAAAATAATCTAGCTTGTAGTCTGGTGTAATCAACAGGTGTCTTATAAGTGCGTTATAATATGTATGCATGTTTTAATGTAAATCATAGATGGTGAAATAAAATTTGTGCAAACGTTTTAATTCAATCACAATTATTCAGGTGCATCAATTGTTTTAGCCATTGATACTTTTAGCTCGCTTTCCCTCTTCACTAGTTTATTATTGTGAAATCTCTTACGTGGAACTTGTGATAGACAGCGTAATAGGAGCGTTATGATGGTCTTTGTCAGCGTCACAGTAAATTATCACAGGTTTTTTTGCCAGAATTTCAAACTTGGGGGATCAATAATGGATTAATTTCAATGGGAATTGAGGATAGCAATTTGTAATTTTCTATCCTACTTCGTCTTATTCGCCACCAGATTTCACTCTGCCTTATTCTCGGTGCCGTTTTTAGCTCCCGGTCTTGACGTCACTGATTAAAAAATCATTAAGGGTAAAGAAACGAAAAATCATCTCAATTTATCTTGCACAGTGTTTATGTACTCCTTTTTCTGTTTGATCAACTTTTTTATTTTCACGTGTTTTTAGTCTATTTTTTGGATCTTGCCATTATTTAACGTCAACAACAGGTTAACAGTTTATTTAATCACTAATAATTCTGCAACAGAATTTTTTTTTTTTTAATTTTTCTCTCTCTTATTTCAGATTTTCCGAAAGTGCTGTTCTTATCGCTTCACTCACAGACTTCTACACCCCTGTTATTTCTACGTAAAAATTGTCACTCACTGAGAATATTTTTCTATGTAATCGACGTGTACTTTCCTCGGTTCTCCTATTTTTCCTTTTTTTTTTTTGCGTGATACCTCACATCTATCACTTCACTCTTCAATCGCCGGCAAAATAAAGTTGATACTTTTTTTGTTTTCGGCTATTCCACTTCTTGATGAATACTAGGTATGATTTAGCTCAGCATAAATACACCATTAAATCTACACTTCTCTTGGCTTTGCTTTTGATTCTCGACTAGCGATTACATCAACGCCGTTTAGTTCATTTGAAATAATCCACTTTAGGCACTTCCGGGATAGATGGATAACGTTGTAAATTCAAACACATAAACACAAAGTCAAAATAACAACACTATTGTTTTAAAAATGGCACGGTAGGACGTTTGTTCCATCAATTCTTCTCAATTTTCCACTGTCCCCCGTGATTATCATCAACAATATTCCTTAAATATTTGAAATGGCACTTGCGTTATTTTCTCCCTCGCTCGTTTGCCGTGCTTATAGTTCCGCTCGAAAGTAAAAATTATACAATTGAAAATATAGTGCGTTAGGTATTTCAATTTTTCTTCCAATGATTAATTAAATAAATTTCAAATTGTTATTTATTATTATTATTTTTTTACTTATGGAAACGATGGTTCAGCCTTTAACGTAGAGTCTGGAGCTGAAGTTTTCTGGAGCAGCTCGAGGTTGCTCCTCCGGCATTGAGGGGGGGGGGGGGTGGTGAGAGGGGGAGGGGGGGATTGAGGTGGGTACTTTCGGTCCGCACCACCCTGGAATATAAAGCAGCGAGCGCGGTGGGGCACGGTACGAGGGTTGCGAAAAGCACGGGGATGGAGATGATGGTTGGGTTAGTTTTAGCGGAGCGAGCCGGCTGGCGCCCTCACCAGTACTAACACCCACGCTGCGCGAAAGCGCGTCATCATTTTAATGCGTTGCGCATCTCTCTCCCCCCCCCCCTCCTCCCCTCCCTCATCCCCTCGGTACACTCGACACTGTGTTTGCTGTGTCTACCCTCTATACCTCTCACTTCATCCCCTCCACCGCCCTCACGACCCTTACTTGAATCACAATTGGGGGATTTGCTTCTTCTTCTTCTTCTTCTTCTTGTTTTATCTGATAACACGTTTTCTTCTAAAAGCTCAAATATTGGGAAGAAAATTGAAAATTTGTTGTTCTAGATTTTTTTTTTAACAGCGTCATTAGGGTGGACGGTGGTTGGCGGGAGTACAAACGGAGACTTTTGCCGCTGTCGTCGCCCTGATTCTACACTATCCCTTGCTTTCACTCGCTATCATCTTAGGTGCCGCTCTCAGCCTTGCCCACCCCGCCCGCCCACCAGCTGTTATCCTACACCACCCTCTACCTATTTCCGCCAGACTTAACCATACCTACCGCGTACACGTATTACGGATATACGACAAACCACAAAATCTATTATTCTTGTCGCCTGTTCTAACAATGTTGTTATTAAAATTTTGTTTTACGAGCTACCGTAGGATTTGCGTGTGGGAGGCTAATGAAATTGTGTTTGTAATGTATTATAAGGGATTTTGAATGAGGGACAGAGTGCATTTATATTTCTCACGTGTACCTTTCCATTCGTCACGCATTTCATTATTTATCTTTCATTAGAATCAATTACTCTTCTCAACGTACTCCTCATTAGTTACATACATTTTAATCTACTTGGATGAATCTTTATTATGATTATATCACTAATGAACACATTCTACGTTGGAAAAATAATTTATCCACCTGAGCTGAGTGCTCTGTCGGGTTAATTGATTCAATTTGTAGAACTCGTTATATTATGAAAAAGACACTGCGGAGGCTTGTGGCGTGACGTATAACGTTAGAAGTCGCCCTTGGCCTCACTAGAGTTACCAACTGCCTCTTAGGTATTTTACACAATGTTTTATTTACCAGTTGTTTTCATTTATTTTTCAGCAATGTGAGGCAATCTTCACGTCTGGAAGGCTTTCTTAAACATTCGGAAAAAACGGACCACGCAGGATATTTGGATGATGGTTTCCATTTGGATTGCAGTCAATCAGAGCACAATATTCAAAATTGCTCATAGCTTCGCACAGCAAAAGTCCAGCTGTGCAAATTGTGCAAACAGTCCAGATGTGGTGAATCCTGGTAGAATTCCGAGGGACAATTCCTGGATTCCCAAGAGATTCCTTAGATTTTCTTATTGCTCAACTCCGGACGCGCCTTATAGACTCGTGCCCAAAGTATGGGAGTTCTGTGAACATGGCCGTTTCAATTTGACGTTCTTGTAAGTTGTCTTGAAGCAGCAGATTTTTGCACTTTGCCATTATTATTTCTGACCTGTCCTCCACTTGGCATCCAGAATCGGATGAGATGTAATTGCATAGAAAACACTGTTGTACAATGCATTGGAATTGCATGAGATACGGTCCGAAATTCGGGCGGAATTTGATTAGAAGCGTCATCACTGTAGTGAATCATGAGTATGGTTATGACATCGAAAGGAAAGTCGAACCGTTTCTGCCGATTACGTACCCGCGGACGAAATGGGGGAGCATTACAGGTATGACGGAGCGTCCTGCATATGGAGAAGAGCTGATTGTGAACCTGATAAACGATCCTCGTACGTGTTGTCTCAGCGATAACTGGTGTTTGAAAACAACAGTAGTACTGCTGCAACTAAAACTATTTCCTACGGACATTTGGTGGCGGACAAAAGTCCACGGTAAGTTAGACTCAACAAAGTTTCCATTTCAACATTGCGGACGCGGCTTCTGGAGTGCACTCTGGTAGACTGAACACGTGATGCTACCAGCAACATGAGCATGATCCTCCATGAGCTCCCTTTCTATGCATAGAACGTATTTAGGTGGCGCCCTGTGGTTAGACCTGTTGTGCCCTTCTTCATTCTCACAGCGAAGTTCTGACCTGTCTGTTGAGCTCTTGCAATCAACGCGAAGATGCACGTGCTAGCACTTGATGGCCTTTCGATGCCTTACTACTCTAATGATGCGGATATACAAGGTGTGCCAACAATATATACTGATCCGGAAGGGGAAGTTCACTTGTGGTCGGACCAGAACATTCCTTTTCCACTTTTTGATCACAAATCCCCTCTGAAGAATTCTGGGGTTGACGAGGATAGTCAATGACGTAACGGATACTCGCGCACGCACACACACACGCACGCTCGCACGCTTCCACACCCACCCACACATACTTCCTTATGCATGCGTGCGTGAGTGGATGGGTATGGGGGAAGACGTGTGTGGAGGGGGGGGGGGCAGTGGGTATGTGTGTGTGTGGATACGAATGGGTCAGTTGTGCTCAAGAGGGTCATTTTACGCCAGCGGACTCAGTTTTCACCCGGGGGGGGGGGGGGGGGGTCATTTTGACCCACTCCCCCCCATTTTACCCCAGAAGATCAGATTTGCCCCAGGTTGTCAGCTGCATATATACGTGTGTGGGGTCAGTTGTGTTTTTTTTTTCCTCCGTCCCTCTCATTTGTACGCCCCCGGTAGCGGCCGTGTAAGCATTCCTTCAGGGGGCGTACCGGACACCCACCCATGCGGCTGGGGCCGACTTTCGTCATTTTTAGGCCATCGTATTTCTAAACACAGGGTAAACCTCCAGAAACCCCTGTGCTACGATGGCCGGCGCCTATGATGGAACCCCCCCCCCTGCGTCGGGTTAGGTTCCCGCTCGGCTGGGCGGTCTCATTTTATGGGTACCGCCGATAGCACACACGGAAGTTCCTGCATCGATCGGGATCCATGAGAAAATATTTTGAAAAAATATTCTCCGGCGGCCGGGCGCGAACCTAGGACCTTCGGAGTAGTAGGCAGATACTCTACCACTACGCCAAAGCCCCGACTGGGGTCAGTTGTGTGTGTGTGTATGTGTGTGTGGGTGTGGGGGGGGGGGTGTGGATGTGTGAGTACCCCTGAGAGCTCTCAGGGGTACTTCCGATCGAAAAATAGAAAAGAAATTTTCTGTTTAGAATCAGCCCCTGATCCCACCTCTTCCGGATCAGCATATACTTCTGAGACACCCTGTATATTTATTAGGCTTGTTAGTATTTTGTTACCCTTGCTCAATATGTTCCTTGCAGCAGCCGCAGGGAGTACTACTCTGTCTCTCGGTATGCCTTGCGAAAGGACTTCATGGCACTTAATGAGATATCACTATTCATCTTGACTTCGTAAGCTGTTGTAAGGAGCCCGCCCACGCACACCCTTGATTTATAAATTTCTCAAAATCCTCAGAAATTCCCTATGGTTCAACTTCTGCTGCGCCATATATACTCTATGCGCAAAGTATAGTGCTGAACCCAGCCAAAGCTTCATTTCACGGGTATACATGTTGTACTGCTCAGAAAAAAAACCTTGCGCCCCATTTCTCATAAAGTTGCTGTCTTTAAGGAGTCCTCAAATTTTGCTCAACTGTGCATCAGTTCCGTTAGTTCAAACACCATTTTCTGTTTTTCTTTTAGGGGCCTCGCGGAGGTTCTTACCTTATGGCGAAATGGCGACTTCGGATTTTAGAGAGACCACGAGAGCTTTCCGAAAAATGGGGACGTTAATAACAATTGCTACTATTTATTGCTATTGAGATATTTGTCCTCCCCATTCACAAATTTTCTCAAACCTGAGTAATGTATAAATGTAATAACGAAAGGAAAAACTACCCTAGAGTGTATACCGTAGACGAGTCTCATTATAAGATGCATCTAAGCTGTAAAGCGGTTCGCACCAAGAACTTTCAAAATTCATTGTAAGTTTCAACTCCAATCCGCAATATCTCATGAAATATGGGAGTTGATATCAAACATTAAAGTGTAGCGATCAACTACACCAAAGAAGACTCACACAGGTGTGCCTCATGCGGTCAACTATACTGTGCTGTGCGCGCACATAGCGGTATACCGTGTACGCTGATACACTTACACTGAGTCGACGAAGCTGGCAGCACCTCTGCGTAAATTAGCAGCCGACGGAAACTACGTAGTCTTTAATCGGCTTATACGAAATATTGAATCAAAATTATCTAAACTTAAAACTGTAAAATTTTGCGACACAAATGAATTTGTTATTTAGTTATCAATCAGAAGGGCGTGCAAAATTGTAGGATAACGCGGTGATTTCCCCATGTAGTCATATCCACGGATTCTATTCATGATAGTAGACAATTACGTTCAACAGAATGAATCGTTAAATTTTAATTATTGTACCAGGAATGGAAAGCCATTTTTTCAATCCACAATTTCTACCTCCACTCGAAACATCCGAAGAAACTAGTATATAAGCTCCACCACTGCAATACGCTCAAACTAAATGTAAAACATTGTCGTAATTGCTCTACTCAATTCAAATCTTCAAACATTTGTAATAAACGGAAGTTATCGTGAACCCGTGAGTGAAATAATCGACGAATCCAAGTCTCCCAGTATTCACCTATCAGATTCTCACTCCATCCATACATTACGAATATGAATTCATTCCCTAACTAACTGCACAAAGAATCTAACCGGCGTACATTAGTTTCGTGTGATCACACTCACCATCGCTGATGGGGGAAGACATAATCGACTAAGACTTGTGGTGCCCAGGCTGCAGCTGTATACAAACAAGTGATGATGGAGGCAAGTATTGAAAAGCCGAAAACTGAGAACAAGTTTACTGTGATGCTGCAGATTGGCGCGTCGCTAAATCTCGCCCCCGCATCTGATCTCCCAACTATCATCTTGTGATGATGTTATGACGTCACGCATCCAAATGTAATGAATGGAAAGCTGGTCACGTGCGTTCCATTAATAAAACACACCAGTATTTTTTGATGGATTTCTATTTTTGCCCGACATTCCATTTTTAGGAATTAATTACACATCAGAAGCATCCCGGATGGTGTATAGTTCCTCATGCTTTTAATTATATCAAAATGTTACATAGTAACAACTGCGAATAAATTAAAATTAATCGTGAGTGAACTATACGTCCAATCTTCCCAGACTATAAGCATGAAGAAAAAAAGGGGAAATTATGAACGTGAAAGACATTTAATGATCAAAATCGTTTCCTACACGAATCCATGGAACTGGCTCATAAAATGGGACATGCTGTCCATAAATTCGGGCATTACCACTGGGTGGAAAATTGATCATTTTACAATCGTTTGCAACTGAAATGAATCTCATTACAGTTATTTCCAATAAAGTAGTAATGAGGCTCACCAAATGATGCCACAGAATCAGATTACATGGTTTACATCGGTCAATCAGAAACTCTCCTCGTAGGCTATTTGACATATTGACATTGAATTTTGCATCAAGTTCTACTTATTTTTTTCACATCATTGCGTCTAATGTAATTATAAATTTCGGGCATATGTGACGTATTTTTAAAACTACTCTTTTTAAAAATTCTTTAAAGATTTTTCCGAGCCGATGAAATCTGATGTTGTGTTAATCTTGAGTTATATCTCATTCGAACAAATTCACGTTCATGTTATTTCAGTTTGTTGACCCCTGTTCGTGGCCCGTGGGCACACTGAAAATTTCACAGAATATGTAAAAAAAAAAGTATATAACTGTTATTTGTTAACAGCTATTGAATGAATATCGATCTTCTTGAATGATTCTTATAACTGTTATAATCTTCATTTAATCTAACTTGTATATTTTTGTAATGACTCTTTTTAATAGTCCTTAGCGGGTCTGAGTGCCCCAGGACTTCAATAAATCCCTTTTATTATTATTATTATAGACAATTTTTGCATGTATAGTACAAACTTTTTTTTTTAATATTCAATGCCTTTGATGCTTGAGGATATATGGGCTTGTGGATCATACACTACACCGCATTCGCATGATAAGTCACAGGAAACCCCAGACAGCCTATGAGCAACCTCCCACTCATCAGATAATCCGAAAAAAATTCTTGCTTTACCGAGAACGTATACTTCCAAATACGTTAATTTGATTCCTCCCAAACCTCAAGTGAATCTCAACTTCAAATTCCAAGCACGACGACTTTCTTTTTCACCGTGTACACGGTTAGAGCCCTGTTTCAAGCGAAACAAACTATTCGTTTTGTTTCAATTGAACAGTGGCTTTACTGAGCTGTGATAATTCACCATAGCTCCTTCATAAATAGAATCTTCTTAAGAAAAAAAGAAAGACATATGCGCACTCTGATTGTTGGAGTCGTCTTGGGTTGAGGTGGAAGTTGGATTTATGAGTGTGCGGAACTGTGGAGCGAAGGATGAATGAAGCCCGGGTTTTGACGGCGCGCCAGTTGAACCTCGACAGGGTGTGCCGTGGGAGGGTGAGTTGGTGGGCGGTCCAGGCGCAGAGAAAGCGGCGGTAGACTACACGCTAGAAGAGGGACAAAGATAGGAGAGAAAGTTTGCGGAAGACAGAGATTGCTCTGTGGACTTTAACTGAAAAGAGAACAGCTACCAAACTGAAAATGCGAAGGTGAGTGAGAGCGATGCGTTGGTTGTGTTGATGGGGGGGGGGGGGGGAGGAGGATTGCCAGGGCTTGCTTTTGGCGAGGCTGCTGGACGAAGAGGGGTGTGCGACCGGGAGCCCGTCTAGTTTTGACGTCATCGTTCAAGGCCGCGTACGATCGTTACTATTGCCACTGCGACCGTCGGCGTTGACGTTGGTGGCACTCTCTCATCGCTATATGTTGGACTTCTTTCATATAAGTCTGGTAAACACGTAAGCATTCTAACAATGTACTGTGGTGGGTTCTGTCGGCACACAAAGGGAACAATCAACGAAGTTATTTTCAACATAAGGAGAGAAATCTCCATTATGACATCATCACTGGATTATCGATAAATGAACAACAGAAATTATACAATCATGATAATGATTGGCATAGTAGCATAGTACAATTGTTAATTTTTTTTTTGCATTGAAGGTATCTCTGCATTCTCTAAATTTCTAATTCAGCGGTTGAATTCAAGTTATCCCTGATGAGCGGTTGTTTCCATTAAAATATATTATTCAATTGAATTAACGTGAGAATGTACACGTGGATACGTTGCTCTTGAATATGAATTGCTTCATCGTACGTTTCTAATGAGTTCTGACCTCAATGCCCCCCCCCCCCCCCCACCCACACCCCCACCGCCCAGGAAGTGTTCAAGACAAAATGTGCACAAAATTGGGGATATCCTGAGGACGTCCTAGTGTGTCCTTTGAGAATGTCTTAAAGACGAACTGTAACTTAAGAGAGACAGCTTGAGGACGCAGGACATTTCGATGTCGATTTCTTACTGTTTTACATTAAGAATGTTCGACCGTTATTTCTCACTTTTGTCAATTTTTTGTGGATTTATCCCAAATTTTTGGTTTGATAGGTGGGAAAAAATGGACAATTTTTCTGTAGCTTTACTATCTATCGACTCCTAAATTTCATTGTCGCAGACCCATTTTTCAGCGTTTTGTCTAAAGTTTTATGAATTTTCATACAAGCGTAGAGAAAAGACTCAAAAATATGTTTACAGTGATAAAATTTCGAGAATCCATGAATAATAATGTTATGCACAAATCGGACATTTTTTCCCGCCAATGAAACCAAAAAGTTGGGGTAAATCGTCAAAAGATTTTTAAAAATAACGAATAGCGGCCGAACATCCTTAATGCAGTATCGCCTATATACTGTTTGTAGGACCAATCTCAAAATTAAATATAAATAAGTTTTTGACTTTTGCAGTTGCTGTATAGTTCTTAAAATTATTTTTCATTGTATAGTTTTGTTTTTCTATAGTCTTGTATAGTTTTGCAAATGGTTCTACGAATGGTAGCAGGAAGATTATTATCAGTTATATGCACACTGGAAGCTATACGAGATCGTATAGTAAAAGGAGAGACGAAAGAAACTATCGATATCTATCGAAATTATCGAAAACCGTGAGATCGAAACCGACGCGACACCAGTCCGTGCGGCGGAACCAGGAAATGCGCGTGCGAAGCACGCGCCGACAGACTCGTGAATACAAAAAATCAAAACTTATGTGGAAAGTTCGTCAGACGTCGAGAAAAGTGGGAATTTCATGATTTTAAAAGACTTCATTCGGGAAGTTAAAAAAGTATTCCATTGATATTATAGTAAAAGAAAATCATAAGCAGCAATTCTAAATTGACCCCCACTCCCACATTCTCGGTTTCAAAAAAGCGATTTTTTTATACTGGATTCGAACCTATAACTATTCAAGAATGTTCCTTTAAAATTTCATGTGAAAATTTCAAAAACTTTTGAAGATATAGCCGATTTATGGTGGAAGCGCCAAGCGATGGCGAGAGCCCGCAGGCTGAGGAGAACCTCACTGAAGCTTTCAGAGAGGCCAGAATTGCTCGTAGAGACCAACGAGCCGAAGAAAATGAAGCCAATGAAGAAACAGAAGGAATTTTATATATGGATATGGTATAAAAACCAATTTGCTTCTCAAAACTTTAAACGCGCTTTTCTCGAAACAGTGTTTTTACGACTGGCGCATGAACTTACTCAAAAACTATTAATCTAATCGGTTCCAAAGTTTAAGACGTTATTCTATACATATATAGCTATGGTATGAACTAGGATAAATCAAATCGGTGAAGATCTTCTTTATTTTTTAACTTGATTTGTGGCTGAAAGGCGATTGTCAAAAACAATTTTTCAAGTTGCCGCCATAGTTGCCACCAAACATGTACTCTGTCTAATCCCATTGGAATTTTTGGTTTCAGATGTTCCAGTGAGCGGAAATCACATGCGCCGCCGAAAAGAAGACCTTTATATAATCACAAAAAAACAACAGAAAAAAAATTATGTAAAATTTTTTCTTCTTTTCTAAGTCTTCAAATAAATGTACGCAAAGTCACAAGTCTAAAAAATCATTTATGTTCATTTACCAGCCCATTGAAAATCGTCAAAATTCTAAATCGAGAATGTCCCCTCAAAGTTTTTCCATTTCCTTAATAAAACACACACTCATCTAATACGGTATAGTGGATATTGCTTGAAAACTTTGTATACTTTCTGCAGCTCCATTGTCGTGAAGACACATACTTTTCTAAAGCAGACATGTGAACCTCGTTTTTTTATTAAAACTTGAAATGGCACCGGGCAGCGCACACTTAACTCACTTTTCGCTCAATTTGGCCCAGCGACAAAAGCTACGAAAATCCCTCTCTTAACGTGGGTTATCTAGTAACCTTTCCCAAGGGCAGGATTAGGCAGGTCAAAAACTCGATGTAAATTACATGGTTTTTGACACGTTAGAAACTTTGTAATATATATCCACATTTTTTAAGTTTTCAGTATCCCACATATTTTTAAGTGGCGCCATCTCCCAGATAGATGCGTAACATTACTATATTCAGGGAGGATCAAAGTTAGCGGTTGAGCCGATTTCACTCTCACGGGATTAGCCAACAAATGATTAGTCTCAAAATAAACAAAATAAAATTGGTTGCGAATGGTTTGCCCGTGATTTCACCTCATTTATTAATGTTTGATAGTAATTACACTAATTATTAAAAAATAATAAAATTTGCGTTATATAGTTGACCAACAAATATTAAAAACTCACTTCAAATTTTCTGATTGTTTTTTTTTCATTTCAAGGAAGTTGTGTCTATTTGTACTTGCTGCATTTATCACTATAACGGATTGATAATGCATTCATCTAATTTCGTTATCGATCATTTTTGGATTTCATTTTTCAATGTCAACGATGTTTAACTGTTTACTATAGATATAGATAATTGTTATAATATTGCGTCAGGGGACTTCGCCTTCTTCTCGTCTTTACCACTACGAGTCCGGTGACGCACGCGCATTTCCTTTATCCGCCGCGCTAAGTGGTGTCGCGTCGGTCTCGGTCTTACGGTTTTCGATAATTTCGATATATATCGATAGTTTCTTTCATCTCTCCTTTTTACTACAGGACTATAATATTGTCGGGCCTGCTGTGTATTGCGGCCTGCGGCTGCACTAGTCCCAGCCTATTCATTCCGTTTGCACGCTTTTATTAAGATAGACGTATAAAGAGAGTTTAATCAACGTTGATTTGATATCAGCAACAGTGTTAACAATTACTTGAATACCTATATCGCAACAATAATCAATGGTGATAGAAATCTAGAAAATAAACGTTTATGAGACATAGATGAATTTGAAATTAGCATGAGTTATATCAGAATTAGTATGAGATATATCAGAATATTTTGATTTATTTAGAAGAAACTAACTATTTAACGTGTTTTGTGATGGTTGAGAAGGCAAACTGGAATTGCGGAAGGAGCTCAAGGAATAGTTTTTACAATACTTTTCACTCTTTATTGATCCATAATAATGTTATTCCAGTAATAATCACTTTTTTGATACAAACATCATTGCCTACGGAATATTCGCTGCAACGTTTGCGTAACTCCCATGTACTCGTTCGTTAATGACGTGAAGCATATAATATGACTCCAAAGAGGTCTTACAGTCATACGTCAATTTCTAGTTGTACTAGAATGTCCATTACGTTTCAACTCGTCAGCAATAGAATAGTTTTTAAAGTCGTATGACGTCATAAACCCCAGTGAAAGCTGGTTCACATGAGCCAGAAACAGCTATAAGAGACCAACTGGCCGGCTCGTAACCTTTAATGGTCGGTCGATGCCCGTGTGCACTCCGTGGATTGACCGGGTCTTCTATAGACAAATGGCTGTTACGTTTGCATATGCAAATGTATAAGCTATCCGCACCAACTTTTTCTATTTATTCAGTATTCAATTTTTCAGTTGTAATCAATTGCGATCAAAGATACTGAACTGAGTTACCCAAAATGTCTGATGACAATAAATGCTTCGGTTAGCTAGCGACATTCTTTCGTGATTTTCCTTTAAAAAAATGACTTTGGAATTGAAGTCGAAAAATCCTTGTGAATTTGACCAGTTACAATCGCTAATTAAAGAGGCTGCGGGACTAAAAACAACTACCGAAATGCGGGAAAAACTTTGCGCCATGAATTCTCATCCGAAATTGGGTTAAACAATCTGATATATGTCTTATAAAATTTGTTCCTTTTATGAGAACCGGCAGACACGAGATGAGAGTGTTCTGAAACGGAGAAATAATGTTAATAAATGTTTAAAAGCATGAGCTGATTGACAATAGGCGCCGCCATGATCTGGGCGCCGCCATGTTGGACTGAAGGGAAGATGGTGGCACCCAGATCTGTCAATCAGTAACATTATAAATCCACTTGTTTATTGGTAATACATGTTGCAGGACAGAAAACTACATTTTCGGAATTCAATATGAAAAATTTCCGCAAGATATAAAAGAATCAATTTTGATTTACTGAGAACACTCATTGTCGAACACAGTCAACATTTAGTGTTCAATTTGAAGTCAGGCGCAGTGCCTTAGAGCCGCCATATGTAGAGGCAAAGTGGCGCCACCTTTGGTAATTAGCGAGTCCAATTCCCCAGGAGAAATTATCTCAACATTCCCTCTTTACCGACACTGAAAGAGTCCAGGGGAAGAGAAAATAACCTACGGAAATGAAAGAAATATTTATGAGTACTAAGATTTTGTGTTTAAGAGAAAGTGGACCAAAATTTCGTCAAAGTCAAATTTCTCATTTCGAATTCCCGGTTACGTTTTTTCTTTGGAAAACAAGTGAAACTTGGTAAAATAGCCAAATGGCGGCATTTTATGATAAGTAAAATTTTGGTGGGAAATTGGAATTCTCACCAGTTAGAAAAAAAACTTGGAGGTTTTGGGAATTTTAACAATTACAGGAATATGGAAATATTAAAAAGTTATTTTCAAAATTAAATAACTGAAGAGATCAAAAGTCTGGAACCTTGATAATGTGAGAAAATTGCGAGCATTGAGAAACGCACTTTTGTTTTTTCGAAATTACGAATAAGAAAAACAATATGCAAATTTTCGAAAATTCCAACAATTTGCAAAGTTTTCAGAAATCTTTAATCTATGTAAAAATTGTAGGTTTAAACAATGAATCATATATATATTATTACCCCGAAGGACTGAGTGAAACAACTGTATTTTACGAACTGTCAGAATAAATATTTGTAAGATAAATTTCAATTGAAAAAATGAAAAAAAATCACTCAATAGTTAGTGCCATGTCCCTGGTCTTCTCCATCGTCTACCTCGACGAGATATTTTCCCTGATGAGACCTCCCTTACATCGGAAAAAAACCTGAAACCCATGTCTATAAGTGCAATGACTCAAGTAGTCCCTAGCTGCGCAGTGGTCGTCTGCGCACCCGTTCGGATTTTCGTTTCCCCAAAAAATACCCCTTATCTCCTCGTCTTCCCTGGCGGACCAGTTGATTGCGGAATCGAATCGCTCAGTATGTCGATCGAGTTTCGGGTGACGGTCGATTCTGATTTTGAATAAGAAACAAATAATCTTATTTTGAATAAGAAAAAAATAATCGCTTCTTGTCCTTGCAAAATGACAACAAAATTTCGAAATGTTTTCTAAAATATTGAAGTCGGTAGAACGATTTGATATGAAAAAGGAGCACAGATCAATTGTCTAGTCTACGGTTATAATTTACACTACTGTTAATTTTATAGAAATGAACGATGACACTGTTGCTCCATATGATGGAGATATACTGCAGCAATGATTTCCGACAGATGGCCCTGATCACACACGTGTCCGCCGTGAGAATTGCGACGCTGCCACATGTGAAATGTTTTGTCGCATGCCAGCTAAAGTCACCACTGCTTGCAACAGTAACGTCTGTAAATGCAAAGCGTAAGTTGTGAACTTGAATTATTATAAATTGATTATTGCAATCTTTGAAATTTTCTATTTTTTTTTTATTTTCTAAAATTTTGAATTTTCTAACGTGACTTTTTCTAATATTTTTAGCATTCTCCAAAATTTGTCAATTTATCAATTTCAAAAAGAAAAAATCCTCAAATTTATGGTGATTTAGAAATTTTTCGACTTTATGAGATAGAGATATTTGAATTTTTGGCTCTAGAACATAGGTGCAATAATTGAAATAATAATGACAATGATTAATTTATTTTTATCTGTTTTTCTACTAGGCGTGGCGGTCGCGGCTGACCTGGAAAATCAATTGACGTCAGCTTGAATTGAGTTACTTAAGGAAAATATATATTCGAAGAGAACCACCTGCACCTGTGGAGTACGCCTTCTTCAATTGAAATTATAAGAGAGTCTGTTACCAACTGGAAATATTAATGAACATTAGCAAAACTGGAGCCTCCACCGACGATTCTTATGAACCCCAGAATTCCCTTTAAGCTTACTCACCAGTGAACCAAAATTTTACTGGTGAGAAAGCGCTAACTACTGATGAGAAGACAATTATTTCGAACCTCATCGCTGCTAGATGCAAAGGATATACCACCCAAAAAGTAATTTAAGAAAAGCTAGAGAAATTGGAAGAAAAAATTTTGAGTGATGCGTTGCCACTTTTTTTCGAGTTTATTTAACATAAACAATATTTGAACATTGATGGACAAAAATGAATTAACATAAATTTGTTTGGAAATTAATGTAATTATTTTTATTATCCTACGTTGTTTTCATCACTTCCATAAGGCACGCCTTTTCAAAATTATTCTTCTGACCAATTACAAATTAAAACTTAATAAACGCACATAAAATAAAATGATTTTTCCTAAATGCTGAAAATCATTTCCTAAATGTCCCCAAACGATTGGCCATAAAAAGAATACGTAATTAGTTCTTTATATGCCAAGTATACGGGGTCTGTTAAAGGCACGCTGTGCGCACGCGCACTCGTGGAACTATTTACAATTAACACTAACTGTTACAAAACAATTACTCCGGAATATGGATAACCATTAATTTAAACTGTACAAATGAATTTTAGGCCGCTTACATAGCAAAACCGTAAGAATAAAATTATTTGTTCAAATTTCCCGGCCAACTACATACTCGATTGGTGTTTCCATGCCCTCATTGGTGAAGAAACTCCCAAACGATATAAATTGAACTACATTCACCTGCTAACGAATTACAATCGACCAATCGTAGAAATTTGTTTAGAAAATAGTATTTTCAGTCACTGTCCTACTGCTGATCTCAGCCTGTACTTTTAGTACTATGTATATAGATCGTTTTTGACTCACTCAGTATTATTCCTGGCCGTATACCGTAATAAGAATTGAGTTTATCATTCGGCTAATAATATCAGTGCTGCTAAACAATAAATAAATTGAAAATGGTGATGATGACTTTTGTGGAAGAACATCTGCGCTTTGAGATACTTACTGTGATATGGATTTTATATATTTGGGAGGTCTACCTCAGTTTACGACAGGTTAGGAAAAACATTGTGAAAAAAAAATGTACTATTCAATTTTTAATGCCACTCAAAAAATATTGGGAGATAATGCAAATAGGCGAAGGCCAAATTTTCAATTTTAAAAATGGATGGTTTAGTAACGGAGTGTAATAAACAATTATATTTTTTTCAGGGGTTACTTTCATTTCAATGTTTCGCTAATTCTTGATTTTTTTTCTACAGAGAAAACTTATGAAAAAACTCGACGCCCTACCATCAAGTCTCGATGGTCTGATGTCGGCTGAGGTTTACGAAAAAGCGAGATTGTATGCTCTGGATAGAAATGCATACAGTAATATTCATGATCTGTACTCAACCATTATTAATACGGTATGGTATAAAAATTGATATTATTAATGACAATTGGGTACTTAAGATACAGACGTAGAAATAGAAAATATTAGTCATGCAATTACCTTTGGCATGAGTCATTGAAGGAAAATAATTTTCTGTTTTTAACTGACGAAATTGCTTATGGGAAAGATACATTTTTATGTATTTAAGGATATTCCACCTATATTGGCGAAGATATAAGAATTGCTTGAAATTTTGACATAATGTTTTTGATGCCTGTATGAAATTTGAGATTGATTCACAACACCGTTTTGTAGTTATTAATTATCAAAGTTCTCAATTACCACGGCCTCTTATGGGAAAAAGAAAAATTTCTGTAAATACAGTTCAAAATATAAAAATTTGGTGAAATTTGGAAAATTTACTATTGAAGCAGATATAAAACGATGGTAAAAATTTCATGACGATTGACTAAATTTTTTTTCATTCATTTGTTTAAACAATATAATATTGATTCGCAAAATCAAATACAATATAATAATTTTCTATGGCTATCACTTCAACTAATTAACGCCTTGAAATATTAATTGAAAATTATTGGCGATAAATATAACGAATTATAGAAAGGGTCATAAACTTTTGTTTTGACTATACGTGTTGAATATCCTTAAGTGGTCTGACCACTCTTGTTTTTCATATATTAACACGACAATATTCATAAAATTGCTATCGCAGGAAACCATATTTTATCATCTATTTCCCTCAGTATATTCACAATATGTAATTTTTTCCGTTTTAAGATTTTAATCCTGACGTTTGCCTTCCACTACTATTGGAAATGGGGACTAATGTTGATTGCGGCATTTGGTGCATCCAGCGATAATGAAATTTTAGCTAGTGCCGGATGTCTAATTGTGATGAGTACTGTGTCATTCCTCATGGATTTTCCCTTTAAAATATACAATGTCTTCGTTATCGAGGAGAGACATGGATTCAACAAACAAACCACGAGATTCTTCATCAGAGATCAAATTCTGAAATTTCTCGTATCCCAATTGATTGGTCCGCCCTTCCTCTGTGGATTCATTTGGATTGTGAAAAATGGTGGCGATTACTTCTTCTTCTTCGTTTGGATTTTTACCGTACTGGTTACACTGTTTATGTCTGTGATTTATCCGGAAGTTATTGCACCACTGTTTGACAAATACTCACCACTACCCGAGGGCGAGCTTAAAAATAAAATTGAGGCTCTCGCTGCTTCCCTAAACTTTCCACTCTACAAATTGTACATTGTTGAGGGCTCCAAGAGATCGTCACATAGCAATGCCTATATGTATGGTTTTTATAAAAACAAGAGAATTGTACTGTTCGATACTTTGGTGAAAGAATTTTGCAAGAATAATAAGGCTGATGATACCAAGGAATACGGCTGTGAAGTTGATGAAGTACTTGCTATTTTAGCACACGAATTGGGACATTGGAAGTACAGCCATACGCTGCAGGGACTTATGTTAGCCCAGGTAAATTTATCAGCATTTAGAACAATTCTTATTGTTCCAAATTATGGAAATTATTTTCAATTGTTTTATACGGAGTATTGATGAACTTGCAATGCAAACATTGCCCAGTTAACCCGTCAGCACTCGCGCTACTCCACGGAACGTCTTTAGTCGCGTGATGAGAGAATCTCTCACACTTGTTTTTGGAAAAATATCGCGAAAACTAGGGGAGATAGCCAAATTTTTTTTAAGCCTTTTCTGTAGAGCGAAATAAAAGCTACAAAAAATGTTTATATAAAAATTCTGGAATTTTCATAGTTTTTGATACATTCACGAAAAATGGAACGGTCGATGTTGCTGACTTTTTGTAGCCGGCGGCGGTATGCGGACCCAGCGGCCCCCGTAATACGTGAAAATTCTGTCGCAGTCGGCAACAATATTTTTTTCACTACTCAACATAGTAATATATATGACTTTGATCTCCACTGAAATTAACTAGAAGAGTTGCTTGAGGCTTACAAAAAGTTTTATTGATGTATCGTGATTTTGAGGGCTGTTTTCAATAACGTGAAAATTTGTGTGAGAGAAAGTCTCATAGCGACTTCAGAGTGCTGACGGGTTAATGAAAAATTGATGACATTCTAGATTATAATAGTGTTTTTACTCATAAAGTTGGGAGAATCCATGCTAATCAAAAAAAATTTTCGTTTTCAGATAAGCTTCGTCATGAACTTCATTCCATTTGCAAAGTTAATTAACTATGCCCCAATGTACGTGGCTTTCGGCTTCACCGAGAACCAGCCCATCTTCATTGGACTCATCATCGTCACAATGTATATCCTCACTCCCCTCAATACGGTAACTACACATTCATTTTTCCTCTATCATATTTGTTGAAACATGTTAAACTTGGGATTCTTTAGAATTCTTTTTCCACCATTGGGAGATGGTCTGTCTGATTTAATAGAAAATTCCTAACTATGATGTTAATATTATCTCTGATTGTTTCCAGCTATTCGGATTTTTGATGACCGTGAATTCTCGTCGATTTGAATTCCAAGCTGACGCATTTGGAAAGCAACTTGGCCACAGTGCAGCGCTTAAACGTGCCCTAACTAAATTACAAAAGGATAATTTGGCCTATCCCCTGTTCGATAAATTATACTCTGGTTGGCATCATAGTCATCCACCTCTATTGGAGCGCCTCGAGGCCCTAGATAAGAGTGATTAATGTGAGCAATTTGAAATGTACGCTTCGTGTATATTAGTGTGTTTGCCAATGAATGAACATGTTCTCATTATGTTTATTACACTATGTTACACTTCTTTTTTATATGGATGCATCATCATGAATTAATTTTCCAAGTCGAGTGAATGAGCTCAATGGCTATATTGGGGTTTACCCGTTTTTCACAATTCTATCTTTTCTCATGGTGAAAAAGTGGTTTCTTAGACTGATACACTAAGATATGGACTTGATTAATTTTGTTTCATTAAATACTATCCACCATACTAAAATAAATTCCATCGATGAAAACATAACTGAGTGAAGAATAAAATGAATAGAAATGGCAATATAAAAAAGGACTGAATATTAATGGCTAGGAAAAAAATCGTGGATATTCCAGTACGTTTTTGAGCAATTTCAACTATTTGGCTTCAAGTAATTCAATGTAGGTTATACCTTAAATTTAATAAATTTTATTATATATCTTAACGGTTAGGCTACTACAGAAATGAGCCAAAATCTTCCTCAATCAGGACAATGAATGGTTTTTTCAGAGTAATTGTAACTGAGGGCAAATGCTATCAATTAAGGAGTAATCCTTAGGATGATAGTCCAATTATTTGAGAAATACGCTCAAAGACCATAGCAATGTCAAATTTCATCTCACAAAAATTACTTGTTTGCTCCTTCCTATTGTCGTTGTTTTTCCAATTTTACAATTGTTTCTGATATAGTTCTTAACCAGATTACAACACCAAATGCTCCAGCATCAACGTTAGCGAGAAATTCCATGTTTTTTACGTATGACGCTCTACCAGCTCTGTAACATACAATTAAACAATGTCTTTACGTCATTTTATAATTGAGGTATTTCATTAATGTCAACTTTTTTTTTAAATCTTGACCAAAAGTTATTGAACGTTCTGAAATTATCAGAATGCCTTCAGTGAATTATCTACCAGTCCAAACTAAATCTTCCAAAAACCGAAAATGTACCAACGCAAAGAATGAATTCAAGGTGATGAGTTGGCCTCAAAAATATGGTGACTTATGTCTTATGGGAAATTGTCTTATGGGAATATACAGAAATTGTCGATTTTGTGCTACCCTAATTTTTCCTATTGTAGGCCAGTAATGGCAAGGTAATTTATATAAGGGGTATCTAATATGGTTTTTCAGTCATTTGTAACAAGTTAATACAATTTTAGTGAAATTGTACTCACTATATATATATATATATATCGAAATTCTTATATACATTTTCTTTATATATATATATTTCAAATGATATATATATATATATTCAAAATGGGTTCTGAAGGATTTGACAACTATGGATTTTGGTTTCGGATGAGTATCAAATATTGTATGTTAGCTGTTTCCTTTATGCCACAATTCACCTTGGAACCATTTCCTTAGTTGCTGCACAGCCCTTTTCTGCAGCTATAGCCGCTGCTTGTAATGCATCTTGGAAGGACACCTTCGCATTGGCGTTGAATGCTGCCCACGCTGGCTCTAAAGCATCTAACTGGAATAACAATTTACCCTTTGTTATTGTTAGAGTTTGCTCTACAGAGGATCCTTAAACGAAAAATGATTATTTGACTTGATTCCCAGTGAAATATATTACTAGTTTCCTAGTTTTACCTTTCCGAGCATCCTAAATCATTTCCATATGAAATTTCCATTTTTAACTTCCCGATAGGGACGTTATTGTAATCACCCCGAAATCGAACTTTTTCATTTCGGCCTGTAACTAGTGTCTTAAGGGTACCAAAATAATCCCCGAAAAATTCTGAGTCAATGTCTGTGTGTGTGTTTGTATGTATGTGCCCTAAGTTTTGGTCAACGATTTCTCACGAATGGATACGCCAATCGAAGCCATCAAGGTCTCAATGGACACGTCTTCATGTAACTCAGCCCTGATTAGTTTTTGATGGATATTGATTCAGAATATATATTGTTATTAACAATTTCAATTGTTCATAACGCTATATCTCGTAAACGGTTGGAGTTGGGAAAAAATTTTGTTGACATAAGTTGTTCCTCATACAAAGATCCACATTTAATGTCTATTGACTTTTTCCCATAATGTGCATAATTAAGGTGGTAGAGCCGTTAGAAAAAAAATAATTCATATGATGAGTGCATGAATGGAGACTAGATGACGGCGGTGATCGCAAAAATTGGTCTCTACAAGTATACATGGACCGACTCAGAATATAATACTTGTATATCATTTTTGTGTATCAATGCTGCCAGGAACGTGAAGTCAAGTGACGCCGGAAATACGGAATTATTGAACTTGTTCAACGTAGTTGTTGTATGTTCGTGGGTTTAGAATGCTTCAATGAGGCTCAAAGACTTCAATGAGAAGTAAATGGCCTTCACGTGGAAGAGGGAGTTATCTCTTGATTATGAAAAAAATCACAAAAGGCGACATACAGAGAAATGAAAAAAAAATCAGTAAATATTGAAGTGAGAAGTCTCGTGAATTTTTGAAACAGACATGATCTCGAAACCTCGAATTACCAAATCGGGAAGTTTGCATTGTGTCCTATTATTTAATCATATTGATTCATGAATGTTGATTCGGTTAAGTAATACCATGATTTTATATGCAATTATGGCATCGGAAAATTAGACCAATGGCCATGCTTGCATTCTGAAGCCCCAAAATCGTCAACACCCGAAAGAGCGTAAGGTAGCCAATTGCAAGCAAAAAAAAGTAATTGGGAAAAGAAGATCCCAATCTTTTCCATGGAAGAAAAGAAAACAAAATGTTCACCATTGTCCTATCTCCAGGCTGAGCTTTGCTATACTTCATCACCCCATCAATGCCATCCCTCCATGCTCCGCCCAAAAGATCAGTCCAATTACTATCAGAGGTATTTTGAGTTAAAGATGCTGCGGCCGTTGTGAAGAACAAACTGTAGACAGCCCCAGAGGTTCCCCCCATGTGTTCCTCCGCAATTCTAGAGAGTTCCATGAGAGCAGTAGCAGGATAGCCCATTCTGAGGGATTCCAAAGATGAAAGAATTCCTGTTTTTAACAATCAAAGAAATTACATAGCTAGGGTGTAGGAGTAGCTAAGTTGAAGGACTTCATTGTTACCGTGAGCTAGTCTTTTATGAGTGCTTCCACAATCGCCATCTCCGCACCCAAGATCCAAATTATTCAATTTTTCTTCATTTGCCATAATTGCCTCACATGCATTTCTCAAGCATTCCTTTAGAATTTTAGTTTCATCAGAACCAAGTTGTTTTCCTACTTCAGCCATCACTTGATGACTTTTTTCTTCGAATTTTAGGGTGGATTGCGAAGGTAAACTGTAGGAGCGTCCGGGCCAACTGGGAGCGTCAGTTGGCTCATCCAAACAATTAACGTAAATATCTTTCTGCTTCTTTGGTAGCTTCAAGATGGACACGTGAATTCCAGTACTATCCAGAGATGTCATCAGCATTCCAGAGTAAATCCTCATGACATTTATTCCTCTGTGTTCTGGAAAAAATGATATCGAAAGAAGATATTAGTCAAGTGCACTTAAGATTCGTACGCATCGTCATCTTCATGAATTGTCTACTGATTCACTACTAGAAACTCGGAATTCGATTTCACCCCCCCCCCTCCCGCCGCCCACACCCACACACTCTCCCCTATATATATATATATATATATATATATATATTGCGTATATTCCATGTTTCACATATCGACTTCAATGATAACGACAAATGCTAGAGGTCCAATATTTTTCTTCAAGGTACAAACGATTATTTTGACATGTAGCAGAGATATTACCCTCCAAAAAACTTACGCAATTGCTCCGCCACATCTTTCACCACAATTCCCTGCTCTAGTTGACTAGCGGCTCCGAAATTATTAATGATAACTGCAACATCATCCCTGTCATTTAATGACAGTGCCAGGCAAATGCTTTCCAACATGATGGAAACTATGTCCTTCGCCTTTTTGATCTTTATCCTGCTGTATCCAGCTTCTCCATGAACTCCCAGACCAATTTCCATTTCATCCTCTGGTAATGTGAACATAGGCCCCTGACCCGGTAAAGCACACGCCTTCAAACCGACTCCATAAGTTGCGATATTCTCCGATATGATCATAGCATGATGGTGAACCTCTTCCAGGGATTTGCCCATTTGGGAGAGAGCCCCGGCTATTTTCATGACAAACAACATACCAACAAGCCCTCTCTTTCCTGCTCTACCCAGGTCGCATAGTGGAATGCTGCAGTCATCACCAATCACGATTGTCGCAATCTAGGGATTAGCAATAAGGGAAGGAGTAAGTAGAGTCACAAAACGGTAGATGTTAGAATCAAAATTTAGGTTTTTTTAACTAAGATGAATCTGAGTTAAGAACACGTATGAAGTCAAGTTGTATATCAGTAACGCAAATTCAACTATTGACCGATTATTACGATTTTTTATCGATATCTCGTAAACTATGATGCCTAGCAAAAAAAGTAATACAACATGAAATATGTAGTTTCACGAGCGGAACAACTTTTGTTTGATACTTTTTCTCATATCTGTCATCGTACTCGAAATACAGTGTTTATAAATAATGAAAATTGTTAATTAAGCGATATCTCGTAAATTAGCGCAATCATGGAAAAAAGTCATTAAGCATAAAATATGTATCTTCATGTGGGGAACAACATTCGTTGGAAACTTTTTCCTCTATCTCCCACGGTTTTTGTAATACAACGTATTAAACAATTGAAATTGTTTATCACAGTTGAAGGAATTGGTATTTTAGTTTACCACTCCTTGCAGACCTGGATACCATGGAGATGCGTCGATCGAAACAAATAACATGAAATTGACCGAGTAGTTCCTGAGAAACCGTGGACATAAAATTTTGTCCACAAACAGGCACACACACACACACACACACCCATTCGAACATATTGCAACAAACGGGTCAAGATGGTGTCAAACATCGAGAAAAATCGAAATTTCATGAAAATTCTAACATTGATTTTCAGGGTGATTACGATAACTTCCCCTGGATCGGGAAGTTAAAAATTAATTTGACTTTTTCGACCGAAAATCGACAGAAGAGGCTCCTTGGGGGTCCAATTGGATAGTAGAGACGCGCAGGAGATAAAAAATTCGATTTAAAAAAAATTAAGTTTGCCTCCCCATAAGACCCCAATATTAAAGTTGGCCAAAATCGAAAACAATTAATTTGACTTTTTCGACGCAAAATCGACGGAAATATCTTCTGGGGGTTCCTATTGGATAGTATAAACGATCACCGGACCGAAAATTCAATTTTGAAAAATTTAAGTTGGCCTCCCCATAAGGCCCCAATGTTAAATTTGGCCAAAATCGAAAAAACTTAATTTGACTTTTTCGACCCAAAATCGACGGAAGTGTTTTCTAGGGGTCCTAATTGGATAGTATAAACGCGCACAGGGCCAAAAATTCGATTAAAAAAAATTAAGTTTGCCTCCCCATAAGAGCCCAATATTAAATTTGGCCAAAATCGAAAAAAATTAATTTGACTTGTTCGACCCAAAATCGATGGGAGTGTCTTCCAGACACTCGAGAAGCGATATGGTGCCTATAGTAAAAAGGTCCTATAGTAAATACGTATAGCGTATTTTTCTTTCAGTTTGACGAAAGAAATCAATTTTTGAGTTGTTTGAAATTTTTTACTTTTTGGAATTTTTGGATGCAATTTCAGCATCATTAATTGTCATATCATGATATGCTCTGGCAAAATATGACATAATATGATAATATGTCATTTCATAAATTTGACATATTCTGACATAATCTGACCACCCGATTTCCACCAGAGTAGTTCTTTAAATATGTTTTCTAATTAACGTGACATCATAAAATTATTTTCAGCAAATGGTATAATCTGCAGTATTAATTGTTTGACAGTATTAGTTATTGGGTTTACCTCAAGAGAATATTTTCTTTGGATACTCATGATTTTTTAATTTCGCGCAATTTTCTGGAACTTTATGATGAAAGGAATGTCCTCTAAATGTCATATGGGAAAAGTTGTCTAATCTCGTCAATCTACGATGATTTTTCGTATACGTACTACATGTACGGAAGTTTCTATTTGCTATGTATATTACCTTGGAGCCTTCCTGTCTAGCTCTCTCGATTGCGATACCGAAATTCAAACAATCTCCAGTGTAATTCGGTATTATTACTAGAGTCCCATCTAAAATTAGAAGTGAAAAAACGAGTTATTATTCATGTAGTCAAAGGGGCTTCATCAATTATCAACTAGCGATCATTCGTTCATTGAATATGTTTCATAAATTTGATACGATATTCATGGGGCATTCCGTGGCAAATCAGACAATTTGAACCCTGACCATCTCGAATTCACTTCAGATTTTTTTTCCTACGATTATACTTGGGGAAAAATCAACCTCGATTTTTTTCCAATTTTTCAATTAAACCGTTCATTCTTTATGAATTTTTAAAGGTGTTGTGCGAGAGCCATGTTTTAAAAATCTGAAAAAATTCACAAAAATTGCATTTTCAAAATCTATTTTCTGAGCTGTTTTTTAAAATGGAACTAGAAATAGATCACGCAATTAGAGTATTTAGTGGGTAACCGTTACGGGTATTGCTATAGTTTACAATTCGTTGAAGTTCGGGAATCTGATCATTTTTTTGGCAGATTCAGATTCTCTCTGTTGGTTTATAACAATTCAATTGTTTAAACATTAATTTCACGAAAACGGGTGAAATTAGAAAAACAAGGTTTCCACCAAAAAATGTTCTTTGGATCGGCAAGTATAAGTATCATATTTCCGAGCTATGGAAATTCGGGCATGCAAGCATACGTAAGCCCTGATGCACGGGAAAAACACCCTGGCGAAATTTCGGTGTTAGTAATCAGAGATCGAGAGAAGTACTTGGAATAAAATATTGAATAATAATGACGTCATGTTGCCAACGCAAACCCAAGTGATAAAAAAATAGAACACCTCATATATCAATAATTGATATCTGTTATTCTTTATACAAGGGTGATATGAATATTCCGCCAAAACATTTAAATATCAAATAATGGAGTGAATATTAGCCTAATCAATTTAATGTAAATTACATATCTAAGTAAACATTTTGTCTAACATCCATCGGTTTTGTGAAATGAACGTTTAAACAATTAAATTGTTATAAACAAGTGCAAGGAACCTGAGTTCGTAGAAAAATTTATCCGATTTGAAAACAGTACTGTCGTATACTACGTTTTAGCAACAAAAACATAGCGAGACCGCTGGCGTTGATCCACCAAATACCGTTTTGTGATTTAGTTCTAGTTCCATTGTAAAAAGTAGTTCAAAAAATACATTTTGAAAATGCAATCTTTGTGAATTTTTTCAGATTTTTAAAACATGACTCTGGCACAACACCTTTGAAAATAGATAAAAAATGAACGGCTTAGTTAAAATATTTGAAATAAACGGGATTTGGGTTTGACCCAAAATCGGGAAATTAAGGATATTTAACACGTATAGTCAAAACAAAAATTTATGACCCTTTCTATAATTCGTTATATTTATCCCCAATAATTTTCAATTAATATTTCAATGCGTTAATTAGTTGAAGTGATAGCCATAGAAAATTATTATATTGTATTTGATTTTGCGAATCAATATTATATTGTTTAAACAAATTAATGAAAACAAATTTTAGTCAATCGTCATGGAATTTTTACCATCGTTTTATATCTGCTTCAATAGTAAATTTTCCAAATTTCACCAAATTTTTATATTTTGAACTGTATTTACAGAAACTTTTATTTTTCCCATAAGAGATTGTGTTAATTGGGAACTTGAATAATTAATAATTACAAAACGGTATTGTGAATCAATCTCAAATTTCATACAGGCATCTGTTACTGCTTCAAAAACATTATGTCAAAATTTCAAGCAATTCTTATATCTTCGCCAATATAGGTGGAATATCCTTAAAAAAAACTGTATTCATTTTTCACCAAGTACTATAATCTTAAAAAAAAATCCTGAAGTGAATCTGAGATGGTCAGGGTTCAAGTTGCCTGATGTGGCATGAAATGCCCCACATATTCGTCATTCAAATTTTGCAAATGAATTTGGTTGAATTTACTGCAAAAATTAAATGGACAACATACCGTTCCCTGAAACGCATCTAAGTGCATGGAGAATATGATTTGGCGGTGGTGCGGCAAAAACAGATCCAGCAATGGCAGCACTGAGCATTCCTCTTCCGACAAATCCTGTAAGCATAACGCTTCATTGACATTGTTTTTTTCCTGACGTGAATAATCATTCTAACTGAAAAGTGATTAACTATACCTGCACAAAAGGGTTCATGGCCACTTCCCCCACCACAAATAATGGAGACATTTCGGATTTCTTTTTCACCATTATACTAAAAAGAGAAAAATAACTGAATTGATGGAATTATAGTATAAACGGACATTTAATAAAATATATATATATTGGGTGTTGTATATAGAGTATGCATTAATCCTACCCACGATTCTCATGTTACTAAAATCAATTCTACTAATATACATTCAATTCTTCTGTCGCATCATTGCCGGACCAATTGCAATTGATTACATATAAGATATAATGCAGAAGAAAATGTACATACATCAGGGCTGAGTAAAACTCTTTTCAATGGATGATAATTTAATCGCGGATAAATCGTGCACAGTCCAGTTAGTGTCTCATGGACGGCATTATCAATTGAATTGATAAATTTTTTCGATGCCATAACTACGCCTCCAATTAGGCTGGCTGTTAATAAATCGAATGGTACATCAAGCAAGCCACCGATAACTGAAGCCTATTATTGTGATTCGTCTCGTATTGACTTATCGAAACTCTGAACCATTGACCCGAGACGTAATTCTGTTCTACTATTTCAGATTAAACTTGGCCGACACAGATTAACCGAGAGACCATTTACGTACATGCAATTGCGACAAATCTGTCAACACGTTATGTCCACGTGATTGCCTACATGTTGGATGTAGGGTGTGGTTAACCTTGAGTTGTCATAGTAGTGGATGAGAGCCGTTTCTTTTGCTTTACATTCTTTTCCGGTCTTGTAATATTAAAATAAAAAAGTCATTCAAGCCATTTTATTTATGATGTAATTAGATGATTCCTGAAGGAAAGCACTGACTATAGGCAATTTGTTACCATTGGAAACTTACTCATTATGTCTGGTTAACTCAATAGCTCGTCACGGAGCGGCAATATGTATTTTTTTTCAGCGGTCCACATAGTAAACGCCGGTATACGCATTCGCCTTCTGTTGCGGCTTGCGATAGTAGTGGCCTTCTACAAAATTTGGATCCGATATTTTATCACTATGTGGGTAACAAATATTTGTTAAATTCCCCATAGGAAAGTTATAGTATTCACCCCGAAAATGAAGTGTCTCAGAATCGTGGAATTTTCAATTTTCTCGACTTTTCACTTGCTCCTGCTGAATTTTCAATGAGAGTTTTGTCTGCGTGTGTTTCATTCATCTTCATCCTTTTCATAGGAGTCTTGTGGCAGGTAAGTTAGAGCTCCTCGGCCTATCTCAAAATCTTCCGTGAAACTACCCGGGCCTCGAATAGGGGATGCACCCTGAAAAAAAAGATGATAACTGGGTGAATTCTGCAGATTTACGTCGTACAAGCACCCACACATATACACTTGTACGATCCAACTCCATAAAGCAAAGATAGGTGTGTTTAAAAAAGTATTTAAGGAAAGTTATTCCCCGCAAAAAAAAAACATTTTTTTCGTAACATGCATAATTGATTGATTAATTCATTAATAGATGAGATGTGAGTGTGACTCTCGACGGGTGGCATCTATAACTTCCCGATAGTGGGTGTGTGTGTGACGATACACGTATGAGGTCAGGTATATCAGTAACGCGAATTCAAGTATTAATCGATGATTACGATTTTTTATCGATATCTCGTAAACTATGATGCCTAGCAAAAAAAGTAATACAACATGAAATATGTAGTTTCACGAGCGGAACAACTTTTGTTTGATACTTTTTCTCGTATCTGTCATCGTTCTCGAAATACAGCGTTATAAACAATGAAAATTCTTATCTACGCAATATCTCGTAAATTAGCGCAATTATGGAAAAAAGTCATTAAGCATAAAATATGTATCTACATGTGGGGAACAACATTCGTTGGAAACTTCCTCTATCTCCCACGGTTTTTATAATACAACGTTCTACACAATTGAAATTGTTAATAACAATTGAAGGAATTGTGTTTTAGACTTGACACTCGTTTCCACTCTCCACAACGGCTAGATGTATTTTTTGAAAAAGAAAAAAAAATTCAAGTCGGTCCGGCTGTTCAGGAGAAACCGTGTCACAAAAAATGCTCGCATACATACATTTATAGGCACACTCACTCTCACACACACACACACACACACACACACAAAAGCATTTCATTGGAAAAATGTCAGGATGATGCCAGAAGTCGAGAAAAGTGAAAATTTCATCGATCTGATACTTTTCATTTTCGGGGTGATTACAATAACTTTCCCTGTCGGGAAGATAATTAATGATTTTACACGGAATATCGAACTTGAACTCTTCCCTTTTTTTTTGAAAATGACACGTCTCACTCTTGTTCAAGTCCGAAAGGAACGATTTTCTCAAGAACTGATGCGGTCAATCGTTATTAACAAATTGAATTATTTACATGGCTTCAAGGTAAGAACGAAGAATACGCGAAAATATGCCAAAGAAAGGTGTTCCCCATATAAAAATAGATATTTGATATTTCAGGACTTTTTTTGACACCTCGCATAATTAATTAGTTAATTGGAGGTGGAGGTGAAGGTGGAGGTGGAGGCGGAGCCGGGGGTGGAGGTGGGGGGTGGAGGAGAGGGTGGGGGTGGAAGGGTGGTGGAGGTGGAGGTGGAGGTGGAGGTGGAGGTGGAGGTGGAGGTGGAGGTGGTGGTGGAGGTGGAGGTGGAGGTGGAGGTGGAGGTGGAGGTTAACCAAAGTCCCAAAAACGTTATTTTACATTTTCTGGTCCAAAATCTACGGAAATGGGATACTGGCGGTCCGTTTGAGGAATATCCACCAAGTTTAGGCTGAGAATGCAATTTTATAACAATTGACTTGGCCTCCCCATAAAGTCGGAGTGTGACCCCCTCCTCTAGCCTCGGCTAAAGTACAAAACAGCTAATTTTACATTTGTTGGTCGAGAAACCGTGATGTTGCCGTTTCTGACTCAGAATCAACGGAAATGGCATACCGGGGATACTATTGACAGAAACGGTGTTTTTCAAATGAATACTCACTAGATGGTGGCCCATCAAGTCGGTGCCGCTATCTCACCCCTGATAGCACCTCCGTCTGCTAGCAAAGCATGGCTAGGAGCTTCCACCGTTTGTCGATCGGCGGGATATCAGGAAACATCGTGGCACTTGAACGGGTACCGCTCAGCAGAATACCATCGTGTGCAGGCCTCCAAGCGACTCCGACGAGCAAGACGGAAGAAAAATTGCAGCTCCTGCGCCAGTCATCTGCAACGGAAATGGACAAATTGAAAGAAGAGAAAAATTGAGACCGAAAATTCGGTTTCAAAGCATGTAGCTTGCTCTTCGCATGAGATGCCATTGTAAACTTTAGGCAAAGTCCAAAAACCGTGATTTTGCATGTTCTCGTCCAAAATCGACGGAAATGGCATGTTGGGGGCGCCATTAAGCAATATTCACAAACATGAAGCCGAACAGTTAATTTTAAAATAATCAAGTTGGCCTCCCCATATAGTCCCCATGGTATCTCTGGCCACGGTCCAAAGCAGCTAATTTTCCAGAATGGTGCTCTCCGGAATGGTACCCTTTGAAGTCCGACGATGTTTACGGACATCCAGCTGATCGACAATCTCTGGACACTCCTAGACATACTTTCCTAGCGGACCGAGGTGCGATCAGGGGTGAGATAGCGGCAGCAACTTGATCCTCTCTGAGCAGGGGATTCATTACATGCACGGTATTGCCGAATTCGGCACCCCCCCCCCCCCCCCCCCCCCAGTTTCAAAATTCGGAAGTGTGGCATTTTTCGGCAATTCCGTATACACACATGCAACGCCCACCAAAATTGGCGTCATTTTCATCAAAGTTAAAAAAAATTAGTTTGACTTTTTCGACCCAAATTCGACGGAAATATCTTCTAGGGGTTCCCATTGGATAGTATCAACGCACACGGGGCCAAAAATTCAATTTTAAAAAAATTAAGTTTGCCTCCCCATAAGGTCCCAATGTTAAATTTGGCCAAAATCGAAAAAAATTAATTTGACTTTTTCGACCCAAATTCGACGGAAATATCTTCTAGGGGTTCCCATTGGATAGTATCAACGCACACGGGGCCAAAAATTTAATTTTAAAAAAATTAAGTTTGCCTCCCCATAAGGTCCCAATGTTAAATTTGGCCAAAATCGAAAAAAATTAATTTGACTTTTTCGACCCAAATTCGACGGAAATATCTTCTAGGGGTTCCCATTGGATAGTATCAACGCACACGGGGCCAAAAATTCAATTTTAAAAAAATTAAGTTTGCCTCCCCATAAGGTCCCAATGTTAAATTTGGCCAAAATCGAAAAAAATTAATTTGACATTTTCGACCCAAATTCGACGGAAATATCTTCTAGGGGTTCCCATTGGATAGTATCAACGCACACGGGGCCAAAAATTTAATTTTAAAAAAATTAAGTTTGCCTCCCCATAAGGTCCCAATGTTAAATTTGGCCAAAATCGAAAAAAATTAATTTGACTTTTTCGACCCAAATTCGACGGAAATATCTTCTAGGGGTTCCCATTGGATAGTATCAACGCACACGGGGCCAAAAATTCAATTTTAAAAAAATTAAGTTTGCCTCCCCATAAGGTCCCAATGTTAAATTTGGCCAAAATCGAAAAAAATTAATTTGACTTTTTCGACCCAAATTCGACGGAAATATCTTCTAGGGGTTCCCATTGGATAGTATCAACGCACACGGGGCCAAAAATTCAATTTTAAAAAAATTAAGTTTGCCTCCCCATAAGGTCCCAATGTTAAATTTGGCCAAAATCGAAAAAAATTAATTTGACATTTTCGACCCAAATTCGACGGAAATATCTTCTAGGGGTTCCCATTGGATAGTATCAACGCACACGGGGCCAAAAATTTAATTTTAAAAAAATTAAGTTTGCCTCCCCATAAGGTCCCAATGTTAAATTTGGCCAAAATCGAAAAAAATTAATTTGACTTTTTCGACCCAAATTCGACGGAAATATCTTCTAGGGGTTCCCATTGGATAGTATCAACGCACACGGGGCCAAAAATTCAATTTTAAAAAAATTAAGTTTGCCTCCCCATAAGGTCCCAATGTTAAATTTGGCCAAAATCGAAAAAAATTAATTTGACTTTTTCGACCCAAATTCGACGGAAATATCTTCTAGGGGTTCCCATTGGATAGTATCAACGCACACGGGGCCAAAAATTCAATTTTAAAAAAATTAAGTTTGCCTCCCCATAAGGTCCCAATGTTAAATTTGGCCAAAATCGAAAAAAATTAATTTGACTTTTTCGACCCAAATTCGACGGAAATATCTTCTAGGGGTTCCCATTGGATAGTATCAACGCACACGGGGCCAAAAATTCAATTTTAAAAAAATTAAGTTTGCCTCCCCATAAGGTCCCAATGTTAAATTTGGCCAAAATCGAAAAAAATTAATTTGACTTTTTCGACCCAAATTCGACGGAAATATCTTCTAGGGGTTCCCATTGGATAGTATCAACGCACACGGGGCCAAAAATTCAATTTTAAAAAAATTAAGTTTGCCTCCCCATAAGGTCCCAATGTTAAATTTGGCCAAAATCGAAAAAAATTAATTTGACTTTTTCGACCCAAATTCGACGGAAATATCTTCTAGGGGTTCCCATTGGATAGTATCAACGCACACGGGGCCAAAAATTTAATTTTAAAAAAATTAAGTTTGCCTCCCCATAAGGTCCCAATGTTAAATTTGGCCAAAATCGAAAAAAATTAATTTGACTTTTTCGACCCAAATTCGACGGAAATATCTTCTAGGGGTTCCCATTGGATAGTATCAACGCACACGGGGCCAAAAATTCAATTTTAAAAAAATTAAGTTTGCCTCCCCATAAGGTCCCAATGTTAAATTTGGCCAAAATCGAAAAAAATTAATTTGACATTTTCGACCCAAATTCGACGGAAATATCTTCTAGGGGTTCCCATTGGATAGTATCAACGCACACGGGGCCAAAAATTTAATTTTAAAAAAATTAAGTTTGCCTCCCCATAAGGTCCCAATGTTAAATTTGGCCAAAATCGAAAAAAATTAATTTGACTTTTTCGACCCAAATTCGACGGAAATATCTTCTAGGGGTTCCCATTGGATAGTATCAACGCACACGGGGCCAAAAATTCAATTTTAAAAAAATTAAGTTTGCCTCCCCATAAGGTCCCAATGTTAAATTTGGCCAAAATCGAAAAAAATTAATTTGACTTTTTCGACCCAAATTCGACGGAAATATCTTCTAGGGGTTCCCATTGGATAGTATCAACGCACACGGGGCCAAAAATTCAATTTTAAAAAAATTAAGTTTGCCTCCCCATAAGGTCCCAATGTTAAATTTGGCCAAAATCGAAAAAAATTAATTTGACATTTTCGACCCAAATTCGACGGAAATATCTTCTAGGGGTTCCCATTGGATAGTATCAACGCACACGGGGCCAAAAATTTAATTTTAAAAAAATTAAGTTTGCCTCCCCATAAGGTCCCAATGTTAAATTTGGCCAAAATCGAAAAAAATTAATTTGACTTTTTCGACCCAAATTCGACGGAAATATCTTCTAGGGGTTCCCATTGGATAGTATCAACGCACACGGGGCCAAAAATTCAATTTTAAAAAAATTAAGTTTGCCTCCCCATAAGGTCCCAATGTTAAATTTGGCCAAAATCGAAAAAAAATAATTTGACTTTTTCGACCCAAATTCGACGGAAATATCTTTTAGGGGTTCCCATTGGATAGTATCAACGCACACGGGGCCAAAAATTCAATTTTAAAAAAATTAAGTTTGCCTCCCCATAAGGTCCCAATGTTAAATTTGGCCAAAATCGAAAAAAAATAATTTGACTTTTTCGACCCAAATTCGACGGAAATATCTTTTAGGGGTTCCCATTGGATAGTATCAACGCACACGGGGCCAAAAATTTAATTTTAAAAAAATTAAGTTTGCCTCCCCATAAGGTCCCAATGTTAAATTTGGCCAAAATCGAAAAAAATTAATTTGACTTTTTCGACCCAAATTCGACGGAAATATCTTCTAGGGGTTCCCATTGGATAGTATCAACGCACACGGGGCCAAAAATTCAATTTTAAAAAAATTAAGTTTGCCTCCCCATAAGGTCCCAATGTTAAATTTGGCCAAAATCGAAAAAAATTAATTTGACTTTTTCGACCCAAATTCGACGGAAATATCTTCTAGGGGTTCCCATTGGATAGTATCAACGCACACGGGGCCAAAAATTCAATTTTAAAAAAACTAAGTTTGCCTCCCCATAAGGTCCCAATGTTAAATTTGGCCAAAATCGAAAAAAATTAATTTGACATTTTCGACCCAAATTCGACGGAAATATCTTCTAGGGGTTCCCATTGGATAGTATCAACGCACACGGGGCCAAAAATTTAATTTTAAAAAAATTAAGTTTGCCTCCCCATAAGGTCCCAATGTTAAATTTGGCCAAAATCGAAAAAAATTAATTTGACTTTTTCGACCCAAATTCGACGGAAATATCTTCTAGGGGTTCCCATTGGATAGTATCAACGCACACGGGGCCAAAAATTCAATTTTAAAAAAATTAAGTTTGCCTCCCCATAAGGTCCCAATGTTAAATTTGGCCAAAATCGAAAAAAAATAATTTGACTTTTTCGACCCAAATTCGACGGAAATATCTTTTAGGGGTTCCCATTGGATAGTATCAACGCACACGGGGCCAAAAATTTAATTTTAAAAAAATTAAGTTTGCCTCCCCATAAGGTCCCAATGTTAAATTTGGCCAAAATCGAAAAAAATTAATTTGACTTTTTCGACCCAAATTCGACGGAAATATCTTCTAGGGGTTCCCATTGGATAGTATCAACGCACACGGGGCCAAAAATTCAATTTTAAAAAAATTAAGTTTGCCTCCCCATAAGGTCCCAATGTTAAATTTTGCCAAAATCGAAAAAAATTAATTTGACTTTTTCGACCCAAATTCGACGGAAATATCTTCTAGGGGTTCCCATTGGATAGTATCAACGCACACGGGGCCAAAAATTCAATTTTAAAAAAATTAAGTTTGCCTCCCCATAAGGTCCCAATGTTAAATTTGGCCAAAATCGAAAAAAATTAATTTGACTTTTTCGACCCAAATTCGACGGAAATATCTTCTAGGGGTTCCCATTGGATAGTATCAACGCACACGGGGCCAAAAATTCAATTTTAAAAAAATTAAGTTTGCCTCCCCATAAGGTCCCAATGTTAAATTTGGCCAAAATCGAAAAAAATTAATTTGACTTTTTCGACCCAAATTCGACGGAAATATCTTCTAGGGGTTCCCATTGGATAGTATCAACGCACACGGGGCCAAAAATTCAATTTTAAAAAAACTAAGTTTGCCTCCCCATAAGGTCCCAATGTTAAATTTGGCCAAAATCGAAAAAAATTAATTTGACTTTTTCGACCCAAATTCGACGGAAATATCTTCTAGGGGTTCCCATTGGATAGTATCAACGCACACGGGGCCAAAAATTCAATTTTAAAAAAATTAAGTTTGCCTCCCCATAAGGTCCCAATGTTAAATTTGGCCAAAATCGAAAAAAATTAATTTGACTTTTTCGACCCAAATTCGACGGAAATATCTTCTAGGGGTTCCCATTGGATAGTATCAACGCACACGGGGCCAAAAATTCAATTTTAAAAAAATTAAGTTTGCCTCCCCATAAGGTCCCAATGTTAAATTTGGCCAAAATCGAAAAAAATTAATTTGACTTTTTCGACCCAAATTCGACGGAAATATCTTCTAGGGGTTCCCATTGGATAGTATCAACGCACACGGGGCCAAAAATTCAATTTTAAAAAAACTAAGTTTGCCTCCCCATAAGGTCCCAATGTTAAATTTGGCCAAAATCGAAAAAAATTAATTTGACTTTTTCGACCCAAATTCGACGGAAATATCTTCTAGGGGTTCCCATTGGATAGTATCAACGCACACGGGGCCAAAAATTCAATTTTAAAAAAATTAAGTTTGCCTCCCCATACGGTCCCAATGTTAAATTTGGCCAAAATCGAAAAAAATTAATTTGACTTTTTCGACCCAAATTCGACGGAAATATCTTCTAGGGGTTCCCATTGGATAGTATCAACGCACACGGGGCCAAAAATTCAATTTTAAAAAAATTAAGTTTGCCTCCCCATAAGGTCCCAATGTTAAATTTGGCCAAAATCGAAAAAAATTAATTTGACATTTTCGACCCAAATTCGACGGAAATATCTTCTAGGGGTTCCCATTGGATAGTATCAACGCACACGGGGCCAAAAATTTAATTTTAAAAAAATTAAGTTTGCCTCCCCATAAGGTCCCAATGTTAAATTTGGCCAAAATCGAAAAAAATTAATTTGACTTTTTCGACCCAAATTCGACGGAAATATCTTCTAGGGGTTCCCATTGGATAGTATCAACGCACACGGGGCCAAAAATTTAATTTTAAAAAAATTAAGTTTGCCTCCCCATAAGGTCCCAATGTTAAATTTGGCCAAAATCGAAAAAAATTAATTTGACTTTTTCGACCCAAATTCGACGGAAATATCTTCTAGGGGTTCCCATTGGATAGTATCAACGCACACGGGGCCAAAAATTCAATTTTAAAAAAATTAAGTTTGCCTCCCCATAAGGTCCCAATGTTAAATTTGGCCAAAATCGAAAAAAATTAATTTGACTTTTTCGACCCAAATTCGACGGAAATATCTTCTAGGGGTTCCCATTGGATAGTATCAACGCACACGGGGCCAAAAATTCAATTTTAAAAAAATTAAGTTTGCCTCCCCATAAGGTCCCAATGTTAAATTTGGCCAAAATCGAAAAAAATTAATTTGACATTTTCGACCCAAATTCGACGGAAATATCTTCTAGGGGTTCCCATTGGATAGTATCAACGCACACGGGGCCAAAAATTTAATTTTAAAAAAATTAAGTTTGCCTCCCCATAAGGTCCCAATGTTAAATTTGGCCAAAATCGAAAAAAATTAATTTGACTTTTTCGACCCAAATTCGACGGAAATATCTTCTAGGGGTTCCCATTGGATAGTATCAACGCACACGGGGCCAAAAATTCAATTTTAAAAAAATTAAGTTTGCCTCCCCATAAGGTCCCAATGTTAAATTTGGCCAAAATCGAAAAAAATTAATTTGACTTTTTCGACCCAAATTCGACGGAAATATCTTCTAGGGGTTCCCATTGGATAGTATCAACGCACACGGGGCCAAAAATTCAATTTTAAAAAAATTAAGTTTGCCTCCCCATAAGGTCCCAATGTTAAATTTGGCCAAAATCGAAAAAAATTAATTTGACATTTTCGACCCAAATTCGACGGAAATATCTTCTAGGGGTTCCCATTGGATAGTATCAACGCACACGGGGCCAAAAATTTAATTTTAAAAAAATTAAGTTTGCCTCCCCATAAGGTCCCAATGTTAAATTTGGCCAAAATCGAAAAAAATTAATTTGACTTTTTCGACCCAAATTCGACGGAAATATCTTCTAGGGGTTCCCATTGGATAGTATCAACGCACACGGGGCCAAAAATTCAATTTTAAAAAAATTAAGTTTGCCTCCCCATAAGGTCCCAATGTTAAATTTGGCCAAAATCGAAAAAAAATAATTTGACTTTTTCGACCCAAATTCGACGGAAATATCTTTTAGGGGTTCCCATTGGATAGTATCAACGCACACGGGGCCAAAAATTTAATTTTAAAAAATTTAAGTTTGCCTCCCCATAAGACCCCAATGTTAACTTTGGCGAATATCGAAAAAAATTCATTGAATTTTTGGCCCCAAAATCAACGGAAATATCTTCCTAGGTGTGCAATTAAATAATACCAAATTATCAAATTCAAAAATAAATTTGTCTAGGGAACATAAGCGATGATATGAAAGAACAAAAATTAACTAAATTTTGGTACGAAGAATATGTTTTTCCCTGATTGGATTGAAAAATCGCATACCAAATTTTCCACATCTTATCCTTTGCAGCACTACAAACCTTAAAATTGAGAAAAACTTCACCAATATCAAAAATTTTTCGGTAGTCTTCAAATTTTTAACACTTTTTCACATTTCCGACGACTCATTTTCGTTTCACAACAAAAATTACCCAGAATTCCGTTTTAAACAACTACGGCAAAATGGCGGGATGGCGCATATCCAATGAATGGTAAAACAGTTTCATTAATTGTGAATTCCCCCGCAAATGGCTGCCGCAAGCTCAAAAGTGGAGCAAGAGAATTCGGACCAGACGTGAACAAAACGTTGATTACTAATTTAGTGTTATTTGCAAAAAAACCGCCTGAAGATTGACTAATTTGACCTAATGTTAATAACTAAAGACTTACGCCGGCGTTCCCCAAATTCTGATTTGTACTAGTGACCAAGGCGGCAATTTGGGACATGAAATAGTTGGTCGATTTGTCGTGACCTGCCAGGAAGCACAATCTCAATAATTGAACAACAATGTCGCTTTTTAATAAACCAAAAAGGAATATCAGGAGGCGATCGTTCAATGATGAGTCCGAGGACAATGAGAACAGGATGGAGGTCGAACAGGAACAGACTATCAGAGTCAAACCGAAGAAAAAGGACAAACCCAAGCAGACGCTCCTCAGCTTTGGCGAGGAACTGGATGAAGGTTATTTCCCACAAACGACCACATTTATTTCATTCATTATTATTTCATCTTTTTTCCACTCAAGTGAAACATTTCAATCTTCGTATTTTCTGTATTATCAATTTTGCTCATCCTAAACACTTATGAAAATGCTAAATCTTAATACGAAAATTCCACATCTCATGTGTCATTAACTGCGACATTTTTTAGTACACTCAGGAATTAAACTCGACAAAAAAGATCTTCATGAAGCTTGTGCTATCTCGTTCAGATAACAAGAATATTCATCAGCAACTGTGGACAGTATTGCAGTAAAAAATGATTGAACTTGAATGTCAGATTTTTCGGGCTTAATTCCTATACTAAAATTTTCTTCCCAAAATTTCAAAACTATCAAAAAATTCACAATTTTTTTTCAATTGCAAAAACTCAAGAAACTTCCAAAGTATCCTGTAAGAATTTTCCAGTGGAACCAACTTTGGAGATATTTTTGATGAGATACTTTTAAAAAATAAATTTTTGTGAGAAATTTTGGTGAGGCAAGGATTGTCCCTGATACTAAATACCACAAATTGATAAAATATTTATGTGATGTTTAATGATATGGAATAATTGATAATAATCTTTCAGCTGATGATGGCGAGGTTTTTAAAGTGAAGAAATCATCTAGGAGCAAAAAACTGATGAAACAACTCGATCACGAGAGGAGAAAAAAGAAAGGTGAAGAGAAAATGCAAGTGGACTCTGAGCAAGCAAACATGTCCGTTAAGCGCGACAAAGATTTAGAAATAAAGACAGATGATCTAGTAGTAAGCTATCTCTATGATGTCTTATTAGTTATTAGTATTCACTACAATTTTATTGATTTTAGTATCACCAATCAATGTTGATTTCAGGTTCATTTCATAAAAATGATTCAGTTTCTCAATTGTTTATCACTTTGGGCAATTTTTAATTGGTCATACATTTCGTTCGAAAAATTTGGGAGATAAATAGATAAAACATTAAAAAATCTAAAAGAATGTTATTGGAAGCAATTTCATGTACTATTGATTTTGTGGTGTAATCTAAACAAATTCAATTTTCGTTAGTTTTTTGCATAAAATCAATAGATTAGTAATTTATTGGTAATAAAGAAAATGCTTGGATGTCTTGAGTGTTTAAAAAACTGAACCAAACCGTAAATAATAGAGTTTTATTTTCTCTTCAATTTCAATTTTTCCATAAAAAAAACACATAACATGTAAAAAATGGCCCAAACTAATCAACAATTCCGACTTTAAAAAACAAAAAAAAATGATTTTAATTAAATGAGGCTGAATAATTTTTTTCGTGGCCCATTTTCTACTGATAATTTTTGTTGCTGAAGTATTTGCTGTTTTCCATCATTAATTTGATTTTTTTTTCTTCATTCACAGGTGAAAATAAAAAATACTGGACCACTTGTGTTAAATGGAAGAGCTGCACTGGTGGCTGGAAAGGATGATTATAGTTCAGAAGATGAGGAGAATACTAAAAGCCATACATTTAGGAAAAATACCGATCAACCGGATACGATGAAGTTACTTTTGCAGAGTGAGTATTGAGGACTGAAGGAATTCAGTAAAAATTTTATTGGAGCTCGCACTCGAAGCACCTCAATATTGGTTGTTTACAACAATATTCTAATGTCTATATTTTTTACAGGTGGTTGTATTCCTGATGCAGCTATGATTCACGCAGCTAGGAAAAAGCGTCAGAAGGCTAGAGAATTAGGAACTGATTATATTCCGGTGGAGGAGATTACGTACGATTTTAGAACTTATGAAACAATTTTAAAGTGGTCAAATGAGATAAGCTTACTCATCTTGGTGCAACTTTCTTGAAGAGTATTTCAAAATATTTAGAAGTCGATAGAAAATTCCAATAAAAAAATGTAAAACTGATTTTCCATCTCAAAAATTCAGAATTCAAAAATTGAAAAGTAGAATTAAAAAAAACATTAATAAAAATTTCTTCAAGTGTCATAATTTTTGCACTAATTATTAAAAACGGGATCTGAAATGAGCTTGAAATACTGTCTTACCACGTTGTTACGAAACTAATTGGATGGAAACAATATCTGAAGATCTATTTTCTTACAGGGAGGAAAAAGGAAAATCGAGATTGGTACGTGAGGAAGATCATGATCGGAGTGATGATGAGTCGCAGGATAGGATTGATATGACAGTGAATACTGAAGCGAGGGATAAGGAAAAACGGAGAGAAGCCTTCTTGGCTTCACAAGTGCCAATAAAACGTATTTATTCTTCCACGATTTACTTCGATTCAGTTAATTGTGTTCATTCGCCCAAAATTTATTTTAATGATTTTTTTCCCAGTTTCTGATGATGAAAATGAACACGGACTGGAGGAAGAAGAATGGGAGGTTCAACAAATCAGAAAAGGCGTGACTGGAGCTCAGGTAAACGTTCTATAATTTTTTTACATTATATTCTGAGTACTCAAAAAATTTGTTTTTTTTTTTTGATCAACAGAAAAATGGTTTTTATCAAGTGTCAATAGCTCATTATTTTAACGCAACTTTGCAGTGAATGAGAGTCACGTTATCACATAAATAAGGTCCATTATTTTCATTCAATAACGACATAGATTGAAAAATTTTAATAAAGATATTAACTTTACAACAATCGTTGAGATGGTCAGACAAAAAGATGTAATTTTTCTTCGATGAAGATTGATTGAAAAAAAACAAGACCCTCATGAAATCCCTAAAGTCACCTCTATGTTCTTGCAGATCGCAGCTGCTCAACAGGATTCAATAATGCAGCAGCAATACACCATGAACTCAAACCATATGGTGGGAGGCCCTGGGGTACCTATGGAGATGATTCTCATGCCAGCCCCACCGCCTCCTCCGTCCATTCAGCCACCCGATCCTACTAAAATTGTACCCGTAACACCGCAGGAAGTCGTTGAAAAAATGAGAGCTAGGTAGGAATTTCTTTTCAAGTCCAATCATAAATATTGAGCGACGATTCAATTGACTATGAGTAAGGTTTTCAAAGTTTTGGACGACTTTCCACTATTCCAAAATTTTAGAAATTTTACAATAAAGTTTTGGAATTGTTAGGCGCCAATTCGAAAATTTATACGATATAAATATACAAACCAATAATTTAGTCTTAAATATACGGGGGGCAAAAGTTTTTCGGCAATTGCTGAAACTTTTTAAGAAAGTTTAGGTCTATCGATTATTCAATTTTGACAAATCACGCAAATAACTTGCCAATATCTTTTGAGCGTTCTATCTCAAACAATTGTTTCGTAAAATATTCCCAAGATCGCAATTCCTACATTTATACTTCAAATTTTCAGGGTGACGAGCTTGCAACAAGTTCACAGACGTCATCAACTGGACCAGATACAACTGCAGACAGAGTTGGAGCAAACGCTGAAGGAATTGGACGAGGGCTCGGTGCGAGCGCCCGAATTGGCACAACGCTTCAGATATTACCAAGAGTTGCGTGGGTATGTCACTGACTTGGTAGAGTGTCTTGACGAGAAGGTGGGTTCTCACGCTATCACGTTTTTTTCATTTCTCCGTTCCCTCTATATTTTCGTACTATTCATTACAAATTCGAGATTTAATTTTCCACTGTTAAACAGTGGTATTTATCGTTAATATGACGTGTTTTTTTTCTCCACGGGGGTCATAATCTTCTCTGTATTGGAAGCATTGTTTTTTTGTTATGGGAACTTTCTTATTTCGGGGTGATAATGTCCTGTTTTGTTTTTCTTAGCTGCCGCTGCTGATGGGACTTGAGCAAAGATGGCTGGATTTGTATACTGAGAAGTCTAATGAACTTATTGAACGACGGAGGCAGGATACGAGAGATCAAGCTGAGGAAATCACATCTGCTGCAAGTCTGTATTTTTTAATAATGTCTTGTGTTGTTTTAACTCATTTTTCAAATGAAACGACAGATTGGTAAATGTACAGCCCTCACTAGACTTTAATATTAAAGTTAATACCCAAAATACTTTTTTTGAAAAATTTTATTTATTCTGATTTTGTTGGCTTGCAACAAAATACTAATTGATTTTAAGATGGATGTCAAGGCATTTGTACACGACCATATTGGTTGAAAATCAAATAATTGGCCGAATCAGGTGTTCTGTGCATTTACCACCGGGTTATTTCCAATTCAGATTATCTATATCAGACTTGAGTCTTCATTCATGCTTTTTCCAGACAAACTTCATTTTCTGATGGTTTCGCATGCTTTTCTAATCTTTAACACAATTTTGAATTATCCAGGAGGCCAACCGGTGCGCAGAGGTCCAGAAGACGATGCTCGTATACGTCGAGCGACGGAGCGCGAGGGCAGACGTGCGCGACGTCGACGAGCTCGTGAATTGAACCGAAATATGCCGAAACACATAGACGGAATGTCCAGCGATGAAGAAGTAACGGAACAGCAGAATCTAGTGTTCAAACAGACGAGGGAGGAGATAGATGAGGAGAGCCAGGAGATATTTGCCGATGTTATGGAGGACTTTTGTACAGTCCGTGGAATTTTAACTAAATTAGAATCGTGGAGGGAAACCGATATGGAAGCCTACACAGAAGCTTACGTGTCCTTATGCATTCCGAAGATGATATCCCCTATAGTTCGACTTCATCTCATCACTTGGAATCCTCTTATGGAAAGTGCTGATGTAGAAAGAACCAAGTGGTACAGTGCCCTGTTACTTTATGCTCTTGATAAAGGAGAAACTGAAGAAAACTTGAAACGTGATCCAGACGTTCGACTGATTCCTCTTACAATCGAAAAAATTGTTTTACCAAAATTGACGTCCATTGTGGAAAAAATTTGGGATCCAATGTCCACTTCCCAGACACTCAGATTAGTTGGCACACTTAGTCGTCTAGTACGAGACTACCCAAATCTGAATGGCACTAGTAAAAATTTGGAAAAATTGTTCAATGTTATTTTAGAAAAAATTAAGGGGGCTGTTGAAAATGATGTGTTTATTCCGATATTTCCGAAACAAGTTTTGGACCCCAAGCATACGTTCTTTCAACGTCAGTTTACGATGGCTGTTAAGTTGCTGAGGAATATGCTCAGCTGGCAAGGATTGCTGGGGGATAATCAACTGAAGAATCTGGCACTTGGATCACTACTCAATCGATATCTTTTGGCGGGGTTGAGAGTTTCACCACCAGTTGATGCCCTTGGCAAAGCCAATATGGTAAGTTTATGCCATTGCCTTAAGCAAAATTAATACTTTTCATAAAGTAACAAATGGTTTATCTCGTGCAAATGTTTTTAAGCCGTTTTTTTATTTTTGTGTGGGTAAATGCGAGTTACAAAATTCTTATGCGTTTCGAAATTTTGAAATGATTTTAATTGTTGAAAAGGTTCTAAGATTCGAAAATTTTGAAAATTGAAGGAAAAAGGAAATTAGAAATCGTAATTTCGGAAACGTACAAAAATTGAAAAAACCTTCATCACTATTTTTAATTGAATAGTTTGGAGTGTAAATCATATAAAAACACATTTTTTCTGGTTTTTTGCAGATAATGAGTACATTACCGAGGGCCTGGCTTCAAGGAACTACCATAGATCACCTTAAAATGTTTGCTACACTAATACAGCAATTGAGTGATCAGTTGGATCAAGCTAATCCTGCCCACAAGTAAGTTCTGCACGAGGTGTTTAATTACAGATGGTCTTTAAAAGGACACCTCGAAAACTCATCGACCGAATTAACACTGCCTTGATAAAAAAAAAACAAATCAAAAATTCTGAAATTTTCAACTCTTCGACAAATTTAAAAAAAAAACAAATTTGATCAACGAATAAACAAAACGAGCATTCAAAAAAAATTAATTTTCAATGATGTTTATCATTAATCGTTTTTAGTTATATTGAAACTAATTTTTGTATCATTTGTCAAAGTTTTAGAGATTCAAAAATTGAGGATGAAAAGAGTCGAGTTGAGAAATTTTAGAAATGACAAAGAATTAAACAATTTCAAAAATGTAAAAAATGTTATGAACTAAATGGAACGTTTTGAGGTTACATTTCTCCACGTCACGTAAAGAATTCCGAAAATCTTATTTCGAAAAAACTGAAAAAATTCATGAATCTCAACAGTTACAAACATTTTTTCAAAAATTGGAAAATAAATAATGATAAGTGAAGACTTGTCGGGTGCATGTAGTGAACATAGTGTTAGTAATTTAAGAATTTCTGCAATAACGATTTTTTTTCTTTCAACAGTGAAGCCTGGGAGTACGCCAAATCCATTCTAACCATAATCAAACCGCAGTAATAATACGGAGACATCAGTCCTATTAACTCTGAAATTTAATGATAAATTTTTCTATAACAATTGCTTTGTAAAATCCACATAGGCAATTTGATTTGTAAAAAAATATTCATCCAACATTTTTTGTATAGTAAATGCACATACAATAGGCATGGATCACAAATAAAATTCAATTATTTGTGCATGTTAGACTTATAAATTATTGAATCTGATGAAAGATTTAGAATGGAAATGGAGAAATAAAGGTCTATAGAAATAATCATCGGTCACATTTTTCATCTCATTTTCCTTTCCAAATTCTATACAATAACACAAATGTATGCGTCAAAAACTATATTTTCTAGGCAAAATATGTTAAACATTTTTCCATAAAACCATTTGTTTAGTTACAAGACAAAAACGGGGATTCTTCCAGTTTTTGTGCCATATAACTCGTGACACACAGAACATTTTGTTGGAAATCAAATTCTGCACGAAAAATACTTTGTAACATTGCTGCGACCCATCAAGGGTCACACACGCGCACATGCATTTATTCATATTCTCATGCTGGTTTGATAGTTAATGCAAAAAAAATACGAATGCAAGAAGTGATATATGTATCTGAAAAGCTCAGTACATAAACAAATGCAGCTAATTTACTATCAAAATCATCAACATCATTCAGTATATAATACACACTTGTTTAGTACTCCCCAAATGCCCAATTTTTTTCCAATGAAACTCTTATCGTCATAGTAGGAACTGGCCTCTAAATATAGAAGAGGTCGAAGGTCAGTTTATCAAAAATGACGTTTCACAGAAAAGAATTGTTCAAATCGCAGTTAAATAATTACAAGATTTTTGTTCTCCGAATTCACTCTCTCATGCTTTTTTTTCGTATTTAGTCAATGGGACTGAAGAACGAGGTGGAATGAGGGATCGAGGGGGAATAGAGAAACAAGATATTAGTGTCTGGGGCTACACTGATATGATGTATAAAGAGGACATGATGAGATTGAGGATAATCAGCCGATGGGATAATTTAAACTAACACGAGTAAATGCTGGGGATACACATTGACGTTTATTAAAGTTTGAGATAGTAGAAGCGTTAACGTACCGCTCTGACCCGGGTCATCAAACAGACCCGTGACTTTTATGATTATTCAGTCGACATCGGTATTCCCCAACGGTCTTAAAAAATGTTGCGACCAGGTACGTGTTTTTGGTAATAAAATGTGACATGAATTAAAATCGGTTTTTTTAATTAATGGGATGAGAAGAAACGTCGACTTATTAACCGTTTGTGGTTTGGTTGTTAACCGAAGCGAATTGTTATTCAATATTTACCAACTAAGGCTATCTAGTGGTGTACACCTTGGATCAATTCGGGAATGCACGTCGTTGGATACGAACATTTATTGAGCTGATTGGGCAATCTATTTTCTCGGTGCATCTTTGTTAAATTCCCGGCGGGGAAAGTTATTGTAATCTGTGTGTGTGTGTGTGTATGTGTCAGAATTTCCTATAGTCAATTGTTCCGCCACAACTAATTCATGAATTTAATGTTTTTATATTGCGTATCGTAAAAGCGAATTGCAGAGGGTTTAGTGAAAATTGGAGTGGTTCTTTCTTTAGTAACGGGTTCACTTATTTGTAATGTTCTATCGTAGGAAAAGTTGGAGATAGGGAAAAATTTGGTTAATAAATATTGTTGCTGATTGAAAAATACATATTTTTGGGTATATGACATTTCATTTCAATAGCACATGTTATTAAGAAGATATTATCGGTTGAAAGTATTGTTATACGTTTGATCTCGTGAGTGAATCGAGTTAGGCAAAAATGATTTTTTTTTTTTTTCATTTCTGTCAAATTTTCTTGCAACACCGTTCAATAAGTTCAATACAGTTTCTGAATATTTTATATGGAATTCGTAAAATAAATTGAAAAATTTTGTATCAGGAACAAAAATATTTTTATCGATTTTGAAACTGAATGTTTCTGATAGTTGCAGAGTGCCAAATGATGGGTACAATTTTAAGCAGATAATGCGGTTAAAATGTATTTTCAATTTTTTCACATTTAGTTACATCGGAAGTGTTAAACGTAATCGATTTTTCGACAGATGGGATACTACACAGGTTAAAAATACTGTCGTTTTTCATCATTACTGTATCAGTGACAAATGGTAATGATTTGTTTCAACATGGTAAAAAATACACGTACTCGTATTCCACGGAATTAAGTTCGGGTGTGTTACTACCATCAAAAGCTGCCTCTACTTGGGGATTTCAGGGTATCTTGGATGTAGAAACTGCTGATACTTCTGCGTTTTTGCAGGTGAGTCATTGCAAAAAGTCTTTACAAAATCATTGAACCTGGCTCAAACTATGCATAACATTTTTTTCATTTCACAGTTACATTCAATTGAGACGTTCATCCGAAATGGTCCAGCCAACCAACCAAAAAATGGAGCAATTGAGGAGAACATTGTCGATCTTCAGAAGCCCTTTCGATTGATCTACAAAGATGGCTTGATCACCAATATTAGTGTAGAAAATGATGAAGCAGTATGGGCGACAAATATTAAACGAAGTATCGCTGGTATTCTCCAGTTAGATCTTGTCACCCTCGATAAAGAAGTTGCTTTCCATTCCCTGGAATCTAATCACTACGGGAAATGTACTATCGAGTATGTAGTAACACCAGACCACGATAGTGACATGTTAATACGGAAATTTTTCGATCCACGCACATGTCAAGGCCATCCACACAGAACGTGGACCAATGTACCAAGATTAGAGTGTCCGGATAGAAATGAGGTAATTCTAAAGACAAATGGCCATTTCTTTACTCAATAGTTTTATCAACACATGAAAGGAAAATATCAGAAATTTTTATCAGGAAACTAATGATTCTTCCGGCTGATAATTTCAAAAGCCAATGAACTATTTTATTTTTATTCTGAAATTTTAGAATGTTAAATGAATGAAGGATACCCAAAGGTTTAACACCTGGCGCAGTCGAGGGCTCCCAAAGCCCAAAGTTCAAACGGATATGCACCAATGAGCAAATAAATGAATTCATGGGTGCCAATTAGTTTATCGTTAACAAACAATGTTTACTCAACTCAACTTGGGGAGTGGAAAGTTGGAAGACCCTCATTAGATAACAGAATGAGAGAAAAGAAAATAATAATATAGTAATAAATTACCTACTTATTCTGCTAGATAATACCTTTACATTTGTTCGCAATTCAGCAGATAATGTTCCTGCGATGAACGATAAATAACGGATATACAATGTGAAATACATATTTTTTTCTTCCAGAATCCGGTGCTGAAGTCCAGTGAGCGTTTGTACAAGGTCCAATTGCAGAACAACTCGACGAAAATTCTGGCTGTCAATGCAACAGGTGAAATCTACATCCAACCATTCAGAAGTTTAGGAGAGGCTCAGTTTCTATCAAGCCGACAGACAATGCAATTGAGAGGAGTAACTGATTCAAAATCCAATCAAATGCCCGATAAGTTCATCGACATTAATCTCCAATACGAGCTGCCATCGAATGATTTATCTCAAGGAAGAGGTGTACCGTCCAAAGCTGAAATATTCAAAGCTATAGCGAGTCTGTTGGATCGCCTGAGTCAGCGATTGGAGAATCCAGGTTTAGATACAGACATTGATAATCTGCATAACACAACAGTTTCCATATTATTGTATTACTTGGGCCAGCTAGATAGATCTGATCTCCAAGCAGCATACAGGCAAGGATCAATCCCATTAAACCGTCAAAATGAAATTGTACTTCACAGCATTTTTAAAAATCATTAACAGTTAATAAGATGCTTTCAGTATTTCTCATAGTTTATCAGATTGCTCCAGAAATTCCCACCTAACAAGATTGATCCCTGCTTACAGGAACATCTCCGGGACAAGTTACAAGGAGGAAACAATTCGAAATATGTTCCTGGAGACTCTTCCCCAGATTGGCAGCAGAGAATCTGCCCTATTTATCCTAGAACTGATTCAGCAGAACAAAGTATCCGAGATAACAGCTATGCAACTGCTTACACAATTGCCCTTCCACATGAGGCACCCAGATGTCCAATTACTAGTAAGTCTTCAACCCCTAATAAATCTAGCCGATAAAACCTCCAATGACGTCAAGAATACCGGAATTTTGACCTTCGGAACCCTCATCTACAGGACATGTCTAGTCTACTGTCCATACGAGATGCTTGATGATTACGTTCGCCTTTACCTAGACAAATTCACAGAGAGTAATGTTTACGAGAAAAAGATGATCTGGCTAGAAGGTCTTGCCAATATCCAACTGGGAAGAGTCGTTGAGTTTCTCGAGCCAATTGCAAGTGGAAATAGCGTGGAATCGCGACATTTACGTGTGCTAGCAGCCTGGGCATCTCTCCCAACGGCACCATTAAGACCCGACGTTATCTACCCAGTTTACTGGCCAATATTGGTTAATCGAACGGAACATCTTGAGATGAGAATCGCTGCAATGACTCTGCTAATCGTATCAAATCCCACCCCAAATCGCATAATCTCTCTCTACTGGTACATCCAGGGTGAGACCAATGTTCATCTATACAACTTTTTTTGGACAACCCTGAAGTCAATGGAGAGCACAACGTTCCCCTGCTACAGACATCTTCGAGCAATCACTGGACAATTTACCAGGTTACTCAGAAAACCAGATGCAACAAGTCCCGTAGTAACGGGTAACTACTTATTCGATTATCAAGATACAAAAAGAAACTTTGGGGCTATGGTCCAGAGTGTGATAATAGCAAGCCCTTCATCAAACATTCCCGAAGTTGCTTACTTTACTTTAAACAGTCATGGAAGTGGAGCGACACTCAACGACTTTTCCTTATACATAAAAGCTACAGGATTGATGCAAGCATTGTCCAATTATTTGGAGAGTCCAACTCGCGTGAAAGACATCATCAAGCAATTTAAATTTGATGAAAGACCAAAAGAGCCAATACACCTTGAGATAATAGTTCGAGCTCAGCAGAAAGCTGTACTATGTCTTCATTTTAATGAAACAAATATTGCAAATGCTGTTGCATATTTATCAGCTCTGCCTGATAATGCCTTCCATATATACAAGAACATGGAGTTTCACGTTAATCAACAGAGAATCAATGTGCCGTTGACGATGGAATCAATTCAGGCAACAGATTTGGGAACAACTGTGCGAATGGCAGCTACTGCAACATCCCTATTTTCCATGCGTGGAAATTTCACGCATTTTCCGGGCGGTAGAAGTAATCACGTAATCTTTCGTACTGCTATTCATGGAACGCAGATAGTAGAAACATACAATCCTATAGTAGATATCTGGCATTCGGCTGAGCGTGCATTATCAATTCACGGATACCTACCAGCAAATATTACACTTGGACTCCAAGAGAAATTATTTTTATCCTATAATACACCAACGGAGTATCTGCGAACAGGTGTGACAATTCATACGAGAACGGCAACGACAATCAGAGGAATGAAGGCAAAGGAAAAATTGCACAAAGTATGTCCAAGCTGTCCAGTTCAATATACAGTGAGAGAGGGCGGTGAAATGCTACATGATAAAGTATTTTTCGAGACAATTATACCGGAATTAGGTGGACGATTGCAATTGAAGGTTTTCGATTGTGAGAAACAGGTAAGATCCAGTGATCTATTGAATGATATATTGTCACATCATCATAGCAATTATCATTCGTGTACAGCAGCACGTTTTCCGTTGATGGGAATTCACTTACTGGATTATTTGAGCTATGTACCACCTAGTGGTAGCTGCGGACTATCCGTCTTCATCGAACCCTTCAACGTCCAACCCTCGGAAGTTAGACTAGAAGCCCTCAAGAGTGGCAATCGTTACATGCTCTCCCTTACCAGAAGCGAGCTTGAATCTAGGAAGGTTCTCCAGCAATGGACACTTGCAGCTATTTATGAATCAACTAATTGGCTGACAGACAGTGTCAAAATTAAAGCTAGTAAAACTGCCGAGAACGGTAAAGTCTTCAAGTTCTGTGTTGAAGTAGAGAGAATAATTCCATGGAGCTGGGATTTACTCAGTACAAAGCATTCTGATCCGTCATCTATCAAGTTGAATATGGCTTGGGGATATTCAGATACTGCAAAAGGAAAGTGTACGGGCTCCACATTACTCATGAATCTAGCTGGTGAAATTAGTAATGCACAGATTGAGGAGAGCAAGGAAGACATTTGGCCGTACAAGCAATGCAGGCAACAGTCTTATGGAAAGAATGTTGTACCTTATACACCAGTATGTTACGAGGCATCCAGAGAATTATCAACACTTAGAAAATACCAGATATTTGTATCGTTCGATAATTTGCCAGAGGAAATGGTCAGTTTAATCTGGCGATTAGGTGCACTGTATGACGTTATTGGGGGAAATAGTACGAACATTAAGGGGGATAATCAATTTATGATTGTTGCGGAATTTACGAAAGATCCTGCCGACTCTACAATGAGTGTTAACAGGAATGAAATAGGCATTCGATATGATCACGAATTGGTGGAATCATTTTTGGCAAGAACACGATTACACAGGTATATCGACAATGTAGTGCGTCGAGCACTCTTCAGCTTCTGCACGATAACAAGAGATACCATTTACTCGACTCATAATGCAACACGAGTAGCTGATAGCAATAAGGAGTATCTGCTTCTTGGTCATTGCAATTATCAAAATCCTGGGTTTGCATTGACTGCAATTGTTAATGATACGGGACTATCATTGATGATCTACGATGCTTTGGACAATCTTGATATTGTTCCAGACGGCGAGGGAGGCGCTATATTTAATTATGATAAGAAGGTACTGATAAGCCGGGACTTTACATGGCATGGATTAAACTCGAAGAGGTAAATTGAATTATTCTTTCACATTCTTGTAAACGTTTTTTTAATAAACTATGAAAATGACACTTTGATCATCTATAATTTGGGTTTTTTTCGCATTTTTTGCAGATTCAGGATGGATAAAACATCAATTCACATATTTTTGAGCAGCATTCTCACATTTGTTCACTACACTCAGGATCAAATACTGATGTTCTTCCCTAATTATATACAAGAGTTTACGTGTGGTGTTTGTACAGCCAGCACCTTTGATAATTCTGGATTATACGAAAAAGTTTAATATGTCGAGTATCAAATTTTAATGTTATTTATGAATATAGGTGCGATCAAAAAAAAAAAATCAAAAATACTGAGATTGTCATCTTGTCATCTTAAATAAAATCATAAACTCCTTCAAACAAACATCGCGAATGAAAATTAATCATCATTAACGAACTGTCGAATAAAATAAATAATGGAGAACAGGAAAACTTACGAATAAAGTCGATGTTATTATTTATGAATTAACGTAGTCTATCCTTCATCGCCACTGTCAAGATACTGCAATTTATGATACATTGCCAGGTGTGATTCCAGCTCCCTTTCTAGGAGAATTAATTTTTTTCTAACCAAGCAATGATGTCTCTTCTTCTTCTCTTACTCGTCTCTCTCTATTCTTACCCTCTTCGAAGTGCATTCACCTATATGTTGCCCCAGATTCCCAAGATCCACCATCCCAATCATTGCAAATGGGACTTTCTCCTATTTTTGAATTAATCTACCAAAAGTCGATTTTACACCAACCTCTCCTGAAGCTCTGACCCTAGGATAAATGAGAAAGGAGTTCTGCTTGAAGCACTTGCATTCGAAGACTCAGGACCACCTGTGCCCTATTCATCAAGTCTATTGAGCCTAGTCACTAATTTCGTTAAATCTATGAGTCCTGCTCTCTCAGTCTTGAAAATGGCAGTTTTGAACTTCACATTAGGACATTTATGATTAGACTCGAACTAATCATCTTCATCGCCACTGTCAGGATACTGCAATTTCAGGCACACTTCAAGATGTGTTCCTAGATCCATTTCTGGGGGAATGAATTTTCTACATATCAAGCAATGATGTCCCTGTTTCTCTATCTCTTCTCTTTCCGTTCTTTCCCTCGTCGAAATGCACTTGTCGACGTGTTGCTCTAGATTGACAGTCTTCACCCAATTACCGCAAATTGGACATTCTCCCATGTTTGGATTAATCACCACAGCATCCCCCAGAGCCAAACACTCCTCTACATGATCATTTATAAGCTCAGGGAGATAATGATAATGACAAATTGGACATTCGTCAATCCTAATCTCCACTGGTTTCTCAAGTCTCGGTTTTTTTGGCTCTGGTGTTCTTAGATCGATAGTTTCAGATTCTATTTTAATTGGCGGAGATAATTTATCTAGAAGGCAGCTTCGGCCAGAACCTGACTTTCCGCCCAGTACTCCTGATTCTCTAAACCTGGGATTAATTGGGGAAGAAGGAACGCCGTTTGAAGCCCTTGAATTTGAAGATCCGGGACCACCTGTGCCCCATCCATGAACGTTATTCGTACTAGTTCCTAACTTAGTTAAACCTGTAGACTCTGTTTTATCTGTCTTGGGACCAGAGCCTTTAAACTTTGGGTTAGCACTTTTATGAGCAGGCGGACTTGCCGAATGTTCAGGACCACTTGTCCCCCATCCATGAACGTTATTTGTATTGGTTCCTAATTTAGTTAAACCTGAGGATCCTACTTTATCAGACTTCTTGGATTGACTTGTGCCTGATGAAGACGTTCCAAACCCATGAATGTTATCAGTTCGTGATCCGTTTGGAATGGCAGATTTGGGTTTGTCTTTCGGAGGGCTCAACCATTTGTCTAATGTACTTTTTGTACCTGCTGCACTTTTCCCATCTGGTTTTTTTTGAGAGACTTTTGTTGTAGGTATGGAAGAAGTCGATTTCTTCTCCTTTTTAGGTTTCTCGGGCTCCTTGATTTTAGTGAAGGTGCCACCGCATCTGTTCTTGTGCTGTTGGTGCCAGGAGTCAGAGGGGCCTGGTGCTCGATTCATTGCTCGTTTTACAATTCCGTAGTATGGACGTTGGAATTGACAAGGCCCATCACATTTCCACCAGTGCTGCTTGTACAGGGCCACCTCGGCGTGGAAATCGTGGTAGATTGTTATGTTTGTTCCCGTTTTGGCATTTATTCGATTCATGTGCTTGCAAAACTCAGGACCGTGACCGTCCCTGTACAGAGAATGTAAATTGATGAAAACAAAGGTAAAGAATAAAAATTATATTAACTGTACCTATCTCGATTATTTTGCGTAAGAAATAAGTAGGCGTGGATCATCTCGTGGAGCAGTGTCTCGACTAGGTCTTTACGAGGTCGAAGCTTGAGTAGAGGTGCACTGAGGGCAATCACACATTCCCCATTACGAGGATGGAAAGTGCAAACACCAGCACAGGATGTCATAACTTTACTCCATCTTACGGTGACTGGCAACAGGACATTGTAGAAAAAATTAGCATTGAATTGGACGAATAGCTGATTGATGTCTGGCGTTGGATCAACTATCTCCAAGGTTTGATCGACTAGTGTTCGTGGCTGGTAGTTCTTTTTATTGATCTGAAAATATTAAATGATTATATATGGATAAATAAATGATGTGGGCTTTTCATATTTAGGGTAGGCTGGCCTATAGATCTGTAGTGTTACGCAATTTTACGTCAACGGGCCCAATAAAAATATGTAGATTATAAATGTATATGTGGAAGTTCAAGTGCATTAAAGAAAGGAGGATAGATAAAAACAAAGCAAGTTTCAACTTTTATTTTCAGTAAATTTTTTTTATGAAAATTATCGTCAAAAATGTATCGAAAATTCAGACGTTTCTTAGAAAAAAATTATAGGATTCAAATGGAATTCACTTGGAATCTTATATATATATATATATATATATATATATATATATATATATAAAAGATTCGAGAAATATATAGATAGGAAAATCAGATATTCTCAGATTATATATTTCGGGAAATAGAAAGTGTAGATATTTGCATTATGACAAACAATATTTCAGACTTTCGAATTCGATAAACAATTACCACGTACTTTCTTCAACAATCCTAACTGCCAAATGTGATAATGAGGTTATAAAATTGAGAAAACAAAACATCGACGTTTCCCATTAATAATGAAAAATCTATGGTTATATAGTTATAGTTTCCTTATTCAATTAAAAAAGAATGCGTATGTAATTTTTATTGTCTTCCATGCTGTTCTATAAAGAATTCAAAATTTGAACCGCGTATTGATTCTCTTGGTCTATGTGCCAGGGTACACTATTAAGTAATAAATTTATGGTGAAAAATAATTACGTGATCGGGGAAAACAGCATTTTTGGTCAAGCCTGTTATATCGGTGAGACTAGAGGTGATGAAGTCGTGTTCTGGTTCAACAAATTGTTGATATTCTTGCCATTGTAGCCATTCCGCATCAAATTCTCGTTTTTTCGACATTGTTCTGCACGTACGTTATTATCAAAATGTTCTCGAGTAATTTGCAGTTCATCAGTGTGTTATTTTCATTTAAAATTTCGGAAAGAAAACGTATAAATTTTCGAACTGCCAATTGTGTTGTTACGATAGTTTTTGCCTCCTGTGCACAGTACTCGAAAGTGCGATTGGCGCCACTTTAGATATATATATATATATGTAATATGTATAATATTACGATAGGTATTATATAGGTGTTGCTATACGTATAGCCTATACTATAGTAATTTGGCGCCAAAGAAAAGAATGTTGTGCTGAAAAGTATTTCTGAAAAAAAAGAAACGTACAAAGTCGGAAAAGAAGAATAAATCGATCCGGAGAGTTAATGTGACAGCTCTGATCCGTATGCATATTTTTCAAACCAAAATTTTCTGTAATATTTAATTTTATCCTCAGGTACGCTTTTCTAGGATTTTTTCCCAGAAAACACTGAGTTGAAAAACTGTGGCAAATAACGGCAGTTTGCGGATAATTTTCGACAAATCTTCGAATTTTGCTATCTGGGTTTTATGTTATACGAATACAGTGTCAAGATAAAAATTAGTCGATGTATTGTGGGTATTATTGAATTGATTGATTGTTGTGACAAGTTTATTGAAAAACATAAAACATTAGTGCGTTTAGAAAGCATAGTTAGAAATTGAATTTTGAAGATAATTTTCAATCAGAAGCTTCAATAAAAAAAAAACAAGTGCAATCCCTCCACCGCCCCCCCCCCCCCCCCCCCCGGCCGAAGAGACTTTAGCATCTTTATATACATATATATCGAGACATGTCCAAGAACAGATAACTCAAATTTGGTGACATCGAATTATTGTGAAGTTTTCCAGATCTTGCTTCATGGAGGCTATGCTTAAGCCCTTTAATTTTGTTTTTGTTGTGTATTTCTCCAGATCCTCGAAACATTCCCGCCATTTTAGCGCTTTACTTAGCGCCACCGGAAGGTGCGCGCGCATGAGCTTGCCCCTTGCTCCTCACTATAATCACCATCGCGTAATTTCCCCTCATCTAAAAATAAAACCAGCCCCCAAATGTCCCAAACCCCATGAAATTCCGACCTGGGGCCCGGAAAAACTCGTAATTTCACCGAAAATGACTATTCCAGGATAATAGAACTTTGCGCTAAGCTTGAAAAAAATCTATCGGCCCACCCGTCGATCAGGGGAACGGGAGCGGGTGGAGAGAGGGGTCGGCCATGACAGTCAGTCCCATATTTTCCATCTAAACCGTTGGTGTGTCCATCGTCTTAACTCCTCGAATTGTACCCGAAAAAGCCATTGAAAAAACTCCCCTAATTCCCCAGAGAATAATTCAAATACATCCTCATCTCACCATAAACAAATTGCCGTTTAAATTGGCACAATTGGAGGGCCAACGGTGGCCATTATTATAAGACTGGTGGGTGAGTGTTGCGGTGGGACGTAAAGAGAAAACGTTAAACGTAGGATAAGGCAAGGTGAGGTGTGCCCCCCTTGCGTCCAGAAATTGGTTCAAAGTACTGACGGAGATGCAAGAACCCCCTGCACCATCCACCACGTGAGTCTCATTTAATAATATAAAAATTTACTAATAAATATCGCCTCTATTTTTGCCAACTTTTTTTCCCCCATTTTTATAGGGTATAGGTGTGCACTTTATAACGAATCCAAACGTTCACAAAACGTCCATCTTGTTGGCCCCTTGTCCCCGTTACCACGAGCTCTGATAATTGACGCGTCATATGTGCAATGGGAATTTCGAGGAATTTTGAGGAGTGATTACGATTGATGAGAATTAAGTTGTATGATTATTTGAGATGTTACGAGGCTTTTGGAGCAAATTTTTCTTTTCAAGTTTTTCACGGAATTTGCAAGATTTTGTGAGATGACTCACCCTTTCCCGCTCTTACTGGAATTGTTGATTGCGGTTTTTTGATAAATATTTTTGCAATTTCTACTTTTTGTTTAGTTGAGATTTTTTTCAAATTAACAGATGGAATTTTTTTTGAGGTTAAATGCGCTGGGAAATTTGAAAGGGTTTGCCACAATTAGATTTTATTAGCTGTAATTGCGGGTAATTGGGAATCAATTTTGAATCTACATGTCTAGACGATTTTATTGATTTTCATTTTTTTTACAGTTTTTAAACGGGCGGGAAATTCAATCGGAAGTTGTTTCGAGCATTTCGAATTTATGAGTTTTTATATGGGGGTATTTATCGTTTCCCGCTCTTTTGGGTATGCTATTTTGGAGCGCTTCATTTACTTATTTTCTATTGCGTCTTTTTTTTTTTAGACATGAGGGGGTTGGGGTCAAAGTGCAAAGGTTTATGAGTGCGATGAAATTTCAAGTTTTGAAGCAAAAAGTATTTGCAAAGTATTTTCGAGACTTCCCAATATGGAAGGTATAATTTTTATTTTTTTTTCTATTTTAATGTTTAACTCCCCTGGACCTCACTGAGTAATTCCAAGAAACGCAACGGACAGATGATTAAATTCTCAAAATGGGGATATAGACAGACCTGATATAGACTGACTGTTCACTATCAATTTTTTTTCCTTCCCAAGGGGGGGGGAGGGGGTGGGAGGGATTTTTCACGACAGGTGGCAACTGGTTTAAGGTCGAACTGCAGGGGCTTACAAGTCCGATGAGATTCGAGAGGGCCCAATTAGGCTTTTATGGCTTTCATTCAATTTATCTGAAATCTCCAAAATGAACACGAAACTTGCATCGTAAAAAGAAGCGTTCCGCAATTTTCGTTTTGTTTCTATCTTCGTAATTAAAATCTTGCAACCTAGTTGATTAAAATTATCGTCATCACAGATTGCAATATTTAAACGCTTTTTGATTTTCCTGACGAAGAGGTCAAAACCGAACTTTTTTTTATAAGTTGGATGGACTTTGTCATGTGACATTCTACATAGGTGCCTGATATGACACACCTTTTCCCGCTTTTATACCTCTTTTTTTCCTATGGAGATATAGGTGTGTGCGGTGGGAGGGGGGGGGGGGTAACAGGTAGAAATTATTTGGAGGTAAAAGTGTGACGGCTCAACGGTGGGAGGAGCTCTGAAAGGTTTTGGGAACAATTAGAATATTAATTGTTTTATGACATGTTTGGGAGGCAAACCTATAAGCTAAATAAATTTGTATTCAGTTGTTTAAATTCATGTTTCAATTTGGTGAAACTTTTTTGTCAATGATTTTTAGAAAGCTGATGTCAGAATTGAGTCGATCTATGTCGTTTGACTTCTGGAGGAAAATGGTATCAGGTTGTGAACGTTTGTTTGTATTGGGCAAATGGTTAGCAGAATTTTATCAGTAGCAAATATCGTGCGACGAATATTGGATATTTAACATGAAGGGAGCATTGTTGATTGCAGCCATATGCTTAGTTGCGCTAAACAATTTAGAATTCTCTTGCCTATTGAAATATGATATTTTATTTTTTCACAGTCACGTGTCTATGTGAACTCGTCTCGAGTTTCTTATGAAAATTTGATAGGTGGTAACCTGGAAGACAGTTACTGGAAAATTGTTTTATACTCCGTATCTCGTTTTTGGGACGAAAATATGTTGAACAGTTTTGTCGCGTTTTTATGTTCAAGTCCGAGTGACCTAACTCTAAGCTCGCCATGTAAAGCGAATGGCAAAGCAAAAAATTGATCATTTAAATGTCTTAATTTATGTATATTGATTATAGTTATTCATGAAATATACCGAGTATTGATTCGACCCATATGGAATAATTACAGGATGCAAAATGAAGACCGTCCAAAGGATTTCACCTGCACTTTTCATTGAACAAACATGAACAGTGATCAGCATGCACTGCCAGCGACGACGCAGGCACAGCAAGAGGTAAATACCAAATTGGAAACTTCTCAGACTACTCTCTACCTTCCAAATGCGTTAAAAGGTACCATTGAAATTTGAAATCAGGGGAAAACCCACGAATTAGCAGGGAATAACTGAATTGAGGTACTTGCGCAGTAATTCGCCCAGATGAGTGGAAAATAGGGGTTGAGAGAGTGTAACCTACCAAGGTAATGATAGTTTCGTCAGGAATGTTTGCAAAAACTTAAATTTATTTTTGGGATCAACCTTTCCCCAAATTTTCCAATGGTTTTTTTTTTTTTTGCGAAGACAATTGATTACATCAGATGAAATGTTGATCAGAGAGAGGATCCATTTTGAAATTCTGAGCACCTTCTCTACCGCATTTGGGACATATAAAACATTGTAGAAATCGAAATTTGTTTCTGTTTTTTTTTTTTTTTTTTTAATTAAATATAAAGGCCTCGTAAAGGTCGACATTTTTAGATTTAACTTTTAATGTAAACTACATATCTCCTCTAGTTGTCGTGCAGCACATTTAACAGAATTTTAGCATATCGGAATCATCATTATTCTTGATGAGTTACTGCGAAAGTACTATCGTGTCAAATTTAGTCCAACTGCAACCCACGTGGATGTCGGTTCTTTTTAGGCCGGTAATAAGTAACTTTCTGGAAAACTGTCGAATGACGTGTTTTGTCGGGAATTTCTTGCACTACAAAAATTTCCTCTGACATTATCCCCCAAAACATCTCGTATTTGAGGAAAACTGTGTATTTCTGAGAAAAATCCCAACTTTGCCAATTTACTCCCCATGAATTATTAACAGACATCGTTCATAAACAATTGTATTTAACGCATTTGACGGTAAAGTTTAGTCCACACAGCGCACATTACTTATATAATAAATCGAGCTGCATGCTAGATTGCATGCCATCCCTTTGTAAATGTTGTAAAACCGCGACTTTCCTTCTCTGTTTTTGTTGATATTTAGGGATATCCAAGTACTTAGATATTATAATGTGCTATGGTTTAAATTGCAGTAAATATTTTTTGATATTCATGAAATTTATTTTTTCTCGAAGCTTATAATATCGAACAGTATCAATTGTTGAGCAATATTTCAAACATGATAATAAGAACAAGAAAAAAAGTTTCTGTGAACAAGAAAAATTATCGAGTTTTTGCATTTTATGCTGAATTTCACCTGGTTCATTTAACGGTGGTATCTGGGTATTTCAAGCGAAAGCCAGTTCCTCTCATTTTTTCAGTAATATACGTAAGCTTAAATAATTTAATCTGTCTTGATTATGCATTTTTACGTGAAAAATATTTTTCTGCAAATATATTTTTTTGCATATATAATGATCCTTGATATATGGTGTTATAAATATTCCAAATTTCCCATAACAAGAGAAATTCAGAGATTGAAGTTCAATCACATTTAAGTAACATGAAGGCCTTTCAATTCCGACCTGAATGACCTCGTTCGCAGTATAAGTTTATTTGTTATTATGTGTTGATATTAGCCACAAACACACACACACCTCAAGATATGTGGTAGAATATTCAAGTACCCTTAAACCAGCAACAATACGATTATAGAAATCGTCGAGTCAAAAAATTATGATTTCCAGTAGTCAATTCAATACTTGGATACCTTTAATTTCTCCTTCTTCCCTTTTTCATTATTATTTGTTTGACTATAAAATTGGTAGGAAGTAAACACGGGTCAAAGTGGTCGTCCTTCTTATCCAGTTGGTCTGACACCATCGACGAGTGGAAATGTAAGCAGTTCTGTTCCCCATTCCTCAGCAGATCTTCGTGTAGGTACAGCAGTAGCATTAGCCTCTTCAGTAGCTAAATATTGGGTCCTGACAAATTTATTTCCTGGGCCATTACCCCAGGTATCAGTCTATCATCCACACCACAGAAATACTAGTGATACAAGTAAAGAAACAACAACAATAGCTCAGGATATGGCGTTATCCTCAAATTCTCATCATCAGACATCAGCGCATCATCATCAATCAACAGTTACCACTAGCAGTCATCACAGCTCTTTACAATCCCCCCAGGTTTGTTTGGGTGTTAGAAATTGCATGGTTTATATCCCAATCTCAGCTTCGAACCTTTAGTACCAAAAAATACATATTTCGCTTTTTTGATGGTTTTTTAAAAATATTGTAAGGGTGATGTGAACATGGAAAATTATCGATGTTATCTGTTATTGACATGAATGAAAAGAGGTAATTTTGAGAGGTAAAAGACACACACCTCGAAACGAGGAGACGTGTGACAGATTATTCAGCTTCGAATATGAAACTTTTGATTAAAAACTGAGTTCTGCCTCAGCTAGACGTTTTTCGATTTATGTGTTCATTCTTGACTGATCAACTATTCCTAGAAATGTTCATTTGGCGGGACAAAAATTGTTATTCAAATCGTCAATCCTGAAAATTATCTCTTCATTCCATTTGGTGATGGAATAACATCAGTGTGTGCTTCAAACACTGAAGAAAATTATGATTTTTAATGAGCTAATTGTTTAAATTATCAGATACCAGTGTCTCTACCAGGCTTAACTCTGGACGGTTCACATTTGTCGTCGAGTCATCTTCAAGCTGCTCATGCACAAATGCAACAAATGAATGCCCAACAGCAGCAACAGTTACATCAGAGCCAACAGGGCCAGCAACAGGTAACCTTGAAATATATTGTTGTAAATAGAAATAAAAAGTAAAAAATTTTAATTTGGCCAACATGCCAAAATTATAAAAACGAAAAAAATGGATTGCAGAAATTGAGACCATGTGAAGTTACCAAAAGTTAAATCATTTTTCAAAGTTCGAAAAGTATCAAAAATTCCAGAAACTTTTAAGATTTTGAAAAATTTATTTCACTCAAACTTGGTAAAAGTTAAAAAAAAAATGGAATTTCAAAAAATGATCTAACTTCAAAAAATTGGGACAATGGAACCATATTGTAAAAAGTCAATATCTACGATTCTCCCTTCTGTATTTGTACAACCCTCCAAAATGTTGCCATAAAGTTCTTAACGACTAAACGCAGTAATTTAATAATTGGCCATCATCACTCCAAAGACCACTCACGTCCCATCTGTTAATGGCGAATAACATGAGCAAGATTAAGAAAACCAGAAATTTGATTTCTCGATAATTGTTTACTCACTCCAAGCATAATTCATCAAAACTATTTCGATTATCCATCTTTTAACGAAAGCTCCATAAAAGATTCACTATTCCAATTCCCATTATTCGTAGCTATTTTATTACTAGTATGTCTCCGAATGGAAACCGATGCATCTTGCCAAGTGTCACGTTATTGACGCAATATTATTGTAGAGATAAAATCAGATCAGCTGTCAAGTTACTAGCTCCAATTATCCTCAATTGTAGAGAGAGATGAATAAAGTACGATGTGTCTATTCCGTACCTAGAGAAAATATATCAACTCACAAAAATTTTACCCAATAAAGTTACTCAACAGATGATTTTTTTTTTTTTTTTTTTTTTTTTTTTTTTTTTTTTTTTAATAAAACAAAAAACAGATAAATTTCAAATGTTAAATCGCATAATAGGGGTTGGTGCAAATAGGGCTAAATATAAAATGGTAAATAGCGAAATTTTGCATTGGAAATATTGAAAAAAACTAATCATATATGAAAACTTCTGTTCAGCAGCAGTCACATCATCAAATGCAGAATCATCAGAATGCCCAGAATAGTAGTGGTGGTGGAGGCCAGGGGCAGTCAAGTCGTGAGGATAAACAGGTGAAAGATGAGGGGGGCAGTTGTACCACTGAAAGATGTAGTGATAATCAAGTGCACTGTCAGGTACAATGCGATTTGCAGCTGACGCAACAACAAGATTTACAACAGAGTATGATGAATCAGGGGCAAAATCAACAGACCCAACATATTGGTGTCAATATCGGGGGAAATTCTGGTGGTGAATCGGGGAGCCAGAGCAATAATGATAAAGCGGAGAAGAAGGAAGATATCAGACAGCTCAGCATGGCACAGTAAGTTCTTTTCAAGAATTCTGCAATTTGATATCAAGCTGTTGTAAAATAAACAATACAAAATTAGAGAGTTTCGCTAAATCAATTTATTTGTATTTTCATTAAAGATTTCAAGTCCCTGACATAAAACCCGGTGGCCACATGATGGACGTACGAACAGCCGACGGTTCAGTTGTGAAGATAAGTGCTGGCAATGAGCAGGATCTTGCCAAAACTCTTGGTGTTGAAATGGTGCAAAATATGTACAAAGTGAGTTAAAATTTGTTTGTCAAAAATTAGTTATTACTCTCCAAAATTCAATTTTTATTTGCACAAAAATATAGTTTAAAAAATAAAATGAAATAGAAGAAACATTTTTAATTATCAATAATTGCACTTTGAGAGCACTTGATGTCATATGATTTAATTGGTCAAAAAAATTATGCAAAAAACAACTTACCACAAATTAAAATTTTTTCCATAATTCAAGGTCAATGTCGAGGACATAAATCAGCTGTTGGCATACCATGAGGTTTTCGGTAAACTCCAGAGTGAGATAGCAGCTGGTACGACCCTTGTAGGTGGCACAGTACCAACACAAACGGTCACCACCATTCAGAATGGCACGCCAATTGTTCAACAAGTACAATTGAATAAGTTTGACATTAAAACGAGTGATGGTGAGGCAACACCAGGACCAAGTGCATCGCCAGTATCCGTGGGCAGTCATGCATGTGAAGTTTGTGGAAAGATATTCCAATTTCGGTATCAGCTGATTGTTCACAGACGTTATCATACAGAGAGAAAGCCATTCACCTGCCAGGTAAATATAAATCATACCAAAATTGTTTTAAAAAAACGAAGATTTTTTTATCTCATTTTCGATGATCATCATATCAAATTCAATTTTTGAGTGCAAGTACTGAAGCTACTTACAGAACAAAATTTGTGAAAAAAAAATCACATTTCTAGAGCCTGAGATTCGACTTATTAGTTGTTCAATATATTGAAAACACAATTTCTAAAATTTCCACCTTAGCTACACAGATTCCATAGATAATTAGGAATTAAATTTTCGAATACATTGCAGAAAATAGCAAGCGATTTTTCAAGCCATTGTAAATTTTTAAATTATTTTTTGTTGAATTCTCTAGGTATGTGGAAAGGCTTTTACCAATGCCAATGACCTCACTAGACACGGAAAGTGTCACCTGGGAGGTTCAATGTTCACGTGCGCCGTTTGTTTCCACGTATTCGCAAATGCCCCCTCATTAGAGCGTCATATGAAGCGCCATGCCACTGATAAACCTTACAACTGCACGGTATGTGGCAAGAGTTTTGCTAGAAAAGAGCACTTGGATAATCATACACGATGTCACACTGGAGAAACACCGTATAGGTACTAATTCATTAATTGTTCAATTTATTTACTAATCTAGTTGAGACTCTTCAAGTATATATAGCAAACTTTCACGGGGATCCCTTCTTGTAGCACTCAACTTTTTCTACAAAAAAAAAATTATAGAGGAAGAAAAAAATAATCTATTGTATATTCTAAAATAGATTTTTTGGAACAAGTACTATTCATCTTCAGATTTCACGATATTTATTATAATGCAATATTTTTCAAATCACTTGATAATAATATTGATAGATGGACTAGAAAGAACAAGAGTAAAACTTCTCCATTTTACGTTTTATACATCAAATGGATGTCGAGAAAACAATATCGATCACTACCAGATTTTGAGATATTGATTTGAATCGAAAGGAAATTATTTTTTCAACATTTGAGTATGAAATTGATACACTGCTAAAATGTATTGATCCCAATTTTCGTTCTTCCGAAAGGTGCCAATACTGCGCAAAAACTTTCACCCGTAAGGAGCACATGGTGAATCACGTGAGAAAGCATACTGGCGAAACGCCCCATCGATGTGACATATGTAAGAAGAGTTTTACGCGAAAGGAGCATTTCATGAATCACGTCATGTGGCATACTGGAGAGACACCCCATCATTGCCAAGTGTGTGGCAAAAAGTACACGAGGAAAGAGCATCTGGCTAATCACATGCGTTCGCACACTAATGATACGCCGTTTAGGTGTGAAATTTGTGGTAAGTACGAGATTATCGTTATTTACATTCGTCTGCTTTTAAGAATGTTTGGGTATTTGAGTGGGAGGGCAAAATTGAAAATGAAATTTAAAATTTTGCAGTGAAGTGGTAGAGATAAGTTCATTTATTGCTAGGCTCGGTTTATGGTAAATATCTCGAATTCTAGGAGAAATGTGGTAATTATTATAAAGGCTTTTTTGTAGAGTTTAACTGCCTCTACTGAACGTTTCTTAAGCAATTTTCTTCATCTCTCCCTGCTTCTGAGATATTCGCCAAAAACTTGGGTAATACACCGATGTCCTGTTTTCAGGAAGCTTCGAAACAGATCCGAAATTTATAACAACATAATGTGTTATTTGATTTGTTGTTCAAACATTATTCGATGGATGAGTTATTAACAAATTGTTCGGGTTTATAATTCGAAAAATCCAATTGGTACAATTCGTTCCAACGATTTTCATATGATTTAAAATTCTTGACCAGTTTTACTCATGGTTCTATGACCTTCTTTCTGGTAGTGAATATACACGCCTAGTAGTTATTAATGGATATAACTTCTTATTTTTTTATTTGATAATGGATATAACTGGGAGTTTTAGTAGCAATGCTCACATGTTCTTTTTTCTATAACTCTGTAACTTACGTTTGAGCGTGAACATATATACATAGTTTTTTAATCAAATTACGCCACCAAATTCTGATGATTTTTTTTTGGAAAAAAAAAAAACAAAAACAGTAGTGCAATCATCTATATGCTTCTAGAAAGAATCCTAAAAATAGATTAATGCAAAATGTTCTAGTTATGAAAGGACCAGAAAACAAAACCTGAAAAATTTATCAAAATAATTTGAAGAGGAATCCAAAAATTCTGATGAGTTAGCGTTTCACATATTGAAAAAGTGGACAGAATGTGAAATCGTCAGAATATTGAAAAAAAAAGAAGGAATTTTCACCGATTTCACTAATTTTCAAAAAACTAAGCCAATTGTTTCTGCCCATTTTTTTTTACAAAACTCTGTTCATTCAGTTACCTAACGCATGGAAACCAATATCTGCGTGTAGATGCTCTCTGTTTTGAAATAAAATTTCCGTGAGAATTGATCGCATATTCCGCCATTCGAATTCCCTCTGCGGGCATGTACGAGTCGTGCGCATTTCACTATAGTGTACCCCGCCCCTTCCTTTCATCGTATAACCTTAGGAAATCATCGGTGCCTTTGTCACCTCCAACAGTCGTGAACTTGTTATAATTACGTCCTTCACTATTCTATTCGTAAAAAAAAAAAAACATTTTTTTGGTAACGTTGATATCATGCATCAACAAGACCAAAAATTAAAATTTTCGGTTTAACCAGTCACGAGATTAAAGTCAATTTTTTAATACTCGAGACAATAATTCATGGTCTTAACTCCAATTCTAAGTATAGTTCTAAATATTGAAAAAGCGAAATCTGTTCGTTCTTTTAACATTTTATGTAAATAACTAAATTTGACCTTCGATTGATAATTGTGATGGCATGACTTGTTATTTTGTAAATATCAGTGGTTAGTATAGATATCCAGAATTTCTTTATTCGTTGTTTATAAAAGTTGTGAATATCACTTTTGTATATCCAATTTTGGAACATTTTTAATAATTTGCATAGTTTTTTTTTTATTCGAGCCCCATGCGGGTTGTTTGATTGGCGCATATTGATTTTTAATACAATAGTCTGCGGCCGCGAATCCACTTTATACTCCATGTTTTCGTGTAGTGTGTAATACCGGCATTCCGGACGCGTACGTGTTTTCGGACACGATGCTAAAATTGATGAACAATTAATTAATCGCGGCAATTAACTCTACATTTCTGTTTAACTAAGATTTATTCTTTGCCCACATCAATCTTATTCTTTCGCACAATTTCTGTAAATTTTTGCAATCCTTTACTTAGAATAAAATTTTTGGAAGCGATTATGCATTTTGTAAAATCAAATGATACTTGGAATTTTAATAATCTTTTTTTCGACGTTTTTAAAATATTATATAGTTGTTTGCGTATGTTAAGGAAGTACCTTAAGCACGTTAACAAAGTGGCTTCGCAATTTTTACTAATACGGCCGAGTCATTTATGACATATCTACAGTCAAAATATAAATTTCTGTATTTTTCAATTTTGTTAGGCTTGTGTTTTTTCAGCTATTGAGTGTTGCGAATCGGTTAAATTTTTTAGAGAGATATCAAATGGAATATATCGAATAATTTTGATATAAATTATTTGAAAATTTTCCTCGTTTCGCTTGTTTACTGGCTCGTAGGATAACCGTAAACGTTAATAAACTTGTCGAGATGAATTCGTGCACTGTGCGATTATCGATTTGAATTTAAATTTTGACCTGGATGCGTAGAACTGCGACATTATTGCTCAACCGTGATTCCCTAAAATTGAGCATTCGTTCAGGATATTAGGTGCGTTGAATGCCTGTTAGGCAAATCGGAAAATACTATCGTAATTATATTCGGGGAAAATATATTTTTTTAAACATTTCAATAACTCAATTGAAAGAAAAACAAAATGACTTCAGAAAAGAGAAGAAGAAGAAGAAAAGTCCAGAATTTGTTCCTCAAATTCCATTTTTTTACCATTTCAGAACATTATGTTTTTTCTCCAGAATTTTAGAATTTACCAACTTTGGAATTTTCAATAACTTCGAAAATTTCGAAATTCTCTCCAAAAATATCATAAGCAAAGTACATGTTACGAATATTTTTGGAAAATAAAAATTTGATTAGGTTCAAACATTTCGGACATTTGACAAATTGAGGAGAAAAAAATTATTATTAAATTCAAAATCTTCCTGACTTTCATCTAGACATTTTTTCACTTTCAAATTTTAATTTCCAAAACAGATTGAGAATTCGAAGAAAAATACAAAATATTGAATTTCTTCAAATTTCTAATAGTAAAAAAATTTTCGAAAATGGTTAACATCTCCAACTTTCAATCTATTCCATTCATTTGCTTATTGTCGTATTTTATCGTATATTTCCCTTCCTTCAGAGCTTACTGTGGAGGCTCTCCCACATCAGGTTCTATGGAATTCAAAAATTTCCAGCAGCTTTAAAATGAAGAAGAAAAAAAATCGCAAATTACAAAAAAACGAAGATTTCGAAAATTTCATAATTCCCAGAATGTAATTGTCACCACCATTTCATCTCAAAATTCCCTCCCTGCCATATAATTTTCTTTATAATATCTTCCTAAAATCAGTAAAATGTAAAGAAAAACAATATGTTTATTTCTGTTTCAATGACGCAATACAGGTAAGTCGTTTACGAGGAAGGAGCACTTCACGAATCACATAATGTGGCATACCGGTGAGACACCGCATCGTTGTGACTTCTGCTCCAAGACATTCACAAGAAAGGAGCATCTACTGAATCACGTACGCCAGCACACGGGTGAGTCACCACACCGATGCGGCTTCTGCTCCAAATCGTTCACCAGAAAGGAACACCTTGTTAACCACATCCGCCAACACACAGGTGAGAGCGGTTGGCAGATGTTCACTTCACCGGTCAATCAATTATTATTGTTTCGTCTCGTCTCGATATACCGAAACAATTCATTATTGGTGGTTTTTATCCTCATTTTTCATGAACCCCAATTTTACGCATCAGAATTTGCAGCGTTCGGTACTCTTGGTTCAAAGTCAATGACCCTTCGGTCTATTATTTTTAAGTCAAAATTCTTGGAGTTCAATGACCCTTGATTCAGCGATTTGTAAAACAAAATTATTTCGCTCGTAAGTTTTTGTTTAATGATTTTAGTTTGACCTTTTTTGGTTCAATTTTTATTTTATGATTTTTAGAGTAAAATCTTTTGGCCCAATGACTTTTTACTCGATTCTTATTAGACAAAAATCATTGAGTTCAATGCTCTGGTTTAATGATTTTGAAAGTGAAATCATCTAGAAATCATCTTTAGGTAAACAATTGATAACACTTGAGTGCCAGGAAGGTCAATTGAAGAGGTTTTTCAGCAAATATCGTAAATATCGACTTTTTTTGTACAGAAAAATGATGCCTACAAATTTTTACTAGTGTAAAAATTGATATCAATCATAGTGTTTTAAATATTTGGAAATTACTATATCTCTGGAATATTCAAATTTCCACAAATTTCGATTAAAAAAACAAAAAAGTTCGAAAATTTGGTAAATTCGAAAAATGTGACGATTTTTTTTGAAAATCTGAAATTTAAGAATTTGAAAAATGTAATTTTCTAAAGAAAAATCCATTTTTTTCAAATTATAAATACTTCAAAAGTGAACAATTCGAAGAACGGAAGAGGGTTCGATAACTCAAAAATTGCATACATCACATACGAATTTAAATTTGCAAAATTTCAGAGAAATATAAAAAATGTAAAATTTTCCAAAATTTCACAATTTACTTTAAAGAATTTTGGTTGTGCCCATTTGGGCAGTCAATTTTCACGTCCATTTTCCCTTCTGGCATATGACATTAATAGTTGGACGACAATATCTGGAATTAAAAATTCTATTATATTAAAAAAAATCATATGACTAAAACCATTGGACGAGAAGTTATTGGACAAAATGATTTTGGACCAAAAGTACCAGAGCCAATTTGCATCTGATGCTGTGATCGATAGAATTCCTCGAATAGAGCTGGGCAAGAATACTCTCAAAATCACTATTTCGTCTTCAGATCAATTTTCTATTTTGGTCACTACCGACGTGTCACGAAAAAAGTATTTAAAAACATTAATTTAACGTGATTCTCCATCCTTTGCATTGCCAATGTCTGAACTATCTTTCAAATAAGATTATGTTAATATATAGTCAATATATATATGATCGAAAAGTGACAACAAAAATTTTCCATTCCATATTTATCAGCAAACTCGAAAAACAATTTTGTTTAATTTTATTCAATTTTCCATTTCATAGGAATAAAATATAAAATCTCAATTCAATTTTTTTTTCATGAAATCCACTAACTAAATTATTTGATTAATTGAGATATTATGAAATACTCATTTCAACCAGTATTTAATTTTTTTTTAATTCTGCCCAGCTCTACCCCAAACCACAAAATTGCTTGACCAAATTTCAGTCCCTTAGATGTTTCGATAAAATTCAAAATTTACGCCATTCTTGTATACCAAAAAATTGATTAGAGCCAATTAACATTTTGTATAACAATCGAGAATCATCGCCACCACACCATCATCACTCATCCCTTATTTTGTTGAAGAGATGAGACATTCACTCTGCCTAATACACCGCTCTCATAACGCTTAGTATTAAACAATATGACACTAATCGCGTGGGGTATTTTTTTCGATAGCGTATACACTTATACCGGGTGAATGACAATTGACCCATTGACACTTTAATGGGGTGTGACAGAACGTAATAGCTGCAACATCCACTGACACTAAATGTCAATTTTCACTGGTTGAAAAATCATGTTCTGTCACGCCTTAAATTACGATAATACAAAACGATGATAACATTGTAAATAGTGAAATTGACTAATTTTGCCATTTTTTGTCAGACGTTTGCGTTTGCAAAATCAACAGACAAAATCAGTAGCGAAGTTGTCAGTTCATTTGATTTCTCTTCCCATCGATTCCGTTGCATATAAATATCTATAGAATATATTTCGCTATCTCCCTCAAATCACATTGACAACTTGGCCACTGAAGGAATCCCCCCCCCCCCCTCCCCCTTACACATAACCGAACAATAAAAAAAGCAATCCGGGAAATCCCCCGAATATACGCGCCGAGAAAAATCACCTAATAGTGGGTCTGTGTGCGGCTCGAGCACGTCAATTGCGCAAGAGACTTTCCTCGAAGGGCAACGCACGGATATTATCAACGCCAATACCAACAACCAGAATAATTCCACTCCAGTTAGCCTTCACCGAGGATTTATTTTTATTGATTGGCACCTAGAAGACCAACTCGCCATAACCAAGATAAAGAGCCAGTGATGAATCAATCATGCTAAATTTATTATACCAGAACTGACAGAACGCATGACACCAAAAAAAAAAAAAAAACAAAAACAAAAACAAAATCAGTCGAGTAAAATTTGACGCTCATAATCGATAATGCAATAAACACATGGCCAAATATCCGTGCGTGTCGTTCGGCAAAACTCGCCTTGTGCAGGTTAACCACCATGTCTGAATGACGCTGATGTAATAAACCTATCAAATGAATGAAATAATCAGAGTAAAATCCTAGTTGACAGCTGGATAAAGCTAAAAATTGATGAAATTTGAAAAAAAAACATATTGAAAAAATAGCAAATGAGACTCAAAATTTAGTTCTTGAGATGAAAAAAAAAAAAAGATATAAAGGAAAGTTTGTAAAAATTACACAGGTGAGACGCCTTTCCGTTGCCAGTACTGTCCCAAAGCTTTTACGCGAAAGGACCATCTGGTGAACCACGTCAGGCAGCACACGGGTGAGTCACCGCACAAGTGCCAGTATTGCACTAAATCTTTCACGCGGAAGGAACATTTGACAAATCACGTGCGTCAACACACAGGCGAATCGCCACACCGATGCCACTTCTGCTCCAAGTCATTTACGCGTAAGGAGCACTTGACGAATCATGTACGAATTCACACAGGGGAATCACCGCATCGCTGTGAGTTTTGCCAGAGGACGTTTACGCGAAAGGAACATCTCAATAATCACCTGAGACAACACACTGGGGACTCGTCGCATTGCTGCAATGTGTGCTCAAAGCCGTTTACGAGAAAGGTAATGGGGTTGTTGTGATCCTGGGGATGGAATTGCTGTGGAATATGAGGTAGGATATTGATCGATCATCGAGTGATCGATGAGGATGTTAGGAGTGTAAATGGAGTGATGTGATTTCTCAAAAAGTTGAAAGTTATGAGGAACGTAAGCAGATACCAACATAATCCACCATAATTCCATTCCATCTCGCATCACCATTTGTTCAAATAAAACTAACAGCGGTTTTCTTCTAGGAGCACCTGGTGAACCACATGCGCTGTCACACGGGAGAGCGTCCGTTCGTCTGCACAGAGTGCGGTAAGAGCTTCCCCCTAAAAGGTAATCTTCTCTTCCACATGCGTTCACACAACAAGGGAAGCAACGCCGAGCGACCCTTCCGCTGTGATCTCTGCCCCAAGGACTTCATGTGCAAAGGCCATCTTGTGTCCCATCGTCGCTCGCACTCGGATGAACGGCCGCACAGTTGTCCGGACTGTGGTAAGACTGAAAAATCTGGCAATTGCTCATCAGTACTCCCATGTTCTCCACTTACTTTTGCAAAATCTATGATTGATTCATGGAAGCTAAACTTATCCAAGAAGCTTTTTCGTTTTGTCAGAACTGAAAAAAATTTGAAAAAAATAACGGGGATTAAAAAAAGGGTTAACTTGCTCGAGATTGTCAAATTTGTGACTGGTATAATTTTCTTCTACCTATTTGTAGGTAAAACATTCGTGGAGAAGGGCAATATGCTGAGACACTTGAGGAAACACGCAGCCGAGGGGCCACCTACGCAAGTTAGCACACCATCAGCAATACCCCAACCTGGTGTATTGCCACTGCCTACTGCAGCCGCTGTATTAGTGGGCCATCCACTAGCGCCACCAGCGCCACCTGTTGTACCACAACATACCGTCGTAGTGCCCACACCACCGGGTGTCCTAACGTCTTACTGAGCCTAGATTTTTCGGACCAATTTAGGGGACAAATTACAGTCAACGGCTTGAGCAATTGGATTCAGTAGTGATGTAAACCGTAACGATTCAATTTGCATTTTTTGAATAATAGGCGGCAGTGAATGGAACAAGTTCAATTAGTAGGATAAGTGCAGTTGTCTTCAGGCATTTATGGTTGGCGTACTTGGTTTGCCAAAGCGAAAATCATTCTGATTCTGAATTTCAAGAATGGCACCTACTACCAGTGCTATCGTATAGTGTCGCGTAAATTTTATTTTGTTGGAGTTGGGAGGACGTTACAGTTTTTCACAGTATATCGTTGACGACTAATCAAGACTGAAAATTTTGACATTAAAAATTACGAAATTACAGGAGCAATTGGTCGAATTTGTAACACAATCGAGTTCTATATCACTCATTCCCGTATTGAATGCTCGGGAAAAATGAATATTTCGTAGATCGATTTTTCATTATTTTTTAGATGAAGGGAAATGGAATTTGAAATTGTGCATTCAGGATTGGCTCATTACATCTCAATTTTGTAGAAAGGCCAGGGTCACAGAAAATATTCAAAATTTTGTGTATAACGATATTTTATCCTGTTTGGACGACAAAAAAAAATTGCCCACTATTTTCTGAGTTCAGGCACATAATCACCGACAATTTTTTTTCCACAAAAAAAAATTAATTACCCCCCCCCCTATTAAAAGGGCCAATTGGAGAATTCGCAAATCCTTCCTGCGCAGCAAAATAAAATCTATTCAAATAGATGAAATGAGTCGTTACAGTTAATTTTCTTCACTACTGTATTATTGAATTTACTGTTGAATTGTTGAATCGTTCGATCATTGTGAGATATCTGTGCACTTGTTTGTAATTCTTGACTGAATATGGAACTGAAAAAACTGGATAAGAGGAGAGAATTTATAACGGGATATATCATAGTGCGTTGAGGGAAAAAAAAACTGGAGATATAGATAATAATGATGTTTGCATGAAAAAATTGCAAAGAAGACGATCTAACCAATTTTATAACACGTTTAGAATGTAACTGTAACGAGATTACATTTGTTTATTAATCACTTCTGTTGAAGAATTATCGTGGACCCCTTAACATCAGGGAACTCTATGTTTTGTTCAACTATTTTTGCTTAAGTTGAATAGTTTTATACATTGGGAGTACGTGCTCCGATATAAAAAAAAACGTGTAGATAATGAATTATACAGAGTATTTACCGATCTGTGAATTGTAAACAAGATTATGAGTGTAAAGGAAGCGAGGATTATTTTCTTTCGTACGTCTCTTTGAAGTAGTATGGGCATAGATTGAGTTGGAAACAAATTGTTGGTAACTATTATTTTTGTAAGACGGTCTTAGTGAATCTAACGCTTTTAGCTGATTGTATGGTTGGTATTGATTGTTTTTGCATTGTGAGATTGGTCCGTCTTAAGGGGGCATATGCATTCTTGGAGGTTTCGAGATGGGCAACATTTTAGAGTAAAGGGGAAAAGTGAAACTCAAATTTTGTTTATTTGTGTTTTTTTTTTTTTTTAATTTTGTAGTGGACTTTGAAGTTTTTTCAATGGAAAATTTTTGAAATGTGAAATTTCGTAAATTTTTTAAATGTTGTAAATTTGACATTTTTTAACGTTTTCAAATAAGCCTCAAAGTACCTCACAAGTTTCACTTAAAAAACCCTAAAACACCTATATATAATGACCAACGATATTGGTCGTTCAGTGGACTCATCAGTGATGGCATAACGATGATCGGGCAGTAGCCCGCCAATATGAAAACTATGCGCAAATTAGCTCTACTGAAATTTCAACAATTGTCTCACCCTAAAAATTGCACAATCTAAATTAAGCATCCTGCTTAAATGTTGTAGCTAAATTTTTTTTTAATTTCCACATCCAGAGCCTCGATATGTCGTTGCTGACTAACCAGCTTATGACCATACTACTTTAGCTTCTGCCATTCTGTCAAGTGCAATATGGTGTTACTTCGACTAATAACAAAAAAAAAATCCCCCAAAAATCGAAGTGTCGAATGCCTCGGAGACGTTCTTATCCGAAAAAATTTTGTTAACTATGAGTAATTTAATATCTGTCTAATAGCAGAGTCGTGGTTTTGTAATGAACAAAAAAAAAAATTTATTATTTTTAAAGTACTAGGAGATAAAGTGGAAACAAAATTTAGATCGTAATTGACCTAGAGTTTGTGTAAGGCCATGTATTTCGTATTAAGGATATTAAATAAATAAATGGGAAAAAGGGAGATGCTATGCACAATGTGTACCCCCAGGCGAATATTTTCATCAAAAATGCGCTTTTAATTTTTTTTTTTTTTTTCAATTAATTAAATTGCAAAAAAAAAATAGAGAGAAACATTTGGAGGCTGGTGCACTGAGGGGCACGCTATGTCGCAGTTGTATAATAAAAAAAAATATTAAACCCGATGTAAGATTTCAAATTATATGAGAATGGATGCATTGGGCCGCGAAAAAAATCACCCTCAATCACTAATATAGTACATCCATAAATGGGCCTGAAATGAATAATGTAGAATTATAGATTCGTATGAGAGGGGGGAAGAATATAAATAAAAGTCTTTAGTGTCCGAATAACTCTACTGTATCACGTACTATCCCAAATAATCAAAATAACATTTTGTAAAAGAAGACAAGTTTGTATTTCATTAAGAAAAATACCAAACACCGAGAGGGGACATTTTTCGGTTTTTCTTTTTTTTTTCAATTTGAGATATGTGATGTATATTTATTATATATTGCTGAGCGAGAAATGGGATTTTGAATTGATTACAATTTTGAGGTAAAGTGTTGAAGTGAGACTTGTTTTTTCGGAATATCTCGAGATCTGAAGGAGATATCGAAATTTTTGTTATAACATTTTTTGTAGAGCACAAAAAAATCTTTAAAAAAGGCTCTTACGAAAATTTTGCTATCTGCCTTGGATAACGAGTTATTTCGAAAAAATTGCAGATGGCCTCTGTTCAGATTTTATTACTGAATTGTTAGTGCGCTCTCGGCTGTTCAGTTTTGCAAATGATTATCCCGATTTAATGTCCAAGTCATCAAGAAAACTCCAATACCTTCTAACGATCTAACGATATTGAATAGAGGTAACTGAAAAAAACAAAAAAAAAACACGAACGAATAGAATTAATGTTTATATGAATTATTACAGATGAAACAAGAATACTATTATGATTACCGTTACGTAAAAGTTAAGAAGTTGAATTATGCTTTCTAGGATTTATTTTCATTTATTTGGGGATGTTTGGGGGACATGAAAATATAGGTGAAAAAAGGGCGGGAAATTCAAGTGAAATGATCAATTGGGAGGGTTTGGAATTAAACAACAAAATTTCGATATTCGAAGACTTTGCTCCACGAAAGTATGAAAAATAATTCAACGAAATTTTCATGTTTGTGATCATGAAATGAAAGAAGTTGGAATTTTAAAAAAGGGTTAGAAAATGGACCATGCTTAACAAACGTTGGCGCCGCCATATTGTGAACAAGGGAGGGAGCAGCCAAGCAAGATGGCGGCGTAGACTCGTCAACCACCTCGCGACTTCATGATTTTTTTTTCATTATTTCTACTATTCAAATCACTCGCAGTTTAGTGCATTTCGAGAGTGTGGAAGAAACGATTTTTTTGAATCATCTTTCATATTTTTCCGTTCTCTATTGACGGAGAATTCATGGAGCGAAGTTTTTCGCGCATTTCGACAGATTTTGATTTGATTAGTTCCGAGGCCTCTCAACATCCAAAATAACTATTCTTTACCAATCCGAAGCAAACTTACGTACTAACCGTACGTGTTCATCAGTGAGTAATTATTTGTTTTGTTTTTTCTCGATAAGTTTCCACCAATAAAAAAGCTGCATCAAAACTTTGTGCTGGGCATGCGCGCTTCGGCTTGGAGAGAAACAGGGTGACGGATAAGAAAAAAAATTGTATAAGATAAATTGAGAATACTGAACAGGAGAATTCAATTTATGGTTTATCCTTTCTTTTTTTTTTAGATAGATGAGAAAACGAAAAATATGTATAGAATTTTATTATGCACCATTGTAATATTATGTAACCCAACTGCGACGCAATATACACTGGTGTTATGTTAAATGTGACTATTGTGTATTTTTTTTTTTCAAATTTATTTAGTGGTTGTTCTTACCTGTTTGCGATGGCAAAAGCTCTTCGGTGTCACGAGAAATCCATGGGAAAATATTGTTGAAAAGTCGAACGGAAAATGTTGGTTTATGAAAAAACCAAATGGCATTTTTAGTTAATAATTCATTAGAATTACGTAAAAATTTTATGGTCTTCCTCCAAAATTTTTATGAAGGTTTTCGATTCATAAGAACTTCTGAATTTTGCTTATTAACACCCAATAAATATTTTATTCTAAATATTTAAAAATGATTAGGACTCTGCGCCTTTTTAACGTACAAAAAGTTGTATCGACTCAATTTTGAAAAAAAAAAATATTTTAAAAATAGCAAAATGTTGAATGAAACTTTTTCATTCCCGCGACTCGAGAGTGCGCATGCGCACAAAAAAATGCTGACTTGCCCAAAATGAACCGCAATTGTGCATTATCTAGGCAAGAATTGCGACAATTTTCTGCAGGAAGAACCACTTTACAATCCCATTATTTTGCCACAACTGTTCTTAACAGTTTAATTAAAAGAAATTAATTAAAAGAAATCGCCAGCAAGTGTTCCACCATATACCTCCAACCTTCATTGCAAACTTGACCATAGGATACGAAAATATGAATGAAAATCTCGAACGTTGGTAGGATAGATGACATTTATTTAATTTCATTATCGTTATAATTATTATGTTTAAGCTACTGTTTGCTAAGTCATACATAATACCTACAATTATGTCCGATAATTATGCGTGAATTTAGAGAATGTATGAGATGCGCGCGCATCTTTCCATCCGTCATGGACAGAAGACAAATTGATTTATTCGCGCAGTTGGACGAGGTCGGGACGCAGTGGGTTCAATGGACATAATTACCTCCGCGACTGTCATTAGCCGGAAGTGGATCGAGAGCATGCAGTTATCGATCTAAAACCGGCTTTGGTCAAACTTTATTATTATCAATCATCATGTTATAGTTTCAGCGCGAATACTTATATCCGGTTTATGCGTTAATTGTATACATATATATGTTCAGGCAAGACCGCCATATTTGATATACATATATATTGCACACAGAATAATTGAAGTGGTAGAGTTCTGCTATTGAAATGAAAAAAATTGATTTTCATACTGTATTTTTGGTGGATATCTCAAAATTTACAATTGATGACGTTACCATGACTACACCTTTTTAAATCACCAATCTAACACATAGAAAATGTTCATAAAACAAATCTGTTTTCCGCAATGGAATCCAACATTTTTATGAAAATGTCTGCAATACCAGTTTTAAAATAAGTATAAGAAAACAAAAACACTTCACCATGAATATATATAGACATACACTTTTTGGCCGCACGTATATATCTGCTATATATATCTATATCTGCCCGATATGATTATTCGCACAATTTTCCCGCCAAGGAAGCACTCTCAGCGAAAAAACAAATCTGAAAAATTTCGGTCGTGTAAAATTTGGATCAGGTGTTAGTAATATATTCAACAATGTCCAAAATGTTGCGAACTCTAGTCACTTTTTAAAAAACTATCTTAGATGAAAAAATAAAATCATGATTGGAGTTTTTGTCAAAAATGGCGGCAAATTGGGTTGGCGCTATTCAAACGTACATGCAAAATTTTCAGTTGCAAAAATTTCCACTGAGGTGCCCTAAAATGAAAGGTCACATATTTTCACTGCGCCCGTAGCCCGATTTACACATTCAATAATTTCATCGCGAATATTGTGCTTAATTACCTTCCCTTATCTTCGATCTCGTCGAGTGACAAATATTGTTGTTTTATTCCCCCCCCCCCTTTTTTTTAAACGCTCATGAAATAACGATAGAGCCACGGACGATACGACACGACTGGCCTAATTTTTATTTAAATTATACTTCACCGATGGTCCGTGGGTTTCAGAGCGCCTGATTAACAAATGTTACAGTGAAAATATTTACTCCTGAACAATTGTTTAGCTCAGGTGTTTGCGTCACGTCTCAAAACACTTTTGGTTGTCATTGATTTCGGTAAGGTTGATGATTCAATGAAAAACTGTTGGACAAACCGAGGAATTCATTATTCAGCGATTTCCACCATCAAAATTTCCCGTTAACTCCAATTTTCTCAACAAATGTATTTCATACGACTGATTAACGGTTGCGTGAAATTTCTGACACGTGCATGGAGTACTATGCATGCGCACAAGTTTCTCAATGTAAATAGTTGTGCGCACGCGCGTTGCGCATGCGCACTCGGCATTGCACGCTCCACGATGAATCTTCCCGCCTTTTTTCCCCGCCTTTTTTTTTCTCTATATTGTGAAATGAAAGACTGAGACGAATTCATCGAGGAAGAATTTTTTCAAGATTAATTGAGGGATGAAGTTAAATGCTATGAGACGCGGAAAAAAGTGTCTTTCGCTCGGTTCGTCATGTCCAATTACTTGGAGCTAATTATTGCATGAAATAATCTGGTTGGTCTGAATCCTTCTCAAACCTCTTGGCCTCTTCCTGCATGCTCTCCTTGATCTTGAGAATGGCAGCTGACTCGTTCTGATCCTGCGAACCAACCAATAGTAGGCCGGTTACACCACAAAATCCAACAGCGAACACAAAAACACCCAGGAAAAGTTATATTTCCAGGAAATGATGGTGAACAACTGTTTTCGTCGATTGTAGGGGCGGGGGTGGACAAGAGGACCTACTCTAGCTGCTCTTGCACCATTTTGGTTGGTGGAATTGATGGGAAAGTCAAACATTACTCTGATACCGTGTAGAAAAATGAATACTCTATGCTCTATCTATATAGTGAAAAGGAGAGACCACAGAAAATATCGCTATATATCGCAAATATCGAAGAGCGTAGGATCGCAACTGACGCGCCACCAGTCAGCGCGGCGGAAAACGCAAGTGTGCGTACGAAGCACGCCCGGTCAAATCTTGTTTGGTAAAGTTAAGAAGGAAAAATTTTGATGATAAAACTGAAATATTTTATTCCCGCCAAGAACTTCGATTTAATTCAATCTTTTGCCCATAAGAAAGTGTCTTCTCTCCTCGAAACCTCACAATTTTCTAATCTACACAACTGAACTTTCCACAATTTTTAAAAAAAATCTCGATTAGATTTTCCCAAATGCCGCGAATTCCATACCCAGTATCCTCTTGTCCTCCCGCATTCCCTCAATTAACGAGTACCACACACCCCAATTGGTGCGTGCTAGGTGCGGTGATGGTGCGTCGGGTTTGGGCTCCAATTGAGAGAAGAAAAAAAAAAAAAAAAAAACCAATAAGAGGATTTTAGCTGAGGATAGTCTAGGATTTTGGTGAAAAAATAATGCTTGTTCATCAGGGTGCTCTGACCCACAACACATGGACGTTAAATGTAACACAAATGAGTGAATAACAACAATTAAAAATTAACGAATAACATTTGCCCAAATGGCGGCCTGCCCCCCACGCACGCACACCTCATCGATTAAAAAAAAAATTGAATAAAAAAAAAAATTACAAAAAAAAAAAAAAATAAATAAAATAAGGTAACAAAAACAAATCAAGAATTTGAACTACTCCATCGTCTAATTTCTACCTCATTAGTGAAGTGACAGTACTAAATCGATTCAGTCGATTGAGTTTTCAAGGAATATCTGCAAATCTAACAAAAATAGCGAAATTTGTATAGACACATTTTTTGTAGAGCTAAGTGAGATCTACAAAAAAAGTAGTTATGAAAATTTCGATATATCGCTTAGATAGCGAGATAATCGCTGGAAAAGACCCAGGCGTGTATGAAGTTGACTTGGTACGCTAACACTTCAGTAGTGATTTTCAATTTTTTACTAATTTTATGTTCAAAATTTACGTCAAATTCGGCAATCCACAATCGCAATCCGGCTCACGCATCCATGTGCTACAGGTCAGTACAGCCTAGTACTATATAAAGCTACCAGATTTATTTATTCATCATTATTTTTTATTTCGAAAAAGAGAGAAAAAAAAAATGTTCAATTAATTTGTCATTACTCCACTAAACTTCAACCTTGCAATACCACATCAATTGTTTCTCTTTATAAAAATTATATTCGACGTCGTGATACAGAACGTGCGTCTCAAGCATCCAAATTAATTTATACAAGTAATGAAAAAAATACGTAGTGATTAAATACTAATTATCATCAACAGCACAAAACTGATCACCTCATCTTTTCATTTATGAGTAAATTATTCTAAAAAAAAAAAATTGTTACTTCACACATATTTGAAAAAAAATCTATATTTTATACCATCAGTTAGTAACACAGTGCAATTTTTTACATTTTCATATTGGGTCATTTAAGGTGAAAAAAAAATGAGATGATCAATTTAGGGCCAATCAAAAATTTACAAAAACAAAAAAAAAAATCGTCAAAAAAATTTGCTCGAGACCCACGTCCTCATGATAAAATTAAAAACCCGAAAAACAACGAATATTCATAATTATCCGGCAGCCAGCACCCTGCGGGTCCATTCATCAATTAAGATAAAAAAAAAATTAGAAAAAAAAAACGCCATGTGAGTTGTAACATGATTACATTTATTGTCTCGATCTCCCTCGGCTCAGGTGTGCGTTTTGTATTCATAAAAAATAATCAATTCAATAGTTTATTCACTCTTACGTTTCTGAATTAGAAAAACAAAAATAGTGCCAAGGTAAGTTTACAGTTCAAGACAATCACACTTCTCTTCCCGTATGAAAGAGATTATTGAAACTAATTCATACGAGAAAAAAAAAACAAAATAAATAAACGTCGAGTAAAAAGCGATTTTCGTACGAAAATTCAAGAGCAATTTGTTGAATATTTTAGTTTAACTTTGAATAAGACATGTTAATTTTTACTCGAAACAAATTTCATAACTTTTGGATTTTTTTTCGAACGTTATTGCAAGTGAATTTTTCAATTTTTTTTTTTAATTTGGATATCGCGCATAAATGATGAAAAGTGGAAAAACGAGATATTTATAAATCCCTTTTATGTGTTTTGAATCGTAAAACGAATTTATAATTACGAATGACAGCTGAAAAATCACGAAAAAGTAGCTTTGGCAGAATTAATATAGTTGAGTCATTATGAGGTTTTCAAATTACGAACTGATTCTCACCCCTTCCGGCGCATGCGCATCGCCATTCAATCTTGCCGCCACTTCTACTGACGAATGTAACGCGCATGCGTCGGCGGTGGTGGGGAGAGTTCGGTTTGAAATCCGAATATCGTTTTCATAATGGCGCGACTGTACCAATTCCGAGATTCATTGTAGGCCCTAACCTCAAATTGAATTTCGCCCATTGTGAATGGGGAATCATAATAAAGAAGGATCAATAACGATGTTTGTTTAATGAAAAGTAATGAAAATGAATTCCACAGCTCGGACAAAGTACCAGATGATTTTCGAACATAACGGATGAAACTCGATTCAAAAATTCCCGCGTATTCTGCCGCAACCAACTTCACGTGACTCATTGACCAATGAGAACTAAATACGAATTCCTTTCGAGATATCTCGATATGCAATTTGACAAAATTGCTGCTACCTATTGATTTAATTTTAAAAAGAAAATCCACATATTTCATTACATGAATATTAAAATCGCGGCTCTAATAAAAATATCGATAAAATTTTACGAATCAGTAAAACATTGCATTACATTTCGTTTGTAGAAAAATCCTGGGAAACAACAGAAGATTCTAAAAATATTCAAAAATTCTAATAAAACAAATGTTTTTTTTTGTGATTTTGTAATCATATCAAGGGAAGCATTTGCAATAACGTTCAAAAAATGGTCCATTAAGATCTTAAATCGAGAAAATCTTAAACTTGACAACCGCGTCTTAAAACGTAAGCGTACCTTCGACGTCGAGTATATTAAGTCTCAGAGTAATTCTCATTACTATTCAAATGTGTTACGAATTTTTGTGTCGACATCCGAGTGAGAAATGATATTAAAAATTATGTACACAGATTCAGTCTCTCAACGCAAAAATATTTGATTATTTACTGAAAATTTGAGGGATTGTCGACGCAAAATTTCGCGCTTTTTTCCCCTCGTTGTAACGAGTGTTGTTTTTTACATGAATTATTATTACGTATTTTAAATTGTTTAATTAACGAACGTTAATAAACTAATAGCAGCACAGCATAGTCTGGTACTGACCTATAACCACCTGCGGACGGATGGATTTCCATAGTATCTTTAATCAATATTTTGCTTTTTTTTTGTTCCTTCGTGATTCAATGAAATTATTGTAAATTGTCAATGCAAGGTAATATTAAATATGCCAATTTTTCATCGTCTTAGGGTCAGTACTCACACTGCCTAGGTGGTTTTAAAATGCATACAAAAATATTAATATCTTCAGTGATCGATTGATCGATTGGCACGATTATTCGTGACGTTTAATTAGGGGAAATAATGCTATGTTAATTGATAATTGTGAGCAAAGATTTTGTCGCCGGGGCAACGATCACCCATGAAATCAAGCCTGAAGCGAAGATTTTTTTTTTCTTCTTGGAAGTGAAACTTCTTTCTCAGACGATATATCGAAAGCGTCGGTTTCGATAATTTCGGAAAATTGAAAAGCTTAATTTCTACAAAACGAAAATTACCAGAATGTTAAAAATTTCGGATGTGGAAATGTGGAAATTCTAAAACCACAGTTTAAAAAAAATTTGAATATTTCACCAGTTTTGATAATTTCAAATATTCGAAAAAAAAAAATTGAAATCTTGAATGTCAAAACGAAAAATGGAAAATTTTTCTTGTGACAATTTCGATGTTCTTGAAAATTTCAACGTGTAAAATACGATATTAGGAAGTTTCACTTCTGTTGGGTATAGATATTACGCACCCATGTTTCTCTTTCATATTTACACATTCTAGGGAATAATTAATGTTGATTGAAATTCTGGCCACTTCTACTCTTCGTTAGTCTCAAACAAAAATCGCCATGCTGCACCAAAGTTAATTACTAATTGTTATACTTAATTAAAAAAAATGAGAAAAAAAATAAAGTACACTGTTGTGAGCACTCATGCGGGTTATTAAATCAGAAAAAGTACATAATCTAAAATTATTGACTCCCTTTGAGGAGTCAAATGAGAGATAGTTAAGCCAAGAAAAAGTGTAAAAAAAATATTATTACGCATGTACCATGACTTCAATTATTGAGAAGTGTTTGGAGTTCAACACAGCTCAACTTTTTATGATTAGGAAAGAGGAGGTTAATTGTACTTTCGCTAATTGATATTTACAAATTAGGAACGAAGTAATTGATCAAGTGGAGTCCATTGTCACCTGTCATTTTCAATGAATATCTCAAAAACTAATGCAGATAGAGCTGTTTTGACAATAACCTTTATTATAGGGCAAAAGGAGACCTACAAAATTGGTTAAAGGAAAACTTCGCTATCTTTTTTACTTTTTGAGATTTTTTACTAGAAATTGATAAAAGTGGAAAACCGCCTCAACTCAATTGCCTACTTCGCTACTGAAATTAAAAAGAAAATATTGTAAGGGGCCTTCTATTCATAAAATTGAGCAATCAAGCGGTAAGAAAATTGTTCAACAGTTTGATAGTAAATACTGGGAGAACAGTTCCGATTATTACTATTATTATTGTTGATTGTAAAAAGTTTGATCAGTGAGCAACGTCGTAAAATTAATAACAAAATTCAGTGAAATTTTGAAGAATTTTTCGTAATTTTCTGAACATTTTTAAACCTTCCAACATTTTGCAAATAAAAAACAAATCAAAATTCAACAAACTACCACTTGGAAAAATTGAAAATATTAAAAATTTCGAAAAGTAAGACAGGTTCAAAATTTAAACACTTCCGAAAAATTCCAATTCGAAGAAGAATTGTTTTTAATCTTGAAAATCTTCAAAATCTGACCTTGTTTGTGGTTAAAAAAAATCGCTCAAAGGATTTTTACTTCAAAATTGAGTGGACTAGAATTTCATGAATCGGAAAATTTTGTAAATGCCAAAATTGAGTTTTAAGTAAAATTTGTTGGATGAAAATTGAAACAAAAAACCCAATGAATAAAAAATGCTCAGGGTGGAGGAACCATATAGCTAAGTAAAAAAAGCCCACAAGTATTATTAGTAAATAAAATATTAATTAAGCAATTAAGCCCAAATCACAGAGCGGATATTGAGTAAACAGCCTATAGTATATCAGGCACCGTTAGCTTAAGGATGTCATGGGAATCAATGAACATTTTTTTATCAGTTATTTTTTTCATAATTTACGTTAGGATTTTGAGATATTTAGCATTTTTAAAGTTTCTGAAAATATCAAAATTGTTTCAGTGAAAAAAAAAATAAAAACAGAAAAAAAGCTCATTTGCTAAAAATTCCAGACACAAGTGGTAGCAATAAATGAAAATAATTGTATGGATTATGCATATATGTCAACAATGTGTGATATAAGGAAAAATATTTTTTTTTTGTAATTGAGCAACCATTAACAATTATCGTTTAAAAATTCACTTGTGAGCAGAATAAAATCGTAATTAATTGTAGCAAGTTCCACAATTTTGCATGCATTTGTCGAGAGAATTATTTGATAGGTGGAAGAAGCTTCAATAAATTAGCCAAACATTTTTCCCCGTATAGAATAATTATAGTGAGCAGCTTTTTTTGACCATTTCATGCAACACCCATGACATCCTTAAGATTTGAGAATTTCCATTCCTCCCTTCAAAAAATAAATATAGTCTGCAAATAAAATAATCCCTACCTAGAAGTACATCAGAGAGCCTATCAAAAAAATCGTAAAACTTAAAATGAAAATGCAGCCTTGCGAGTACCAGCGAAGCATATACAGTGTGTATGGCAGTAGTGGCATAAGTATCAATAATTCCAAGTCTGACTTAATCTACGAGAAAACTAGTGTAAGAAATAATAGGACAATTGACAACAGAGTTGACAAGTGATGTGTAACTTGTTATTAAGGATGTAATGGAAATATTGAAATTATTTGGTTACGTATATTTTCGACGAAATTTTCAAAAATGATAAATAAAAAATTTCTACAATTTTAAAGATATTGGAATTTGTAAAATTTGGATTGGGAAATTTTTGAAAAAATTTTTTTTGCAATTTTCTCCAAATTTGTAAGAATTAAAATTCTAATGGAAAAACACATTTTTTATCTCAATATTTTCAAAATATGTAGTTTTTACAGATTCATAAGTTTTCTTAAAGTTTGGAAAAATCCAAAGAAATCTGAAAATTTTCGAAAATTCCCAGAAAATTTTTGCGGCTTGCAGTTTCAGATGTATTTGATATTATGATGTATTGAATGAAAAAAATTCAAAAAATATTCATTACATCCTTGACACATCACTGTCTCCTTATCACGTATTAAACGCCACTGTAAGTGCGAATCTAGTATCAATTGATTGATTCATCATTTAAATAGCCCTCTGCAATGTTCACATTACCGCAAACTTGCTTAAGTTAATTAACTCTACTTGATCTAATAACGCGTCGAGATCCTTCCATCTGTCTGTTACCGGGCAAGTTGTACAGGGTGTCTTATGACCTCGTGGCTGGATCCAAGGTGATATCGAGATTTAAAAAAACTGTCGAGAATAACAAGAACGTGCACGTAGGCGGTTAAACTTTGTAAATTACCACCCGGAATTAATAACAAAAGAAAAATGTATTTGGTTTGTTATTAAATTGGATATTTCAATTGGGATTTAGCGCCGATCTAGCATTATAAAAAAAGTATTTCTACAACACTAAAAAAAAAATAGTAGGAGAGTATGAGATGCAAAAAAAATACTCAATTTTCACAGATTGGTCAATTTCTTTTACGTTTTTGCAGGTGAAATTTTTAAATATAAGCTCATTAATTTTATATGATTTGTGCTTTTTGAAATTAATTTTTATTGACTCAGGTTTGAGTTTTTAACGCATTAAAAAATTGCGGAAATTCTAAAAATTCTCAAATTATACAAATTTTGAAAGATTTTTTTTTATTAAAAAAAAAAAAAATTGTTTCCGAAATGGACAAAATTGGAAGTTATAAGTTCAAGAGATTATAAAACGCAGATATCTCTAACGATCAGATATTTCTAAAATTTCTGAGGTATCAAGAAGTTACAGAATATGAGTGAATTTCCGAAAATATTCAAAATTTGTGAAAAAGCAAAAATTTGTAAAATGTTAAAAATTGAAAGAAAAATTAGAAAAAGACCATTTTACCAACATCCAAATAATTTCTAAAAATAATGTAGAACTGTATGGTCCATATACAACAATATTGTCAGATTTCGCAGAGAATAAAAACTTATTTGTTCTTATCACTCTCTTCTCTCCAAAAATTCAAGCTCCAAACTTCTGCTGATAACAGCCAACATTTTTTTTTTAATACTAGATCGATGCTACGATTATTGATAAAGTTGCAATCCAAAAAAGGCATAGCAAACTCCCAACGATTAATAAAATATCCCAATGATGAAACGAATAACCTCACAGTTTGATAAAACATCCTGATACAAGCAGTGTTACCATATTGACCCAATTACCCATAAGCATGCGTATTAAACATCACTTAAACAGATTAATAGCAAACGCGATACGTAAGACGTGGATTGTGATTGCAAAAACCGATTTTTATTTTTAATTGTTTTTAAAATTAATGAACTGAATGATAATCAAAAGAAGCTGGTGATACTCACGTTTTCGCCTGGACCACCAAAACCACCAAGATTATAATCGCCCATTCCACTGCCACTGTCCTCGCGGGGTGTCCCAGGACCCCCATTTGCTGGACTATTCTTCATTCCATCTAAACCATCGCCATTTAATACTGGACCCATTGTGTTGGGACCCATGGGACCCATCGGGCCACCCTCAGGCCCTCCACTCATTGGGAAGTCCTGAAATTAGAGAGAGATTTAATACGAAATTTCCATCAAAGTTAGACTTAAAATAAGGTCAGGAGTCTGTCAAAAGCTTCGAGCAATTTAATTCCCCCTTTATAAGCTTGATAATATTAATGTTAACCCATTTCATTATCAATAATGTCTCCATGTGTGAATGAACGAGATAATGCAAACGGGGTGTGAAGTACGTAAACAATACATAAGTCTAACACAGAATGGAACTTTATTCAAGTCCGAGTTCAAAATACTATTTTATTAATATGAAGGAATCAATTTAAACAATGGGATATCAATTTTTTCTCACTAAAGAATCCCATAAAATATTGCTGATTTTATCATTTGATTACAATGACATAGGCCCGCTCCCATCGTATCCTCCATGCCATCCAGAAGATGGCGTTTGGACACTGTGCAAGTGAATCTACGTTACCCCTTGACGATCAATAAAATTGATTCTATGAACAATATTTTATAACCGGGAATATCTTACTCCAGGCATATTGCCTCCAGGTACTGGTTTCATCATGGTGTACATATTTTCACCCCCGCTATTACTGCTGTCTTGTGGACTGGGCATTATTGGTGTGCCTGGGCCTGGCGGTCCTGTTGAGCCAGGTGGTCCTCCGTAATTTCCAGGTGACGACGAGGAATAATTCATAGGCTGTTGAAAAATAATAATTAATTACTTGAAGTAATTAATTGATGGATTAGGACATGACCTAACTTATCTCGCTTAAGAATATATATCTCTATTATATAATTATGATTATATATATATATATATATATATAATCAAGGGAGATGCCTAAAGCCCAAACATTAATTCGTAATTTAAAAAAAGGATTGTTTACTATTAAAACTCTTATATCTGGTAGGATAGCTACTTTCAATATAAAACTTACAGTGGATGCGTTGGGTTGCCATTGTGGTCTGCCACCAGGTCCAGCCATGCTCATAGGTGGCATTCCAGGCCCTCCAGGCCCACCGGGGCCTAAACTACTGTTTGGTGGTGGTCCTCTCATCCCTGGACCATAATTACCCGGACCCATTGGTCCCATTGGACCTCTTGGTGGATTCATTCTTGGATTCATTGGATTCATTCCAGGTGGCCCTATAGAAATAAATGTCAGTAATTTTTGCTCAGACTTTAAACTTCCACTACACCATTTTTAATTCATAATATTTCGGGTTAATCATAAGTCTCTAATTGGCACATATGATGAAAGAAGCGTGGCCACATCCAAATCAGTGAAGTGGTGAAACTAAATACAAGCTGATTTAATTGAACAGTTTCTTGCAAATATTCGACGATCTAACGGAGATACTAAAATTTTTGTTAAGACCCTTTTTGTAGAGCTCAGTGTGCTCTATAAATTAAGTTGTTATAAAAATTCCGTATCTGTAATAGATTTTGATTTACAAAATCTTTTTTGTGATAGATATAGGATAACTTGTTAACATGTATTTGTCAGGTCTTACTCTAGAAAACAGATTTCTATAGAAAATCCCTATTTAGGGAGGGTCTAAAGTGATCAAAATTGTTTCACTATTTCAATATTAACATGGTTTATTCCCCATTAGATATAACATTAATTCCAAAGGAACTTTAAACGTAAATATTGCATTCAGGGCAATATTTGAATACACATTAAGCCATGTGGGATTGCATGCGAATTGAAAAACAAATTTATTTATGAAATCATTAATGGGACGCAGGATTGTGGCGGAAAAGCTTGCGGAGTCGTGAAGAAAATACAAATGAAAAGCGTAATGTCTGGCTCATTCTGCATGTGTTTAGGCATGAGGGTTTCCAAACTGGCAGCAACACAAATATTCATATTAAATGGAACGAAAAAAAAAATGCGCTATTTGCAAATTTTAGGAAAATCCCCAGAGTGACAATTTTAATACATGATTATTCATCAAAATTAATCCGAATCACAATGAAAATGATTAATAACAATTAGCGTTTTAATGACTTGGACACAAGTATTTAATTAACATTGACAATTAACGCAAATGACATTATTTTCATTGGTTTTTTTGATGTCATGCTCAAATGCTAAATTGTGGGCCAGAGCGTGAGTTTTCGTCGATTTGCGACAGAAAAGAAGTGACTAATAGTAGGAGCGTGCGAATATTCATTTGCATGAATAATTTGCTGTGAATTAAAAGCGACAAATTCAATTTAATTTGTAATTGCATACTCCGCAGAAATTAATACTTTGATTAGTATAAATTACGCTAATAATTTCATACTGTATCATTCGAGATTTTCGATTCTAAATTCGGGAAAACAATTTATTGGTTGGTATAATAGTCCAACGTATTTATAATATTTTAGATAACTCTAAGCATTGAAAATTTGAGCAATTTCATTGGAATTTTTCAAATTTTTTTTTGGAATTTTAAGAAACTTAATTTTGAAAAAAAAAGAGAAATATTTGAGCGAGACTTCTTCTATGCCTCAATAATTTTTTTTTTTTTTTTTTTTTTTGAAAATGGTGGGTTATAGAAATTGGTACGTTACTGTTTGTTGCGGGGCTTTTCGAATTTGTTCATAGACTGTGGGGTAGTTGGCCGCTTTTGGCGTCAGGAAATTGGCGCCAAAAAGTCCTGTCCATTTTGAAAGTTGGTAAGAATTTCATTATTTTGGGTATTGTGAATCTGCAGTATTCTTTCTAACGAACAGACAATCTTGAATTTTAATTGAATATCGATCATTAATTCAGTTCAATTCAATGACTATTTGCACACTTCCCCCAAAAAAGGCGAGAGAATTAACTAAAAGGGGGAACGAATGAATAAATAAAATGGGAAAAATTGTGGTAAAAACAAGAAGTTAAGCTTGACTAAGTGAGTGTGATTCGGTTGTTGGGCTTGCTTTCCTACCTTGCCACCCTACAAACTCTCCAGCTTCGCCTGAGGAACACAAGAGCACACATTAGTACGGCAGGTAGGTAAGGTTTCAAGTTTATGGTGGCAGGTTGTTCAACAGTGGCACAGTAACATTTTTTTTTCAACTCAATTCTTTTCTAATTAATTGACTTCCTCCTAATATTAATTGGAAGGTAATGCAGTTGTCATGGTGAATAGTTTTTGGTGCAAAATCATTTTTTCCAGTTGGTTTTTACTGGCTTGTTAAATGACAAAACTGTTGTCTTTTTGTAATTTCAACACTAGCTTCTTCAATTTTTCTCCTATGATAATTTTCCTTACTATTTTTTGGACTGTAAAAAGTATATTAAAAAAATTGTTTTCAAAAGTTGCCTTGAAAGAACCCCCTCCCAAAAAAAACCGTCAAGAAGTTACATCGATAAAGTAATTGAAAACGTGAAAATATGCGTCTTTAAACTTTCGAAAAAAATTTCAAAGTAAAAAAAGCATTTTCCCACTCAATATATTTTCGATAGAAAATATATTTCAAATTGTTCAAAATATGAACATTCATGAGATTTCTTATATGACACTGTAGAATCACCAATTTTTAAAATAAACAGTAAAGCTCCACTGATTGAACTTCATTAACCTACGCCACTGTCCTTAACCAGGAGTTCTCAAAATAAAAGTAAAATAAAAAATCCACTCCACATCACAGCAATCCAATCCGACGTAACCGATTTGTTTTTCGTTTAGCTTTCTGGATAATTTACAAATGGATAAATCTCGGTACACATGCGCCTATGTCATTCTTCATGAAAATTTCAGCAATTGACGAGAATTCATAAAAATCGGTGGAAAACAGAATTTGTTATCAAGGATTGATGAAATTACCTTGTCTCGTTGGATCCATACTATTTGGCATCATGGTTTGTCCTGGTGGCTGCAATAATGATACCATATATTATTATATGTTATCCATCAAATTTTGTTAAAACATTTTTATTTTTACAAGTTTCAATTTTTTTTTAACGGCAGGTGGTTTCTATACACGAAAAATTCGATCATAATTTTGTTCTGATTTTTCCAGCAATGCGGCGCAGATATATGAATATTTTTCGAAAATTTGTAAAGAATCAAATGTGTGTCCAGTATTGATATTTGTATTCAAAAATCCAAAACTCGAATTTAAGGGTTCCCAATTCACTTTTGAATGAGTAACGTTAGCTTTAGAATATCTTAGGATGAGTCGGTTGAGATAAGTTTTTAGAAAAATTCGGTTTGAGTTTTATTCATTTTTTCAAATGGGCACTCTTTCATTCCAGTCAACAGCATAAAAAATATTGTCCACTTTGAATATATAATTTCATTGTGAAACCTGAGATTACTTCATTACTCACCCCATTAAAATCATTTCCCATTTGTGGCATGCGAACTGTCGGCCTAGGTCCCGACGGATATCTCGGCCCCATAAACTGCAACAATAACATTAATATTGCAATAAAAATGATTCAATTTCACCGAAATTGTGGGCCACACCGGTTATTTTATTATTCAATTTAACTCAGTATTAGGCAGTCGTTTTTTTAGTTGTCTATATTCTACACCTATAGTATTATGTCAATTGTATGAATACTGGTTTGGCTTATTTTTTATAGCAGGTCAGTCTACAATTAATAAGCGTTATAAGACCTCAAAAGGCGCCAAATCTGTAGATTTCAAAATTAACCTGCGTCCACAGACAAAATTAACAAAATATGATGTAATTAGATTTTGGTGTCTTTTGAACATTATACAATTTTTTTGTCCTACTGTACTTTATAATAAATTTGATAATCCAAAGTTATCAGCAGAACCATCATTAGGAACGTAAGAATAAAGCATCTTCCAGAAAATGTATTTCGGTTTACAAAATGAAAAAAAAAAATGAATAAAAATAAAAATAGTCTTTAAAAGTTGGGGAAAAAAATCGTTAATTATTTTAACAATTCAGGCGAGGAATCAAAGGAGGTTCAAGATGCCAAAAGACTGTTATTCGTTAATCAACAAATGCAAGGGTTTCTTTTAATCACTGGAATCGTATCAATTTCCAGTCTTACCTTGGGCTACTTCAATATCAGTTAAAAGTATCCAGTTGGACAATCGTGAGCTTACGATGCACAAAGCTCAATTATAGCTTACCTGATTTTCATGGCGAAAATTAAACAATGTTTTGGGGAATACAGTACACGTGGGTATAATAAACAATTACCTCAAGAGTGTGTTTTAGTAAGTCACTCAGTAGCAAAGTGATAAAACGTAAATCAATTTTATGATTTACATCATAGACATTATATACCAATGGATTAAAATGTGGAGAAGTTTTGTTTGTAATTGGAGATTTTTTTAATTTTTTTAATTTTAGAAATGTTTTGAAATGTTTATGCTTATAATGAAAAAAACTGAGTGAATTTTTGCTCATATTTTTTCGTGAAGAAAGCACCCCAAAACTTTTTCAAAACTCCTCCACATCCATTTCAATATTTCCAAAACAGAATTTGAAATATCGATTACGTTTCATTACTTGGCAACATTACCCATAATTCATTAACCAAATTGAGTATTGACATCATGCTGATTGTGTATAATTAGTAACACGAATAACGTACAGGAATATTCATATAAAAATAAGCAGACTCTAGAGTTAATTCAATAAATGCCATTATCATGATTAGACGATAAATTGGACAAAATGATGATGAACGAATGATTTAATAATCGTACGATAAATGATTGTGTGTATATGTGTATGTGTATGAGTGTGTGAATGAGGCTTACCTGGGCGGGCATCATCTGCGAGTGTGAGGGCGGGGGTGGCTGGGGGTGCTGGGGAGATGGCTGTGATGAGGGGTGTGTGGGCGGAGATGGTCGCATTGTCGAGTTGTTCTGCAACAAGCAACGCAAACGACAGACATGTAGCAACACTGCGATCCAGGCAACAACTATTATTACTAGAGGCTCGAGAAAGGGAGGGTAGTATTAAAAATATGATTATGATTATGTACACAAAAACCAAAATGGAATATCGTGGGCCAAGATGAAATTTTTTGGCTCTCCCAGCAATGAAAAGATTGGAATATTGTGAAATGAGAAGTCACGGTGAATTTAACAAAAAAAAATGTGAAAATACAGAGTTAAGAAAATTTGTCTCCACTTTTAAATCATCATTCATTTTCTTATTTATTTATCTCGAAATAGTTTTTTTAAGTAAACATCTGTTCCTTTTTGTTTCTAAAAATGCAAATTCTGGTATAAATAAAAATCGCAGAAAATTGTGCATATTGCGCGGGGTCAGCATGTACGATAAGGGATATCAGAACGATGAATATAATTGTAAAATTTCAGAATTTGTACATGACGATATGAATGAAGAATTGAGCAAGCAAGTACCATATGCAAAAACCTGTCGTTAGATTTTTCTCTTCGCATATGTATTATTATGAATTACCATTGGGAATTTCTAATCACTAGGTAGGCTTTTGACTAGTAAGTCACTAGTGAAGTGCCAAATCTTAGGTATACGAAAATTTAATAAAACAAATCCTTTCATTTCCACTAAAGGAGAAATATCAAACTCGTCATTATGCAAGTGAGGATGCAGAAAATTCATCTATAGTGACATCTAATTCTAATATCTAGATGATTCATCTCCATGATCACTGAATAATTTGCAATTGTCCTACATCGATTATTCACTTAGCAGAGAAATAGGAAGAAAATACAGTCAAAGTGATTGGGCGAGCGCACATATATGAATTGATAAATACATAGCACAGGAGTAATGGGAAATAAATGAACATGTACATTAAAAATAGTGTTGTCAAGCATGGACACAAGACTATGGTATTTACACTTGTTTCAAAATTTTCATTTTCTTAAATTTTTTTTTTTTATATTTTCAAACATTTTCCTTTTAAAACGAAAATCTGTAAATTTTTGTTTTGAAGATTTTTCCAAATTTTTGTATTTTATTTTTATATTTCTGGAATTTTATGAAAAATAAAAAAGTTGGAAACTGTAAAACTTCCAAATTCAAAATGGTAAAATTTTGAAAAATATTGTAATTCGATTGAATAAGGCAGATTTATTTGAATCAAGTGCAAGTTTAGTCATTATTATAAATATTTATAGAGATTGGGTGGAGAAACACAAATGTTAGTAGGTGATAAAAACAATTTCACTTATGAATCGTTCCCCTTCTCCAATTAGGAATTATCCACGTAATTCTCAACGCAACATTCACATTTATGTATAACGTGCACCGAGATGTATCATCAATTAGTGACAAGCATTCGATGATTGGACAAATACAAATGTGAATGATGGGTGAAAACATTAATTATTTGAACAACACATATTATTTTAGTAGCAAAGTTATGAATCGGTTCGAGTCAATCTATATTTACACAAGCCTTAAAATCTTTAGTTTTTTTTCCTCAAAATTCCTAATTGATAAGATTATGAAATTATAGAATTTTTGATGTATGGAATGTCTAAAAATTTAGGAATTCATAAAATTTTCTAATTTCAAAAATGCAATCTTCTCCCTTTTCTAAGCTCAAAATGTCGAGAAATATTTTCCTTTAAAACAACTCATTAACGAGACATTTGACTTTTCATGCCAACTTGAAAAAGAAATTATTTGGCCAAAATAGACTGCAATTTGTTATATATTTTTTGTTTTAATTTGTACCATCCTAAAATTGACTTTTCTTGATTAACGACCTTGCTACTAATTGCCCTTTTCAAAACCCGAATAAACTTGACATCCCTAACTTAATAAAAAAATTACTAGCTTTTTGTAAAATTTTGATTTTTTAGCGCCAAAGCCAGATTGGCATTCATATTTTGACATTGAGTCAGATTATATACAAACTACGCTACAATGAAAATTCAACATTCGAAAATTGAGAAGAAGAATCTGATGAATTAGAAATAAACCAATCCATAAGTACACCAAAGTCGTATTTGTCGTAAAAAGTGAATGCTAGCAATTTTTTTTCCTCGTGTATAATGGACTGAACGAAAAACCCCAAAAGTGTGTTTTAAAAAATAGTACTAGGCCATTTGGTGTAAAATACAAGATAAGTGACTTACTGGAAAGAATCCAGGGGGCATTGGTCCACCAGGCATGCCATCGTTGGGTGGCATCTGCCCAAGTGGTGATGGTGCTGGTCCAGCATTCTGTAATAATCTTCTGGTTATACAATTGCAGTCCCACAAAAATTCATGTAACTAAATCTGTAGTGAAGTGGTAAAGCGAGAAAAATGTATGAGACATTACAAAAAAACAGCACACATCTATTTACGAAATGTGGTTACAAACCATTTTCACAAACCTTGTTCATAAAGTTTGTTCGCAAGATTTTTTTTGCAAATTTTATCTCCAAATAATTAGAGGAACTCATTTTTCTCTATACAAAATATCTGAGATCTTCACTAAAAAGTAGCCTGCAGGTAAACTTACTTGCTTTACCATTCCATTACAGATATTATTTGCTCACTGTAAGCACATGCAGATTATCTAGAATAGTTAGTTATTCCAATGCCCTTGTTTCGTTATGTAAGACAATAGCATTATTAATTATTTTAGTTCAGGCTATTCTAAATTATTGTAAACTCAAGCATTGAGTGTCGTCAGTTGATGACACCGTTATTAATTAATCCAGCAGTGTACTTACGTGAGTAATTCCATTCACTCCATAACCACTGTTTACAAATCCCTAGAAAATACAAGCCATTAGTTGTTTATATCATGCAACTGGCGATAGTTTCATGTTAACTCTAGACTGGTCATTTTTGAGGTTTTCATTTGGGTTATGCTAGAAAGTTTTGTGGGTGTGAAGTATTAAGGATATTCACCTTTTCAGCCAACTTTAAAGTTTGTTGTAGGTTTTTAGTCAATTTATTAATTGAATTGGAACGAACATTTTTGGGAAAGATCCTTTAGAAAGTTTCTTATGCATGGCACTCAATTTTATGGCACATTTGCAGTTCGTAATAAAACTTTTCAAACGGTGCAAACGATAATACACATTTGGACAAATTTTTCAGACATAATCCGAATAGTTTATCACTTGAAAATGAGATTTGATAATATTATTGAAAAATTATCCATAATGCAATCAATATAAATTTCGAGTCGATGTTGTGCTTTACATTTTTCTGATTGAAAACCTCAAAGCTGGGGATTAATGCAGAAAAAAAATTGTACGTTCTGATAATTTTTTTTCACATAACAATTTATTCAATTTCTGTAATATTTGATACTCATAATAAGTCATTCAGCCTCATTTCGAAAAGTTCTGTTTATCATTTATCAGTTGGTTTCAATGCTGCCGATAAGCAGAGAAAAAGCAAAATTTCGGTGTGCATTGTGGAAAAAAATGAGTTGGCTGAGAAATGAATTCTTGGTTTGTTTTACATTGTAAAACCTCCGACTGTTTTGAAAATTTTTATATAATTCAAATGTCTGATTTTATCTTTGATTTGGAAAGATGTTTAGAATTTGTAATATGAAGAACATTTAAAATTGTTTTGATTTTTCAAGGTTTTCAATTTTATAACATTTTAGATTTCGTTAGTTTTCATTGTATTTAAAAAAAATTTGGCATTTGCAATTTTTTTTTTCTTCAACAATGCCCTACTATTTTTTAATGTTTTAAAAGTTCAGGATTTGTTGACATTTGTAAAGAAAACTTCTTATAATGTCATACGATCTTTCAGCAACAAGGACGACTTTGTCATATTTTTTTTATCGAATTGTTTAATAGTTATTGTAAGATGATAAACACCCATGCGGGGATTCCCTCCCAGAAATGACCAATCTAGGGTTAAGGATTGTGTGTTAACTTTTTGTTTTTATACTCACGTAATCGTGAAAAGCTTTTGCTTCACTGCTGTGCTCGCAAGAGTCGCGTCTCTCGGGTGCTGCGCAGTATAAATCCCAAAATACACTGTAAAATAGAAACAACTTAATTAAGAAACAATCTTAATTTGGAATATATATATTAGTTACGTTCCAAGGATTGAAAAAAATCCATGAAACTAATCACAACCAATTTATAGCGAAAATGCAAAAAAAAAGACGATTTTCAGTTCGTGACAAAAATGGCCAAAAGAATAAATCTAACAACTGATCTATTTCCTGAGACAATTTGGGAAAAATAACGAAAACGTTTATCGTTATTTCGCAAAAGAATTTTGCAAAGTTAATATTAATTTTTTTTAATTTCTACAATTTGTATATTGCATTTAAAAAAGTGGAAAGGAAAGCGAAAAATTATTAATGAAAATTTCGAGTGATCAGTGGTTAATTGAAATTGGTAATTAGGAATGCACTCACCACCACCACGAGTGTAGAAATCCCGGGGGCTCGCCCAGTGTGATATTTTTTTCCCATCGAATCTGCAAAATGAATTTTTTAATATTAAAATTTGAGTAAATTATGCAATCATAAAAGTCGAGTATTTAACTCATTGTAATTCATTATATTTATTAAATTTTGAATCCGCTCTGAAATGAGTCATCAGTGAAAGAGGGGTACTTTTTTACTTGCAATTCTATGGTTTATGACAATTTTTTTCATCAATTGAGTGAATAACACAATTTATTCGAGATATTAAATTTTTATTCACTATAATTTTCCTCCTCAATTAAAGAATTTTGAAAAATTGAATTTAGTATTTTCAGGACTCAATCGAAAAGTTATTTGGTCAACAATTTGAAAAATTCAAGCGTATAAATTACGCTTATGAAAATTTGTAATGTTATATTTCTGAAAGCATTTGATGGAAATAGGAGTGCAATCTCAAATTTTTCGGGCTAAGTTGATATTTGAAATTTAACCAATGCTTCCAAAAATTTAGTATTAGGATTCAGAAAAACCAATAAATATTTATCATAATTAAGCTAAAGTTTTTGCAACCATCTCTGAGTGTTCTGAATGAACTGCGATAAACTTAAATATTGGCTTAAGAATAATTCCAAAATGAGATTTTAAAAAATTGAAAACAAGAGGAATTTTTATAAAAGTTGACATTCCCAGTGTTTTTCAAAAATCTGCATACAAGTTCGCAGAACTCTCAAATTGATCCTCTCCTAGTATCTCAATTCAGTTTTTTCCTCAAAAAAATGTAAATTTTCGAATTACAATTCGCCATTACCTCGGACAGGAATGTTTGTGCTGCTTTTTGTGCGCCAACATGCAGAAGATACTCGTAGACATATAACGCAAGTCTGGAATTATACAAAGAAAAAACAGAATATTAGTAGGAAATCATTCCGCTCGTCTTAGAAAATGAATTTTCACCACCGCCTGCATGCAGCGCTACTTCACGGACGCGCGGCGTCCGTGAACCACAGTTCACACGCTCGCCCCCAAAAAATGGGCTCGTCCACATGAAACCGGCCTTTGCGACGTCTAGTTTTCGACATAGTAACGGTTGCGATCGCCATTTAAACCAAGCCTGTATTTCTTTGCCGACCGTCCCCGGCAACATCATTTTTTCTTAAGGAAGTCATTGCTGACTTACAATCCAAGAAATCGACTCAAAATTACCAAAACAAACATAGCGCATTACTGGACCTAAAGGCGGGTTCCATGCGGACGACGACAAATATCGTTCGATACACACCCGCTGGAACTTTCCTATCGCATGTTGCGACAGGGCAATTTAAAGGCTCATATTCAGAAAAAAATTTCTTCACGGCCTAGGTTTAAAAAACTATTTATCGAAAATATAAAAGTCTTACTCAGTTATAAACTCTCCAAGATTTCGTCTTCAATTTAAAAGTGAAAATAAATTTTGTTTCAATAATCTTAGACAATAAAATTTACTCCGACAAGGACATTTAGTATTCGAAACGTAGAAAGAATTGTTTCTAATTTTATTCAACAACTTGAGGACACTCCCAATGATCCGAAGAGAATTCCAAGACTTAACAAATATAGTCAACACTGAAACAAAGGTTCTAGTGTAACATAGTAAAATGTTCAATGATTTCCGCTCTGCTTCAAGTGCATTAATCGGCTGAGTGTCAACGACCCGGCCCGTCAATTCTAACGGAATCCTCCCTAGTCTTTAGTAAAAATCGAGTGAAGAAGGCATTGCCAACTATATGTATAATGTTTGTGGATGAATTGCTTCTGCAGCCAACTGAAAAGAAGAAAAAAAAAAAGACAAGAAAAGAGGAGAGAAAAAAAACGTGAAACAATTTGCGTGAGAAAAGGAGAGAAAGGGGCCTTTCTCGGTGGGCTCTTGGCTTTTATCTGGAACATACAGCGGTGCTCAATCCTAATCTCATGTATTTTCATCATAAACATGTCAGTTAAGACGAATGTCATCACATACGGATGTGCAAATTTTCCTCATTTTAATATTTTTATAGCCCCGATGAAAAAAGGGTGAGAGTAATTCGATTTATGAGGAAGATACATGGGAGAGGTGATACTCCATGACGGTACGCATCAATGAAATCAATTCAACCTTGATATATTACGTATACAAATGCTAGTGATAGGGATGGGGCAAAATGGGCTCGTCTTTAATAATAATAATTATTATTAAAATTCATTGATTCATTGTTACACTATCGCCAGGTAAAATCCGGAAGTGCAAAAATGGAACAATTGCAAGACTTCCGGATGCGAGAGAAGACTTCTCACAGTACTTCCCCAGGATTTTTTTAGAAATGTCCTGAAGAATTGGGACGCGTCCCATAGAATTTTACACCCAGGTTCCCACAGGATTTCTTCATTTACAAACTGCGCAAAGTATATGTACAGTCGGGCGATAATGATTTTCTGATATTTCTATGACTATTATGGGTATAAATGTATAGAACATTTGTAATTTGTGGTAACCAGAACATCCTACTGGACCTTAGTAGGACCTTTAAAAATCGCAAGCATAATTCATAATCAGAGTCGAGAATATTTTCTTAAATTTGATATTCATTGTGCAGAGAGGCGTTTTCAGTTTCAAATGTTCGCGCCATGGATATTTGATTTAATTTGAAATCATTCCGCATTTCTTCTGCAGGTTATGTTTTAAAATGATGATGAGAGGAAAAGTAGTGTTTTGATATTGAACCAATTGACATAAATGGAAATGCAGACGCAGATGAAAATTATACTTGTGATGCACTTAAATATATTTGCTTAAAAAGCGAATGAATGATTGCAGAATAAAAGAGCACCCATTCTGCCCCGCTCTCTCTTATTATGAGCGCTGGTGGGAGTGAGTATTGTCATTTAAAAAAATTGTGGTGTATTGAAATATGTTCTATATTCATGCTATATATAGAAACTACGAATCAGTTGGAACACACAAATTACTATTTGACTTCCGGATGCGTTAAAATTGTCCTTCAAGTAATATATACTATATATGCTACTTCTGTATTATGTTCAGTTTTCGGTCATTTTTAACGTTACTTTTTTTCATGTAATTTGCAGGAAAATGTATATAAAGACAATTACTAACATCTTCCAAATTAAAAAAAAATCAGCAATTAAAGCACATGTTTATGCACAAATCTAAAAATTTATTATTGATAACTCAGTTTGAGAAAGGTGCTTCGTAATTTGTATTTCGCGCATTTTTTGGAGAATTTTGTAAAAAAAAGCATTTGATTCCGACTATTTTTTAGTTTTGAGCAACCAGAGGTCGCTAAACAGTAAACAATTTTTATTTACACTAATTTTTATTTTTAATACACGTTTGATCGACTTTGAACATATGACGTATGCTATGTATATATTGTGGAACATTTTGAAGTGCACAGTAGTTTCGACTCAGTACAATATTGTTTCCCTTTAACAATAATAATTCACCAATTTTCCCATTTTACCCCAGTGCAAAGGCTTCAAGTAAATACGTACTTTTCCCTGGCTTGGCTGTCTGAGGGCACTGCTGACCCCTTCCCCTTAGCGTACATTGTTGTGAACTTGTCAATTTCTCCAGCGTTGAACTCGAGCTCTACTGAACAGTTCAATACCTCCAGAACAATTTTCCCAACTTCACAAATTCATTAAAAAAAAACGAAACAAGTGTCCTTCACTCCGCCAAAACGTCAAAAAAAAAATCCAAACTCAACCAAAACTTCCCGCCCGTTTTGCTCCGCCAATGGGACAAATTGCTCCGAACTATCCGAAAAAAAAAAATTAAAACAGTTCTTTATCCTTCAGCCAGTGGCTTGGCTCCTCATGGCTCCCTGTTCGTATGATCCGGTGTCGCGCGCGTCATCATAAAACAATCGAGTGTTATTCACACAAATCCTGAGACTGAAAATTGTAAAAAAATTTATACTCCAATATAACGAGTGAGTTGCCAAAGACCAACTGGAAATTCAATTGTTGGCATAAGTGAGTCTGCGAGACAAATTCGAAACTGTGGCGTTCTCAGTAAGCCGTTATTACCAATTTTTTTCTTTTCCCCTCTATCAAATTTTTGGTTCAATTTTCGATTGTTCTTCTCACTTGTATTATCACACAACTTGGGGCAAAATGGGTAGTTTGGGGGAATAAATAGGTGGAAAATTGGGAAAAATTTGTTGTGCGATAGGGGGGGACAATTTCACTTTTACTAAAATCCGGTATTTTTGGGAGTTACGCCTCTGTTGGACACTTTACTTGGCCGTCGCACCTTACTTTATCGCGCTACTAGCAAAGTACACCCCCCACAAGTAAAACTCAGTCGCGACGCTCAACACAAATGCAGGGCAATGTTGCCGGGTCACTATTGGGAAGATAGGAGAGGGGGGGGGGGAGTGGGGGTAATTGAGAAGAGTGGGAAAAGAGCGGGCGATTTTGAATTTGCCACGGTGAGTTCAGGTAGTGCACTATCCAGTGGGTTGGCAGCTGACGTATGTGTGTATTAAATAAATTATATTTTTAATCGACAACATATATATTTAGAAGCAAAAGGGCGGAAGTGCCAAAATACGAGAGTTAATTAACTCTTTTAGTTCGTACATTTGTTATATTATATTTTTGCTTCTGTTATGGTCTTTTGTTATATTGTCGATAACTTTTGCACAATTTGCGATCATTAGACAAAGTTTTGGATGGAAAATTTCCGTTTTAATTCAATAAACTGGGTAATCGTAACTGCCATGATTACCTTAATTAAGCCAAAAAAATGGACGGCTGTGAGAATTAATAAAAAAAAAATTGGTGAAAAAACGAATTGCAATTACTCAGCTATACTTAGACTTAAATACTTGAAAATTTAGGATAATACTTCTCTAAATATGAGTAATCGATGGGAAATTGTCAGGTCAATACTATACAATTGTCAGGTATTTGAGAGAATGAGCCATATATATGTGCCCGCACAGTAGAATATATGAATGTGCCGAACAAATATACATTTGGCCTATTCAATTTATCTAGTTTGTATATTAAAGAGATGAAAAATAAGTTTCGGGAGTTTTTTTCTTATATTTTTAGACGATGCGTGTTTTGCGATGTTATGTTTTTTAACCAAAATTGCGCGCGCACGTGTTATGCATGTGAATAATAAAACAGTTTAGGGTCGGTTAAGATTTTTGAATGTGCATTCGCCATATTGAGTGATTTGCAAGGGCATCAATAGGTTTCTTGCGCAGAATTATTGCCACCCATCGTTGTCTTAAGAAATGTAGTTTCGGTCAAAACTACTTGTCCTTTTCGCTCCTTTAGAATGATGAGGCTGGGGAAGATTATGTAAGATAGGGCCAAAGTAGATAGTCACTAAGTGGTAGTAATTACAATTTTTGTTGAGCGTACCCAAAACACACGTGTAAAAAGAACATTTTACGACCGAGGAACTAGATTTATCTTTATACTCATGCACGATTAAATCTCATTTTTTAAGTAGTGAGTGTTCGTAAAGTGGGCTTTAATGGACACTGTGAAAACATTATTATCAAGATTTCTGGAAAAAAAATCCTGTATCAATCTTCTTCGATATTCAGGATGAACTTATTTTATATGTTTCAATACATGATTAAAACTTTTTTTTACCTATATAGGTGAATCTACCACGTGACACTGAGCGTCGATGCAATTGAAAATTTGGACATTTATGATTAGTTTCTGAATAAAACGGACGTCAGATGATGAACCAAATCGGAACGAGAAAAGTCAATTTCGCAATTTTTTCACTTGATTTCTAAACGTCAGAAAATTCTGAATTAATTAGGACTGTTTGAACATATACGTCTCTATCAGCCACAAAAATTTTATCCACTTTTATTTATAACTCGAATTGATAATTTGTTATGCGTGAAAACGAGAAGAATGTTGAAACCCCCCGATCGCGTTATAACCAATTATTTGTCGTGCAGAGTTAGAGGAGCCTAAATTTCATGTCAACATTTTTTCTAGTGCAGACTGAGAGCTACAATAAAGTCCCATATGAAAAATCATCAACATTCTTAGTTTTGGAGATATCTGCCAAAGAAGCTTTCGGGTGACGCCGGAAAGTTTCCTCGAAGGCGCCGTCATTCTGCACTCATGAGCACGTGTAGTCGAAGAACATAATTAGCATCAACCAAACTGTGGTATGATTTTCATCTGCACCTAAATAACCTGAGTTACTTGAGGCATTAAAAAAAATTCCGCTCACCCATTTCAATTTTCGAACATATTTTCAATATAAAAATGTGATTTTTTTTAAGTCTCATTGCGCGACTGCAGACGGCCCAGGGATGTAACCCTTCAGACATGTGAAGCATACGTAGAAGAAACTTCATATTTTATTCTCATCCAATGAGGCGATTAACATTGCGGCCATCTTTTACTGAAAAATCTCAAAGTTATAATTATGAACGGACACGTTAGGAATCAACGAGATCATTATTGTCAGACACGTCAGTTCTAAATTCACTTTATTTTTGTGTTTTTTCATGTAGATCGGTTATAACAGGAGACATGGCAACGCTGACTCCAGGACTTTTTACAATCGAAATTTCCCTCTCTCTTGTTTTTAGGATTTTTCGCGGCTCTGTCTTCGTTCAGGCCAACAGTCCTCCACTACTCTCCCCGCCCCCCCTCCTCTTCTCCTCCCCCCTCGCCGCGTAACTCACCCACATAGGTCTGTATAGATGTGAGGCGATGCAAGCGCTGATTCGCCAGGGCACTATTTCTCGTGGATAACACACGGACAGTGGAAAATACAAATACAGTTTTACCTGCCCTTGTACTCGTGAATTTAAACGCATGGAGTACGCATGCGCAGAAATACCGGGAAACAGGTGCGCGCGCAATGGAGCAGTTTCAAGGGCCAGGAGCGGACAATTTCGTCTTGGTTTCCGTGAATTTTTTTGCGACTTAAATTTCAATTTTTTCGAGCGAAAATTTCCATGTGTGTGTGTGTGTGTGTGTTCATAAATTTATTTGCAATTTGCAGATGTTTGGGCAAATTAAAGTTCCACATTGTCCATCTGCTTAAACATAATGTTTGCGCTGTGTCAAATGATTGGTTAATTGATGAATTTGGCCCTAGATTCGGACTTTACAATTGGAAATCATTTTTTGGGATCTTAAGTTTATAGAGAAAAATTGATGTTGGACAGGGAATGATTATTTTATGGTGATTGATGTGGAGGCTTTCGCAATCACGCAATAGTAATGATAGATTTTATTGCTACGTCACTGATAAACTTCGCGATTCGCGATTGGTCCTAGAAACTTGCGCGTACGCGTCCGAATATTTACGTATACCAATACAAGGGTGGGGGCATCTACTTGGATATGACAGGGTGATGGGCATTTGGATGGTCTGTTTGGGGGGAGCGGGGGGAAGTGCACGATATTGTCCGATGTTGCACGAGGCCTGCCGATTTGAAATAGTCGACAATTGACGAGAGGGCGAGGGGCGCAATGGCTGTTCTCATGGGTGTGCAGCTTCCCCTCTTTCATTTTTCTCATCGAATCGATATGCCGACGAATGACAACATTATCCTAATGCACGGGTGCAGCATTATTGCTCAATACTAGACGCAGCCGATTTTTTTCCACAATTTTTGAAGTTACTCTGATGAATAAACAATATTGCAAAAGGAAGTCGGAGATTGGTCTTTCAATTTTGTGCCTTCATTCGATAGTAACAATTTTGTTTGCACATTTTTCTGCGGGGGTGTTTGATAGTTGTTGCAAAATGGAGGGATCAATTGAGGTTTGAGGTTGTCCCACTACTCCTCCAGCGTCTGTTAACAGACGATGTGGGATCCACGATATTGCGTGTATGTCGATTTTCTGTTAAAAACCGGTAAAAAAATAACGTTTTAGTACTTACTGAACATTTGAAAATGAACTATTTGAGTAATTCATAGCCATTAGTCACTCATTTATCATCCATTACAAGGATTCGTTTATCTTACAGTGAATGGTAGCGTGGATGTTGCGTGGAAGTTCAATCGCCAGGGTTGACACTATTCGGACGAACTCTGTCATCAATGTCGCCACCTAAATTGTGTTGAGGAAAATTTCGGGAGATTCATCTGGAATCAGCATCATCCAGAGATCACTTTGCAATATTTTTTTACTTATTCGATAATGTACACCCTCTCGAGTCTTTACATATTGCTTCCTTCCCCTTTCAAAAGAAGTGACAAAAGTTTTTTTAGGCTACTACAACAAGTCGCTCTGCAATATATTTAATGGTATTGAAATCGCTTCGTGCTAATACGTAACGGATATTCGTTACAAGAAGAGGGAACTGATTTAATTTCCATTGGATGTAATCATTGAACCGGTTTTCTGCTCCGACCTATCTTCATTTTTGAGAGTATCGAACCAGTGGCTTAAGAGAATCTAATCTGTAAACTTCAGATTTCAGACTTACTATTAGGTTTGGAAGAGGTTCATTTTACGTTTAAATTATTTACGACGCTATAGTTCTCGTAAAAAAAACAGAATAAGTATTAATTTACGAAATGTAAGGGGGCTTTTAAAGCATGGAGCGAGATGATTGAGAGATGGATTCCATGTAGAGACTAAATTTCTATTTCTAGAGACTCATTTTTCGCCGATTTTTAACAGAAAATCGACATCCATCCTGTCGCATGGATCCCAAATAGAGAGGGTAGCAAAACACCCTTGAGGATGGTCTGGCAAGATAGGAGAAATATTCAAAAATTGTACCTTACCAAATTCAATTTTGTTCCAATACACTGTTCGACCTGTTTATAGATATTCTGCAAAATATCAATTTACATAGTCGCTAAATAACCAAGAACATTGATTTGAAAGTCGTTATTTATGCATTACGTTAGATGAAGCATTGATACATTTAACGGATTCCCTACGTTATCCCGCAGCTGGTAATGCGAGGAATGCGATGATATTATGATTATCGACTGTCGGCAACGAAACGATCATAAAATTATCCTGGAAATTAAAACACTGTACTATATCTATCTGCAAATTTCAAGAATTCTAATGAAATACGCAAAATTGTTAAGCAATGGAATTGATCATGAGAATATTTTCGTAGGCCTATCTTTACAGTAGTTGGAAAGTTCATATTGAGTGCACGCCATCTATTAATTTAAGAGTTTTGAAATTTCATTGGTGACAGTCAAATTGGAGATGGTACGCAACTTTTAAATCTCTTGATGCTCCGACTTTTCCATCCTAGGTCGTCAAGATTTTTTGCGCGAGTTTTTGTAACTGCACATACTTCCAAAGAAAGTACTTTACGCACGAGTGTTGAACGCGTTGCTCTGTTACATCACGACTTTCCGCCCTCGGGGAATAAAGTGACGTGTGCCACAGGGGAGGAAACAATTTTCTGACGAATGTGATTTTGTAGTCACGTGTTAATAATTTACATCTCAGAGTGAATAGGATCGACCAATGCGACCGGTTACGAATTTACGCGAAAACGCGGGCGAAAAGTGTGACTTACCGCACTAGTGAAAAAATTAATATATATAGACACGAGGACATAAAAACATTTTCGGCCGACTGTGAGCTTCGCAACACTGAAGGTAGAAAAGTTACTTCCGTTAATGAGTCGAACAATATTTTCCGCGTTACTCAGCGCGTGGTGCAGCACTTTACGCACGCCGCGCTTGCGCAAAACCCGCTGCCCCGCCCTTCGTACCAAAATAGTATATTTCTCATCTAGGGAGGACAAGCAGACAACCATTCCCCACGTGCTCGCTTTGCGCGCATGTGGGCAGACAATATTTTTTTCTCGCGCACTTAGTATCTAATAAACAAAATGCAAAGTGGTTTTTGTTTACTAACTAATAAATGCAATTTTTTTGTTCTTGTTCAGGAAGTTGGGCACGAGAGTAATAAGCAATTACGATGGACGGTCCAGGAACGCTGACTTGGGATGAGTTTCTGGCGAATGCCAAGAGCTTCGCTCGACTTTCCAATGATATTTCGGACAACTGGGAACTCCGTGGTGACGAGGTACATATGCGCCGATCGATAGAGGAATGACTCTCAGCCGAGGCACTCCATTATGCACATATATTCATATGCCGTGTTGATTCACGAGTATATATATGTTGCGTATGTATTCAGGCGCCTCAATAGATGCGAATTTTGCGATGCAATGGAGATAATGATGAGGATATTGTGTGACCATAATTTTTCTAGTTTTGGTTTATTGTGGTTCTATCTCGTAAATTATTTAATCTTGCAAATTCAGGATGGCATTCTGCATGATATAATTGATGTATTTAAATTTTCGTTTTATAATTGAGTACTAAACCGAAATCAACCGATCATGAAGATCGGTTTGGGGATCGGAAGATCGAGTATCGAAATCGAAATTGAAGTTCGATTTTCATTGATAGTAGAAATTTCAGGGAAAAAGGGTGGAATGAAATGATAAGATGATACCTGGATATAAAATTTTCTGCATGGCAAATAAGTAATGAATTTGTCTTATTTATTTATTTTTGGTGACCGAAGACGATACCTGGTATGGCGTATTTATATAGGCGAATAAAAACGACGATTTCCAATGATTTGGCTGATAAATTGACTGGAAAACAAGTGGTGGATGGTTTGGAAGATTTTGAGGAAGTCGAGGATCCGTTTGAGGCGAAGCGGATGGACCAATGCCCTATATGGGTGGAACATCATGTGCTGTGGTCCATGAGCTATGGAGTGCCTGTCTTATATTTCAACGCTTGGGTATCAGGTACATTATATTATATTCCGAAGGGCGGAAATTTGGCACTCTCACGCATGATAAAATACTGGCGGATATCCTGCAGGATTTTCTTGCACATACTATGGAGAGTTCAGGCTTTTCATGCTATACCATCATCATGTTATCTCAGAAGAAAATTAGCTGAATTTATTGCAGCGAAATCAATGATTTTTTTTTTAAATGAATTCATTGAAAAAATTAACTTAATTAGTTTGATGACAATTGGAGTAATCCGAGTAATTAATGAAAACTAAAGGTGAATGAAAAAAAATAAATCCTACAAGTTGTCATAACTTATGTAGTTATTGAAAATGATGTACACAGAATATCTTTTTTGAAACACGTACCTGAAAAAGTACCCTTTTCGGCATCGTTTTCTGTGCGTAAAGTGGCACTTTTTCGCATTCTTGGAAGAGTGTGCGTAAAGTGAAAAACTGTGCGTAAAAAATCACTTTTTGACACTCAGTGCGTGAAGCCTGTTTTCACGCACGCTTCGCGTGCGCGAAAACCCGCCCACGCCCATCCTGTCAAAAAACAATGTTCGTTACTCGGGCAAAAAAACTTTTTCGGCGATTGTGAATGCAATCCTCGGCTTCGCCTCGGACTGCAACATCACAATCGCCAAAAAAGTTTTTTATGCCCTTGTTACGAAAAGTACTATTACGCACTGTTCATACTTTACGCACGATTTCGGGAAATTGCTCATTAAACCCAGCACTACTGCTGAAAAAATCGTCTAAATTTCACTTCAGTTATCAGTAACTTTTGATCAATTGTTTCTCGTTTTTTAGAAATATTATTTAAGTATCGTTTTCATATTAATTTTTTTTAATAAAGTTTTTTTTCTTTTTTGAATGGACCCCTGGACCCCGTGGAGCCTTCCCCATTGATTTTCCGCAATACAAATTTTGAAACCAGAAAACTCTGCCGAAAAGGGTATTTTTCGCACTAGTTGCTAGCAGGTTTCACTTTACGCACTAGTTGCACAATGTACTATTGAAGTTCTGTTAATTTACTAAGTTTCGAGTGTTTTACATATTCTGACCGATGTTGATAAATTTTATACACACGCGATAATTACAGAAAAAACAAAAAATGCTTGCTCCAAATTGGAAAATTGAATGCTCTCATTTTTTCAGAATCAATGATTAACAATATCTTCAACTTCGGAAAAGATATTGTTATTTCAAATTTCAAATTGGAATTCAGCGCACGACGCGTGCATTCGGGCTTGCAGGAACAATTATTGATATTTTTAAAGTCATTGACACCTCAAATTTTAGGAAAGGGTCCGACATTATTGTGACAATTTTGTGAAAATTTTATTCATTCCTTCAATTCTGATGCCCTTGGAGCTAGAGAGATTTCCTCCTAAATCTGTATTAGACCCCAATCTCTCGATTGGGCCACTCGTAATTGTTCCCTAGAAGTCTCGAGGGCTGTCTCGAAGGGAGAAATGAGGGTAAGAGGGACGAGGCAGCGGATTCGAGTAGATGAGATTGATCTGAAACGAGCGCCATACCTGCTGCTCCTGGACGTCTTATTGATATTTGATATGGTTTCATAGATTGCCAATTTCGAGATGTCAGAGGGTTGCCAGCTGGACTCCAGCAACTAGCCAATAGTAGACCGCCTCCACTATTAACGCCATAGTATCCCTAAAATGCAGTCTTTTTTGCATGAGTTGTCTTCCAAACTCAGTATCCAATGAATTTCTAAAATTTTTCATAGTATGTGCTAAATGGTTTTGGTATTTTTGCTAATTTAATATTGTTAATCTCAAAATGATAGTGAAAGTCGCCCAGATTTTTTTCGAATTTCAATTCTCAATATTGCTGTCCAGACTTTCCGGGTGTGAATGCAGTGACAGTGGAATCGATCCAAAATTTCGTACAACAGGGAGTGGGTTATAACGAGTTATCCCAGACGGTGCATCCAATCCTGGGCACAACGTTTCTCATGTTCCATCCTTGTCTATCACGAGAGCTGCTCCAAAATACGTCGAAGAGGTAAGCAAGCTCTTTAGTTCGTAGACTTGATTAATAATGAGGTCCAATTGTTTTTTTTTTCAGCAAAAACCAAGTGATCAGTTGGCTGAGCACAGTGGCACCATCGGCCCTCAACTTGACGTTGAGACCAGAGTACTTCAGGTTGACTCTGGTAGAGCACTTCACGAGCTGAGAAGTGGATAACTTCGCTTTTTGGGAAGCAGTGGATCACTGCAATACATCATAATGATATATACGAAATTATATATAACATATATATAAGACATTGAATTTCGGGAAATGATGATAAAGGTAGCGACAAGACGCTTTTATTAGCCGAGGACAAAAGTTGAATAACTCCGCAGGGGTGCATCGGACAGGAAAATCGCAAAGGAACTTTCGAACTTAAATTTCGTCCCCTATAAATACACCCTCCCCCGACCCCTCCCTCCGAGGAAAGTCCGCTGTTTAGGGACACCCTGTATATATTTCCGATCTCTTGTTGGAATCAGGGGACTTGGAGAAATTAAAACCGCATTAGTTAAATTGCCAGGTGGATCGACCTTGAGTAGAATTATTTTAGATTCCCCGGGCTCTTGACTCCATCAATGTCAGGTCACATTAATGTTACGAAAATTTGGAAATAGGAGAAACAAGAGATACAACAATTATCCCATCAACATAATAGGCAAATGTAATTTCTCAAATAGTTTATATTACTCAGCATCAGTTTTGGGCGTTTCATTAAAGCCATGTATAATTTTATAGATATAGAATTATATTCTGCATTTTTATAGAACGTTAGAAGTTGGATAGGTCAAATATAATTGATTGTTTCTTTTAATCCTTGATGCTTGACTCAGATAAATAATGATCAATAAGTATTCGTTGAATAAGTATTTATATTGTTATGCATTTTACATATTTACATATTTATATATTTATATATCTTATATTTTTAATAATGTACATACCCTCCGGGTCTTTGCATGTTCCTCCCTTTCCCGTTTCTCCTAAAATAATGAATTAGTTAAGCACTTAAAGGAGGATCCTTATAGCGATGTTAAAAAACAATAAAAAGAAAAAGAAAAAAAAAGCTATTACATAGTTCATATCTTGTATAGAGTAAGTACACAGTCAGTTTTTTTAATGACATTGATTATGCTTTATATAGCACATAATGTTTTCTGTCATCAAACTTGGGAATTAATTAAGAATTTTATCACTTAATCAGTAATTTTATTTATAATTAATTTTAGGAGCCTGAATAATATGGTAATAGTATATAATCGGGAATAATATGATGATATGATAATTCTATTAAACTCAGATTTTGCTGTAAAATATAATGAACTCTCTGATAACTTATAAGAATTTTACCGAAAAAAAAATGAAAATAAATAAATAAATAAAAAATAAACATATATTTCTGAAATATAGTAGAACAAACTTTGCATTTGCAGTTGGTAAAATTCTCTTTGGATTTTTCGATAATTATGGGGCAGTGGATTGAGAGGTCGTACGAAAAAATGTCTAAAAAAATATTACAGGATTCTACATCAGTATCCTAACTACCCTAACTATTAGAGTCTGCCATAGGTATACCCGGGAAAATATATACATATATAGCGATACAGAAATTGTAGCGAGTGTTAGAAAATTTCAGAATATCTGCTAGCCTCTCGAAAATCGTTCAGAAAAGATCTTTCAGAAATTTCCAAAAAAAGAAATGTAAAGAATTCCAAAAATTGCGATGAAGTTCTAGACTTGGAGAAAGTTAGAAAAGAAATTCAATGGTTTGCGAAATTCCAGTAATCTTCAGCACTTCTGAAGTTGTAAAAAAATTTAACGATATTTAAAACCTAACTTAGTGTTTCACATTTTTAATTACAAATCAGTTCCACTACGGACAAAACTTCACTTGGTATGTTGACTCTCTGTATGTAATACCCTCTGTGTGTGTGTGTGTGTGTGCAACGTTTTCTGCCACACATACTGTATAAAAAGAAAAATGTTCTTCACCACAAATGCATATTTTAAGTTGCATTTTTTTCTTTGGTAATTCGTATAGTTAAGGGGTAATCGCAGGTAGAATCGGCGAAATAAAAATAAGAGGCATAGTACTTATGCCATTCGTTACTCCACAACGAAACTATCGTGGATTACCAATTTTGAAGGGCTTGGAGTGTTACAACTGAGAATTCCTCTTGAATTTTTCTTCCGCTATTCAATTAAAAATAATGATGAGATGAGACACAACTAGTGACACGTGGAGAAAAAACAAATAGGGAGAACTGTCTGTGCCGGAATTAGAAATGAGGCATCTTTTTCAGCTGACGGAAAATTATGATGACCAGAAATGTTTTTCTGGGGCGTTAGTTTTTTTGTAGGACTCATAAATTCTGCCCCTCCAAATTATTTTCCCAACAATTTTATAAATTCTGAAAATTTCCAGAAAATGTCAATAATTCCAAGGATGTCAGCGTGTTACTTGCCAACAAAAATAATAACTTCCCAATAGAAATTAGAAAAAATTATTCCTAAGATCTCTGAAAATTGATTATCTCCATAACAAGTGGCTTAACACGAAAATTGTATAAGATATTTTTGACAGAGACTCGTGCTATGGTAAAACGGAGAAGCGAAGAAAAATCTCGAAATACAATCGAATGACCGTGAACATGATATCTCGAAAATATTTCGATATCGCGTAAGAAGAAATGTCTCGAAAACTGTAAGGTGAAATTGACGCGACAGCAGTCAGGGCCGCGAGAATAGGGCATGCGCCACCGATCTCGTGTAGTAAAAGGGAGACCATCGAAAGTACCGATATATATCGGAAATATCGAAAAGCGTGAGACGGGAACCGACGCGCCACCAGTTGGTGCGGCGAGAAAGGGAAATGCGTGTCCGGAGCAACAACTGCTTCATTGGTTTTGATAATAACTGACGAACATGAGTCGTTGAATAGATCCACATGTGGGTGCCGCTTCAGGAGGAGCTGGACCACAGTCCACGCTTGAGGGGCTGGAGAGGAGGTGTTCAAGTTACTGCTCATATAGAGGGGATAGAACAACGTGCTCGACCTGGAACTCTCAAGTGGAACTCGCAAGTAGAATTTTGAAATTTAAGTCGTTGATCGGCGCATGATCAACTGCATCGGTAATAACTTTAATAAGGAAGATAATAAGTTTTGCCACGTTGTCGTTCAAGTGTGAGCTAATCAAATTGCGCGTTTTGAGTTGAGGGTAGTTAGCTCCTCCGTTGGGTAGGATCCATCCTCTCTCCAAGTCAGGAGCTTTAAAAAAAACGTCTTTGAACTGGAGTCTAAGTGGGTCATTGGCAAAGCTTACACAAATTTTTAAATGATGGTAATCCGTCCTTAACGCTTTCGAATAACCAATAGAAAATGCGGGAGTTTCAAACTGAAAATTGAGCGCTCCTGACTTCGCAAGAGGTGCGCGCGCGTTTCCCTACCCTCTATTGGTCCCGCTCGCAGGCGCTATGGTGAAGGCGACCTGTGATTGGCTGCCGCGGGCAGAGGCACTTCTCGTCACGTCACGGCTGGGTTCAGGTGACTGGACAATCGTTTCGTATAGGCGATCAGTGGAAAAAACTGCGGAAAATTCTTTTGGCTAGTATTTTTCTTCACTGTGAAGTACATATCTTAGAAAAGAAAATATTAAAAGAAACCTACGGACCTAGATTGGAAAGATGACAAAAAGTTGACATTTCAGAATCTCTTTCCCAAAACTGTTGAGAATTCGAAGGATTGAAAAAGATTGAGAGATCTTCACGGACTGAAAAAAAAAAATTAAATCTGGAATTTCAAAATTGAAATTTTTTTTTTTTGAGAATGTCAAGAATTTGCATAATTTGAGGAAAATTCATAAATTTCGAACATTTTAATAGGATTCCATGAAAGTTGAAAAAAAAACTTTCTACTGTTATGACAATGTCTGGATCTTTCAAAACGTCAATTTGGAATCCCTGACAAGTCGATTGATGTTTAGGGGAGCATCACTTCAGCAAAAGCTCACCCGTCTATCTCGTCAGTTTCACTTATCACTTCTCCGCACCGGGCGCTCTTCCCCGAAATCGGCTTGACCATCTGCCGAGGATTTCATTTAATCAATGAACGTTCACGTCGGTGGGTTAAATCCTCTCATTATTCTCGGGATGCTGCGAGTGGAATGGAACGTACACACATATATGCTATTGATGATGAGATTATTGATCCCGGGAGAGACAAAGCTCGTGCGAAATCCCAGTTCTGGGACTCCATTTGCCAATTGCGATTTTAAATTAAATCCACACGTTAAAATCCATGAATTCTTTCGTGCTGAACAAAATAATCAGATGATTTGGTCCATTTGGTTTTGAACGGATTTTTTTTTGCCTTTTCGAAACGCTTCCAAAAAATTTTCGACTCAGTGAACTTAAATCAAGAATTTTGTTTTCGCTCCGTTGAACCGGAAATTTTTTATATTTTATCCTCGAATCAAAAAAATTTGCGTCTTTTCAAATTTCGCGCTCTGCACGCTCCCAATGTTAATGCCATATGTTGTAATATTTGAGATATTTAGAGATGCCATTAATATGGGGATAATGTCAATCAAATTTTTCTCTGTAAAATTCAACGGCCAACCGCTCATGTTCATTCCATTACTCGATAATGAATCAACGTATCATTCCGAGCATCATTGCATCATTGAATAAACGAACAAAAGGAGTAACCGAGACCTATGGCTCATACTCATTACTCGGAAGCCCTCATTAAATTCTCAATGAACCCTATTTCTAATGAATAGTCACCATTCATTGCCGATGCATAGCGCTTCACTCGACTCATGATCAATTTTTTCCGTTCAGTAAATTCGAAGAATTTTTTTTGCCGATATCTTTTATTGTTTGTCTTCAGTACAAGTTTTAAATAATATTTGAATTTTTAATTCTTAATTTTCTGGTAGGGGATGTCATGGTTTTTATACCCGAAATGAAAATTCCGTTTTTTATTCTATTTCCACTTGCGTTTATGTATATATGTATATATGTATATATGTATATATGTATATATGTATATATGTATATATGTATATATGTATATATGTATATATGTATATATGTATATATGTATATATGTATATATGTATATATGTATATATGTATATATGTATATATGTATATATGTATATATGTATATGCCGTGTACCCCAAGTTTTGTAATTTCAAAAATATTGAGATTTTGAAATTTTTGAAATCTTCAAATTTCTTATTTTTCAACATAAGTGAATAAATGAATGATAAAAAATGAAGGAGATATTCAATCTCCGAGCACTTAACGGCCATTCAATTAGTAGAATGGAACTTCGTTTGAAGGCAAATCTAAATTTTCTTGGATTGTTCTACAAATGCAGAAGATAAGAGGCTGAAGTTTACGATGAGGAGAAAAATTGCGGGAGACAATTCAAGTGAATTATAATTTAATTGGAGGGTTTAAGCATGTTCTGCGGATATTGAGGGCTCTTGAAAAATACAAACGGGTATTAAAAATTTTCCTGATATACCAATTAATGGCTTGGGAGGCAGTGCAAAAAAATTGAATTTACGTAATCGAATTAATTGGTCAATTTCTGACTCTATTAGAGTCCTCTAAAGACCCTTCACCCTCGCGGGTTAAGAAGGAATTTTTTAATTCTGAATTTGAAACATTTTTGACTGCAAGCATTTGCGATTGTTGACTCAGACGTTTAATGATTTTCTTGAAAAATCTCCTTAACCAACGGTTTTAAGCAAAATTCTTAAAAAATGTTTTTTGTAAAGAATTGTATTTCTGACAAAAAAAGTAATAGTCGAAATTCTCTCCGTCGACTCACTCTCGAGATAGATTCGGAATTCCACTAAACGGGATGTGAGTCTGATAGCGTATCAGGACGGACCAGCAACTTTTAGGTCACCCTATGCCCTTAATTATGACTCTTACGAAAGAAAGTCATATGACATAAAATGTGTATCTTCACGCGAGGAATAATATCTATTTAACACTTTTTTTTCCATCTCTAAGCGTTCACATAATACACCGTTATGAACTGAATGTAAACAGATGTAAGCTGAGTTCATGCCATTCGATTGCGCTTTCTAAATTTATAAAAAGATTATAAAGATCGTAAAAAGTGGGGGATTTTTTGAATTTCATGATACTTTTGAAGATTTCAAAATTTTTGAATTTTTGATTTTTTTTTTAATTTTCTGACCCTTTTTTTGTGTGTATGTTTTTATAATATTTGTTTCTCATATGAAGAAATGATTAATCATTTGATTAGTGAGTATTATTAAATTAAAAGAATATTAAGTGAACGCTCAATTACGAACACTCAACTCAGATTTAATTACTTTAATGAAATTTCAATTATACGTGAGTCTGGATTCCTATCAATTGTTCCATTGATGCTGAGTATGAGGAACGGAAGTCTCGGCGGGGCTAAAAAACCAGGAAGGAGCGTGAAAAAGAGGGGTGAAAAAATGGAGAATACGGGAAGATGGAGTGAGTGGGAAGACTAAACGTCAACCAAGGTGGATCCTTGGGGATGGCTCGTTGCTATGGTTACGTGGAAGCTGCCGCTTGTTGCGTACCTGGTAGCTCAGCTCAAATCCCACCCACTCGATCGCTCACCCGCGTCTCCCACGACCCACTAAGTCTGATAAAACAGAGGAAATAGTGAGGAGAGGAGGAATAAAATGATGGGAGAACATTGGGAACTGCAAGAAATAACTTCTAAAGCTCAAGATATTGGAGCTGTATTGAGAGGTGGAAAAGAAAAATTATTTTATTGGGATACTTTTTCTGGCTTTAGTTCTCAATGCGAGATCTACCATGATAGGGGAAGTTACTCAAGTGATTTTCAAATTGGAAAAATTGAAATTCCCAAATTTTCAAAATTTTAAAAATTTCCAAATTTTTAAGATTTTTCAATTTTCACAATTTTCACAATTTTCAAATTTTCAAATTTTCAAAGTTTCAAAATTTTCAAATTTTCAAAATTGTCAAATTGTCAAATTTTCAAAATTTTCAAATTGTCAAATTGTCAAATTGTCAAATTTTCAAAATTTTCAAAAATTTTCAAAATTTTCAAAATTTTCAGAATTTTCAAAATTTTCAAAATTTTCAAAATTTTCAAAATTCTCAAAATTTTCAAAATTTTCAAAATTTTTAAAATTTTCCAAATTTTTAAATTTCCAAAATTAACTCACCGCTCTATATTTTCAATAAAAATTTTTTTTTTGAAAAAGCAAAACATTTGGTTTTCAAATTTTTTGTGCTCAAATATTTCTCATAATTTGATCTGCTATCAGATAAGACTTCGCACCTTGGTCCCAGATGACAGACCCATAGTAAAAAAAAGATGGCATATAAAAAGAAGTATCGCTATCTCCCTTAGTACCGGGGATATTCACAAAACCCTTCAAAAAGTCCGTTTGAAGTTGAACCCCCCGTTAACTTCATTTGTCATGAAACTTACCCTGGCCCCCCTGCCCACCCCCTTGCGCCCTATAACAAAGCCCCTGGTACCATTTACCTTTGAATTCGTGTCAATTTTAACGAGGCGCTAGTGAGCAACCAGCGTTTTATTCGCGCCTTTTTCACCCCCCCCCCACCCCACCCCACCGGGCGGCCCTTTCCTTTCTGTCCCAACCTATTCTTCGATAACGAGTGCCCCAGTGTGACGACCCCCTGAACTCCCGTACTTTAGCTGGGGAACAAGAAAAGGACAGAGAAAAAAAAGGCCGCAGCTACGTGAGATAAAATATGCTGGGACAAATTGTTTCTCGAAATCTATGAAGGACTTTTTCGCATTAAAAAAATTTTTTTTTTACTTTTTTACTGGTTTTTCAGGTCTGTCGATTTTTTTCGATTCCTCAAGTTTTTCAAATTTTTGAAAGTGTGAATGTTTTTTTTGGAGATATTTGAAATTTTCGAAATTGTTGAAGATTTCGAAATTGGTAAAATTTTAGAAATTTTTTGAAATTTTAGAAAGTGTTAGGATTTGCCAAATTGATGCGCACTTGAAGTTTTATCAGATAAAAATTAGCGAGACACAAACACATATACACACATGTTCATCTCAATTGATCAATGTTCATAATAAAACACTTTCTCACAAAATGCAAAATTGAATTCTTAAGGTAACCCTCAATTTCCTAAGTTCTGCTTTTCATTTCCGCGGACGGTGGCAATCGGAAGACTGCCTGATGGTCCATAACTCGAAGAAATTATGGAGAAATAAAATAACTCGATGATTGGAAATATTTTCCAAGCAATCAATCGCCATCCTCAAGCTTGTGGTCTGTGTCAAGAGTCTCTCGCATAATGAAACTAATTAAATTTTAGCAAATGAAATTTGGTGGTCGCCATCTTGGCGGTCGAGCGCTATGTTTTTATCAGCAAAAAAATATTGGTAATTAGCAGAATTATTTTTGGACTTGTGTCAAATTTTTCATGTGAGAATTTGGAATAAAAATCGCAATTTTTGGAGCGTTTATCTCAATTTGAATTATACATTGGAGATCAATTTGCTTTTTTTTTATAAAGAAGAAATTATTGGTCCCGTGGTTTATCATAGAATCTACAATGTTGACTTTTTTTTGTCGTTTTGGAAAATTGGCATTTTTCGAATTTCAAAGAGGACTTTTTAATTTTGAAAAGAATTTTGAAAGTATCAAGATTTTTGGTTGCCGAAACGGTAAATTTTTTTTTGACACTTTTAAAATGTTTTATCGATTTGTGAAATATTATTTTTTCTTTTTTTTTTGGGGCATTTTGAAATTTGTGATTTCATGGAAAATTCCTGTGATTCTCGATTTTTTAAAAATATTTTGAGTTTTCTTGGAAATCAAGACATTTTTTGAAGTTTCGATTTTTTTTTTGTAATTCTGAAATTTTTCGACAATTAGGAAATATTAGAAAAAAATTAAGATTTTTTCTTTTTCTTTCACTAAAATCACCGCACAAATTAAAAACATTATTAATACATTAAATCCTGTTAAGTTAGTTATTTCTGCAATTTCTGATATTCCATGATATATATGATGACCTTTAAAAAAAGAATAACATAGACTTTCTCTATATTTCATATCTATGATTATTTATATAAATCTCAACTTCCTTCCCGAACTTTTACATGAACGAGCTTTCAAGGAAGTCGCAAACTTTCCCCCGGATAAAGCCCAAACAATAAACTTTCAGTAATCTCACTTTTCCGTGTCACTATATATATATATATTCATTTTTGACAGTATAGATGTGTGTATGTATGATAATATGACGATTTCTAACCTCCGTCCTTCTCTCTTGTACTCCCCACAGTAGTCGCTCTTCAGCATTTCATGAGTAGGGCGTACTGGACACCCATCCATGCGGCTGGGGCCGACTTTCGCCACTTAGGCCATCGTACTTGTAAACACAGGGTAAACCCCCAGAAATCTCTATGCTACGATGGTAGGCCCTTATGACGGAACACTCCCCCCCGCCCTCTCCCTCGTGAGTCGGGTTAGGTTCCCGCCCGGCCGTGCAGTCTCATTTTATGGGTATCGCCGATAGTACACAGGGAATGTTCCTGCTATCGGCCGGAATCCATGAGAAAATATTTCATCATGTGAAACATTGTCCTCCGGGTGAGCGGGAACGTATCCCCACTATACCAGTATAGACACTCCATCATACACACAGGCAGATCTTGTATACACTATACCAGAGTTTCCACAATATATATATATATATATATATATATATGTGTGCGTGGGTGGGTGTGTGTGTGGGTGGGTGTGTGTGTGGGTGGGTGTATGGGTGCGTAGGTGTATGGGTGTGTGGGTGTATGGGTGGGTGGGTGTATGTGTGTGTGTGTGGGTGGCTGGGGGGCTGGGTGGGTGGGGGGCTGGGTGGGTGGGGGGCTGGGTGGGTGGGGGGCTGGGTGGGTGGGGGGCTGGGTGGGTGGGGAGCTGGGTGGGTGGGGAGCTGGGTGAGTGGGGGGCTGGGTGGGTGGGGGGCTGGGTGGGTGGGGGACTGGGTTGGGTGGGGGGCTGGATGGGTGGGTGGGTGTTGGTGTCCGTGGGTGGGTGGGTCATGAACAAATTTGTATTCACGGGTCCTCGTGAACGAGTAGGAGGATTTAACTTTTTTTTTTTCAATCAACGGAGATTTGCTCAACTGAGTTCTGAAAATACTTTCAAGTGGATTGCTGCTGGGGAAAAATGGGGGAATTTGGGTAATCGTAAATCGTTATTGCTGGAAATTAATTGCTTTTTGTTAAAAGCCCTCCATGGAAATTTCTCTCTAATCCTACTGATTAACGGCAAAATCGGCAATATACTCGTAATTGGATGTTACATGGACTTTTGGCATGACCTGTAGGTGCCTGAATGCGAAAATAGAGAAGTTATTGTTTCGAATAACAAATGTGGGTGGCATTTTAGATTGTATAGCCTCCTGATTTTTTCGATTTGTTTTCTTCCGACCTCTACCCCACCTCCTCCCATTCCCACCCCCTCCCACATGGCGTCAAGGAAGCACTTTTTCCTATAGTGTACCTTCAGCATGTTTCCTTGGAGTGAGTAGGGAAACCATGGAAAACCGCGATTTGCATAGCCGTTTCATTTTCCAAAACTTGTCATTGTGACAAGAAATTCGTTGCTTGATAATTTTCAAGGGTGAAATTCTCCATGGTGAGTATTAGAGGAGTGAAGCGTATAGAGAAGCTTCTTGCTTCAAGGAATCGTGTATTGTACTGGGTGCGAACGCTCTTCGATTGAATGATATGCCAACTTATGCCAAAGCAGAAAATAATGAAACTAATAACACGATACTGGTGACAAATATTTGACGTTTTGCCGGTAGTAACTACTAATCAGATCTGACCCCTCAGATACGCAATTAAGATATTTTCTTCTCGAGCAAGATAAATAAGCCAACAATCTTGTAATTCATCAAAGTAAGAATTCAGATGCTGTGTGAGGTAATGATATATTTGACTATAGAAAATGTGCAGTTGAACATAAAGTATATTGTTTTTTTAACTGACTATAAACTGAGTAGGAACAAGTAATTTGTTACTCACTACAAAGTAGCAAGTTATTTCCAATGATTACAATTTTGTATCGAACAAGGATTAAATTGGATTTATTTAGGAGGAAATTCCGAATGAGCTTCCTGTTCCTTGGGACAAGTAATTACTGTTTGTTTAGCATCCTTCGTTACTGCAGCGAAGCGGCATTTCTACAGTCTTCCCTCTTAGATAAAATAAATTCTCCACAATCGACACCACTTCTCGTCTCGCCACGACAAGATGGATTATTTTCACTCTTTTGTTGCGGTATTGGCGAACCATAGATGAAGCTCACTTTTTCAGGAAACTTAGATAAAAGCAAGAGATAAATCTAGCTTTTTTATTTAAACACACTTTTTTGTTCTGAATATTTTTTATTTATAAACTATCAGAGAGAGGAGAAATGTCATAATCTGGGGTTTTGTAATTTTACATGCAAAAGTTGAAATTATAAAACGAATTGTTATCTCGTCTTGTCTCGACTCTCTCGTCTTGTCTCGACTTCTCGTCTTGTCTCGACCCTCTCGTCTTCTCTCGACCCTCTCGTCTTCTCTCGACTCTCTCGTCTTCTCTCGACTCTCTCGTCTTCTCTCGATTCTCTCGTCTTCTCTCGACTCTCTCGTCTTTTCTCGACTTCTCGTCTTATCTCGACTCTCTCGTCTTCTCTCGACTCTCTCGTCTTCTCTCGACTCTCTCGTCTTCTCTCGACTCTATCGTCTTCTCTCGACTCTCTCGTATTGTCTCGACTCTCTCGTATTGTCTCGACTTGACGATAATCATGAAATTGCTCTCGCGTACTGTATCGAGTTTCAATTATCTCGGCTTGTTTCGTTTCTCTCGTCTATCGCAGCAACACCCCGTGGCGCAATTCTTGCGATGCTACAGAACAACTCACACGAGTAATTGAATAATTAATACTTCATGTAGAATACGACAGATAGATAGCAAAAATGTTGAAGAACACCGCTTAATAAATGTATTAGTTTCATTGTACAGTGCTGTAGCAGTCTTATACCTATATATAAAGCCCGGGACTTTTGCACAGTACCGCTCGGAGCACTTGAAATTTTTTTAACGGCATGTGAGTTTGTTCTTCATGGTACTGCGAGATATTGTAATTTTTTCCATTACATTCTGCACCTTATAAATTAATTTTATCCCCTCTATTGAATGCATATACTTCATGAAGAAATCGAAGAAATAGCGAAGTTTAAAAAAGGTAAGACCCCGGATATATATATAACAACGCGATGAATTTCAATTAATTTGAGAGCAATTTTCACGCAATGTTCCTTCTCTGCCGGTCATCGTCATTGGCAAAAGTAAAGTGAGTAAACAAATTAGTAGTGGGTGGTATTTGCGCCCACTTTGCGTTCGGTAATATATCCGATTCGCGTGTACTCCTTCTCCGTGTTCCTGATACGGTTGTCCATGAGGGACTAGTTCGGTCATTTAAATTCATTGTTTCGTAAATTTACGGTTTTTTAGATCGCTGCATTATCAGGAATGTTGGGCAGGGCGAAGCACGAGACTTCAGCCTGGTATAGTTACAGGGAAGGGTTCAGGGGCCAGTCAATAGCGCTTCTTCAGTTTCGCGCCAAATGTTGAAAATTTGAATATTTTTGAAACCGGAAATGGCAAAAGAAATGCAAACGGTCAACAGCTCCTGCATTTTCCTGTGTTCCCCATTCACGCAGTTGTCGCAAATGTCACAGTTGTCACAGACAGGCAGACCCTGGACTTCACCAATGACATCTCCATGTCTGAATGTGCGCAAAACTGAAAGGCGCGAAATTTAAACAATTCTAAACCTTAACCCCGGCGGTTGAAATTTGCCACAATTCTGGGTCATAGTGTAGAGTTGCCAAGGCAATTGCACTGTCAAAAACTTCAATATTCCAATCATGGTAAATTTTGGAAAACGCGGCATTTTTCGAAAATTTTTTACAAAAAATGGCATATTTAAAATCGGCAAAATAAGTGTCAAGTTTCTCCAAAAAATTCCATTGATTGGCTTTTGCTTTTTTTGGTGATGGCTGTAGTTAGTGGAGTTGCTACAGTTGATAGGTCCACCCTGGACATCTCCAATGACACCTCCACCTCCGTATTTGTGCGCTGCCACCACTGCCACCACTCGGTTTTGGCTGCCGCTGGCGTCTCTCGCTGCTCCACGCCACAAGTGTTCGTGGCGTGATCGCGCGAAGAGCTGCCGCTCCGTTTTTCCATACGTGTCGCTAACACGCTACACGACGCGAGGTCTGTGATTTATATTGGATTAATGAGTAAAAGTTGACGATTAGCGCTGGAGGGAGTCAAAAATTTTTTTTTGCAATTTTAAAAGTTTGAAAATTTGGGGAGAGCGAAGGAAAATATTGAAAAATTGGAGACATTTATTATGTTCCGTCCTGCGAAAACATGGTCCATTAATTTGTTTCATTGAAGAAAAAGCGCTATTGTGATTATTTAATCCAAACACGGAATGGGTTTTTTTTTATCGAGATGGCTTTTAAGGTTTGAAACAGTTTTCCGAAAATGAGTATTATTGTGCAATCGTTAAACAACATTTTAAGCCACTTTTGGGTGTTGTGACGTGATTATAGTGAGAAATTTTTGTTGATTTTGTTAAGGGGCAACGTCGTTGGCGAGCTAGCAAGAAACATTGTGTAGACTTATTTGGTTTTGACAGTTTAGAGTAGTTGACAACCCAAAATTATTTCCGAAAGAAAAATTTTGGGCACTCTTTTCGCGCATCTTTTTATTAATTCGCGGGTTTGAGATGACACGCTCCGGCAATTCGACGTTTTTACACCCACAAATTCCTCTTTGTAAAATGAACATTTTAATAATTTTTGGTCAGTAAAAAATACATCCCCGGAGTGTTTTTATCCTTAATTTTTTCAAAATATTCAGTGAATCAAAATTGTGATTTTTAGATGCAAAAATATTTGAGGGCCCCCAAAAATCCGGACTTAAAAAATTACATATTTCACATAATTCCACGTAAAGTTTTCAATCAAATTGTAAATACAATTACGGACTTGGAATTTTAACGCATACCAGGACCAGTATTTATTAATAATTTTTTTTTCATGTTTTTCTAAATTTTGGAAATTTTGATTAATTAATGCGAATTTTTGGATTTCATTTCTTGGATACTAAAAAATTTTTTTTTTAATTTTTTCGAAAATCAATATATTTATTTAACCTAGAAAAAAATTATGTTTCATTAAAAAAAATTTTTAATCAATTTTCCTGCAATAGTGTTTGCACTAAAAAAAAATTGGCGATTTGTTTTTTTTACTATTATGGTTATTTTTATTTCATAATTTTGAAATATTTGGGTAGTTTGATGTGTTTATAATGACATTAGTGTTTGTCAGGGTCGATCGAACGATCGCTCGCCTCCCGTAAGTCAAGTAGGCGTGATGAGGGTGCGCCTTCCCTTTACCATCCTTTGTGCCAAAGTAATCGCAGGCTTGGACCATTTTTCAGGATTTTTTCAATAAAACGAGGGAAACATTCCGGAGATCCTAAGTAGTATTTCGCCATGGAAAAAAAAAATCCCAGTTGTTTTAATGGTGGTAACATAGAATACCTGTTGTGAAGTGCTGGAACGAGGTAACCTACCTGCAGGCTCGGTCTTTGCTGAATATCTCAGAAGCAAGGGGAGATGGAAAAGACTTTGTAAGAAACTTTTTGTCGAGATAATCAAGCTCTACAAAAAAGGTCATATGAAGATCATCTCTAAGTCCCTGGGAATTCGAGTTATCCATCAAAAACCGAAGTTGCCGATAAATGCACCTCGTTTCCAGATACAAAATTAGGAAATTGTTTTTTTCAATTTCTCTCTCAAAATTTCAATTTTCTTGCTCGATTTTTCCGAATTCTTGACGTTTTTTGAGAACATAAATTTTTTGAAAAATCTCCAAATTTCGGAAGTTTTAAAAAATTCCAAGACTTCTTAGATCAATTCAGTCAAAAAAAAAAAAAAAAAAAAAAAAAATTCTCAGAAAAAAAATAAGAATAAAAAAAAATTACTTATATCGCAAAATTAATAAATTGAAAAAAAAGCCTCAACAAATAACTCTAAGTAACAAAAAAAAAAAAATCAAAATAACCCTAATATATATCACATCTTCTGTGATAGCTGATACGATCGTAAGCGCCAAAATAAGGGGCCGGATACCCGTCACCTACTGGATGAGGGTCTTTCCTCCTTTTATCATCTTCCCTCGTGATACGTAATATTGTTCCGTGTCCTCGCTCCGCAAACACTGTCTTGACGCAAAAAAAGGGGCAAAGAAAGAAAAAAAAAAATAATCGCGTCCTCGGTGATAAGTCGCGGATGCTGAAACGCGGGAGGCGGGGGGGGGGCGGGCGGGGGGCGGCCCAGGATGAATGTGCTTGGGGAACTAGTTGCGAGACGATAGGGTGGGCTATACCGATGTGCAGTGACACGAGGCCTCCACAGGAAGAGTTAAATGAAGTGGAATTGAGGAGATAAAGTCAGTTGATCACTGCTGGACCAGTGGAACTGTGAATTTTAAATGCGATACACTGTTGCAAAAAAGTTTCAAAAATTTTTGGTTTTTTGCGTTTGGACATTTTTTTTTGGGGGGAAAAAAATTAACAGAGACATTCCCATCTAATCTTTTTCAAATTAGTACATTTCGATATCTCGAAACGATCGATCATTCTCACCATTGAAATGAATAAATCCTCGAGTTGAAAGGCGCATTTAGTTCCGCGCCGTGAAAGCACTTGACACCCCTGCCCTATTGGTAGGTGGAATAGGGGGTGTGTAGGGCACCCCAGCAATTTTCCAACCGCTGTGTTAACCCCTCTGGCCACTCGATTGTCGATCTTGAATCGAGGTCACTCTATCGCCCAGAAAATAGAAGGAAAAACCTCCATTTGTGGAGAAACAATAGGCGCCCAGAACTTTTCTCTAATAATTCCATTTTCCGTGCTCAGCATTGACCCCCTGATAGCGCGCAAATCGGAAATGTCTGTTGAGAGTGCTAATTGAAAAAAAAAGACAAAAAAAATGTAAAACGGTGGCGGTTAATTCTCAGCGAAAATTCACAAAAATTTTGTGAAAGATTTTTAGAATTCGAATTTTTTGATAATGTTCCAACCTCTTAAAGATCCAAAAATTTGGAAAGAAAAATTGAAAAAAAATTTTTGACGGATTTTAAAAGGATTGGCAACTTTCGAAGTTGGGGGGAAAATGGGATTTTTTTTTCACGAAATGTTATGGAGAATACTAAAAACTACATTTTGAAGTAGAAACAAAATTGGTGTTGCTCCACAACATCATCAATAGCCTCACGAAGGAGTCCAGAACACAATAACCCACGACAGTTGATTCAAAAGCACAATGTGGCATGACGAAAACTAGAGCGGACCCCGAAAGCGCTTGAAATGTAGCAGGAAAAACCAGGTCTCGGGCTGATGTGCGTCGATGCTAAAAGCTCTCTTCCACTTTGGCAGGAAGGATACAGGAACAAAGAAATACTTAAAAGTCTCCATTGCGGATGGAAAAGCTCCGGAAATTCGAAAAAAAAATCATCGTTCGAAAAAGCGAAATCGCTCATTTCTCATGGCACTATTGCCACGTTTTCCCGTGAAATCATATCATAAAAGTGGTGATTTCGTTTCAAATCTTCTTCTGAATTTTCGGTGGGGTGACGTTATTGTCATTACAGCGATATGTGTTTTTTTATGTTGCCTCCGTCCCTCTTTCTTGTACTCCCTACGGCAGCTGCTCTTGAGGCCTTCGTCGGTAGGGCGTCCTGGACACCCATCCATGTGGCATCCTTCAAAAAATTAACTAAAGTCTATATCAACTTAAAATGATTGTGATTTCCAGAAATGTGGTATAGGCTTTCCAAAACTGTCAACATCCTGCCAAAATTCCCCCATAACTAGGTCAGAGAAAAAGTTTTTTCAAGTACACACACATATGGGAAAAGTTCTAATGTTCATTTCAAAATTGGAGGACTTTACAAACTCAGTAGTGGTCCCCTTAGCTTTGTCTCTCTTGTGTATACCGCCAAAATGAAAATTCTCATTATCAGATACTAGTAGGGTATATTGGCAGATTGCGGTCGAAAGTAATCTGAGTCAAAGTCCATATAAATTGTTACTTTAACTAAGAAGCACCTGGGGAAAAGTCTCATATCACCACTCACTCCCCCACCCACTTACCCACCCATCCACACCCACCCACCCAACCAACCACACCCACCCCCACCCACCCAACCACACAGATCCACCCACCCAACCACGCACACCCACCCACTCACCCACACACACACCGAGCCACACAGACACCCACCCACTCACCCACCCACACACCCAAAAAAAAACACTCAAAAAAAAAAAAACAAAAAAACCACACCCACACACACACACACACACACACATGCATGTGAGGTTTACCCTATGTTTAGAAATACGATGACATGATGACCCAAAAGCACTTGCCGTGGGGACTACAGGAGAGATGGTCTACACACAAAATCATTAATTAAAACGACGGACCACTTTAGCCCAATGGATTTTTTTGCGAATTCCAAAGTAGATGAAAACAAGCAAAATCAATATTTAAATCTAAGAAAAATTACAGGTTTTCAAAATTTTCGAGGTTGAATTCGCTGCGACCTCCGCTAGAATGGACCACCTTGATACCTTGAAATCATCTACACCTCATCCCGCTATTTATTAACATCTGAAACCCGTCTTTTCCCATTGCAGTGTCGCAAGTGGTTAGCCCTGGGATTACCTCGAAGCTGGAAGAGGATCAGTTGTAAACCAAGCCCGACTTATCGTTATCAACAAATCCCATTAATCCATTGTGATTAGTGCATTATTTTTTCTGTTCTTCTCAACAATGGTGATTTTGTAATGATAACCGCGAGTGCGTGAAGCCTAGCGTTGTCCCCGGTATCAGTGGCATTATGATAGGCCCAATGTTGGACAGGAAGGGATCGTCGTAGGGGGACGAATTAGTGGCAGTGCGTGTGTATTGAACCATCAAGCTTTAATCGTAAAGCCACCCAAGGTGGCACAGATTGTGAGAGACCCCATCCAGCAACATCCTCTTGTTTGTTATCGGTATTCTGTGACTTCCTAATTTTTTAATTACAAATTTGCAAAAAAAAAAAAAAAAAATTCTGCCCCATGGGTGGACATGGGTGCTGTGTGCAATTTCGCTGCAAGTGATTTTTGGAAGTAGTGATAAAATAATTGGTATAATATTGCACGCCATTGGATTGAATCGCCAGTTTACGGGGGCCCCCTCCACTACAAGCGACAGACTCTTGATACTCCGCGCCGCTTGGCCACTTCCGACACACCGGAAGCTCATACATGTGAACTCTTTGAGGGATTTTTATTGGATATTTTTTGGATAGAATTGAGGAACTTGGTGATAACAATATGGAAGGCGCTTCAGAATTGTGAGTATGATTTGACAAAAAATTTATGGGGTTTATAACGAGCTCTGGGGGGGGGAGTATAAAACGTTGAAGTGAGTAGTTCATGGTATCCCATGGTAGCTCAAACTCTGAAAGTCCCCTTCAAAGTAATTTCCATTAACCAATTCATGGCAATTAATGAAGGTAATCCCCATGAAAATCATGGCATTGTATCTTTATAATATGCAGCCTTTCCCCCCCCCCCCCCGCTATTATGTACAATATTCAAGCAATTTCGTGCAATTGCCAGGCTCGCTCAAGAGTCTCAAGAGCTTTGTCAGCACCTCATCATCCTAATCCTCAGTATTCATCATCAGCATCGCTTGACAGCGCGCACAATAAGACCGCATGTACTATGACATGCCACAAGTTGGGCGTCGATATATCTCGAAAGCTTGCGAGATATATGCAACAGATTGTTCACTTAAGGTACTTCCTCAGCATTCCCTTCGTGAACGAAAAAAAGAAATGACAAAATTTGACAATTCCCAGAGATGAAATTGGGCTCATATGAAAATTTCCAAGATGGCGGATGCGGTTTTCAAAAAACGCTCTCGACAAGTAGATTTCAATCGATTCAAAATCGAATTCTGAGTTGACTGGTGCCTCCAAATTTAGACCCTTTTTTTGACTCCTACTATAGGTCCCCAGTATGCTCCAAAAAAGATAGCATAGATATAGCGACGTTAAATAGCAAAATAAAGAAGATATTTTTTTTACGCCCGTGACATTTTTTTTTGGAAGCGCGTCCCCCTAAATTGCTCCATTCAACGATTGAGTTCTGTGCTCATTTGATCATGGGATATTGTGCACTAATAGCTGTCGTATGTATATGTATGTCGAGCTTTCATATACCGAAAAAAATGCACTATTCATGAGTATTCTCTGGTACTTTTGAACCGTCCAATGTACAATGCCCGGACCTTCTGAATGCTAGAGCAGAGCCCCTCTAACTTCGTCACTACGGATTTTCATGAATAGTCAATTATTTAGTTAACTAACATCTACTCTCGTCCCGCTCGAAACTTCTGAAAAGTTAGCTAAATACTGAAGAATAATACATTCTATTTTGGTATATATATATATGTGTAGTGAAGTGGTAAGATTGGGTAAGTTAACTTAACGCCCATCTCGTTTTTTCACGCATATCTAAGAAGTAATGAAATATCCAGACAATTTCATATGAAACTTTTTATAGAAACAAATAGGCTCTACAAAAAAGTTCTTATGAAGATTATCTCAATTCCCTTACATTGCGACATGTTTATGAAAAACGCGGGCTACCGATAAATGCACGTGTCTCGTGAATACCACTCTGCTACAGAATATATAGACAAAAATAATTTCGTTGACTAAATTTTTCGTCTGACAAGAAATTCGTTGTTTGATAATTTTCAAGTGTGAAATTCTCCCTGATGAGTATTAGAGGAGTGAAGCGTATATAGAAGCTTCTTGCCTCAAGGAATCGTGTAATTGTACTGGGTGCGAACGCTCTTCGATTGAATGATATGCCAACTTATGCCAAAGCAGAAAATAATGAAACTAATAACACGATACTGGTGACAAATATTTGACGTTTTGCCGGTAGTAACTACTAATCAGATCTGGCCCCTCAGATACGCAATTAAGATATTTTCTTCTCGAGCAAGATAAATAGGCCAACAATCTTGTAATTCATCAAAGTAAGAATTCAGATGCTGTGTGAGGTAATGATATATTTGACTATAGAAAATGTGCAGTTGAACATAAAGTATATTGTTTTTTTAACTGACTATAAACTGAGTAGGAACAAGTAATTTGTTACTCATTACAAAGTAGCAAGTTACTTCCAATGATTACAATTTTGTATCAAACAAGGATTAAATTGGATTTATTTAGGAGGAAATTCCGAATGAGATTCCTGTTTCTTGGGACAAGTAATTACTGCATCGGCGCAGCATCTATGCGATACCGTGGATTCCAAATCGTCAGGGTATAAAGAATCGTAAAATATTAGACGAGTAAACGATTAGATTCATCTCACTGCATCTATACCAATCCACCTTCTGGACCCAAAAAGTGAAGCTGTATCTTTTTTTTTCCAAAAAATTTTACCTCTCCAATTGAAAATTGTCATCGTCTCGCTTAATCTAAATATAGACTTTCCGTTTTGTAAATGCGCTCAGATGGCGCTGTCGCTCAAGCTGAATTATTGCGGCATATAATTTTCGTTCTGGTGGTTTTTTTTTATCGTGTTCATTCTCACGATGATGAAATTGAATCCTCAGCATATGCTGCAGCTGCTTGCTCACATCATGGAAAATGTGGATAATAAACAAAACAAGTGATATTGTGGGCCAGTGTCAGTCTGTCAGGGACAATTTAGTATTTTCTAAATGTTCATTACCTTATCTACAAGGCCACATTCATTTGCTCTTTCAAATGAGTTGGTTAATTTATTGCTCATGCTCATGTGTTCAGAGATGAAATTGATTGGATCTTTCTAGAGAATATGATGGGAGCGATTTTCGTCAACTTCAATTTTGTCCTATGGTCCATTCCGCCAAATACTGGTTCGGTCCTGTGCGCCTGTATTGGGAAATTTTTCGAAACTTAATACACGGAGTATATGGTGGCGGAAAAAATAATTGAACTTTTTTTTCCTCTGGGGTCTATTCCACCAAATACTGGTTCGGTCATGTGCGCCTGTATTTGGAATTTTTTGAAACTTGATATGGCGTATATGGTAGTTGAAAAAATAGTTGAAACTTTTTTCCTCTACAATCCGTTGAAAAAACACATGAAATTTTTTTGTTGAGTTTTTGGAGCATCGATTGAGCTTGTAGAATAATTCCGATGTTTCAACGACTTTTTCGATTACCAAAATTTTGGTTAGATGCTTGCAACAGAATTGCAAAAACCATTAGCGTAAACCACACTTCTGCGGGAAAAAAGTAGGACAACCTGGGCCCACTTGTGGCAGCTGAAAATACGATTTCATGATAAAATTGAGAGTCAATATGGCGTTATCTGTTAGGCGTTAATTTGCTAATTATTATCATGTTTGATCATTTTTGCAGACACACTAATGTTCCATTCTGGAATTATTGAAGTTTATTCATTTAATTTACATTCAACATAAATTCGAATATTTGAAATATCCTACCATTTCTTATAACGTTAAAATTTGCTAATACTAAGATAAATTTTGAAAATACCATAGACGTTAGGTTAGGGGCATAAATCAATTTTATGATCCGAGAAACTTGAACCTCAAAATGTAATGGCTGAATAACACGTGGAAGACTCACAAATTCTGTTTTCTTCAATTTTAAGAAAAAAAAGGGAAGAATAAATCCAACCAAACCATTCAAAGTCACGTCAGTTTCAAGTGGATTACACATGGGCCTTGTTCTCGCGCTGGGCCTATACACCTATGCAGAAAAAAAGAGCCAGTCCCATTGTCAGATACTTCAACCAAGCAGCGCCTATTCGTCCTCCACCCTATTTCCATAAATCAATGAAATTGCCAAAATATTTTAGAATCCACCTACTGACTCTTGGAGACAACTTAAAACATGAAATTGTTGGAGAATACTCTCTAAGCAATAGCCGAGAGAATCAGCCTTCCACGCAATAGTCAGTCGAATCAGGCTCCTGTATCTAAGAGGGAATAAATGCAACAGTATTCATCAACCTCAATCGCAGGTGTTTCAAATTGTTTTTATTAAATAAATCCCTTTATTTTGAACTAAATTACTAGAATTACTCAGGTGAATACGTGGTACGCCATTTCCTAAAAGGTCTTTTTTTGGCGCCTTCAAAATGTTTTCTGACTCTATTAATATTTCTACTACTTAGTTAACTTTATTTTTATATTTATTTTATTTACTAGTCATTAATTGGTAAGAAGCGAGCAAATTTTCATAGTATTTATGTTTATTGAAATAAATTTTACGTTTCGTTCCATCGAAATTCCCCCCGCGTCAGCAACTGGCGGATTCGTGCAGTTATCATGTTAAAAAATATTGTGGTCAGAGTACTTGCATTTAAAAATCTTGAAGAGAACCTTTCTTACGCAGAAATTGTAAAACCGGAAGCGTATCAGGAGCTGGAATTAATTCGTAGGCCTTTAATGATTACGAATCGTTAACACCATTCAATAACCCATATTTGAAATTTGAAGTAATAACATCTTTCCCAAAGTTGAAGATACTGTTAATCATTGATTCCGACAAAAGCAGTTGACCAAGGCTCTTGCACTGTCTTTTAATCGTTGCAATCTTCGCTAAATAACTGACAACTTCTTGCAAATAAATTATTTACTTTGTGCCTATAGTAAAAAGGAGAGACCAAAGAAACTAACCATGTATATTGAAATTATCGAAAAGCGTAAGACCGGAACCGACGCGACACCAGTCCGTGCGGCGGAAAAAGGAAATGGGCGTGCGCAGCACGTGCCAGCCCACTCGTTTGGGAATAATTCGCAATAACGACGTTTGTAATGGCTGCTGAACAGCTGACACGAATGTACCGATGTTTTCATCGATGATTGGTTGAAGATGCTACAACTGCGCCACTTAGTGAGTGGCGGCAAGAAATGAAAATCAAAGTAGTAAAGGATAAATGAGTTGGCGGGAGCCGGAAGACAGTGCGCGTGTGACTTTTCACGCACATCAGCTGACTTTATGTTTACGATCATGAAAAATTAGGAAAAGTACGATTTTATGCACTAAATTAAATCCTCATTAGATTGGAGAATACTCGAAAACCTGACAAAATTAGAATATCAATTACTCAAGGTATTTCCTATGACATTCCAACTTAATTTGTTTCATCATATTTTGCCATATGGTTACCAAGTTGATCTGCAGCAATAAATCATTTCTGAATAATGATAGGCACGTTCTTATAACTCAGGAAGTCTATTGAGCGTTGCCACCTAAGCATAACAAGTATTGATTAGAGTGGGATGTATTAACGTATAAAGCCACTGGGTGGAATTAAAATTTTCTGTTACTTGCTTCTCCTAGTTTCCATCCACCTTGAATTGAAAATTGCATCTCAATGACTGCACAAACTCCATCCACTGGCATACAAGTTGAGAGGGAAGTTGGTGAGACTTGTAGCACCTAGCAGAGGCAAAATCCAGTAATTAAGTAGACGCCTACGTCAAAGACGCACATTCACCGCCTTACTTTGACTATTAAACTCGTTTATTGAATTAATTAGAGCAATTAATGGCGGAATTTATCTGACAAGTGTTATTGAAATCTTTTCAGTCTTCATCAGCATAGCACGCTGATGGAGATGACAATTGTTCTTTAAGGAATGTTCAGGGTGCCTGGGGGCTAGAAGGATACTGATACGTCTTCAGGAGGATGTCAGTGTGTGTGGGGGGGGGGGGGGGGGGTAGACGTGGGTGTGCGTGCGGACAAATTATTTAATTCCTAGACGGGATCTCTTAGGGATCAAACTCCGAAATGAGATTCAAATTTACAATTGATGAGAATTGATAAATTTTGAAATAGAAAGCAAGAGTTTAAAATTGTAATTGCTTGTCATTTTATACTTCCGTATACACCTCTCGCTGGCTAAGGTCCAATCTTGTAATTCATGATTTAGTATTAGGTGAAAATTCTGAACTGATTTGTGAAGGTTTCTTCGATTTTTAGAATTTTTGGAATTTCTCAAAATTTTTGAATGTATTGCAATTTTTTTCAATTTTTTAAAAATACTTTGAATTCTGAATTTATCAGAATTTTTTTATTATTTTCTTTTTATTTTTTCAATACTCTTAAATATTTGAAATCTAATGTTATTTTTTAAACTCGTAAAATTTTCGATTTTTTGGGTGCAAAAACATTAAAAACCTCTGAAATTTCTGAATTTTTTCCAGGTTTTCAATAAGCAGGTTTCTATCATCACACAAATAAAAATTCTATTTGTGAGGCCAATGCGTAAATCGTCTTATCCCGCAATAACTATGTCATTCCGCGATTACCAATGGAGTTATACCTTCCATATTAAACATTCGCACATATGTATCTTCTGATTAAATCCACTAATACTGAGGAAAAAAACAGTTCTTTGACGAGGCAATTTTTTCCGTGTATCGAACAATATTTTTCGTCATTGGGTTCGGAAACCGCGATCGCTTCCCGCAGTTCGCCCGCGGTTTCCCTACGCGGCTATTTTCGAAGCTTCCCTTGCGTGCCCAAAACTTCGGAGTCTTCCAATTTTTTCATATTATAAACAACTCTAAAATTTCAAAAAAAAAAATTTCATTTCAACAATTCGATGGGGACACATCATCTTATTCTTCCAAGCCGTGATTACCAATTTAGCAATTCCTATTCAAGAAAGTGCATACACAAAAATGAACATCGTCAGAGTCGAAAGTCGTAAGACGATTCCTTACTGGCCTGTCATAATCCATTTTTGAATCGCGATTCATTTATTGCTTGATCAGATTAGTCAGATAACATCGTGAAGTTGGTTGGTAATCGCCTTTGCGTCGATAAACATCGATATTTGGGATATCGATTCGGATTTAGTTTTCAAAAGTATGACAACGGTTCAAGTTGTCATAGCTTATGTAGTTATTGAAAATCATATACACAGAATATTTTTTGACCTTCTGTTAATTTATTAAGTTTCGAGTGTTTTACATATTCTGTCCAGTGTTGACAAATTTTATATGTACGCGATAATTACAGAAAAAACAAAAGATGCTTGCTCCAAATTGGAAAATTTGAAAGCTCTCATTTTTTCGGAATCAATGATTAACAGTATCTTCAACTTCGGAAGTTCAACTTCGGTGTTGTTACTTCAAATTTAAAAATTGTAATTCAGCGCGCCAAGCGCGCATTCGGGCTTATGTCTTTTATATTCCCCATCCGCACCCGTTGGCTTTTAATAAAAAAATCCATGAATTATCATCTGGTAAGCACCAACAAATCCGTCATATTCCACATGTCTCCCACGCGACAGTCAGCGAGCGTGCAACCGTACAAATTGCTTCGTACATTTGTGCCCAACTTTTCCCAGGGTATTAAAATTCTATAAATACACATTTCAGCATCCAAATGATGATTATGACACTGCGGAAGTGGGGAAAAACTTGATACTGCCCATGACACTGGCCTTCGCAAATTCTCATGAAAATAATCAGCATCTGTGTTAATTCTTCATTAAGAGCAGTAACAAATTAATTGGATAAATGTCACATCCTTTTTCCTCCAATTGTGCAAATTTAACACAACTCATGCAATTCATTTCAGTAATTGTCGTTTTTCATTGTTCACAAACATTTCGTTTTATCCCATTCTATTAAATTTCCGTTAGTCATTCTAGGCAGATCGAACGATAATTGAATCAGTTTTTTGCGATTTTTGTTGATGACTCTTTTGGAATTTTCGCTGTTGAAAATTTGTTTACTTTTTTTTAAATTTCCGATTCAGGGAAGTTATTGTAATCACCCCGATAATGAAGTGTCTCCAAAATCGATAAACGTCCCATTTATTCTGTTTTAATTTGTCGGAATTTCAATAGTTTTTAAATCTTCAAAAATTGCCAAAATTTACGGTGGATTAAAAAAAAATGAATTAAAAAAAAATGATAAAAAATGTTAAAATATATCCCGAACGATTATCTACCAATATGCATCGAATATTCCAGTAAGCCGGCACATGATTATGCAATCGTGTCGTTTTAATTGTCCAAGTACAATACATTGACTCGATGCATTAAGCCCATTTAATTGGGATTTATTTACATCAAGGCTTAAACGATCAGATTGATACTTGCGCCCTCGGAAGGCATAAACTGCAGAAACACAAATGTGTCCTGATTTGCAAACCATTTCAGCATCATCAGCGTCAGACATTTGAATAGAGTTACAGTCGATTGATGTGCCCCTAATCTGTAATTTATTGCATAACGTTTTATTTGTGTACGTGCAGTCAAGTCGCGGTATATTTACGATAGTGAATGTTATCACTCGGGGGCTGGAGAACTGAGAAAAATTGCATAGAAAATCGATCAATATGTAAATGCCCATTGACGGTGCGGTCATCAACGCACACATCAATTTTACAACTTGAGAATTCACTCCGTTCAATAAACAATTGTGTTTTATTTATTTGTTTTTCGTTCTTGTGTTCTTTAGTGTTTGTGTTTGTGTTTGTGTTTGTTTTTGTTTTTGTTTTTGTCTTTGTTTTTGTTTTTATTTTTGTTTTTGTTTTTGTTTTTGTTTTTGTTTTTGTTTTTGTTTTTTGTTTTTGTTTTTGTTTTTGTTTTTGTTTTTGTTTTTGTTTTTGTTTTTGTTTTTGTTTTTGTTTTTGTTTTTGTTTTTGTTTTTGTTTTTGTTTTTGTTTTTGTTTTTGTTTTTGTTTTTGTTTTTGTTTTTGTTTTTGTTTTTGTTTTTGTTTTGTTTTTGTTTTTGTTTTTGTTTTGTTTTTGTTTTTGTTTTGTTTTTGTTTTTGTTTTTGTTTTTGTTTTTGTTTTTGTTTTTGTTTTTGTTTTTGTTTTTGTTTTTGTTTTTGTTTTTGTTTTTGTTTTTGTTTTTGTTTTTGTTTTTGTTTTGTTTTGTTTTGTTTTGTTTTTGTTTTGTTTGTTTTTGTTTTTGTTTTAACCTGAAATAAACGGAATATGAGCGTAATAAGCGGAATATAAAAAGTTGGTTCCTAATATTCCCCCAAAAAATTTAGTGCCTTGTAACGTAGTTGCCTGAATCAAGAAAAAATTTTAATATTTTTTATAGACCATTCGGTTTCGCATAAAATACATGTTATGTATATCTCGTCTGATCTCAGGAAATAACAGCTACAGCATCCCTTCATCCTTCAACCTGCAATATCTCCTTAACGACGCGTGCCAGCGGCAAAAGTCATATAACCAAAAATAAGTGGTTTTGAATCAGGAACAATTTTTGTTTTTAACATTTTTTCCTATCTTGAACGGTTTTCGCGTTATAGATAATTCAAGTCGTGCTCTGCTGATTTTGACTGGACCGCTTTCTGATCTACGCATCGTTCAAGCAATTCGATAAAAAGTTTTACTTGTAGTAATTTTTGCTAAACTGGTACCGACGAGGAAGGTCACACACACACACACACACATCCAATATCCGGAAGTGAAAAAAAGGAGAAATTTCTAAAAAATAATAAGTTTGTCATAGTTTTATTTTAGTGATTTATTATTTTAAAATTTATGTCTAAATTTCACGTGGAAAAAAATCATTGAGGAGATCGCCGCCATCGTATTTTCGAGCCTCATTTGATGTGGGTCTCCTCATATATGACAACCAAATCATTCACGTGGAAATAAAGCCTCCATGACACAGCACATGGTACAATTTTAGGTCACAACCTTGAATGGCGAGTGATTCGGTTCTTTTTGAATGACACGATTTTGATTAGAGCATCAATGTCTTCACCATGTCTTGAAGAGGGGTCACCAAGGCGTTCGTGGTGGCATTGATGGGCCAGAACAAGTGGTGAGATCGAGGAAGTTGCGTCATTGCGCTCACAATGGGCAAATAGGAATAGGGAATAATCACATTTTTTTTTAAGGGGACAACCGGTTATTCAAATGTGAGATTAGAATGTGTGTGACCAATAATCACGGACAACCCAATAGTTTGAGCTCTACTCCAAGGACATCCTCATGAATTATTAATATGTCGGTCAATATTTGATGGCGAATGCAAATTATTTTATGGATTTTTAACGAGTGATTTTCATTTTGCTTTTTGTGGTGATCTGATCATTGCAACTTCAGTTGGTCCACGCGTTGCGCATGCGCGTGTGTGAGTGTGTGTATTTTTTTTACGAGTAGAAGAGAGAAGAAGGAAGGGATGTGTGTGTGTGTGTGTGTGTGTGTGTGTGTGTATGTGTGTGTTGAACTGTTGAGTTGCTCAATGTTAGTTTTTGAATGAACTCCGTTCAGTAATTTGTTGAAAAAAGAATAGAAAAAGAAGTCTCACTTAGGCTATTTGTGGAAAATATCTCCGAAATCGCTTGAACGATTCAAGATATATCGCAGACAGTCTGACGCGCCCATTCAACTCAGCACCTACACATGTAATTCCATGCACTCATTACTTCGTTCACATCCTGTTTGTAAACGTACATTACTGGGCTTATATCACTGAATGTGTCTGTATGTGAAGATAATCCCGTGCTACCTACGGGGTTTCATCAATTATTCCAATGATTGGATGCGGAAGCGACCACAGAATTTTTTCTTCCAACACACTGGACCCACGAAAATCGATGATTTAGCGGTATGACTACTCATGCAAATTGTATTTGAATTTGTGTGGGCGAGTAAATTTGAATTGTGGGTGGAATACATAAATTCATACTTGAATACCACATTACTATTTGGAATTGAGTTATGAAGGACGAAAAGAGGGGGGAAAAAATATAAATAAACAAGTGGCGTGAAATGTGTGTGACGCATTTGGGGCTACATGAAAAAAAAAGATCTATCATTTCTGCCGAAATGTTTTTTTTCCATTTTATGGAACTTCCATTTTCCATCAAATGGATCATTCACTCTCGAGTTAGATAAGAAATCTCGTAAAATTTAATGTTTGCTCCGTTTTTGTAAAATAGCAGGAACATTCCGTGTGTGCTATCGACAGTAACCCTAGACTGAGACCGTGAGGTCGGGCGGGAACCTACTCGCAGGGGGAGGGTCCATTATAGGTGCCCGCCATCGTAGCAGAGGGGTTTCTGGAGGTTTACTCTGTGGTTAGAAATACGATCGCTAAATGGCGAAAGTCGGCGGGAGCTGCATGGATGGGTGTCCAATATGCACTACCGAAGAAATGCAAAATTTCTTTATCATTGAATCGCCACGTTTTAATTAATTTCTACCATTTTGAGACCAGTTTCAACAGGATGTCAATATATTCGTGTATGTATGTGTGAACATGTGGGTATATGTGTGCGCGTGTATATATATAAATATTTAGACATACATGTAGAGACACAATTCTCCATAGCAATCAAGAAATCTCACAACTTGGATTTGTAAATTGAATATAAATGATCACAAGTGAAATGGATTTTTGCTTGTCTCTCTCATTTTTGCTGATTTCATCGAACGAATGAGTCGATGGAATGAATGAAGTTGAAATTACAGCTTTCATCGAATCTCCAATGGAATTATTTGAAAACTCAATGGGTGCCCGGATTTGTCAATAATAACGTTATTTGTAACTAGTGGGGTGGAAGTGCGTCTGCCCCCGTTGGGAGCACAAACAAAACTTCTCAATTTGTAATTTCTCTTTGCCATTCTTAGATTTTCCGACACGTCAATTAAATGTTTAGAGACTGGTTCCAGAGAAAAAAATAGCATCATGAAATTTGAAATACTGGAATACGACAGGTGTCGCTACATGCGAATATGTCACGTGACGCACTGACCAATCACACTGCGCGGCGCGCAATTTAAAAAAAATTGTGTTGATAACTTGTTATGCCAATACTTCCGGAAAACTTGACAAAATTGGAATAAAAACGTTTTCAAAATCGAATAATACATTGTCACAACCATTCCAAAAAGAAAATATTTGAAACGGGAAGATTCTTTTCCTTTTTATGTAAGACGGTAGTTTTTTTCGGAAATATGAAAAAACTACAAAAACCGATTCCAACCAAAACCTAATCAGCTTTGATGGCCACAAAGGCGCTCTGATTGCGCAATGCAGCATCTCAATCGCATAATTTGATGGTGAGAAATCGTTGGAGAAAGAATTTGTCTTCATATATACACCGTTGCATATACACACACATATACACATCCTGTTGAAAATGGTCTAGAATGCTCAGAAATGTCATGAAACGTGGAGATATATTAAAAAAATCTTTTTTTTGAAATTAGCACAAAATTACGCACCAGAAATATAGATGTCAGGTCGTGAGCCATCCAGAGCCTTGGACCTATGGTAAACCGTCCGGGGAATTTTATTAGGTGTGCAAATAAGCTTCCGCCATTTTCCACGAAAAAAGAGATTCCTTGTGACATAGTGGTACACTACATTTCATTCAAAGTATTGTCTATTATTAGACACTGCTTCCTCCTACGTCATAGCATAGTATCAATAATGCTTACAATTCCTTGTCTTCGTACACTTTCGCCCTTCTGTGTTTTCTTTCTGGTTTCTGCCACGTCAAACTCCCCATTTTCAAAATTTCGAAACCACTAACGACAGCTTGCCTCACTCAAGCTTTACCATATGCTACAACAAGCAATCGATGTGCACCAGCGGCAGGTTTCTTCAAATTAACAAAGTAAATCCAAAGTCCCCGCAAATGAGGCTTATTTAGACATTTTCGCAGGAACAAAAATATGTAAAGCTGATACAGAGTCACATATTGTGAGGTTATATTGTTACCATATAGTCGAACTCAGATCGAGACGTTCGATTCTGAAGATTCCTGTATAACTTTCTTGTGGCGCCATCTGTGTCTAAACGGCGGAAACTTACGCTTAGTAGTTGACTTAGTTTGTCATTCGGTTTATGCATGAAGAATAGAGACCTACAATTAATGGTTGCTTCTAATATATACAATTAATTCCGAATTTCCGAAAAATTTGATGTACAATGGAAGAGATCACGTTACGTATGTGCAATTAATTTCATATACAAAGTGAATTTTATTTACAATTGAGTAGATCGCACTATCAGATGATACGTTTATTGATTCAATTTCATCTCCACGAGTCTCCAATTTCACATACTCCAAAACTTCTCCCTACCACCTGCCTATTGAAAACTGCAAACGATTTATGTTATTTTTTAATTCTATAACTTCAAATGCTTTAAGTATGAAAATGCATACTAACCTGAAAACGTCTTCACAAGTCCACTATTTTCTAGGATCGGGTGGATTGTAAATGCATGGCTTTTTATGCGAGCCAATGTATACATACATTCTTTTTTTCGTGGTATCCAATTGTTAACTTGATAGAAAATTAATTCACGTTTAGAGAACAGATGATTGTTAAAACGTCATTGTTGTGTATAAAGGCTAATTTACGACCCCACTCCTTTTATCACGCACAGCGTCCGAAGCGCCGCCTACATACCAATCTCTACACGACACCGAGTTTGCTATCGGATATGGAACCCCTAGTTCGGCCTCCTGATCTCTATTCTTCATGGGTTTATGCATGATAAGTCGTAAGGGAACGAAGATAGGGGAACTTTCATAATAACATTTTTTGTGGATCAGAGTGCGTCCTACAAATTACTATTAACAAAAATTTCTCTACCATTTTTAGTTTTCGAGATATTCAAGAAAGACCGACGCGAACATTGCTCCGCTTCGGTACTGAAATGCATATTGAACGTGCGCAAAAACCTTTTGGCTTTTTCCAATTATTCTTTGCGCAATAGAGCCTTTGCCAGCCCCCAATAAACCCCTAAATCAACCCCCAAAGCCGCCAATACCCGTCTAATAACACAAAGACAAACCCCCGATTTCCCCGAGCCCACTGAGCCGCCTGCGAAGTGCAATCCTGAAATCGACCCGAATCGCTTCAAATAACCGGGGAAATTCCAGCGCCCAACAGTTCAATTTGGCTTTGACACTAATTGCATAATGCCAAGCCCAAAATACCTGGGCGAATTAGTTCGTAATTAGCCCGTGTATGCTCACATATGGGGAGGACAGTCCGAGATAAATAGTGATTGCATTCATGAATAAGATTTCTCAATGAATGAGTAAACATAAACAACTAGTGTAACTCATAAATCCAATTTAGCGACTTATAATTTTTGCATAAAACTTTTTTGCGGAGACTTTTGTGAAGAGTTTATTTAGCTAGTTAACAAGTGAGTTTGAGGAAGAATTTTATTGAACATTTCGTGAAATTATTTTCCACATAAATTGCCACAAAAAGTTTTTGCTAGAAGAAAACTGTGAAGCTAATTTTGAATGAGATTATATCAGATTGGTTGATGGAAAATTCACACACACACACACACACATACATTTCTATTGAATTTCTCCCTCAACGTAATTTGGTAATTTTCCTTAATAGCTATTTCACCGAATATAATTGAAATGACGGTAAAACGAACCATTCGGCTAGGATTAGCAATTCGTTTTCCTCATTCCTCATTTCATTACGAATAACTACTCATGAAGAAGTTTATATAGCGATTCGTCATAACTCCACATCAAACACATTGAGCCAAGGCTGAACGCAGCTTCCGGGAGCCCTTGAGTATGGTGTTAAATAATTAATGTTGTTATAAAGTAGTAATTATTAGGTAGTAAATCATTACAAAAGATGGTGCTTGATCAGAATTATCATTTCTCGAATCACGGAAAATAGAGAGGGTCTTTATGAGAACAAGTGGGCGGTTCATTTTTCTTTTATTCAAATTCACAATACGATTTTTGGGTTTTCCTAAATCCGAAAAAGTAGATAAATTTTCGAAATTTTGAAAATTTCAAGCTTCAAAAAATTTTCAAAATATCCTAAATTATTTTTAATTCCTCGAAATTAATCTTGAAATTGTCGATACTTCATCCCTAAATCGTGACATATTTTTTCCCCAAATTGGGGACATTTTAGTTCTAATTTTAGGATACGAATATTTCCGAATTATAATAATAATAATAATAATAATATATATGTTTTTTCTGGCTACAGTATAGTTTTACACCCCCCCCCCCCCCCCACTCCGTTCTTACACTAAATAAACTTTTCTCGTTCTGAAGTGGCACTATCCGATAACTATTTTAGAAAAATTCCCGTTATATTATGATACAATGATATAATATAATATAATATAATTTTTCACATTTTACAGCTCCCTATCTCCTCTAGTAAACATATACTAATTATAAACATCCTCGTCTATCCCCATAGCACCGCTGTACTGATGATCTCTCTGAAGTGCAGAGTTTGATGATGCCTCGGTATTCTCATTTTGACCAATTATCAATATTTACATGTGGCTACGCTCTGTTCCTCTTTTTTCTGTCTTTGCCAACTTGTCAAATCGCCGGGAATAAAGGCATATCTCCTTTATTGGGTCTCCCGATAACGCGTCCAGAATGCTCTTCCCGCACGGAAAATCAAATATGCGGAAAATATATGTCAACATATATACCGAATATATCTGAAGTATATGTCACATATAGGCGCTTATAATTGTTATATATTCAACATATATTTCACCAGCATTTTTGAAATGCCATTTTTGGCCGAATTCATATATAAATTTATATATATAGCATATATGTCATTTTTTTATTTAACAAATTTTTCGATTATATGCCAATTAAAGTTCACATACACAAGTATATAAATTTCAGATATATAACATTTATATGTTGGTAATTGTATACTATGTGCATGTGATTAGGAATATAATGAAAATGTCTTAGATATAGGTATTATATATGTGCAATATAAACGTAGATAGATATATGAATAGAATCGCAAATTCCTTCCCTCATATATATTAAATCTGTTTTTTCGGGGGAGTTTCCAATTCAATCAATTTTGTATGCACTGATTGACAATAATCATGACAATAAATCAAATAAAAATGGACAAGCATTAGTAAGGATAGACAATGGTTTTTGACAAAAATTGACAAGGTTTGGAGGATAATTGTAAACATTTTGAAAACATTTTGAAGAAGTTTCGTTTTGGTTAGTATATTTCGAACCAGCAATGTGTATATATAGATATAAGCTATAGATGTAGGTTATATGCCGCATATGTTTCACATATATTTTACATATGTACATAAGCTTTAATAATCATCGAAGTCACATATTTATGATGCGAACAGCGACATATATTTTGATTATATCTCCAAATATATGAGCCGTTGATGTGAGAAATAATGAATCTTTATTCCACATATATAACACAATATATCTGCATTAGATTTTGACATATACAATGACATATATTTCACATATCTTTCGCATACCACATTTTTGGCCGACATATATGTTATATGATTCACATATATGTTTTATATATGTCAGAATATATTTTTTTTCCGTACGGGTTCGTCGTCTCCTGACTCTCTCAGCTAACCGTACTTACAGCTTTAAAATTCATAATCTCTTCTGATGATGTAAATGGATATATTCACACTGAAATTTTCAAGTAGGATGTTTTATCGCAAAATTTTTCAAACTGAAATTGTACGAGGCACGCTCAGTTAAACCGGCCCAAGTAGTGTTTTTCAATACAGGATCGATACTGAACTCTTCGATTCGATTCACTGCAGAGTATCGATACTCTTTGGTGTATCGGAAAACACTAGGCCCAAGCCAAAGAGAAGTTCTTGGGCAGAAGTTGAGAGTCATTTTCTCTCCAGTTGGTGCATATGGGACTTTGCAAGTTTGAATGTGAAGAAAAATTTCGCGCCACTTTCAAAAAGTGAATAACTATTAAATATGTAGATGAATTTTGCCCAAATTTTACACAAGCCTGAAAACCGCATTTATCTCCCGATTATGACTTTTATTAACACGATCATAACATGCGCTAAGAAAAGCTGATCCATTCAAAATTTTCATGGTTTTGGGGCATCATACTTTTCTGGATAAATTTGAAACCACTGTATCGATTTAATCCAAAATCTAATCAGCGCTTAGTTACGTGAAAGCGCATCGATTAAAAAAAAATTAATCAAATCGCTTCATGGGTGTTGAAGAAATCCTTGCACAAAAATTTATGGCACATACATACGGATACACATACAGCGTTACATACATGCAGACATTTTTGTTGCAATAGCTTTAAACGATTGGCAATAGCTTGAAACGTGGAGATATGATGAAGTTCCCATTTTTGATTTTCGGGGCAGTTACAGTAACCTTCTCTGCGGGAAATTAATAATGTAATAAAATATAATACAGTCCAAAATAACTCCTTCATGCAATTTACGCAAATTATAGATTTTTTCTAGAAAGTGAAAATGTCTTTAAAGACAGTTCCATATTTTAGATTCTCCCTGATTTTCGCATACATTTCTATAGCAAATAGCAAGGTGTTTGTAAAGACGCTCTGAAAATTCTTGCGGAAATTAAGGGACAAGATGGTACTAATGAGAGCCTTTTACTAGAAAACAAAATGGACAAAAATTTTCTGCATAGCACCGTATACCAGATAATGCAATAGTAACTTGTTAATTTTGACCTAGTTTGGTGAGTGAAAATACAATTTTAGCATAAAACAGAGGAGAAAAGCTTTTAAATTTGCCACTCATTGTTTTCAGCATTCCTGAACATTATTCAAATAGAGTGGTCCTTGGGAACCTCCTCATATTATTTGTTGCGAAAATTTTTATGGCAAGTGCATATTTCGCAACTATTTTGCAAGATATTTTGATCCATGAAATTTCATCGTTTCGGTGTAAAACTATACGTTCTACATTTTTCCAAGTTCAGTAAAAAATGATTTTTAATTCCCGAAAAAGGGAAATACCTTATCTCTAGATCGGGGATATTTTTATTAATATTTTCGGGATTTTTATAGGTTTCTAGAGGGGATTCGCGCTCCGTTTTGGGAAGTTTTCTGGCGTTGGAGGTTGTTCTGCATTGAAGAACAGGGTAGACTTGAAGTTTTTCCCTGCGCGCACCGTTTAAATACTGTTGTTAGTAATGATGCCGCGAGTTCACTGATAAGGAACAAATGTCTAAAGAGTACGATATATCTTGGGATCTTTCCTGCACTTGTACGGAAAAATTGTGCGCCGGGGGGGGGGGGGGGGGTTTAAAAAATTTATATATTCCGTGCTCTTCCTGTCTTTTTAATACAAGCCTTGGTGAACTAGCGTCGTCTCTGTCTCTATCTCTTATAGTAAAAAGCAGAGATCGAAAAAAATATCGATATACATCGGAATTATCGAAACATGTAAGACCGAAACTGACGCGACGCCAGCCGGTGCGGCGGAAAAAGGAAGTGCGCATGCGCAGCACGCGCCGCCAGACTTTCAGCGTAGAAACTGCACATTTGCTCCAGCTTGTTTTTTCATTGACTGATTTGTTCATTCTTGGACAATCTGTTACCGATCATACTGTTCACTGACCATTGATGTTAGTATGACCAATCCCAATCGACATGAGCGCCCCCCCCCCCGGTCGACCGCTTTTTTGACCATCGCGACGGTTGCAGCATTGAGTATTAGCCTCCTCGACAGAGGACCTAGGGGCCAATTGCAATTTCCCAGGAACATTTGTCATTCAGAGTCGAACCTTGAGCAGGTAATTAGGTGACGAAGGAAATCGCGCATTGGTTGATGACAGTTAGCGCCGAAAGGGTCGTCATCAAACATTAGGATGCTATCATTTGATGATAGTTCTGGAAGAGATTGTATTTACGAGGGGACCTTATGCTGCGCTCTGCAGGAAACAAGTGGGGACCGATTTCTCGGAAGGATCCAACCAGTTGAATCCTTCGACCGGAATTCACCGGTTTTCAGCTAATTTTGGACAGTTAATTGAACTCGATTTCATTTTGTTTTGCCCTTCTCGACCATCCCAGGTTTCTTCTTTAATTGTCGGATTCGTGTTCCGTGGAGTTTTTTGGTTTGGATTTTTTTTTAGACCACGTCATTTCGATGGGAGTTTTGAAATAACGATCGGAATAAATTAGCAGTTGAATGGAGATCGAAATCATTATGCTATCCTTGGGGCCTACGAGGAACCAACCGGTTAGGCGATAGATTCGTCATTCAGAAGTGCTGAGTGCCGTTAGTACTGAGAAGCATCAGAAGGACTCATGCTACTTTTGTATTTTTCAGATCACCTCTATCGGGTAGTGATGGGGCCAAGCCGGTGGAGCGGACATCGTACTATCCCCAGGAGCCGAGCAAGAGGCCACGAACGAGACGACAAAAATTCACATCATGCTTGTCGCACAATGCTCTGACGATGCTAACGGTAGGTGGTGTTGTTGGTGGCATTATCTTGGGTGCTTGTCTAAAGAGCAGCAGAGCAGAATGGTCCCCCCGAGAAATTATGTATGTCAACTACGTCGGTGAACTCTTCCTCAGAATGCTCAAGAGTTTGATTCTACCCCTCATTGTATCCAGTCTCATTTCCGCCATTGGATCCCTCGATCTTTCATTGAGCGGCAAAATTGGTGCACGTGCCATCACGTATTATATGGTGACGACTGTTAGCGCTGTCATACTGGGTTTGTACTATATCATTATTATACTATTTCACTATTTGTTCTATCTGCGTCCTGACTTATATTTAGAATGATCATCCCATTGATCCAGATTCCACGGAACAATGTTGTCTATATGCATCTCCGATAGGAGGCGAGTTGAAATAAGCTTGAGCACTCAAAAAGAGAATAGACACGATAACATAGAAATGAGCAGAAACAATTGTAGTGCCGAGATATAGTACCCGTTGGTTTGCATATGAAGGGTAAATGAAACTCAACGGCCAATGAGTAGTCCAGAGATTGAAGAAATGAGAAGAGAGATTAACGTATAACAAAAAAAAAATGAAAGTGATTTGGCTATTGAGATACTTGTTTCAAGTATACTCGATCTGCATATACTTAGTTCAAGTGTACTTGATGCATGTATGGATTATCTAAGCATGCTTGATTCAAGTATACGTTAGTCAAGTATGTTCGATTCATATACACTTGAATCAAGTATCCTTCAAGCATACTTGATCCAAGCATACTTGGTTCAAGTATACTTGATTCGAGTATACTTGATTTAAGCGTACTTGATCCAAGTATACCCGGTCCAAGTATACTTGATTCAAGTATGTCCGATTGAAGTATGCTTGATTCAAGTATACTTGATTCGAGTATACTTGAATCAAGTATACATGATTCAAGGAGATTTGATTCAAGTATACTTGACTCTGGTATACTTGGTTTGAGTGTACTTAATTTAAGTAGAATTGGTTCAGGTAGGCTTGGTTGGAGTAGACTTGAGTCAAGTAGCATTGCTTCAATTGTATTCCATTCAAGCATACTTGATCCAAGTATACTTGATTCAAGTTTGTGTGGTTCAAGCATGTTAGGTTCAAGTACACTTAAATCGAGTGTGCTTGAGTCAATGGTATATAAATTACGTACACGAGAGCCAAGCATACTCCATTCAAGGGTACTTGATACGCGTATACTTGATTCAAGTATACTTTATTCAAGCCATTCAACCAATATCTAAAAAGTTATCTCCGAACTTTGATACTCAGTTCGAGTATTTAAATCTTGAATCAAGTACAACTTGACACTTCAATCTGAAATTCGTGATTTTTCTGGGCATGTTAAGATTTTTAAATTGAAAAATCGTATTGACATACAATTAATGAGATACTTTTCTATTCTCATCTCAATATACAATCCTGCATTCTGGTTACAACGTAGCTCAGATTAACTAAAGTATAACATTCTGAATTTTCCATAACTCGCCCGTTTGTGGGCTGCGTTTTCCGCGTATGCAGAGCTGCAGATTACCCCCTCTACGTTCGCAATGTTTACATTGCATCGCCCGTGAGCGCATGCGCAACGGCCCTACCCCTCTCGCGCAATTCCTAGCGTCGCGTGTAGTGGGGAGGCATCACCCCTGCTCGCTGGCGCCGGGGATGGATTGGCGAGTAACACCATCTCCACTGTGTTAAATCATCAATATGTCTCGGCTATTCTCAATAAGTCAGGAATTGTTCCACGACACTTCTACAAAATAGGCATCTACTGTGTATTAGAAGAGTGCTAGCGCAAGTACGATTGTCTACTTTTCATAATTGTTTCGTCAGTCATCACTCAGGAATTGTTAAAATACATGCTAAGAAAACTTGTCAATGCTGCACGCATGGGGCAATTGAAACTTTAAGTCACTTAATTTTTGTGTGTCCAGCATTTACTGAATTACGTATAAAGTACTTTTCACGAATAATAGATCTTACTGAAAATCTAGATATTCAACCTGGCATTTTTTTCAACGCAATAGAAACTCAGCCATCTCTATGTGAAGTTTTTTATTACTATATGAATGATATGTTAAATATCCGGCTAAATATGATTGAAGAGAAAAAGAATGAGTGGGTAGACAACTAATATTGGATTATGAGGTTAAATAAAAAGGAAACAAAAATATATAAAAGCAACTCAACTATTTATTAAAAATACTTGACTCTACTTAATCAGAAGGTACGTGTGCTCAGTACAGAGATTTGTACAAGACTAACCGTTTCACACCTCAACTATTGGTGATTATTTTGTATACCTGGGACTCAAATATAGTCCCCACCCCATGCGTCATTACCTCCACCCTCTATTTGCCATAAGGCTCGAGATCCTCATTTGGGAAAAACTTATTGAAAGTATTTTCCCACTTTTTGTACACTTTCTGGAAAGAACCATAAAGCAATTGAATCGTCCCTTCCGGACGGGCAGGTAATGAGCCAATATAGAGGTAGTTGCATTTTGACCGTAAATACGTTTCACAAAATCCAACAACTAATTTGAATGTTTTTGGACTGGTTCCATATGAAATTTTTCTGAGTGTTTAAAATGGAAAACGGAAAGTAATTAGAAAATATTGTATTTACACCTGCCATTATCTTTGATGGTTACGCACCTACGCGGTACTTAATTTGTATATCTTTAAGTTAACTATGTACCCCTCTGATGGGATCTTTGTATCTCGGGAAAAAGAATATAATAAATCGACGACACTTCATACAATATCGAATACTGTATGTTTAGGTATTATTCTCGTCATGTCGATTCAGCCTGGAACATTATCCAAGGGAGAGGATATGAAGAGCGGCGAAATGGCGAAGAATGTCAATACTGCTGACACCTTGATGGATTTAGTCAGGAACATGTTTCCCCCAAATTTGGTGCAGGCCTGTATCTCGCAATATAGAACTGTACTTACGAAAAGAGCCAATGACACGGGTGAGTATCTAGCAATTAGCAGTTTAGTTCATATTTCCAATCCGGTTAAATTCCAAGTTTAACTAAGTGCAGAAACAGTTAGGTTTCAGTTCTTTAGACCTTAATTACTGCTGAATGGACTTTTCTGGTTACACCCTGTCACCACTCAATATTGCTTCTGTACTTGGTCGATGTAATTGATGCATCTATTTATACATTCCAGAGGACAACAATACGTGGGCTATTAGCGGGGACAACCCATCAGGAATGAACATCCTAGGTCTTGTTGTCTTTGCAACAGTTCTCGGCATCACCCTTGGGAAAATGGGACCCGATGGCAAACCCCTGCTCAATTTCTTCGAGGCATTGTCCTCCGCGATGATGATCATCACAAACTGGGTCATTTGGTGAGTTCTAAATATTCTGACTAGGAAAACTTCCCCTGGGGAAGGGGGATTCAACGAGTGGAATTTTTTTTTTGTTGCATTTGTACTTAATTAGACCTGAATTAGTTGCTCCTCGAATGCTTTCCGTGCCATTTGAAAATATGTCACCCGCACAATTGATGCTCATTTCCCTCTTTCGCGAGATACTCTTGAAGCTTACATTGTCATTTTTTTCAGGCTATCTCCCATCGGTGTTCTGTTCCTGGTGACCTCAAAAGTCCTGGAAATGCAGAGTTTCAACGAAGTACTCAGCCAACTTGGAATGTACTTCCTGACCGTGCTAATAGGTCTCTTCATCCATGGTTTCTTCATACTGCCACTAATATTCTACATCTTTACGAGGAAAAATCCCTTCAGATATGTGTATAATATGGCGCAGGCCATTGCAACAGCCTTTGGTACGTCTAGGGATATCCATAAATTTTATACTAATCAGTAATTAGAATGTTCGCTGGGACGAAGCTTGAGAGAATTATCAGAGAGCAGCCAACAGAATTGAGAATATATTTGGGTGACCTTCCCAAGGCTCCATCTTATATACATTTATCGATACATCCATCGATACATATATCGTTATATCTATCGATACATCTATCGATACATCTATCGATATATCTATCGATACATCTATCGAATATCGATAATCTATCGATACATCTATCGATACATCTATCGATACATCTATCGATACATCTATCGATACATCTATCGATACATCTATCGATACATCTGTCGATACATCTGTCGATACATCTATGGATACATCTCTCGATACATCCATCGATCCATCTATCGATACATCTATTGATACATCTATCGATACATCTATCGATATATCTATCGATACGTCTATCGATACATCTATCGGAACATCTATCGGAACATCTGTCGATACATCCCCGATACATCTGTCGATACATCTATCGATACATATATCGATACATCGTTCGATCCGTCTATCGATACGTCTATCGATACATCTGTCGATATTTTTCATGACCCAGAACCCTTCTCTGAATTCCACCATTTGGTTTATTTTGAGGAGTTCTCAAATTCTCAATCATAAAACTAGTCCCTGTCCCGGACACTTCTTAAGTCATACATATGTCGCGTGATTGTTGTAAAGGAAGAACTGTACTCGAATATTCCAAAAGCTGTAATATCACAACAATGCACAATATTTTCACTTCTCTAGGTACGTCCTCTAGCTCCGCGACCCTACCAATTGCCATTGGATGCCTCGAGGAGAGAAATGAAATAGATCCGCGAGTGGCGCGTTTTGTTATGCCCATCGGTGCTACCATCAACATGGATGGAACAGCTCTTTACGAGGCTGTTGCTGCCATTTTCATCGCTCAGGTTCGCAAAGTACCTTTGTCATTCGGCCAACTGGCGGCAGTGAGGTAATAGCTATTGTAATTGGATACTAGCTATTGTAAACCGGCACTCTTGGTTCCATTTTTTCTGGATCCAATGTCATTTTGTCATGGCATGATCTCTAGAATATTATAGTTCCGAATTATGCGCGATCAATTATTTTTATCAAGCTAGGTTGATTAAGTGATTAGCGATAGATGTTTTTCCGTCATTTGCAATTTTTCAGTTGGTGAATTGATAAAATTTTGAATTGGCATCAAGTTCTCAGGTTTTATTGAAGTTTCTGATTTTTATAAATTTATTTTGAGAGCGCAAAATTTTTGAATTTAATATAATTGAAAAAATTTTAAACGTGTTCTTTCTAAAGTAAAGGAAAAGTTTATTTTTGAATTATTCGTATATTTTGAGTTACGCTTTTTTTGCACAAAATACAATATTCATTGGATGAAAAAATTCATATTGAAAAAAAAAAAACAATAAGTTGCTGCGATATTTTACAGCATCACTGCAACTGCAGCTAGTATCGGGGCTGCTGGCATTCCCCAGGCTGGATTGGTTACTATGGTCATGGTGCTGGATACTGTTGGTCTACCTGCCAATGACGTCACCCTCATTATCGCCATTGATTGGTTATTGTAAGTATAGTAAATGTTCAAGTTAAAAATTAAAAATTAATTCGTCAAGTTAAGAATTAAAATATTGAACAGGCTCATGTAGATCCGCTCAAAAATTTTGACGAATTTCAAAATGAATGTCTCCTGAAATTATCCATCTTTTAGGCCCTCAACGAGGGCTTTCAGAGCGTTTTCAAATTTGGGCCTGGGTCAGCCAAAAATTTTATGAGATGAAAGATCAAATTTTGGACCGTTCCTGGCTGCATGACGAGGCAGTTTTTCATTATGAATTAACCCCCCTTTTTTGGTCGCTCCATCTGTGCGAAAACCCTTCAATTGAGCTAATTTGAATTCTCTTTCTGTTCTCAGGGATCGCTTCAGAACATCGGTGAATGTAGTTGGTGATTCTCTAGGTGCCGGCATCGTCAATCACCTGAGTAAAAACGAACTAGCAGCAATGCCACACCATGTGCAATCGCGAAATGGCGCTGATCGTCATACCACGTCGATATGAACAGATTGACTGGCACTTTAACGACAATAATTGCCCTTGTACGCAATGGGCGGACGTTAACAAGATTAAGGAGATTACGGCGATTAAGAGGATTAAGCATATTAAAAGAAAATCATAAAAAAATAAAAAATCTGCGGATTGGTTGCATCAAAAATAATTCGTAATGGAGGGGAAAAAATAGGAAGGATTATGGGACAAAAATTCAAAAATATCTTGGGAACGTAAATTATATATAAATTCAATTTTCATTTATGAAACACTTTAATAAAGAAATCTATATATAAATTAATGCTTTTGTTGATTCCACTTTCATTTTTCATTAAGTGAATATTTTGTCTGCTTCTAATTAACTTGATATTTCTAAATCCCTAATTAAGATTTTTAAAATTGATTAATGATCATCTCGATGACACTTCGTGAGATTGATCATGATTTTTTTTTGAGAAAATCGGGTTTAATATAATGAATGTATCTTGGAATTATGGACCACGTTACATTTGTAATTTTCATCTCCGTTATGAAGAACGTTTTGATGCAACGAAAATAGCTACACGGAGAGAAAAAAAAATGAGGAATGAGAAACAAATGCCAGAAAAAATCTAGCCTTGGTTTCTAATTGAAGTGCAAAATTCTGGTAACGGTAGAGTTTTTAATTATCTATTTAATTTTGGATGATTATTTTCAGAAAAGGGCACAGATACAGTCGGGACAATTTAAGAGGGGTCTTCCGATTTTAACCCGACCCCCCTCCACTCCTCCCGCATGCGCGCCGCCAGCCAAACTCCCCTCCAGCGCCGTCAAGGAAAGCAATGCGCATGCGCCGACGGCTTTGGGGAGAGTTAGGCACGAAGCCCGATGCTCCCTCTCCTCCCACAATTTCTTCATTAATGCTTCCCCCAAGGGTGACGTCGACTTCCGGTTCGGAACTCGACCACAATTTTTTTATTTTAAATCCCGTAACTTCCGGAATTCAAATCCTCCCGCCACGACTATGGTGCCAATGGTTAGAATCTCGTTTTTTAAAATTTTCTCTCCGTGTAAATGTATGGAGGTGTTAGCTTCATCCCCGTGACGCTCGAACAAATCACCGCCTAAGTGTTCTAGCAAAGCCTCTGTGTTTCATTGTCCAACCATAATATTATTTGAGAAAACTGATGAAAGTAAATGCCATGATAAATTCCTTCAATGAAATCCATTCGATTTATTTATTTTAGCAATGGGCCAATAACGATTAATAAGAAAAAATTAATAATATTTGTGCCAAATATATTAAGACAAATAATGTTCAAAATCGGAATACATCAGGGACATTGAATATCGCTCGTTGTAAATAAAAAGAAAAACATTGAACACGAACAACGAAAGCACAAAGTTAATTAGAGAAATAACAGGACAACAATAATTAGTGGCCCATTATTTTTTATTACTTTTAATAATGTTTTTTTTTGTAGATGTTGAGTTGCATCAGTAGATAATTATGGAATACAATTGATATACGTGTATACTATATAGTTAATGAGTCATAGGTAGTAATGAAGATGATATATGGATAGTAAAGGAATATATCAATTTTATGGATTAACGCTGGCGACCAGATCGATTGAATCGACTCGAAGAGTAAATTAATATTTATTATATATATGAAAAAGATTGAAAAAAAAAGAATTATAAATAGATGAAAATTCCGTGATCGTTCATATAAAAGAAAATTAAAATTTATGGTGAATTTAACATTTAATAAATAATTGAAGTTGCGTTGGGATTAATGTCAAGCCAACTGTGAGCTATAACACAATTAAACGTTCAATTTTATTGTTGTCGAGAAAAAATTTATTGGGTACATACATACTCGGTGTAAAATTCAATTATGGGCACGTTGAGAGTTAAACGATGAACTTGGATGTTCGTTGGGAAAATTGAGGGAATTATGGATAATAATGTATGATGATTGTAATTGATGATTGAACATCGTGGACAGTAAAATAAATATGTTGTTTAAAGTATTTATAATGATTTTTTTCAAATTTCTGATTTGTCGGAAAATTATTGTAATGACACCTACATCGATTTTTTTTTCTTTTCAATTCGTAACTGGTGCTTTAAGTATACCAAAATGCTTCTCGTCGAATTCTGACAAAATGTATGTATGTGTGTGTGTGTGTGTATTTGTATAGCATCGAACGATTTAGGTCATCGAGGTCGTAATGAGTTGGTCACAATGCTCTATTCCAAAAACGGTGCGAGATAGGGCAAAAAGTGTTTAACGAAACTTGTTCTGTAAGTCGAAATGCACCTTTAATTTGTTATGACTTTTTTCCATATTTGTCATAATTAAGGAGGTATGACGGGTTTAACCCTGGAGCGGTCGCACCCCTTGGCGTCTCACTCGCACTCAAGTAACGCGCATAAGTCTTGTCTTCACGCTCACCGTGCGTCTGCTCAAATGCTCACAAGTATCTGCTTGATAATTGGGGCAATTTGGAATTCTCAAATCTGCAAGGTTTCGTTGTGAACCTCACGGGTCATACTGATTTACCCTCACTAGTATATATATATATATATATCATGAATAATCCAATTGTTTATTACGCTATGTTGCGAAAACGGTCAGAGTTACGGGAAAAGTTAAAAGACAAAAGTTATTCCTTATGTAAAAATACACACTTTATGTGTAATGACTTTTTTTGAAATTCGCCTAATTAAAAGGATTATTCATGTAGTGAGTGAGAAAAGAGGGGGCAAAATGTAAACTGCGCGCCGAATCGATATAATTTTTGCAATTATTTTGCTGATAATTTTACAATATACGTCAATGTTTGTTTAGTTATTAGACACAATCAAATAGAAATTGCTAGGAATAAATTTAAAAAATCAAAAAGTTCGACTTTGGAAATTTTTGAAACACAAAAATTTTTAATTATTCTGAAAATTTCGATAATTTGAACAAAATCGGAATCAACTAAAAAATCGCTAAAATGTCAAAACTCAAAGTATACACTAAAAGTACAATCCAATATTTACGAAACCGGATATACGGAAGTTGGGAGTTAAGAAGTTGCTTCATGACCAAGTGCAATCGATATAAATAACATTGTCGATTATTCACGATGCAATGTTGCTCGCAGATGCGCAATTGCCATTGACCGATTGTTCCGTCGGTGACCTGTAATCGAAGCAGAGTATTCTGGTGGCAAGTGTCATTCTAGGAGGAGTCGGGTGTACGGGCATTGGCAGACTTAGCGTTGTGACAGGTAATCAAGGCGCGCCAAGTGTAAATAATTTATTGGCTCCACTATAAATATAATTCCTGATTCAACTTTTCGTAAGGTTTGTAATTTATTTTTTTTAATTGTTTGTAATTTTTTACACACTCCTTTTTTCGGGAATTATTGTAATGACCCCTAAATCGATTTTTTTATTTTCGATTCGTAATTGGTGTTACGAATCGGAATTTTCCGTTAACGATTTATCACGAACAGGTCAAACGACCTGGGCCAGCGAGGTCTTATTCGGAGCGTCTTCATGGAACTTAGATCGGATTAGTTTTCGGTTTAAACTGACCGAGCAGTTTTTTCGTTATCACCAATTGAATTGCTCACAATGCTCTATTGCAAAAACGGTAAGAGATACGGCAAAAAGTATTAAGCAGAACTTGCTCTGTAAGTGGAACTGCATATTTAATTTCTTATCACTTTTTTCCATATTTGCCATAATTAAGGAGGTATGACGGGTTTAACCCTCAAGCGGTCGCACCCCTATTGGCGTCTCACTCCCACTCCAGCAACGCGCATAATTCTCGTCCTTACGCTGACTATGCGGCTAGTCAAAAATCCATAATTATCTGCTTGATAAATGGGATAGTTTAAAATTCTCAAATTTCATTGACCCACACTAGTATTTTTTTCTGAACGTGCCGAAAAATGTAGGAATGTCCAACAGAAATTACAAATCGGAAAGTTTTGTTTGTGTTTCCAACGGACACACACACACACTTTTACCCCACTAGTTAATATACAAATTGTGAATTGAAGATGATGATGGTAAGGAGAGGCTGAAGCGATCACCTCGCCTCGATGAGCACCGAGGGATGAAAATACACAGCCGAGATATCCTGACAACAACAAGAGCCCGAGTACCTCAAACTGTAGTGCGGAGCAAAAGTTATCGACGACTAGTGGGTCAGTGGTTCTTGGGACCTTGTGGCTCCAACGAATACCACAACGAGAGTATTGTGGAGGAGGACGAAAGTGCCGACATGGTTGAGGGTGGACCCTCCAATGAACTTTACGGTGAGGCAAACTCAACTTTAGCCCCAGGGGCAACTTTTGTAATTGTCTTTGATATGTTCAGCCAGGGCCGCTCGCTCGGATAATCGGGAAATAAATGGTGGTGATTGGAGGGCGGAGGAGGAGTTTTCTAGTGATAAAGAGGATGATGAGGAAGTCGAGCAGGCCGGCTTTAGGGATGGGGCTCCGATTCCGGCGAGCTCCGGAGTTCTAGGTAAAAGAGAACCATTTGGATGGAGCATTAGGAAGCAAATTGTCCTAAATTTCTGAAAGAATTTGAGTTAAAATCTGCTGCCTTGGCTGTTTGTGGAAATTTTTGTGGTTATTGCAGAGCTCATCTGCAATAACTTCTCGTGTGAAGTTGATAATTTCAGAGCAAGGGTGGGTGGGGGAGGGGGGGGGGGGTAGGAGCTCCCGGATGTGAGCCCTTGCAAGCTACATGAATCCTGCCGTATTATCTATGGGAAAAGCACCTTTTAGGGCGAGTGGTATCGTCGATTCTAGTTCATAAGAAACTCTCGTCAAAGGTCTTAACAGAGCCCACTTCTTATACACATAGAAAAAGCGAATCCTAATTCAGGTTTTTGGAATGGTAAATCATGGCTTCAGAATAGTAAATGAGGACTCCGAAAATCGTAAATTACTATTGGAGAATCGTGATTTATCATGCGGGAAGCGTAATTTACGGTTCGGGAATCGTGTTGGACGATTTGGGAATCGTGATGGACGATTTGGGTAATTTACGATTTTGGAATCGTAATTTACGGTTTGGGAATCGTAATTTACCATTTTGGAATCGTAATTTACCATTTTGGAATCGTAATTTATGATTTTGGAATCGTAATTTACCATTTTGGAATCGTAATTTATGATTTTGGAATCGTAATTTACGATTTCGGAATCGTAATTTACCATTTTGGAATCGTAATTTATGATTTTGGAATCGTAATTTACCATTTTGGAATCGTAATTTATGATTTTGGAATCGTAATTTACGATTTTGGAATCGTAATTTACGATTTTGGAATCGTAATTTACGATTTTGGAATCGTAATTTCTGATTGTGGAATCGTAATTTACGATTCGGAAGTCGTAATTGCGGATTTAGGAATTGTAATTTACGATTCGGGAATCGTAAGTTACGATTGGGGAATCGTAATTCACGCTTCGGGAATTGTAATTTACGGCTCGGGATTCGTAATTTACGATTTGGAAATCGTGATTCACGACCTAGAATGGTAATTTACGATCGATTGATTGACTAGTTTACTAATCCCCCTACACTTATCTGTGCCTCTTGTCAAATCAATTTTCGTGTTTATACATACTTCATATATACTTGCAATCAGACCCTCCAGAAATCAAAGTGACAGTGGATACCAGCCTACACCAGATGGCGCAGGATTACTGTTCAAATTTCTCTGGTTTTGCGGAGATCAATCGATTTGGATCAATCGAGGAGATGCACGATTTCATCAAGAAGAGTCTGGAAGCGTCTGGGGTTGCTCGAGACAGTCCGTCGAGTAAGCAAGAGCGATATCTTAACTTGTTGCTGAAAGAGAAGCCCGCAGATCGCTTTCGTCGCCTATTTCAGACAAGTAGTGCCACCGTGCGGCGAGTTTTGGCGCGGAATGAGCATATTCTGAGGGAGCTCTTCGTTTCTGCGAGTCTGGAGGATTTTCCCAGTCCATTTTGTTCGATTTTAGCCGTCGATGAGGGAGCCATTGACGACAGCGAGGACGACAGTGGTAAAAAATGAAATTGTTCTCTTCTATTTGTTCTCATCTTTGACATTTTTTCTATAAATTATTATTTCTATGAATTATTTGGGATATTCAAAGTTTGGAATTTTTTTGAAACAGTGGATGGTACATCCGTCGATGAGGAGGATGAAAATGTCGAAATCCAAGAGAATATGAAGCGGTGGTACATGATTGAGATGATTGGCTTGTGGCTGAGGATGATCACTGACGTGAGAAGCTATCGCGAAGCTATAAAGAAAAATGTGTTGATGAAGAGCTGCGGCATCGAGAATGATCGATATGACGGAATTGCTGTGCCCTTGAAATACAAATAAATCAGGCATCGGTCCAACATTCGATTCGCAATCGACAGCCAACTCTGTAATACCTGTTAAACTGCCCACTATTATTTTTAAAGGCTTACCAGGCCGACTGGTGCACTTGGAGGACGAGATACTTGGAGAATTTTTGGGGGAATAAAATGCTCGTTGTAATGAATTTTGACGTTTATTATTTCTCTCCGGCCAACTTACCTCATCTCAAATACGGTATCAGTTGAAACTTTACTAATTGTCCGTTAGAGCAAAAAAATTAACATGAAAGTTGGAATTCTGTAGAATGGAAAAAAAAACTAAGTCGCTCCTTAGCGAAACGCAACCTCCTGCACTGAGACAACAATGTGGGATTCACAACTATAAAATATAGTGAAATAAGACCTTGACAATTTTCCTCGGTTACCACCACTATTGAGATAGAGTGAAGAAGATTTTGCTACTTTTACCATCAAACCATACGCTTGTCAACTAAATTCACAATTGTTACCTCAACTACATTCACACAGTGATCAGTTTTTTGAACTTCTCGTTCAGTGAGTTCTAACTCACTAGCTAACAGAAATAGAGATAAATGATCATGAAACTGTATACTTATTGGTCATGATAATAATCCCACAGACTAGTGTTTTATGATGACTCAGTAATTTACGTAGTAATGATGTAAGTAGAATTTACATGACTCCAGGACTAGTCTAATTTCAGGTCTCATAACTAAACATTGTGTGATCGGGACGTCCTAATAAATTGAGTACTGCGTCCAGTGTGTACTCGTGTTATGGTTACTGCTCAAATACGGTGATGCTTCATCCTATACATTGTAATACAGTTTTAGTAACGGAAGTTGAACCGAAATCATATTTGTTACCAATCATATTATATCCATTACCATGCGACCTCAGTCCTATGTAATTATCTTTAAGCTATCTTTACAGGCGAAATTTCTCTCAGTGTGTATGTGACGTTGTATGTGTGAAGACAAATTCTTTCTCCAACGATTTCTCACCATCAAATTATACGATTGAGATGCTGAACGGCGCAATCGAAGTGTCTTTGTGGCCTTCAAAGCTGAATAGGTTTTGGTTGGAATCGGTTTTGTAGTTTTTTTATACTCCCGAAAAAACTACCGTTTTACATAACAAAAAGGAAAAGGATCTTCCCATTTCAAATAGTTTTTATATGGAACCGTTGTGACAACCTATTATTCCATTTTGAAAACCTTTTTATTCCAATGTTGTCAAGTTTTCCGGAAAAATTCGCAAAATAAGTTATCAACACAATTTTTTTGAATTGCGCGCTGCGCAGTGTGATTGGTCAGTGCGTCACGTGACATATTCGCATGTAGCGATACCTGTCGTATTTCGGTATTTCAAATTTCATGTTTCCCATTTTTTTTTCTCTGGAACCAGTCTTTAAACATTTAATTGACGAGTCGAAAACTCTAGGAATGGCCAAGAGAAATTACAAATCGGGAAGTTTTGTTTGTGCTCCCAACGGGGGCAGACACACTTCCATCCACCACTAGTTCTGGTACTTGATCAGTGGAGTCTATTCGCTTCACCATCGGCAGTTAATCAATGTCATTCGTTACCTCATTCCAGAGGTAGCCCGGAAGTGGTACCCAGCAAATAATACCAGTGAGTGGGGGGGAGGAGGGTTGCAGGAAAAAATTGTGACTGGAGTGTAGATGCAGGGAGGGAACGTGGAATGTTGGTGTGTCCTCCGAGTGTCTCAATTTTCCTTCACGGCTCGCGTCATGAGGGAATTCCCGCCTTGTTCCGTTTGGGATTTTTCAGGGATAAAACTTATTTTTCTTGACGAACTATTTTTCGAATTTTTGAGGTGCTCATATGGTAACCATGGGTTAATAGAAATTTCTGATAGGAATCATCATGCTTAACTTCTAGATGTTGACATTTTGCATGAAATTGAATCGAATAATAACCCCATTGTGATAATACAGAATTTCCCACAATGTCTGACCATAACGATTTGTTCCCCTTCGAGATCTGCGTGGTCGACGCGCGGTTACCGTATCTACTGAAGCTCATCTAGAACTAGCGTCGCTAGATGTCAGCGGCCGGGGCAATGCAGCAGAACAGTCGCACTTCTAAATGTGTAAACCCACATTTCTGCGGGCCTCAGACTTCTAAAGAGACTATAATTTTATAATCCTACCCTGACGTACTTCAATCCACTAGCGCAGCTATATTTGCTCCACTAAAGTGTCTCCAACGGAAATTACTCCCTAAAATTCGTTTTCTAAAATATCTTCACATAAAAATTAATCATGACAAATTTTGTCCACATGAAAATGTTTTTCTAAAATTGTTCAAAAGTATTGAAAATGTGTTTAGCTTTGAAAATAAGAAAAAAAAATGATTGACGAAGTGTTTTTAATTGAAAAAAAAAATTCTATGTCCTCAAATGTTCAATGATTTGCTAAAAATGATTGCCAGGGAGGACTAGGAGCAAAAGAAGGAGGCCAAAATGGTCTATAACCCACCTCCGCTTTTCTCGAACCATTCCACCCTCTTCCCCTCCCCCCTCCCACTCCGCCCCATAATTTCCCACTCGCTAAAAGCTCATCAATAATACTAACTCCCCACAACTTCGTTCATCCCCTGAATTTCCAGATGCGGTTCACCTAATATCTTGACTTCTCAAACTCCCACGAAAATCCCGGAATTCCCTGGAATCACAATTGCCCGAGAATGGTTCAACCAACCCCATCAATGCACCCTTCATAATTAAGCAAACTGCAAAATTTTCCAATGCATTCCCAACGTCAATAATTAATAATAATCCGTAACCCGGCGGAATATAAAATGGTAGAATGCCCTGTAGAATATTCCTGGCCTTTCTAGACTATTTAAAACAAAATGTCTGCATGTGTGTGTGTGTGTGTGTGTGTGTGTGTGTGTGTGCCAATGTACGTATGTCACCAAAAATTTTCCGGAATGATTTCTCGTTAACAAATTATCCGATCAAGGTCCTGCTTGCCGTAACTTAGAGCTGATTAGTTTTTGGTCCATATATGTCTGCTGGTTTCTATTGTTATTAACAATTTCAATTGTTCATAACGCTGTATCTCACGAAAACATAAAGTTAATTCCAACTCCCGGCGGCATCTGCTCTTGAGGATTCCTCCGCAGGGGGCCCTGGACACCCATCCATGCGGCTTGGTCCGACTGTCGCCATGTAACGCATCGTATTTCTAGACACAGGGTAAACCTCCAGAAAGCGCTATTCTACGATGACGGGCACATGTGATGGACCCGGCCCCCTGCCTCGGGTTAGGTTCCCGCCCGGCATTGCTCTCTCATTCTATGGGTACCATCGACAGCACAGTCGGAATGTTCCTGGTATCCATTGAGATCCATGAGAAAATATCTCATCATGTGAGACATTTTCCTAGGTACTCTACACTATATATAGCTATTCGGGCCCATCTCCTCTTCAACAGTTCACAAAATTCATGAAGATATATTTTGACTATATTCTTATTCCCACTACTTACCAATGAATCGGCAAAGAAGCAGTACTAGCCAGATGAGAAAAACATAATTGTGATGCGCCACTCGAATGATGATCAGATGCGGCTCCGCAACTGATTTTCTGGTACCGCGGCAGAGCTTTAGGTCCATGCTCTAGCTCTAGTTCAGATTTCATGCTCTAGCCCCCAGCGGACCGTCCGCAGCTCAGGGGCACCCTATATACAGCCATGAGGGTTTGGAGCCCGACATTAGCCTTCGAAATTTCTGGCTCTCTCAGGGAAAAATCACCACCGTGGACTAACCCGGTTTTGTACGCGTATGCTCTTAGAACTTCATTTTTCGGTCCACATAATTTTGCAATAATGCCAAATACAGTTCATTAAATTATTTCCTTGACCGGGAGAAAATTGTTATATCCTGTGCCCCTGTTTTAGTCATTTAGTATGCTCATCTTCAATGAGTCAACTCCTCCAATTTTGTCGAACATCAAAGCGTCGAGGCTCGTCAAGCATCCCAGCTAAATGCCCCAATAAATTCCCCAACCGTTGAAAAAAACCAATTAACTGCTTAAAGAACAAGCCGAACCCGCTTTTTCCCTAATCCCCTTGCCCTCCAAGAAATCCAATCTCCCCCCGATTAATCACCTTGTGTACTTTAATTAAACCCGGGTATGCAACAAATATGTCTTTGCCCCCGGCTCGCATTTTTTATCCGGGAGGCTGAGCGCACAGCTGGGTTCGCGGGTGGGCGGGTGGGTGGGTGGGAGGGGGGGGGGCGAGGTTGCAGGAAAAAATTGTGATAAGCATGGAGTGTAGATGCAGGGAAGGAACGTGGAATGTGGACCTCCGAGTGTCTCAATTTTCCTTCACCGCTCGCGCCATGAGGGAATCCCCGCCCTGCTCCGTTTGGGATTTTTTAGGGCTAGCTCGGTCATTTTTCTTGACGAACTATTTTTCGAATTTTTGAGGCGCTCATAGGGTAACCATGGGTTAATAGAAATTCTTGGTAGGAATCATCATTCTTAACCTTTAGGTGTTGACAGTTTGCAAATTAAATCGAATTTCCTGGCATATTTAGCCATTGTCGTTCGGGTAATTTTCTTGCTGCTTATTGTACAGATTCAGATTGAAAATCGGGGTGGGATTTATTGGTTCCCCCATAGGGTTTATTGCACTCATGGGATTGATAACGCTTGAATAATTACTACTCCTGGATGATTTGCCCACAGTTGGAGACAAGGAACCGACATAGCAAGAAGATTATACAGATTGCCCAAGGGCGGTCCTGAATCGATATGTCGACCATTTTATCAATTCATAATTTCCCAGCCGCACACCCGTCCACGTGAAAAGGGACCACTATGACGGTGTCGCAGAGCTGGAAAAATTTGTATTGATCATAATGTTGTCCATTTTCCAAGATTGTGTGAATACAATAGGGAAGACATTGCTCGAAAAAACCGTGGAATTTTGACGGAGGTGAGGTTATTCATCATTCTATGAAACTATTGCCACTCAATTGCTTTATATTAGTGACAAGGTATCTCGATATTAGTATTTAGTTTTGCAGGTGCAGAGTTTGAGCACATGACCAGGAATACCCAAGTGCATTTGAAACGTCTTTATTCACTTCGTTAATGAAGCCTTTTCATTTCATCTTCACTGAAAATGGGATGAATTAATGGTTGATAAATTTTGAGAGCCGTATCAATATGTTCCCGACTTGTGTGTGTGTGGGTGAGTGGATGGGTGGTAGGGTAAATGGGTAGTTGGGTGAATGGATGGGAGGGTGAATGAGTGGGTGAGTGGGTGGGCGGGTGAATAAGTGAGGGGGTGGGTGAAGGGGTAAGTGAGTGGGTGGATGGGTGTGTGGCTGGGTAGGAGGGTGGGTGGCTGGGTGAGTGGGTGGGTGGGTCAATGGGTAAGTGGGTGGGTGCGTGGGTAGGTGAGAGGGTGGCTGGGTGAGTGGGTAAGTGGGTGGGTGGGTGAAAGGGTGAATGGGTAGGTGGGTAAATGAGTGGGTCGTTGAGTGAGTGAGGGGGTGAGTGAGTGAGTGGGTGAGTGGGTCGGTGAGTGGGTGAGTGGGTGAGTGGGTGGATGGGCGGGTGGGTGGGTAATTGGCGAGAGTTGGTACCAGCCGCTTGGGTCCACGTCCAGTACGCCGTGCCGAAGAAATGCTCAAGAGCACCTGCAGTGGGGGAATAAGAATAAACGATAGACCTGAAAAAAACGTGAAAATGAAATGCGACAAAGTGGGCCGTTTTCATGTCACCAAATATTTGATGGACTTCCAACATATATGTCATTCAAATATCCCGCGACGTTTGAAACTCACGGTAGACTCCCTCAAATTAGATGTCGTAGAATACATTGAAAAGCGCCAACTGCAGAGGGGGGGGGGGGAGGGAGGGGGGGGGGGGCTACTGGGGTAGAAAAGCTTGGCATGCGCAGAATGGAGAAGGCACCGCCGGGAACGGCCGGCTGACATGAAATCGCGGCGGTAGTTTCGGCCTAACAGTCCGCAGTGCTACCCGTCCGTGTCCAGCTTCTCGAATTGTTCCAGTGAATGAGCAAAAATAAACGATCAACTGAGATAGTCTAATCGCCTGGCTTTGACAATTCCCGGGAGCCTAATTATCAACAGAGAGCTCGACTATGGTGAGTACTGCAGTGGCACGTCAAACCAACGAATGGCCAATGGCGCACGGTCGATCGTCACGAGCCTCCAACCCTCTCTCACACCCCCCCACCGCCCACGAGCCAAGCAGCCCCTCGCGACTGCACTATTCTGAGCCGGTTTGTTTTGGATCCGTGGATCCAACGACAATTCACTCATAATGTTGCAAATGTGCAAGATAGGGGTTATTACGAAATTGTAGAGGTGGGCAATCTATGCACCATTGGAGTAGGAATTTTGGAGAGAAGCGTGATACGAGACTTTAATTTGTTTAGAGGTTTTGCACATTTTGGAATACAAAACAACTTTATGATTTTTGAAATTTTTGAAATTTTTGAAATTTTTGAAATTTTTGAAATTTTTGAAATTTTTGATCTAATTGATAGAAGCAAGTTTTCGCGGTTTTTCGCGGTTTTCGCGTCATACCAAAATTCATTCAATTTTTACAGCACTGAATCGGTTTCGCCTTCTTATTTTTTTTCCGAGTACCGTCAAGTTTTCTGCATCTTCGAAAGTTTGTTAAAAATTTTTTGGTTGTCAATTTTTTTTTTTTCTATTCCCACAAATTTTTTGATGGAGTGTTTCGACGTTAACTTCTGAGACATCGCACTTCTCTTCACCATGTCACGAATTTTTCACCATGTATATATAGTTGGTGAACGACTACGTTGATTTCCCTCGAACCCATGTAGCCTGTCCAATTTTCGGGCATTTTTTTTTAAACAGTATGACAAATAATCGGACCTCGTCGAAGTGTAATTGCCCAATGCAATTGGTCGCTTGCGCGCGAGCCCAACGGCCGCTCCAAAGTTGTTATTAATTGAGGGAGTCATTGGGTTAATTGGCAATGTCGCGGGATCGATAGGACAAATGTTATACATGTTGTTAGAGAAAACTTTGGAACCGGAATTTTAAAATTGTTATAGGAGTATATTTCACGGGAAAGGTTTTTTTCCGTAACAATTTGCAATATCTCACTAATTATGCGCCCTAGCCTGGAAAGTCATAAGACCTAAAATATGCGTTTTTACGCGTACACCAACTTTTATTAAGCATATTTTTTTGTGCGTTCCATGGTTCTCTCATAAGAGCGTTATGAACAATTGAGATTGTTTATAGCAATTAAAGTAGTGGACCAATCTGGGACACGCATCAAACTTCCCGATAACTAGATTACTTGCACGCCTGTATCCCCAGCTCCATAATCTCTTCTGATGATGTGAATGGATGCATTGACACTGACATTTTCAAGTAGGATGTTTTATCGCAAAATTTTTCAAACTGAAATTGTACGAGGCACGCTCAGTTAAACCGGCCCAAGTAGTGTTTTTCAATACAGGATCGATACTGAACTCTTCGATTCGATTTACTGCAGAGTATCGATACTCTTTGGTGTATCGGAACACACTATGCCCAAGCCAAAGAGAAATTCTTGGGCAGAAGTTGAGAGTTATTTTCTCTCCAGTTGGCGCATAAGGGACTTTGCAAGTTTGAATGTGAAGAAAAATTTCGCGCCACTTCCAAAAAGTGAATAACTATTAAATGTGTAGATGAATTTTGCCCAAATTTCACACAAGCCTGAAAACCGCATTTATCTCCCGATTATGACTTTTATTAACACGATCATAACATGCGCTAAGAAAAGCTGATCCATTCAAAATCTTCATGGTTTTGGGGCATCATACTTTTCTGGATAAATTTGAAACCACTGTATCGATTTAATCCAAAATCTAATCAGCGCTTAGTTACGTGAAAGCGCATCGATTAAAAAAAAATTAATCAAATCGCTTCATTGGTGTTGAAGAAATCCTTGGACAAAAATTTATGGCACATACATACGGATACACATACAGCGTTACATACATGCAGACATTTTTGTTGCAATAGCTTTAAACGATTGGCAATAACTTGAAAGGTGGAGATATGATGGAATTTCCATTTTAGATTTTTGGGGCCATTACAGTAACTTTCTCTTCGGGAAGTTAAAAATGTTCAAGAGATATGGGAGGAAATTGGGCAATTTAGACAAATTTCAGAAATTTTGAAAATGTTCTTTCAAAACTTTTTCTTTCGACTCAAAAAAAAAAGATTTTCTACCTTTGGAATAGCAAAATGATTTCATTAATCGCCAACTTTTTTCATTTGTCTCTTGAATAAGAAAAATATATAATTTAGTATTCCACGCGGTGTTCGCGCGACGTCTGCGAGCCCTATCCCTATCCAGAGAGCTTAGACTTATCTACTTACGGGCCGGGCATGGCTGCAGGCATCCCCCCAGCATCTCTCGGTCCATGCATATTCGTCTGCTCGAGTCATCTGAGGAGCTATGGCTCCTCGGCAGTGCGCGCTTCGAATAATAAAGACCTCAGGGTACTTCTTTTTTTTTCCTTCCCCCTTTTTTTTTCCTTCGCTCATGCTCGTGCATGGGATGTAGCCTTTCAAAAGCATAACTTTTTTTTACACTCTTTTCCCATCTCTTTGTTTCATTCTTGCACTAAAGCCAGTTCGATAATATCATTCTATCGCATATTCAAGTACTGCAATGTTAATAGTAAAGAAGGCGGCAAATTTGATTTTGCACTGTGCGGTCTCCTTAAGAGCCCTTGTTTTCTGATGAAGGCATCGGAAATAGCGAAATTTTGGGAGGTTTCAAATTAGTAAATTTTGGATTTTGTGGGAAATATTTTTGGAAATTTTTTTTTTGGAAATTATTTTTTGGAAATTTTTTTTTGGAAATTTTTTTTGGAAATTTTTTTGGAAATTTTTTTTTTGGAAATTTTTTTTTGGAAATTTTTTTTTGAAATTTTTTTTTTGATTTTTTTTTTTTGGACATTTTTGGGAATTTTTAGGATTCTTTGAAGATTTTGTACCTAAATTTTTTCCATAATTTTCAGAAAGTTTTTGCGGTGCATATATGAATTTTGAAGGTGGGGGTGGTGAGGGAGGGTTATGTATATGCAGGATGAAGATATAAGGAATTTTTTAGTCTATAGCACAGCAAAAAATTGGATAGAAGAGGAAAAGTTGGAAAAAAACACGTCATAACATTTTATGAGAAGCGTTTATAGCGCGGTATTGAAATGTTCCACATGCTGGCCCAGAATTTTTCCGATCATGACCTAGGAATGCTTGCTGCAATGAGAGTAAATGAGCGAACTGACATTGGCAACCCTGGCATCAAGCTTCCACTGAATATGCTATTATTCTGGTTTTTCCACTAATTTGATTGATATACCTCTGTTTACAAATGGTCTATTTAGAAATACTGAAAATTTTTAAACTGTCAAATAACCCATAAAGTTAAAAATGTCAAAGACTTGAAGTGAAAAACTTGAAAAAATTGAGTTCCAAAATTTGACAATTTTAAAAAAATTTAAAAACCGGACAAATTTGAAAAGTTTGAGAAATTTGGAAGATTTAAAAAATTTGAAAAATTTGAAAAAATTTGAAAAATTTGGAAAATTTGAAAAATTTGAAAAATTTGAAAAATTTGAAAAATTTGAAAAATTTGAAAAATTTGAAAAATTTGAAAAATTTGAAAAATTTGAAAAATTTGAAAAATTTGAAAAATTTGAAAAATTTGAAAAATTTGAAAAATTTGAAAAATTTGAAAAATTTGAAAAATTTGAAAAATTTGAAAAATTTGAAAAAATTGAAAAATTTGAAAAATTCGAAAAATTTGAAAAATTTGAGACATTTTGAAAATTTTAAAAATTTTAAAAAATTTTAAAATTTTAAAAAATTGAAAATTTTTTAAAAATGGAAAAATCTGAAAACATGGGAAAAATCGTTGGGCCAGTGCAGCTTCAAAATTTCTTCGACCGGAGTAGCAATTTTTCGTTACTGCTTACTCGCTTCGCTCGGTTCGGGATCGCGGTTTTGATACCTGAATGACAGAATAGTAGTTTTTGCGACAAGGGAAGGTGAAAATTGCCGCCATAAAATCTCTTCCGACCCAGGTCGCAAACGATATGGATATTCGGGTTCGAACCCCGCGATTGAACGGAGCGCACCGGGATTAGGGATCTACGTTCTCGTACCCGAATGACAGAGTATTTTTCTCCATGTGCTTTCAATGGAAATTAAGGCAAATTCTATATAGCGTGATTTCTCTTCCTCAATTTTTCTTCCGAAACCATTAAAAATATTTCCCCGGGGATTTTCATCGTTTGAATAGCATTGAAGAATGAAGGGAATTCCGGATTTCACGTGAGCTATGAGCAATTTCCAATTCATTGGATACCATCAGGTGAAGCGAATTTTTCTGCGTCATTTGAGGAATCAAAGGATTAGTGCATGGATGCTGGGCAATGGTACATTGTTACATTGCTCTAGAAGTGGATGAATTTACAGTGGAAGTATTGTGCACTGGATATATTGTTTATGTCCAAAATGAAAAAAAAAAAATTCCATTTTGCACCAACCGTTTCCGGGATAGGTTTTTGTTTCATGCTGCGGAAATATATATTTTTTTTTCAGCGATTCAATGTTGATGTGGTTCATATTCACTGTCCCTTTATTCGAAAACAAAAAGCGAAATAGGTCGATCTTGTAGGAATTTTATTCAGTAAAAATTTGTTGCAACGGAAATGTTTGATTTGATATTTTGTTTTCTTTTCGTAAAGTTCTTCCTTATCTGTATTTATTTTCCTGGCATTTAAGCTCAGTTTTCGCACCCAAAATTTTCCCAAACAAGCTTGTACATTTTTTTGTATCTCCAATAAAAGCTCATTTTTTGCGGTTTTCACAAAACATCCATTACATCTTTTCCAGGTAGTGTTATAAAAGTTTCAAGCTTTTCTTGGCGTTTTCATAACAAAATGGGATTTTTAACGGCTTATGGTAAACGGTAAAGACTCAGCGGATTATCTCGTAAACGGTCGTCTTTTACAATGCGAAATTCCGTAAGCAGATTGAGGATACCAACAACACGAGCCGGAATTTTTCTCATAATTTTCATTCTATTTTTACATTGCTGCAACGTTAAACACAATTTGATACTTTCAATTAAACCTGTTTATTCTCTCGGAAATAAATTGCAATTTCCCTTCGAGCGATGAAATACTGATGTCAGATAATCTCTGGCGTCTCCATAATTTCTAAAATGTGACGTTCGTTGGTCGCGCAATGAGGAGATTGCCGCAATCCATCTACTTTATATGTTCTTGAAAAAATTATGACCACCCACCCACCCACTCCCACACCCACTGATCCACCTACCCACCCACTAAGCCACCCGCCTCCACAGCCAACCACCCACTCAGCTACGCACCCACCCACCCAACCATCCACTTACCCACCCACTCAACCACCCACCCACTCAAGCACCCACCCACTCAACCACCCACCCACTCAACCACCCACCCACTCAACCACCCACCCACTCCACCACCCACTCACCCACTAAGCTACCCGCCTCCACACCCAACCACCCACTCAGCTACGCGCCCACCCAACTACCCACCCACTCAGACACCCACCCACCCACTCAATCACTCACCTAACTATCCAACCATCCACTTACCCACCTACTCAACCATCCAACCACCCACTCAGCTACCCACCCACTCAGACACCCACCCACCTACTCACACACACACACATACATGCATACATACAGACAATCCTTATTTTGAAAACATTTTTGCTCATGGTTCAATTTCCAAAGTTTGTAAAAATCTTCACTACTCGCATTACATTTATTTATGTCACATTACATTTTGTGTTTCATCATTGAATACATAGTTTCAATTCAGCCTGTTTATTCTCTCCCCAATAAATGGCTGTCTCCCTTCGACAAAACATTAATCTCGGATAATATCTCGAGCTTTAATAATCCCTGGCTTTAAAAGAACGGAAGCGCTGGAATAATTCCTAGTTTCGATATAAGCTCATCGCACGAGACGAACCCATATATCACGTCTCCGTCATCCGATTGTGTCGTCGGGCGAATTAATCCGGCTTGCGGTCTGATATAATCCAGCAATGAGTCTCAAATTTACAGCATGTTCTCAAAATATCAGAATGGTATGCCTCACTTCACCAATTCTCACTGGTTTCACCACCAGGGCTGCAGAATTATCAAAAATCCTTAATAGGTTTGTCGTTAATAGGAACCGACTGATCTTGTCTGATTATACAGATCAAGGATGTTCCTCCTACATCTTTTGCAAAGATCAAAGTGTACGATTTTTATAAAATGTCTGACGAGCATCTTCAATAATCTTATGTATAGGGAAAATTATGGTAACTTGGTAACCCTCCCGAAGATGAAATGTGGTGGATCCGTGAAATTTTTACTTTTCTTGAAGTTCCATGGGGTTCCAAAACTTTAGATAAGATGGCTCTGTGCGTGTGTGTATATATGTATGTATGTATGCGTGCGCGGGTGGGTGGGTGGGTCGATGTAGGCGGGTGCAGGGTAAATCAACGGGTGGACAGGTGGCTCAATGTAGGCGGGTGGATGGGTGGGTGGCTGGGTGGTTAGGCGTGTGAGTGGGTGGATGTGGGCGGGTGGGTGGATGGGTGGATGAGTGGGTGGGTGGATGAGTGGGTGGGTGGGTGGGTGTATGGGTGGGTGCATGTGGGTGTATGCGAATGTGTGAGTGGGCGAGTGTGGGTGGGGGTGAATACTGAAATCACTAATACTACCTTGAATCGAACTTACATTGAATCTCCATTGAAAGGGCAATGACTCTGGATATCCTAGTATATAATATTGATTGCCCGAAATATTTCCACTTTGTGCTCATCATCAAATCGGATTCTATTGTCAATTCCATCACTTTATTCACTAAGAATGAGATTTCAGAATTGTCGAGATGCGACATCGCAAATGATTTCACTGCTTTTACCTCCAATCTTCAACAATTCATTAAATTAGCTATTGAACATCGCGTTGCACTTTGAATTGTAACGCGAATTACATACTCAATGTCATTCGAGATTAAGATAACTGCCACTCAGGAATCGGGAATAGCATCGAATAGCTAATGACGCCGGAACATTTGACAACGACATTCGATAGAACATTCCCGAATGATATATATATAATCAAGTCCGATAATCCTATCATACGAGCATCTTAAACGAGCATCCGATGTCGCTCCTCGCGACGGTAGCAGCTCGCCACCTATATTGTTCTCAATTGTCCAGAAATAAAATGTCCACTCATGCAATTTAAGGAGCAAGTCCAAAGATATTCAAAATTTAATTCCATTTGACTCAATAGACGGAAGTTTCGAGCTTAAACACGGAATTTTTCAGACGGAAGATCGGGCGGGAACCTAACCCGCCGCGGGGGGGGGGCGGGTGGGTTTCTGGTGGTTTACCCTGTGTTTAGAAATACGATGGCGTAAATGGGGAAAGTCGGCCCCAGCGGCATGGATGGGTGTCCAATATGCCCTACCGAAGAAATGCTATAATGGGGAGTGCAAGAGGGAGCGGCGGAATCTGAAACAGAAAGTTTATAAATATCTACCACCATGAACAACTATTTGCATACATACAATGTATATATTTACTTATCATGAAATAGCTGCCAATTCTACCACAAGACCGCTTATCTTTATTCATCGAAGATTCTCACAAGTTCCGGTGAACTTGACTTCGCAAAAACAAAGTCAATAGTGCCCAGGCTACCCGTTTATACGATATCAAGTGGATAAATAAACACCAACCTCTCGAATTGTGCCATTTACATACCTGAATTCCGAATTTACCTCTTCAGCGTGCATTATAATTGATTCAAATTGACCCGAGTTATCCTCTTCTCCATGGAATCCAATTTCCCAACGTCTAGAATTCGTTGGCAGAATCACCGAACACGAGCTTTTGTTGACTAATTACTTTTCCGTCTAGCCAACTGTGAATACAAGCTCATTACTCCGCCCTTTGCACACTGAAGTAAACGAGGAAATGCGTGAAGTGCTCCCTAAAAACGCTGAAGGGACTCATTACCCACCATATTTCTCGTTGAATCCTGTCTTTTGGGGAACCTGATGTGACTTCGTTGATGGGAAAATTTGCTGTTAAAATAATGGCGGGAAAATTGCAGCGTGTGAAACGAAATATCTCACAAAAAAAGTGTGTTTTAATTTTCTCAAACTTCCTTTTTTGCAAAAAATAATAGATTTTTCTATTTATCACTTCAACTCTGAAGAGAAATTCAGAGAAGTGTGAGAAAGTTGGTATCACAGTTTGCCCTCCAGTTTTCACTTTTTTTCATTTTTGGTACATACTTCTATTGCATAGCGAGACGAAACTATCTCATTTCTTATAGCGCTCCCTCTTCAGAATTGACGAAGAAAGATAAAAACTGGAGAAAGAACAAGTTTGAAAAGAAGGAAGGAGTCTTGAAAAAATTAGAAAGAATGAGAAGGTGTGATCCAATTTGAGGCAAAAAACATTTTTTTTTTATTATCATCATTTTATTCTTGAATGGATATTGGTTCATGACTGCGTTGCTTTCTTTCACGTACACATGTACACCCACCCACCCACCTACTCACCTGCAACCCACCTACTCACCCATCCACCCACCCATCCACCCACCCATCCACCCACCCATCCACCCACCTATCCACCCACCCATCCACCCATCCACCCACCCACCCATCCACTCACCCACCCATCCACCCACGGACCCACTCACTCACCCACCCACTCAACCATCCAATCACCCACTCAATCATCCAACCACCCACTCAATCATCCAACCACCCACTCAATCATCCAACCACCCACTCAACCATCCACCCGGCCAACCACCCACCCACTCAGCAACCCAAACACCTGCCCACCCACCCATCCAATCACCTATCCACCCACTCAGCAACCCAACCACACACCCACCCACCCACCCACACACACCCACCCACACACACACACACACACGTCGGAAGTGTGAGGAAGGAGGTTGACTTCCTTCTTTCTCTTTTTCTTAAAAAAAAAAAAAAAAAAACACGTCGGCACTTTGATGTAGTCGTTATAGAGTTTCTACCTTCTGCGTCGAAGGTCCTGGGTTCGCGCGCGGCCCCCTAAGAATATTGTTCAAAAAAATAAAACACTACGCCGGAGGGGAACCCAACCCGACCCGGAGAAGATATCGGCTAAGCAGAATCTTTGCATTCGAAGTCATTACATCGCCATACCGCATTGGAAAGTTATCAAATACGTAACTGAATAAATAAATGAAAAGAATTGAAATGTTAAAACAGCATTTTAACAGCCTGACATTTCAACGGCTATCTCGTATCCTATAAAAAGTAGCTTATTCCGAGTCAATCCAATAGCGTGACTTGAGAAGATTCTCAGCTTCGCATGCAGTTGCAGTTGGGATTAAACGTCTCAGCATTTCAGGGAGTTTCCTGTTCAGGAAGTTTACTTGTTTCACTGAGTGCTGCACTGCTGATGAAGTGCACTGAAGTACTTGTGATTAACGGAGGGAATATCAGCCGAGTGTGTGACGCCTCGACCTGGTGTTCTATTCTGCACGCAAGTGGTAATAATAGACAAGCAAATTCACAACCGACATTGCACAGAGGTCAATGCATCTGTACAAGCAAAACTGATGTGATCATTGTGGATGGTGTGATGATGTCATTGCAATTAAAACTAGGGGGATAACTCAGTGGGACCTGCAAGGGTCATGACCAAAAAGTCCCAATTTTTTGACCGAGCATACACACACACACACACACACACACACACACACACACACACACACACATACATACATACACCCTCACACGCACGTGACCATATGCACCCACACACACGTACCCCGCCCCCCCCCCCCCCACACACACACACACACATACGGGATATATCGCCTACTGTGTGAATGCATCGTGGTATCACGAAAAACTTGTCTTGTACGATCCAACTACCATAAACATGAACCCAGTGGAAAGAATACTACGATTCACCAAGTTATTCAAACAAGAATAAACTCGATGAAACTTGCAGAACAAAATTTTATATTCACACAAAACGGATTTTGTATTTTCTCAGCTGTAAGCATTCCCTGATAAATCGTTGAATTCGTGGTCGCACTCAATAACGTTTATACATGGTATGGAGGGACACGTGAAAGAGGGAAGGTTCATTTAACGCATGAATTAAATTTTTATTACTATTTTTACTAGGGTTGACAGTTTTCATACAATTAAGAATGGTCCAGAGCATTGATGTAGCGTTAGAAAAAAAATTGACGTAAAATTGTCATTTTTATGCCCATCTCAACACACAACCATAGGGTAGCTTCAAATTACAAAAAAAAAAAAAATCATTTTAGAGTTAAGAATGATCTACGTGATAATATACTAAATTCGCGTGTGTGTGTAAGTGGCTGGGTGACTGGCTGTGTGTGTGTGCGTAGGTGAGTGGGTGCGTGACTGTAGGTGTGTGTCTGTGTGTCGGTGAGTGGGTGGATGGCTGGCTGTGTGTGTGTGTGTAGGTGAGTGGGGGGGGGTGGCTGTAGGTGTGTGTGTGTGTGTGTGTGAGGGGGGGAGGAGGTGGGTGGGTGGTTGGCTGATTGGGTGAGTGGGTGAATGGGTGGGCGGGTGGGTGGGTGGGTGACTGTGTGGGTGAGTGAGTGGGTGGGTGGATGAATGGGTGGATATATCTCGGTGGGTGAATAGGTGGCTGTGTTTGTGTGGGTGGGTGAGTAAGTAGTTCATCTAGAACTTTTCTTTCATTGCAGTGCGACTTCCTGAGGCTTAATATCAGAACATTCTTACTTTTGCCAAAAGAAACGAATGGTATTTATATAATTTTTTTCCCCGTGAAAACCGCTTGGACAAAACGGCAAGCTGACCAACAAAAATCATGGGAACAATATAAATGGCCCTTTATTCTCCTTTACACTTGGAGGGTGTGATTTATCTCTCGTATTTCTTCCTTTTCCCCATTGGCTCGGCAACTCGGGCACTCGTGGGAGTGAGTAAGTGGAGTACGACTGATGGTAGAGACAAAAGTATGGAATGGGTGATATAGGTAGCTAACAAGCAAACTTCTAGAAACAGTTTGACACGGCTGTGGGAATGCGGCAGAGAGTTTGTGAAATCCAGGTGGAGATTGCAACCCCTTGGATTGCACTTTGTTGGGAAAACAAAACTACTTTTTCCAAGCCGCGTTTTATCTCATCACCTCGGGACTGGCCCAATCACGAGTTTAGGTGGGTGGGTGGCGGGTGGAAGAGTGGGGAAAAACAAATACGCAACTCACCACAACTATGTTTCCAATTCAACTTCGTGTCGGCATGTTGCGGAATCATTTATGGATTCACGGAAATAATTTTGATGATTGAGACCATAAGTTCGCGAGTCTGGTGAATTGGAATTGGGATCTATATGGGGCCAGCAATGTACATACAAAAATTAGTTCTTATTAGTACTATATCATTACTGATGACCGTCATTCATTTGCTATTACAATATTTTTGGAATGAAAAATGGTTTCAACCTATCAGAGCTGCTGCAGACTCACCCAATTAAAATTGCAGGCGAGTGAAGTCTCTGACGTGCGACTCAATTTTTTTTTTATTCAAGTGAAGGTTTCTTCATGAAAAATTTCTTGACCCGAGACGTCTCTCCCACAATTTTCTCTCATAGCAATTGGAGCAGAGGAGTACTTAGAATTCTCCAAAACGTGAAATCACTACTTGTGTCAATTGCACAACTACCCATTTAAATTTATTATAGTATCTCAAAAGCCCATTTGTGAAAACAAGAGCTTCTGTACTCTACTCCAGAAAAATAAATTTCCAGTTTCAATGGAGAAATGCTTTTACGACTAGCATTGTATCTTCATTACCTTCAAAAAGCCCTTCATTACGACTCTCCATAAATAAGTAATCGCATAATGGCGACCGTAATGAAGACTCACGAGATTTCACATTCACAGTCTTCTTCATTTTTTAACCCTTTTTTCCCCCATTTTGAAAGCGATGAAGCACGGCATTTAGACAAGAGAACACTCATTAAGGATATACGACCTATCCACCCACCCAACCACCTACTCACCGAGTCACCCACCTACTCACCCGCCACCCACCCACCTACTCACCCAGCCACTCACCTACTCACCTGCCACACACCCACTCACCCGCGACACATCCACTCACCCGCCACCCACCCACTCACCCACCTACCCACCTAGTCACCCACCCACCCACCTACTCACCCACTCACCCACCCACCTACTCACCCAGCCACCCACCCACCTACTCACCCACCCATCCGCCCACCTCCTCACCCACCCACTTACACACCCACCCACCTACTCACTCACCCACCTACTCACTCACCCACCCAACTACTCACCCGCCCACCCGCCCACCTACTCACCCACACACCCACCTATCCACCCACACACCCACCTATCCACCCACCCACTCTGCCCCCCAAACACACTGACAGTACCCTTAAAACATTCACTATTGAGAAAAATGGATTTTCCTATTTGGACTTATTGCAATTATTTTCCACAAATCAGAGAAGTGAGAAATGATTATTATAAACCGTATGGCTCCTTCAAAAGCAATGACGCACAACATTCCCACAAAACTCATTAAGTGGAAATGATGCACTGAAGTATGTCGTCTTCGTGCTTCGTTCCATATTCAAAATTAAAAGAGAAATGAGATAATGGAGAAGCCAGTGGCAGAATGTGAGGAAGTGGGTGTGCTTTCAAACGCTCGTCCATTGTAACATGAAAATTTAATACCTCGAGCTTTCGCTCCTGTATTATGCGTTCACGTACACTAGGGCGAGACCCCGCCAGAGCTTATATTGGATTATTCCGTTGAGACTCATGATACTCAGTATTTTTACTCGCGAATGGAAGTTATGTATCCGTCAAAATTTAAGGCACTTCCGCAGCAAGTGTTCACGAAGAAAAATGTTAGCATGATCAAGCCCTTCATCCCCCGCTTGCACCAGCCCCAGCGCGCGAAATAATTGGGTGGATAATTGTGTGCACCGTTTTCGCAGATTTTCCAAATTTGAAAAAATTATTGTATCCTTGGAGTTCGATTTTGTGACTTACATTTTTTTTTTGGACGCGCACCAAGATAAAAGCCTTCCAGAACTTTTATTGGATTATTCCGTGGAGACTCATGACACTCAGTATTTTTATTCATTTTTTTTCCGTGCTTCGTGCTTCTACGTCTTACTCTTCCGTCTTGGCAGAATTGACGCGGGTTTATTCTGGAGCACTTCAAACTGCAATCGTCACAACGCGCAAATGAGAGTCAGGATGCTGGAGATGTTGGAGGCTGTGGAGAACGAAAAATGTTGGGCATCAATTTTTCATGACATGTTTTAAACATTGCCGCGTTTCTTTATCCTGCCACGGGGCGCAATTTGTTGGGGAATTTATTTACATTGATAAGTGGGTGGATTCGCGGGGTACTGGTGATATGGCGCGGGATGAGGAATAGACACTTGCTTTACGGGATTTTGGAGCGCGTAGCTCGAGCATAGGTCGCGTAATAGATCACGCAATGCGTGCTCATATTCGGGATACTCCGTGAAAGTTTCGTGGTTCTAGGTCTTGAAGTCTTTTGGACCTTTCGGAGCGTTTCCGTTTTTGGATATTTATAATGGGTCAAATTTTTTTTTTATGAAAATTTTGTTTTTCTTTTTATATGCGGTTTTTGGGACACTTGTGAAATCGTTGCAATGTCAAAAGTTTTCACATTAGTGTTTTTTCTGCTTTTTGTGACTGTTGAGGTTTGACATTTTTGAATTTTTGATATTTTGAACATTTTTGACATTTTTTACAGTTTCAACATTTTTGACACTTCTGACAGTTTTGACAGTTCTGACAGTTTTATCAGTTTTGACAGTTTTGGTAGTTTTGTCAGTTTGACAGTTTTGACAGTTTTGGCAGTTTTGACCGTTTTGGTAGTTTTTGTAGTTTTGACATTTATGACAGTTTTGACAGTTTTGGTGGTTTTGACAGTTTTGAGAGTTTAGACGATTTTGACAGTTCTGACAGCTTTAAAGCCTTTTGACATTCTCGACATTTCTTGATTTTCTATTTTGACTCTCGAAATACATTAATTCCAACAAAAGTAAGATTACAGCATGGTAATTTGATTTTTTTTAGCCTCAGAGTTGCTATTTCAGTTCACGAAATGGTGTGACTTCTCAGATGTTTGTGTGCCCCGCTTCTACGCTCTTCGGAAACTCTTCTCATAAAACCGCGAATCGTGAAAATGAAAAAAGTAGCTGCGTGAAGATAACTTATGCCCAAGACCAGATCTCTGTTGCACATAAAAATCCCTTCTTAATGTATCTTACCTTATTACAAAAATTTTAAAAATCTCAAAAATTTTAAAAATCCCAAAAATTTCAAAAACTTTAAAAAATCTCAAAAATTTCAAAAAATTTAAAAAATCTCAAAAATTTAAAAAAATTTTAAAAATCTCAAAAATTTAAAAAAATTGCAAAAAAAATTCAACAATTTCAAAATTTTGAGATTTTTCAAAATTTTCAAAACTGCGGGAATGTTAAACCTCCCTTCAAAAATAATCCAAAAAAGTTTTGTTTCAAATTTTTCCATGCCGCAAAAATCAATTTAGCTATGAATGTCACGTGGTACCTGCAACTATTACAAGAACCCACTGCAAAGAACCCTGAAAAAAAATCTCGGAAACTTCTCCACAAACATACCCTCCCCTGAAATGTAAAGATTTCACGTCCCCTAAGTGTCACACGAACATTCACCCTTTCCCAGCACGCCACCGATAAATTGCATAGAAAGAGAAACACGGACAATTTTTCCCTCCCATGTCTTGATAATCGAATGCGAGCGGCATTGAATAGTAATGGTCGGAGTAGATGAACCGTCGCATTTCCCCGGGAATTGCGCTCAAATTGGAGGATTTCCCCTCGAACGCCTTCAAAAAACGTCAGTTTTACGAATTCTACTATTGTAAAACTCGGCAAACTCCCCGAAAGACTTTCCACATCTCTCTCCCACGGTTGGCCAAATATTATCCAGCAAAATTCTCGTCCCCTGCGAGTCAATTGTCCTCGACAAACAGTTGACCATGTGGAAGCAAATGCTCGAGGGATTTTGAATCTCCAAGTAATCCTCTATAATGCCACATTATCCTGAAGCCCTATGATAACTTCTGACGCAGTTAATTTGATAAAAAGTGATGTCTCCGACTCTCTTGACTGGATAAAAAGAAAATTAAATATCGTCCACCATTGGTACACACACATACACGCCCACCCGCTCCACCCACCCACCCACCCACATACACGCCCACCCTCCCAGCAACCCACCCCCCCACACACACGCACACCCTCCCAGCCACCCACCCATTCACCCACCCGCCCGCCCACCCATTCACCCACCCACCCATTCACCCACCCACCCATTCACCCACCCACCCACCCACCCCCCCAACCACCCACCCACCCAACCACCCATCCACCCACCCACACACACACATATCATATTATACATATATAATTATGGAATTGAGAGTTTTTTATGCTTGTTCTGCTAGGATTTGGAGGGCTTGCAAAATGTTGCAAAACATATTCCCCCTTGCTGTCTGTATAAACGTAGGTTCTCATTTTCTCCAGCGTCTCACTACCGAGTACATCGATTTTACGAGGAGGGGAAAGCTCATTCTGCGCACACCATAGAGCTAGGGGGGAGGGGGGGGGGGGGTAGTGAAGAAAATCGAGGAATGGGACTAAAGAGAGAGGCACTCACATGTCTGGCATTTTCCAAAGGCTTGCATTTGTTAGTTAATACGGAAAATGCGCGCAGGAGGAGAATGCCTGCCATATACTGGGTGAAGTATAAAATGAAATTGATGAAAACAAAATTTCCGTATAGCTGAAAAATATTTGTGAATCGAGTAATGACGGAGTTGATTCGACGAGGATTATGTTCATTCTTGGGGTGACTAATTGATATGATTGAATGGGGAAAGGTAATTCAATTTACTAGGGTATAGGGGAAGGGTGGGACATCATGGGACGCGCGGCGTGATTGGACATCGGTGGCGAAAGGGTCGGGAGTATACCATTATGTCCCATGCGCCAATTTTGGGCAGGTGTCCCCTGTCCCAATTTTGGACACCTGTCACGTGTCCCAATTCCGAACATGTTACACGTGTCCCAATTTCGCGCGGATGCAACATGTCCAAATTTTTGGCACATGTCCCAATTTTGGACAGGAGGCGCGTATCCCAGTTTTGGACATAGGTGCCAATTTCGGACATGCGTCACATGGCCCAATTTTGGGAACATGATACACCTGCCCCAATTTTGGACACGAGACACATGTCCCAATTTTGAACACATGTCCCAATTTTGAACGTATGTCCCAATTTTTAACACATGTCCCAATTTTGAACACGTCCCAATTTTGAACACATGTCCCAATTTGGTTGCTATGTCACATGTCAATTTTGCGCATGCGCCAACTGTCCCAATTTTGGACATGCATCATGTGCCCCGGTGTCGGGCGCGTATCACATGTCCCAATTTCGGACAAGTATGCCCTACTCTTGACCCGAGGAATTCATCAATTAGGGATATATATTTGTGACAGAATTTTCCTGAAATTGGTCTTTCGGATTTTATTTTTGGATTGAGAAAAGAACCTCCCAACTCGAGAACGTCGAATGTCATTCTCGAATCCGGTGAAATTGTGATTGATCCAAAAATGTAAATATTGGGAAATTTAATCTGGTAACGGTTGAATGAAGGTTTTTGACCGCCAACTTTTTACCTTCTCAGATTCTTTCAAATTTCCATGAAATTTCAAACTATCGCAGAAAATTGAAATGATTTTCAAAAACAACACAATATTTTTTTTTAATTTCCACAATTTGAGAAGAACTAAAGATTCTAAAAATTGAAATTGCAATATTTTATAAAAACCGATTTTTAAAAAATATTTTATTTAAAAAATTTAATCCAAAATTTGCATTTTGAAAATTCGAAAACTTCAAAAACCAATTGGGCACTATACATTTCCAAAATTTCCAGAATGTCAAAAAAAACTCAAAAATTTAGGAATTCCCAAAACAAAAATCAGAAGTTTTACACTTTTTCAACACTTCTAAAATTTTCGATTTGTCAAAAAAAAAATAAGTGAAAAGAATTCTACAAATGCCGCTGGAACAAATGAAACAAAAAAATATCACTTTCAAACCTACCCAATTAAAATTTTTCGAAAAATTGAAATCTCGGATAAATTCATGCAATGGGAAAAATTCCGGAATTTTGGAATTTTAGTTAAGATTCCAAAATTTCAAAATCCCCGAAAAACCGGGAACTGAAAAAAAAATCGCGGAACCTGCAGAATGTTTTGCAAAGTTGATAGCTTTCAAGTGGTCCGTCAAAAAAACCCTGAAGTTCCCGAAGTTTTCTGAACTGAGAACTCACTACTGGTAAATCTATGATGCGGTCAGTACAGAAATTCCTACCTTGACAGCTCTGACCAACCTCACCAAAATATTTCCCAATATTTTGATTGCATCGGTTTTATTTTCGCATAAATCTCGTAGGGCGCTTTTACTGCAGACCAACTGCACATTCGCCAATACTAAAAATAAGGGCTAAATTAATCGACCATAACTTCGAGGGTGATAACTCGACCCATGCACCTGGCGCATTTATATCGGATGGAAATGAATGCTGAACGACCGGTTTCAATGCTTCTTGAGCAATATAAAATAAAAACGCGAATGCATTCGATTTTTTGTTAACTGGTGAATAAAATGTGGATTGCAGCTGTGGTGGGGGTGGCGGGCGGGAGGGGGGGGGGGGAGGTTGGGTTGAATAACGCGCGGACCTTCATCACTCTCTAGTGATTCTAAGTAATCCCTTCAAAGATGCGGAAATTCACGGAGTTTTGGAATATTGGTAATATTCCGAAAATTTTTAACATTTCCGCAATTTCCGAAATTTTTGAAATTTTTGAAATTTTTGAAATTTTTGAAATTTTTGAAATTTTTGAAATTTTTGAAATTTTTGAAATTTTTGAAATTTTTGAAATTTTTGAAATTTTTGAAATTATTGAAATTATTGAAATTTTTGAAATTTTTGAAATTTTTGAAATTTTTGAAATTTTTGAAATTTTTGAAATTTTTGAAATTTTTGAAATTTCAAAAAATTCCAATTTTTTTAAAAATTCAAAAATTTCAAAAAATTTCAAGAAGATTTAGAAAAGAAACACCTTCCAAAATTTCAAAATTTTGAAAAAAAAAATCAATAATTATTCAATTTTTGGAACACTGAACTGGACAAGGTATACATTTTGCAACAATTTCACCCCGATAAAAAAAAAGTGCGAAAGTACCGCATAACTTGTCCAGCGGTGAATAAAATGTGACCCGCGACCACTATGGGGTTGTGTTCTCCAACCGTGTACATATACTTCATGTTTATATACTTAAAACCGCGCAAACATTTATCACACTCTCTATCCCTTATAATGAACCTCATCAAAATTTAAAAAAATCACAAATGAACATTTCAAAAGTATTAACAATTTATTAACAAGTATAAACAATTGACAATTTCTTTTTTATTTTAAAATGACACTAATTTTGAAATTTGTGAAACCCAACAATTATGAAAAGTTTAAAAATTGTGGAACTTTCATGTCCGTCGCAAAACTTAAAAATGCGAAAAAATTCATTTAAAAAAAGGAGAAAGTTCAAAAATTCCAAAAACTTTTCAATTTTTTTTTTTTTATTTCGTTTATTTAAGGTCGCTACGGAACATCTGTGGTTATAAGCGACCGTCCTCTTCTTACATTTCACATAACATGTATATATCGTACTTCAATAACGTTTATGTTCTTCAATCTCAAACACTTTTGAACATGGTAATGCTCTTCAGGAACTGTATTGTCTTTTCATATCCTTCTGCAGTATTAAGTAGTTTTTTCCATTCAGTTGGGAGCTATGATGTTCTTCTTTCATTTTGAAATCAGGGGCATTCAATCAGTAGGTGGCTCATAGTTAAGATGGCATTACATCTTGGGGATCTTTTTGGATCTTCTTTGCTCATTAAGTGACTATGGCTGAACTTCGTGTGTCCAATGCTCAATCTGTTAATTTTAAAAATGTCAAAAATAAGAAAAACTTTTGAAAACTTCAAAATAATGCAAAAATGTCGAGAATTTCCAAAAAATTTGAAATGTAAAAAAAATGTAAAAATTAGAAACATTCAAGGTAGTGGAACAAAATTGTGAATACATTGGATTTCTGGTTCGGTGGCGAATAAAATGTGGCTCACAGGCAATATGGGGGTTGTATTTTCCACCAGTGTAATTCAGGCTTACAAGCGCTCGGACATTTATCGTACCCTCCGGCCCTTCTAGTCAATCTCATCGCCCTCCCGACGAGCCAGTACGGCCCCATATGTACTCGTATCAGGAAAAACAATGGACTTGCGTCCTTTATGGATAATTTGGGGCATCTAAACTGACGGCAGAGTGGGCTAAAAGTATTTTTTTTTTTATTAAGTAAGTATTAATCCTTGATAGGATTATTTACAATCGTTGATACAGTGTTCAGGGTAAATTTACAATATTGCTGTATCTATGATAATTTTAAGAAAGTTAACATAGTCATATACAAATCCAGATAACTGGGATTCGGCATGGCTCCTTAGCTTACGATGACATAATAATGAATTAGAGCACCGGGTGAGAAATTCCGTCCCCGACGTGTGCCACAGATGGGATCTGTATTCGCACCCATCGAAAAAGGGACCCATCACCAAGTGCTCCATACTGTTTTTATGTTGCGACGCGTAGAAGCTGGGGCACCCGACTACCGCGCGGAGCACGGTACCCGACGGACAGACCCAGCTCATTGAACGTCGCAACAAAAAAGAAGATTTGTTCTGTACACCTAGATTCTGATATTGTTAAGTTTGAGAAACCTGTCAATGACGTGGAGGGGTGCAAGATTGTTTTTTTCGAGAGCCAGAAATGCAGCTATGGTGAAGGGCCTTGGACACTTGAGTCTACCCAAACCGTCTAGGGCTAAAAGTATACAGTCAATAAATTGAGGGATAATTTTAATTAGGTCGACCATAAAGTTGAGCCTTCACGCGTCTCGCCATTTCTGTTCCATGGAGAACATTACAACATGAACCTGTCAAATTAGTCAAGAGATGGAGAACACCTTAATCCGTGCTTTACTACGGTCAAAAAAATATACACCTAAAGAATTTCGAAAATTGTGAAAAAAAAATTTTTGAAAATTTCAAATGTCCTAAAAATTCTAAATATTTTTAGGAGACAATTTCTAATATTTAATCTATTATTACGTCACATTACGTAATTAGGTAGAACGCGCATTAATTTTTAACTTCCCGATAGGGGAAGTTATTGTTTTGCCCCCGAAAATGAAAAATCCATTTTTCATCAAATCTCCACGTTTCATGGTATTTCTGACCGTTCTAGACTATTTAAGACAAACTGTCTGTATGTGTATATAGGTGTGTGTGTGTGTATGTGTGTATGTGTGTGTGTGTGCGTGTGTGTGTGCGCCGATGTCCGTATGTAACCAAAAATTTCCCGGAACGATTTCTCGTGAATAAATTATCCGATCAAGGTCCTGTATGATGCAATCGAAGCGTCTTGCCGTAACTTAGAGCTGATTAGTTTTTGGTCCATACATGCCTGCTGGTTTCTATTCTTATTAACAATTTCAATTGTTTCTAACGCTGTATCTCACGAATTATTATAGATACGCAAAAATGTGTCAAATAAATATTGTTCCTTATAAAAAAATACATATTTTGTGTCTTTTGACTTTTTTCGTATCTTTAACCGTTTCGGCGTTAGAGCGTTATGAACAATTGACATCATTGAGAGAGCTCTCTCTGGTGAGTCCGACCCATGGCAGGAACATTCCGTGTGTGCTATCCGCGGTATCCATGAAGCGAGACCGTGAGCCGGTACCGAACACGACCCGTCGCGCGGGGGGGGGGGGGGGGAGGGAGGCTTCCATCGTAGACGCCCGCCATTGTATCACAGGGGTTTCTGGAGGTTTACCCTGTGATTAGAAATACGATGACGGGAAATGGCGAAGTCGGCCCCAGCCGCAATGGGTGGGTACTCTGATCCGTAGTATTGCACATGAAGTAATGCCTAACAGCGGTTACGTGGGTGAATACGAATAGAAAAGAGTAGAAAAAAAAACAAAAACAAAAACAAAAAAAAACACAGACAAACATCCCGCTCAAAATAGTTGGAAACGTTTCTAGGGGTCATGAAACGTGGAGATCAAGTGAAATTTTCAATGTCGATTTTCCGACCCATAGCAATAACTTCCCTAAGATCGGGAAGTTAAAAATTCATTAATCGCAAGTGTTTCCACGTGATTTGCCTAATTAGGTGGCGAAAAAATTCGACAATCCTGAAGTCTTTTCCGCGAGCAAAGAGCTTATACGGATTACTTGACGCCACAATTGCCCCATGCTGTTTCACCAACGACAGAAATTAACAAAGGTAGAAAGCAACTGAGTCAACAGCCAGTGAAATTTCGTGGAAGCAAGAGCCAAAAAAGAGAAGGATAAGAAGAGAAAATGGTGAACAATGCTCATGTTAGGATAGGGTCCGTGAAGCTGGACTAATTTGGGAGACTGAGGAGATGATGAGATCTCGCTATATAGTATATACAATGCGGAAGGAGAGGAAGGAGGGCCTTGTTCCATACAAGTAGAACAATAGAGCACTGGAGAGGCAATAACGATTCTAGTGGAATAGCCCTAAAATTAGGGCCGACGGCTGTGCGTGTTTTTCGGGGGCCCGATAGAGATGTATGGATTTTCGAAGAGCTCAATCGGCATGATCATTCTGAAGAAAATGAACGATTTATGTGTGTACGTGTATATGAGGAAAATGCTGTAGGATTGACGTAGAACGGATATCGAAGTTGGATCTTTTCTGTGGGAACAGACTATGGGCAATCTTATGTCAGAATCTTGTGGGAAAATTCTATGGGAAGAAGCCATGGGAAAATCCTATGGGAAAACCAGAGGAAAATTCGATGAGAAAATCCTATTGAACAATCATATAGGAAAATTCTATAGCAAAGTCCTATTTTCGCTATAGGAACGAAAACTGCAGGAAAATTCTATAGGAAAATCCTATAGGAAAATCATATAGAAAAATTAGAGGAAAATTCTATAGCAAAATCCTGTAGGAAAATAATATCGGAAAATTCGATAAGAGAATCATATTGAACAATCATATAGGAAAATTCTATAGCAAAGTCCTATACGAAAAATGCAGGAAAATTCTATAGGAAAATCCTATCGAAAAATTAGAGGAAAATTCTATAGCAAAATCCTGTAGGAAAATAATATCGGAAAATTCGATAAGAGAATCATATTGAACAATCATATAGGAAAATTCTATAGCAAAGTCCTATACGAAAAATGCAGGAAAATTCTATAGGAAACTCCTATAGGAAAATCATATAGGAAAATCATATAGAAAAATTAGGGGAAAATTCTATAGGAAAATCCAGTAGGAAAATTATCGGAAAAGTCCTATAGGAAAACTAGAAGAAAATTCTATAGCAAAATCATGTAGGAAAATCCTATAGAAAAGTCATATAGAGAAAGTCGATAGAAAAATCCCATACGAAAATCTACAGAAAAAAGCTATCGGAGAATCTATAGAAAAATCCCCTAGGAGAATCTGTTGAAAAATCCCTTACGAAAAACTATAGAAAAATCTCCGAGGAACAACTATTGAAAAATCCCATCGGAAAATCTATACGGAAATCCTATAGTTGATACTGTAGACAAATCCAGTAGAAAAATCTTCCAGAAAACTCCGATGGGGAAATTGTATAGAAAATGCCATAGAAAACCTCTACGGGAAAATGTCATAAGGCATTCTAAAGAAAAATCCCAGGCAAGCTCCCACACAAAATCCTGTAGAAAAACCAGTGGAAACTTTCATAATAATCCCATATGATTTGTTAGCACAAGCAACACTTTGTAATATGAAATAAATCCTCACCTTCGGCGAACGATGATCTTGTCTCGAATATCTGAGGTTTGACGAAGTAAACATTGTTAATTGCACTTATATGTTCAGTTGTTCTATACATATGGCTACTTCCTATTGGAACGAGTAAGTTCGGTGCTGGCACTTGCATGTCTATATTTGTCTTGAAGAGTATTGAGCAGACTGGGTACCAAGCGCAAATTTGCTACGAGTGCTCCACTTTGGAGACTTGCTAAAATTTAACACCGATTTTTTTTCTGGACATAACTTTAGAAACCAAAAATATTTTGACCTGATTTTTAAATTCCCAAAAAAAATAAAGAAAACGAAATTGACTGAAATAATTAAAATAATTCACCAATAATCAAAATACCTCGTCCCAAGAATCAAAATAAAATACCAAAATCAGTTGAGACTCAGCCAGAAATTTATTAAACACCCTGAATAAATATATTTACCGATTATCCATGCAACACTTGTCACATTATTACACTGGGTTAAAATCAAATTACCTCGATCAGCGAGTATATTACATCCCAGTTCACTCATCATCAATCCCGCAGTCATAATGACCACTTGGCCATATCACCAGAAGCAACATCAATCACAATTAACTGACTCAAAAGCCTAGTACGTCAAAATATAATAACGAAACAAATTCAGCAACGGTAATGAGATGAATTGCGTCCCCATGAACGGACCCATCGATAATGACACCACTGCACTACAAGAATATTGATGGAGAACATAAGAAATAGCTGAATAAACGGGACGTGAGTGTGTCCCTCGACGGGTCGCATCAATAACTTGCCCATAGTCTGTGTGTGTGTGTGTGTGTGTGTGTATCAGTTACGCAAAATCGACTATAGATCCATTATTATAATTTTTTATCGATATCTCGTAAAATATGACGCCTAGAAAAAAAAGTAATATAACATGAAATATGCAATTTCACGAGAGGAACAACTTTTGTTTAACACTTTTTCTTGTATCTGTCATCGTTCTCGAGATACAGCGCCGTAAACAATTAAAATTGTTAATAACAATTGAACGGTTGGTACAACTACAAAACCACTCCTTTCAGATCTGGAGACTGAGGAGACACGTGGATTGAGAAAAAAAAGTTCAATCGATGATAGGAAATATGACAAGGTGATCTCTCTTGACAGCTTCTGGACCAAAATTGAAAAACACGTGGAGTCCACAAAGTGTTCATTTGGAAGCAAAAGGGGGTGAACAATGACTATGTTAGGACAGGGTCCGTGGGCACTGGACTAATTTTGGAGACGGAGGCCTCAGTGTACACGATCCGGAAGGAAAGACGCCCCTTGTTCGGTGCAAGTAGAACAATAGAGTGCAGGAGAGGCAATAACGGTTCTAGTAGAATGGAGACACTACCACGGATTCCTATTCACCTCTTGTTCGGTGAAGCCCGGTCGAGAGCACTACTTCTGCAATATAGTGTGCACTGGTCCCTCCCCCCCCCCCCTCCCACCCAACCACCCACCCCGCCCCTTTCAACCTCTCGATTTCGTTGATCTTCCTGACCATCGGGATTTCCCATGTGAATTGGTGGTGAATTGTACTCGAATGTGCATTCGTAGAGAATCGCTTACAGAGTAATGGAGGCCTGCGAAATTGTTTCGCGATGAATAATAGATACATTTCCGGGCACGGGAGATGCTGGAGCTCTTATGAGCATTCCTCGGTGAAATATTTCGCCATAGTAGAGGTACGGAGAATTCTCCGACCAAGGGACAATTGTGACAAGTCAATTGCAAATGTTTTTGACTTGCATTGAGAGAACAATGTGGGATTCACAACTATAAAATATAGTGAAATAAGACCTGGACAATTTTCCTCGGTTACCACCACTATTGAGATAGAGTGAAGAAGATTTTGCTACTTTTACCATCAAACCATACGATTGTCAACTAAATTCACAATTGCTACCTCAAGTACATTCACACAGTGATCAGTTTTTTGAACTTCTCGTTCAGTGAGTTCTAACTCACTATCTAACAGAAATAGAGAGAAATGATCATGAAACTGTATACTTATTGGTCATGATAATAATCCCACAGACTAGTGTTTTATGATGACTCAGTAATTTACTTAGTAATGATGTAAGTAGAATTTACATGACTCCAGGACTAGTCTAATTTCAGGTCTCATAACTAAACATTGTGTGATCGGGACGTCCTAATAAATTGAGTACTGCGTCCAGTGTGTATTCGTGTTATGGTTACTGCTCAAATACGGTGATGCTTCATCCTATACATTGTAATACAGTTTTAGTAACGGAAGTTGAACCAAAATCATATTTGTTACCAACCATATTATATCCATTACCATGCGACCTCAGCCCCATGTAATTACTTATCTTTACAGGTGAAATTTCTCTCAGAAGAGTTCACGTATGTGTATTACGTTTTGTGGGAAATGTGGGATGTATTTGTTGAATGTGTTGGTTTAGGGAGACTGGTTTTTTTCTGAAATTTTTAGTGAATTTCAGAATATTTTATCACAGAATTTTTGTCTCTTCCTCTCAAGATATGCAGGCCCATTAATTTATTACATAAACTTGTGCGTCCGACAAGAAAATGGGAAGAAGAATATTTTGAAAAATACTTTGCATTGAGAATACAATAAATGTCGTGTCAGCGTCAGGTGATAACCCAACAAAACTGACATTCAGATATAGAAAATTTTCCAGAATAAAATCATCGTGCAAAGACGCCCCAGCATTTTCCTCTCTCGCTGACAAAAGTATTCGTCTCAGAATTCTCTATTCCTCGATTTTTCCCTTCCATCTCAATTTCATTCTTTTTCCCTTCCAACCGTACATACACACAATGGCATTTCGAAACCCGGTGATTTTTCTGAACTACCGCGAGGCGACATACATAGAAGAAAGTGGCCAGAGGTGTGAGCAAGAAAAGTAGTTTCTCTTCCATTTGTTTTTACCCCCCCCCCCCCCATCCGGTTTCACGTATTGTCACTGCGGCATAAGTTCTTCTTCTTCGTTTTTTCCATTCGTAAATGGATGCCGAGGGATTTTCAAGTTTTGCCGGATGCATAAAAATCTTGAGAATCACTATTCATGAAATGTTGCATGCGTGAAAAAAATGCCGATTTTTTTTTTCAACTGGATGTAAGAATTTATTGTAATCCATGAAATTTTCGCTTTTCACGATACATGAGCTCGTGGCACTTTCAATACGGTGTGTGTATTTGTGCGTGGGTGGGCAGTTGGGTGGATGGGTGGGTGGGCGAGTGGGTAGGTAGATGGGTGGGTGGGTAGGTGACTGGGTGGGTAGGTTGGTGGGCGGTTGGGTGGATAGGTCGATAGGTGGGTGGGTAGGTGACTGGGTGGGTAGGTTGGTGGGCGGTTGGGTGGAAGGGCGGATAGGTGGGTGGGTGGGTGGCTAGGTGGATGGGTAGGTGGGTGGGTGGGGGGGGGGTGAGTGGGTGGGTGGGGGGGGGGGGGGTGAGTGGGTGGGTAGGGGGGTGGGTAAGTGGCTGGATGGGTGAGTGGGTGGGTAAGTGGCTGGATGGGTGAGTGGGTGGGTAAGTGGCTGGGTGGGAGGGTTGGTGAGTGGTTGGCTGGGTGGGTGGATGAACGCGTTCCAACTACTTGTCATTAAGGGGATATTACCGGTTGAAAATATTATCAAATTATCTCTCCATTTTTTCATATCATAAATTGTAGCAAAAAGACGGAGAATCTGGAGCTATTAAAATCCCTGGAAATTTTAAGTACTTAAGTACACACTTTCTCTCATATATATATATATATATATATATATATACTGTAGATGTTCGGCGGAGGGTGTGCACAAGCCACCCTGGAACAAATTACTTGCAAAAATACAAGATAGCAGAAAGTGGTCTAAGCGTCGAAGTAAATTCTAAAGAGTGAAATTAAACGTAAAAGACGGAAATACCTAACATTTATTTTCCTGGTCCTTACTCGACGTTTTTAAAATTGGTTAAAATAAAAAATTCGTAATTAAAATTGAATATTGTATTTGGAATTAGGGTGAAAAGTGGAATATTAATTTCATGTAATTTTTTAAATTTCTAAAACTTTTGTTTAATTTTCTAAAATTTTGTTATTTCGACAATCTCAGAAATTTTCGATGACTTCTAAACTTCTGTTTTTTTTTTATTTTTTGTAATCGTAATTTTTTTTTCAACTTCCTGCCATTCTTAAAATACTGGAAATTTTCCCGTTTTTTCTAGCATGTTTGAAAGTGTCAAAATCTTAGAAGTTAGAAATCTTCATTTAACTTTAATTTTTGGGCATTATTTCTGAGATTGATGGAATAATTAGACCTTCTAAAATTCGTTATTTTCAAATTTTCGAAACGTTGCAGGGACTTTGAAACTTGTGACACTTTTGAAATTCTTCTTTCACTTTGAAATTTTTTTCGGGAAAGTTCAAGGCTTTTAAAAATCACGAAATTTCCAACATTTTTAAATTTTGAGAAAGTCATTTTATTTTTCAGAAATTTCCCCAACATTTGTATTGAGAAAGTTTCACTTTTTGCAATTTCAAAATCCCGCCGCATAATGTGCCCTATAAGAATGGGAATTACCGACTTGAACCTCTTGAAATACCTTCCCATTTTTCCCTGCCATGAATTGAAGCAAGAAATGTGGAGAATCTTCCACCATTAAAATCCCCCGGAAATTTTAAGTACCGGTGTACACACTTGGTCCCATAAATACTTTTGGCGTAGCGTGTAAGGCGTCGGTGGAAGAAATTACGAGCTGAAATGCAAAGTAGGGAAAGCGGGTCCAAATCTAACCTCCCGAAGTATATCTTGTGGACGCAAATTCTGAAGAAAATCTGGCAATCTGTTTTTTTACTACAATTTTCAATTTTGTTTTTACATATATGTATTGAATTGACGTAATATTTTTTGCGACACTTTCGGCGCCTTTACAAAATTCCAAAAGCCGCGTCCCACCCACCCACCTACCCATCCTCCTACCGACACACCCACAACCCCCCCCCCCCAACCCACTCATGCCCCCACCCACCCATCCCCTCACCGACCCCCCCACGCACCCATCCCCCCCACCCATTCATCCCCTCCACCCTCCCCCCCCCCCACCCCACCCCACCCATCCCCTCACCCACCACCCCACCCACCCAGCCATCCATCCACTCATCCACCCACCCACCCACCGATCGATCCCCCCCACTCACAATATGCTCCTCCAAAACGTCAATTAACAACATGAACCTTAGATTATCCTCCCAGTTTCTCTCGCCAATTGAAGCGAAAAATATGGAAAGCCAACCCCCTTAAAATCGGCGGGAAATTTTAAGTACCTCCCTACACACTTTGTCCCGTAAATACATTTGGCGTAGGGTGTGTAAGTCGCCAGTGGAAGAAATTACTAGTATGCAATGTAGTAAAAAGGTGGTCTAAGACTAAATCCCCTGGCGAAGTAAATTCCAAGGACTAAAATTGAGGAGTAAAGGCGGAAATGGGTAAAAAGGTAAACGCAGAAAATGGAGAGTAATGGGGTGCCTTGGGGTAATGCCGTAGAGCCCACCAGAGGGTGAGAGTGCAAGTATACTATATATAGACTTATAAAGTGCCCAGGCTGTGCTGTAGTCTGCGGGGAAAAAAAATCGGCAACAACTTTGTCGTCGCACTGGGGATGTTTCGCACAACAGACACATTACAGATATATATAATACATAACCAGGAGCGATTTTAAAGTTTACCATTGAATGGAATACTCCTGTAGATGGGAAAATACTCGAGCAAAGTTCCACTCATGCGAATAGTTGCCTCCGGGGAATTTTTTCCATTTTTCTAACGTCCGTGACGAGTGGATAAACTCGGCTATTTTTACATTGCTTTCGAGTCCAATCCTCTTACTGTGTCAATACATCAGTTATAATAAGCGAGAATGAATGAGGTGGATTTGTTCAAGCGCAGAACAAAGCTGGAAAAATATCAGGGCGGCCCCGCCGCCGCTTATCAGCGCATTTGAATTGGAGTGACTGTTTAGCGGAGCTGGAGGTTGAAGATCCTTGGGAAGAGCACTTTGAAAAGGCGGAAGATACTTTGGGATCGGGCACACAGTGTGCTGGAGATCTTCCGAGGATGCATTAGCAGACGGAGAGATTTAGATGGCTTCCGAAGATCTTCACGAGGTGGGCGAGGCGTTTTGGGGTTTTCGCGGTGGTCTTCAATTTTTTTTTTTTTTTTTTTGGACGGGAGACTAGCAGGCGCGAAGATTAGAAGCTTCGGAAATAATGGGTGATGTTCGGTAATTTGGAGATTGGAACGTGTTGAAAATTTAGAAGTTCTGGTTTTGAGGAACGCGAGAATTGTTGCGAGTTTTGGAATTTTTGGACATTATGAAGATTTTGAGAATTCCGGAAATTTTGGAATTTTTGGATATTTTAGACATTTTTGGCCATTTTGGAGATTTTTGGAAGTTTTAAACTTTTTCGGAAATTTTAGAAATTTTGGAGACATTGGAAATTTTAGAATTCAAGAAATTCTGAAAATTTTAGAAATTTTGGAAATTTCGGAAACTGGAATTTTTTAAATTGAAATTTTGGAAATTTCGCAAATTTTGGGAATTTTGGAAAATTTGAGAATTTTGGAAATTTCGGAAATTTTGAAAATTTTACATCTAAAAAAAAGTCAAATCGTAAAAAAAATCCCGCAAAATTTTCACATTCCGCCTTTTAATTTTAATGCATGGTTCACCTCACGATAATGATATCACAAAATAAAAAATTGAATAAATCCCTAACTTATGCATAAAATCAACTTCCCACGGATATCCCCAGGAAATGATGAGTTTTTCGTAGACAGCTTTTCTCATGCTCATTTTACATGCAAAAGGCACTCATCACAATTTCATTATGTTCATTATATCCCGAGACATTTGTGAAAAATTCAGGGCTGAATAAAATTGACCTTTCTCCAACTTCTTAGCTAGAATGAAAAATGTCGGAAAGCCATGACAGACGAAACTCCCATTGAGAATTTAATCAAAATCTTCTCACTGTATCCTCTGGAGGACTCAGAAGAATTGGAATAATCCTGACGTTGGATTTGCATGTCCAATTTTCGTAACTCGAAACCAGGAATTGAGGATGCTGCGGCCATGATGCAAAAATGCTGAGAAACTTCTGACAAATGGGATTTTATGGGAAAATTTGATTTTGTCATTAAAGAAATGTCGCTTCGTGACACTCCCGAAGTTACCAGTTTTCAGTTTCACTAATAACTGTTCGAAGATACAGGAATATGATAAAGTTTTTCCAATTACATGGACGTGAAAAATTCATATTGCTGTTATTCCGATGTTTGTATCAGCGCAAGACCCGAAGAACCGGGACTTTTGAAGATCTCGCCTGTTATGAAAAATCGAGATGCGAATTGCAATCTCGCCTAGATGTAGCAAGTAAGAAAAACTGGCTCTAAGAGTTCATTGCCCCAACAGGAATTTGCAAAAAAAACATAGTTACCTTCGGAAATCGTGATTTTTGTGGAAGTGGCGAGTGTCTGCACAATTTCAATGAAATTTCAACCAAAAACTTTATTTCGTTAATGAATAATGTTTCAATGAACTCATCCATAATTTTCTAGGTATATCTCTTCCAAAAGTGATTTTGAACATAAAGATTTCGAAAATCGTGTTTCGGACAGAAATCTAGAAGTTTGAAGCGAATTTTCTTTCCTCATATTTAGTTTTGCGATTGCATGTCGAAATGTGGAGGAGATCGCCTAATTTCCATGAGAATGTTTTTTATAGTGCACACTGAGAGCTACAATAAAGGTTTATGTGAACATTCGTTAATATTCATGGGTTTGAAGATAGCTGCCAAAGATGCTTCCGCTGGACGCCGCTAGATGGCGCAACGCGCGAGACTTCTCGCGAGTCGAAGAATTCGTCAGCAGCTTGTGTATCATACAAATTGTTTTTATTTCCACGTAAATAAGTTGAGAGCGTTACTTGAAGGATTAAGAAAATCTCGCGAACTTCACATTTTTGGATTCAGAGATAAAAAAATTTGTTCAACAAGACCGAATGCGCGCGTGACAATTTGAACTCATAATTCCGAAGTTGAATATCGTGTTAATCATTGGTTCTCTGGAGTGAAAAGAAGAAATAACAGAAAATATCGATTTATATCGCAATTATCGAAAAGCGTAGGATGGAAACCGACGCGACACCAAGCAGCGCGGCGGAAAAAGGAAACGCGCGTGCGGCGCACGCGCAGTGGGTCCCGCTCCGAAAAAATGAGACCTTTCATTTTCGTATTCGGAGCAACCATCTCTTGTTTTCTTCTGTATTTTCTGTACGCGCTTTCTTGAATAGGCCAAAAAAAATGAAATTTATAAATCTGTGTATTTCTTGACTTGAATAATTTTTTCAATTAGACTTTGCGCTCCATATAGAAACACTCGGAAACCCTTTACACCTAACATCTGACGGGAGTAACATTTCGGGGAGTACAATTTTTTTCACCTCCGACTGGTCTCCAGATGTTGAGCCTGTAAGTCGAGTGAAAAAAAATGACCCTCATTATTGCCGCCCACTCCAGCCCCGCAGATCTACGGTGAAATCTAGTGGCAAAGCCCTGACCAGCTCAACAGAGAAGCTCATGACGTGTGAGCTTTCCATGCGTTCATTCATCTTGAGATAAAACCTGGTGGACTGCCGGGCGCGAGCTGTGCCGCGAAAGAGCCGAGGATAAACCGAGAATCCACTCATCCATTGTGAGATGACAGCCTTGAAAAATGGTCTTCCAACCAACGAGTAGAAGGGGTAAAAAATCGAGAAATCGCGTGCACTCGAACGGAATTGCGCATGTGTTTGTGACTTGACCATGTATATCTAATCATCGCGTTTCCGATCATTTTTTAGGATGTAATGAGTTAACGTAGTACATTCTGATTTTTGTGTAATTGGCGAGTGTGTGCATAATTTCAATGAAATATGTATTGTTGGATATATAGCGATAGTACAACTATATATATATACTAGTTGCATAAAAGTGTGTGTCCCCGTTGGGAGCACGAACAAAACTTCCCGATTTGTAATTTCTGTTTGCCATTCCTAGATTTTTCGATACGTCAATTAAATGTTTCAATCCCATTTATCAAGCAGATAATTATGAATATTTGACAAGCCGCATAGTCAACGTGAGGACGAGAATTATGCGCGTTACTGGAGTGGGAGTGAGACGCCAATAGGGATGCGACTGCTCGAGGGTTGAACCCGTCATACCTCCTTAATTATGAAAAATATGGAAAAAAGTGATAAAGAATTAAATATGTATTTCCACTTACAGAGTAAATTCTGCTTAATACTTTTTGCCATATCTCTTACCGTTTTTGAAATAGAGCGTTGTAAACAGTTCAATTGTTAATAACAAAAAAACTGCTCGGTCAATTTAAACCAAAAACTCCCCGAAAAATCAGGAAGTTAATAAAAAAAAAATATATATATAGATATATATTTTGTATTGCCCCAATTAGTCACGCAAGTTTACTTCCACTAATTATCACATTTAATCATTAGACCCTTAAATTTTAATGAGCCCAAAGATTGCATTTGTGCCAGGAGGGTTAGGGAAAAAAATTACTTCTGAACCATTATCTTCAGCCTATATGAGGTATACGCTCAATTTTCGGTCCGAGAAACAAGATAAGCTTCCGCTGTGTCCTAATTTCCCCGAAACCCTGAAATTAATTCGAACATAATAACCCATTAAAATTATATTTCTTAATTATGTAAAAAGCAATCTGGAAATTGGAGACTTTGCCTAATTGCACCTCACAAGCTTCTATTTTTTATCATCCTCTTTTATCGAAATATGATTTTTTCCATGGGCTTACCCACATTTTAATAAGAGTCCGCGTTGTTCTCTAACCCAATTTCCTCCCAAACGACACTTTTAAAAAGTTCGAAGTTCTAATTTTGTTTTCTAGGATAGAGCTGTACCATCAAATTTTATCGGTATTTTCATCGGCCATTTATTTCGCAAACTTTCCGTGAGAAGTTGGAAGCTAACTTTGCAAAATCATTAGAAATTTTCTCTAAAAATTATTCTCAAATGTTTGAAAATTATGTGGAGTATGAGTCTATGAATCGATGCCACATATTTATGTCAACGTCTGAAAGGGGTGAAGGGGATGGGGGTGTGATTCGACGGATTGAATCAATAACTTTACGATGTGTGTATGTGAGGGTAGTATCTTTGCATCGTATCATATAGACACCGTATCAAGGTGGAAGGGAACGGAAAAAGTTGATTATCCCCTGAACAAGCCATCTGGGGCAAAAATGTTATACTACATGTTTCGTAGAGAATTCAATTTCCGACAAAAAAGTATAACACCATTTTTTCCTGAATTGATTTCTTCACGAGATAAATTGAAAAAACTACCAGACCGATTTCTACTACTCAGAAACAAAATCGCGTCTCCGAAAAGTTTTTTGAAACTTTTCCAATATTTTACTTTCAAAAATGTTTGAAAGTTCAAAATTTTTTCAACTTTTTGTGAAATGTTTGATTTGTTCTTGATTTTTAGAATTTCTGAGAATTTTTGGAAAAAGTGTGAAAAATTTCGGGACTGTTTGAGAATTCCTGAAAATGTTTTGAAATTTTCATTGATAATTTGGTGAATTATTAATTCATTTTTTCAAATATTTTTGCTGTTTCTTGAGAACGTCGTTTCCCGGGTGGCGCCAGCGGTGAGCCGCGCGCCTGCATTACCGACGCGGAGCAAAGTCGCGCAAAAAGAAGGGACAATGTCCTATTCTTTTTGGCGCTCATTAAAGTATCGGATTTAATACCACTACACCCTCCAACACTCCCAACATTATTTCTAATCCGCAAAAAAAATTGTAACAGCAAATTAATGAACAACTAGTTTCCTAAATTTGTACGAGATTGCTTCGTAACTTTTTGAAACACATCCATTCCAAGTACATATGACATTTTCCAATAAAACACGTGCAATAACCGACAAAAAATGGAGGAAGAAAGGTCGGAGGTCGACGAGGACTTATCAGTGGCTAAAAATACGAAAGAGTTGTGTCTTATTGAGCGAGACCAGGGACGAAAAAAAAGTGTAATAACGGATGGAGCCAGCTGAGGCGAATCCGCGACTGGCACGAAACATTCGTATTATCATAAACTTTAACTGAGGGGGGGGGGGGTGGCAAACCCGCGGAGTCACAATCATTGTTGTATCGTTTAATTGCACGCAGACACTTTATAACCGTTGTTACGTGTTACCACGGCGACATTGGATCAATAAAATTGAAGCTTTAATGATTCATTTCTTCGTTATTGCTCTGCGGGATTGAATCCATTGGTTCGATGCAACAAAATAATTTAAGATGCTATATGGGATTGAAATGATGTGAGTAAAGAGATTAGCAGATGATTTTCATGAAAATTTACAATTTCCACATTTTCTAAATTTCCCATTTTTTTTCAAATTTTTAACTTTCCGATAGGGGTCATTGTTTTGGCCCCGAAAATGAAAAATCGATTTTCCATCAGATCTCCACGTTTCATGGTATTTCTGACTTTTCTAGACTATTTAAAACAAAATGTCTGTATGTGAATGTGTGTGTGTGTGTGTGTTTTTTTTCCTCCGTCCCTCTCATTTGTACGCCCCCGGTAGCGGCCGTGTAAGCATTCCTTCAGGGGGCGTACCGGACACCCACGCATGCGGCTGGGGCCGACTTTCGCCATTTTTAGGCCATCGTATTTCTAAACACAGGGTAAACCACCAGAAACCCCTATGCTACGATGGCCGACGCCTATGATGGAACCCACCCCCCCCCCTGCGTCGGGTTAGGTTCCCGCTCGGCCGGGTGGTCTCATTTTATGGGTACCGCCGATAGCACACACGGAAGTTCCTGCATCGGTCGGAATCCATGAGAAAATATTTTGAAAAAATATTCTCCGGCGGCCGGGCGCGAACCTAGGACCTTCGGAGTAGTAGGCAGATACTCCACCACTACGCCAAAGCCCCGACATATGTGTGTGTGTGGGTGTGTGTGTGTGCGTGCCGATGTACGTATGTAACCAAAAATTTCCCACAACGATTTCTCGTGAACAAATTATCCGATCAAGGTCCTGTATGACGCAATCGAAGGGACTTGCCGTAACTTAGAGCTGATTAGTTTTTGGTCCATATATGCCTGCTGGTTTCTATTGTCATTAACAATTTCAATTGTTTATAACGCTGTATCTCACGAAATATTATACGCAAAAATGTGTTAAATAAATGTTGTTCCTCATAAAAAAATACATATTTTGTATTGTTTGACTTTTTTCGTATCTTTAACCGTTTTGGCGTTAGAGCATTATAAACAATTGACATCATTCGCAGAGCTCTATGGTGAGGGCAATGAGAGATTGGAAAGAAACTACACACACACACGCAGACATCGGGAAGTTATAGTTTTAGGCGGAGGGTCAAACCCACAGCCCATTTATTGATATCGAACAACTCTGTGCCGAATCTTTGTATATGAAATCTGCAAAGTAGTCTGTTCGTTGTAACGTCACAATGGGGTATTAGCAACGTGAATGAAAATTCAGGTACTTTTAATGAATTAATAGTTGCTGCACTTAGAATTAAGAGAGTGATTTTGGAAATAAATGCGCTTGCGCGAGATTAAGCTGATGGTTGGAAGAGGATTACAGTTGGGCGTGCTTAATATTGCTTGGGAAATACTCTGCTTTCCGAAATTATTCACTCATTGTCGACGCATGGTTTCGCCTGCATTGTACAAGCCTTCTGTAACTCATTTGATATGGAAAAACCCTATAATGGGGGAAAAGAAGTTCTAAGTATGCAGTTGTGAGTCGTTCATGACGTCACACAAACCGGCACCTCCCATTCCATCATTATATCGGCTAGACTTTTCCGCCTACTCGGCCCTACCTTTTATGCTACTCATTGACGGACATCAGGTATTTTGGAAAGGCCGAAACTAGCTCAGAAACTTCATCTTCTAATACCACACACAAATCAATGTTGCAGTAGATATCCATGTTTCAACCCATGTCACCCCCTCCCCTTCGACGGGTTAGGTTCTCGCCCGGCCTTGTGTTTCATTTTATAAGTAACCGTCGGAATCTATGAGAAAATATTTCATCATGGGGAACATTCTCCATTCTCCATAAAGCAGATACTTTGCCCAGTGTGCCTGTGTGTGGGTGGATGAGTAGGTGAGTGGGTGGGTTGGTGGGCGAGTAGGTGAGTGGGTGGGCGAATAGGTGAGTGGGTGGGCGAGTAGGTGAGTGGGTGGGCGAGTGGGTGAGAGGATGGGTGGGTGGGTAGGTGAGTGTGTGGGTGAGTGGGTGGGTTGGTGAGTGGGTGGGTAGGTAAGTGGGTGGGTGGGTAAGTGGGTGGGTAGGTGAGTGGGTAGGTGGGTAGATGGGTGAGTACGTAAGTGGGTGGGTGAGCGAGTCGGTGAGTGAGTGAGTGGGTGGGCGGGTGAGTGGGGGAGTGGTTGGGTGCATGGGTATATGGGTGAATAGGTGAGTGGGTGAGTGAGTGGATGTGTGCGTGGCCGACGGTCTCACAACAAATTTGGCCACCTAATTACAAATCGGGAAGTTTGTTTTGGGATCCCCGGGGATCATACACATTCACTCTACTCTATGCTAACAAATACCGAAGAGTACTGAAGGGTGCTATCGTAGGGTCCTGATGTAGACACTACGCACACATCATACTCTTCATGGTTTATTATGAGTTTCAAAATTGCCTTTAGGCCTTGATGCGCCCCAAGTACTTGAGTGACTCACATCGACCTACGATCCCCACGTGAATATTCCGAATGGAAACCTATTCCTACCCAAGCAGACAAAAAGGTCGGCGAAATAGCCAAATAGGGTAGAATTGCGTGCTGAGAACAAAGAGTCATTCAGCACCCAAAATGAATATACCAGCGATCGATCGTCGCTCCTTTCACAGAAAAAAAAAATTAAAGTTTCTGATTTACAGTGAGTGACGTGGTCACGCGATTAGTTAGCGGCCGCGGCCCACCTGTTTTGCCTTTTGCCTTTCATTTCACGCTTCCATGTGTGGAAAAACTCGATATGGCATCCTGAAGGATTCACATAAAATTACAGTTCTTCGACAATCGTTTATGTATGCCTATGTGTGTGTCAATGGTTCATTGAATGCCCGGGTGTAACAACCCCCCCCCCCCCCCACCCCCCCTTTGACGCCGTCCCTTTGCGCGGTCAATTTGCTTGCCGCAAGCTGTCGTGTACGGGGCACCTGATTGCGGACTCATTTGTAATATCACGAAGGTGAAAAAATACTGAAGAAAGTGGACATTATATTTTGCAGGTCGGTAATCAGGTGGCAATCTTATATACCCCTGTGGAAACATTATAATTGCTGTGTATCTGGGTGCGTCTTTGCCAGGGTTTTTGGCGCACATTTGATAATTGTTATTTTGTTCGTGTCTATGTCCTCATCTGGCATAATTGCCGACCTGCAGAAAGAAATTATCTTTCCTTTTCGCGTAAAAATCTTTTTTTCAATCGTCGACCGATTTTTAATCCTTAACCGCGTGAAATGATGTTCTCCGAGAATTCCCTGAAGAAGCATGGGCAATTATTACACCCGACCCTCGGGGGAAAAAGCTTGACGGGATTGACAAGCTCGATACCGACAGAGTCTTTCCATTATTTACTCCCGGCTCTCCAGTGCACTTGACCGGAAGTATATCTTTTTTTTGCATTTTTTTTATCACTTTCATTCCACGGATGTCCTCCGAAATTTTCTATCGAAATGTCTTTTCTACAGGAAACCGAGTATATATTTTTTCCATACATGTGAACACTGGTACTCAGTTGATTAATGTGTGGTCTTGGCTTGGTTTATGATATAACCATCGCCGCCACCATAGAAACCGCGAAAATTGGAAAATAAAAATACTTAAATGCTTTTACGACCGCATCTTCATGGACGTGGCTAACACCAGTACCCTATACAAGATTTTTTCCATTCTTTTTTTTCTACTCTTTCAATTATCGGAGGGACGTAATTTCTGACATTGTAAAAACGCCATGTGCATGTCACACGAAAGCCTTGCACTAATCGACTGCGGAAATGACTTTTTAAAAAATAATGAGTCATGACTAGAAAAACAGGAAAAAATCGTTAAGTGAAAATTCAATTATATTTTAGATTAGTTTAGAATATGTGGGGAATATAATGGAATCAATAAGAGTGCTATCCACAGATAGTAAAATTTTGCATAAGAGTAGTTTTGCATAATGAAGTTTCCGATCGGACAAGTTATTGAAATGTCCCCGATTTGAAAAAATTGATTTTCCAATATATCTTCACATTTCATGACATTTCTCACCATTTTAGACCATTTTTAACAAGATGTACGGGTGTGTGTGTGTGTTTTTTTTTTTTTTTAAGAGAAAGAAGAGAAAGAAGGAAGCCAACCTCCTTCCTCACGCTGTCTTTGAAAACAAGCCAAAAAAAGAAATTTACAAATTGAAAGAAGAAGATGAAGAAAAAACAAGGGACAATACCCCTTGGCCTGGACTAGTAGAAGGACAACCGTCTATATCCCAGTATCCTCAAATCACGACGGAACATCTGCAGAGCAATACTTCGTTGCGTAGGGGACGACAGCCGCGGCTTCCCCAGTAGCGAATCCTTTCCGGTCGTTCACGGTAAGAAGATCCTCCGTTTACTCTGGATTTTTCCGCAACTGCTCCTCGCGGCGCAGCTCCTGCAGCACCTCCATTGCGAAATCGCTTGTCGCGTTCCATGCTGCCTCTGATGACAGCATAACTTCCACAAGATTTCCAGCGTTAATGGGCTTGCCTTGTGTGTGTGTGTGTGAAGCCAAATTTTTTCTCCAACGATTTCTCACCATCAAATTATGCAATGGATATGCTGCATTGCGCAATCGAAGCGTCTTTGTGGCCTTCAAAGCTGATTAGGTTTTGGTGGGAATCGGTTTCGCAGTTTTTTCATATTTCCGAAAAAAACTACCGTTTTACATAAAAAAGGAGAAGAATCTTCCCGTTCCCAATAGTTTCTATCTGGAACGGTTGTGACAAGGTATTATTCGATTTTGAAAACGTCTTATTCCAATTTTGTCAAGTTTTCCGGAAGTATTGGCAAAACAAGTTATCAACACAATTTTTTTTAATTGCGCGCTGCGCAGTGTGATTGGTCAGTGCGTCACGTGACATAGTCGCAGGTAGCGATACCTGTCATATTCCGGTATTCCAAATTTCATGATTCCTATTTTTTTCTCTGAAACGAATCTTTAAACATTTAATTGACATGTCGGAAAATCTAGGAATGGCAAAGAAAAATTACAAATCGGGAAGTTTTGTTTGTGCCATAAAACAATAGTATCTTTCAAGCGAATAAATGTTGAACCCCGTTGGATTTGTGCCTGCTGCAATATGGATCAGACAAGATTTGTTTTCCCCCATGAATCGTACTTACTGAAATTTGTTTTCGTATTCACCCAAAAATCGTTAATTTCTTTCTCACTGTAAAATATATTTCCATTTGCCAGCACTTTTGGTAAAAGGTCGCGTGACTCTTTCAGGGTTACCTCGTCCACATCGATCCCATTAGTTTCTGTTCCCATTGTTTTTTTCCTTTTTTCTTATTACATCCTCTGTCCATTTGTCGCTGCAGTATAATTCATTCTATTACATGCACTCGCTGGGGAGTAACCAAATACATTGGGCTCAATATCAATCGAATCCTCCTGTGATATTTACGGACACTTTGTAATGGAATGCAGGACTGACACAGATTCACCACTGCGCCAGTTTGCAGGGCTGCAGACTGATACGTGTTTCGCATTGATTACATGAGCTTTTCTTTTAATATGCCATTTTCAAATATCACAGTATTACGCCAAATATTTTCAAATATTGTACTATATATTATATGTCTAAAGTGATGTGGTAATACGAGGTAAATTAAATTAACACCAGGCTCCAATATCTCAAAAATAGAAAAAGAGAGATGAAAATTTCACACAAAACTTTTTGTAGAGACAATTAAATTTCAGCAAACCACTTTGCTACCGGTTTGAGCCAAATGGATTTGCAGACACCCCGTTGCGCCTTAGGATACAGGAAGTCATTTTAGTAGTCCGTAGGTCGTGATGAGGACAGAAGAATTCGGGTGACATGGCGCATGCGCGCTAACTATTACCTACGTCGCTAAAAACTCTGGCAGTTATATGGGGGCGTTAAATAAAATGATGAGCAACAACTATTACCTCCATTGAACATTGTTGGTTATTATTAACCCTGGTCTGGTTTTCTAACGCGCGTCCCCGACTTCGGACCTTGCCGCGGCAGAACGCCGTAACGCGCTCCGCTCAGAGTTGTCGTCACCATTGGAAAGTTATATAAAAAACTAGTGGGATGGAAGTGCGTTTGCCGCCGTTGGGAGCACAAATCAAACTCCCCGATTTGTAATTTCTGTTTGCCATTCCTAGATTTTCCGACACGTTAATTAAATGTTCAAAGATTGGTTTCAGAGAAAAAAATAGGGATCATGAAATTTTGAATACTGGAATACAGGTGTCGCTACCTGCGACTATGTCACGTGACGCACTGACCAATCATACTGCGCGTCGCGCATTCAGGCTCTCCTGTGCAAATGCGGGCGAACACGCATGCGCCGACGGTAGTCGGACAACTTCGGATCTAGATCGAATATGAAAGTTTGAATAGTCATTGAAATTTCGCGCCACTCAAAATCGACAAATAACTAATAATCCACTACATGGAAGTGAGTCAAATTTTGATCGAAGCTAAAGGTACGCCGAGAGACTCCAATTGCGACCTTCGATACTTTTATCCCACTAGTTTCGACAGTTTTTGGTCAAACTTTTGTGATACAGTGTCAAAAATATGATACGTCAAATGCGCATATTTCGTTGGTCGTTGACTTTTTTCAACATGAGATGTAAAATTCCTCAAATTCCAAATTTTTTCGTTTGTTTGCCTCATTATTATTTACTGTGCAGTATGCGAAAGCCAATATGACCAGGATCACGAGTAAATACAAAGCAGGGTATGACTGGTAACACAAAGATTTTAGTTTGAAAAAGAAGATAAGTAATCACAACACAGGGAAAAACAACGTAGAACAGATATAATTGATAATGAGCGCATAGATAGCAAATAGAAAATAGTGTAGCATGACTCGCAACATGAGTTTAAATGCAGTTTCACTTATTTTAGTTTTAAAAAAATAGCGGGTGTGGAGTTTGTGAAATTGGAAAATGTTGGCTAGCAGCCGTGACAATGAATTCTATAATAAAAAGGGGGGGGGGCAAAGAAAATATCAATATATCGATATTATCGAAACGCGTAAGACCGAAACCGACGCGACACCAGTCGGCGCGGCGGAAAAAGGAAGTGCGCGTGCGAAGCACGCACCACGGGACTCTTACAGTGAGAGAAATCAAATTCTCATTGCCTTCGTGGAGGTTGAGATATTAATTTCTGAAGTCCGAAGGATTTTACGTCTTCAAAGTCGGTTCTGCTTATTACGATCTTTTTTTAACTTTCCGATAGGAAGGTATTGTAATCACCCCTAAAATGAAATGTCTCATCATGAAGTTATTACGTTTCTCGACGGTTCACATGCTCCTGAGACATTTTCAGCGCGGGTTATGTGTGTGTGTGTGTGTGCATGTCCCTCCGTATTCTTTTTGTGCAACCGGTTCGTTTTAACCTGCTGGACCGATTTAATTTTTTCTAATCGTCTCCCGAGTCTCCAGGTCTGAAAGGAGTGTTTTTGCAATTGTGACATCCGTTCAATTGTTATTAACAATTTTAATTGTTTATAACGCTGTATCTCGAGAATGGTGACAGGTACGAGAAAAAGTGTCTAACAAAAGTTGTTCCTCTCGTGAAACTACATATTCCATGTTATATTACTTTTTTTGCTAGGCAGCATATTTTACGAGATATCGATAAAAAATCATAATAATCGATCAATAGTCCAATTTGCGTAACTGATATACAACTTGACTTCATACGTGTATCGTCACACACACACACACACACTCACACACTATCGGGAAGATATCGATGCGACCCGTCCAGGATCATACTCACATCCCTTCTATTTTTTATTAAGGTTGCTTTCTGGAATGGTAAAAAATTACGGTAGGAATAATCACAACGATTATGGTGGCAAAAAATTGAATCGATTAACGAGCTTGTGTCCGAGGAGTAATTGCTGAAAATTTACAACTTCTGCTTTGTGGGCGAAACGATTGACCGGGATGACCAAGGACTGGGAGGGCGACACATTGTGACTAGTACGTTGGCCTATCCGTGCGCGTTGCGCGTCAAATTTCTACTCAGACTGTCATCCAACAGTAACCTTAATTTAAGCCAAGTAATGGATACGTATCGTAGAGCAGCCAATGTAACTCAATTTTCTCCAGGCGTGTATCCTGGGCCATTTGAGCATGGGAAATATTCTTGTCTACTTTTAGCCGGGATGCGTTCGAACAATTAAGCGTTCTTTGTGGGCGCACCGAGAAAAAAGCTTGAGAACACATCCTTTCCTTCATTTTTTTTTAATACTCTTGGGAGAAGCAATGTCTTTATGGCTGAGAGAGCAGCGACTTAAATTAAATTTTTAGATGCTAGTTGGTGGATGAAAAGCTATCTTTGATACACTTACCGGGAAAATTGGATTTACCAAGTTAGTGTTGGTGCCTTCTTGAATAAAAGGGAACAGAAGAGTAGTTTTTGTGCCCCAGTCCTTGGGGCCTTTCACAATTTTCCGATTTGTAATTTTTCTATAAGATTATTTTTTGGGAATATTTTTTGGGTGATATTCCCCCCCCCCCCCGCTGGTTCACTCTTGATATAGATCTGAAATTTTAATTAACAACATATGGGTGTAATGGAGAACGAGGCCAAGCACTAACTTTGAGATCAACCTATGTCAGTATGAAGCTCAGGGAAATAAGTTATACAACATAAAATATGGATTTTTAAGGGAGGAGCAATATTCCTTTCCTATCTCGAGCAACCGAAATCTACCCAGGTCTATATGATTTCTGCATGCACTGAGAGCAATTTCCCCCGTAAAGATAACTAATTACATAGGGCTGAGGTCGCATGGCAATGGATACAATATGGTTGGTAGCAAATATGCTTTTGGTTCAACTTTCGTTACTAAAACTGTATTACAATGTATGGGATGAAGCATCACCGTATTTGAGCAGTAACCATAACACGAATACACACTTGACGCAGTACTCGATTTATTGGGACGATCACACAATGTTTAGTTATGAGACCTAAAATTAGACTAGTCCTGGAGTCATGTAAATTCTACTTACATCATTACTAAGTTAATTACTAAGTCATCATAAAACACTAGTCTGTGGGATTATTATCATGACCAATAAGTATATAGTTTCATGATCATTTATCTCTATTTCTGTTAGCTAGTGAGTTAGAACTCACTGAACGAGAAGTTCAAAAAACTGATCACTGTGTGAATGTGGTTGAGGTAACAATTGTGAATTTAGTTGACAAGCGTATGATTTGATGGTAAATGTAGCAAAATCTTCTTCACTCTATCTCAATAGTGATGGTAACTAAGGAAAATTGTCAAGGTCTTATTTCACTATATTTTATAGTTGTGAATCCCTCATTTTTCTCTCAGTGTGCTTTACGAGTTTCATATTATATATCTTTATTAACTTCTCGATATAGGGAAGTTATTGCAATGGCCCCAAAAATCAAAAGTGAAAATTTCATCATATCTCCACGTTTCAAAGTCTCTCTAATCGTTCTAGAGCATTTTTAACAAAATATCTGTGTGTGTGTGTGTATGTGTGTGTTTACGCGTGAATATGTGCCCAGAATTTTTGGACAACGATTTCTTCCAAACGAATCACCCGATTCGATAATTTTGTTTTTAATCGATGCGTCTTTAGGCGACTGTGACCTGATCAGATTTTGAAAGAAATTCATGCACTGTTTCTCCGTTGGGAACACGAACAAAACTTCCCAATTTGTTTTTTCTGTTGGACATTCCTAGATTTTCCGATACGTCAATGAAATGGTTCAATCCCATTCATCAAGCAGATAATTATGAATATTTGACTAGGCGCATAGTCAGCGTGAGGACGAGAATTATGCGCGTTACTGGAGTGAGACGCCAATACGGGTGCGACCGCTCGAGGGTTGAACCCGTCATACCTCCTTAATTATGACAAATATGGAAAAAACTGATAAAAAACTAAATATGCATTTCCACTTACAGAGCAAATTCTGCTCAATACTTTTTGCCATATCTCTTATCGTTTTTGAAATAGTGCGTTGTAAACAATTCAATTGTTAATAACAAAAAAACTGCTCGGTCAATTTAAACCAAAAACTAATCCGATCTAAGTTCCTTGAAGACGCATCGAATAAGAGCTCGATGACCTAGATCGCTCGACCCGTTCGTGAGAAATCGTTAACGAAAAATTCCGATTCAACGCATACAAACATACACACACACACAGACATTTGTTCAGAATTCGACGGGAAGCATTTTGGTATACTCAAAACCCTAGTTACGAATTCGAATAAGCAAAATCGATTTGACGGTCATTGCAATAACTTCCCGAAAAATTGGGAAGTTCAAAAAAAGGATACCCCAGCAACAACCTTAATTGTAGCGTCCGAGCGTATTCCCGAAGAAAAGTAGATAGGAATGTCCTGCTGTTCTTCCTCTCAAATGGCCCAGGATATACGCCTGATGAAAATTGAGTTACATTGGCCGCTCCACGATACCCATCCCTTAGCTGGCTTAAATTAAACCACGTGACTAGCTTGTCACGTGACGCCAAATGAAGAGCGCCCATTGGGCGAAACATAAAAGCCGACAGATGTGGCAAATGGAGGGGCGGATTTTAGAGCCCATGCATCTGACAAACTCAACCGGCGATCGTGAAATTTGCCCAGTACGCGAATGACTGCCGACTCAACTTTGTTGTGTTTGAATTTATCCGCTGGGAAATTTTGGAGTATGTAATTAATAGTCGAGTAAATTATTATGTACAGATTTTTTTTTTCTCTGTTAACATTGGTTTGATTAATTGTGATATGTGATTATTGAGTTGGGTGAAGTTTGCATTGGTGTATATGTGTTGTTTATGTACATTATTAATTATCTGATTGATTGTTACGAGTGCCAAGTGATACGTTGTTCAAAACGAGTGATATTTGTGAGCAAACGACTTTGAAATGAACAGCGGGGGAACAATCGAAAAAGGTTCGTGGATTACACAAAATTATGAGTGGAGGGGGAAATTTTCGTTAAGACGAGAATTCCAATATCATTTTTTTTCAAAACAAAAATTCAAATTCAAAATTTGATTTTTCAATATCACAATATGTGGAGACAGGGTGGATGATAAGTGGATTTTAGGTTTGGATTTTTTTATCAATGCTATATTGATATATCTATTGGATTGAATCTCGGGACACGATGGGTGTCATTCAAATAGCCCGCCATTTTTTAAGCTATAGTCTATCTCTAATTCATTGCCGCCTCAAATTGAGGGGAGAATGCTAAATAGAAGTGACAGTAGTGACACTTTGAAAGAGAATAAGGGGAAAATTATTCATCTTTTTCAATTAGGTATTTCAATATCTCGGGATTTTTGTTGATGCTTTTGTTTTTGTTTTGGCGAGTGTCAAAAGTTTTGTGGTATTTATTTTCGCGGGAATAATCGAGGTTTTAAATTTTGGTTTTTTGCAAATTTTCGAAGTTTTTGGAGATTTTGAGATTTTTAAACTTTTAGAAATTTTCAAAAAAATTGAATTTTTCAAATTTTTGGACTTTTTGAAAATTTTTGTTTTTTTTTAATTCTGAAAAAAAAATTGACATTTTTTTTTCAATTTTTTAAATCTTGGAATTTTTAAAAAATTTCGAACTTTCGGAACATTTAAAAATTCCTGAATTTTTGGAATTTTTTGAAATTTCCAAAAATCGTATGATATAAACTGTGTATTTTGAATTGGCAACAATATTCATTGCCAAATTTGTTCTGCCAAATCTTCAAAGTTTTTACTATAGCGCGTTACAAATGCTTCACATTGTAATAAATAAACGTCGGCACTCCACTTTACGAAGACGCAATTTAGTTGAGCATGCTTGACGGAATCCTTCAGAGAAACACACACACAGCTGATCTGAAGAATGTCAGGTCATGAACCGTCCACAAAACCCTAAATATCACGGACCTCCCACATTTCTATAATTGGTCACCGGACTCAACCGACTCATCTCAACTCACCTCCAACTTCCGTTTTTGACGAATATCTGAGAAGTTTGAAGAGCCAGAGAAGACTCCATAGGAAACTTTTTGTGGAGACAATTCCGATCTACAAAAAAGTCTCCATAAACTTTATCTCAACTCCCCTAGTTTTTGAGATATTTCCAAAAAACCGACAAATTTTTACCCCTACCTCGTTTCTCTCCTCCACCACACATTCATATTCCCGAGTGATTACAATAACCTGCCTTATCAGAAAATCGCTAACAAGTCCCACCGCAGAAATATGGGCTCTTGAGCACGATTTTCCTTAATCCCCATATTCTGAAATTTCCCAGATTAATTGTTGCAACTGTTGCCGAGATTACGCAAACTGAATACATGGTGTATTTGATATTGAAACGTGGTTGAGTCGGTGCAGCCAGCGGCTGTTATTTATTGCACGTGCGGTAGTGACTGAGTGTTTGAAGGCTTTGGATTTTTACCCAAGTACCGCACGTGTTTCAAGCGCCGAATTGGACTTTACGGAAGTGCCTTTGGAATAAAAATATAAATTTTCCATTTTGCTCCCGGAACATTTACGGGAAACCCTTATCAATCCTTGATTAAATATCGACTAATTCATCAGCATATCGAACCCATACATCCTGAGACCAGGTCGTTGCCATGGTCGCCGATTTGCAAATTAACTAGTAATGACATTAAAATTAATTTGTGAATAAATTATCGGCCAATGAAAATTGATTCACTAGCGTGTGTAATTAGTGCCCAAGCTACTTTGATTAATTTCGCCTGTCGCAGGGCTGATCGAAGGCAATTGCATTAACGATTGAAATTCATCGAGCAATCTATTGGATTTTGGCGGAAATACGTGAACGAAATTTGATATCGTTTGTTGATCTATGAGAAATGGTCTCATGAAAATTGCTAATTGCTAGTTACAATTGATTGAAGGTTAACTCGTTATTGGCCACTTGGCGCCGAAAAAATCTGCACCAGAATCGGTTATATTGCGGCATTCCATTCGGGAATTATGTCCATAAATCGGTAGTAGACTATTTGTGAATTGGGCATAAATATTTCCGAATTTGAGTAATATATCCTGATTCGGCTATTTACCAAACTCTTAAATCCTACAGTAAAAGACGAAGCGAAAGAAACTATTGATGTATATCGAAATTATCGAAAACCGTAAGATCGAAACCAACGCGCCACCAGTCAGTGCGGCGGAAAAGGGAAGTGCGCGTGCGAAGCACGCGCCACCGGACTCGTCGGTATAAATTAGAGGGATACATCAGTGACTAAGCAGGGTCACATTGAAACGTTGCCGATTTTCAATTTACACACACACACACTGACTTCGCGCCCAGCTATTGGAGAACATTTTTCGAAAATTCTCATTCCCACCCTTACGTCATCGGTGGTAGAAAACTGCTGCGAGGTATTCGTTCATTCATTCAAACATGTAAAATTAGAATCTGAATGTGACCGCAAGAAAAAGCAAATGAAGCGTTATAAACACTCTAAATGAAGATATCGGACTGATATCTTTATAAATCTGATCAAGTCTGAGTTGCATGAGAGCACAGACACACGCAGATATCGACCCAGAATTGATTGTGTATTATTTTGGGATAGTTGAGAGACTAGTCCCAGGAAGAAAAAAAAATTGCAAAATGGAAAAAGAAGTAGAAAATTTGTTACATTACCAAGAGTCTCAAATACTTAAATTCTTCTCGTTTATAAACGTTTAGATTCTAATATTTCGTTTAGAACATTCTTGCATTTTTCTTGGAAAATTCAAAGATTCCCCCCAAATACACCCCAACGAACGTAAAAAATCAGATTTTTGTTGACATTCTGCAGGTTTATCCACTGCATCCCTGAAGTAAAAAGCACACGCGATCTTCTCCCGAGTACCTGCGAAATTGTTCCCAGAAAATAGAGAGGAAAATAAAAGAAAATGTTCAGTGAGCATTGGATATTTATGCTAATTTCACGATATCGTAGGACAATTCGGTAGTTGAGCTGAAAAAGAAAGGAGAACTGGCTCTGAATATTTTCCCAGTTGTCCGCAATTTTCTAAGAAAGGAAAATGCCATCTCTTTCCATGTGTAAAATGACTCCATGACGAAATCACTTTGCATTATGTCTCCATTTGTGTCCGCAAATTGCCTTTCAAAACGCAATATCATCGAAATAAAAACTGGTGAAATAGTCGACCCCAGACAATACTTTCGTTGCAATATATGACGATTAATTAAAAATGTGCGTTCCTTGACAATCAGGGCTCAAAAAATTTACCGCAACAACACTAATTAACGGTAATTAATTTTTAATGAAATGACAATTTTCATGAATGGCTGATTAAATTCACCGGCAACCTCAACACTGACATTTTAAATTGTGTTCATAATTGATTTCAACTACTCATCCCAATTGGTTTCCGAATTACTACGGAAATTTCCCTTGAAAATACACACAACAGCGCAATGATTCAGTATCGATCATCATGAAGCGTCTGTTATGCAATTAAGGCCGGAAGTGTGGCTGTAGTCGATTTAATAATTAACATCGATCGAGATTCCCGTTGCAAAGGTGAAATTTTTTACCGTTATGTTTCCTTAACCCGCGCTATGAGACTTATTAAATGTTCGTTGTCGAAAATATTGAGCGAATTTTTTTTAACGCCTCAAGCAGTTCTTCCAGTGTTTTTCGGTGGAGGACAATAAATGATTTGTATAACACTGTTGAGCTGATGAGAATTATACTCTTCGAGACGATCAGTATTCTCACGCATTAAGAGTAATTCGTGGTTAATTCCACGGTTCCGCGGAAAAATATCCGCGCCAAAATATTCACGCCAAAATATCCGCGCCAAGATATTCGCACCAAAATATCCGCGCCAAAATGTCCGCGCCAAAATATTGACGCCAAAATATTGACGCCAAAATATCCGCACCAAGATATCTGCGCCAAAATATCCGCGCCAAAATATTCACGCCAAGATATCGGCGCCAAAATATTCACGTCAAAATATCCGCGCCAAGATATTCGCGTCAAAATATCTGCGCCAGAATATTCACGTCAAACTATCCGCCTCAACATATTCACGCCAAAATATCCGCGCCAAAAAATCCGGACCTCGATCACTTCCCCCTCCACCCCCAAATCCCTCAAGTAGGAATCATTAATTGGCTTCAATAAGAGAAATATTTGCCCCATTTTATGGGCTATCCGACGCAGGATATTATGGGATGGAGAACTTGACTGGCCGATCTTTTGTGCTGGATATTTTGTCAAGTTAACAATTTCGTGGCGTCCAGCGGAAGCATCTTTGGCACCTATCTTCAGACCCAAGAATATTAAGGGTATTCGGGCGTGCTAACCAAAAAGACCAGAAAATTTTGATTTTTTTTTTGACAAATTCGTTGGCCCATTCAAAAGCTGTGTACAAAATTTCAGATTTTTTCCAAGCCGGAATTAGCTGTTATCGATTTTTAAAAAACGCAATCTAGTATGCAAAGTATGGAAAATACGAAAAACTTTTTTTTTTTGTTCAGCCCTCGAACCTTGCGGCTCATTCGCAATATTTCAATAATTTTACATGAACTTCATATTCGTTCATAAAAAGATACAGACAAAATTTTGATAAAAACATGGGAAAAAAGCCCAAATTTTTTTTTGCAAATTCCTGTTGGGGGAATAAACTCTTAGAGCCAGTTTTTTTTACTTGCAACATCTAGACGAGATTCCAATTCACATCTCGATTACTCATAAAAGGCGAGATCTTTAAAAGCCCTGTTTCTTCGGGTCTTGTGCAGCTGTGATGAGAATCGAAGAATACCGAGGCAATGCACAAAAAAGTCCGATGAAAATTGCCCTTTCTGTTGGTGAAGTCTTAATATTTTCTCATTCCGAAGTGCAGCAAAATTTCTCCAATGAACTCGGATTTTTTTTTCTTATCCTAGTAGAAGACAATCTATAAATTGATCCGCTAGAAATTTTAGCGTAACAACAATTTTTTTTCTTGTCAATCAAAACCACTATAAGGTCAGTGAATTTAACCCTCTCGACGAAATACTTTTTATTTCTTTCATTTATTTAAAGCCGCTGTAGAACAACTATGGTTATAAGCCACCGCCTTCTCTCACATGTTTCACCATGACAGTGGACTTCAAGAATTCAGTCGTCTTCACATAGCCGTCTGGAGTATTCAGCAGATACTTTATTTCTTTCCGCTTGAAACTCTGGACAGTCTATGAGGCTGTCAAAAAATTCCCAATTTTTTTTTACCATTTCAGACGGAATTAACGGATGTATGTGCGTATGCGATAGTGGATATAATTAAAAAATGTCTCAGTAGCATTATTTACAGTACAATTGAAGCATTTTCACATGCATGGAATACCCGTAGTTGTCGGTGGTACAAACAGTAAAAAAAAAAAAAAGGGAAGTTGTGAATGAAAAAACTTCGGACACTGCAAATCGGGAATCCCTCTCATTCATTACCAAATTTCCATTTAAAAAACCCGATGCAGAGCACAATATACACAATTCTGAAGTTGTATCCCAAAATAGATAACGTCTCCATTTCTAATCACAGTTGGAAGTGAATTTCTCCCGCAAATTCATCGGCTCGCTTGCACATTGAAATATGAATCGCCGGTAAATGTGGTTGCGTCTATTCCAACGTATCCCCTAATGCCCCTATTGGCGTGCAAAATGCGTGCATAGGGGCTGTTTTGGTGGTGCCGTGCCACTGGACATATATTTACCTCTAACGCGGGCAAACCGTCTATTACAGTTGTGCGGTGATTGTGGCTAGTGCGGCTACAGTCCGTCTCTATAGATTGTTCGTGTCGACCCCTAGCGGGACGCCAAGGGTATTACAACGAGATAGAAATGGAGTCAAAACGAAAATTAATCTGACTTTTCAAGCTATATTCACAGTTTAAAAGAGCACTTGCAGCGGGCGGAAATATCGGTAGGTTCAATTGAAAGACTACTTGCGTTCCATACTCCAATCGAAAGGAAAACAAATTCATGGAGGTTCAATAAGTCAAGCATAATTGGTCATCCAGCCTATAGTAGCCAGGGAGTCCTATGTAGAAAGGAGAGACAAGAAAAACTATCGAAAATCTCAATGATGTCCCGATATGTATCGATACCACGAAGACTGAGACATGGATTGATTGATTCATTCATTCATTTATTGCTGTACATTATGTTGTACAAAAGAAAAAAACATGGACGAAACGTCCGCAGGTTTCACAGCAAAAGCAGAATTAAGCATAAACTAGTGAGAAAGCAAAATTTAGTTCTTACGCAGTAAGCAGAGCCATTTCAAAAATATTCAGACTCAAAGTACAGAATAAAGGCAAATAAAACAATAAGCAATTAAAAGTCATGCAGATATATGCAAGCAGCAGAGAGAGAGAGAGAGAGAGAGAGATTGTGTTTATTAGCTTACAAGCCACATTATCATTCTGTACCTTTTTGGTTATTTCACCGTCGTCCTCTTAAATATATGCAGGTGTATGATACGTTTGTATATACAATAGGACTTCTTTTTTTAATCCGCTCGGGCCTGCGGCCTTCACGTTACTCACTATTTCTTTGTACAATTTTAACCCCTTGTATAAGACGTCATTTTGCCCATACTGAGTTCTTTTCATCAACATCTTGGGGTCTCCTGTGCTCCGCGTTATCATACACCCCTCTGGCTTCGATACACATTCCATTTCTCCGCTGTGAATCATAGCACGAATATATTTCTCCACATTGAATTGAATTTCTGTAAGAAACCATAGAGAGGTATATCGAGAAAACAGAGAATTATCTTTTTATTGGGAGCTCCCAACAATTATACGAAAAATTGAGATGAATAACCATTCCATCCATAATAACTGTCAACAGCACCAGTCAAGCGTGTACCATAATTAAGATACTTACCTTCCTGTAGCAATCGATATGCCAGCAATATTTAGAGTCATAACCTCCCCCAGTGTCTGCCTCCTCAGATTTCAAAACATTGATCAATTTACTGGATTCAGTATGAACTCCGTGAGCCTGTGGATTGAGCACAGCTGCCAGCAATGAACATGATTCGGTACAAGATCTCTCCGCAATAGAATCATTTCGATTTGGGATATCAATCCCAAATAACGGAGCCGGACGACTCAATCTCGGACAATTCAATTCGCCATCTACCATTTCTCCTAATGGAATCATTGCGAGAAGCGCCAATCATTCACATTTCAAGTAATCATAGGAAAAATTAGTATATTATCTGATATATTATCTACTTTATTCTGGTCCAATTTCTGCCAAAGTTAACTATATTCTACGTCCAAGCTATAATGAGTTGATGAATGGAATTTCTACATGGGCTGGAATTGAAATTGTAAGAGCTTTTTCCGCCTATGATGGCAACCCCCCCCCCCCCCCCACCCCCCTCTGCGTCGGGTGAGTTTTTTATATCTCACGATATGGCTCTCAGCTATATACTATAGAGTGATTATATACAGGGTGTCCCAGAAGTATATGCTGATCCGGAAAGGGTGGGTGGGTGGGGGGGGGGGGGGGCTGTGTGTCTTATCCGCCAATTCGAGAAACTCAGATTATCCATGTTCCATAGAGTGAGGTTCGATTGAATAAGAAGCGCAAACCTGGACCATAAATGACTAGAATCACATATATTAAAGAGCCAGGTACATAATGTTTTGTGCAAACGACAAATGCTTTGGGAAAGGAAATAAACGTGAACAGCAAGTCGATTCCAATTATATTCTCAAACCGGAGAAACGCCATTTCCACGCAATATCGCAATATCGTTACCGTTTGACTGCATCTTCTTCCCCCATAAACGAGGGGGAAAAAATCGAGGAAATATGCCGGAAAAACGGTGTAAAGGGGGGGGGAAGGGGGAAATAAATTAGAGGAAAAAATGGAATTCAAAGTGACTAGGGAATTCTCTATCTTTATTCATGAATATCCTCGGTTCTTTATACTCGGCGGCTCGGGCGTAGACAGCGCAGGGAAATGAAAAAGAATAAATCTGAATTTAATACAGGCGGATCGTTGAAAGTGACGTGTGAAAATTAATGCTATCGCGATTCAAGTATGCGGAGTGGACGCAACGAAAGGTTAACATAAGTCGATAACACACGCTCTCAGTTGAGTCATTAAACTTGGGTATTTTATGATTGGGGAAAAGCTTTTCTTGGAATAAATTTTTCCACGATGGGAGATCAGGCACGAACAATTTTAATGGTAAAATGCGCCAAAAAAAAAGCAAAACATTTTTTTGAAACATTCTCAAAATGTCAAAATCATCATAAACTCCAAAAAGTTGTCAGAAATTTCAAAAACTTTGAAAATTGAGAACAGTTGATAAGTTTGAAAAGTTGGAAACTTGAATACTCCGGAGGGTTTCAAAAGTTAAAAAAAAAATCAGAAATGTCCAAAGTTTGAAAGCCATTTTGTTCTCTAAATTTTCAATTTTAAAAAATTTTGCAAATTTTATATTTTTTAAAATGTTGAAATTTTCCAAAAGTTCAACGATCTTGAAAAACTCTCTAAAAAAATATCAAAATAAAAATATAAAAAAATAAAAATATTACAGCATTTCATATTCAGCAAATTCAAAAAGTAAAAAATTCGCGCCCTTTTTTATTTCAAATATTCAATAAGAATAATCAATTATTTTTGAAAGGTGTTGCAACCAAAAATTCTTCACTCGCTAAGCGTTTCATGGTCAATATAATTTCCACAAACACATACACATACACACACACACACATACATAGTCTTCTTTACTCTTTCTTTCCACCCTCCCATTTTTTACTCCACATCCATCAGCGATTCTCCTTTACGCCAATTATTAAATAATTGTTCATGAAGAGAGTACAACCACTTTTCAGTGAAATAAAATTCACCTCCCTGAACAATATTACTTCATAACTGACATCTTCCTGGGCTGTCGCACACGAAAAGCTCCTTTCCCGTTAACTTTATTACATGCAAAGCCATTGAGCTCCGGATAAAAATTTGAGAATTCACTTTTATGAGTAAAAAAGTGGAATGAAACTTTAACCACCTCCACGACTGGCAAAAAAGCCGTCTAGGTGGGCGCGATGGGGGGGGGGGGGGGAAAGGTGGAATACGGAAAAATTAAATTTACAATTTCCCGAGAATACTCGAGTGCTTAACTTTGTCCCTCCAGTGTCCATTGCAATTCCACATTGTTTCTAATTATGTTGACAGAGGAGTGGGTCAAAAAGTCCCCAACATAATGGGACATATAATTCAATGCCTTGTTTGAGTTGAATGAATTTACTCAGACTACAAATAGTCATTATCAGGCTCATTAGGGACATGGAGTAGGTTTATCGGGTATCAGTACCACACCCCCCCCCCCCTCCCACCCGCTCTCGATAATCGGCTAGTGCTTCGTATCCTCGAGGATGTGAGTATCCGGCTGATAATTTTAGTTTTTACCATATTTTAGGGATCAAATCTATGGTACAAAATTGCTTTTTTGTGATACGGAAACTAGTGGGTCGAATGTGGTTTTGGACACAAAAAAAATCCAATTTGAGTTTCTTATCTGTCCAGTGTTTCTCCAAAAATTTTCGACAGCTTTCGTGAAGAAAATTATATAGGACACCAAGAATATATATATATATATATTAGTATGTGGGTCGGGTACTCGTAGGTATAATTTGACGGAGTGCGCGAGCGCCAAATTCAAATCCTTCGACACTATTGGCTGGTGCCACTTGCACCTCAGCCTCAATGATGCAAGTTAGGAAAAAGAACCATCGAACTTAAACTGTGTATTTTACATAAGGGAAATTTGTTTTGTGGAGGTTTTCGTATCTGTAACTATTCATAAGATACTTTATGAACAGTTAAAATTGCTTATCACAATAGAAGCGCGGAAGTGAGTTCATCCACATTCCACTGAGTTCTAAGTTACATGAAGACGTTTTGATTCCGACCTGAATGATCTCAATCGTATTATTAGTTCGCCCATGATCATGTGCCAAAAGTAAGCGTTCTATACACATACACACACATGTACACATACAGGTATCATCTCAAAATCAACTCAAATAATTGAATCAACCATCTAGTTGTTAAAACACTTGAAACAACTATGGGATTCTTGAGTTAGAATGTGTAATTTCGAGAATCAAGTATACATGAGTCAAGCATGCCTGGGTTAACTATACTTGAATACTTGGCTTAAGCATAGTTGACCCAAGTATGCACGAGTCAAGTATACATGCGTCAAGTATGCTCAAGTCAACGTTGCTTGGCTCGAGCATACTTGACTCGAGCATACTTGACTCGAGCATACTTGAGTCGAGCATACTTGACTCGAGCATGTCTGACTCAAGTATGCTAGACTCAAGTATACTAGACTCAAGTATGCTTGACTCAAGTATGCTAGACTCAAGTATACTAGACTCAAGTATGCTTGACTCAAGTATGCTTGACTCAAGTATGCTTGACTCAAGTAGGCTTGACTCAAGTATGCTTGACCCAAGTATGCTGGACTCAAGTATGCTTGACTCAAGTATGCTGGACTCAAGTATGCTGGACTCAAGTATGCTTGACTCAAGTATGCTGGACTCAAGTATGCTTGACTCAAGTATGCTTGACTCAAGTATGCTTGACTCAAGTATGCTTGACTCAAGTATGCTTGACTCAAATATGCTTAAACTAAATATGTCTGAACCAAGTATGCCTGAGTCCAGCAGAGATGAGTCAAGTATGCCTAAGTCAACGTTGCTTGACTCGAGTATACTCGATTTAAGTATACCTGAGCTAAGTATGCCTGAGTCAAATATGCCTGAGTCAAGTATACCTGTGTCAAGTATAGCTGAGTCAAGCATTCATGATTCAAGTATAACTGAGTTAGCTGCACCTCAATCAAGCACACATGAGTACAGGACAAACCAGTCACATCAGTCAAGTATACTTGAACCAAATATAGCAATGGTGAAAAATGAAATTTTAATTTTGGGGGGGTAAAACTCTCGGGAAGATAATAAATCGCACAACTACAACTCTAGCAAACGGAAGAATAATTTTTATTATTTTTGTTCCCCCTGCAGAGGAAAAAAAATCGCACCATCTTTTATATGAAATATATAATATTTCTCTCGCTTTATATGTTGGCATATATTACATTATTATTATTTTTTTTTCATGTTACCAGGGTGAGAGACGTGTGGATGCACGAGCGAGAGAAGAGATACGGGGCAACAGCCATCGCATGTAGCAGTCGGGTAATGAAACATTTTATTGCATAATTTTTTTTTTTCTGTAAAACTCTTTTGCACATTTGGAGTGGAATATCAGATTTCAACTGAGCCCAATTAAACATGTAAAAAATTATGTGTTGCACGTGACAAAATTTTTCTTTCTCTAATGACGCTCACAATTGCCAAAAAAACTGGCAGACATTTTTCATTATGCAGGTGAAATTTTCAGATAATGAGAATTGTTCATGCACAATTTCACTGTGAAATGTCACAGTTTGTATCGGTCTATAAATTATTTCAAATTTCAAATTTAACACCTCTGCCTTAAAATAGTTGAAACCATTTTGTTGGAGCTGCATCGGCTATTTATATGAAGAACTTTATCGGAAATTAATTTCTATATGAAAAATTACGAAATTCAGATATTTTTTAGCATTTATATATGACATAATCTTGCATCATATATAATCTTCATGGAAGATCTCGTCACCTAGAAATATGAGTTTATTAACGATGCCACCAAATTTATTTCCCAATTCCTGGACTTGAGATAAATGTGGACTGTGTGTGTGTGTGTGACTACCCAGGTGGGGAATTCGAAGCTTGAACGATGAGATCAATCTTGGTCCGAACTTGGATGCCGAAGCTTGGACTTTATAGCTTTGACATAGCTTCATCCCATGTAGAAGCCTAGATCAGACCAAGCTTAGTTATATCAAAGATATCCAAGAAGCTCTAATGTCCGCGAACTTCTATGAGGCAAGCAACGAAAGCACCACTAGAATGAATTCACCGATCGATATTGCTCGAGCGCTAATGAAGGAAAACTTGAGTTCAAGTTACAAATTTCATGATCGAACTGCTACGGTCAACACCTTATTTCCAGTGTGAATTGGCGTCCAGGTAGTCGCGAACAAACCCGATGAGTTGAAACTGGAACGTAAATGCAAATTCACGTAGTTATACAACCGGAGGCACAGAGCAAGTTAAAGTGTGAATTGGAATTCGATAAACCCTTTTCACACTTGCAGGGCTTTTAACTCTTTTGCACAACTGGGAATGAATAAATCGTAAATTTCAATTAATAACCACACGGTGGTTGGTTAGAGTGTCAATGGGCCAGTAGTCGTGCCATTCTTCAAACATTCTTTACGGGCGCATTTGATCTCTTATATTGTATTCTTAATGAAAAGCGTAATTTCCATGAGAGTGTTTTTTATAGTGCATATTGAGAGCTATACTAAACATTTCTATGGGAATTCGGTAATGTTATTTATTTCAAATATTTCTGTCAAAAACTGCTTCTGACATGTGCGTCCCCGACACATCATTGGTCCCAAAAGGTGAATAGAAAAACGAGAATGAAATGTTATGCATTCCCGAAATTCCGAGAGGTGAGAACAAAATTGTAGGCTGGAAAGACAAATTCAACTGCTGTAATACCTTTCTAACAGAATGACCTTGAAATCATTAAACTTTCGTCGGAATTTTGAGTGAAACCGAAAACAAAATGTATTCTAGAGTTTCGTCTCGTAGAGCGCATGCGCGGGAGTGGGGGTGGCGGCGGAGAAGTTTAGCTGTGGGGGAGCTCCAAAATTGCTTCCCCGTATATATCTCGGTATGCCTAGGATATAACCACCATACATGCATAGCTATATGCAGGATACGAAATCACTTATATCTATTATGAAATATTGTCGTTATTTTATATTTATACAGAATATATATTTTTTTATCTGAAAGATGTAATTCATATATAATCAATAAAAATCTCGAATATAGATATATAGATATACAGTACATATTAATACGTGTGTATTAAATATACAGAACCAGCCAAAAATGAAAATACAAAATATTTTCAGGATCTATATTCCTATTTTTATGCGGCAATTCATAATACAAAATTCTATATTGTATAATGGTATAAAAATATATTGTATAATTGTATAATGTATAATTATATATATTATATTATATATATAAAAAATATATATAATAAATTAAATTAAAGCTAAAGCGTCAACATAATTTCTTGTTATCCAACTAGAGAGACAAGAAAAATTCAAATGGAGTGAATTGGAATTCGATGAAGCTTTTTTCACACTAGCAAAACTGAACTTTTATCCACAACTGGGAATAAATAAATTGTACGTTTCTATTTTAATAACCGGACGGCCATTTGACTAGACTGTTGACACCAGCGCTGAAGTCACACACTCATTAACATTGATGTCAAAATAATTCTGTGTGAGTTTCAAGGACGGCAATTGTTTTTAGGTACATTGTTCAATCGAGCGTGAAAGATATTTGTGAAACTTTGTGCACACGTGGAAAACGATTCGATGTGTTGTCTGGTTTAAATTTAATTTGTGAGTGGAGCTAGCGGTGCTGTCGTTAGCGATTGTGTGGTACCGTGGGATTAATTGGGTGGAAATCGTTCAGCAGGGCGCAACAATAATGGTTTTGCTTTCTGGTTTTTTGCGGAAGAGCCTTGGGGTAATTCTAGCCAAAATGTCATTAAGTTTAATGTGCATGAAGACGTTTTTGTGGTGTCAATGACATTCAGCATGGTATCTGTTTGAGATGTATTGTTAATGGAACACTCTAATCGCGCTTGACCTCACACACACACACACACCGACACAGAGTCCCCGGACGGGAACCGAACCCGACCCAGGGAGGTGGGAGGGGGGGGGGTCCATCATAGACGCCCCCCATCGCAGCGCAGGGGTTTCTGGAGGTTTACCCTGTGTTCAGAAATACGATGGCCTGAAGGGCGAAAGAATTGCTGCAGAAGAGACCAAATTGTAGAGACAAGAAATTTGAGTAATCTAATTCCGTACCGTCTGACCCAAAACTTACATAGAATAACATTCGTTCCCTAAATAGTAAACTCAAATACGAGATAGTTCAGGGGTAGTTTTATTGACACAAAATGTGCACCTCACGCCTCGAAAACGAGAAACAGCTGTTCGTGGATTTCCCACATAACTAGTTAAATAAACAGCCAAGAATGTCTATAATCGTCCTCAAAATAATCGAACGCTCATTATATCGATCCCTATTCACCCCAACTATAAGTAACTAGGCCAATAACTCGAGCTGCAATTTCATGAGCTTTATATCTCGTGCTACCATGCTGCATGATGAATCAACAATACTCTGATTACATCAACAAATGAAAATGTTTTATTGGAAATAAAAACAGTCAGAGGCCAACAGAAAATCAATGTGGTAATGAAAAATAGGCCAAAATATACGAAGCATGAATTGTATATATTTTGTCCAATTTGTAACAGTATACCTGAAGGGTATAAACGAAAACATAGAACTAGCATTTCAATGGCAATATGAGAAATGTTTTCTGAAAAATCACGAGGCGCTTGTTTGTTAAAATAATTCTTTTAGAAAACTCTTAGGATGGAAATGTGTCCGCCTCCATTGGGAGCACAAACAAAACTTCCCGATTTGTAATTTTTCTTTGCCATTCCTAAATTTTCCGACACGTCAATTAAATGTTTAAAGACTGGTTTCAGAGAAAAAAATAGGAATCATGAAATTTGGAATACCGGAATACGACAGGTGTCGCTACATGCGAATATGTCACGTGACGCACTGACCAATCACACTGCGCAGCGCGCAATTTAAAAAAATTGTGTTGATAACTTGTTTTGCCAATACTTCCGGAAAACTTGACAAAATTGGAATAAAAACGTGTTCAAAATCGAATAACACGTTGTCACAACCGTTCCAAATAGTAACTACTTTCAGCGGGAAGATGTTTCTCCTTTTTTATGTAAAACGGTAGTGTTTTCGGAAATATGAAAAAGTACAAAACCGATTCCAACCAAAACCTAATCAGCTTTGGAGGCGACAAAGACACTTCCATTGGGCCATACAGCATCTCAATCGCATAATTTGATGGTGAGAAATCGTTGGAGAAAGAACTTGTCTTCATACATACACCGTCACACACACACACACACACACACACACACACACACACACAGACACACACACACACACACACATACATCTTGTTGAAAATGGTCTAAAATGGTCAGAAATGTCATGAAACGTGGAGATATATTGAAAAATCCGTTTTTTTTTAATCCTGGGCCTCCCAGGCTAATTGATTTACTTTAAGGTGGAAGTACACAGCAAAGTAGGTCGCATGGGAGTTGTATCCAGGCAGAACGAATTAGTTGCCACTGAAGAATGGATTTAACTGAAAAGTTTGAATTGATTTAGTTTGCTCAAGTGTACAACCGTTAATAGTTAATGAATGGACATTTGAGAAATCTTGTTTAGCCCGATTTGCATCAACTCAACTAGGCCATTTGGTGACTATTACGAAATGTTCATTTTGCCGTTTTCAAGTGCGCCATTCGTTAACAGTTAGCGAATCTCGTTAGCAACAACACGGGTCTTCTATGAGTGTAAGCGGAAATGAGTTTGAAGAGGAAGCTCAATGTTGATGGACTCCAAGTGCTTGTATTTTTACGCTGCATCCAGAATATAAAAAAAAATCGGTATTTAATTAAATTTCTGCAAAATCCGACAATAAGTTCACCGGAAATCCAATTTTGCTTTTAAAAAAATTATTGGACGAAAAAGAATAATAATTCTACAAAATATCAGTTTAAGATAAATTAAAAAAAAATTCTTGCGGTCACTTAGATGTGATTAGATTCTGAGAAGATTAGGCTGTGATTAGATTCTTAAGAAACAGCCCTCAAGTTTTTTTTTACCCAACTCAGAAGTATCTTACCAAGAAAAGATTTCCTACAGCTATGTTTGTAGATATATATGTGAATATGTATACATACCTACATTATTTCTAGATATTTTCTAGACATATGTATTTTCCATATTGTCAGAGTGTTAGTGACAATTTTAATACACTCTCGATCCCATTTTTGGGGATCAAGTCTGTGGAGTGCGCAGGAGAAAGTGTGAATTATATTACATATATATGCATGACATATATATTTCAATATTACGCACCCTGACAATTTAGGATCTACAGTGTTGTTTGGATATTCGTGCGGATGTCTATTTTTCATGGTGAATACGCATAAAACAGGCTCTAGAACTCATTAAATTTTAGATAATAATAGAAAGCATTTCAGGTAATTTATAGCCATTAGTTATTCACTCATCATTAATTACAAGGATTTGTTTATCCCAGAATAGTTGGCGTGAATGTTGCGTGGAACCTCAAGCGCCCGGGCAGATACGAATATCATCTATGGTAACATATATATTGATTTGCACCACGTATACGTGTGCATATCGAATTCATACACACAATTGTATATTTCCGTGTATATGTATGAGTACACATAATTGTATGTGGCGCATGCACGATAAATATATGATTTTTGTATTGCGAGACCGGCCGCGCGCGCATTTCTTTTTATATCCTTGGACACGCACTTCCTTTTTCCGCCGCGTTGACTAGTGTCGCCTCGGTTTGGATCTTACGCTTTTCGATAATTGCGATATATATCGATATTTCCTTTGGTCCCTTCTTTTTACTATAGACGAGACTGTCCATGCGCGCATTTCCTTTTTCCGGCGCGTTGACTAGTGTCGCCTCGGTTGCGATCTTACGCTTTTCGATAATTCCGATATATATCGATATTTTCTTTGGTCCCTCCTTTTTAGAGAACGACCGCGCGCTTCGCACGCGCACTTCCTTTTTTCACCGCGCTGACTGGTGTCGCGTCGGTTTCGATCTTACGCTTTTCGATAATGCTGATATATATCGATATTTTCTTACTATAGGATTCATAGAGACGTCATATGTACTCCATATTATATATCTTTCCATGTATCCGATTTTCTTTGTCGGAGTTATACACACAAAATATATAAAATATCCGAAATACATGACCCATATATTTTCACCTATTTTCAGACATTTTTGTTTACGTGGGATCATGAATGAGGATTAGAGAAAAATTAGGAAAATCTTCTCTGGCTCTGAATGGAAATGTGTGACGAAAAAAAAAGTCTTGCGCGAAAATTACAAACCGAGAGATTTTTATGTCACCCCAAATCGCACTGATTTAACCCTCTAATCATACACTTAAATCAAGAATGCACATTTTATGGAAAGTGCAATTGGTGCCATTGCCTCAATCGTTAGATTTTCCCGTATTTGTGAATTTGTTTGTTCGTATATATAGGCAGTATGCCAACGACAACACTGTGGGATATAGCCTTCGACCGTGCAAACACTGTTGGTACTAGCCAATATTCGACTACCGCTCGTTTGCGTTATTTCGTTTATTTGAGAGTTCATAATGAATTATCGGCAAGGTTTCGATTATCCGTTACCTGTGAATCTCCTGGAGCTGCAGTAAACACTGAAATTAATTGAAACTTCCAGGGAATGTGTTGAAAAACCAGTTCATAAAATATTGAACATATTCGAAATTGTAACTTGATTGGCAATCATGTGTTTTTCACAATTTGCTCATAACTTGCCTTGCTTTTATTGTTTTGACGTCGAAAATCGATTTCCCATTGAAATTGGACGTCTCCGGATATTCCGAAAGCTGTAAGACCATTAGTAGCATAATCTGTGGGTGTATGTGTGGGTGGGTGGGTGTATGTGTGTGTGTGTGTGTGGGTGGGTGGGTGGGCGGGTGGGTGGGTAGGTAGATGGGTGAGTGGGTAGATGGGTGAGTGGGTAGATGGGTGAGTGGGTAGATGGGTGAGTGGGTAGATGGGTGAGTGGGTAACCAAACCCTAATTAGCACCAGAGTTCGTGGGAACACTCCGATTGCGACTTCAATCGTGTCAAACGTATAGTCCAGTAAAAGAAGCTCAAATGTCGACTTTTTCCCATCGCCCCTGCGTTCTTGCCTGAAGATGTATTTTTGAATGGTGATCATTATTTGTAATACGATCAGGGTGCTCAACCCCCTAGAAAGGGTTGAAAAAGCGAAAATAACCCTGAAAAAAGTGTTTTGTTCCGGAATATCTCCCGAAATAGTGGAGATGAGATATAAATCGTTAAGACCAATATTGTAGAGTTCAGAATTCTCTACAAAAAATATTGAATACACTTTACCCCTATTTTGGGCCGTTTATCCCTCAGAAGCGGTCGAAGTTAGGGGTTGAAAAAATAAAAAAAAATGACAATGTGTTTTGCAATTATACGTGCAAAGAATAATTACTAATTGCTCAAAATTAAACTAAAAAATCTTCACCCCGCTAAAACATCATTTTTTGTTTTTTTGTTTTTGTGCCTATGGAGGGGAGTGTAGGAGAGAGCGTCGACCCAATATGGTTGAAACTTAAAATCGCGTTACTATTTAAAAACTGTTTGGAGTTACCTGTTTTTATTCTTGTTCACGTGGAGTAAAAGATGCAATTTTGGAAAAACGCACACGGGGTCGAAAATTCGATTTTAAAAAAATTAATTTTGCCTCCCCATAAGGTCCCAATGTTAAATTTCGCCAAAATCGAAAAAAATTGATTTGACTCTTTCGACCCAAATTCGACGGAAATGTCTTCTGGGGGTTCCCATTGGGTAGGAAAGTTATTGTAATCACCCTGACATGTGTGTGTGTGTGTGTGTCTGTGGACATGAACACTTTGTCGAACGTTTCCTGAAGAACCAATGAAGCAATTTGCGTTTCTTTTTTTTGATCGATGCGTCTCCGTGATGCGCAGGCCGGAAAGCACTGTCAAAGTGAAATAACAATTATTTCTATTGTTATTAACAATTTCAATGCTTGATAATGCTGTATGTCACGAAATATCATAAAAACCCAAAAACGTGTCCAGTAAATGTTGTTCCTTATAAAAAAAATACATATTTTATGTCGTCTAACTTTTTTGTATCTTTAACCCTTTCTGCGTTAGAACGTTATAAATAGTTGAAATAATTTAGAACGAGAAAAGTGAGAGATTGGAAAAAATATATATATAATCAATGTTGTTCCTTACATAAAAAAAAATGTCTAATATGAAACTTTTTTTCTTATATCTCAAACGAGGCAGGAGATGAAGTGTTGAATTTAACAAAAGAAGGTATGGTCGTCTGAATAATAATTATCGTATTAACTAAACGAATGAAAACACTGTCGTCATTAAGGTTGGAATCACCGTATTTCTAGGGAGAATGGAGGGTCAAAAAGTCGAGATGACATTGGGGCACTATCTACATTGTTATTAACAAATTCAATTGTTCATAACGGGCTACTGCATGAACGAATACAGTTCAGGGAAAAATTATATAAGGAAACTTATTCGCCACGGAGAAATATACACTTTATATTGAATTACTTTTTTTTGCATAATTTACGTAATTAAGGAGGTATGGTCGTCTGAGCGCTCATTCAGGGAATGAGTGAACGAATGAAGTCGTTCGACGTATTGCGATCGATAATTTTCATGCAAAATAGGGGGTTGAATCCTTTGGATAAAATGGGAGCAGTATATACATTGTTATTAGAAATTGAATTGTTCACAACACCCTATTGTTAACAACGCAAAAACGGGGAGAGATACAGCCGAAATTATGAAATGGAACTTGTTCGGTGAGTGGAAATGCACTTGATAACATTGGGACCTTATGGAGAGGCAAAATTAAATTTTTCACTTCCCGATGTAGGGAAGTTATTGTAATCACCCCGATAATGAAGTGTCTCAGAAATCGAAAACTTTCACTTTTCTCGACGTTTCACATCATGCTCACAAATTTTAGATGAGGGTTTTGTGTGTGTGTGTGTTCGTATGTGAGTGATTCTTCGAGAAATGGTTCCGGTAAACGGCTTGATCAATTTGGTTCTCCTTTGACACAAAATTACCTCTGACTGTTACCCAGGGCGGAAAGGATTGTCAATGTTGAAAGACAATTCCTTCAATTGTTATTAACAATTTCAATTCCTTATAACGCTGTATTTCGAGAACGGTGATACATATGAGAAAAACTGTCAAACAAAAGTTGTTCCCCTCGTGATACTACATATATCATGTTATATTACGTTTTTAGCTAGGCATCACATTTCACGAGCTATCGATAGAAAATTGAAATAATCGATCAATAGTCTAAGTTGCGTAATGGATTTACAACATGACTTCATACGTGTATCGTCACACACATATTATCGGGAAGTTTTAGATGCCACCCGTCGACGGTCGCACTCACGTCCTATTTATTTTTTTCGATTTTGGCCAAATTTAACATTGGGACCTTATGGGGAGGCAAACGTAATTTTTTTTTCATCGAATTTTTGACCCCGTGCTTGTTTTTCCAAAAGTGCATCTTTTGCTCCACGTGAACAAGAATAAAAAAAAGTAACTCCGAACAGTTTTTAAATAGTAACGCGATTTTAAGTCTCAACCGGGGAAGGTAAAAAACATTAAGCTGCACATTGCGGAGTTTCCAAAATCCTATATGTATGATTTGTTCGTAAAAATTGTATTGAATAGTTAAATATATACTATTAAATATTATCACTGAAACTCAAATTTACTATTCGACAATAGGAGTGATAACCATGATTCCATCATAACGTTCTTTCCAATGGTGCAAAGTTACCTCTCTGGAACGCCTTCCACATTTTGAAATACCGGTTCGCACTTCCTTTTTCCCGCCGCACTGACTGGTGTCGCGTCGGTTGCGGTCTCACGCTCTTCGATAATTTCGATATATATCGATATTATCGGCGGTCTCGCCTTCTCCCTACAGAACATTTATCAGAAATAAATTAATTTTCTATTTGTTTGTCTCCTCGAATATTTCTATTCATTTTTCCACTATCACATCCGAATTTCTCCATTCGGAACTTAATAATGAATTATCGCCCAAGGTTTCGATTATCAGTTACCTATCAATCCTCTTGAAAGCCAGTAAACACTGAGATTAATTAAAAGTTTTGTGGAAAACCCCGAAGGCTGTATTTGCACAGCACAAAGCGCCTCATTCTTCATTCCTCCCACTTCCGGTATAACTTTGATTAGATGAATTTCAAGGGGAGTTTTGATAAACGACCGATCGTAAATAGCTCGAGATTTTAAATGAAAGTTCGGGTTTAAGGTGTACCTCCCCCACCTCCCCCCCCCCCCCCCCCCACCCACCCACCACCCACCCTTAACACTTCCGTAGTCGTGGAATATCGATTCCGACCCCAACAGCCAAGGTGCTAGGGATGTTTACCACCCCCCCCCTCCCCCTCCCACCCTCTGAATCATCAAGTGCACTCTTTGATCCCAATGTGCACATAAAGAATCGCAAGAGCTCAAACGAAACAAATCCATGGGGGCGTCTGGTGGATTCGATCGGTGATAAAAATACACGTAACATAAAATATATATAAATCGGTCCAATGGTGAGCTTCCAGTCATTTATCATAAGCGAATCAAATTAACTCTGAGAATAGTTTTTCAATCTGACTGCCTCATTATTTATAGAAAAAATATATTAAGCTCGGCGATTGCGATTTTTCGATAAATTGTTCAGTGAATTGGAAATTGCTGTCGAAAATTGGATTGGTAATATTTTTACATAATTCGTGAGGTATTTCGAAATTGGTGAAATTTTTGGCTTTATATCGAGGATAAGTCAGTTCGCCGAAAAATAGTGAAGGACTTTTCATTTTTGACTGAAATTTTCTACAAAAAATGTTTAATACAATTTTCTTGTAAGATCACTCGTTCGCGAGATCTCGGGAGAAAAACACTAATGCTAGAGCAAGGTGCTAAATATGGAAGTTATTGATGTGGCCCTGATGGGTCACAGTGACCCGCACCAGTTTCCCGTTTTAAGAGAATTGAAGTCGAAGTCTGTCTACATTCCAACTACAACTTCTGAAGTCATATGTTGTGTGAGTTAGGCTTAAAAATCAGCTAGCCCCAGCATCCGCATCTTCAGTTAGTAGAATGATACCTCTTCTCGAGATTTTTCATCATTCCCGGAAATTTAGGAATAGAACGGCTATTCATCACGTTGTCACCACATCCCACAGACAACGCATCACCAATAGAAGTCTGCGGGGTGGGGGGGGGGGGGGATGAATTGGTGGATGCTGGAGGGGGAAGTGATCAAGATTCCCCTGCCCATTCGATGGACCTTTCTCGCCCGATCGAGGGGTCCTCTGTGGACCTCCAAGTTGGGCCCCGATGAGTTGGCTGTGTGATGAGTTGTCTGTGCAATGAGCTGTCTGTATGATGAGTTGTCGTGCAATGAGCTGTTTGTGTAATGAGTGCCCGTTATAATGAGCTATCTGTGTGATGAGTTATCGGTTCGATGAGTTGTCAGTGTAATGAGTTGTCGTGCAATGAGTTGTCTGTGTAATGAGTTGTCTGTCTGATGAGTTGTCTGTGCGAGGAGTTATCTGTATGATGAGTTGCATGTGCGATGAGCTATCTGTATGATGAGCTGTTTGTGTAATGAGTTGCCATTATGATGAGCTGGCTGTGTGACAAGTTGTCGTGCAATGAGCTGTCTGTATGATGAGCTGTTTGTGTAATGAGTTGCCGTTATAATGAGCTGTCTGTGTGATGAGTTATCGGTTCGATGAGTTGTCAGTGTAATGAGTTGTCGCGCAATAAATTGTCTGTGTGATGAGTTGTCTGTGCGAGGAGCTATCTGTATGATGAGTTGCGTGTGCGATGAGCTGTCTGTATGATGAGCTGTTTGTGTAATGAGCTGTCGGTTTGATGAGTTGTCGTGCAATGAATTGTCTGTGTGCTGAGTTGTCTGTGCGATGAGTTGTCGGTGTAAGGAGTTGTCTGTGTGATGAGTTGCGTGTGCGATGAGCTGTTTGTGTAATGAGTTGCCATTATGATGAGGTGTCTGTGTGATGAGTTGTCGGTTTGATGAGTTGTCGTGTAATGAATTGTCTGTGTGCTGAGTTGTCTGTGCGATGAGTTGTCGGTGTAAGGAGTTGTCTGTGTGATGAGTTGCGTGTGCGATGAGCTGTTTGTGTAATGAGTTGCCATTATGATGAGGTGTCTGTGTGATGAGTTATCGGTTCGATGAGTTGTCAGTGTAATGAGTTGTCGCGCAATAAATTGTCTGTGTGATGAGTTGTCTGTGCGAGGAGCTATCTGTATGATGAGTTGCGTGTGCGATGAGCTGTCTGTATGATGAGCTGTTTGTGTAATGAGCTGTCGGTTTGATGAGTTGTCGTGTAATGAATTGTCTGTGTGCTGAGTTGTCTGTGCGATGAGTTGTCGGTGTAAGGAGTTGTCTGTGTGATGAGTTGCGTGTGCGATGAGCTGTTTGTGTAATGAGTTGCCATTATGATGAGGTGTCTGTGTGATGAGTTGTCGGTTTGATGAGTTGTCAGTGTGATGAGTTTTTGTAATGACTAATAATGAAATCAAATGATGTTCGTCTGGGAATCACACCTGCGAATTATTGATTCTCACTTTTCCTATTTACAGCTACCACAAGTTACTTTCTAACATAAAAATATTGCAAACATGTCCCTCATGACGTCTATCACTCGGCGAGAAAAAAAAATAACCGCGCTCTCTGGATAGCGAAAAGCTGGAGGTCACGATCTTGCGATTTCGAGGAAGCATTGCCGGGTAATCGGGCCACTAGTGCAAAAGGAAAAAAAAAAAGTGGGCGGAACGCCCGTACCGTGCACAAAAACGCTCGTGAATTTCCAACAGCGATAAATACCCAAAGAATTTCAATTCCCGAATAAACTATTCACTCTGGTATTTTCAAACTTTCATCAAAACAAATATTTCAGTATAACGTAAGCGTGTTTCATTGGGCTGGACAGACAGCTGGAAAATTGAATGGCAGACAGTGAAAAATTCCAACAAAATTGCTTACTATAGCGGAACCATCAAGTGTGACGATTTGAGACACGATTGCATTTGTGGATGAATGTGCTGACGTAAAAAACATAAAAAGTGAATCTTTCCATTGCACACTATGTGTTTGGTGGTGTTCTTTTTTTTTATCAGCACGCTCAAACGTAAATTAAAGCCAATGGGAATTTAATTCCGGATTGAATGTTATCATCCGGATGCTTAGCCTGTGTAAAACATATGGTCCTGCATATGTCGCTTATTATGACCGGTCCGTGATAGAACAAGTTGACTATGTGTACTCCACTGGAGGTACCCACAAAATTAAAAAAATTTATTCATAAAATTTTCTTAAATACAATTGTCACGGATTTTATTCATCAGTGTGGAATTTTGCAAGTTCATGCAGCATTACAATGAGAAAAAAACATATAGATATATGTATGTAAAACTATAATCGGTAATTCTGCTGGTGGCAAATGAATCATTGGTATCAATGATAGGACTCATTTTGATGCATTTTAGATCCTGGTCTTCAAAGAAATTAAGACTACACTGAGAGAAAAATGTGGGATTCACAACTATAAAATATAGTGAAATAAGACCTTGACAATTTTCCTTAGTTACCATCACTATTGAGATAGAGTGAAGAAGATTTTGCTACTTTTACCATCAAACCATACGCTTGTCAACTAAATTCGCAATTGCTACCTCAACTACATTCACACAGTGATCAGTTTTTTGAACTTCTCGTTCAGTGAGTTCTAACTCACTAGCTAACAGAAATAGAGAGAAATGATCATGAAACTGTATACTTATTGGTCATGATAATAATCCCACAGACTAGTGTTTTATGATGACTCAGTAATTAACTTAGTAATGATGTAAGTAGAATTTACATGACTCCAGGACTAGTCTAATTTTAGGTCTCATAACTAAACATTGTGTGATCGGGACGTCCTAATAAATTGAGTACTGCGTCCAGTGTGTATTCGTGTTATGGTTACTGCTCAAATACGGTGATGCTTCATCCTATACATTGTACTACAGTTTTAGTAACGAAAGTTGAACCAAAAGCATATTTGTTACCAACAATATTATATCCATTGCCATGCGACCTTAGCCCTATGTAATTAGTTATCTTTACGGGCGAAATTTCTCTCAGTGTGCAGTAAGGATGACAACATTGGGTTCTTTGGAGTGCATAGATTCTCTAGGTTGAACATCCTTTGGAAAGTCCCAGAGGACATGATCCAGATCTTCGCTCGGATGTCCTCATGAAGTTGCAAGGTGGTAATGATTTGCTCTCGCTCTGTTAATCCACACTACTAATTTTTCACATGTTTCTGGGATCTCCCAAAATTTTTTGCACAATTTTCCAGAATATTCCAGATTTCTATATTCTTTTCCCTAGAATTTTCACCAATATTCCGAAATGCTTGACGAAATTGTTGCGCAGTAGATTTTTCGAGAAGTGTCTTACTTCAATCTCTGGAAACGAACTATCAGACACGTATTCATCATTTTTTAAATGGAGAAGCTAAATACAGGCTGTGGAGTGTTAGATGAATTTGATAGCACACGTAGAGTTAACGACGATTTATGAGTATAGTATATATTCATTTAACGAGTGTTATCCCATTCTCTTGAATACCCACATCCAACATGCATTGTTTCAACGGAATTCGGAACAAATTGAATCATTAGTTTACAAATGCATGGATGAATGCAGTATTTTTGTAACGAGATAAAGCAATTTTTTATGTGCTCCACCCACAAATGCAGGAGAAATATGGCAATGCGAAACCGGAAACTTATTAATTACCTATTAAAAAGACAAAAATCCCTAAACGTCAATGACGGAAGAAGAGTAAAAATTCTAGAAAAAACATATTGCACTCAATATGTTCTCATAGTCATTACTTAAAAATTCACATTTTTCAACGGCTTGAAAACGGAGATGACGTCACAGTGCGCGCAAAGTGGGAGAGCCAATGAAATCGTCTAGTGGACGTCGCTATTGTGTATCTTAACGTCCCTGCCGTTCTCCAGTGGTTCGAAAAATCCAATTTGAAATGTTTAATGGCTCATTAATTAATGTGAGTTAGTTAGTTAGCTATTTTTACTGCTTTTAATCTTTTTACTACACCTAGCCAAACACCAGGATAGTTTTATAAAAGCTTCCCATTCCACGAACAATTACATGGTCTACATTGAAACGGAAAAACTGCGTTGATACTATAGCATATATAGATATTTTATCCCCAAGCTGGGGATATCCATCCCGAAACTGGGGATATTCTATCCACGAAACCAAGAAATTGTATCCCCGAAACGGGATATTGGGGATGCGTATACAGTAGAGCTCCCTTAATTTTCCGCTTCCTTTATTTTCGCTGTACTCCCCTCACGACTTGTCTCCCCTCAAAAACCTTCTCCCACTCCCCGTACTTTGTCTATCCTTGTTCTCGACGTCATGCGCTCCAGACTGCGCAGCGTCTCAATAGTGGGACCGAGCATTCATGAAACATAACCTATTTACTTGATACACAGTCCGTTTACTTCTGCTCTTATTTCCCCTTCCGCTCCCGACAACCCCCACCACGCCAACCAACCAGTGGGCAGAGTGGGGGGCTTCCTTAATTTTTTTCTCCACGAAATTGCTTCAAGGTCACCCCCCGAGCTCGGAAAATAAAGGGAGCTCTACTGTATGCACAAACCGGGAATGTAATATACCCGAATCCAGTATATTTTTCACATAGAACATGCCAAAAATTGAGAATGGCATATGGAGTACCAGAACATTTTGAAATACTCCAGGAATTTCAAGATACCTTCATATTCTCTGGCGTCTTCAACGCTATCGGAAAAGTGGGGTCTTTCAGGGCAAGTCTCTAAATATTTTACATAGTTTCAGGCAGTCAAGCAATTTTTTAGAACGGTGATAGGACCTTGCCTGGTAGAATATCAACCGAAGGTGAAATCGGTCCAAATTCATGATAGGGAATCCCCGAATTTTCTGTTTATCTTTCTGTCATACCGTTTTCAATTCAAATTTTGACCCAATTAATTGTATACTATTTGACGTCACGTGGTGCACCGAAAGCACATCTCCTCTGATAGAATTTTGATAACAAATTTAGAGGTCAAATTTTATGGTGGGTATATAAAATAAAACAAGAGGTTTCAATTTAACGCCACTTACAAGTAATCCAATTTAATTTGAAAACGAGTAAATTTCAATTATTGAATTCCAGCGGATCACTAGATTTGAAAATTTCTCTCTTGTCTCATGTTGCAACTTCATTGGCTGCAACTCGAACGCAATACATTCATCAAAGCTTTACTATTTCAAGACAAACCCCACTAAAGGCCTTACAAGATTGAAATCGGAACTAATGGGTTCATTAATGAGTCACGTGAAAATAGAGTCATAGTGTTATCGTTACTTTCTGTTCTGTAATTACCGAAAATACATTACCATAAAGTAATCACCGGCGATAAATAGAAGAATATTTGGATTGACGTATATGAGATAAACAATTTATATTCTCGAGGAAAATATTCCTACGAAGGCGAAGGTTAGAGAAATTATACGTGAGAACTTATGCATAAACGAGTACATGATACTTCAACATTCATCGCATCAACATCCGCAAACTCAACATATGCAAACTCAATATATGCAAATTCAACATTAACAAACTCAACATTTGCATACCCAGCATATGTAAACGCAACAGCTACAAACTCAACATATGCAGAGTCAACATGAACGAACTCAACATCTACAAACTCAACATCTGCAAATTCATCATGAACCAACTCAACATGTACAAACTCAACAGATACAAATTCAACATCAACAAACTCAACATCAATAAACTCAACCTATGCAAATGCAACATTATTAAACTCAACATATGCAAACTCAATATATGCAAATTCAACATTAACAAACTCAACATTTGCACACTCAGCATATGTAAACGCAACAGCTACAAACTCAACATATGCAAAGTCAACATGAACGAACTCAACATCTACAAACTCAACATATGCAAATTCATCATGAACCAACTCAACATGTACAAACTCAACATATGCAAATTCAACATCAACAAACTCAACATCAATAAACTCAACATTAACAAACTCAACCTATGCAAATGCAACATTATTAAACTCAACATATGCAAACTCAATATCTACAGACTCAACAATCTATGCAAATTCCACATCAAGAAACTCAACAGGGACAAATTCGAAGAATGTTTTCCTCATTGACTTGTAGATAGAGAACTGAAAAAAGTAAAAATGCATAATGCGTAAAAATCAGGTCAACAATACAAATTAAAGGCTGGAAGAGTTCTTAAAAGACTGTGTGCAAATTCCAACGATTTTTTGTTATTCAGTTCTGGAAGAAAAATTTCATATGGTTGAACATTTTCACCAACAGCTCAAATCCTTGCGTTATTTCCTCTAATGAGTTCAATTAATCCATTAAAAATTTTCACAATTTATTCTGCCTATTCTGTTCTATTAGTATTAAAACTGTTCATCATTATCATTGAAACAACAATATACTTTTATGTATGGTATATTCTTGAGATTTATCCATTACACCCTTAAAATGATATTAAGTGCTCTTAGTATCGTCTCTACAACTCACATTTTTTATATGAGATACCTTCTTGATGTACCCCCTCAATCATTTTTAATGAGAAAGGTACTCATATTCTGAGTCACATTGAACCACGGAATTACCCAGGAAGAGCTGCTTACTCGCCTTGAAAAAATTGTCACGCCACAACTTGTCTATAGGGGAAGTTGTTCTAATCATACTTAAGAGCAAAGAAAATCATTTTCCACTATATGTACACATCTGAAGATGTCTAACAACGTTATCGGTTCTTTGTGACTGGGTGGGTGTGTGACTTTGGGTGGGTGGGTGGCTGGGTGGGTAGGTAGGTGGGTGGGTGGGTGGGTAGGTAGGTGGGTGGGTGGGTGGTTGGGTGCGTGGGTGGGTGGGTGGTTGGGTGGGTGGGTGGGTGGATCGGTAAGTAATGAGATGAGTGTGTGGGTGGGTAGGTAGTGAAACGAGTGGATGGATGATGATCTCACAAGCAAGATCCCTTTGCTTGTAACCACGTGACATCGAATACTGTCAAAAGTCATCTTTATCAAAAATATGACTTACATTTCCCCATAGCATGCATTTGATTTTTCGGAGCACGTATTGAAAAAAAATTATCCCAAGCAGAAATTACGGATCGGAAGTTTAGTACGTCTCTAATAGGGCACTCACCGGCTACTTATTATATTCCTCTTTCCCCCCATTTTAGAAATAACACTTTTGTCCACTGCACGCTGTCACACTGACGTTTATACCGATAAATAACGACAGTAGGATGTCAACTGTGAAAGAGTAAATTATTACCCACTGGGGAAGAGTAGTTCGCCACTTTTATGTTTTACGATAGTTCTAATACGATTACTAAAATACTGCTCTCGTTGTTTGGTTGTTGTATGCTTCATTGTGAATAATGAAGCATGGCACTTAGGGGACACGTTGACTTTTGAACTTTTGGCGTAAATCCCCTATTACTCTCGGGCTGATGCAAAAGTTGGAATGGGAATTTCGAACAAGAAGTAATGAAGCGGTTTTTCGACGATACTGTGTATTCTAAGGAAAATTGTGCAGTTTTTGTTTTTTGAATTTTTTTTTTGCTTCTCCGATTATCAGAAAGTTATTGTAATGACCCAGAAATAATTTTTTTAATGCTAGTGGCTAGTGGTTGAAGTATACGAAGTAAACTCCAGGGAATCCTGAGTCGATGCCTACGTATGTGTGTGTGGTGTGTATGTGTGTGTGTGTGTGGGGTGGGTGTGGGTGGATGGCTGGGTGAGTGGGTGGATCGGTGAGTGGGTGGGTGGGTGAGGGAATGGGTGGGTGGGTGAGTGAGAGGGTGGGTGGATGTGGGAGGGTGGGTGGGTGGGTGTGGAAGCGTGGGTGAGTGGGTGCCTGGCTGTGTGTGTCCAAAAATTAGCAAGAAAAAATTACGAATTATTTTGTGTTTATGATTTCAAAAATGTTAAAAATTTAAGAAGCTTCGAGCCGAGTTCGAGCGGTTCAAGTAAAAAATTAAATACCTCATTCTGAAAATGTCTAAACTTGAAAAAATAATACAAAAATGGAAAATATTCGTAATTTCCACTGACAGGAATTTTAACATATTTTCCCTTCTCAAACTTTTTACCCTCCAAAATGTGCGATATCGATTTTGCGGACTAGCCCCGATATTTACAACCTAAATCTGATCTCTTTGTGGTTTGTCCTCTAGGTATAGATACGATGAAGCCATCCATGAAGATGGGGGTAGTTGCTTTGATAGGTGTGTGCGTGGTATTCTATCAGTATCATCTATCCAATGGTGTGAGATTCGATCAATTACCGGATTTTAACAGCCCAGACCCAGCATCACCCGATGGACCTGTTAATATTCCCGGAGCTGAGATGTACGACTACAATGGACCCCACCGAATTACCGAGGAAATGGTAAATTGTTACATAACTTTTGATTACGCGTAACGTATTAACGTAGTAAGTCACTATAAATCATGGAATTTTGGGGAGTAACAATAAGGAATACTGGATTATTGCCAAATCCGGCAAGCTTGCTTATTGGTTAAGCTGCATTGGGCTTGCAAAGCGTTACAATTAAATATTTAGTAACACGTTACAAAATTACATTTATCTCGGGGTGAATAATAACTATTGTCATAATTGATAATGTCCAAGCTTTTTGGAATCCCCAATTGCCAGACGAGAAAATCCAATTTTTTTGTAATTGCTTCTTCAAATCCGCGGACCACCAATCAACCTGAATCTTTCGGAAGTTTTTAGAGGTCGACGGCAATTGTTCCAATGCCCCACTTCCGGTGAACTTTGTCAACCTGGGACCTTGTTGCTCTTACACCACCCACAATTTTAATTAATTACATCTGCTCCATCAATCCATAAAATTCAGATAAAAAAATGGGGAATATAAAAAAGAACCACTAAGACTAATGTTCCGTTCAATTTGTCTGATTGCCTAAAAATAATAAATCTCCCACTGAAAATTTCCCTCAACCTGATTATTAATCCATTTCAACATTGACTGCCATTTAGCCGATTAAATTCCCTGAAAAAAACCGCTGCGCACACTTTTCTATCAACATTTGAAGCCTCGCAAAATGTCAGCACCAAGATTTCACTATTTGCCTTTAACTGTGCATTCTTGACATGAATTCCGGTGATCGTATCACTTGTTATTATCTCAAGGTAATAAATCCACCTATACTATGCGCCAGTTAGCTAACAATCTAATGGTTACACGATAAAATAATCTTCTATGACAAATGATATCGCGTGATAATAGTTTCAAGTTTATGAAAGCCAATCGCTTGATGATCACCAGACAACAATAGTGATTTGTCCTTGGACTATTGCCGTGAAATTCTCATCTAATGATCATTCTGCATATTCACAGATAGTAGCTGCTGTGAGAGTCGCGCAAAATTCAAATGGCCTGAGCCCTGAATTGGGCAATGTTCTTGTTCAGGGGCTTTTGGCGCAGTTGATTAAGCCAGCAGTACCAAAGCATACAACGGAAAAACCAGCGCTCGTCTCTGTACCAGTGAGAAAAAACAGCACACTGGATCCGCTCTACATTATTACACCGACTTATAGACGACCAGAGCAAATACCCGAATTAACTCGAATGGCACACACACTCATGCACGTGGAAAATGTCCACTGGTTGGTCATTGAAGATGCTAAAGTCGCTACGGAACAAGTCACCAAGCTCCTCAAGAGAACTGGTCTTCAATTCGAGCATCTGATTGGTAAGGACGACTTGACTCCTAATGCGATTTTCAGTTAGTTCCAGCAAGATCTTTACATGCAGGATTTTTGATTTAACAATCCCCAGAACAGGGTGAGAGGGGGAAAAATTGTGTAGGTAGTTTAGTGCACATCAAGGTGTCGATTTTTTTGCAAATTTTTCAGTTGATCGCACAGTTATTAGTTGATAAGCAATCAAACTAATTGACCCGTCTGGTAGCATTGGAGTCACCAGCGCCAGAATATCGATCTTATGTATTATTAGAATTATCATTTATTCACTGCATTTAGTATATCTAGTTCCGCAGTGGGAGGGGGGTGGGGGGGGGGGGGGGGGAGGGGCGTTGAAACAAATTGGCATCATCTTCATTTTTTTTTGACTAGCTGCATAGTCAGCGTGAGGACGAGAATTAAGCGCGTTACTGGAGTGGGAGTGAGACGCCAATAGGGGTGCGAACGCTCGAAACTTAAACCCGTCATACCCCCTTAATTATGGTGCCCAGACGTTTCATCCCTATGACAATTCATCTGGAGTATTCATCTCCTAACAACTCATCTCTAAGACCAATCATCCTACTGACAACTCATCTCATAGACAACTCATCCCACGAGCATCTCATCGCAAATGAATAGTAACATATTATTTTAATTTTTTTTTAATTTTCTCTTAATTTCTTAATATTATAGTAATGAGGCTATAGTCAAATATATCAGGCCATTCACTTCTATAATTTGATGTTGTTTTGATTATTCAGGACGTGTTGTTGTTGTCTATAAATTCGAATACAATATTCGAAATTGAAGGTGCGGCCAGTTTGTTCTTGATAAGTTGTCGACGAGATGAGTTGGTGATGTGTATATGTGTGTATATGCGTATGTGTGTGTATATATGGGTATATGTGTATACGGGTATATGGGTGTGTGTGTGTGTGTGTGGGTGTGTGTGTGTGTGTGTGTGTGTGTGTGTATATATCTTGCAGATGAGTTGTTGATGAGATGAATTGTGAAGATGAGATGAATTGTCTCAGGGATGAAACGTCATGGAACCTTAATTATGACAAATATGGGAAAAAGTGATAAAGAATATGCATTTCTACTTACAGAGCAAATTTTGCTGAATACTTTTTGCTATATCTCTTACCGTCTTTGAAATAGAGCGTTGTAAACAATCCAATTGTTAATGATAGAAAAAATGCTCAGTCAATTTAAACCAAAAACTAATCCGATCCAAGTTCCATGAAGATGCTCCGAATAAGACCTCGATGACCCAGATCGTTCAATCCGTTCGTGAGAAATCGTTAACGGAAAATGCCGATTCCACACATACAAACATACGCACACAGACATTTGTTCGGAATTCGACGGGAAGCATTTTGGTATACTTGAAAGCCTAGTTATGAATCGAAATAAACAAAATCGATTTAGGGGTCATTACAATAACTTCCCGAAAAATCAAATAAACATAAGATTTCTTATTTATAATATTATTTTACAAAAAAGTCGTTCGACGCCATGCTTTGCTATGTTCCTTCTTTTTTCTTTGTATTAGTTTCTTATTATTCGGTTTTTCGTCGATTTATACCATATGTTTATTATGTCTCCTATTTTTGTGTTCTGAGTGGAAAGGCTTTCTCATTTTGTTTGTTGTGCTCTTTCGGCAACCTATACTAGTGTTTTATAAGTAAAAAGTAAAAACAAAAAATAATTATAATATGAATGTATGTACACTATTTACAATGTATATGTCTATCCTCCTTTATGCATAAGTGTAACACAACTTTTTACTAAACCTCGATGAATATTACCCTAGCTCCGATGCCAGATAAGTACAAGAACAAGAAGGGAGCGAAGCCGAGAGGCGTTTCTAATCGCAATCGTGGTCTCAAGTGGATCCGTGCTAATGCCACTTCAGGAGTATTCTACTTCGCTGATGATGACAATACTTATGACATTGATCTTTTTAATGAGGTAAGCTATTAAATTTACGCCCGAGGCACTCTCTAGGTTGGGGGGGGGGGGGGGGGGGGGGGTTAGTGATCGAATTATACATATTATGTACATGACGGAGTTTGAGCGTAGTTGACGTTGTACACCAGAAGTTGGTTGACGACGCTGTGTTCGATTTCCAACGGTTATGGTAGATCGTGAGCGCTTCCATCAACAAATGCTTCGAGATAACTATTGTTGGAATAATTGTCGTGGAGGCAACTTACGGGGGATCATATGAAATGAGTTAATTCTAGGTTTTGTTCGAAAAATTTGAATCCCAAACAAATTACCTTGGCATATATCTGTTTCTGTTGAATATTTTGGACTTCCAGCGGATATAGTCCATCGCTTTTTATATCTTCCCCGTATTTTTAGATTCAAAAGTAAGAAACGTTAGATAAATTTGGAGGTCCAATTTCATATACATTATTGGTGGAGTTGCTCGGAAAAATCTTATAGCTGCAAATACAATCGACGGCAATGGCGGTGTGATTAGAGCGCTGACCTTTGGCACACGAGGTCGAAGAATCGAATCCCCGTACGGGGAGTCACCTCGGAGGTAGGAATTGACGATCGGGACAGGGTGTCTCAGCCCTCAAGGAGGGCTGGGAAATCTTGGATTGAGGCCGAGTGTCAACCCTGATTCAGGCCTGCTTTAGCGTCGAAATGATAACACCGTTTGAGGCTCGTAAAGCAAGCCCTAGCTCAGGGTTCATGGGGAGCCTCAACACAGCCTTGAAATCCCAACGAGCACGGCTGGAGACAAGCCTCGAAAGGCATTGTCCTCAAAGACTGCACCGCATTGGTGAGAGGGTGTAACTGGGGCTCATCGCCATTGACTAGAATGGTTTTCCTTCAATTACTGGATACACCAAGAAATATAATGCCCTTTCGACAATGTGTTCATTGGTTTAAACTGTGTGAATGCTGTTCAGTTTGGGAAAAAAGTGGTTTCCAATAGCACCGCCGGAAGCGGTCGCCGTATACCCTGAATCGCATCAAAGCGTAAATGAAAAAAAAGCTCCGAATATAAATGAGTTTTTATGTTTAATAATTCTACCTAACAGTAATCTAGAGTGATACGAAACAACTGCAAACTTGTTACCGATGCAATCGGCGAACGTGTAACCAAAGTTGGAATAACAAGTAGACTGCTTATTTTGTACAAACTCTTTCTATGAAGATAATATTCATGAAGTTAATTTCCATGTACATTTAAATATGAAGTTGATAAGATGTTGGAAATGGTGATATGGTGCGGAACTTCCATATCGTGTCCAATTCACAAGGTGTACCTTCCCCTCTTCGAGGAGAAGGACCACTCCCCCACTACTCAGTCGAGAATGCTCGCTCTCTGTCTCAAGCGTGCGTCGTCTCTCGCCACGCTGCGCATTAACGGTGCGCACCGATCGACCCGGCTGTCGAAATTTTGCGGTCAACATAACCATCAAATTCAGGATGTCGCCGATCAACAAGACAAAAAGATCAAATTCAACATCGTGTACTTGGCACGAAAAAATAAAAGCACTAGACCAAATTTGGGAAGAAATTGGGAAATATGAAGTTGCGAAAAAAAAAAAAAAATTGGCGCTCATTTGTACCATCATGAATTTGAATAATTGGTAAAATTGCTCAGTGAATGTATTGCGTGTTGAATATTCTCCGTAATTTCGGAGGACAACGTAATGACTAACTGGACATTTTTCTCGCGCTTTCTCACCTCTGTCTCTTACGAAGCCCCGCCCCGCAGGCGCAGAGAGGGGGGTCTCCATAAGGCGTCAGTTCGTGGAATTCGCACCCCACTGCAGTAATTGAATATTCGGCGGTCGAGAATTAATTCTAAAACATTTTTCGTACATTTTCATACAATGCTGTCAAATTGCCTACAATTTTCTGTCGTTTTATATACTTGCAAAAGAAGAAAATATCGAAATGATCTGGTTTCCGTAATTTATTTCTAAAAGATGATCCAATTGTACCAGTTTATTCAGACTTGTTTCAGAATATTCTAGGCATGTGCAGTGTTTTTGAACTGAAACCATAATTTAAAAAAAAATCACGCTGCATTTTTTCGTTAATATAAAAAATCGAAAACTAACAATTTCTTTATTTCACAGATAAGGCAGACGGAGAAAGTCTCAATGTTTCCCGTGGGTCTGTGCACAAAATTTGGCCTAAGTTCCCCAATAGTGAAAAATGGGAAATTCACGGGTTTTTACGACGGTTGGATAGCCGGACGAAAATTTCCCGTTGACATGGCGGGCTTTGCCGTTAGTGTGAAATTTCTTCTACAGCGACCAAATGCAACAATGCCATATCGCGCTGGCTTCGAGGAGGATGGCTTTCTAAAGAGCCTAGCGCCATTCGATCCACGTGAAATTGAACTTTTAGCTGACAATTGTACCAGGATACTAGCATGGCACACACAAACTAAGAAAAATGAGCCAAGTGCCCCATTGGACATGAAGTTATACGGTGCTACAAATTTATTTGAACTTAAACAGCAAATAGTATGATGCAGCTGATAGCAAAAGCATCATTTGATATTGGACTGCCGATCATTATATAAAATGATCATTGGGTAGATTACTTTCCGAATTAATCGGAATGCAATAAACAATGTGATCCAGTGCCTATGAATGACTAACTTCCTACTATTCGGATAATTAATCAGGCGAGAAATTTGTTCAATTTTACATTTCAGTTGAATTACAAAATTCTCCCTTCAAACTTTTTCAATTCAGTTGAATTAAAAAAAAAAGGAAAAAAAAAATTTTAGATAAATTTTTCCAGCGCTTCCGAGTCGTTCAATAGTGAATGACTTCACCAAAAATTTCTGATTAATTTATATCACCATTGATATTTTAAATACTCGCTTGTAACAGGAGCGTTAGGCAATGATAATTGTTGATGATGCGTTAACAATATGCTATGAAGGCATTAACCAGAAACACATGCGTTAAACATCACTTGTAGTGATAAATACAGTGAAGTCCCCCCCCCCCCCCGCACAACGAGAATCTTGTTCAAAGCTAGATTGAAATCAAATTTATTATTCAAACTATTCGAGCGAATTATGACGTAATGAATTGAGAGAATTTCGAAATTATGTAATAAGACAATTTGAGGGAGAGACTGCGGCGATTTACTTATTGCACAGATTAACATAACTGTGTATCCCATGTACATTGTAAAATTATTTATTGTCATTTTTACATGGAACTGAAAGTGAGGTAAATGCTCGTATAATTGTCAAGTTTTATTGTCAATAATGCCATACAAAATGGAGTTGAACAGAAGAGCAAATAAGAAAAAAAAAGAAAAAAGAAAAGTGTGGAGACGTGTATTATATCTGTATAATACGAAAAGACGGGTGTGCTGTGAAGCTACTTATTCATACTTATACTCAGTAATAGAAAATAAAAGATAAGTAAAAAAAAAGTGATTACACTTAAGACTTGTTCTTTTTAAAATGTAAAATATTGAAATATAAAGATCTCGCTTAGTTGTAATGGACTATGATTATCAATTCATTTTCTCGACACAATTATAGCCTAGGTACGTTATCACTCTTCAGTCGTGTATAAAAAAAATATGGATTAGATACGGAATATGGGGACTTTTCCAAATCGTATTTTGCGATAATTTTCTATCATAGATTTCATCATTTTAGACAATTTTTTAATGCATAAAAATTGCAATTTAATTTCTGTTAAGAGTAGTTATAATAGCAAAACTGAATTATCATTTTTTAACAAAATACAAGAGAAAAAATGGTCGATTTGCAAATTTTGAATGGTCCCAAAGTATTTTATTAAAAAGAAATGTAGCATGGGACAAACAATTTAATGGAAAGTTGCCTATCTAAGTAAAACAAAAATCAGTTCACGTTTCTTTACTAAAAAAACTACTTTTGCGATAGATAAAAAAAGAAATTAATTTTGGACAACGGTGAAAACTTCATTTACAGAACATTTCATTCATTTCCAGACAACTACAATTGAGCCACTCTGATAATTAAACAAGTATTTTTCTCCAATTGAATTGATTTGTGATGAAAAATGTGTCTTGCAATTTTCTCGAAAAACACTTTCTTCATCACCACGAATTCATTTGAAATTTCTTGAGAAAACCATGTTTCCATATATCTTCGTTAATGATAAAAATAGAGAGCTAAAAAAATTCTCCTGACAATAAAATTGTCAAAAAAAGGCAAATTAAAAAATGAGGGCCAAATGATGTTACACAATTTTGATAGATATCTAGAAATATCTCGAAAACAAAGAGAGATATCGAAATTTTCCCAGTTACAAAATTTGTAGATCTCTTACTGCTCTACAAAAAATGTCTATACAAAGATTCCGCTATCTCGCTCCAATTTGGAGATATTCGCTGATAATCGATGCAAGATGAAAACCAACTTCAATTGATCACTTCATCGCATTGTCTGCTCATCGGTCTTCATTTGGAATAATCCACCATAAACCTCACAAATCTTCCCATAAAACTGGCACATGCCTGTCCCCAATTACCATGATATTCTCTGGGGGCCTTCCTGGTCGGTCCAGTAGAAGCTCTTGGTAACAAAAATGTAGAACTGAAGGGCATTTATGACGAGAGTTGTGGCCAACTCCATTTGCAATTGCCAAGGTTTTGGCTCGGCCATATTGAGGCGCAATAGTACGTAAGGAATGACAAAATAGCGCGGCTCAAGTAGTAACTGCGGTATCAAAATCACTGATATGGAAATAAGGTAAAGTATTTTAGAGAGAAATCTCAAGTTTTGAAGACAAGCCACAATTCCATAAATAGCAAATCCATAGACCGGAACTAAAAGATACTTAGCTAAGTAATAACGTCCCATTACCTTATTCCAAATGTAGAAAACATAGTGCCTATTGTCAGCCAGTAAATAAGGATGCACAAGGGTATTGTTATGTACAATTGTCGTGAATAATGCCAATAGAGCACCAGCTATTATCCAATGCTTGCGAATAAACTGGAAATATGATTTGCAATGAGGTAGGACGTATGGCCAGGCGAAGAGAGTGAAAAATATGGAGAAATAAAAAATTTGAGGCACGTGTATCGTTGCAACGTGGGCATTACGATCACCCAGGACAATGCCCTTGTTGAGAATAACAAATATGAAGAATGACATGAGGACAATCATGTGCGAACGCACATTGCTGCACATCTCACTGAGGAATTTGAAGAAGGGAAGCCTACCGCGTCTTATGTGGTGCACTACGTTGTTCCAGAGTAGCTGAAAATAAAGAAAAATTTTTGCGGGTTTAGAATGGATTTAAAATGATTTTAATGTTTTTTTTTACGTGTAGCTCATTTTTTTGATAGCATTATTTTGAGGTAATCTTTTAGTATTGAACTTTTTTAGTACAAAAAGCAAGAATTGCCAACGCAATTTAAATTTGACGCAAGCAAAAATTTGTTTTTTTTTTGTCGTAGTTTTTAAATGAAAGCATATAAAATTGAATATAGAAGAGAAAAAATTGCATTGGTATTTTCATAAATTTCAATAGTTTCAATATTCGTTTTTAAAAATGAGGTTTCTTCATCGAAAACGTAATCGAAATTTTTCTTTAAATTTCCCAAATACTCTTTACCTTTCCGGAAATTTCGAAACTCAAAATTTTTCAGTTCAGTGAACTATATATTAATCTCTATCATTTATGAATTTTGAATATGTGCTGTATATCTGATAGAGAATGATATACGTTATATATATTGAATAAGGTTGTTTTCCGTTTTCCAAACTTTTCAATAATTTTTTTTTTATTTGTTCGAACATTGAGATCATGAGAGCAAGACGAAACAACATATTGAGAGCTCAACTTTTGATAACGGCGCCATTAAAATAAATTAATTTCCCACAACCTAGGCGAAAAAAATTATCACTTTTTTCTTGAAAAAACAGTTGCAAGCTCTCCATTTTTGCAGAATAAATTAAGAGCTGTGAAAACGCTTTGGCAATAGTTTCACTGAACTTGTCACATGATTTATTTGAAAACGTAATTACTTTTGCGTGCATCGGAGTAGTGTGAAGCCCTCGATTTACTAATGTCTCGATACTTCGTGGGGTTTGGGCTTCAATCAGCGTAAGAATTCTCTCGCCAGCTAATAAAATTACCCATATTATATTCGTCTGTCTTACGAGAACCGAGAGGCCACCTAAGGGATGAGAACAGAATTAGAGTTTTTTTTTCAAATTTCCACCTTCTTACTTAATCACATTATTTGTCGTCCCATTTTGTTTCTCTACTCAAAAAGTTTTTTACCATTATTTTCAAGTTCTGAGATTGAGATCATACATATAAATAAATATGAGAAAAACAACGAGAATTTTTGTAAGAACAATTTTTGAAGAGTTGCAAGATTTGCGTATTTGAGTTTTTCGAAATTTTGTTCGAGCTTGGAAAATGAAAATAAAAAATGAAGAATTTGATTAAAGGTTTCAGAAACTTCCAATTTTCATTTCAGTTTAAAATATCAAAAAAAATTCTTATCTCTAGATTGGTTACCTTTTTCAGGTCTTATCTGTTTCCATTATTCAATGAATTCCAAGCTTCAAATATCATTCTGCTAATGATTTATAAATTTCATAGAGGCTTGTAACTTAAAAATCAATTTTCTTGAGATTTTCATGGTAAGTTAATTGACAATAATTTAAAAATAAAGAAGACCCACGAGGATTCCCACAGGAAGTGAGCAATCAAAATGGAACATAACGTTTTTAAATATTATAAAAATTTGAAAACGGGGCTATCTGTTATGCGTGGAAATGGTAAAAGGAAATATCGACATCTCTCCCTCGACTTCTCTTCCGTAAATATCTCAATATGTACGGGAAGTGCAGCAATTTTATCGGGACCTTTTTTGTAGAGAAAGATACGTTCTACGTAAAAGTTCTTGACAAAACTGCTCGATCAATTCGAAATTTTGAGGTATTCGGTGAAAACCTAGCATTGAAAGGTGCAGATTCCTCCTTCTACCCCATCAAAATTACCTGCATAAGCCGAAGCCCTGTAATTCTCCTTCTGGTGCAGAAGGAATGTCAAAAGTACCAGATTCATGGATAGAACATCAGTATAATACAGGAAAAACCAGAAGAATAGGGGCGGAAGTAGGGTCACTGCAAAAGCAACTCCAAATTTACTCAATGCCATTTCCTCCTTTTCCGTCCATTTTTTTGTACCAAGTATTTTATACGTTAGGCACAAATTTGAGAATGTCACAATCAAGTTGATCGATCGTAAAAATAATGTTGTACATTGTTTCATTGGTCCAAGTATGCCCGCTGACAGTATGTACAGACCTGGTAGGGTTGTTATTTTTGGGTCCCACTGAAAAATTGATTGAACGAGTTAATTCGCATAACTATTGCTGCACATTCATCTTCATTCATTTTTTCTTCAGTCAAAAATTATGTAACATGAGAGTGGAAAAATCACACTTTTCTATAAAATATTAAATAGAAATCAACTTTTAGAATTTTCAACATTGCAAATAGTTTTATAATTGTGAATATTCAAAAAAAATGCATTGCAAAATCAACAGAGTGACCAGTAAAAAAATTTGAAAGACTGTTGAAAAAAAAAGAAAAAATAATGCACTTTCAACATCAAACAAACAAGGAAAAAACATACTTGAAAACTTTTGAAATCATTATCAAAATTCGTCTTCTGTTGCGTAACAATCTACGCCACTCTCTCTCTCAAAAATTCCAATAACGCAGTCGAATACAAATGCGAAAAATAATTCGTTCCTTTCAGTACTTTAAAAGGAACTGTCAATGCAAATAATTACCTCCAAAAGTGTACCATTACAGTACTTTTGTACTTGCGGTATGTGAAATGCCTCATCGATGTAATAATTCGGTTGTATCTTATTCAAATAAATAAATAATAAAGATGATAAAACAATGAATAACACAACAACCGAGCGCTGAACAATAGTATTGTTCAGTAAGTTAGGTTTTGATTTTTCCGCAGTACTCATTTTTAAAAGCACTAACACTTGACGATTTCAAATTATTGTCTCTACGTATGTTATTTCCCGGTAAAATTTTGGGAAAAATAAGAGCAATTGTAATTACTCAATTGTTCCATACGCAACTGACGCGTAAACATAACCAATAAGTGATGAAATGCAGATTAAATTGGTAGAATGTATGAAACTGGAATTTTCGTGACTTAAAAGTTGTGTCTAAACATACAATTGCGCCGGAAATGTCATACAGAAGTTTACGCAATCGTTATGATTACGGGCTAGGGTGATTAACGACTTATTTTGGTGGATTATAACGTCGACGATATCAATATAGAGCTTCACTGTTTTTTTCCGCCGGGCGGGTTCACGACGCGTCAGTTGTGTAGATCCCGCGGTTAGCATCACGTGATCAACAGGAAATGTCCTTATCTGCGTCTATCTGGAAATATGGGAAAAATTTGAAACCATGGAAATTTGTAATCTGAGTTCTGAGAAATTATTGACACTAGAATTTTAACAGTTTTGAAAGCTCAAATTTTTTAATTTTTGAACATTTTTTGCAAACTTTATGAATGTTTTGAATTTGAATTTGGTGCTATAAATGTTGACCTAATATATATATATATATATGTATATATATACCTCGAATGCCCGCAATAATAATGCACCTTCCCAATTCGTATATTACCTAAACAGTGATGTAATAATAATAATAATAACTCCTATAGTAATATAGTAGAATTTACATTTCCTCGAAGATATATCAGAGTACACATTATCCGCAATTTTCCGCGGGCCCGCAAGATGGCGCCGACTTTTCGCGCATCACCCTGAATTGCCGCCACTTCCGCTTTAATTTTTTTTCCCCCTCAGAATTTTCGCCCAACCCCAGCCCACCAAAATTCCCCCTCCCAATTTCCCCGGACCAGTAAAATCAGCCTCGAATAAAAATGATGCGCAAGTGAGACAGATAGAGGGGGCTGGATAGGTCCTGCTTGCAAAGTGCGCGTGTGCGAAAAACGCACCCGGGGGTGGTTGGTCGGTGGTCCGTAACTCCAAAAAAAAAAATCGGGTTTACGATAATTTCCCGGTTACAAGCGCGCTAGTTACTCCACTCTCGTTTTCCTCCACTAAAGACTGTTATAAAAGAACTTCCAAAAAGAGAAGAAAATCCGAAAATCTCGTAAACGCGTGCTTAAATTTTTTCTTTTATTTTTCATTTATTTCAATTGGAAAAGGGAAAATAAAAATTGCAATTTTTTCATTCCCTGACATTGAACGAGTGCCAAGGGGTGGGGGGAAAAGCGGAGAAAAATTTGTGCGGTCCAATTGAAACGTTTGTTTGAACCTTTCACAGAAGTTGGCTGCCCCAAACGCAGGGTTAACTAATAGGTTACGAACTGGAGGCGCACAAAAACGCACGCGGTATCTAAAAATGGCGAGAGCATTTCGCGCGGTGACAGTATCGACTTTGTCAAACAATGGACAATCAACGGCAAAATACGACAAGCCGGTAGGGCTCAATATTAATTATGATCCCCAGGGAATCAGCATTGAGCTAATATCAGGTAATATTTTACTTTGGCTATTTGCGGGTAATGTGGGGTTATTTAATTTGGATCGATATTGCCGGAGACCAATATACCCTAGGAGACGCCGACATAACCACAATTTGTTATGTCGGACGCTCAAACCCAAAACTCATTTAATTATTTGTTTGAATGGCATTTCATGTATGCAATTGTATTTTTAGTTTTAGTTTTTATTTTGCACTATTTATTGGTGTGACTTTTGGCGGGAATTTCGGGGAGGATTTGAATTTTGGCTTTTACGAAGCAGGTGTCTCCGATGCGATCCTTTGTCAGTTGAAGTGACTCAGTCGTTTGGATAATTTGGAGATTATTGTTGAGAAATATTATCGTGCATTTTCTGGCCCGGGATATTTTGATAATATTTGCAATAAGTTGATATTAGACTGAATGATTTTTAGAAGAAGAATTGGGGGAAATTGAAATGATTTATTGTTCAGTTGACCTCCAGACGCCTAACTAAACGTGGGAAAATCTGTACGCGGATTTAGCGTACAAGACTTATTTTTTATTATCTGTTCTTTATGAGACATCTCGGGTAATTCGATTTCACTTATGAAAGTGAGGGTTTGCGCGGAAAAGCCAAAATTTGTTATGCAGAGTTGTGTAAAAAAATTGTTCGTAATTGTTAAACTGCAGTTTGCGAAAACGGAAAAAAATTGTGTTTGTCGAATCCCAAGAAGTAGCGTCATTTAGGCAATTTAAATCGATGCGAAATCATGAAATATTACTAGAGTAATTTCAGTCAATTTATGGGGACATTTGAAAGAGTTTGTACAAAATTTTTCCTATTCGATATAGTTGAAAAATTCAGGGAGGTCGGACCATTCAGAAAATTCAATCTTAAATTATTTTATAAAAAAACGTCTATATGCAAGGCTAAATCAATTGACTAACACTTGCTGGTACCAAACACATTGTTCGTCAAATCTTATCCTAAATACCACATTTTCTCATTTTTTAATTTCGCATTTGATATTTGTGCAACGCATTAGCATATATTAACATAACTCATGGATAAGTATGATCAATGAACTTACAAAAAAAAATCTGAATAATTCATTAGTGAAGTGGTAAAGCCGTATGTGTCAACTTCTTCCGCTTAGTTTTTATGAGGATTTCGGAATTGTTGGAAGATCTCTGAATATTTATAAGCTTTTTTTGCCGTTTGGCATGTCAGCTACAAATTTTTTTTTTTTATGAAAAAATTCTCCATTTCTCTGAGATCTGGAAATATTCACATGAAAACAATTCGCAATTTTAGGTGATCCTGAATTGTGACAATAGTTTCGTTTTTTCCACAAATCGTCTTAATCTTTGGTCTAATTTTGCAGACGAGCCAAGCGACAAGCAGCCGAAGCAGCTTTTGGAATTTCCCGTAACTCATACGACAGAATGTTCTCGTGTGGCAACGAAAAGTTACGTTTTTACGTTAGACACCGAGAGTATCCTCCTGACGTTCTCCACCGAGTCAGGTAATTATTGTCCCAATGTACAAATTCAGAAAACACTAGTGGATGAGTGTGCGGACGCAATAGAAGAACTATGATTTTTCACATTTGAAAGACACAACAATTAAAAAAATTTTCTGAGTTAACAAAATATTTTTAAAAAATTTAATTGTAAATTTGCCTCAAAATTGTCCAAAACTTTTGCCCTATTTTTGAAAAATTGAAAAGATATAAAAAAAAAGTTTCCATCTAGCAATTTCCAGCATTGCGTCAACATTCTGATTCAAGATTTGAGCCCGCCAATTTTTGATTTCCAAGGCAGAGTGACCTAAGTCTATGCTCGACATTTGAAAGAAGTCAACTTAGGATTTTTTTCATACATTTCGCGCCGTCAGAAATTCCTCAAATTTTGAGTGTCGTTTAAACATACACTACTATACCAACCGAAAAAAAATCATCCAATTATAAGTCGTTTCATCCAAGAAATATTAACTGATTCGTTTACTTGATTTTTAGATTTCCGAGGCTTTCACTCCCAAATTCTAAAGCTCAAAAATGGAAAAGGTATTTCTGCATTCAACGAGAGAACCGAGGACCTCTCAGCCATGCAGTATTTCCAATTTTATGGCTATTTGTCCCAGCAACAAAACATGATGCAGGATTATATAAGAACAAGCACATACCAGCGAGCAATTTTGGGAAATCTTTCGGATTTCAAGGACAAGATTGTGCTGGATGTTGGTGCTGGCTCTGGGATTCTCTCGTTCTTCGCCATTCAAGCTGGTGCAAAAAAAGTTTATGCAGTTGAGGCTAGTAATATGGCTAATCATGCCGAGTTACTTGTTGCTGCTAATAATCTGTCGGATAAAATTGTGGTTATTGCTGGGAAAATTGAGGAGATTGAGTTACCCGAGCATGTCGATTGCATTGTCAGTGAGCCCATGGGATATATGCTGTACAACGAGAGGATGCTGGAGACTTATCTGCATGCTAAGAAGTGGCTAGTGCCGGGTAAGTTGATCGGAAAAATGGTGTGGAGAAGTGGCAAAACGGGATCCTATCATTTGAAACTTCAAAACAATCGCCATCCCCTTTGGTCATCTCAGACTTTAATTTTTTTTTATTCTTCAATTTCTTTTCCTTTCTCGAATTTCCTTTTGAGTTTTATTGAAATATTTAAAATTTGGTTAACTTATTTTTTTTTAAATATAAATGATCATATGTGCTGTATTATAAAAATCCGTAAGGCTTTTGACATTCTTAACTTTTTGAAAATTCCTAAATTTGAAAACAAACTCAAATTTCTAATCATTTTTTTACGTAATTTTTCAAAAATTTCGTGATTTTTAATTTTGGTAATTGTTTTGTTTTTTTCCATTTTGATAATTTTTGAAGTTTTTTAAATCCTTGGAACGCGTGGACATCTTAAGGTCTGAAAAAATTTGGAAGGGTTTAATCTTTCATAATTTCATAATTTACAATTGAGAAAGTAAATTTGTCTAAGAAACACATTAATTGTGCTACTTATATTTCAGGAGGTCGCATGTTCCCCTCGCGCGGAGACCTTCACATCGCTCCATTTTCTGACGAGACACTCTATATGGAGCAGTTCAACAAAGCAAACTTTTGGTATCAAACATGTTTCCATGGGGTCGATTTATCCTCTCTACGTAACAGTGCTATCAAAGAATACTTCCGCCAACCAATTGTTGACACCTTTGATATTCGCATTTGCATGGCCAAATCCGTTAGGCATGTTGTCGACTTCCAAACTGCCGACGAGACTGATTTACATACAATAGGTAATGAAGATTCGATACTCTGTCTTACGCCTTACAACAGATTTCCATTTTCATTCTCATCATTTTTTTTTTCAAATTCATTTGTCATGATTTCTTGATATCTAAAGAAAATTTCTGAAATTTATCTAATATCTAAGCAATAAGTGGTGACAGCCCCTAATTTACAGAATTATTACACAATTGAAAAATTTAACTCTCTTAAATGTATAACGTTTCAACTAGTAAAACTGTTCATCTCTCACATTCTGTTTGGGAGTAATGTGAAGCAGATTGATTTTCGTGAGACTATTTTTGATGATGCGCACTGAGAGTTACAATAGGGCTCTATATAGATATCTGTCAAAGTAAGTTTCGGTTGATGCTTCCCGGTTTCTGCGTAGAGCTCATTCCAATCTCAACAACTTACCTCATCATTCTAATCGAAGAATCTAATTCTCGTCAACTTGGTTATGTGGTATAAATAATTTTTTTAGTATTAGTATTTAATTCGTACTCAAAATTTGTAGAGAGGAAATACTAATGTTTGTTCTCTCCACAGAAATAGACGTTGATTTTCATATACTTGAAAGTGGCACCTGTCATGGCCTGGCATTTTGGTTCGATGTTGCATTTATCGGCTCCACTCAGCAAGTTTGGCTGAGTACAGCACCCACAGAGCCTCTGACCCACTGGTACCAAGTCCGTTGCCTTCTGGAAAATCCCCTGTTCTGTAAAAGTGGACAATTGCTCTCTGGGAAGGTCATACTGGTAGCTAACAAAAGGTAAATACATGGAAGTATCCATGGAAAATCTTGATTATCAGAAATTATCTATTTTTTTTTTATCTATGATTGTATCTATTTTTATTTTCGTTTCAGACAATCTTACGACGTGACCATAGATCTAAAACTCGAGGGAACGAATATGGAGAGCAGTAGTAATACACTAGATCTAAAAAATCCCTACTTCAGGTATACTGGTGCTGTTGCTCAATTGCCATCAGGTCTAAATAGCACATCTCCAAGTGAATCCTATTGGACAACCCTCGATGCACAGGGAGCACGTCAAGCCGTTAATATGGTCAATGGAATGTCTGTCAATGGTCTTGGTGAAGTGTCAATGGACACACCTGGTGCTGTCAATCCTAGTAATTTACTGGCTCTAGGTAAGGTTTTCCTTGATCCCTCGTTGTACCACTACTCTCTCTAAAAAAGGGAAAAATCAATTACTAAGCGTGCTAGACACTCGTATATTCTGACAATTGAACGATGTAATTTGTAGTATTTTGGGAATAGGGAACTTGCATGAATCTCAATATATCCCGAATATCCTTGTAGAGGAATTCTTTGTCAAAGTGTATACTCCTTTTAGCCTTAAATAGTCCTGGAGAAATTCAGGTTGTTTCTGTACAGGAAAAAGTTTATAATTTTCAAAGTGAAAGTAGTACGTTGTGCGACTAGACGTGAAAAGATGCCGTTTCCCAGGCAGACGGGGAGCTACACGGTCTTGCCAGGAACGGCATATTTCACGGCGGGTCGCACATACTATTTTTCTGGGCGTGGGGCGCGGAAATTTGGAATCAATTTTTCTCTATCGCCTTGTACTTTTCCTCGTTCGGGGATTGGTACCAGCCCTGTTCCGAACTCGGACAAATAAAAGTCCCTACGGAAAGATCGCGTATTTCCCTGCTCTCGGCTTCGCCTCGAGCGCAAGCTTTGCGCGAGCAAACATCCCCAAAATAACAGTCTGGAAATATACTATTGTAAGAGTGCTAAAAATAGCAAATTTTATAAAATTTAAATATGGCAAAAACAGGAGATGTTGCCTCTTTCTAGAGTTGTATAACGGCCAAATTATCACCAACAACAAACTTGAACTAAAGAAATGAAAACAATAGCCCATGCATCTGAAGGTTACATAGATCTGAAATTGTAAAAAAATATAAATATTCTCGGTATTCTGTTTACAACAATATTATAAGAAACTTACCTTAATATGTTATACTGCTCAAAATATAGGTATTAATTATAATTTTCAGTCAGAATGAGGCAATTAGCTTTCCATGGCCAGACCCGAAATCAAGTACAGTAGAGCTCCCTGAATTTTCCGCTTCCTTTATTTTCGCTGTACTCCCCTCAAAAACCTTCTCCCACTCCCCATACTTTGTCTATCCTTGTTTTCGACGTCATGCGCTCCAGACTGCGCAGCGTCTCAATAGTGGGACCGAGCATTCATGAAACATAACCTATTTACTTGATACATAGTCCGTTTACTTCTGCTCTTATTTCCCCTTCCGCTCCCGACAACCCCCACCACGCCAACCAACCAGTGGGCAGAGTGGGGGGCTTCCTTAATTTTTTTTCTCCACGAAATTGCTTCAAGGTCACCCCTCGAGCTCGGAAAATAAAGGGAGCTCTACTGGGAGCTGTAATCTGTTATTGCAGAACCATTTATTACCACAAATCACACGCTGAATCAAAAACAATTGTTCATACAAAATTATTCGAACAAGAATGAAAATACTGGAAGATTCACCTTTTTCTGGGTCTTACTTGTACCCCAAGTCAACAAACTTTGTTTTTTTAAAATCCTAAGTAATTTTTATGTTCATAAATGACCGATCGCTGTTATAAATATTTATTGTTCCGTGGTTGTAGATTATCAATCTACCGTTATCTGGTATTTTGATTTGTTGTTCATCTCGTATATTTGATACTATTTCACGCGAATCGGTTGGAGGAGAATTTCCATTGATGTCTCCGTTCTCTTTATTACAATTAGTCTCAGCTCCGGAATGATGCACTTCACGTAAGTGATTGTTAAGATCTGTGCCTGATGCCAAGGCGGGTCGTTGAGGAACTGTTATTTGTGGTTCCGAAACCAGCTGAGGGGGTTGATATGGTGTTCTAAGTGCTTTAGGTGGCGTTGAGGATGGTTGAGATGTTCATTGGAACGGAACTTGTTTTTGAGAAGACTGGAGAGAAGAAGCTGGTTGAAAGTTTATAGCCGTCCTGATTTTTACACTTATTATTCTGTTGGTTCGATTTGATTTGGAAACATAGCCTTGAGCCACCGTGGGGGACTTCCCACCTCCTGCTTGTTGTATTAGACTCATACTGGCTCCAGACTCAGCCAGAATAGGCGCAGCCGTACGGCGAAAACAATGGCCAGTATAATCCGATGGAGAGTCGAGTTCTAGATATAAGGCTATTTGCTTTGGCATTACGGCAAAGGTGCGTTCACCCACATTTTGGTTAGTACATTTGCCTTTACTGTAGTGGACGAAGAAATTGGGCGTTGTGATTTGGGGACCCCTCCAATCCATGTACTTTTTCATGATAGGATAAAATTCCTTATTTATCGTGAAGGCACGATCTAAATCGTTTTTAGTATTGAAAAGGGAACCTTTTATTTCCGGAATACTAGGAAAGTCCACAACATTTTCATTTAGCAGACCATGTAGCTCATCTTTCCTGCATGTGCCCGCCACTCCAACAATTAGGATAACCTAAAATTATAAAAATGTTTTATCATACATACTTTGAAATTTTTTCAATACATTCAGTTTAAGAAAAGTTCAAAAATTTCACAAATACTTGATGTTTTGCCCTTAGAAAAAATTTTGGTAGTCAATTTTTCTCTCATTTTTCCATTCTTGAAATTCTTGAGTTCGAAAATTTTGAAAAGTAAACATTTTGAGGCAAAAATTGTTGTATTCGTCACATTATATATATTTGATTTGAATTTAGCGGATAAAGAGAATTTGAAGTCTTACAAATTTTCAAGTCTCAGAAATTTTGAACTCTTCACAACTCTTGACAACTTTGAGAATTCCAGATTTTTGGAACAGGGAATATTTTTTGTTTGATGTTTCAAAAAAGAGTTAAAATTGTAAAAAAATAAGAAAGTTGCTCAAATTTATGCAAATTTTATAATTCTGACATTCTAAACTTTTGCAATTTTATCATTGCCACATTTTCAACCTTTGAAATTTGAAGACATTGACATTTTTGTCCAAAATTTGAAAATTTTATTATTGTAAATATATTCTCATTTTGAGTTTTTCCACTTGAGGAGCTCCCAAATTTTGGAATTATATAATAACATTTGAAAAAAAATCTTTTATTTTAAAAACTTTGTTAATGGCGACTTTCTCCGAATGCCTACAAAATGCCGAAGAGTGAAAAAAATATGAAAATTTCAACAATTTCAAGAACTCCCCAAAATTTTGCGAGAATGGCATTTTTCTTCGGTCTTCCCCTATACATTGCACATCATGACAGATTAGATGAACTTACCTTAGTTAGAAGATAATCAAGGTCAGGAGCATTCTCGAGAATCTTGGATCTGCTCCGGCATCAATATTTTCTATTTCCTTGGTCGATAGCCTACTTCATTTCTTTTTAACCAGGCAGTAATTTGAACATATTTTGAAATGTCCACAGCTTGTCTCAACAATAACATCTTTCCCAACATGGAATGAATGGACCAAAGGGTAGTAGGACATTTTGATTTGCTCAAAAATGCAAAATACACCATTAAAGCAGCTTCATCAAAAGAATTTGACTATGATGATTTTCTCCAATCCATAAAATTGGTGTAGCATTTCTCATATTTTGGACGAGATTTTCCGGGTATCGTTTCATCATAAAACTGTTTTGCTTCCAATTCAAAATTACGCAAACAATTATCATCGCTTTCATAAAAATCTTGGATTTCAGAATCCGCAGGTGGGTTTTGTTCCATCACAAATTTCGTTTCAGCACCAATGATAAATTGTACAATCGGGGTGGCATCCGGCGTAAACCTAAAAAAATGACTCTGTATCCATGGATACATATCTGTTTAGGCGTGTTGGCATGTCGGTCGACACTCAAAATTCAAATTCATTTAGCCCGCAATAAATTGACGTCAAAATGCAAGAGAACTATAAACAATGAAATTCCCGCTAGGTGTCGGCGGGGCTACAGCCACTTGCACGTTTTAGGTGTCGATGGATGCTGCCACTTGACATGAAAATAATGGCCACAACCTGGAAAATGGTAGCGCGGACCTTGGAGAGACTCTTTTCCAGGCAATGGGTGATTTTCTAGACTGCCCCGAAAAACACCTTTTTTTTTGAGGCTACAAATGGCCCAGAAAATGGTGTCTTTTCCACCCCTAACCCAGAAAAGCTAATTGCCTCATTCTGACTGAAAATTATTATTAATACCTATATTTTGAGCACTGTAACATATTAAGGTAAGTTTCTTATAACATTGTATACAGAATAACAAGAATATTCATATTTTTTCACAATTTCAGATCTATGTAACTTTCAGATGCATGGGCTTTTGTGTTCATTTCTTTATTTCAAATTCGTTGTTGGTGATAATTTGGCTGTGATACAACTCTAAAATGAGGCAACATTTCCTGTTTTTGCGATATTTAAATTTTACAAATTTTCCTATTTTTAGCATTTTTACAATAGTATTGTTCCAGACTGTCATTTTGGGGATTTTTTCTCGTGCAAAGTCTGCGCTCGAGGCGAAGCTGGAAACAGGCAGAAACGCGACTAAAAAAAATCCCAGAATGACAGCCCGGACCAGACTTTTCCGTGGTGACTTTTACTTTTCCAAGTTCGGAAGAGGGCTAATACCAATCCCCGAACGTGGAAAAGTGCAAGACGATACAGGAAAATTCATTTCAAATTTCGACGCCCCACGCCCAGAAAAATAGTATGTGCGACACGCCGTGAAATATGCAGTTTCAGGTAAGACGGGGTAGCTATCTCTGCCTGGAGAACGGCATCTTTTCACGTCTAGCCGCAAAATGTACTAGTGTAGATTTAGGCCGAGAGGCAAATGACGCGAGGTATTTAATTGCTTTCATCGAGGGAATTTAGATTATGCGTTGATGAATTTTATAATAATTCTTTTTTTTAACTCATAAATTATTTTTCATTTACAAATTTTATTGGTTATCATGTGACTAAGGGGGCGGCCAACAACTTCGCACTATTATGATAAATTGAGAATGGTTTTTTTTTAATGCTATAATAATCCACAAAAGCAGCCCACTATGTTCATACATGATCCATTGTAAATTCAATGACTCCTCACTCCTGTTTTAATTCTCCTTATGTTTGTAGAGTGTGAAGTATGTGTAATCACGAGAGGAAAACAAAATGAAAGAAACACGAAATGATAGTTTGTAAATATTTTTCATTGATAATTCCCTTGTGGTAATGATAATCTGTAAGTTTGTAAGACTGAAAAATCCGTGTCAATAAATGGCTCATTGATAATAATGTAATCATAAAGAGTAATGAAAATTTTCTTGATTCACTTCGTATTTGGTGTCTGCTTGTTGATTGCCTTTTTTATCTTCCTCGCACGTCGTCCTTGAATTGTTTTGTGTTTTTTTTTTTTTTTTTTTAATAGGGAACTTGCATTTTTTTTATTTTTTAAATTTTCTTCAATGGGTTATGGGAGCACCTCGTGGTTGAAATCGTGGAATTTGTAGGAACAACTTTTTGTTAATGACATTCGGATATGGTACAGTACTGTTGCTTGGATTATTTGAAAAGTAGTGACGTCATAATACACTATGAGGCAGAGTAGGGCTGTGTTGTGGCGTGTCATTCGAGTCTAGGCCTCATTTGTATGTTGACTAAAAACATGGTCGGTATCGAGAGGATCGCGTTAAAGATGAACTGAAAGGTAAAGATGTAAAGGAAGTAAATTTTGAGATACCCACACACACATTTCCGGAGAACCATCGAATACCCGTCAATTATTATTACTATGAAGAAGAGTGGCTTTTTCGACCGCAATAACCTTTCGACATTGAGAACCTAATGATTAAAAAAAAATATGCAAGTTCCCTATTAAGTTGCTCCACATGACTCATATCATTATTTTCTATTTGTTTGCCATAAGTATTACACAGTTTAATTTGCTTGTGTAACAGGGGGTCAACCAAATATACATCCGGGCTCAATATCGAGCACTGGAAGAGGTAGAATTGGGGGTACAGCAACGAGTACCCAAGCTGCACAGCTTATTGGTGGTGGAATAACACCAAATATGTTCACATCACCTGCAACTGTAAGTATCAATTAATTTAGTCAATTATCAATTAAATAATTCATCATCGGAGGGTGCTAATGTTCCAAAATGCGAATTGAGTCACGTCGAAATTTTCAAGTAGAACTTGTCATCTGAAGATCCAACTAATCCAAAAGATATGGACCCCCCCCCCCCCTCCCCCATCCGATCTCAAACGTCTTTCTTTCGTCTCCCTGAGCATCAATATCTGCCGGAGATTTAGCAGAGTGTGCTTCAGAGCAAACGCAAGGATTTTCCGGACTCTTGGCACAGTATAACTGATATCTAGTACGGAAATAAATTCCCAAATTTGCCGCTGATAGGTAAGGCCAAACGGAGGAGAAGATAACCATCCCATTATTCCTACATTGCCGACTCTGAAGTCATATAGGAAGGACGCTAGAACGATGGAGAAGCCGTATGGTTTTATGCATCAGCAGGAATTTGAGAAGTTATTTCCGGTTGTTCCCTTCTAGACTCTGAGTTTTTGTGTGTTTTTCAAGTCGACGATAAAACGTTCAAAGGAAATAAAAATGTCTGAAATAATGGTTAGTCGTTCAATGCAATGAGCCAATCATGTATGATGCTTCTTCATCATGCAATGAAATTATAATTAAAAAAAAAATATTGGGAGCCTTCAAATATGAGATGTTCCATATCGGAACATCGATATTGACCACACAAATCAGATTTCAAATGGATCTTTAAAATATGTATGTTCCAGTTGCATTTCATGCAAATAACGAAAATCTTCGTTTTTCGCTCGCTCCTTACCAAAAACATAAATTTGAGAAATTAAAAATTTGAAAGTATGAAACAGTTGCTTCTGTCCTACTGAAATACTTTCATCCACAAACTACTTGGGAGATGCATGGAAAAAAAATGTTTTCAGTTATTGAATTACGTTTCTTTCACATCTCATGTTTGATGCAGTAGCGTTTATAATTTTTGTAATCGAGATTCTCCAATCACTTCACTCTGAGCATGTCAAATGTATTGTGATGCTAAACTGATGTGGAATGTCTCATACTTTCAAGTAACTCGAATTTATAATTTTTTTTAAACAATCTAATCCTCGATTTGAAAAAACTTGACACAACTCGACATCGACTTATCCGCACTTTCGAGTACTCGCAGACCTCTAGTAATCAGCATACTTACATAATCATTTATTGGGTAAACCATTAACACATTTATAACCAACTAATGATATTAGAGGAACCATTTTCCCGTGGGAAATTCATACATTCATTAATCATTGTCTAACACGAATTAAGGATATTCAAGTAATTTCATAATCTCTTCGGATCTGAATTGTTTTCTTAGTTTGATTATGGAATTGAAATTGGAAAAGAACTGTTGTGGTATTTCTAGTCTTGAATATTACTATATTTTTCTACAAATATTTTTTGACAGTTATTTTCTATGGTAATGCTGTTCTAGAAAAATTCATTTACAAAATCTCCAGTGAATGCATTTCATGATGAAAAGTTGAGGCTTTGAAATTGTAAACAATTCTCATCATTCATTGAACATATCATCAAAAAAAGTTAGCTCATTTTTTTCTTATAATGAGCTCAGTTTAGTTCAATTAAAAAAAAAAGATTGTCTTTCTCTAGATTCTTCTCTATCAATAACAAACGGAAACAATTCCTTGGATTTCCTGAAGGGGTTACACCACTGTAAAGGCCAATTTTGTTTTCTTCTCACAGAAGGAATAGACCAATAATATTCGGAAATTAATAAACATATCTTCAGGTAGTCAATAGAAAATACTGAGCAAAGTAATTTCGAAAATCGCGGTACTACACCCATTTTTTCGAGACGTTTTGCATTATATTCTCTCACGGCAGAACGTTATGAATTATTGAAATCATTGACAAATAAATAACTACTCCGTCAATACTCACTAAACTCCTCGCTACCTCCAGATGCAACTTTAAAAAACCAAACAAGAAGTTTAAATTGATTGAGTAGGTTTGGTAGAACCGTTGTCTAAAAAAAAAAAAAAACCCAAGTCGAAAGTGCCTCTGCAACTTTTCTGCCTGACGTTACCTCATGAAGTTACTGAAGGTTGAAGTTTAACAGGTATAGCACTGATTAGCCCACTGGGCCCCCTCTCCGACTTCCGGGAACTGTTCCACTCCAACGAACAGTCCCAAGAACTGTATCCCGCGAAGGCTCCGTTCCTGGAACTGTTCCACGTGAGCGTTCCATTTCGACAATCAGTTCTTGGAAACGGTTCTCGGAGCTAAGAGCACCGACTCAATGCTGGAACTGTCAACTTCAAACCTCGCTACCTTTACGAGAAGACGTCGGATATAAAAGTTGAAGAGGAACTTTCGATTTGGAATTTCGCCCTCTTTTCACCCTCAAAAATAAAGTCCATACTTTCGGGAGAGTTTCCTTATTCTTAGTTCGATCAAAAATTTGCCAAACGGCGCTGAGATGCCCAAGGCGTAATTTTACAGTGGTGTTACTCCTTATCACACCTAAGTCAGGCTAATGAAAAATGATTACGTTATCCCATTGAAACAGTCAAGTATGAATTTTTCTCCATTAGCGATCATATGATGATACTAAAATCATATAATCCTGCCTGCGTATCAATCGCGGCTACAGCTTGGTGTTACTTTCCAGCAATCGCTGGTACTCGGCAATACATCGCATTATCCAGTGAATCCAAGTTTGATGATTGGTGATTACGTGACACCTGGTAATGGAATATCACCCCAGGCATATCGACAATGATCCATGGCTAAATTACTTCATAATGATTATTCACGTAAGGCTAAACAATTACACAGAGCAAATATGAATCGTCAGACAATTATTGTCAATAATAATAATTGTCACGATAATGGACAAGATCGTAGATTTGTATTTAGTACACCAGCGAGTAAATTACGTCTATCATCAGCAGTTAAAATTTTACATTCAACACATGATTATTTAGATAATAAATTGCCGGATAAACGTAAAATTAATGACATACGTCTACCACGATGGACACCAGGTAAACATTATAATAATCATAATTTATCGTGGGAAGCACGCTGGAAGCGTTTGCGTGCCATTTTATCGTAGCGAGTATCTTTTAGTTAAATATCTCCACAGAAAAATATTATTTCTTGAATCAAGGGAGAGAAATTGTTTTTACGCACTAATAAAAAAACATATTTTTTTAAGGAAATTTTTAATCAATTTTCGCATGAATTTTCGCGAGTGATTTTTGTTGGTCTTTCTGCAAAGAAAAAATACAATTTGACCGCAATTATAAAATACAATATTTGATTGAGATTTTTTTAAGACAGCAGTGAAGTCTCTAGGTTCGCGTTATGCGCATGCGCATAACATTCTAATTTTTTTTATCGGAATTTCAATTTCTTAACGAATTAGAAGAAAAGGTGGAACTACCCAGTTTAGTTGAATTTTGAATTATAACATTTGAATATTGATTTGAGGAACACCTGAAATTTTGTGATGGAGTAATGATTTGAGATGCGTTAGACTGAGTTTTTTATACATATCTGAAAATCCGGGAGATTGTGAACAATTTTTTTGCCAATTTTTCATGGGCCTCACTTGTCTTTATAAAATTTTAATTCTGAAATATCTTCCATAAAAAATTGAATATCGCAATTGGACTTACGTCCTTCCATCGCTCCATCACAATTCATCAACTCAAGCAATACACTTTATCCAAAAAATCATTTCCCTTGAATCAAGAAATTTATCATTTTTTTTTCTGTGTCACCTGGTAATTAGTATTGATAAAATGTGTGAAGCGTTCATCAAGTCCATCTTCCATACAGACAAAAAAAGAAAATGAAATAACTAAGAAGAATAAGAAATGATGATCGTAAGAGTAAGGAAACGTTGATCCATGACGAGTGCGCTTGCCAAAACCGTTGGAAAATAAAAATAGGATATTTTTTAATGACAATACTATGTAATCATTCGTAAAAATTTTGCATAGAATTACCAAGGATTGACTATTCAATGGCTTTGAACGCTCTGAAAATTTTTATCTATTTTCCTCGTTATTGACGAGCGCTCGATTTTATTTCTTATTTTTTGTTTCTTTTTTCCTTTCCATGTAAAAGCTGTTAGGGACTTTTTGGATGGGGCAAGGTTGAGAGGTATTTTAAGTTGAATATGTGCTCGATGTTGAAGGTATTTATGCAACCCGTAGAGTAGATATTTTTTAAGGAAATAAGGAAAAAGAAATTGTGCATTATTTAGAGAGAAACTGTGCAAACATGTATAATCAATTTGGTGTGGATGTTTGAGCACTTGTGTGCAACATTGTCAATTTATTTTTTTATTCGGTTGAATTGGGCCAGAGCAAGTTGCATCCATGATTATGATGTAATTCAGGTGTAAATGGATGAGATAAGATGGATGATTTGGTGTAGTGAAGTCCTAAAACGATAGGTTAAGATACCTCAAAATCGCAATTTTTCTTCCGCAATTTCTGATCATGTAATGGAAAAAAGTTGGGTAATATACAGGAAATTTACCGAACATATATTGAAGGTAGTTTGGGGTGGATTGGGAGTGATAACTAATACAGGTCACATGACAATTAAAAAAAAAAAGGCTATTTTGTAAATCGGGGATTCCCCGTTTGGTCAGCGGTCCATTTCCATGCTTCGCAAAGTTCAGAAAAAGTTCCAAGTGATTCCCATGTTTGAAGCCTGTCTCTGATAGATATATATTATTTATAAAGACAAATTCTTTATTACAATATGTCTATCAATTTCACGTGTTTTTTCTTTCAACACACCACATCTTAAAAGTTGAGAAAAAAAACATGAAACGGTTTTTAGGGTTCGGAAGAATTTTGAAGTTTTTTCGGAACTTTTCAAAACTATGTGGCATAATTGTAATGTATATTACTCAGCTTTACTTCGGTTCCAAGATATTTATCAACAAAAAATTGCGGATAATTGATTCACGTTTTACGATTTCATTACGGACTTTGAGAGTATTTTCGGGAGATTAAGGGTATGCAAAAAATGCAGTAAGAAAATCTGATAATTTTTCAACTACTATGTACTTCATTTAAGTATGTAAAATATGAACGTATAGAATCGGTGAAATAATAGAGAAAAGGAGTTCCGAACTTGTTGCTTATAAATGGGGCTAGATGTGGCCTTGATAGATGGTAGAAGTTTTTACATTATCGCGCAGTCGGTAATGTGGAAAAAATGCTAAACTTACCTGTGGCCCATCCAACCCTGTATATAAAAATAATCTTTTGAATCGGATTTCGTTATTATTTCGGCGATAATCTGCATGAGACACTTCACAAAATCTTGTGGCACTTTTTTGTCTTCTCTCAAAAAAAATTTTAGGAGAAATTAATAAAAATTGAAGAGCCAAGATAGTCGCGAGTTAACGTAGCAAAAATACATCGCTTACGTGAAAAAAAAATCCGAAAAAAATAGAAAATAAATACAAATCTAATAAAAAAAATAAAAAAGTGCTCAAAGTCTCACGAAGAGTCTCATATTCATATTTCTCACATCATTTCTTAAAGCATCGAACATTCGATAATTTTGTATTTCCTGATACCATTTTTTGAGTGTTCTCGATCTCGTCCGAAAATTCTCATTTTTTTGGCATTTAATATGAGGGAAGTAGCAAAAATTTTCAAGAATAGAATTTTTTACAACCATTGGTTATTTCTCCTTTTTTATGAAACTTCTGATGCGAGTGAAAGGGCTCCAATAATTTCGTTGAACATTCAACGTCTAAAATTAATTTGTCAGAATTTAAAAGTGGATTTAAATTTATATATGATCATGAGCCTATGAAAATATTGCTATCTCCATCATATTCAAAAAAATTAACTTTAACTGGAACTATTACGTATTTTTATCACCAGAATTGAGATTCCATTGGTGCTCGAAATTTATTTAAAAATGATGTTTTATAAAATTTATTCCTTGAAAATCCAATGTCAAAATATCCAAGATACCTGAATTTGGTTGATTATATCGATAGATCGTGGTATCCACGTGATATCATTAATTTGTAAACATTTCAATTTATCAATGAGCTGATGAACGTCACGAGATCGTTTTGGGTCTTCAATTTTCTTTCAACGACCACTTTCCGAGATTAATGAAGTGAATTGAAAATAAAAAAAAAAACAAACGTGCAAAAATCTTTCCCCATTTGTTTTCCTCCATTTCAATGGCAACGAATTAGAAGCGAAGTTTTTGTATCGTAATGAATTTGTATATATAATAAAATAATGGCACAATGACAAATAACGATCTCACGAGCCGTGCCGATTAATGTTTTAGTTATTAAGAATCAATCAACCCAGTGTGTATTTTTTTTCCTCGTTGTAAACATCCCAATCGCACAAACACTTGCCATCTGCTTAAGATTACGATTGATGAAGTGTTTTGCGTAGTTTTTATTCTGTCATGAGTATCCTTTGAGTGACTGTTCCCCTTTATTTTATGTATTTTAAGTAGAATGTTTTTTTTTTAATGAGAATATCTGATTTTGATGCTTGTCCTTGTATTAATTTCATTTCTGATTTTTCGGTGGACAGATAGCCCATAAATGCTGATTATGAGAAAACCACTATGGAATTTTGAAATCAGAGGAACTTTTATCTATCGTCAAAAATTTGTTTTTTATACAATTTTTTTTCAAAAAATTCAAATGGTTGAAAATTAATTTTTTTTTGTAATTTTCAATTTGTTGCTAAAATTTTTCTTGTTTTTCCAATTGTAATTTTTTAAATTACATTTTGGGAAATTAAAACCCGGTTGTCTGATAGATAGAAACTCCAGCGATTTTGACTTTCCAGCCCAATGGTCATTGATACATGGACGATTCGATGAGATTGAGTGGCGAAAAAAAAGTGGTTAGACATTCAACATTTTTGTGATACCCTGTTTGATGCCTTTAGAAATAGTGTGAACACTATGAATGTACATAGTCGATTTGGTAATAACGAAAAAATATTTTGGAGTTGCTTTTTATAGATGATGCTACACTGAGGATCGATAATATTAGTATGATTTCCACATTACCGACTGTGTAATTATCACATACATCGATGTGTTTATTCACGTGTACAAAGAGTAGACTTAAAATATTTTTTCTACGTCACTTGTCCGGAATTTTATGCATTTTGAAAATTTCAGAAAATTATGCTGAAAAAGATTATGCTGAAAAAGTGAAACCCTGAAATAATTCCAAAGCTGTATAATTTTTTTATTTGAAAAAAAACACACGATTGTACAGATTTTCGATTTATCAAACATCAGACTAGTTTCAAAAACTGCAAAATCCAAGAGATTTCAAAAATATCAAAGGTTGTTCCAAAAATTTTAAGAACCAAAAAAACGACATTAGAAATCTCAAAAAGTTTCCAGAATACAAAATTGACTTGACAATCGTAAAATTACTGAAAAAACTGACTTCGATGGAATAAGTCCATAAATATTCTGCACACAATTTCTAAAGGGAATAAATGGCATAGGGCAAGGAAAAATCCGTCTCGCCGGAACCTGGTGATCAACTCAAATTACCATACAACAAAAGTTCCCAGAAATTCCAAAAAACATTGCTAAGAATTGTATAGCTCGATTATGTACATACAAGCAAATCTCTTCCATTAATTTCTTTACCTTGATTTTTTGTTGGCCTTGTATGTGTGTGTCAGTGCGAGTGTGCTTTTTAATAGAAAAAAAGAGGAAAAAAATGACGCCCTATGACTGAAATTTTACACTCAACATATACCTCAGGTTGCAGTTGCGAGCCCAAATTAATATTTTTGTGCTCATTAATAGGTTTTCTTTACGTTCGCCCCGTAGTATTATGTCGATTGATGCGGCGTTAACTTGTTTTTCAACATGATATCAAGAGCCACAACGAAAATTTGTATGAGGTCGAATTGCTGGACCTCCCTTTTCGACTTAAGATCTATTGAAATTAATTTAAGAAACTACTATGTGTTTCGAATGCACTTGGTTATTAAAATAAGAATAAGAGTAATGTACTAGATTATGTCAATTCTGGTTGATACTCAGGGATATCTCGAAACCTAGGACAGGTATCGAAATTTTTGTTTAAGCTTTTTTGTAGAGCTCAGTAATCTCTACAAATAAGTTCCTATGAAAATCTTCACACCCCCCCAACATTTCGAGTTATTTACCAAACTGCATGTTAAAGTGGTAAAACAGGGTTTACCTTCTGGGCCGGTTTTTCACGAATATCTCAGAGGTGATAAGAGATAGCGAAAATTTCATGAAGAGCTTTTTGTGCAGACCATTAAGCTCCACAAAAAAGTTCTTATGATGATTATCTGAATTGTCCTAGGTTCTGAGATATTTAACCGAGGATTCCGAGAAATGTACTAAGCTTGTTCTACCCATTTGTTATAGATATCAATTCGACTTGATGTGATCTACCACTGCAGAACTGATATATTTTTCTTAACGGAAATAATCTCTATAGAACTAGAGATTCATCTCCATCTTGGTTTTGGTAGATATTGAGAAAAAAATCAGTTGATTCTATTTTTTTGTGGAAATTTTTTTTACAGTCCATTTTTTTTTTTACATACCATTTACAGAGACACTGACAGTTCTCACTCCAATAAATCGTTCTATTCGAAACTCGTAGTAGTTTCTCTTTAAAACACTAAAATAGATAACTAAAGAAATGAACTTTGCAATTCATTTCAGCATTGAAATATTATAATTGTTGATGCCAGGCTCGATGAAACATCTACGATATCTTTGAAGAATGTTTGTACTATGATAACGGCATGTTTTTAATATTATCAATGATTCCACGAGCTGTATACAAAGTCGGATTGATTGTAACCATAAATTTTTATTTTTAATTGCTAATTTAATATAGTGATTAATGATAGGCATAACTTGTAAAAGATAGAAACCGAAGGAATTAGTAGTTTCAATCGCTCAAATAAATAAACCACTATTCAATAAGTTATGGAAAATGATTGTACACAATTATCCCATTCCCATTCGCCTAAGCATGAACCAACTGATTTTTTGTTCTATTAACTTGTATTAACTTGTACGGATTATTTACAGCATTCGTACATATGCATCAGTATTTTTCTTCTCCGGTGCAGAGTTGTTCCTGGCGCTGAGCACGTCTAAAGGTTATCATTGTCTATGATATATATATTTACAATGGTACAGCTTTAATCCTAATTTTACATTGTTAAGGAAATTGTTGGGAAATTCATAGCAATTTGTCAGTTTGATTCGATTTCATGATGAGAATACGAGATATTGCGAGGTCTTAATTCCTGAAAAATCGAGAGGTTCTCTTTCGGTGACCATCTAAATTTGGTTATGCCCCTCCATACGTCTAAGACTCCACTCTAAATTCCGTCTGATAGGGGAAAGAAATTTGATTTGTTATTCCCTAAAAAACGCACATACTCGCTTCCAAGAGATCAATGTTTTAATCTATACAAGCCTGCATGCGCGCTTCGCGCTCTGAAGTACACTTTTGACCCCAGGTAGTGACCCTCTTGACCCTTAGGATCCCAGGTAGTGGGACCCTTTTGACCCTTGGGATCCTAGGTAGTAACCCTTTTGACCCTAGGTAGTAACCCTCTTGACCCTAGGCAGTGACCCTTTTGACCCTTGGGCCCCCAGGTAGTGACCCGCGGGGAGACACTACCTGGGGTCCCAAGGGTCACTATTTGAGGTCTCAAGGGGCACTATTTGGGGTGCCAGGCGTCACTATTTCAGGGGAATAAAAGTTCTGCCGATTTTTTTTTTCTAATAAATTATGTACCGACACCTTGGACGCTTATAAAAATCTAAAAGAAAATTAGTGATATGTAAACCAACATTCTTCACCCAAGAAATTAAAAAATATCTATTAGCGAATCTAAAAGCTGGCTCTAGACAAAATCTCATGTCACCCATACAGGTCAATTTTCTGAATGCTGACTGGTGTACTATTCCTATATTTAGAGATCACCATAAATTTGAATGAAAAAAAATTATGAATTGTTAAAAATTCCAAAATGGATTTTATTTGCGCTTTCGAGGATCATAGTATGGCTCAAGTACATAACCGAAAAGCTGGAGGATTCTCCAGGACTGGACCAGTACCTCTCTAACATCTGGAGTAACTGATGCAGTCAGGATTTTTAAATCTCTGTACATGGAGGGGAGGATAACTGACATTCCGTATATATACGAAGAGACGTGCAACTACTATCCCAAATATCGATGTTTATCGATGCAAACGTGATTACCAGCCAACTTGACGATGTTATCTGACTAATCTGATCAAGCAATCAATGAATGACGATTGGAAAATGAATCATGTCACAATTTTCGAGATATTTCGGGAAACGAAATTCTGAGCCGGAACTTTCTTTGCGATTTTGCTGCCCAACCCACCCGCACGAACTTATTCAACTTATTCGTGGTTCCAAATTCTTTACTATCATTTATATATGAAATTCAACGTATTATTCCTGAAATTCAACGCCTTGACACAAAGCTCAGCGGCGAAAAATATATATATTATATGATACGACAAGATAAATTTCAATAATAGAATGTGCCACAACCACTAAAAATAGAAAGAAAAAAACCTCCGTTTTGAGCCATTTCAACTTTAATTCAATGCATAAAAAACCGAAATTACAATAACAGATTTGGGGATCGAAATAACCGATTTTCTAGGAGAGAATCTAAGATGGGTATATAATAAGATCAGTTTTCGGTCCTTTTTTGTGAAAAATGTGACACATGAGTCGCGCCAAAAATATAATAACAAATATTTCGTCAAAGGTAAAATTATGTGATATTATCGTTCTCTAAGTTCTTCTTTTCATTTTCCAACCCAAATGATTTGATATTTGAGTCTTGGAATTAGTTTCGCGGTTATTCCTTTCTCAGGCATCCGGTATCTGGTACTCGTCCGCCAACTGGCCCCCATGCGGCAAGTGGTGCGCGTCCATCAAATCGGGCCGGACGGTAAAATAAAAACTCTAAAACATAGAGGTCACTACAAGGCAAACGCCCCTTCCACTGTGCACAATGTTTTTTTCTGTGTTATGACAATTTTGATAAGTGAAATAAACATTACAAATCCTTGTTAATCCACCATGAATTGTTGATCAATTATTGGGAGCGAAAAGTCTATTTTTATAAGTGCAATGTCTTCCTCAACGGTAAGTCCTCATTTTATGACATTTGCGGAGGTTTTTGAGGTTCGGACCAATTTCGCAATTGGCTCAATTTTTTATTAAACATAAAACGGCCTAGTTTACTATATTCATTTTTCACACGAGCAAATTTATAATTATTCCTCAGCGTTGTTATTTCGAGTTTATGGAAGACAAAAAGTCAAGCATTAATGTCAATAGTTGGATCCAAATAATAAGTAATTGTAAGCAGTAAGTAATTGGTTCGTTCTCCAAATACTCAATTCCTCCCAACCTTGGTAACAAAATAAATCATTTTTATTCATCTATATATTGATTAATTTCATTTTGTTTACACTATATATATATATATATACCCCTTCTGCCCACGTGACTGGTATTATTAGGCTTATTATAACTTTTGCATTACCTTTGTCATCGGTTCCCGTTATGTCTGCCACGTGTTATATTTTTTATTTTTCTGTATATTTTGTGTATATTTTTTTGTATGCATATATATGACAGTTTAAAAGACCTAAGTGACTTTCTCCCTGCAGTCCGGTTTTTACTGAATATCTCGAAACCTGAGGGACACAGTGCAATCTATATATGCGTTTCTCTGAAGAGGAAAGGGAAAAAGAGATGTTGCTTGAAAACTGATTGCAATCTTAAAGTCACTTATCTCCTTTTATCACTTCACTACTAAAGTAATAATAATAATGACACGCAATGATGAATGGGAAATAAAATAGTGGCAGTAAATGAGAGTGGTCCATTGGGACCACCCAATCCATTTTTCGACCTAGTGATAATTTTTATTTAACATGATTTTTATTTTCATAAAATTTTTTTTTGAGCATAATTGAATTGTGAATAAAAAATGGCGTCACATTCTAAATTTCTCAGTGAGAAAAACTGGTAAAAATCAGGGGCTGAATAAATAATAAAAATGAAGAAGAATATATTGATAAAATCATTTGTTTTTCAGGGACGTGATACACTTCGTGTTCTCCACTTGCCCTCATACCTCACTGACGACAAACGAGACGAGTTGTTCAAGAAATATGGAGCAATTAGTACAAGAACAATCAGAAAATCGGATAAATACTCTGCTACATTCGTAAAATTTCCATCAAATGAAGCTGCCACGAAGGCATTTCTACAGCTGCATCAGTTGGAAGTGAAGGGACAACATTTGTCTATAGAATTTGCTAAGAAGTCTATGGAAGATGAGACAGATAGAGAGCCAGAAGACTTAGGGAATGTTGATGAGGTTCATGGAACAGATACGGCTAATTCTGAACATTTTCAGGCGTTTATTAAGAAGCTCAATAGTTGGACCACCAATTATGCTTTCTCTCATCCGCCACCCCCGAATATTTCGTATAAATATCCATTGCCTACTAGAAATACACTTCTGAGGATTGCTATTCAGTTAATTAGGGAACCGGCATTTTATACTCAGGTAACTTTGAGGAATGACGATAAAGGGATAGAAATGATTGCTTTTTAAGGTGATGGGAATGAATGCCTGATTGATTGGATGATGGATTGATTGATTGATTGATTGATAGATTGATTGATGGATTGGTTGATGGATGGATGGATTGATTGATTGATTGATGGATTGATTGATAAAAATTTTTCGATTGATTTTCCTCAGGTTTTGCATCTTATGAACAAAATGAATCTGCCTCCACCATTCGAAGAACTCGAGGAGGAATTCCCGACGTTAAGGGAGGTTTATGATGTGGAAAATTATCAGGATATATTTGGAAGACTGAGTACAGAGACTTATGACGTTGATGGTAAACTATTTCAATCTCTAAAAACGCATTGAGGTAGCTTAAGTGTTGAAGTGCTGATTTTACTACACACACACACACACACACACACCGCGATATAGATACCTATATATATATATCTATATATAAAATTTAAGATGACTTAATATACTAAAAGAACAGTATACAAAATATATATATATCGCGTAAATATAAATATATCGCGTGCCTTGTACGAACCAAATCGACCACACATCTTTTTTTTTATTTTTTTTTATTTAGCTCGAAACTTTAACAAGTTTATGCAGCTTACAATGATATTATATATAAATATATGTATATAAATATGTGTGTATATATATATATATATCTAGATATTAACATGAATGTTACAATAATGATATACAGTTGTGTTTGAAACGGTCAATCTCAACAGACGTATTCCTTGGTATATTTTTAAGGTTTCTGAATTCTAAGGGTAACATGGCCCATACATCACATCCAGCTTGATAGCAGAAGTCCGACTTGGTTCTATTAATTACATAAATTTTCTTTCAATTACACATTGTGATTTGGGGTGGACTTCATGGAGATTTCTGACGTTCCGCCTATATATCAATTTTGCATGTGATTAAGTAGTTGGTAACAATCTGAATACATTCCGTGTCCAATTCTTTGAGGATAGTAAGGCTATTATACGGAGGGAAGACTCCAATACTCGCCAGCTGAACCAGCATAATTGGTCTAATTGGGTCGTAAAGGGGGCATTCCCAGAGGATATGATCAAGGGTCTCATCCAAAAAACCACACCTACATTGTTTCGAGTCAACAAAACTTTTTCTTTGGAGACTGGAAGCCAGGTGGTAGTGGTTGGCTCGAGCCCTGCTTACCCACGAGATGGCTCTCCTGGACAATTTCCTCCCTATAAACCATGGCTTACGCCCAGTTTTGTGGTAGTGTTCAAAAAAGTGTGTCCCTTTCTCAAGACTTTGTCTGATGCAGATGGAATCTGTAGTTTCAATGGCCGATTTCCGAAATTGTTCTCTGAAGTCAGTGAACGGTAACAATAGAGTCATGTCTGGGGCAACTTGGGTAGCCTCCCCGGCAAGTCTGTCTGCCTCCCCATTGCCAGCTATGCCGGTGTGGGAGGGAACCCATTTAAATTTAATAAAGTTATCACCGTTATTAATTTCTCTAAATCTCCTATAATCTCTTTTGGCTTCGATTATAAATGGGTTCTCCCTCACAGTGGAGAAGGGCCGCGAGAGAGTATCAAGCGCACTTAGCGAATCGGTAACAATTTGATAGTTTTGATAGGGAGACTCAAGTGCCAGCAGAGTGGCTTCATTGATTGCAAAGCATTCGGCGGTAAAAACTGACCCCGTGGGATTTAGGCTGAAGGTTCGGGAGATTGTGAGTTCTGGGGAATAACAAGCGGCCCCAACAGAAAGACCATTGGCCCTTTTGCTTCCGTCGGTAAAAATTTTAATTGCATCAGGGATAATGTCCTCGGCCAGGGGGTCAATTCTTTCGCCTTCATTCCTGGTGGCAGGAGTTGCCATAATGGTTGAAAAAGTGTTTTCGTATAGAACAAAATTCGGTTTTCGGAGTAACGGGGATGCCATTGGAGTAAGGTCAGAAATGCATTTGTAAAACAACCGATTCTTATGGTGTAGGGTGACATCCCCGTTCATAATTTCTGAGACGATCGAATTAATGGGGGAGGATTGGTTGGATAGGATTTTGATGAGGTAATTTTTACACAGGAATTCGCTCCTCTTTTCAATAAAGGCTAACTTGGATTCAGCTAAAAGTATATTAGTGGGGGTTGAACATCGATACCCTATACAGTACCGAATGGCAGAATACTGGAGTCTTTCTAGTTTGAGAACAAGGGATTCTCTAAGGGGAAAGTAAATGAATGTTCCGTAATCGATTCTCGATCGTACAAAGGATTTGTAGAGAATAATGAGGGTCTCGGGGTGGGCTCCCCACCAGACCCCGCTAAGGAATTTGATCATGTTAAGGGCCTTATACCCTTGGTTAAGAATTCTGTCAAGATGTGGCTTAAACGAGAGCTTGGGATCAAAAGTGACCCCGAGAAACCTGGCATCGGTGGAGCAATGTATTATTTCAGTTTGGTTATTTTCATAATTCTTTATCGAGATTGTGGTATCAGGGTTTTTCTTCCTTCTATGAAAATGTATCAGTTTGGTCTTCTGCGGGGAAAGGATGAGCCCAATATCGTGCAACTTCCGGAAGATGTATGGAGGACTCCAGGAGGGATTTGCTGGTCGCGAGGGAAGCGGAACTTGTGTATAAAGTTAGGTCATCTGCAAATTGGGATATGTGAATATTGGGGGATAGATCAGAGGTTATTTGGGACACGTAGATTGTGTACAATAGTGGTGACAGGACCTCCCTGGGGAACCCCTTTGTATACTTTTCGGGGTGTTGAGTTATAGGACGAGACGATGTTTCTCTCATAGGTGAGGAACTTAACAAAGTTCATTACTGGAAGAGGGCACCCAATGTCGGCGAGTTTCTGTAGCAATATCTGACAATTTACTTCATCAAAGGCGGACTTAACATCAAGGAAGGCTGCAAGAGTATCCTGGCGGCGACCCAGTTGTGTATCAATGTATAGGAGGAGGTGGCTAAGGTTGTCATAGCACGATCTCCCCCTACGAAAGCCACTCTGGGTACCAGGCAGGACTCCAGAGCATTCCACCCACCATTGCATACGGTTCTTGACCATTAGCTCCATTAACTTGCCGAGACAGGAGGTAAGGGCAATGGGTCTGACCCCATTGCCGCTGGGTTTGGGGATAAAGTGGAGATGATGGTTATTCCAGTCTGAGGGAAAGGAGTTTGCTAGAAACATTTCGTTGTATATGTCCAGAAGAAGAAGGTGGTATTTGGCTGGTATTTTTTGAGGGCTACATAGTCGATGCCATCAATTCCTGGTGAGGATTTCCCCCCACGAGAGTTTAGTGCTAAATTGAATTCTGCGTATGTGAATGGAGCACTCAATTCGGGATTCAGTGAGCACCGAGGGGAGCTTGAGGGGTCAGTGCGACACCAGGGGGGACTTATGGAGTTCAAGGATTTCTCCACTTCTGAGATAATAGGAAGGTTTTCAATTTTGTTCAAGGGAGTGACGTTGACCCAGCTGTTTTTGAAAATTTTGCACGTATTCCAGACATAGGTGCCGTTTTGACTAATATTTATACTTTCTGCAAATGCCCGAAAACCCGCATTTTTCTTTTTCTTAAATAATCTGATGGTGTGGGTAAGCTTTTCCTGGTATTTCAAATAATCCTCCGGATCACCAGTGGCACGCCATAGGAGAAAGGCGGATATCCGCTCCTTTCTCGCCTCTGAGCACTCGGGATCCCACCAGTGTACAGGATTGCGGTGGATGGAAGGGTGGACTCGTTTCCTCACAGGAGTGTGGTTTTTAATAGATTCGGAGATATGCTTGATGAAGAGGGAGTATTCCTCTACAGGACTGAGAAAGTCATAGGATGGATTAAGGAAGGTGGATGGGAATGAGTTATCAAGGGTTTTGACGAGAGATTTCCAATCGGTCTGTGTAGACGTTAATTTATATGATTCTTTAACATAGATGAATTTTTTAATAGGAATGCGAGTCATAATGGGAAAATGATCAGAGCCACGCCCTTCCCGATCATCTACCGAGACCGTAATGAGATGAGCTAGAGATGAAGACGTGATTACCAGGTCTATGTTTGACCTGCTATTGCCGTCCATTCGAGTGATGGTATCGGGGTTGAGAACTACCAGGTCAAACCTATCAATTGAATCATATAGTTTACCTCCGTTGGGCTTGTTCCGAACACAGTTCCAGGAAATGTGGTGGGAATTGAAGTCCCCCATAAGAATGGCTTTTTCCGAAGGGGATGAGAGGGCGCAAATTTGGTCCCATTGGTTGGAGGAAAGGATGGTCTGAGGAGGTTTGTAAAAGGCGTAAATTTTTGGAGATGGGGTACAGTTCAGGATATGAATCTCGATCCCCTCAATAAGTTCGGCTGGAACGTCAGGGGTGTCAATAATCTTATAACTAATATGTTTCCTAATGGCTACAAGAAGGCCTCCCCCACTATTGTATTCCCGATCTTTTGCAATTACGAGAAACCCCGGAAAGGAGTACTGTTTTTTAGTTTGGGGTGTTAACCGAGTTTCCGCACATATCAATACATCCAGATCGTTAAGCATCACTGACAGTTCAAGGTACCTGTTTTCCAGACTGCGAATATTCCAGTACATAATTCTGAGATCTTGTTTGATGACTCGGGGTCCACTGGTTATCTGAGCATTGTTGATGGCGTGAGGCCCTGCAGTCCCATTGAGGGAGGGTTCCGATATATCATCTGAGTGGTTTGATGTGACCATTAGTCCTGTTTCCTAACACCAGAGTTGCCCCGTCTAGTCTTATTCATTTTGTCACCTTTGGTTGGGTGGAACTTATCACATTCTTGGGAGAGAAGTTGAATCATTTTTCCAATTTGTTTCTTACGATTGGTCCCCCCAGGGATGAGCCGTTGCATGGCTTGTAACATGACCAAGAGATCGGGAATTTGTTCGGTGACCTCCTTGGCATTTTTGATTATATGTTGAGGATTTGTGGTTTTATCCACAAGATCCCGGAATTGCTCAAACGAAAGAATATACGGAGCTTCATTGTGTTCTTCAATGAGGGCCTTAACCCCTTCCCAATCGGGACCTACGTCTTTTTCTGTTCTAAGTCTTTTAGAAGGGTTCCTAACAATCTTCTCCTTGCTCCGTCCGACACCCTGAGATCTTAAAGACAATGTGGATGAGTAGGACCCGTTGGATTCTGCGTCAGAGTCTATGTACATAGCGGTGCACGGCTTTTCTGTGACTGTGGTGGTAGAGGAAAAAGTAGAGGGGATCCCCCGTTTTTCCCGTTTTTCGGCTTCTATTGGATCTTGAGGGAATTGATTCTTAAGGTCGGATGGACTGGTATCTACTTGGTTATCTGTTGGGCACAAAGATGAATCGCTGCTCGTGAGAAGAGGGAGTATGTTAACAGGAGGGTTCGGTGTTGTATCGGGTTCAGGAGGAGGAAATTGTGAGGGGGAGGTGGTGATGGACATGGGCATGGGAGTTTCTGATGCGTTAGGAGTGGTCCTGGAGGCGTTATGCTTGCTATTGTTAGGAACATTGGTATCATCCGAGTCCTTTGTTGGGCAATTGCGGGCAATATGGCCTGCTCTGCGACAAAGGAAGCAGGTCGTGGAGTCCGTAGAGACAAAAATATAGGTAAGCTTTCCCTCAACCTCCACCTGTATTTTCTCAGGGAGCTTGCTGATGTCTTCAGGGACAATATAGGCTTGTCGTCTACAGGAGTATACGTGGGCAATATTTGCCCGGCCGTACCCCGCCTTAACTCTGGTAACCGAAGAAGCAACCTTAATACCATAATTTCTCTCCAATATCGTTTCAATTTCCTCGTTGGTGACTTGTGGAAATACATGAGAAAAGGTTATCCTTTTGTTTGTGGTGAGGTACGGTCGAAGCTGAACTATATGATTGGCAACAACGATGTGCTTACGAGATCTGATGAGATCATCCACGGTTTGTTTACAGTTGAGCCATACAACGTAACGATTGTGGGAATTAGGTAAGACCGAGTCAATTTTGGAACCCGGGATTACCTGTCATAATGCGTGAATGTATTCCTCTTGTGGTGCATCTACGTTTCTCTCAATAATGATTGCGTGTTCGTTTGTGATTTTCTGGGAAGTCTTGGCGGCTGCAACATAGCTGCGTCCACCACTCTGTTGGGTAAGCTCTGCGGATACACTATTTGTTTGGAACATTTTGCCCCCCTTGACAATGGGTCCCTTTGCTCGGGGATCCACGACACTTTGGTTTTTCACTCCCCCCTTTGGATAGGGGTAAACTCCTCCACATATCAAGAAGCACAGAGAGTTTGCTGCCGTAGTATCTAGGTACTACGGCAAGATATTGACACCACGTAGTCGGGAAGGAGCACCTAGTAAACGCGTCCTATCACTACAAAGGCTCAAGGAGAACTGAATCACACATCTTTAGGAAATATCAAATCTTCAAATTAATTATTTGTGAAATTGAGTGGAAAAAAAAACTGTTAAATTTTCAAAATGGCTGGAAAAATTAGTGTTTGATGTTTATTCAAGGCAAAATGAAATTTCGTAAATTAATTCTGTGAAATGCGGTTGAATTATTTAAGTGAGAAGCAAATGATCATTTGTTGTGTATGTTGTAAATTTCCAGAGGAAGAAGAGGAGTCAGAAATGTCCTCGGATGGCGAAAAATCCAAGCCAGAACTGATTCCAGTTAAGAGACGACTTCCACAATCCAAGAAGCGATTGAAAATTCCGAAATTTGTGAATCCTCTGAATCAACCTATTCCGACAACCTCTGGGCATAAATCTATGAGGCCAGAGGATGTTTTTGAGTCTATGAAACTTGGGGATTCAAAGAACATGAAGATCGATCTGAAACATGTGGAAAAATTGATAGAACCAGAGAGTAATAGATCTGAATCGCATGTTGTGACTGAGGAAAGTACAGGATTTGGCCTCCTGTTTCCTGGGGAGATTGATGGGGAAAAAGAAAATAAAGAGGAGGAGAAAAAGGAGTTCATATCTTCTGAAGAATTGGCTGCCAACAGGATCTCAGCTAATGGTAATCGAATGCTATAGTAATCAAACGTTCTTTTTTCTTTAATGATCAAATCTAAGCAAATTCGGAAATTTACTAAATCGAATTTTTTTATGAATTTTCGAATGTTTTAGAATTTAGCCCTCTGTGAGGATTGAAGAAAGAAGTTGTGAAACTTTTTGGGATTTTTTAAATCTATGAAACTTTTAATATTTAATTTTTAGATATATTTAATTTGAAAAGCTTTAAAATGCTTAAAATATCAATATTTCTGATTCTATTTGTCTTGGAAAAGAATAAACATATCTACAGTTTTCTACATTCTGTGTATTTAAAAGAATTTTGACATTTCTGAACTCGATGAAATCTTGAATAATTAAATTTTAGGTTTGCTTTCAATTTGAAGAAAATTCAAAACTCCGAACGTATTCATATTTATGATTTTATTTCAATTGAAAAATGATTTTAAAAAAACAGTTTTTTACGTTCTATATATTTCTGAATTGTTGGAATTTTTCACATTTTCACATTTCTGTATTTTTTTTCAATCCGTCCAAGTTTTTGATAATTTGCTCATTTGTATACTTTTGGACACTTTCAACATATTTTTATTGATTCCTTTAACTTTCATAACATCAATTATTTGGCGTTGAGTTTGAAGAAAAAATTTCCTTAATTTTATTTATATTTGCCAAACTTTTAAGATTTTTGGAGCACAATTCTAAATATTGTTTTTTCTTTGGTTTTCAAGTTTATAGAACTTTAGTAATTTTGAACGTTCTCAAAATTTGAGAACAAAATGATGAATTGAAAAGATTTTGTGATATTTCGGAAAATTTAATGACTAAATTGAAAAAAAGGACTAAGATTACTAAGATTCTTCCAGAGTTTTAACATTTCTGCTTATTAATGTTTTTAAATTCTAATTTCTTTATATTAGAAGAATAACATATGTGTATTAAAAAAAATCGGTCAAGAGTTTGTAAGCGTTTACCATTTTCAATTTCAATTTTTCAATTCCAATTTTTCAATTCCAATTTTTCAATTCCAGTTTTGCAATTCCAATTTTTCAATTCCAATTTTTCAATTCCAATTTTTCAATTCCAGTTTTTCAATTCCAATTTTTCAATTCCAATTTTTCAATTCCAATTTTTCAATTCCAAATGTCAAGATGTTCAAACTTGATGGTTCGTCATGTTGTTTTGTAATTGTTGTAATTTTCAAATCTTCCAAGCTACAACGTCGATTTGTACTCCTGCCTACAGAAGTTTCACTGAAATAACGTGAAAGCTAATTAATTAGTATGAACACAATAATTCCATCGGTATTTTTATTTTCAGACCAAAGATTGCTTCCGGTATTTCAGAACTATCATCCGGGCAAGCCCTCCTGTCGTTTATACATAAAAAATCTCTCGAAACACGTGGAAGTGGACGATCTCCATTACATCTACAAGAGATATGTGTTGCCAGGACTGAACAATTTAGAATCTCCGTAAGGACCTTCCATCAATTAAAATATGCTAATAGTTAACATGGGTGTTTAACATCATTTAATATAATTTTTTTTCCTCAGATACGATATTCGACTGATGCAGGAGGGTAGAATGAAGGGCCAGGCTTTCGTGACTGTCCAGAACATGGGCCAGGCCCAATTAGCCCTAAATGAAACCAACGGGTATATTCTGAAGGACAAACCCATGGTCGTGCAATTTGCTAAAGTGCCCAAGAGTTAGCACATTTCTACTTGAAGTCTCAGTTTTTTTCATTTGTACATATCTCTGAATAAATTATTTTTATTAAAAAAATAATTCTACCGTTTTCTTTTTTCTCAATACCCCAGTCTTTGAAATTTTATATTCTTGCGCTAAATCGAACAGATCTCTCGAATACCCCAGTCTTAATACCCCAGTCTATGAAATTTTATATTCTTGCGCTAAATCGAATTCTCTCGAATTCCCAAAATCTCTGAAAATTCCCAAAAAAATTGAATCATTTGGAATGTTCAAAAATTGAGAAGGGTGAAGAACAGACTTCAGACATGTCAAAAATTCTAAAAATAGTTTTGCAGATTTTGAGCTTTACAATTAAGAAACTTCCCGCAATGTCACTATATTCATGCTACTTTAAGTGCTAACAAGACCGAGTTTCACGATACGGTTGTAAACAAAACACATTGGCATTTGTGTCAATCGGCGTCGCCTGTATTTAATTCAAACACAGCACGTGAACCTTTGAATGTGTATAACCGAATCTCCCGTCACCCAATCAAAAATTCGTCAATCCAACTGCTGGGTTTAATGGTTTAATTGACGAATTATGGAAAGTTAGAAGTCGCCACGATTTCTCGTTTATAAAATTTGAGCGATAAACACCGAAATTAACCTCGCGTCTCACTTAAATGACGCTTTCCTCCTAAAACCATAAAAAACATATATATGTCATTCGACTCTACCCAATTTTCTCAGAAATTCGATTGACAAGTCTTGGGTTTGGACCTGCCTACAATGTGTCATCCTCAAAAAATAATTTGAGAACCCAACTGACTACTCGCCCAATCCGATCGTTTGAATCTCCCGCCAATCACGTAGTTCCCCTAACGTAACTCCCGCGCAAACTAAATTCAAATACTGCAACCCAATTAACCAACCACACACCTCACAATTAATATTTTTCCCTTACGTAACACACTTTTAAGCAATAATTTGCAATTGTTTACACAATTGACAGGTGCATAAACAATCTCTACATTGACTCTTCAGTGAGCAAGTCAGCCGCGTCAGCAGCCCGCCTGGCATCTCGTTAATTCCCTAAAAACTCACTATGAGGCGTTGAAGTTTTTTTCAGTTGTGTCAAGCCGCCGTGTCATCGTATAGTTGAAGTTCAGTTGAAGCAGTTGAAGTGTTTGATGGATTTACAACTTGTTTAAACCACTGCTCCGCCAACTGCTCATTTTTTTTTTCACCACCCCCCCCCAATCACCCTCTTTTATTTTACTTCCCATCCGCAAATTTTGCGCGCAACATTGATGCAAATCGTTGGATTTCTACGGAGACAATTGGCTGATTTAATTGGGGAAAAAACAACACAACAAGATTGAATAACATGGACGTGAGCCTTTTGCTTCAGCATATCCAGTACGCTGTACCTGTGGGCATTGTTCTCCTTTGCGCTGTACTTGTCTTTGCATTTGGATTCAAAAAAGCCGAGCAACCATCGTTCGCACAGTTGTCCGCCGTTGCTGATGTTGATCGTAAACAGGCGAGCAAAAAGCGGAGTAAACTGAAGGAGAAGGTAATTTGGGGATTATTTATATGGGAATTTGAGAGTGAAGAATTGTGTGGGCAAACATTGGTAATGTGTGGCGAGTGATGTTCCAAGTCAATGCAATATATAGCACAGAGGAGTTGGATTTTTTTCATCACATTTTGGGTGTAATTTTAGGAAAAATATTTAGTATTTATGCTGTGTGCTCTTGTCTTTCTTGCTTGTGTTATTTTAGGATTTTTTGGGACTTATTTTCAATGAAATCACGGAGTTAATGAACTTAACGCTGATTCCGCTATTGAATTTTTATTGAGTGCCAATTAATGTAGCAAGGGAAATTAAGTGGGATTGAGTACGGAGGTAAATTAAATGTTTACGGGGATGGGGAAATTGACATAATTGGATTTTTAGCAGGTTTTATGTGAAAATGGGGGTGAAAATGAGGCGGCAAAATGCGGGACACGGTGTGCCATATGGAGTCCCTGAGCACTGTGTATTGGTAATCAGCTGGAAGCGCCTAGAGGGTGCTTTCACTACAGTTATGATGAATTAAATTGAACTCAGGCGCTATGGGAATTAGACGGAGAAAAAGCCGCAGGTTGTTACATCAAAATGGTTTCTCCTGAACTAGTAAATTAAATTTTATCAGCTGAGAACTATATAGTCACTTGCTGTCAAGCACAAACACTGGGCAAATTACTCCATGTAAAAAATGTACAAGTTAAATTAGAAAATATGTTGAAAATTCAAGATTTGATTTCGAAATTTTCTGTCAATAACCCAAAACTTGAAATTACAATTCAAATTTTGGGTTTCTAAATTTGCATGTTTGTAGAAAGTTTGGGGTTTGTGGTTGAAAGTAATGACTATTCAAGACAAATATAGTCACGCGAGTGGCAACAATTGAATTACAGGAAGTGACAATTACGTGATAACAACTGAATATATATTTGTGATGAACAATGTTGCTCAGATATCTGGCAGCAGAGAGATGTGCATAAAATCTGGGTAAAAGTTTATTTGATAGAGGATGCTTTTTCTCGGGGTTGAGGAGTAAATGGGTCGACAATTGTGGGTAATGTGAATTTTCACATATTTGCCACGTGGCTTTGTGGGCATTAGAGAAATCATTGATATTGAATTGATAATTTATCACTCACCTAGATAACGTTCATTTAATGCGGGTAAAATTTGATTTCGTACTTTATGTCAGGGATTTAAACATTTTACCATTTCGAAAATTTTTAGTATTAGGCGAAGACAGTTATGGGCGATCTTTGGCCACGTGATTTTTTTCGTATCACAGTAATTATTGTTGGACTGATAGTTCGTCAATTATCTAGATAACTCGATATGTTAGACCTGAGCGTTAAAGTGTTCCCCAATTTGAGTCATTCGTTGTTTTTCCAACATAAAATTTTGGCCTTCTCAATTTTGTTTCCCAAAAAATTCGAAAAATTCTGTAAAACGGGGCAAAGGAAAAAACGAAAAATTTACTGGTTAAAAATTTCGAAAATTTGATAAAAAATCTCCATACTTAGTCAGAGAGATGAAAACGTGAATAACGATTTCGATAAATCGAAATTCGCAATTCGAAAATTGTACTTGTTTTCTTAAAAAAGGTAATGTTCACAGGAGAGAAAATATTATTGACGTATACGTCAAGTACTATTTGATTCTCGAATCAAATACTTGAATGAATGATCCAATTCTTGAAACGACAGATACTTGCTAGAATTAATCATTTCTCGGATGAGGTATCAAACACCTGAATAAAGTAGCGGGTGCTTGTTTCCAGAACCATATGAGTCTAGACTGAGATACTGAAGTAAAGTATACTTGTTTGGGGTATACTTGACTGAAGTATACTTGATTTGAGCGTAAATGACTTCAAGTATACTTGATTAAAGTACATTTTATTAACACGTACTTCATTGAAGTATGATTTATTAAAGTATACTTGGTTGGGATATCCATGATTCAAGTATAATCTGTTCAGTCATACGTGATTCAAGTATACTTGATTCGATTATACTTGGCTGAATCTACTTGATTTGATCATACTTGAATGAATCTACTTGATTTAAGTATACTTGGTTGAAGTCTACTTCATTGGAGTATACTTGGGGGAAATCTACTTGACGTAAGTACAGTTGGTTGTACTGTACTTGATTCAAGTATACTTGATCCAAGTCCATTTGATTCAAGTACGTTTGGCTCAAGCATTTAATTCACGTATGCCTGATTCAAACATACTCGATTCAAGTATGGCTGAGCTAAGTATACTTGATTTAAGTATACTTGGTCCAAGTATACTTGATCAAAATATACTTGATTCAAGCATTCTTGGGTCAAGGATCCTTGATTCAAGTATATTTGATTACACTATACTTGATTCAGGTTCACTTGATGCAAGTATACTTGATCTGAATGTATTCCATTCAAGCATACACTTTTAAAGTATCCTAGATCGGAGTATTTAATATAAAACCGACCGAATTTAATTCATATTTGATTCAGGAGTTAGATACTTGTACCATCATTGAATTCAGAATCAAGCATTACTTGATACTTAAATCTGGATTTTTTTTTTCTCTAAGAGCGTCACTTTTTCGATTGAACAATCATGCCCATATGGGGCATTACGATTTTAAAAATATTCACGTTTCAATTTTGTTGCCCAATCCCAGACCGGAAGTTTCACTTTTGTGGTGTGTGTAATGCGCACACATTTATTTTTCCCTCTATGCAGATTAATAAATAGTTCTTTGGGCATTTTTTTTAGAGTGCAATATTTGAAAAGGAATTCTTGAGTGGACATTGGGAATCGGGGTTAATTGACCAATTGCTTTGATTTATTTACGCAAATGGTTAGAGTTAAAAGGATTGAATTATTGCAGCGTACAACGGGCAATCAGGCAGTGACGGAAAAGGCTAGTCCTGCCAAGAAAGTGTCACCAGCTAAAACTGAAGTGAAAAAATCAGTAGGCAAGACTGATGATGTCGAGGGAAAATTGAAGGAGCGAAAACAGGAGGAGAATACCCCAGCAGTGGTGAACAAGAAAGAGAAGAATCAGGCTAATGCTAAATCGGGAAAAGAGAATAAAGTGGAGCAGGCGAAGAATAAGAAGAATTTGAAGAATTCGGTTATTGAGAAGCCCCTGGATTTTGATGAAGGTAATTGGCAAACTATTTTTACTGTTTGTTGGGCATCAACATTATCTAAATGCCAACAATTTTGGTCATCATAGTGCAACTTCTCGGTTTTTGAAAACTTGGATATTCAGATGTCCATTGGATATTCAAAGCCCTGTTTTTTTTTTAATTTGAACGTTAAAGGAACATTGAAAATTGAAAAAAAAAATTGCAAATTTTTGAAAACTTGAAGAAAGTAAAAACCATCGAAAATGGACTGTACCACTTGGAAAATATTAGACTTTCATTACCTTTGTAGGGTGACAAAAAAGTCTGGAATTGAGAAAAAAAAGGATACTAAATTTTTTGAGTTACGAATTTGAGAAATTTGTGAAAATGATAAAATTTGGAAAACGTAACTAGTTTTGAACATTTAAAAAATTTTCCCAAAATTCTGGTTCTGCCAAATATGAATAGTTCGATGTATCTATATGGGCCAGTTGGCTGCCATGAGAACGAAAATTCCTGTAGCCACTTTAAGCGTATATTGGATTGATCGAATTGATAAAACATGTGATGACATGATTGGACGTAAATTATGAGTTTTAGTATTGCGAGTAATTCAAGAAGTTGAAATTGACAAATTGGATCAGGTTAGTATCATTACAAAATCTAGAAAGTTTCAATGATTCTGAGAATCTGGAGAATTTTAAGATTTCGCAAAAAAAATTGTGGTTAAAACAATGTTTAAAAATTACATGAAAAATTGAAAAAAAATCGCAAATTAAAAGGACATAAGAGAAGCTCCAATTATACATTGTAAGAATACAAAAACAATGAAAATGCATGATTTTTCCAGTATTCCAAGGATTTTCTTCCTTGAAGAAAACTAGAAGCTAAAATGATGAAAATTGGAAAAATTCGAGAAATTCGAAGAATTCCAACCATCCCATAAATTTTCAAAGTTCTAGAATTAATTAAAAAATGCGAAATATTTGAACAATTTTTACAAACTCTGAACTTTATAAAGAGTTGCAAAAATAGAAATTGAAAATTGAAAATATGTCAACTTTGAAAAAAGATAAAAATCATAGAATAAATAAAAACCCTTTCAACGTTAGAAAATGTCAGAACCTATGAAAAAAAAATTCAACATTGCCTCATTACATAATTGCCTGAATTCATAGGTGACTGGGAGCAGGCACCCTCAAGAAAAGACAAGAAGAAGAAGAAGGAGGAGGAGACACCCAAGAAGACTAAAAAATCAAAAAAGTCTGAATTGATGAACGACGCCAAAGATAAGGATCAGGATAAAATTGAGATCAAAGATAAGGTTGCCAAGGAGACTCAGAATAAAGAGTTGAAAGAAAAAAATGAGAAGGAAATAATTTTGGAGTCAGTGAATAACGAGATCGCAAATGAACCCGAGGTCGCAGTGATAAGGGAGGAGATAAAGAAGGTAATGCTTTATTCTTAACGCCACTTTACATTTGAAATGAAGCAATAAATAAATGGATTGTATCATGAATTAGGTTGAGAAATCCGAGAAAGCTGAGAAGGAAGATAAGAAGAGTGCCAAATCAAAGAAAGGAAAGAAAATCATTGATGAAAATAATGTGCCACCTACTGAGAAGAAAAATATTGAGAAAATAACTCAAAACATTGAAGAGGTTAAGAAGAGTGAGCCTGAGGTGCAAAAGGCTGAGCCAGTTGCTGAGAAGAAAGCAGTGTTCGATGAATTGGGAGGTAAATTGATGGTCTTGGATCAATTGATTCTTCGTTCATTCTGCCACGAGAACTCCATCAGAGTTGTGAAAAAAATTCAGGGTCCCTCTACACTTAGAAATATGTCCCATCATTTTTTTTTTAATAATTTTCTACGAAGATTTTTTTTTCTTTTGAATATAATATGTTTCTTTAAGGACCACGAAGAGATTTTCCTGATTAGAAAAAACAATTAATGTTTTTAACCCTTATGAATAATTGAATGTATATTTCATAATGATGTTTGTACTCAAACTTTGCGGTCTCTCCTCAATTTTCGAGGAGAATATTGTCGAATTTTGAATACAACTTTTGGGTTATTTTTAGCCAAAACAATTTGAAAAATTACTCTAAATTTATACTTTCACGGTTTTGGGTAATGTTGATTTTCATTTTAAAAAATGACAAGGCATTGTATATGCACTCCATTCATATGCTCGAGAACCAACTCTACCCATTAATTATTAATTATCATAAATTTCTATTTCAGACACCTGGACAGAAGCTAAACCCCAGAAGAAGAGTAAAAAGAAGGCACGAAAGGACAACTGAGAGCCCACCGCAAAACAAACTGAATTAAGATTATTTTTGCCACAAAAATAATACTAAAAAAACCAACAAGACAGAAGATCACGAGTTTCCATTCAGAGTGGAATCCCGGTGGAATTTACTTAGCCTTGAGTGAAAAAAAAATATTCGACTCAGTTTGCCAACCATGGAGTGAGTCTATCATTTTTCCATGTACATAATACCTGGGTTTAATTTTTTTTAAGCCCATAGATTCCGTTCTCTAGTAATAACTTGCATTGTCCATGAAGTTCAGAATTGTTTTCATTTTCCAATCAGAACGAACAGCCAATGAATTTAATCATCCGATAAATCCATGTGCCAAGTTAATGGGCAATGTCGAGTCGAAGCGATAATCAAGCTCAAAAGTAAAAAGGGAAATTTTTCTTCTTCAAACTGGACAAATTTTAATAATTTCGTCCTTATTTTTGAGCAACTTAGATGCGCCAAATACATTCTCACAAATGAACAAGCTACGGGCCAATAATTGCAGAGCAATTGTATAGAATTTTTTAAAGATTCACTTCGCTTGTGTTCCATTTGTAATAGATTTCTGTAGTGAAGTGGTAAAATGAGGTAAGTTAAGCTACCTCTAGGATCGGTTTTTGATGGATATCTCAGAAGTGAGGAAAGTTGGGGTAAATTTCATATAAAACTTTTCGTAGAGATGATTAAGTTCTAGAGAAAAGTTCGTATGAGGATTGTCCCAATTCCCATACATTCTGAGATTTTCATCAAAAACCGGGTAACCACAAATGCATTTTCCTCGTTTCACCATCTCGCTACTCATTTAGTTTTTGATTTTCCATTCACTCAATTTTTCGTATGATAAAAAATGACTGCTTGTAAAATAGTGACCCGTAGTTGTGGAATTAATAATAAAAAAGAAGAAATAAAACACATTGTATTTTAGTATGAGAGAATAAAGAATCGATACCCTTATGACAACTCGTGATAGTTTCTAATGCGGGTATCGATGCACTATCAATGCATTACTGAAAGAAAATATTTTTTTTGAGGATGAGTAGTTGTGGTGTACCATTAATGGGCTGCTATTTTATCACGTAAATTAATTAGAATTAAGTATGATAAGAGAAAATACTGTGAGCATTGGATTGCACATTGAAAAATCATATTTTATGTATAAATATGAGATGAAAAAAAAACAAACAACTCACTTATGTTAGAGGTGAAGGTAGTGCAAAAGTGTGATAGGTGTACCTAAAATTATCCATGTCAAACAATTTTCGTTTTGTTCTAAGGCGAGTCTACTGTGAAATGCGAAGCTTTTGGCATAGTTTGGGAGTGATCGATTTTTCATGTGTTGAAGTACAGTTTTTATTTTCATATTTTTTAAGAATATCTCGAAACTCGCGGGAGATAGCGAAGGAGGTATAGAGGCTTATTTTGTAGGGAAAAGTGAGCTCTACGAAAAGTATGCCTAGAAGTTTTTTGAAATTTCCCTCTAGATTACGAGATATTCAGCAAGTGGTAAGTGGTAAGCCACTCAGGTAGAGAAAAATATTTTAATGGTTTGACAATTCAGCTGGATAACATGCGATAATAAGTAAAAATGAAGAATTGTAAAAAAATATTGTTGATCCAAAGTTTACTCAGTTTTTGAGCTATGATTTTTTTTTCAAAAAGCTTAAAAGTGCAGTTCAGCAATTACAAGTTACTCTTATTCGACTCTAATTCTGAATGGTACATTTTTTTAAAAATAATAATTGGCTCAATTTGTTCAACAAAAAATTAAGTAATGGAGTAAAATCATACAATGCGAAGTTTTGTGAAAATATGGTACAGAAAAAAGTTAAAAAAAACTAACAAAAATGGTCTCTCAAAAATTCAGTAATGGACTAAGAAACAATCATCAATTTTTCGTTTATACACTTTTTGTTCCTATATTTATTTGATCGAGTTTCAACATACGATAGATGCCAATATCACAGGAGGCTCACCTTAATCGCAAACAATTCTCGTATTTACATCACAAGATTGTTGCTCTAATTTTACAATCGTCTCTTCATCACTCTGGTAATACGTTGAGGGAAAATTGAACTAAAAAAAATCTTTTTATTTCGTAAAAACGAAATTGAAAAGCTATATCTATTTCCAATGTCCTAGGAATTTTTAAAATACACGAATAAATATTGAGAGCACAAAAAATCATTTCGTATACACAATATCAAAACTTGGATATTTTGAAAATTTCGAATATCATCAAAAATTGAGCAAACAAATCACTAATAAAACATTTAGAAAATAAAACCGTTCATCTTCGGTTTGAATTTTCTCTCAACATGAATAAGCAAAAAATACGAATTTGATTTTCTGAGTAATAGTAAAAATAGTACTTAAGACATGCCAGAAGAAAAACAAAAAAAAAATGTTATTAATTAACCGAGAATGAAGAGAGACAGAGAACTGATGTGTGATTTCGTTGATGTGACATTTTTTTCCAATTATTTCGGATTTAGACTATTTTTATAAAGAGAAGAGAGGGAGAGAGAGAGCGAGGGAGAGAGAAAATATGAGAGATATTGATATTTCAAATTCAACGATATATTTAACAAATCGACAGGGTTTTCAATTAAATTGGGCCTGGATACGATGTATGTTGTTAGATAAGGAGAGGAAATGGAACGTCATATTTTGAATAATAACATTTGTAAATAAACTTAATGTATAACGGGGTAATAAGTGCTGATAATAATGGGTATGAAATTCAATTGCTGGTACTTGTGTAATTTGCCAATGAATCGCGGCCTAAATCCGTGACGCTTGTGTTGTTTATTTCGACCCCTCAGGATGTGAAAAAATATTGCGTTCTAAGAATTCTAGACTTGAAAAGAAATTAATGAAATTACAGGGCAAATGAATAATTGCCAAAATGATGAAATAGTCCTGTTGTATGACTCAGGATTAAAATAAAAGCTAAGAAAAAATTTAAAAAAAAAGGCCGACATTAAAGTAGAATAATTGTCCTATAATTGTTGTTGTAATTCTATAAATATTATATTTGTATATATGATAATTATATATAAATATTATATTTGTGTACGATGCTTCATTATTTTTTAGGCTTCAATCTAGATGGCTGGGTAGAGTGGCGTATATAGATAAATTCAATGGTTTTAAATAAAAGAACTATTATATATTTTTCCAGCATTTACACACTGGTCCATTTTTTGTGCTCATCGAATAAAGTTATTTTTTGGGTTACTGTGGCGAATAAAAATAATGTGACGTTGAAATCAAAAGTTTGGTTGTATGCTTATATTGTTTATTTGGTTGGGACCACCTGAGGAACTTACAATGAAATAAATAAGGAAGACATTGAGCAGAGTATTTGTTTATTGTGGAATATTTGCCTTTTCTGTATTTCCGCTAGCTTTAATTATTTATGTGTTTATGCACCTCCGCCGGGCCTGTCTTTTCTTCACCGATATTTTCCGTAAACGGTTCTACCCTGAACACTTCTGCTTAAACAAATTGTGGGAGAAATTAATTCTAAAAGTATTTGTTTATTTTTTTAAATTTATTTTTCTTGTTTTTCTGCCGATTGTTAATTTTTTAACAGAGAAATTTTTTAATTATGCAAACTGCATTGTTAATTTTTTTTCTTGGTTCTTTTTGAATTTTTGGCAAAGATAGTGAAGTCTTATAATTTATTTGAGAGAATGCATGATTGTTTAAATGGTTAAATCACGCGTTTTTTTATATTGAAAATTATAGTTGTTATAATTTCTTTGGAAGAATTAAAAATAGTCGAAAATTAGGAAATGAATTTTATGAAACAAAGTTTTAGAAAAGTAAAGAAAATTGAAGAATAATGATTGATGATGAGATGTAAAAACGTAATTTGACCTCGTCCATTTCATTAACAGTAAAAGAAATAGTAGAAAAAATATGAAAAGTAGCTGAATGAGTGAACATCCTTAAAAACTGACTTATTCTGCCTTTGGTCTTCATTTGCACTCGTATTCTTTGAGCCTTTGCTCTCATCCTCTCTGGATTTTCCGCTAGTCACTAATCTCGCACTTTTGTGTGGTGGCATACTGGCTTAATTCCCATACAACTCCTGTTTTTTTTATGCCCCATTTTCTCCCTGCCTACGTTTTTTTCCAGGCCGAAATTTACATGTAGTTTCTTTTTGAGCTCATCTAAATAATAATCGTTGTTTCGTATGGTACTGAATTCGATTTAAATTTAGGAATTAACTGGAGTTGTAAATTCCAGAAGTCTATACAGACACAATTTCACACGAAATTTTGCTGCATGCCGAATTGGTTCTTTATGCAGCTAGTTAGAAGATTGGATTTTGTAGGATTGTGCCTTTCAGCCCAGGCATTAGTGAGCAGGACAATTACCAATTTCTAAGTAGCAAAATCTAATGTAGTCTAGACGAAATTCTCATTGGGAAAATCGACGGAAAGACCCTGTCTACTCCTGGGGAACTTGTAGTGACGTCAATGGAAGTTCATAGCTAAATACGTAGTTTTGCGTATTTGAGACGCAACAATCGTTGTTCATTATGCTGAATAAAAAGATAATTGTGCATGATAATTTATGCGCGACAGAAGTGAAACTGGAATAGAATTGAGATTACGTACGTTTCATTTTAATGTTATGGAATTTTCACTCCTAGATTTTTAAATAATTTGGAGTGCATGAGATTGAAGCATTTAATTGACGTATCGGAGACCCAGGAATGGCAAACTGAATTTACAAATCGGGAAGTTTGGTTTGTGTTCTCAACGGGGATACACATCCTTTTATGCCACTAGTTTCTTATCAAATTAACATCCGCGAAGGGGAGAGGGGGGGGGGGGTTCAATGCGAACACTAATAATATCGTTTATATAGTTTAAAAAATCGAATTGTGGGGAAAAAATAGAAAGCCTTGATTCACTTAATTGAATAACAGTTTATTGAAAAAAATCGTCATCTTTTCTATGATTAAATCCTGCTACGGGTGGACTACATATAGAATATATCTATTTCGGCGACAGATGAGTTTTTTTCGAGTGCTTACTGCACTTTCGCCTAAATTTCTTCACCTTCGAGCCCGACTCATTCTCCCGCTTGTCCTCATTTACACTTGCACCCTTTGAGCTTTCGTTTTTATCCTTTCTGGATTTTCTTCTCGTCACTAATCTTGCACTTTTGCGGGCTGGTACGCTGACTTTAATTCTCATGCTACTCTTCTTCTTTTTCTTCCGTTTACCTTTGTTCATGCCAGCGATAATGGCAGCTGTGTCCTCGGAGACTTTGATCTTCTGCTGTTGGGGTACAACGGTGACACGAGTGAATGAATCGTACATTATGTCACCGCATGTTTCACCAAAACAATACTCCTCACCGCACTCGCCACATATTTTAACGCTGCTTTCTATTATTCCTGCTCGATTTTTACTCCGACGTATTGGACTGACGCATGTGCGACGATCTTTTGCCAGAGTTTTCAGCTCTAGTTTTCCCATTTCCACCTAAAATAAATGTATCAATAGATTTTTTTTGTTTATTTATCTATTTATTTTTAAAATTTAATTTAATTCAAATAAATAAATTTGTTATTTATTTATTTAAAGCATTGAGACCTCCCGGCCTATTCGGCTAATCTTTTAATAGAATAAACTTTAATTTAATCAATTGTGTTAATTCAAGAAAATTTTAGGGAGTTAGGGAAGCTTGAGTTATAGTTAAACCTAAGCCAAATTACCAATCGAGAGAACATGTCCTCATCCGCTCTCAGTTTAGGCCTCAGAGGAGTCAGCATCCGCCAATCAATAGCCACTCGCTGCAGTTCTTGAAGATCCAAACTCCTCATATCCGGTGGAATGGGATCACCATATCCCCACTCCCTGTCCATCAATTTCAACTCTTTCTTCGTGGTCTTCCACGAAAAGTCTTTATCCCTAACTTTGACGTCATCGCGTTTTACCTAAAAAAACATTGAGATTGCTAGAACGAACCCTGCTAAAGTCGCCCAATGAATACCTCTCCGATTTTGTTTTTCTTTGGTTACTATTCAACAGGTAGTTTTTCCTTGGAAAATCTATAAATTCCAACAACAAAATAACGGAGCGGCACATCGCCGCCCGATGCGACTGACGGAATACAGTGAAAATGTATTCTATTCGTATATGTGCCAATTAGTGCAACTCATTTCAAGTCCTTCATTTCAGAAACATTGGGCGGCATGGCGCTCACCATGCGAGTAAACTTAGGTGGGAAAGGCCCGAGTTCAAGAGGGCTGATTTTCTCCGTGACTTCAAGGAAAGAAAAAAATGGATAACACAGAAGATGTACCTTCTCCGGCTTTATCTTATACTCTGGGCAGCGCTCCTTTAGACGACGAAATTCCTCCTGCGAATTACAAGTGGCTTTACTCAAGTCGGGAATTAAATTGCCATCCCTCTTGTCATCCCTCAGTAAATCGTCCAGTTGAAAAGCCATTATATTCAGTTAATTTGCTCTGTAAAATTGAGAAAACCTTGCTAACTCCTCTTCTACTTTTCTCCATCAGAGTCTCTCGTTAATTATGTCTAATTAATCTCTCGAGCCCTCTCATGTATTTATCACCAGCGCTACTTGGCTATTGCCATCAATGGTAAATAAAAAATTGTACAGTTTGTACGAAAATTTTGAGTGTTAACAGCCCTTTGGTTAAAAATAATCCGTGTTTGGAGATACCAAACAGCGCTCCGTGTCCCACTCCTGCTTCTTGAACAATAGTCCCTGAAAATATGAGGATTTTCTATTTAAACGGAAAAAGGCGTGTTGTGAATTCTCATACACCCCAAAAGAAACTTTGTAATGAATACAGTATTATAATTTCCCCACTCCCGACCAAGGAACACTGGGTCCAAGGGGATGAATGACCAATTTGTGAGAATGGAACGAAGCATGGTCCTCTTTCCTCTTCGAGCATTATAGATAAGTAGACTTATTTTCCTAGAGAATTAATATCCATTATTGATTGATGCAGTGATTTATAGTTTTAGTGACATTGACGTAAATTCGTCACGTATTCGTTTTCATATTATAAATTTACTCTAATTCTTACATAAGTAAAAATCATGAATTTTTGATGAATGCAATCGATTGTTATATGACATAAACCCGAACGGTTAATTTTGATTGGAAGTAAAAGAAATATAGTTGTATACCCCAATTTTCAAGAAGAATGCTTATTGTGTTAACGAAATATAGAACTTGAAATTTTACAACTTCTGTTTTCGAGGAGCATACTGCCTTAACAGTCTTAATGGATTATTCACAACTCTCTGTAATAAACTTTCGAAACGCTTAAGCTGAGGCCCAATCAGCGTTCTCACAGAAGACTAAGTTGCTCGAGAACGTTGAATCAACCTTCTGGAATTGTTTTTAAATCCTGGAGCAAGTGCTTTTGGGGTGCTGAGAGCTCGTATTTATGTGATTTTGGGGTGAAGTTTGTTCTTACGTTTCGCAGTGCAGTGAGCTGAGACAAAATTTCCTCACCACACCAAAGATCCAATTTCCGTGGAGATTCCACTATGTCTTCTTCGTTTTGACAATCACGGTTACCACGCGAACTGTCAACAACTTTATTGTCCATAATTTGGACATTTATTCTTCCGTGCTCATCGATTCTCAATGGCACTACGGAATTCAAGCTGTCCATGGAAAGATCTGCATCGTAATGCTCCAATTTTACTTTTCGCCTAGTGGAATTACGTGGCTTGGACTTGCTGTTCATGGATTTTCGGCGGCTGGGAGATGGAGTCCTGGTCAGCAAAGAAATGAAAAAAAATATATTTCTTTTGGTCGTTCCCAATTATCGATTTTTTTTAAATTTCTAAATGGATTTTTTCAAGTGTCATTAATTTTGGAAAAATTCTAATTTTCTCGAAACTTTTCACATGTTTCCAATTTTCAACATTTTTTGGGTTCATGAATTGTTCGGAATTTCGGTAATTATAGAATCTTAATCACTCGTTTTCAGTTTTTGCAGCCTTTTAACATTTGTGTGGAGGGTGGGTTTCGAAAGATGCAAGATCCTTCCAGAAAAGTTTCCTCAAAATGTTTTACATTTTGATTGTTGAAAAAAATGTAGAGCGAATATCATTAATCACCTCGAACGCTCATCACTTGACTCAACGCGACGTCTCCTCAGCCTCAACCGTCTCTGATAGTGGGGATCCTTCTCGCTCTGTGTGCGATAGCGCGTGCCGGGCCTGGGCAAAGCTTTAATCACTTTTAAATCGATGGAAATCCTCACCGGTTTTCTATCGTCAATAACACCGGATTGGGGGGATTCATTGGTGATTGTACGTACCTATTGGCATTCCACCGAGGGCGAGCGTCAAGACTCGCTCGTGGTTGGGATTTAGATCGAGAATTTTTGTCGTCGGTCGAGCCAGTACTGGTGGATCTGCAAACAAAAAAAAAAACGAAAATGATTCCGCTCAATAAATACTTTGAGCAGATGTTTGAAGCTCGAAATATCACAAAGATTCAGTGTTACAGCAAACTTGAAAACCACTTTGCTACTTCAGCCTATTCATAATTACTTGTCAATATCTCTCCGGTTGCCATTAACAACTTCCTTCGTCTCCTTGCAGTGCTCCCTTCGCTCTTCCGCCTCGGTCTCTCCATCCGTCTGCGTCCCAAAGTCCCTCCCTGAGTGGCCCCGATATTTACTCGGTGTCAACAATCTATTCTCACTTCTCCTTGGTGAGCACGTGGCCATTGAGCGGCTCTGCAACTTGGGACTGCCCAGAGTCTTCACAATAGCACTGATGCCCGAATTAATCATGGAATTATTTTTGTCCCTGGAATTTTTTTTTGTGATATTGTTCAAATAAAAATGTACACGTGTGAAAAAAATGATGAATTTTTTCCTTTCCTTTCATTTATTTAACGAGATTAAAAAAATTTAATCTCGTGTTTGCAAACGTGATGGAACAATTGTGAGAATGGAACAATTTTATGGGGTTGGGCAACGGGTATCTTATGGGGCTGAAAGTGCCATGCCAAAATGCCAAAAACAAAAATTAGATGTGAAACTTTATAAGATGGAAACATTGCCATCCGAGTTCCGAGAGGCGGCGCCGTGCTCATTATGCGAGTGCTATGGGTCAATATTGCAAAATACAGTTCGTTAAATACCTGGGACTTGAGTTGACGATGAGATTGAGTAACTGGAGATTTGCACCACTTAGAAATTCCGAATCGTCAAGTCTTCCCGTCAATACAATGGCGACTTCCTTGTTGACCGGAAGTCGCAGATGATTTTCCCTAATTTCTTCAGTAACTTTATCACACTTGTCCTGGGCCTTTTCCTCGCTATCTAACTGTTTTTTTGGAACATTATTCATCGTGTGGGGATCAGTCTTATTTTGTAAGACTTGTTCGGCTGAAGTTTCATTAGTATTTATAGTTTCACTAGTTTCAGGGGCATTGAACTTGCTAACGTCACTGCAATCCTCCCGTTGACGCTTTTGACGTCTCTCTTCTCTGGCTATTCTCTCAGCAGTTTCGAGAATTTCCCGCATGGCTATTTCCTTCTTGAGTTTAGCATCTTCCTTTTCCTTCAGCCGCCTCTGCTCCTCCTCGAACCTACGAATTTTCAGTTGAAGTAGTACACGTAAAAAATATACTTGAGTTTAATTATACAAATAAGAACATCTTGATATCTCAATAGGGAAGTTGCAGCGCAGATTCACGTAATAACACCATCAGCAGATTTATTACAAACTATTTCACGCGAAATTCATGGTAATTCTGCTTCAATATTAGGAAATTTAAAAAATAATTGTTTTGAATATTTGATAATTGAAAAAAAAACGAAAAAAAGTATTTTTCATCAGAGGACACTATATAATTTAAGAATTTTTTTTTACCTCTAATTTCATTTGAACATTAGTCTCAGACTAGGATGGGGCAAAACGGATTGCCAAGAGTATGCAAATGATTTTTTCATGCTCCTTCTATAACTATCATGTCGTTTAAACAGTCTTAAGACAAACTGAAAAACTTTCTAATTTCGGAACGATATCCCTTTAGGTAGGTCATAAAATTTTGAGAGTAAGACTTTAATGAAAATGATTATGAAACTTACCTCTCCTTTTCTCTATCTCTCTCGCGCTTTATTCTCTCCTCCTCTTCGCGCTCCTCCCGTAATTTCCGCTCGCGTTCCTCCCGTCGTTTTCTATCCTTCTCCTCCAACTGCTGTTTTATTGCATTCTGGAGTTCTAATGCCTTCTGCCGTTTTGCCTCGCGCTCTTGGAGTATATGTGCATCGACGGGTATATTTTGACCTCGCAAATACGTCTTGGAGTCAGACCCTGTGGAGCCTGTCGTTGAGCTGTCTGGACTGCTGGCACTGTCGTGATTTATCACCAGAATCTGGGCAAATTTTTGCATGAGAAGAACCCGTTTTCCGGATAGAAACAAAAAAATATTCGACATTTTTTGGCGCGGCAGAATCCTTACAACAAAATTTTTATCATCATTTTACTCAGGGATTACGTCGCGAAAGGCAATTTTTCCCTGACTTTGCTGGTAATTGTTGATGCACTTTTTTCTGGGCACTTCGTAAGTTGTTAATTGACCATTATCAGTTAATTAGAAAAGTTAAGGGTACCTGGCTCGTCTGATCCATTCTCGAGAGTCCGCGCTCCAGCCATGAGGGTGGCGGTGGGTCTGAATGATTACCTTGGTTCCAAACACTACCCCATCTGGGTCGATTGAGCTCACTGAGACGCGTCGTCGAGAAGCGTCTCGATGATGGTAACGATGTGTCTGACGTCTCGGAGTAAGGATTTGGCCACAGCCGAGATGGGTCGTTATCCACAAGAGATTTATCGAGTGGCAATAATCCTGCAATCAATCAGACGTTTATGGTAATTTTCCAGTAATCTGACGTGAGCAAGCCCATGGATTCAATTTCGGTGGGTGGGTATATTCAGCGAGAAATTGTCTCGTAACTGTCAGGGTTATTTGTTGACATTCTCAACCAATGTCAGCGACTTGTGAACATTTTTTTTCCTGAATTTTTAAAAACAGCTTCGATACCATGTGACTCGTTAATACATGCCAGTCATTGTCAGAAAGTGACTTGTTGCACAAGCCTGTTGACAGTTGTATCAACAAATTCTGTTAATAACCACCCGATAATCATTGCTCGTGTCATTGTCCACATCAATAATTATAAGATGCCACAAATGGTCTTCGTATCAATTAGTTCTGGACACATGTGTTATACACATATAATCTATATTGACGAGTCTTAATTTTAACAAAAATGTTCTTCGAGAATTAATGTTTGTAGCAACTATTAGATATTATTGTATTAATTTAGAACCGTTTTTAACCAGTTTAGTTTAATTTTTTAATTGTTATTTTTTCAATTGTAGAAATTTCGGAGTAATAAAGGCAACCCCTGAAGAGGCTTTCCTAGGAGAGCGAAACGTTGGGTTTCATCGACCAAAAATCTCCTTCTATTTCTGTTTATTTATTTAAAATTGCTGCGACCGCTTAGGCCACTCGACACCATCTCTTACGATTGAATTGAAATCGGTCAAAAAACTCATTTCTATTGAAACCAGTTAAAAAACCATAGCTAATAGAGGGATTTTACTCGACAAATATGTTCCTCCAATCAATTTTAGTTTAGACTTTTTTTTTAGTGTAAATGTATAGGATTGAGGAATACACACTTTTGCCGTCGGTCATCGGAAAAACTCGCGGTGGGTCAATCGAGTCACTTGCATATCCGGATGTCTCTCCCTCGCGTTCTTCGTAGCCGTTGCGCTGAGTTGGGGGGTTACGGTCGGATTCGCGGTGCCTCTGACGTGGGTAATTCGCGTAGCGTGAGCCCTCCACCTCGAGTCCTGGAAGTTCCTGAAAAGTTGGAAAATTTCCGAGGTGCTAGTGCACTATAAACACTATATCACACTCTTGCGTGACAGGGATTAGTACACACTACTCGCCTATCACATTTCTCTTGTTTATGTACACGCTAGATGGGTTTGCCACATGTTATGCAAAGACTGAGAGTATTAGTGTGATTAAGCGGATTCTTCAAGTTTTTCTGAAAATTCGGGACCTGTTTTCAAGGGATTTTCAGTTTTCTCGATGTTTCACATCATCCGACACGATTTTAGAGAAGTGTCTGTGTGTGTGTGTGTGGTCAAAATTTTGTTTAACGTTTCCGGCGGGACCACTGGACCGTTTTATCTTTTTTCGAAAAACCGATTCTTTCAATTGTTCTCAACAAATTGAATTATTTATATGGCTTCATCGTAAGAACGAAGAGATACGACAAGAAGTGTCAAAGAAAGTTGTTCTCCACATGAAAATACCCATTGAGATCGGGAAGTTATTGGTTCGAGCCCTAGAGCAGCACCCTCTCATCCTGTTCATTTCCGTCGAATTTCTTAACTTTATTTCTATGAAATTTTTAAGTCGAGTGGAAACTTATTAAGTAGTACAAATCAATGCAGCCGATTACGGTTATATGAAAATGGCGAGATGGGATGGCGAATGGGTGATGCTGATAACCACCATACTCTAAGTCAAACCCCATTTCAAATCGTACGTTACCATTAATCCAATTTACTCTATTCCATAATGACTTGAAATGTCTCAAATTTCCATCACCAATGTAAATGATTCCTTAGTGAAAATGGTAAATTAACAATTCCGATATGTATCCCTGGAATATCATGAATAAATGAATACAATAATCATCAATTCCATGTGGGTCATCATGAAAAGTAAATTCCGCGACGGAGCGAAATGGTACGAGGGGCTGAGGAGTCTCGCGTGTCTAACGTGTGTATAATACCACCAAGGGTGTGTTTCCCCCGATGTTTCATGGGTAACGATCCCCTTTGCCGTGTTCCAAGCCCTCGCCCACCCCTTGGACATAAGAAGTTATTCCCGTCGTATCATGGAGGTTCGTTGAACCGTTTGGAATGGTAAAGGAATCGATATTTTGTGCCAATGTGTGCAGCCGTGCGTGAGGGCACCCTTTGCGGTGGGAGGTGAAAAAGAAACGACAGAAATACTGGGATTGACTCAGGAGTTATTGCCTCTTGTTCTCATTTCGACCTCGTCCATCATTTCTTGGGAAAAACGAATGGCCGTGCTCCATGCATCTGTATATTGAGAAAAAAACGATTTTGAATTTGAGAATTTGGTGATACGTGCTTGGAAAATTTGGCAATTCCCAATTTGGGAATGCTTTGACTTTTGATTGGTGAATCGTTTCCTTAATTTAAGAATCCGCTGTTTCGTGGCATATTTACATAATTTTTTAATCGCAGAATCAGCTCGTTCTTGAATAAAAAATCACGTGACTTATGTTAAGAATTATCTTTGTGATTTCAGGATTATTTGGTTCCAGGATTAAGAGTCACCTAATTACTCTTTCAAGACATCTCTGATAAGGGAATCGATATTTTGCGGAGACGGGTGCGCCCTTTGCAGTGAGAGAGAGAGAAAAAGAAATGACGGACTTATGGGGATTGGCTCAGAGCTTATGTTGCCTGTTTTCATTGCAGTCTTTCCTATTACGTTCCTATCCTATCCTATAGTAAAAAGGAGAGGCGAAAGAAACTATCGATATATATCGAAATTATCGAAGAGCGTAAGACCGAAACCAACGCGACACCAGTGAGTGCGGCGGAAAGTAGAAATGCGCGTGCGCAGCACGCGCTGGTGGTCTCGTAGTAAAAAGGAGAGACGGAAGGAACTATCGATATATATCGAAATTATCGAAAACCGTAAGACCGAAACTAACGCCACACCAGTCAGTGTGGAGGAAAAAGGAAATGCGCGTGCGAAGTACGCGCCACCGGTCTCGTAGTAAAAAGGAGAGACGAAAGAAACTATCGATATATATCGAAATTATCGAAGAGCGTAAGACCGAAACCAACCAGTGAGTGCGGCGGAACGTAAAAATGCGCGTGCGCAGCACGCGCTAGTGGTCTCGTAGTAAAAAGGAGAGACGGAAGGAACTATCGATATATATCGAAATTATCGAAAACCGTAAGATCGAAACTAACGCCACACCAGTCAGTGTGGAGGAAACAGGAAATGCGCGTGCGAAGTATGCGCCACCGGTCTCGTAGTAAAAAGGAGAGACGAAAGAAACTATCGATATATATGGAAATGATCGAAAACCGTAAGACCAACACTGACGCGTCACCAGTCAGCACGGCGGAAAAAGGAAAGGCGCGTGCGAAGCACCCGCCACCGGGCTCGTATGGTGAAAGAACAAGATATCGTGTATTTGAGAATGCACACACAGATTATTATCGTGCCATGTTGGACCTAAAATCGCTTATGAGAACTGATTCTATCGAAAGTTAACAGAAATGGAATTCCATCGACTGCCAATGATCCATTGCAAACATGCTTAATCATCTGTTGGAAAGCTCTTATTTCGATCTCTCGAGGCCAACTCCAATTTTCCCTCTTGGTACCTGAGTTGAATAAACGTGATGCTGCTGCTGCGTTTCTTTCGTAAATATTGGAGGTAAACTGGGACTTCTCTTTCGCATTGGCCCCTGCAATTCCGTTCGCTCAAGAATATTGATCATACTGCCGCCCGTAGAAAAGTCTAAACTTTGAAGGCTCGTTGAACCGGTTTCCAAACTTCGGAGACTTGTCGTACTGCCGTAATGCCCCGATGCACGGAGGGGCTTGCGATTGCTTGATTCCCGTGACGAGAGTCTTGTACTAAAATGAAGGTAAAAAGCAGGAAGTGAAAATATAAACAGTCGTTGATTTTACAGAATTAGGGATGTAATGGAAGTAATTTGGTTTCGGAAGAAATACGTTGACAAATATTTTGATATGGGTACAACGAGCAACGGTTTTTTACTTAGGAACATTACCGTCATTACATTCAGACGTGAATAAATAAATAAATAAATAAATAAATAAATAAATAAATAAATATTTTTTATTTTATGAATGGAAATTGTTGTGTATTAGGTTCTATATGATACAAATTTCGAGCCTTTAATTTTGACATTTTTACTGCAATCGTCATTAGTCTTCGTAGCGTGTTCACTTGTCAACGAATCGAAAATAATTTTTTTTTTCAAGATACATGCAGTATCACGCGAGCAGCCCATTCAGATTAATACTCGAGTATATTATTATGATGTCCTAGATTTTATGAAACGTTTCGCGCGAAATCTTGGCACACTTAGAAAAAGAAATTATGAAAATAATTGGTGCACTGGGATGAATTGAAGGTGTAGCAAAGGTGTTACATTCGATTTTTTGCCTAGAGGTTTCAATTTCTGACAGAGAAAGGCAACAAAATTATGACTGTTATGGAGGTTCTGAGAACACGACTTTTCATCTGCTGACTTATTTGCGTCATATTTAGTGACATGTTAGGGTGATATACTTGAAGAAAAAACCTTGGAGGATTTTAGTTTTAATATTTTGTAAATGTTCAAAATTTCCTAAATTTTGAAACTTTCTGAAATTTTTCGCATTTTTTGAAATCTTTGAAATCTCAAAAATCAGTGAAATTTTTTGAACTTTCAAATAACTACGAAACCTTTTAAAATTTATAAATTTCGACCTGCTTTCTTCAACAACTTTCGCATCATCACAAATGATATTTTTCTGTGAACATTAAAACGAAGAATATTTTCAGGTTTCTTTGAGGCCTGCGATGGCTCGATCGGTTAAGCGACGTATTTGGACCCCCTTGTCCTGTAAACTGAAAATTTCCAGTTCACACGCGCCAAAGTAATTCACTTATAAGTGCTATTTTCACCAATACGTCGTAGACCTCCGTCGATGCCTTCGTCGTTGATGAGCCCTCAAAAATAGCATAAATATAGCGACGTTAAATAAAAAAAAAAAACTTAGCTTTCCACTACATCCTCAAAAAACGAAATCTCACCGAACGTTACGCCCAGATGTCGAGTTCTTTGTCGACTCCCAGTGAGTCAATCTCGCCATTTCCTCTAGAAAAACTTCAAATTGTAGTGACTGCAATCACTAAAAAAATTGCAATTATTTACCTTTCTCCCTAGCCCACTGTTGTTTCTTCTGTTCCACCAGCGACACTCGTTCCGTCATTATTAATTACCTCACAATGAAATTTCGCATGGACTGAGACACAAAAGAGGGGTAGCCATGAAAGAACTCGAGAGGCACAACCAAATATAGTTATAAATCCAAATGTTAAGCAATCACAAATGAAGAATTACATAATAGACACGGCAAAAAAATCTGATAAAAATTATTGATCATCTTTATAATTTTGTGATACTATTAACTTTTTTTTTTCATTCAGAGAATAAATACTAAATCAAAATCAGATTATGGTTTCTCATGAAAAAAACGGTCAATATGAGAAGAGAACTTGGGATATTTAATTATTGAATTTATGAATTGATTGCAATTCATAAATTCATAGAGGTGCGTGCAGGTGGGATTCGTAGGGGACGATTGTGAGGAAGGAGCACGAGGAGCACGGAAACGGAGGCCCCCTGGTTCTGGTTTTGCCTCGAGTTATAGACAGATAGATTGATAAGAGGAATGGATTGTAAAGTAGCGGCTAAGTTCAGGTTAAGAATGTATTATGTAAGTAAAATTTGACGGCAACGGAAGCCTTGGAAGTCCGTAAAAGGAATAAATATATTCAATGAATTGATTGCAATTGCAAAAAAAATTAGAGCAATTCCAAAACTGCATGTGAAAAATTTTAACCGTCCTGTTCGTTAGTTCTATCCAATTGGGCTAGTTTTTACCTTCGTCAGGACACGATCTGTTTTCAAAGAATGAAATTTGTTTTTCATTGCAGAATTATTTTAAAAACATTGAGAAGAAATTCAATTTTTATCAAATTTGTTTCGCCATGTAGTTGGAATAACATAATTTACGTTAATATTTTGATGTTTTTATTTTGAAAGATAGTTCTTATTTATTCAATTCTTCATCACAAGAATATTTATTTGTTACATTTTTTGTAATATGTACTCACAGTGTATGGTGAATCTCAGAGTTAATCAACTGTCCTTTCAGCAAATTCAACTTTGTGGGAATTCTGATCACGTATCACGAAAAATATCACTGCCGGATGCTGGAGTTACACTGTTCAAAAGCAAAAATGAAGTTTCATGGATAATTGGAATGGAATTTTCTGAAGGGTGATATTGATGTCGTTTCAACAGAAAATTGGCTCGAGTCTGCTGAGGTTTGGGTAAAAATCAAAGCCATGTGAGTTTTCAAGGATGGTAACACACGAATTGTGCAGATCATTTTTATTTGGATTTATTTTTATAATGATTGAAAACTGAAGTTTAGATATTGTAAAATTTCAAAAATTGCGAAAGTTCAAAAAATTTGAAAAAAATTGGAAAAAAATTGGAAAATTATAAAATCCAAGCAATTTGCTAAAGTGAAAAATCTAAAACGAATCTAAGTCAGAATAAAAATTAAAAATATTTGAAATAGAAACTTCCTAGTAGAAATAGTAAAAGATTCGGAAATTGCGATCATTGACAAATAGTCAAACACTTTAAATCTTTGAAAAATTTAGTGTTTGAACTTCACATTTTTTGAACGTCTGTAAAGAGAGAAAATTATAATTTGCACAATTTCCAGATTAAACCTATTTCAGAATAAATTTTCCGAATATAAAAGTCCCGAAAAAAATCTGGGAAGGATTGAAAAAAATAGGAACAGCTCTGGAAATTTAAAAAAAAAATAAAGATTGAAAAATTTCAAATAGAATGATTAAAATTCCGAAAATATAATTTCAAAAATTCTACAAATTTTAAGAACTTCAAAAACTCGAAACTTCCCAAAAGTTTTGACAACTTTAAATCACCTCAAGCAAATTACATTATTAATTTTTTTTCCAAAAACTTCGAAATTCCCAATATGTAAAAAAATGAAATTTCAAAATGTCTAATTTCACGTCTGAAAAAGAAAAAAATGATGGATTAATCAAAGCTAAAACACTTGAGTATGAAAGATGCTGATGCTATTGAAAAGTTCCAAAAAAAAATAGCAAAATGGAATACTCAACGATAGACTCAACTTGTCCGACGATTCTTAATTCTTTCCGTGACGGCGGTCGTCGACGGTCTACGGGAGACGAGGGTGAACCCTAAGGTGGCCGTAAGCTCCGTAAATTCGATCGCTTTTAGTTGCCATAACGACAATCGTAGAATCAACGGGGTTCCCTGGACACATTCAACTCGGACAGTTCTCATTTTCGCTGTCAGGGTTCAAATCGATAACCAAATCGATGGAATGGAGATGCCATCGGGATAATGACCCTCGGAGAGTTGTCACGGTCAATGTGCTCATACCGGACATTGGCTATGTCTCATTGCACACTATATGCAACTATGGTAGACACGCATATGTAAAGCCTCTACGAAGGGCACTCACCCCTACTGTTTGCATCACGTGGTTCGTTTGTCTATGCACTTCATAAGTATTGGAAATAAGCAGGCAGTAGGTGTAGGAGAATCCCATGGGAATTCTATAGGATTTCCAATAGAAATTCCTATAGAAATCCATATAGTTTTTTTCCAACAAAATTCCGATAAGGTTTCCTATATAATTGCCTATAATGTTTCCCATAGTGCTATAGCCTTTTCCATGGGAATTCTTGTGGAATATCCCATAAGGAACCCTAGGGGATTTTATATGGAATATTATGGATTTTCCATAGAAATTCCTGGAAGCTATCTCGTAAAAATTCCCACGGGATTTGAAGCCGCAATGTCTATATGATTTGACATGGGCATTCCTGTATAATCCACACCCACTCCCTTCCAGCCGACGCTTCAAACCCACACATCCTCAGAGTCAGTTCCAATTTCGCTGGAAATTCAGTCTACTTAATGTGGATGGTTGTTCATTTTTGTGGGCTGTTTACGTCATGATGACACGTGTATAGTGAGATGCGTGCGCCTGTGTGGGTGGGTGGGGAGGGGTGGGCTGAGTGGATGGGTTGGTTGTGTGTGTGGGTTGTGTGTGCGGGTTGGGTGGGTGGGTTGGTTGGGTGTGTGGGTTGTGTGTGCGGGTTGGGTGGGTGGGTTGGGTGGGTGGGTTGGGTGGGTGGGTTGGGTGGGTGGGTTGGGTGGGTGGGTTGGGTGGGTGGGTTGGGTGGGTGGGTTGGGTGGGTGGGTTGGTTGGTTGGGTGGGTTGGTTGGTTGGGTTGGTTGGTTGGTTGGGTTGGTTGGTTGGGTTGGTTGGGTTGGTTGGGTTGGTTGGGTTGGTTGGGTTGGTTGGGTTGGTTGGGTTGGTTGGGTTGGTTGGGTTGGTTGGTTGGGTTGGTTGGTTGGGTGGGTGGGTTGGTTGGGTTGGTTGGTTGGTTGGTTGAGTGGGTTGGGTGGGTTGGTTGGGTGGGCGTGTACTGAGTTTAAGCTCAACTCTGTTGACAGTAAAAAAAAATACTAGACTTCCTGGAAAGGAAAATCATCTACAAAAATATTCTGCAGATTTTTCCGGAAACCTAATGGTTAATGGAATAATTCCGTAGATGAGTCCGTGATTTTCGTGGCATTTAATGCCGATCGAATAATTGGAAATTCAGATAAATGTTTATAATTCCCAATTTCCATCGGAAAAATTAAAGGTTTCAAAAAAAAAATAATAAATAAATAAAAAAAATTGAAGGTTCTTCTATGGTTTTGAATGTATTTGATACTACCCATTTTTCCTGATCAATAAAATCTTCGTTGAGCCATGTGAGTGTTTCCATTTTACGGCGAGAGCCCTTTTCGTAAAAAAAATTGACGAGAAATTATTTTTTATAGCCACTCTTTATGTTTGCTCGCTCGGTAGTTGGTATTTGTCCGATGCTGAAGTCGTAAAAATAAAAATTACTGCAGGAAAGCCCTATCCAGACTGTTGTCACAAAGTTTTGATGAAGAACCCTGTAAGAGGAGTGTATGTAGGAAATATAGTGCTTCGGCTTTTTTTTTCCTTGGAAAATAGAAGCAAGCACACGCCTCTCGACTATTCCCATTGAACAGGCCAATTTCATGTGTGTAATTTTATATTTTATGCAGCGGGAAAGTACTAACATAGAGTTTATTGACTATTTATTTCTTATTTGTATCCTTCCGAATGGTAATATCTGCCAAAGTAGTATGGTCGGCAGAATAGCACAGTGGACTTCCGGTAACTCTCCACCGGATTATCGAAATTGGTATTCGATTGGTAATAGAAAAATTAAACTTTATATTCAATTAAATTGGCAAAGTGTTGGAAATTTGAGTTGAGAGAATTCAAATCCAAAAATTCGGAAAATTCAAATGAGGACTCTTTTCATTTTTAAATCGGGCATCTTTTTCTTCTGTGATTAAAAAAAATCGGAAACTGTAGTTTTTTCCTTTTTCAAAATTCGATAAATTTCGGGGGGAAAAAATACAAATTTTGGCTGGAAAATAAAAAAAATCGAGATTTTTGAAAATTGGAATATTTTGTAGTGTTCAAAATTTGAAAACTCAACCAAAAGCACCAAAATTGAACATCGTAAAAATAATCGATGGAATTATGTCTTTAATTATGAATTTCTCCAATTTGAAATTTTTAAAATTTTTTACGTGTTCACAAGTTGAAAAAAAATCATTTAATGTAAAAATTCGACAACTTTCAAAAGTTTCGACGTTCGGGAATTCAGGAGCTTAACCGAGATTATATCTCGGACGTATTCGACTACCGCTCTGTGTTCGCTTTTTCCGTAGTTGCCTCAGCCGGCGATTTTCGTATGGATAAAAGATTAGAAGTAGCATTAGTAGGCTTGATAAGCTTTCGTGCGACCAACAGGGGTTGGTATTTGAAAAAAAATCAAAAATTAAAAAAACCATAAAAATAAAAAAAAATGGAAAAAATGAAGAACCTCAAAATTTAGAAATTTCGGATATTTAAAAAAATTTGTAAATCTAAAAAAATCCGCAGAACTAAAAAATTTCAAATATAAAAAAAAAATTATAAAATAAAATATAAAAATAAAAAAAAATAAAAAACGTCAAAGCTTGAAAAATTCGAAAGCTCGACGAAAGCTTACGTCTCAACCTTCCCGTCTGTCGCGCTCCGCTCGCACTTTTTTCCCTAGTTAGCTCAGCGGGCTTTCGTCTGGATGAAAGATCAGAAAGAGCATTAGTAAGCTTTACAAGCTCTCGTGTCTGCGTCGGCGGCTCAAATGCGGCCACCCTTCTCTCTTTCCAAACGTCGCGTTAAACGCGTTGCGGGAGCTTGCGGCAAAAGCTCCCCAGTCTCTGGTTGGGTCAGTATGCGATCGTGCGTTGACCCGATGTGAATGAGTTTTGCCAGCGAACGGCCTTTTCAAAGTTCAAACGAGCCCATCAAAAACTTTTGTTCTGAGGATTAATTGTTCCAGTGGTTAGTACGCACGGAATGCTTTTTGATAAACAATACTTTTTGCCCGGTGAAAATTTATTCCCTTTGTTGTACATAAAAGCATGCATGACTGCCGGATACATGCGATTGGAAAATATTTTCGTTCGTAAAAAAAAGCTCTACCCCTATTTCATTCGTGATTATTAGTTATAAAGTTTTTCGTTTACGTGATTCCGGAAATTGAGGACATGGTATACACTTAGTTCTATAATTATTTTCCTTATTTTAGTAATTGCTATTGAATTTTCAGAAACACACAAAAAAATGACGACACAGTTCCAGACCTGAATAATTTTAGTCTACACTTTTTTTCATTTTTGAAACGTCATTGCGAAATTATTTTTGGATCTAAAAAAAATTAATGTTTTTTGGTTTTTTTCAGGAATTATAGTTTTTTTTTATGTGTTTTTGATAATCAAAAATCCGAAATTTGAAGGTTTCTAAGGTGAAAAAGGAACAGATGGAAGATACCGGAAGTACAAATTTTTCAAATATATTTTTGCATATGATGACCGAATTACAATTTTTTGTAAATGAAAAATGAAAAGCGCACATCTTGTAATCTACGCAACGAAAACTTTTCAGCCATTATATGTCATACACAATATCTTTTTATATGTTCAATGTGATTCGAAGTAGCTTATACCGGTTTCGAAACTTTTTCCCGCCCGCTGAGACAAGTACGTTCAAAGTACCACGTATGCATTGGTCGTCAGGAAGACTTACCAAATTTCCTTATACAAACATTTTTTCATATAAAATTTTTTTGTATATATATATGAATGCGTTATATATGAAGCATGAAGGGAATACAATTTCTGCAAAATATCATGGGAATATAATCCAAGACAATCGAGATGTAATTTCCTGTTTACAGATTTTGACACAATTTTCATTTTTGTATCTCACATTTTTATAATAACAATAATAATAATAATGATAAATAATTTTTCGTTGTAAAAAATTGTAATTTAGTAGAGCTATTTTTCAGAAATTCATTGTGAATCTTCGAGCTTCATATTTTTGGAAATTCAAATTTTGGATTTGCGAGAAATGAAAAAAAAATTTAGTAGAAAAATTTGATTCCCAAGGAGAAACCATGCAAGGGACATTTCTTTCACTTTTTTTGTCGAAAGATTTCTTATCAATTTTTTTCACAATTTTCCTCACACCTTCTTTCCAAGTAATCGATAATAAGATAATACATTTTTTCAATTAGTTCACAGTTTTTTTAATGATACAGATGATAACGCAGGGTTTCGCTATGCTGCAACGTCGTTATAAAAGTTCATGTATAAGACGAAATTTCGATTGTTGAAAAACAAGACGTTTTTCGATAATCGCGAGAAAATGCGATGTAACAAAATTACTTAAAAATTATGTGGTATATAGCTGAATTAATATGATTTGTTCTGTCAATTTTGCGACACCGTAATTTGCCTGTTTATGATTCAACACATTCATAATGTAATGCATGCTCCGCAGAAATATTACGAAAATAAACAGCGGAAATAGCGTGGAGCGTCCATCAAAACTTACGAAAATTCAGGTTTGAATAATGGCGGGAAATTCAAATATCTCCATGTAGGTGTTCAAGAATAAAAAACCGTAAGATTTCTATAAAATTGTTATAGGATATACCATACGATTGCTATAGAAATTTTTAGGATTCCATAGGATTTTGTTTCAGGAAGTACTCTTGCAACTTTTTGACGATTTTGTAGTGGTGATCATATAGGAATGCTATGGAAAAAAGAGGGCGGAACCCTTCAAATATTGTACATAAATTGAATAGAACCTTTTAGTTTATCGTTATTGTACTACATACAATATTATTCGAATCTCCGATTTTTTTTTCCGCAATTTTAGTTGATATTTCGCTTCAAACTTTCAAAGAATCTTTGTTATTTACTTGGTATCCCATAGTCTAGGTATCGGAAATTGTGGGTTATGCTGTTTTTATGCGCAATGAGGAACTTTAGGCGCGAAAACCGCGAAGTACAGATAGGATTGCGGTTTTTCGCGCAGAGTAATGTAAAGCAATATTTTACGCGGAGCATTGCACTTCGTATTTAGATTGTAGCAAGGAAAAATATTTTTTTGCTGTGGGTTCAATATGTGGAATCTTTTTCAAAAATTTCCTAATATTTCATTTTTAGGGAGTTAATGGGCTAATTTCCAAGTGTTTATTTCCATGTGCTTCAGTATTGCACTCTGAATTTTTATATAAATTTTTAAATTAATAAAAATATGCTTTCTAAATTAGTGGGGTAAAACGGGGTGTTTTTACTAAAATCCGTAATTTTATGTTTCAAAAGACAGTCATGGATTTTGTTCCACTGCTAGTAACGCCTTCGCGCGTCTGCGTGTCCGCGAATACTTGTTGATCCACATGAAATCCGCGAACTTGAACTTGAACTTCGAGGGTTTGTTACACCGAGGAAAAACAAATCTTTATCTAACCCACGTTTTTTTTGTAAAATTTATTTGAAGCATTCAGACCGTACGGTCTCATCTGCTATACAACAAACATTACAATTATCTACCACGAATTTTTGGAAGTTATTTGAACCTTAAATTTTTGATAAAAATTTGAAACTTAGTAAATTTTGTCATTTACATCAATTTGGTAAATTTTGTAATTTTTTGCCAATTCCATATTTCTTCTCATTTTCCAAATGCTTGTGAATCCCTCGAATTGTCAAGTTAAATTTTTTTTAGATATTGGTTAGGCGATTAATTTTAACTCCATTCAAAATTTACGTCAATAAATATTTATCCAGGTTAAAAATTTGTAATGCTGGTTGTATATTGAATATTAGTGTTGATATTTTCTGACCGAAATACACAGTGATAGTTCTGGCCATATAGTACATGTTTCATCCGAGTTGTTTTGTCCTGGGGATATTCTGTCGGAAATGTTTTGTCGTGTTACTCGCAGCAATTTCAATACGCAACAAAAACAATACGACGCATGAGCAACAGCGCTTAGAATTTTTCTACTACGTATCTGGCCGCCCCACCAGCGCTGCCCCCTTTTTCTGTATCCGCACCTTATTTGAAAATTAATAATTAATTATTCCGCGATTGTGTAAGCATGGAATTGTCGTTTCTGGATAGTAGACATATCAACTGAGGATATCGTAAATCTTGATTGCACAATTCATGATATGCTTCGATTTGTCCTGGGAATAGGAAAAATGACGTGCTCACGCCGTAGATGGGGCAAAGTAGAGTTAATGTTCCGGCTATTGACACTTGGAGGTATGATTTGTACCTGAAACCACATGGGACAAGTGGAATGAGTCTCTTGAGGTCAGACATTTCCGATAAATTATCTCGTGTATCCATTGCCACTCACTCAGAATTCTTATGATAAACATCAGGCCATCACTTTGAAAATAGAAGCTTAGAAAACATCGGGACAGAATGACACTAGGTGCCAACTATCGTAAATTCTGCATGTCTGGGATGATTTGTTCATACCACTTCATCATGATTATAATCTCCGATAGTAAACATCAAAGATGTACAAACAATTCTGGGGACTATTATTGCCTTGCAATCAGCAACAATAGTCTTAAGGACCTTAAGATTCTTCAGATCATGTTGCGAAGATAGATTTACATGGTCATTAAGCGTTTCTGCCAATTTGAGTTTACATTTCACAGATTTTCTATTTTCGAATTTGCGATTTGGATAACACAATTTTTAGTTTCTAGAAATTTATAAAATTACAAGTAATCCAAACATTTTTGAACAAAATTTTGAAAAATCTAAAAAAAAAATTTAATCTGTCAAAAGCATTGAAAACCAAAAAAATAGTAAAAGTCTCGTGACACAAAAATTCGTCAGTTTGTGTTTCAAAAACTTCAACATCGTAATTAATTATTCCTGCCAATTTGCTTGCAAGATATTACCCCAACTTCCTTGAATTTCGCATCATAAACTACTGTTTTCCTGACATTAAAGTTCGCCTTTATCGAAAAGAGTTTTCCCCGTATTTTTGGCGAATTGCACCACACTTTTATTGACATTAATCATCAACAATGGCTTGCATCATCGAGACAATTATAACTCACGGCATTGGGAGTTTATTCAACACAATGGTGGAATAAACACCGGAATATGCTAAAATCGTCTGGCAGTCGCATGTAACAATCTTCACCGTCGTACCATAAAGAAGGAGTGTTTATTCTGCGTGAGAAAACCATTGCAATCAATCAGTTTATTCTCACTTAAAGCCGCATTTATCCGCTCGTTTGCTTCATTGCGCGTGATTCTGTAGATAAATATCGAATTAAACGTACCTCAGGCATAATACATAATTTTTCTTGCTCGTTCAACGTTTCAGGGTTGGTGATGATCCTTCCGTTTGATGGCATTGCTCGCATGATGAGCACCCACCCACTCACCTATTTACCCACTTACCCACCTATTCACCCACTTACCCACCTATTCACCCACTTACCCACCTATTCACCCGCTTACCCACCTATTCACTCACCCACCCACTCACCTATTCACCCACTTACCCACCTACGCAGCCAGACACCTACTCACACACCCACCCAACCACCACCCACTCACCTACTCACCCACCCACCCACGCACCTACCTACTATCCCACCCACTCGCCCTCCCACCCACTCTCCCACCCACTGTCTCTCACACAGAAATCCACACGCACACATACAAACAAACTTCAACCCCTGTGATTTTCGATTTCCAAGTGAATACAATAACTTCCCACCACTGAGAAGTTGTAAAAAAATACATCAGGCAAGTTTCCACTTGAAATGTTCGTATGATGTGTACTTCTGAGTGGTCCCATATGTACAGTTTATGTATGCACCACCTGTGTTATATATGTGTATCTCCCAAGCTGCAGCAGTGCCTGGAACGTGTCACTTTATTCCTCTTGGCACGTGAGTGTTCATTACGAGGCTTTGACGCTGCTGAGATCATCCCAATTCTGCTCTCGATTGAGTTCTATGTCACAATTTGACAGAGTGTCAGGTATTTCGAGTGAGGAGTCCAGTAAAGTGTGGAAACTGTGATAAATTGAATTATTGGGTCATTTCACATGATAAATAGAATTCAAGTAGCTCCGTAAGATTCAAACATTTTTAATGTTTCGATAAGCATTTTACGGTAATTCAGTTAGATTCTGAATCTTGATTGCGTTATATATAGAACATGCATTTGATTGTATGAAAAAAATATCAAATAAAAAAAAAATTTAAGGCTCGGATATGGGAGCAAAAAATCCAGGTAACCTTTGGAATTTCCTTCTCCAATGGTAAACGTCAGAAAATTCCCAAGTTTTTAGGACTAATTATGTCCACACTCTTCAATGAGCCCTAAAAATTTCATTCAATTCTGGATAAAATATAATTGGTTCCATCCCAGAAATTAATTGGGAAAAGGATAATGGTAAACAAGTAGTGCAGCTATACTATATGGTCTGCTGGACCTACATGTTCCACTATTCCGATTTTTGGGGTTGATGGGTCAAATTGTAGAAAATAGAAAAAAAGGCGTCGGTCGAGTGAATATAGAGGTCCCAACCCTGGAATGTTCTCAGATTTACTTATCTATCTGGTAATTTACTAAACTACTAAAAGTAGTTTTAGGGGTTGCACATAGTTGGACTCATGGACCGAAGGTCAAGTGGAGGAATTTTACGGAGACGCTTTCATGTGCAGTTGCTTTGAATAGTTAATAGACCGAGGACGAAGTGCGCGCGTGAATAAGTAAACGTTGAAATGCAATTTCCCGACACCTTGATGCGCGTCCCAGCTACCATGGACACTGATTAACTACGATTAACGACAGGGGGTAGCTATTCAGTTATGTGGTGCTGGGTATGGTAGGTGGGTGGGTGGGGGGCGGGGGGCGAGGGGGACATTCTGGGAGGCAAATGAATTTCAATGGAAATTGTAAATACGAATAATTTCCGCCCCGTGTTTCACGTCCAAGTTTTATTAATAAAATACCTCCATGGCGACTCCTTTTTTTCATTCACTACGCGGTTTATTTTATTTTCGTCCAGATATTTTAGCTATTGAGCATAACTTTTTGAAATTTTCCGTAAAAATCTTGAACAATTTTATGAAATTTTATGCCTGTCTTGTCGATCTTAATTTTGCCTCAATTTTAAACGCTTTTTTTTTTACTAATTTTTAATAATTCGAATAGTTTGTGCAGAGACTTTTAAATTGATCCAAAATTTGTGGATAGACTCAATATGACAACTTCTTCATTGTTCATCTTTCCCCACAATACAATGAGCGTTTATTTTCTCATATTCAAACATTGCCGACCAAAAGTCGTCCGTAAGTGGAAGGTTCAATGTGGTTATAAACAATAAAGATATCAACAGAAATTTCGGATGATAGCTTCCCCTATCGTCGACATGAAACTGGCGACCTATGATAACGGCTACCATTGGGCAACATAATATCAATGAAATTGGTGGAAATAAAAGAGCGAACAAGTGGTGATAAATGATAGTGGGCCATTGGGACCAACTGAAAAAATTCTCTGTAACTTTTCCCAGTGTTGTGAAACAAAAATCGGCTTTAGAGTCTTTGGTCCGGAGATGTAGTGCATTCGAAAATTGCATGAGCAAAGAAGCGACATAATCCAACGTTGCATGGACATTAATTTGATATTTTACACAGATTCGCGGGATATTCGAAACCTGCTCACTGGTTTGGTATCTGGGTTGCCATCGTATGTTTGATGATACCATTTCGAGAGATGCCATTGAAATATGGAGACAATGGATATTCATCCTAGTCCCGGCTTAATTTAGCGTTGGACCTATTCAGAGATCTATCCAATGGTAAATTCTCTATTTAGACATCTACTTCACTTGCATATATTTGATATATACTTTTCACATATGATCACATATAGCTCACAGATATCCCTGGCGAACTGGTCGATTGCCATTCGACTTGTGCGGTACGTCGATTACGTTTCGAGTACAGAAAAAATCAATCTTTTTTCAACTTCCCGATAGGGCAGTTATTGTAATCACCCCGAAATCGAACTTTTTCATTTCGACCTGTAACTGGTGTCTTAAGGGTACCAAAATGATCCCCGAAAAATTCTGAGTCGATGTCTGTGTGTGTGTGTATGTTTGTATGTATGTGCCCTAAATTTTGGTCAACTATTTCTCACGAATGGATACACCAATCGAAGCCATCGAGGTCTCAATCGACGCGTCTTCATGTAACTTAGCCTTGATTAGTTTTTGATGGATATTGGTTCAGAATATATATGGTTATGAACAATTTCAATTGTTCATAACGCTATATCTCGTAAACGGTCGGAGTTCGGGAAAAAATTTGTTAACATAAATTGTTCCTCAGACAAAGGTGCACATTTAATGGGTATTGACTTTTTCCCATAATGTGCATAATTAAGTTAGTAGAGCCGTTAGAAAAAAATAATTCATGTGATGAGTGAATGAACTGAGACTAGATGGCGTCGGCGATCGCAAAAATTGGGCTCTACAGTAAACATGGACCGACTCAGAATATAATACTTGTATATCACTTTTGTGTATCAATGCTGCCATGGAACGTGAAGTCGAGTGAAGCCAGAGATACGGACTTATTGAACTTCTTCAACGTAGTTGTATATTCGTGGTTTTAAAATGCTTCGATGAGACTTAAAGGCTTTAATGAGAAATAAATGGCCTTCATGTGGAAGAGGGAGTGATCTCTTGATTATGAAAAAAAATCACAAAGAGCAGCGACATTTAGGGAAATGAAAAAAAAATCAGTAAATACTGAAGTGAGAAGTCTCGTAAATTTTTGAAACAGACATGATCTCGAAAACTCGGGTTACCAAGTCGGGAAGTTTGCATTGTGTTCTCACTGAGGGCACAAATACATCCCACCCACTAGTTTCTCTTTTTTTTTGGATAATCGACTTGGTGTTGGGTGGATCGTGAGTTGGGTGGGGGAAAAAATAAATTCTAGTCAACTGGTAATCGACCCGGGGTAGAGGAACAATTTTCCAAAAACCAAGGAATAATTTATAACTATGTATAAATTATTATTAATTTATACATAAATCATTTTGATATCCACGTAAATAAATTGGGAGATTTATCTGAGGCATTAAAAGTTTGCTCGTTTCAATTTTTCACCATATTTGCGATAGGAACATTTTTGGTGAATATTATCTGTTTTGAAGGTTCACTCTATATTTAATTAGGGGAGACCGCGGCAAAATGAGATCCCGGGTAAAATGAGACCCCGGGGCAAAATGAGACGATTGTTTTTCCCATATAATCATTCCTGTCATATAGATTCGTCACAAATGATAGTATATATACTGCTAAGTCCAATAATTATACAACTTTTTTTGAAAAAAACGATATTTTTAAAATATTGAATATTCCATCATATGCCCGTTGCTGGCACATGTTCGTTATAGCCTTGTTTCCGCAGTACTTTTAAAGTAATGGAAAGTTGATGCCATTGTCATTGAGACGCGACGGGTTTTTCGTAACACTGTGACTGAAACGCTAACCACCGCACCAGCACCTAATTCCACATAGTCATGATCGAATACTTAATAACATGAAAAATGTAATTTCACATACTTTGCTTGTTAGTCAATGGATTTGATTTATTGTAGAAATATTTCCTGAACGGTACATAGTCAACACGTAAATAATAATTTTTGTTTTCGAAAATATGTCGCTGCCAAACCAAATGCGACGGAAAGTGAATCATGGTTAAACCCTCTTTTGATTGTTCTTCTATTTTACTGGTATATTGATTCGAGTAGTAAAACATGGATGACGCCGAATTTGAAGTGAATGTTGAGTAACTTGAAGTCGCAAAGCTAAACAGAAAAAAAACTGATTCATCTATATTTATTCATTAAAAAATTATAAAAAATGGTTCGGCGTCGTATGAGGACAAGAGATCGCCAATCGTGCTCACCCACTGTGCTAAAGCCATCAAAGCGGTTACCGAAGACAAGATTGGGTACGCCAAAGCGTCTCAGATGTATGGCTTACCCCGTGCATCAATCGACAGATCTGCAACTCGCCACCACCAAAGGTCAGATTCAGTTGATACTCAATGATAATTAAATGAAACCCATTTTTTGTTGAACTTCGAATTTTTACAAGTATCTATTACTGAAACTCGTGAATTGAACACTTGAAAAAATGATGTTCTTTTCCTCCTTGTTATGGAACACGGTATCCTGCAAGGACACAATAATTCGATAATGATAAAATCGGTTTAATATAACAAATTTGATGACCGACAACGGTGGCTGAGTGGGTAGGTGCGGACTACGAATCCCTTGGTAGTGGATTCAAGCCCCAAGCATGGCAAAGATTTTCCCTTTATCGGAAACCCTTGTTCGGGAGTCCAGAAGTTGAGACTCATTAGAAAATGTTCGTTCTAACATTTTCTAATGATGCTCAATGGATGGACGCCGTGTCGGCCCAGGTGTTTCCATTGTTTTCCATGAAAATTCTGTTTCATCACTGGATAACGATATTTTGGGTTGAATATGTGAATTTTCCTTCTCATATATTACTCCTGACCCACCAACAATATTGTGCTTTCTATGTTCATAGTATTGGGACGTTTTACTCCCACATTCAGTGTCGCAGAAGAGAAAGAACTGGTATCACATCTACGCGAGGCAGAAGATGGACTTCATGGCTACAGATCGAAAGAATTTCGCACCTTAGCGTTCGATCTCGCTGCAAGAAATCGACTTGATCACAAATTTTCAAAAGCCACTGCCGGACCAGATTGGCTGAAAGGTTTCATGGCGCGGAACCAAGAGGTATCGTTGCGAAAACCACAAGCCACGTCTTTAGCTCGAGCTAAAGGATTTAATCGCGAGTCAGTAGAGATTTTTTACGGTAAATTATAAAAACTCTTAACGAAATATGAGTTCTCGCCACAACAAATATTCAATTGCGACGAATGTGGTGTGACAACTGTGCCAAAACACGTCGAGAGAATCCTTGCTAGGGAAGAAACAAGTAGGATGCTTGACTTCTGCGGAAAGAAGCCAGCTGGTTTCCATTGAACTCTGCATATCAGCTGATGGACGCTTCGTGCCATCTATGTTCGTGTTCCCGGGTCGTCCAAATGGTCGATACATTACTGGAGCTCCGGTGGGTAGTTGGGACGAATTCACCCCCAGTGGCTGGACAACTAGGGAAACTTTCTTCTCATGGTTTAAAGAGTTTGTGACATTTTCTGGAGCTTCTGCAAATAATCCCGTGCTATTAATTTGTGACAATGCTGGACAACACTACCATAATTTACCTGTGAGCGATTATGGACGAGAGCACAACGTACACATGTTGAGCTTACCACCCCATACTACGCACAGGTTGCAACCTCTAGATGTGTCCTATATCGATCAATTACACTGCAGCTGTCAATGACTGGTTACGTGAGCACCCTGGGCAAATCATAAATATAGAACACATTGCTGGACTCTTTGGTAGAGGCTTCGAACGTGCAGCCGCATCATCAACTGCGAAAAGTGGTTTCAGAAAATCGGAGATTTGTTCATTTAATAAAGACATTTTCACGGATGCAGATTTCGCAGCTTCAACACCTTATATAACCGGAGAACATCCTCGAGATAACGTAGAGATTCCTCAGGATAAGACGGATGATGAATTCGATAATGGAAGTGGAAAGGAGGATGCTGCATCGACAGATTTCGAAAATAATGAAATCCTGACAGGGCCGTCTGAACTCGATGACAATGTCACTCCAGGATGTTCATTCTGGGCTGAGGAGGATCCAGGATTGCACTCGACGTTCATGTCATCAGCTCGATCGATCCCTAAACGACCGGGAAAAAATCCTATTGGACCCCGTCCTAAGCGAAAGAGAATAGTTGTTCTATTGAACAGTGATAGCACTGACGACGACAGGGATAAAACCGTTCACACCTCGGAAACGATTCTTATCGTCTTCATCATCTGCTGATGATAATTTTGATGAAGAGATACGTCGTCTGGGTCAATCCTTCAGCCACACTTCCTTCGAGATTCCTCACGAGTCTCATGGTCAACACTCCCAGGGAACTGGTATAGAAGGTTCCTCGCTGCTCAAGTCACCCTACCAAAGTGAAGCGGAAGAATCAGATGAAGACATAGTAACGAGGTCGTCGACTTCAACAGCACCATTTACTAGAACTTCACAGGGTTCCTCTTCCGCACACGGAACAGAGAGTGAAAAACACCAACATGACATAAGAACTCTAAATCACAGAGACATCGAAAAGAAGAACCGTATCGACCCAGTGTTTCTAGTCAAACCATCAGTCTTAGTGCCATCAAAAGCAACAGTCACTGCTCCTAAATCGGGAAGGGGTCGTCGGCCAGGTCAATCGACACTTCTCACCGGGTCACCTCATCGAAACATGCTGTATGAAAAGCAAGTTTTGAAGAAAGCACCACCCAAGTCTACCCGTCCCAGAACCAAAAAGGGGTTACGGCAAACATTGAGGGAGGCAAAGAATGATGAAAACGTCCCATGCATTTTCTGTGGTGGCTGTTTTCTGGAGAGCACCGGGGATTACATCCACTGGATTCAGTGCTAATCATGCAAAGGTTGGTTACATTGCGTTTGTGGCAACGTCACTTCCGCCGGAGTGGTACAATTCATTTGTGATAGTCGCCTCTAAGGGAATGAGACAATGAAAAATGATAAATTTCATATTATTAAGTTAAGTTCATGTGATATCGTTACAGTTACACGTCGAATTCGCTGGTCGATTCGCTAATGCAATTTTATGGAATCGATTTGGTTGATTATTGCAGACCAAATTACGTACATAATAAAATTGGCCAATTTAACATGGGGCTTATTTCATCTCCCTTCCCTCAAATATAAGTTCAAATGAGAAATTAGTGAACTCAGCAGTGTATCTGATATTATTTGTGAATAATCTATGTGATAAGAATGATTGTAGGGGGGGAAAAAATCGTCTCATTTTGCCCCGGGGTCTCATTATGCCCCGGTCTCCCGTAGTGTGAAAGGATTTGCGCGGTTGTTATTTAAATTGACAGGATTGGGATATGAATTACAAACCGGATGGGTGAACATTGCGATAACCAATTAACGAATACAAAATGGGGTGTGTAATCTGAGTATGCAACTGGCGTTTACAGATTTAATTAGTGCTTTTATAAACCCATTCGTTGGAATCCTTTGCGTAATTTTTTTACTCAGTTATTGGTAGCGAGTTTAGCGGAAAAAAATTTAATTACATTTTTTCATTAAGTTCATTGGCATTAAACGCAATGGGAATATGGTAGTGGAGTGGTGAAGTGGCATAATTGGATTTATACTTCACTGCAATATTCGGCAAATAAGTCGAAAATAAATAAACATTTCGAGCATTTCATGAGAACCTTTTTTATAGAACACATTACTCTCTACCAAAGATATTTTCATAAAGTATTTGCTATCTCCCTTCTGTTTTGAGTTATTCCGTAAAAATGGTAGCCAAGCCCAATCGCAGTTATGCTAATCTGCCACTTTGTTATCAAGTATATTTTATGTATATTATTTTGTTGATTTTTTTTTACCGGTGTAACTTCTTTTAGAAAAGGTGAAAGTATTCGTACCAAGCAGTCTCACCAACTTTGACTAAATTAAAATGAAAAATTTGTGTTGATGACCTAACGTCTCGCCTTGCTTCGAAGAGCTCTTCAGGGATTTCTTTAATCACTCCAAATTATTCCACTATAAAAACATATAAAAATAAAATGGTTTATCAAAAAATTAACAGAAAGTAAAAATGGAGAGAACAAATTATTTGTCATAATACGGATACATTGGATGTCCCGTCGCTCTCCAATTTCTAACTACTCGCAGCGCCAGCGAGCAGAGGGGAAGGGGGGCCCACTACACATGGCGTTAAGAATTACACTGGAGGGGTATGGCCATTTCCTTGCATACAGTTGCGCATGTGTTCACGGTGCATGCGCTCATGCATGGTTCGCGCTCGAGTCATCATATCTCTCCTTTAGACACGCCCATTGGAAGCGGGGAAGGGGTACCCTGTAGCTCGGCGTGCGCGGGAACCTCAGCTCACAAACTGGAGAGTCATGGAAAGTACATTGAACACTTTTTTCGAGAACATCTTTTTGAATGAGTCAAATAGTTACACAGATGGAATCATCTATGCAACTGCCCTTTCCTGATTTGAATTTGAATTTGAATTCATTCCACTCTTTCAAATATGGTGATGTGATATAGATTATAATTACAGTTATGTTGATGTATATCTAAAAAAAAAATCAGGCATTTATGAGGAAATCTCATGACAAATTTCTGGAGTGAACACGCGATTCATATTTATTCTGCGATATTAAAAGTATGTTGACAGTTCCTACGAAAAAATATTAATAACGCGACCATCCGGCGGATAAGAACCCGCGAAATGCGTGCCAAGAAGAATTCCGATTTCCACCGAATTGCGGTTGCGAATAATTTCCCGGAGGTCCTTAAATATTTCAATTAATGATGAATTTCATTCGTCGACTCTTGCACTCGGCCAGCACTAAAATTGGTTACTCCGATTACTTCGCATGTGTGCTATATGGTGATTTTGGTTGATGACTTCTTTCATTTGATTCTTGGATTAGTCATGGAAATAGCAATTTAAAAATGTAAAGTGGTGCTTGGAATTTGCAAATAATTTGTTTTACACATAAAAACGTTCTTTTTTTTTGGCATTTAATGTCGCTATATTTATCATAATTTTGGGTGCTAATCAATGAGGGAATCTACGATGGGTAAATAAAGTGCGGATATATAAATTTTTTTTGTGGAAAACAGAAAAACAATTATCTCTGCGAGAAGTATATAAATAAGAAAGAAGAACCAAGATATTTAATTCTCGCGTATATATATTTTTCATATATTCTAATTGAAAGAATGATTTATGTCAATTTCACTTAAAGTCGCTCATCAGTTTTGCAAAATTTTGAGATTCTTGAAAAAGAACAACAATGGCCACAAAGTGTTCTTGGATTGTTTTATTGTAATTTTTTGCTTCATTTAATTGCACAAAATAATGACAGACTAAAAGCTTGCCTCATCATCTCCATGAGACCGCAGGGCCGGGCGGGAACCTAACCCGGCGCAGGGGGGGGGGGGTCTATCGTAGGAGCTTCTGGGGGTTTACCCTGGGTTTAGAGAATCGATGGCCTAAATGGCGAAAGTCGGCTCCAATCGCATGGATGGGTGTCCAGTAGGCCCTACCCATGAAATGCTGAACAGCAGCATCATTTTTCAACATAGATGAAGAAAATTTACCAACATCGTGACCGTTTTTGGCCGTTAGAGGGAGGGACTTAATTATATACAATCCAAATTTAGTAACATTCAATCATTGTGAAGTTTTTATAACCTTCCTTCATGAAGCGGATGCTTAGTACCTTAAGCCACCCGCGTGGATTTCCCCTTTGGCTTGCGCACCACAAAGACTCGAGTGGAAACACGACGTGAAAAAGAATTAAGAAAGAATAAAGAAAACGATACGAAAATAGTTCGACGTCAATTGCGCGCGCACATATCACGAGTATTCTCAATTTTTCTCACCAGCTTTACCTTGTAAAAGATTTCCATTTGTTTATACACGTGTACAGAAAAGAAGTTTGTATTTCAAAAGTACTCTCTTGAAATTGATGAGATTTTTTTATTTATATTTTTTTTTCGCAATTTCACAGTTTTTATGGGTCTACGTATTTAAATTATTAAGGGTTGAAGGAAAAATTTCAATATTTTTAAATTGTGATTTTTGAGCTACTCTCCAATTTGTGGGTGTTATTTTTTTTTACATCTATGTAATGTTGTTTCTTTATTTTTCATTGTGAGATTCCTTGAAATGTTTGAGATTTTTTAAATTTTGGGCGTTTTTGAATCGTTAAAAATTTTGGAAAATTTTTCAGAATTTCCGTTAATAATTTTTTGGTACTAGATTATGTGGATACATCATACTTTATTGATATTTGTCATATTTGTCTTCGTCCGGTATAACTGACGCGATAACTGAAGAGAAAATAAAGTCGACCCTTTTCCGGGATTGTAAGGTACAGGTATTCTCCATGGTACATCAATAAATTCTCCTATACGACTGCTGAGGACGAGTGAGCAGAAAGCCCCAAATTCCAACGTTCAGGAAAAAGGAGTTGCACCGCATCGTTAACCAACATTTACTTAAGCCCAATATACTTCCACAAATGACCCCATAAAACTGAAATAGGGACATTTAGAATTTTCACAACCTAACATCAGAAATGAACATTGTGTTTCAATATGAATTTACTGAGTTTACTGAAGTTTTGAAGTTTGAAGCCGAAAAGAGAGTGATGCATCTAGTGATATATATACTAGCCGTACCCTATCACGCTTCGCTGTGGCATATATTAATCAGAGAATTATGAATTAAATGGATAGTGCGAATAGACAACCCCGGTTCACCCCTTTAGGGGATGAATTTCGAAAAATTCGTTTTTAGTGGGTGGTTACGTCACAGAAGAAACCTACTGTCAAAATTTCATGTTTTTAGCTCCAGTAGTTTTAGCTGTGCGTTGATTGATGACACTGATGAATTTGCTTGTTCTTCTATATATATATATATATATATATATATATATATATATACATATATATATATATATATATATATATATATACATATATATATATATATATATATATATATATATATATATATATATATACACTGGGTTGTATAATTGGGAATAGCTGTATAGTTTGGGAAAAAGTCGGTTTCCACTGGCGCCGCCGCGTGAGGTCGCGGTGTTAATTCGGATCGAAGCGGAAATTGGACTATATGTATATAGCGATCATAGGACTATATATATATAGCCAATGGAAACCGGCTTTTCCCCACACTGTACAGCATCCACACAGTTTAAACCTTCGAACGCAATGGCCAATCGTGATTGTATTCCCCGGCGTATCGAGCAATTGAAGGGGACCCATGACAAATTTCAATTTGTACAGTCGTTTCCTTTACGAAACCTGTATTAGAACCTGGAGAATTTCACATTGCTATACCGAAAGGAGTCGCCCGGTACGGGGATTCGGGCCTCGGAGCTCGTGTACCAAGGACCAATGCTCTAACCACCTATTGCCGTCGGTTTGGAGGATATTGGAAGGCGTGAGATCCTAGTGTTCTGCGGAGCAAATCCAAAATTTGGCGGCGAAGGTAGAACACTCTTATAGACCCCACAGTGAGTAGATGCGGCGAAGGAGTTCCGAAAGTTAATATCGCTATCAACAGAGAATTGTTTGCTACAGCCCTGGGAAGGAGTGAAAATTGCTTCAGCATTTCATGAATCCACGTGACGAATTCCAAATAAATGCAACTGAATAGTTAGAGAAATCTGTGATATCAGACAGCAATTGTAAAGCGGAATTTTCTCCTGCAACTCAAGCTGCTCTTCTCTAGAGCATTGGTTAATAACCAATTAACTGAATCAATAGATTACTGGGGGGGAGGGGGGGAATTTTTTTCCCTACCCATGTAAGAAAAATGAACATTGTAGGGAGCATACTTTTTACACTCCACAACTTTTCTACGACTCAATTTTCCCATTCCTGCCAATCCGCCCGTAAAAACTGGAGAATGGAGACAATGCGTGGCTGAGAAGGGCTTTCGTGACGTCAATGAAGAGCAAGAGGAAGTTATGCTACATAACCGAAGTAAGACGCACGTCCTCAAGAGAGCTATGAGGTCGTAATTCCCATGGAGAAAATTAAATGGGTGTAGAAGACGGCACCCAACGGAATGCCGGTGTTTCTGACGCAGATGGAAATTGGTCAGATCATCTTCTGGAGTTGAAATACCCCCTCCCTCCCCTTCCCGCCGCCGCCCGCCCAAAAAAAAAACAAGAGAATTCATGGTAGGATGATACCATTTGTAGATGATAGGAGAGTGGGACAAGCAATACCCAACCATTGAATTTAAACATCCTTTGGCTCTGTACCATCATGGCTGTTGTATCAGTTAATATTATACATATAATTTGTGTATAGAAATTTGCACAGAACCCACTATCAGAACGTTTTATACTATTGCGAATTGCCTACTACCTACTACCTATTGAGTTTACATGCTCACCCACTCAGCTGTGCAACCATCCACCCACCCACCGAGTCACCCATTCACCCGCCCACCTACCTACTCACCCATTCACCCGCCCACCCACCCACCTACTCACATTCACCGGCCCACCCACTCACCCGCCTACCTACTCACCCAGCCACTCATCCGCCCACCCACAGACTCACCCACTCACACACTGATTATCGTTCTACTTGTTCATTGAAGTATTGCTTAATGTCAACATGCAAAATTTTGTGCGATGCAAGGGAGCTCATTAATTGCTCCCACTTTTTCACTGTAAGCGGATACTTTTGATGCATTACAATTCGAACAATATGTGGAATAATTCGGTCTGATCCTTCCGTTTTACTTATCCACTTCAGGTTATTGCAGAATATTCATATCACTAGCTCCTTGCTGGTGGCCGCTACGCGGACACATGCCTTTATTTGTCTGTATTCTCCTTCGATTTCGATTGTGTCATCGACAATCGAGATTTTTCTTTCGACTTTCGAGTTTTCGCATTCGATAATTAATTTATTTTCCTGATCGAAGTCCTCAATTGTTCATATAGGAAAGAGAAAGATAGAGACTACCACTGTCAACGGAGCGGTTGCGCGCGCATTTCAGTGTGACAGACTTCGATATAATTGATATATATCGCACATTGTCCTTTTTAGAGTAGGATATTTTTGGGTATGGCAGGAGTGAAGTAGAAAAAATTTGCAGAATCACAGACATGTCCTCGAAAGATGGTCAGGATGATGTGACTTTTGGTACGTTTGAATTTCGGGGAGATCGCAATAACTTTCGTACATTGGAAAGTCATTATTGTGAAGTGCAAATTTTCTCCAATTACTGGACGATAAGTAGTGAAGTCGTTACTGATGAGACGGCGAGGAGTGTGAAATAATGAGCAATTGATGACGAGCCCCGTTGAAATTAACGACGTAAACGGTGCGGTCTCCGAATGAAGGCTAGACAAGCTCTATACTTAGCATCAGAAGGCAAGAGGAGTCGCGTCGAATGTGGTGTCGGGTACGGGGCCAATATTTAACTGTTTTTTTTTTCTTCTACACCCAATACACAGACATCTAAATATATCCACCGAGAGCCCAGGAGGTGGGACCGAGACGACCACCGGTGGAATACCGTGTGCTCGTGTAACCGGTGGTTTATTACCACTTGCTCTGTGTTACACATATTCGAAAGAAATTCCGTGAATCTACGATCACGAAAGCTCTCCACTTTTCTCTTACTCATTTGCATCAAAAAGCCTTTGATAGTTTTGAAAAATTGTTCGGGGTGCCAACTTATAATCGGTTTTTTGAATTTTTTGAAATTCTCCGAAATTTTTCATTTTGTTAGAATTTTTGAGTTTGTAAAAAATTTTACAATTTTGAAAAATTTCCGAGATAACAATTTTTTGATTTTTGAAATTAGTAATTTTTATGGTACTGAAATTTGTAAATTCGAATTTTTCCCAACTTGAAATTTTTGAAATTTTTGAAAAATTTTTGGAAAATTTTGTGAAAATTTTTTGAAGTTTTGAAAATGCTCAATTTGACAAAACAAAAACGTATTAAAAAGTTAAATGAAGTTATTAAAATTATTAAAAAAACGTATCAAAAATTTGGCAAAGTTTACACAATTTTTTAAATGTCTATTTTTAAAAAAATTAATTCGGATAATTTGGCGCATTTTGAAATTTGTTCAATTTATCGGCATTTTTGGATTTCTTAATTTTTTTGAAAGTTTGGCCTTTTAGAAACCGAGTTTTTGAAATTTTATTTTTCGTCAATGAACATTTTTCAAATTCTTGAAAGTTGTGATAATTTTCCAATTGTTCGTTGGTTTGTGTAGCCAGTGGTATGTTGCCATTTGCTGCGTGTAGATATACCCAAGAGGAATTCCGCAAATTGTGTATTCTGAAAGCTCTCGACTGTTCTCTTACTCATTTGCCCCAAGGCCGCGGGCCAGACACATTCAGCTTTTAAGTGTCGAACTGTTGACATTATTTCACCAAGTGCGGGGGAGGAACACAAAAAACTGGGCTCGGATGTAGTGAGCAGAATTTCAAAATATCTAACTTTATAGTTGACATGTACGATTCCCCGGAAGTTGATCACAAATCTAGTTGCAAAATTTTTGATAATTGAAGTTTTTCAAATTTTTCAATTTTTTCAATTTTCTCAAATTTCTCAATTTTTTCCAACTTTTCCAATTTTTTAAAATTTTTGAAATTTTAAATTTTTTTAAAATTTTCAAAATTTCTCAAATTTTCCAATTTTTTTCAAATTTCTCAAATTGCTCAAATTTCTCAAAGTTTTATTTTGGAAATTTTTGAGATCATTGGAAATATGTTTTTTACAATATTCTGACATTTCCACAGCCTTTGAAAACATACACACATTGCGTACATGAGTACATAAATATTTGTGGGTGTAACAAATTACCAAATTAACAAATCAAATAAAAATTATCAAACATGGGGTATACCCATTTTCTGCTAACCAAGTGTCCTGTCGAAAAAGATTTGGGCATTTCATTGACTCGTTATTTGTTTTTTTTTTGTCATCGCGATTGCTATATGGTCGTTAGTTGGAGTTAAACAGAGCTGGGGATTTGTTGTTTTTTTTTTGGCTACGCGGCCAAAGCGTTTCCCTGAGGGACTTGGGTTTGCGGTACAAAAGAACATTGAAATGACTCGGGGTAATCGACTATGGCAATGTGGGGGAATAAAATGTCAAATGACGGGATGAGTTACCTGGGGAAGCGCCAACTGGTAACAATGAGCTTTGATGGCTCTTAATTAAAGCAACGACACGCCAAGTTGGTGATGTGTATCAGGTGTCCACTGTGCGCTCGTTACCTGTCGCTGATTAATTAACTCACATTTTTACGCTGTTTGTCCAGTTGATTTTTGCATGAAGAAAGATGCCACGGAGAAAGTTTCGGCACAATAGATGCAGACTAGGAGGATGTGGGTGTGACCATCATCAAGTCGACTTACTGGCTACATAGAAATGTGATTCATAACATTTTTATGATATTAATTATTCGGCTAATTGCCCCATACGGGGCACAAACAAAACTTCCCGATTTGGTATTTCAGCAGGCATATTCTACTTCAATTCGCGATATCTTCTAAACTATACGAAGTGGCACAAAGTGTCATAACATATGAAATGTGTATTTTTGTATAAGGAACAATTTTGGTTGTATACATTTTTCTCGTATTTCAAACGGCTCCGGCGTTACGGCGTTATCAACAATTGAAATTGTTAACCAGTGGGGGTTAATCAGTGCGACCTCTGTTAGTGTTATAACGTAAGCTTGCAGATCTGAGAATTCTGAACTGACCCATTCATCAAGCAGATAATTATGAATATTTGAGCAGGCGCATGGTGAGCATGAGGACGAAACTTACGCGCGTTACTTGAGTTAGAGTGAGACGCCAATAGGGGTGCGACCGCTCGAGGGTTAAATCCATCATACCTCCTTAATTATCACAATTATGGAAAAAAGTCGTTAAAAGTTAAATGTGCATTTTCACTTACAGAACAACTTTCATTTAATACTTTCTGCCGTATCTCTTACTGTTTTCGCAATAGAGCGTTGTGAAGGATTTAATTGATCAGACTTTATTCACAATACGAGATTTTAATTCCACGAAAAACCGGGAAGTTAAAAAAAATAAGAGCTTCAATTTGAAAAAAACGGTTTTTTAAAAATGTTGGCTATTTTTGAAAACGGAATTGAAATTGCTTGTCGGGAGGTTATAAACATCACTCGAACTGCAGTTGGATATTAGATTGTAGGTTCGTCCAGTAAACGACAATTTTGAATTTATCTCGAGAACGACTCGATTTATAGAACAAACACAAATAACCTTTTTTATCACAAACGAAATTCTCTACAAAAAATGTTTAATGACATTTTCCCTTAAAACCATTTGTCAACGAGATAATTGACCGTAACGGGAAATTTTTGAAATAACCTTGGACGAAAATGTCGCGGAGTTTGTCGGCCCCGATGGATAACCCTCCCCCATCCCACTAGTATCTACCTATCGACTCATAACATGTTTTCCTCAATTTTCAAAAAGAGAAATTCCTAACATTGCTTTCTGCTTTTTCAGGCCGAGTCCGTCGCAGTTTTTACAAGCGCAAAGGAGCCGACGTGTGTCCACCGTCACGATTACCCAGTACATCTACAGCCGTGAGATTTATATATTCCCAGTGCCAGGGAGAAGATCAAAGTGGCCGTGAGACGTGACAACTCCACAAGTGTCCAAAAAAAAAAAAAAAATAGCGAGGCAAAAGAAGACCAACAGCACAAACCGCACTCGGAAAAATTCCCGAGCATCTGAAAATGTGATTAATTTCCCGGAAGACCATCCGAGCTCATTGGTTTTCCTTTTAAATTGTTGGGATGCAATTGCCGATCAAATGATGCGTTCAATTGAAGTGGAAATCGAGTGGAAATAGTCGCACTTAGTGAGTAGTTTCCCAAGTGATTTAATCCCCCAGTGGTGAATGGGCAATGAACATTTGCCGATGTTCCGGAAATACAAAGCAGCAATTTGTAGATCGATTTCCAGGTGGTCCAGCCAATGGATTTGAAAATAATAGCAAAGTTGGGGGAAGAGAAATTTGGGCAATTTACTCGTGCATGGTAGCATGAACTGCGGTTCATTTTGCTGGAGGAGATTGGCGCTCATCTGGGAGATTAGAAAGTGAAGATAAAACATTGAATCATATTTTGGAAGTAGTTGACTGCAAACCAATTTCCCAAAACTTTGGGGATTCAGTGATATTGTTACAAATAATTGTATCAAAGTGGACAGAGGGATTTAATTGGAGACTAACGAGTGCTATAGGACACGGGAAATTTCTGGATGAAAGTGGTAACTGCAACATTAAGGATCACTACAAATGGATGATCATTTTTCTTCAATTGCAATTTAATTTTCGAATGGTCGAGATAGAATGACTGAACAACTAATTAAAAACAAATGTCCTAGGCCATTCACCATAGACTCATTCCTTGTTCTCGAAAAACTGGAACCCATTAAGATTATTCACCAATTCATGAGAACCAATAACATAAGAATTTAAACCTTGAAGTGACCAATGCACTGAACCAAACGATACACGTTAGTTATACCAAAACTATTGTAAATAACCGATTTTAGTTTAATACTTAGAAGAAAAAAGAAAAGAAAAACCCACCCACCTCTCCCCACAGTCACTCGCCCACCCCCATACTCACCCACCCACCCTCCCACTCACCCACACACCTACCCTCCCACCCTTCCGCCCACCCGCACACCTATCCACCCACCCACCTATCCCCATACTCACCCGCCCACCCCCATACTCACCCACCCACCCTCCCACTCACCCACTCACCCACACGCCCACCCTCCCACCCACACACTCACCCGCACACCTATCCACCCACCCACCTATCCCTACACTCACCCGCCCACCCCCATTCTCACCCACCCACCCTCCCACTCACCCACACCCACCCGTCCACCCCCATACTCACCCACCCACCCTCCCACCCACACACCCTCCCACTCACACACCCTCCTACTCACACACCCTCCCAAGAACACACCCACCAACCCACCCACTCACCCTCTAACCCACACACCCACCCATCCAGCCACCCACGCACCCATTCTCCCGCTGTCCTCTTGGGTCAATCAAAGTTACAGGGGATTGTCTTTAAATTACAGGGAAGTACTGAAAAGTGCGAATCAAGTAGCCAGTTCCGCATATCGAAGTAGGAATTTTTTTTGAGAGCTTCCACTTGATCCACTACATTGTACCTTGAACAGGGAGGGGAGATGGCGAGCCGCATGAAAGCACTCTACAACCAGGTGAGTGAACCTTTTTACCCAATCTACCTTAAAGGCACAGTCTTATCCATATTCTCCTATTCTGTTTCACCTTCGCGCCTTGCCCCCGAAATGATTCGATTTCCCCCGAGTGCTTTTATCACGCGTGACTCACCTCCACTGGGGCAATTTAGTATACCGATCCGCCTCGCTTTTATTTTTACATGGAGGGTGAGAAGTTCGCATGAATAGTATTCCTATTCCTACTCTGGTATTCAACGACTACCTCTTGATTTTTCGAAGCTAATCAGGAAAGTAAGGGGTTTTATTGCCCATAAATTTAATGTATTCAGCCGTGCTGTTTAATTCGATCTTAGATGAGAGTTATAGGAAGAGCATAAAAATTCGAGAGCATTTCGGACATTGTGGGAGTCCGTAAATATTTTGTTTTGTATTTCAAATTATAAAACCAAAAAGAAATATTAATAATGGTGAAATTGAAAGTTATTTGTTAGGATGGCTTCTTTTTGCAAAATAAATTTACAAAAGAAATCTTAATATTGTATAATTTTGAGACATTGCAACAAGTCGAGGAAATGTTTTGTCTCAAAAATTTTGAAGTTTACATTTTGAAAGATTTAATGAACATTTTTAATTTTTCTGTAATATTACGCAATAATTGAGGTTCGTTCCGTGAGGTTTTTTGGACGACGTCTCGCTCGCGGATTACGGAACTTTTCGCGTAATTGTCATTGAAGTTTTTTCTCCGTTTCCTGTTTCTCATCCGTAACCGACAGTTGCCCTCCAAGTTTGCACCAAAAACTCTTCAATTTTTTATCATTAGTATGTTATATTTTCGCGAGACTTGTTCACCTACTCCAGGGATTTTTTCCGTATAGGCCCCCAAAAATTCATACCCAATTTTCCACATGTCCGGTGTCCATCGGGAGTGTAATCCCATACATACAAAATCACATTCTTTTTTCCAGATTGTTTTCGAGAGGCGAATACTTCTGGGCTGTACTTTACTCGTGGGACTCTCCGTGTCCATATGGGCAATAGCAATTTGCACAGACCATTGGTATAGCGTAGAATATCCTCATAATAACACTGATGTTCAGAAATTCCGGAATCAAGGACTGTGGAGGTCTTGCGAGAATGGGGTGAATCGAGAAACATTAGGTTATTATTGTAAGTTACTCCTACTAATCGCTGAATCAATTTCTAAAAACGAAAAATCGTTTTTGTTCAGATAATTGCAGCTATCGAGATATGTTTCCAAATGAGAACACCATAGACTTGGACGACTTCGATGAAACTGTCCTGAGTGAGTATTAATTGATTTATTGACTTTATTATTTATTAGGAGGTTTTTTTTTTATTCCACACACACATACACTTGCATCCTCCCCCACCCACTCACCCACCTATCCACACCCACTCACCCATCCACACCCACCCACCTGCCCACTCACTCACCCATCCACCCACTCAGCCATTCACGCCCACCCACCCACCCACCCACCCACCCACCCACCCACCCATCCACAGCAACCCACCCACCCACCCATCCACAGCCACCCACCCACCCACCCATCCAGGGCCACCCACCCACCCATCCACAGCCACCCACCCACTCACACCCCCCTACCCACCCACACACACACACGATGCAGGTTGGTACATCATCATGTTTAAAAATTTGAAAAATCCATTAAAAACTCAAACACCACAAACAGGAAAAAACATTTTAAAAATATTCCGGAAATTTTTTGAAGCATCGACAAAACCATCCGAATGAAAAAATTTCAATGTTGAACTCGTGAATATATTAAAATACTTTTATTGTATCATTCATGTTTGATTGCAGGCTACGCCAGGACGCAGGTCTCCTTCGCGATAATCTGTCTGATAATCATGATCATGGGTTTTTCATTCTCAATATATACATTCAGAAATCCTAGATATATGTTCAAACGATTAGCAGGTGGAATTCACTTCATAAGTGGTAAATATGTTATTTAATTATGCATGATTGATGTTCTGCGTTTTTACGTGTACATTTTGATGATTTTCTTTTTCATTTACTGACAAAAGTTTCAATAGAGAAAAATTGTATACAATATGTAGTTAAAACACAAAATTGGAGTTTTATTCAAGGGTAGTTTCCTAACAGTGTGCGTGAGAACTGCAATGGATGTAATACCGCCTAATGGACGTAACAAACTAGAAGAAATTGACAATAGTTGAAGTTCTCTTGAAAATTTTTCTCTTAGCGACTTTTGTCAGGGTCTTTTTTTCCCGAAAGTTCTTTACGACCACTCTCAGGTTTTTCACACCCGAAGCAGCTTGTGGCAATTTCAATTGCACTCAAATGCATTCAGATGCGAATGCACAAAATCCTCGTGATGCTCGTTTTTCAAGCGAGACTCGTAAAACTGAAAAATCGAGATTTTCAAGTTTTACAGTTCTCGTTCGAAGACGAGAGAACTGAGAATTTCAAAGTTTCTATGGATCCGAAAATAAAAAGAATATGTGGTGATTACGTTGGGGCCTTCCTCACATTTTCAGAGCAATTGCTTTTATAGTGAAAGACGTAGTTACGGGGCAAATGTTTCGAGTTGTTACACGATCTAATGGAATAGGGAAGTTGCGTGTAAGCCAGAGTTGTGGAGTAAACCCATTAATACATTCATTATACTCTATTAAGTGCTGACTTACATGAAATACATGGGAATTGGGTCTCAATATATTTCAATGAACATCCAACGCAAGTTTGCCGCTCATCGTGTCACATCCGTGAACTCTAATTCCAGATACAAATATTGTGTTTATTAACTTCCCCCATTGTAGTCCCTATTTGTTCTTTTCCCTCTGTGTGTGTGTGTGTGTGTGTGTGTGTGAGTGACTGGGCGGGTGGGTGGGTGGGTGAGTGGGCGGGTGGGTGGGTGAGTGGGCGGGTGGGTGGGTGAGTGGGCGGGTGGGTGGGTGAGTGGGCGGGTGGGTGAGTGGGTGAATGGGTGGGTGGGTGAGTAGGCGGGTGGGTGAGCGGGTAGGTGGGTGAGTGTGTGTGTGTATGTGTATGTGAGTGTGTGTTTGGAGGAAAATACCAAATCACTACACTTTCAACTTTCTAATGCATCCCATTTATTGAAGTCAATATTTTATTTTTCCTTTACAGGCGCCTGTGGAATGGTCGTAATCCAAGTGATTTTATCCTCCATCGAGCACGAGATGAAGAACCTGCCCGATAAATTTCCAAAAGGTGCAAAAATGCATTACGGCTATTCCCTCATTCTGGCGTGGTTCGTTTGCATGGGAAATTTGCTATCGGGCTGTGCCTTCATCCTATTTTCAAAGAAACGCAAACGTGATAAAGCACCAACTGAGGAAATTGCAATGGCAGACGAGCCAACAATCATTGGTCGTTGAATTCGAATTTTCCATATTAAGAAAAACCACTCCACATTCATTATTTTCCAATTTTTCCAATTGAATATTGGCATAAAATCACGGTAGTGTGTGGTTTTTATGGTCTACATGATTGTACCCATAGATCTAAGCAGGCTTACCGTGGATCTGAGGAATTTTACCGTGTGTCCAAGAAATAGGGAAATGCTCATTTTGGGTGTTGTTCGACCCCAATACCACTCAAAACACCATACGCGCTCCCGAGTTGTGACCTAGTTTTTTTATCCACGATGTTTCAAAACTGGGGACCTCATTTTTGGGAGTGGAGAGAGAACGCAATGTAAAGTCCAAAGTTCCTCTTAAAGTTTTTCGTATGACGCCTTTCTGTGGTTGAGTTCGTGTAGAGGAGACGGTTCTAGGAACGGTTCCAGAAAGTGTTCTAGGAACGGTTCCAGAAATTTTCTAGGAACGGTTCCCGGAATGGTTCCAGAAAGTTTTCTAGGAACGGTTCTAGGAATGGTTCCAGAAAGTTTTCTAGGAACGGTTTCAGAAAGTTTTCTAGGAACGGTTTCAGAAAGTTTTCTAGGACCGGTTCCAGGAATGGCTCCAGGAATTTGTTCCAGAAACGGTTCCGAAAATGGTGCCAGGAAGTAACGCCACAATTTTCAGAACTGTTCCAGGAGGAGGTACAAGTTCCGAAACTATTTCAGATGAAAGTAGAGCTTCAGTAGTTGTTCCAGATGGTGAAGCAGTTCCGAGAACTGTTCCACATACACTACGAGTAGATTGGTGTAACTATACTTTTAATGAGGCAATTCTCGGATTTATGTGTACACCTCAGACAGTTCACGCAATTGTATTTCAATCTGGAAAAGTTCCCGGAACCGTACCTCCTCTTGGAACCGGGTTACCAGGAACAGTTTTTACAATTGTACTTTCGTCTGGGACAGTTCGTAGTACTGTCCTCAGTTGGGAAACTTCTTGGAACTGGTTCTCGGAACTTCTGGAACAGTGATTGGCTAACTTCACAGGTTATGCGTCATACGTAGAAATTGAAGAACTTTTGACTCAAACTCACCTCAAGTCCCTACTGTCTACCCTTATCACTGTCCCTGGGTAAGAGTGAGCCTCGTATATTCCTTTCTTTTTTTTTGCTGTATTTTTATTTGTATTTTTTGTTTTTTCGGACCGCTGGTCTTTCTCTTTTGTACAACACAATGTACATAATAAATTATCATCAATCAATCAATCCCTCCCTCCCCACACCCTATCTCCTAATCCAAATCCCTCCCGAAATCCTGGTGCTCAGATTCCACTTAGAACTATAGGTAGCAAATCCAGGAGCGTGTAATAATTATGAATGGAGAAGCAAACAAATGCTAGGTTGAATATAGAGGGACGCTGTTCAAACAAAAATGATGAATTACGCTCCTAGGCCACTCTGGTTTTTTACACCTTTAAACGGTTCTGTGTACCTTTCGGAGCGTCTTCATGGAACTTAGACCGCATTAGTTTTTGGTTTACATTGACCGAGCAGTTTTTTGTTATTAACAATTGAATTGTTTACAATGCTCTATTGCAAAAACGGTAAGAGATACGGCAAAAAGTATTAAGCAGAACGTGCTCTGTAAGCGAACATGCATACTTAATTCTTTATCACTTTTTTCCATAGTTGTCATAATCAAGGAGGTATGACGGGTTCGACCCTTCGCACCGCTATTGCTGTCTCACTCCCACTCCAGTAACGCGCATAATTCTCGTCCTCACGCTGACTATGTGGCTAGTCAAATGTTTGTAATTATCTGCTTGATAAATGGGATAGTTTAAAATTCTTAAATTTGCAAATTTTCGGTGTGAACCTCACAGATCTCACTGATTTACCCACATTAGTATTTTTTTCTGAAATCAGTTGTTAAACATTTACTTGACGTATCGGGAAATGTAGGAATGGCAAACAGAAATTACAAATCGGAAAGTTTTGTTTGTTTTCCCAACGGGGACACATACACTTTTATCCCACTAGTCGTACAAGTAATGGCCACGTTCCCTATATATACGGTAAAACGGCTAGTATCCACGGTAAAAGTGCCGTAGATCTACGGTAAAAAATTTGCCGTGGCGCATGTGAATAGACACTGCCTAAAATCACTCCTGTACCTGTAAAAAAATCTGGAGATTAAGAAAAAGACAATGTACATAAAATTAATCACTCCTTTTTCTTATAAGTCAAGTATGATTGATTAATTCCACGTATGAAAGACGATAAAAATGTGATACATTTCATTGTATAATTATTGGTAAATTCACTTCATGTACAAATTTCATTCTGGTAAATTTAATTGTTATTTTCATTTCTATGTGATGAAAAAAATTTACATCGTATAGATTATTTACCACTCAACTAGTCACCCTATTTTGAGATAAATAACTATCATTGACTAAACAATTGTAAAGATATTATATACATTGTAAATCACGATAAATCTTATGATATCATGATGGTAATAAAATTATTGAATTTACTTGGTAAATGAAAAAAGTTTTTTATAAATTTCACATTGAACACTTAATACATGGGGCTCTCATGGGGACCCCATCGATCTCGAAATAATCAGCCTTAACTCATCACATATGAAATTGTGGTCAATTGATATCAATTGCAATATTTTTTATATACAAATTCAGCTATCTATTGGTAATTGTCCGCTTCAGGTGTGACTGGTTTTTTTATCTGAGGAGAAGGTGCAGATGAAAAAAACCTGTTCCTTTTTCGAGAAGTAAAATAATTGATAAATATATCTCCTATTGTTCCTATTTTTTTGCGTTGAAATATTTGTGGAACCTGATTTTTGTTGGATTGAAAAACCATTTATCGAATATCCCCAACGGATCCAAGAGTGAAGTGGTAATGCGGTTTTCGTCCGGTTTTTTCTTAATATTTCGAAATGTTAGAGTCGTAGAGAAATTTACTTTAACACACACTTGTAGCTCTCATTCTGCTCTACATAAAAGTTTTAATGGAATTTTCTCTAACTCCATTGTAAACTTCAGTAATCACACATCGCGGCCGGTCGTCATCGGTGGCATTATTATAAGTGCTACGGCGTGCGATCTAGTTTCCAATTTGCAAAAATCATATATGACGATGGATGGTTTTTGTCCTCAGGGGATTTTTTCAAATTGGAAAAGACGGAAGCGCCATACAGGAAGTGCATCCGTACTTTACTCACTAGGATGTAGAGACGGTATGCGAGGTACGGCGAGGGGAGCACGAGAGAGAGAAGAATAGAGTATCCGCGCACATCTAGACTCATTTACAACGTGTTGTATGGGAACGTCGATAATGACGCGGTCGTCGTAATTTAACGCAGGGCGTAAGATGGCGGTATGCACATTTTCTCTCCACAGTGAAAAGCCAGCTGTTTTCCAGTCTGGTGTGTTAATGTATACGTTATATAGGTGCCGAGCATTACTTTCTATATCATAATTTATGTCCAGAATAATTTGGTGTGTGTGTGTGGTAATCAGAACCGATACTTTCATTTGTAGGAAATCGTGAGATAGAAACAGAATAAAAAATCTTTTGTATATTGATATAATTGGATTGCTTCAAATCATATAGGGCCACTGATTGTATTCTATCGTCAGCAGTAGAAAAAAATATTTACAGAATATCATAACATCTCTATAAATTCGGTCCCCTACGAAGTTTCACTTCTGTCGCGTAGCTCTCTACGCACATGTTTTTTTTTATTATGACAATAGTGCAAAAGATTCAATTGGTAAAATAATTGTGTTCCATTATTTCGTATGAACACATTGATTGAACATGTAATGAAACGAATGGGATGGAAAAAGTGGAGAGATTGGGACTGGGGAGAGGTAGGATGGTCATGCCATCTAGCACAAGATATTGACTGCGCATGCGCAGAAGAACAAGTGTCTAAAAAATCTTTTGGATAACTTCTTCTTAGTTCGCTAAATTTGCATCAAATTTCTCAGACTCAAAATTCAAAATCAAAATTGACAGTGTTAGTTCGGGATGTATACCAAAAATTCCTGCTCTGGGATTTTTCGATAAGTTGTTTTTTTTTATTTTTAAAAATTGCAATTTTGGGTTTGGAAGAGTGTGAAAAAAAATATGTCCTGAAGAATTTTATTCTTAGGAAAAAGAGCTATCAACAGAGTTATTCAATTTCAGCTTTCTCGAGGAAGGTAAAAGTTTTTTCCGGCTATATCCACCCCTTAAGCTTCGTGATCGTCGATAATACTTCGATTAATGTCTTATCGTAAAAAATTGGCAGTTTGGATAGAGTTTGGGTTCACAGGGAGACAATGGGACACGTGTCATCCTCGATGATCCCCTTATATTCCACTTGATAATGAGTAGTCTCGTCGTTATCGGAAGTTTCGTCGCTCGAGTCGCTTGCAGGATTCTCCACCAGCTTAGCGTACCTTAAAAGGGGGAATAAAATGATGAGGATAGAGAAGATTAAGTGCCAAATAATTTTTAGAAGTCATAATTAAAAAAAAACATGAAAATGTTAAAGAAATTAAATGTCTCAAAATTTGCAAAACATCCAAAAATTGAAAAATGAAAGAAAAAAAAATTGAAAAATCTGAAAAAAACTAAAAAACAATTTTCATTATATTTTGAAAATTGGAATAAAAAATGCCCTCTTGGAACGTATTTGATAAAAAACAGTATGCAAAAATCAGGAAAAATGTGAGTTTAAATTACCGAGTACTTTGTCAATTTTTTTACAGTTTTCAAGACCCTCAAATTTTTTGGCAAGCTGGAATTCTATTGTCAAAGACTTTAAGTGTTGAAAAGTGCCTGGTACCTGACTCTGTATCAAACGGGAGTTGTCCGTCTGAAAGCTTCATGGGGCCACTCAGTGTTCCTCATGGGGGGCCCAGGGGGATAAGGCGCGTCTAGGTCAAAAGTCACGAACTCTTGTGGAAGACCCGAACTGCACTCGTCATGAATCACATCGGCTGTTGTACTTATCTTGAATGTACAAACAATTAAATATTAAACTGTGCTTTGCATAATTTTCCAATTTTTTGATAATGAAATTCTCCAATTTTTGAGGAAGTTTTTTTTTAATATACGTATTTTCGAAATTTTCTAAAAAATGTCACCCATTTTGAATAATTCCATATTTTTATATTTAGAAAAAAAAAATTGTGAAACTTCAGAACTGGAACACTCAAAATTTTTCAAAGTTTGGGAATTTTAAAACCTTTGATATAAATCCCATTTAGGTAAAAATAAAACTGTTAATGAGTAAATTGAGACCAAAGAAATAGGAAATAAAAAATTATGGCAGTCGCTTAAAGTATCAAATAATTTCCCGATGGAATAAGAAAAATTCTCACACAACTACAAAAGCCGCAAATAAAACAACAATTAAGAGATTCATTTAAACTTCTTCATTGTGTAACTTACAAAAGTTTTAAGAAACGTCAGAAACACCGCAATTTTACTACCTAGGGTTGTAATTTTTTTCTGTAACTTTTCTCTTCGGACACTTTTTACCCTCTTGAAATTCCACCGAAAATTAGGGATCATGGAAAATTATGTGCCGAATGTGATAACGCCGGGGGAAAAAAGGGTTATGCAGATAAGAGTAATATTTCATTTCTCTGTCCTCTAAAATCCCCTCGCATTCATTTTCTCAATATTTAATTACACATTGTAACTTCTTCAACCATTAATTTCTGTTAAAATTGTTGAGAAAACCTGAGAAAATTGCTAAAAATGGAAATATTTTCTCACCGTCTGAGTTGTCAGGTCCCGTGGAAACGATCCCGGATACTCATGATAATTCAGACTTGGTGCAGGTGGTAAAAACTCATCGAAGTCCATTTGGTCCACCGAGTCGCGGCTGAAGAAATATCGCTTCTGGTGTCTTTCGCATAAAAAACTACCGTGGGCGTGTTGTGGGTGGTAGTTTTGCTGACGCACATGATTAGCCACGTGGTAGATATTCTAGAAGGTATGGTACAATAACTAGAATGTAGGTATATGAGCAATATGGAGTGGCAAGTTCATTGGAACAGTCCACTTGGCATACTTTGCGTGAGAATGCGAACGATTATCGTTTGGTTATTCTATAATGTTTTCTATATCACTTTTGCGTATTTTAGTGCAATATATATATATATATATATATATATAAACATGCACTTCAATCAAGTATATTTTTATACTTGAATCAAGACTATTATTATACTAGAATCAAGCACATCCTTATACTTGAATCAAGTATATTATTATACGTGAATCAAATATATTATTATACTCGAATGAAGTATATTCTTATACTTAAATCAAGTATATTCTTATACTTGAGCCAAGTGCATTCTTATACTTGGATCAAGTACATGGCTATACTTGAATCAAGTACATGGCTATACTTGAATCAAGTATATGGTTATACTTGAATCAAGTATATGCCTATACTTGAATCAAGTATATGTCTATACTTGGATCAAGTATATGTCTATACTTGAATCAAGTATATGTCTATACTTGAATCAAGTATATGTCTATACTTGAATCAAGTATATGTATATAGTTTAATCAAGTATATATCCATACTTGAATCAAGTATATATCTACACTTGAATGAAGTATATGCCCATACTTGAATCAAGTATATTTCTATACTTGGACCAAGTATATTTTTCTAATTGAATTAAGTATACTTTTTCTTTCTTGTCCATATGTAATTCACTGCTTGGGCTCAACCCATATATTTGATCCCTACGTTCAGGATATTTGATCTCTTAGAATAATTTTAATAAAACCACTTCCCTTACATCACAATTTTTCTGCTTAGCCTCGCGTTTGGTGAAATCTCTTTGATGCCACGATATGTAAAGGAATATTGCGGATGTACCTGCAACTTCTGTTGTGATAAATCCGCTGACGTACAATAGAAATGAGAAACCGTATCTGTAGGTGAACGGGGGACCCTGAAAAATAGAGGGTGAAAATTTTTCATCACACCAAGCCCAGAAGCATCGAATGAAATAGAAGCGAATTTGGTATTGCACTAGGAGATTGCGGTGGGAGGGGGAGGGAAAAAATTCTAGTAAAAAGTTTGAGGTAAAAAAGTGGAGAGAAAAAAAGAAGTGTAAAAGCTTCCATCAAATTTTATATGAGCTATTCGTGATGCTATATTTATTACTGTGATTCGCGAGTCAAGGAAATGCCGATGATAAAAGCATGAAAAATGCAATCACCGCTTTATGCTCGCGAGATTGATCGTTTGTTTTGCCCCCACATTTTCCATGTAAACGAAATGAGAAATAGGATTCACCAGTTATCAAGCTTGACGTTTCAAGTAAGTATTTTTTGTGGGAATATTTAACTGATAAAGATAAGAATTTTCCATAGCACTTAAATTACCCCAAAAAATAGAAGTTGCATATGTGTAAACTTTTTAGAACTGAGCGGGTGTCAAACTTGCAAACTGTAATCAGTCACCTAAAAAATAAAAAAAATTAAAAAAGTTAAAAAAAAAAATGAAAATAAAAACAAAGATTAAAAAAAAACATAAATGAATCAAAAAATAAATGAGTAAGCCAACAAATACATGGAGGGATTAATTAATCGATTGGGAAAAAAATGAATAAATGGATGAAGTAATTACTGTGGAAAAATGTTCACCTGAAATGATGATTTCGGTCGAAGTTTGCTACCAACTTCCGCCTTAAATACTGATATGTACATTATCATTCCAGCGAGCATGAGAAGACCTGTTGACAAGGATAAATATAAATGGCACGTTCAAGTAACAATAACAGTAAATATTGGATATTCGAGAAGAACATCGGATTTCCATGGGTCCAAAGTTTATCGGTGTTACGCACCCATTTCAATATTTGTTCGTTCGCTTGCTACCAAATCGCATTGTTACACTTGAATTCCCCGGCTTTTAGAGGGAAATAAAAAGCTATGGAAGATGAGATGATGGCGATGTGTAGATCGATGGCCGAGCGTAAGTTAAGGGAGTAGAAGTCGTGCTTGAAATTTTCGAAATGTTTGAAACTTTTAAAACTTTCAATTTTTTTTTGTACTTTTGGAAATTTTTAACATTTTCCTACTTCTTCATAAGAAACTTTCGAAGTTTTAATTTTTTTTGTGATTTTCCTGATTTTTGCAATGTTCTAAATTTCTCAAATGCTCCAAATTTTTCATTTTTTGAAAAATTGATCAAACTTTTGAATTCTTTAAAATGTCTCGAATTTTCCAAATTTTCGAAATTTTTGAAATTTCATAGTTTCATTAAGCTTTTGGGCTTTGCCAAATTCTTGTGGACTTTTTGCTGAATGCATTTAATACTTGTGTATTCCTCGGCTCCAAAAGTGCATCATTACCCTCGAATGCTTTGGCTTTTAAAGCTTGATAAAAAAAAAACAAAAAGGCATAACGTGAGATGATGAAGATGGGTGCGGCAGCCAAGGGGTTATTCTCTGTGGTGCTCGAGATTTTTTAAGGCCATAACTCTCCTATTTCAGATACCCTCATTACAATATTTTCAAAAACCGGAAGCGGTAAAAATATCTGAAATATTGAAAATTTTCCAGTAGAGAAAAAAGAAAGTCCGTTAGAAGGCCGTTAAAAAATTTTCAGTTTTTCAAAATTTCTCAAAACCTTTTCAATTTTATCCTCGAAAATTGCTATCTCGAAAGTTGATTTTTTTTAAACCACATAATGCGAGATGATGGAGATGGTAGTAGATTGTTCGTGGAGTCATGAGGGAATTTGTTGAAGCACTAGAGGCTTCCCGAGTCAACGAGAGTAGTTTCCAATACTCTTACTTACCGCATATAGTGAAGACCACCCCGGCCACAAAAACGCAGAGACGATGTCGAGGTCGAGATACATGAGCAGTGAAGTAGCAAACTTCGGCTATAACAAGGAGTGCTGTTGCGGCAAAGAAGAAGATGGCTGACTTTGTAACGGCATCTGAAAAATTCATTGGAATATATTTGCTTTAATGCATTTATCATGTTATGTTTAACACGGAACTATGTTAATAAATTTCACAGTAAAGTCTTCACAAACAATTTTTTTTTTGCAGAAAAATTTGATTTTCAATTGACAAGAATCTTTTGATGTTGCTCTTTGAAATGATGAATTTTTAGAATTCATTAAAAGCTGTTTTTGAATGGTGTACAGTGGACTTTCCGTAGCTCTGCCAGCGCCAGCGAGCAGAGGAGAAGGCGCCCCCCACCACGCGCCACGCTAGGAATGGGGCGGGAGGGGTATGGCCGTTTCGTTGCATGCCGACGCGCGTGGGCTCATGGACGCTGTAATGTAAAAGTGTTGGAGAGTTTAGGCCGCAAAAGAACATCCATGGTTCTCACTCGAGTCATCATATTATCTCTCTCTTTCTGGGGGCACGCCTACTGTGAGCGTGGAGGGGGTAATCTGTAACTCTGGGCATGCGCCAATCGCAGCCCAAAAAACGGAGAGCCATGGAAAGTGCACTGTACTTTGTGAAAAAAAATAAAAGTGTTGATTCGTCAAGTTGAAACTTCCGTAATTTTTAGAAGATTTTGTAATAATGTACAAGATTTGAAAAAAATCTTTTTTTTTTTTTTTAATCAAAGACGTGCAATCGCGTATTTAATGTGAAATGGAATATTTTTTTCTAGTAGAAAATTATGCAAATTAAGGAAGGAGAAAAAGCTTGGAAATATTTTTAAATTTTGAGAAAAGATTGAACAATTACAAAAAATAAAAAATGAACCAAATTTGGAATTTGACGACCAATATCGAAAAATTGACGAACATAAAATTTTCGAGAAAATTGGGAATTTCAAAAGAATGAAGTGGAACATGAAAAGGAGCAACGCAAAAAAATGCTAGTCGACTCAGTCAGACTTTTTCATCCATAACAAATATCCCGACAGTGTCGTAGTTGACTTATTGCCCGCTACTTTGCTACGGAACTACTCCAATCAATACAATTCCTCACATGGTATCGCCATTGTAGAATCACTGGGATCTGGGCTATACTCCTCACTCGGAAAATAGTCAATACTTGAGCACTCGTACTGCATACGTGATGCTGGAAAAAAAAAATAACGAAATCAGGCAAAAAGTGTAATATTTCCAGTCAAGTGTCCGAATGAAACCAGTTTATATCACTCCGTAAAATAGAACAAAAGGCATTTAGTATGTGCACACGTGGAGGAGAATGAAAAATGAATCCACCGGGGTGAACTAGTGGCTTGCAGGGAAATGCTGGGTCATGATCTGGAAAGATTTATGCCCTGAAGTCCTGTGAATTTCGATGGGCTCGGGTTTATGGGAAAAATTCCTTGCATAAAATTGTTATGCTCATACCACTTACATAATACTTGAAGTGATCAGTAACTTTGGAGATTTCACGATATGATCGGGCAATTCCCGATAGAGGATGTTATTGAAATGCCCCCGATTTTGAAAAATTGATTTTTCAACATATCACCACGTTTTGTGACATTTCTGACCATTTTAGACCATTTTTAACAAGATGTACGAATATGTGTGTATGTGACGGTGTATGTATGAAGACAAATTCTTTCTCCAACGATTTGTCGCCATCAAATTATGCGATTGAGATGCTGTATGGCGCAATCGAAGCGGCTTTGTGGCCTTCAAACCTGATAAGGTTTTGGTTGGAATCGGCTTTGTAGTTTTCCATATTTCCGAAAAAACTACTGTTTTACGTAAAAAAAGGAAAAGGAAGGAAAAGAGATGGCGCCGGCCATCGTAGCACAGGGGTTTCTGGAGGTTTACCCTGTGTTTAGAAATACGATGGCCTAAGATGGCGAAAGTCGGCCCCAGCCGCATGAGTGGGTGTCCGGTACGCCCCCTGAAGGCATGATTAACGGCCGCTACCCGGGGCGTACAAAAGAGAGGGACGGAGAAAAAAAACATACACACACGCACGTGTCGGCTTTGGTGTAGTGGATCGTTTTAGACAGAACATGTATGTCGACTTTAAGTGCACATAATTAGGCACATAAAGAGCGTATACACCAATTTGAATTTGCTAAAATCATTCACTGATTTATTATCTCATCAAAATCATAATTTTATTGCACGTAAACGGGTGATTTGATGTGTACTCAAATGAATCAGTTTATTTGAATCCCCTGAATTTTACTCACTTTAAATAAATCATGTTTCTCAGCGCAATCATCTGCACCAGTATAAATTCAATTTCAGAATTACGCGAATAAACCCACAATAAACATCGTAAAATGTGTTTACCTATTTACTCTTTCCTTATTTTACATTAACCACGCGGATATGGTTTATGTGGGGCTGCTCGTGCTATATCTATTTCTATTATCTACCCCCCCCCCCCCTCCGCCCGCCGCTCTGTTTCTGCAATGGGATTCTATATATTCATGCCCCTGAGGTACTCTCGCGTTTTATATACTTAAACAGTTTAATTTTAGCATATTCTTTGGCAATTTACGAAAATTCAAGGAATAATTTTAAATATGAACAACACGGGATATGCGTGTAATCCACGATGGGCCGCATAATTAACTTCCTGATATGTATGCATATCTATGTGTGTGTGTGTGTGCGCGAGCGGATGTGGATGGGTGGGTGTGTGAGTGGGTGGATGGGTGGGTGTGTGAGTGGGTGGATGGGTGGGTGTGTGAGTGGGTGGATGGGTGGGTGTGTGAGTAGGTGTGTGTGTGAGTGGGTGGGTGTGTGAGTGGGTGGGTGTGTGAGTGGGTGGGTGTGTGTGTGTGTGTGTGTGAGAGAGAGAGAGAGTGTGAGTGTATGGGTGCGTGTCAATAGTCGATGTTACTTCATGTTACATTTTTTCAAAATGTCGGTACCACTATAAATTTTCAAAAATTGGAAAAATAGAGCCATATGGCTATGGTCCATAACCGGCCACTCGGGGGTAGATGTATTCGCATTATTCCCCCCCCCCCCCCCCCCCGCATAGCGCGCACCAATGTCTCGCCACTGGGTTTGGTATATATTTAGGCGGGCCCCAGGTACATGTTACTCTCTCGTTATATACGCCCAAGCAGTTTAGACGGCTGTACCATGTGCATGTGGGAATAATGCTTCACCGTTTTCCGCAATTCCATGTGTAACGTTGTGTTGACCATTCGTGATCTGAATATCGCAGAGTTTTACGCGAGAAAGATGGTTTACATTGCAATGAGGGGCGTAAAAAAAGAATGCGAAGAGTTTAATGATGTTGAAGTAGGAGTGATGGGTATGAGCAAATGGAGAATGAGATAAAACCGAGTTTTTTGATGGAAAAATATTGTGGTGATTTCTTTGGGAATTTTTTTTCAGTATGAACTACAAATATAGATGCAAAGAGGGATAAATAGTGCATTTATAAAAATAAAGTTGATAGTGCATTACAGATTTCTAATTTCTGTTGGACACAATTAATTGTAATAATCCCCCTGAAAATGAAATTGATGTCATATGACCGGACACTGTAGATAAAGTCTGCGTGTGTGTGGGTGTGTATATGTGTGTGTGTGTATGCGCGTATGTATATGTGTGTGTATATTTATAGAATTTTGAAGAAATGTAGAAACCATAAGAAAAGTCCTCTGACTTTTTCGAAAATTCAACAACGTTGCAAAACCTCTCAGAAAATGTAAAAAAAACGGAGATTTTGGAATTTTTAGATTTTCAGAAAGAAACAAAATTTTTTAAAACTTCTCTCATTTTTTTTTTTCATTAAATCAATTCGTTTTTGAGTCAATGTGAATACAATGAGCTTTCAGCTGTGGAAACTTGAAAAATTGACTTCGTTATATGACTTTGTTTGATAACTTAATTTTTCCATAGAGATTTTGAAGATATTTGAAAAATTGCGGAATATTGTCAATTGTTTGTGCGTTGACAGTGACAATATTTTGCCACGTCGTTATTGTTGATTTTGCGACTGTGTATATCGCTCAGTCTAGTTGAATTTGTGGGAAGCTGGATGAGGGTTGTTGAAGCGTACGTGTTCATTTTCCCAAAATGGTTCAGAGGCATCGGGGCGGTTTGCTCTGTCTCTCATAATCAAATATATTAATATATTCCACCGTGTAGAGTTGCAAGGGGATCATATGATGTTACGGAGCATGAATGCAAAAATTCAATCGATTTGAAAATTATTAAAATGAAATGCAATAATCGCAAAATTTTAATATACTCGAGTCATAAATATTTTTCACATTTCGTATACTCAGTACGGTATATTACAGAAAATAATTTGTGCACTCCTACCCACACCCAGACACATACAGACACCCACTTACCCACACACACACACACTCGCCCGCCCACACTCACACAGACACCTACTCACGCACACCCACACCAACACACCCACCCACACCCACACACACCCACACCCACACGTACACACACATCCACACTGACACCGACACCCACACCAACTCATCCACACCCACACCCACACCCACACCCACACACAGACACATACAGACACCCACTTACCCACACACACAACGAAATCCACATCCACTCACACACACACCCAATTTATTCACTTTTCAGAACACTCCAATAACTCCTTTAATGGGACTGCGACAAGTCTTCAATCACCTGATTTCCGGAATATTAATTTCAGTTTTTTTACTATTTTACAAATGCGTTATTGAAGGAGGATATCAAAGCAAATTGCTAAACATTCAATTCACAAACGAACAATTCGAGAGCATAATGTTTTTGCAGTTTTCTCTGCTAACTTGCTAGAGTTGCTGAATGGAAAAGATGATTGCCAGAATGTCCCTCATGAGGCAACGGATGACCGATTAAAACCCTTTTCCGTTAAATATTGGTTATCAATTATTAACAATCAATGATATCGGAAAAATTCCGTAGGCCCTCGTTGAATTAATTTAATTTTTTTGGTTCAACTGGTCATCACAGCTCTCGGATTTCATAACGCGTTGTCCATTTTCGTCGCCATTTACATTTTCATTTTCCCGATATGGAAGTTCCATATATATATAGATCAATAGAGTGAGGCAATGAAAAAATCACTTAAAAGATTAAGCCATTAGTCCAGAAAAATTAAACCGTGCAAACCAATTTCGAAATGGGAAAATTGATTTTGAAAACATCATTCACAATTCTGAAAATTCGTATTGCCCATTTCACAATCATGAAATCATAATCGTAAAGCACAAAATCGAAATCGTGAACGACAATTTTTCGATCGTGAACTACGGGTCCGGTTGCAATGTAAAGAATTACTGATGCAAAAATTTTTCTCAATTAACAAACCGAAGGACCATTAATATTTTCAAAATAAAAAAAAATTCTCAGGGCGTTGAAAATTTTTAAAAATTTTCAAAAATTTTTAAAAATTTTCAAAAATTTTTAAAAATTTTCAAAATTCAAAAACTCGAATCAATATCAAAATTTTACTAATTTACTGAGTTAACCATTTTTCTCAGCACCCTTTTCATGTAATATTTTCGATTACATGATTAGCGAGGTGGACTTTGATTTCCAGCGTCCACAAAAGGCTAAATTTTTAATTCGACATTTTTTCGATTTGCCGGAGGGACGCCTCTTTCCTGGTCTGAGCATCCTTTTCACCCCCTCGTTTTGCAGGTCCTCGAGTCCCTCATTCCACTTTAATTCTTTCCCTCCATTTCTCACTGGGAGAGGAAGACAGGAGTGGTTTCCGGTGCGCCTGGTAACGAGTCATTTCCTCATCCCCAACAAGGACTTTTGCGCCTGAACCACTTTGCGTATTCCCATCGCCTTTTTTTTTACCCCTCTTTTTCCTGCCGAACAACTAATACCGTTTGCTGATTTTACCCTCGTCAAATGGGTCTATGAGCAATTCTCAAGGAATCCTCAACATGAGAAAATTGCTGTACGAAAAGAAAAATATACATTGCAGAGGTAGAATTTTAATCGTCTTCTGTGCATAATTGAGGTGCAAATCCTGGGAAAGGAGCAATGCATATAGATCGGGTTGAAGTAGCTGATTTGAGTAGAATTTTCATAATATCGGTATGGAAGAAATTAGCTAGCAGGGTAAATGAGGCTCACAGTGAGAACTTTTCGATTTTTAATTAACATGCACACATACACGCGAACGCGTGAGCGCTACTGATCCACGAGGGAGGCGAAGTGTGCCGCTAGAGTTGCGGTACCCGGAACTAGAGCGATTGTGGGTACCAGTTGGAGTTAGCCCTAACCCAGCTGTCACAATTGTGCTACGTGGCCCATGCTCCATGTCAGATGTCAAGTTTGGCGTTTTCATTGTTGATAATAAAACCAGGAGCTGATTGACGAACCAGGACCGACATTGATATGATCTAAGCGTGAGGACCCCGCAGTTACCTCCATTGATCGATCGGGGAATAGAGATTAGTTGGTTAACATAAATTAAGCTATAAAAAAAAGGGAGAGAAAAGTTGAGTGAAAGTTATCAGAAAATTTTTCAGTATAACGAACTTGAAACTTCACATACCGCTTCATATTTTTTTACGGGAAATTCTGTAGGAACAAAGGGGAAATTATTCTCGTTTTTATTGAACTTTTCTTTCCGTGCACACATTTTTTTTCCTATCTTAATTCTTTCCCTACTTCATTCTATTTTTCTCCCTTTCGTCTTCCGGTTTCATCTCTTCTATTCATCTCCGTGCGCTTCCGAATTTTGAAGATACGTAATCTTTTTTTGACGAGTCCGCGCGCTTCCTTTTTTCACCGTCATAACTGGTGTCGCGGCGGTTGTCCTCTTATGCTTTTCGATGAGTTCGATATATAGCAATATATATATATGGATATGGATCGAAATGTATCGATAAGTGTCGATATGTACGATAAGTGTCGATATATATCGATAAGTATCGATATATATCGCTATGTATTGATATATATGCATATCGATATATCGATATGTATCGATGTGTATCGATATGTATCGATATATACTAGTGCCTTTCTGGTGGCCGCTACGGGGGCACACACCTTAACTTGTCTGTGTTTGGGTTCGATTTCGATTGTGTAATCGATAATCAAGATTTTGTTCTCCGACTTTCGAGTTTTCGCATTCGATAATTGATTTATTTTCCTGGTCGAAACTTCCATTTATATATGAGGTTATATATCGATATATATCGATATTTTTGTTCGTCGCTTTTTTTTACTATAAAATTTATATACAAGAACCGGATTCATCAAAGATCGTTGGGTGCTTGCGAAGAATCCGTTCCATAATGAGTAACTTTGTTGTGGATTACGACCGATATCAGGAACATAACGTGTGTGCTATCGGCCAGAAGATGAGACCGCTTAGCCGGGCGGGAACGCAATTCGCCGCGGAGGGGAGGGGGCAGGGGTGGGTTTCATCCATCGGTGCCCACTATCATATTACCGACATTTCTGCTCGGTTGTACTTTGTTATCAGAAAATGTACATATCACATCATTTACATTAACCATTTTCCGTTTCCGCCGGTTTTAAGGAGTGTCCTGTAATTTGCTTTCGTCTGGCTGCAAGTAGAGTAAGTACCATTATCATTGCAGTTATTATGATCGTATTTCTCTTTGAGCGGTAGAGTTGCCCGCGCTTGCTCTTATTCTCCACCGCTGCCCTTGTACAAACGTAAATATCTCAATATTTTCTTAGATGCGGCATTGTTATCGCCCGCTGGTTCGCAACATTGCAATCCCAGTGGGTGGGGGCGGGAGGGGGGGGGGGGTGCGCAAATACGACTGTATTCGCAAAATTGACTTCCCCAATGTGGATACTCCTGGGTGCGAATATACCATTGAAATTGAACTTATCGATCAGATAAATATTTGATCGGTATAGGAGAACGTCATGAGTGTCGTTGCTTCATGAAATTTCTAAAGCCCGGATGTAGCCTGCAGAACTTATTGGTGGACGTCATTTTTTAAGGGGACCAGCAATTTTGAATTAATAGTGGAGGTATACATGGATTAAAAAACCATCGACACCACCCAATAAACGCGATTTGTAATTTTTGATTTTCTTGAAAATACGAATATTATGTTAAGTTAACAATTTTTTTTCGAGGACAAATGTCATTGAATGTCTCTCCTAGGGAATTTAATTTCAGATAAAAAGTATGTTTGTGATATTTTATATTCTTTTTATAATTAATTTTTCACGTTTTCAGGGTCGTTCTTTGGTGAACAAATTCAACTTTAAGCCTTTCCTGTCCGTTACATTAGTTATCTTGTTTTATTTGAGACTTGCTCGAGAAGGACATAACACCGCGGGGGAAAAATTACAGTTTTTTTGGGTCGGCTGGTTCGGAACTTTGACAATAATATGGCAAAATATAAAAGTTGACTAAAATCGATTGAGTGTTTGTTACGAATTATTGGAGTTTGAATGGAATTTCACCGGAAGTGACACACAAATGTGGCAAATAAAGATATATCCATCTCCCAATACCATCGCATAATTTTGGTTCGAAGATTCAATACGTTCCAATCCCATAATTCATTCCTCATATATATATGATTCCCTCATTTACTCTGCCAGTGCATAAACTGATAACAAAAAATCTGAAAAATTATGCAAGCTCCCCAATGACGCGTTGGGGTCCTCAACGATATTTTCTCAATCTACACGTAGAAGAACTATGTGGTTTCGTTGTATGTTTCTTTGAACCACCTAAGAGGAGATGAAGGATTCTTTCCTAAACAAAACTTGACAATCATGGAAGCCTAGATGTTCATTTCGACTCGAGATTCTAAAAGTATCTTGCAGTTTCTATTTTTTTTCTAACTGGCTGATTGGTGTGTGTGTGTGTGTGTGTGTGAGAGTGGGTGTGGTTGCAGATGAATGGGTGTGGGTGGTTGTGTGCGTGTGTGTGGGTGTGAGAGTGGGTGTGGGTGTGTGTGAGTGGATGTGGGTGAGTGGGTGTGGGTGAGTGGGTGTGGGTGAGTGGGTGTGGGTGAGTGGGTGTGGGTGAGTGGGTGTGGGTGAGTGGGTGTGGGTGAGTGGGTGTGGGTGAGTGGGTGTGGGTGAGTGGGTGTGGGTGAGTGGGTGTGGGTGAGTGGGTGTGGGTGAGTGGGTGAGTGTTTTTTTTTTTTTTTTTTTTTTTTTTTTTTTCACTCTTTCTCTATTCGTATTCACCCACGTCCCCGCTGGTAAGCATTACTACATGGGCAATACTACGGATCAGAGTACCCACCCATTGCGGCTGGGGCCGACTTCGCCATTTCAGCTCATCGTATTTCTAATCACAGGGTAAACCTCCAGAAACCCCTGTGATACGATGGCGGGCGTCTACGATGGAACCCTCCCTCCCCCCCCGCGCGACGGGTCGCGTTCGGTCCCGGCTCACGGTCTCACTTCATGGATACCGCCGATAGCACACACGGAAAGTTCCTGCCATCGGTCGGAGTCCGTGAGAAAATATTTTTCAGAAAAAAATATTTTGCAGTGAGCGGGAATCGAACGCGGGACCTTTAGAATAGTAGGCAGACACTCTACCGACTACGCCAAAGCCCCGTCACTGAGTGGGTGAGTGTGTGCGTGTGTGTGTGCATATGTGCGTATATTTTTGTTCAACGGTTCCTCGGAAACAGTGCCATAGGTTTCAAGTTTTCTTCCCAAAAACCGGCATCGCGCCACAGTCTGAGTACACGAATTAAAGAAAACTCTACCGATGAGGTTAATTTTCGATAACACTCCAAAATCCTGAAAAAATTTTAAAAAATTGATGAAACATTACCAAGCTCTGTGGAATGAGTAAAAAATCTTGAAAAACGCTTAAAGAAATTGAGAAAGCTGTTTCCATGTTAGGACCCTTAGCGAACGCCCGTGCAATCCGATAGTTGTCAAATAAAACTGATGTTTCCCTGGGTATAACAAAAAAGAGATAAAATCAGATCGTTTATCCGGCTAGACAAAGAGTCGAATTTCCCAATGGTGGGATAACTCACTTGTGGCAACGCAGACCCTCCAAAGTCCACTGTAAGTCACCTTACTGTCCGGCTCGCTGGTGGTGTTGGCTGAGAAAGCTTTCGGCAGCTTTTCCTCGGTTAAGAGCCACTCACCCGTACCAATGGCAATCGAAACGATCACGAGTGATAAAAGGGCTGAGATTCCAGATGCAATGGCCAGACTGTTACCACTGCTACGAATGCTGCTATATGGGCTTCTACTGCTTGTACCGCTGTATTCACCTATTACGTGGTCTTCCTCGTTCTCGTAGCAGCAGCTGCAGCAGTAGTAGCAAGACATCACGAACAACTGTTGTACTTTTGTCGGTGCATTCCTGTAATGGAGCATTTGTAATTGTGTTAAACATCATTGTCAAGTATAGTTCCATTATTCATTGGGGTACATTGGGGTTGAGGATCCAGGTGCTTGAACCTCTATCAGGCTAGTCATGCAAAAGAGTATTTGTTTCTTAAATTGCCGAGGCTTGTTTTGGAATTTGATGGTTCCCCGGAGCAGATATAATTAATTAAAAATACAGAATGCAATAGCAAAAAACCGGAAGTCGAGAGATGCCACCGAAAGCTTAATCATAATTTGAAAAGTTGACATGGTTCTCCAGGGGAACATATATCTTCAAGTTTCAACGGTTTAAGGATTCAGTTATGAAAAAAGTGATTTATGCTCGGTGATTGGCCAGTGACATGGCTTTGGTGATTTTTTCATAGCTATCAAATTGTTACAGCGGTTGTCAATGAGCCTACAATTTTTTTTTTGGATAAAAATTTTTAGTTGTATAAAAAAATTTAAAAAACCTTTTTGGTGAGAATTTGATATGCTCACAAAACAGTTTTTCACGATTTTTTGCTAAAATGGTTTTTGCGCAAGGTGCATGTAAACAGTATGAAAAAGTTAATATTAATGAATTTAATTAGATAAAAAAAATAAATTAATACATCTAATTTTTTTAGTATTCATTTCATCGTACCCTATTGGGACACCCTATATAGCGGACTACTACCACACTATAGGTGATGCCTCCGTTGAGGTAGTTCAATCAGTTCGGGAATTTAAGGATTATTAAAAACGAGGAAATTGCGAAGGAACTTGAATTGATTCCCAATCGTTCTTTTTCTCCATCTAATAGTCTCTGAAGGGGCTATTAAGAAGAGGCTGGATAATGAAAATATATATATATATATCCCTGAATATATATATATACATACATATGGGATTGAGCGAATTGGGGAGGTCTGTTTTGCCATTTCTTTTCCTTTCAGGAAATGTATGCCCCTACAGGTTTATCTCTCAAATTTTTTCTATGTCCGAACGAATTGTAATTGATAAAAACGGGCAAAGGCTGAAAGTCGCCGTCCTTCAATCGCCGCAATCGACTTCGCACTGTCGAAATGTCGACTTGATTGCCTGAACGGCTTGAGCAGTATGTCGATTTGCTTTCGACTAAATTTCGATTGGATTACTGACACACAATCGATTTAATATTTGGTCGAATCGCAGCACGATCGATTTCTCCGTCAGTCGATTGGGTATGCATTAATCTGAACTCTGAAATTTATATAAATCCGTGAGAGCTTCGACCAGGAAAATAAATCGGTTATCGAATTCGAAAACTCGAAAGTCGAAGAAAACAATCTCGATTATCGATGACACGGTTGTAATCGAACTCGAATACCGACAAATAAAGGCCTATACCGGCACGGCAGTAGTTCTATAACGTAGTCTTGCGCTCCGACCACCAATCGAATCAGAATCGAAATCAATCGATTATCGAAGAAAAGATCTCGATTATCGATGTCACAATACGAATCGAACTCGAAATCATCCTGTGAGGGTACTAGTTCTTTATAGATTAATGAAAGCGTCGACCAGGAAAATAAATCTATCATCGAATTCGAAAACTCGAAAGTCGAAGAAAAAAATTGCGATTATCGATGACACAATCGAAATCGAAAACATACAAGCAACGGCGGTAGCAACGCGTAGCGGCCACCTCAAGGCACTATTGATTATCGAAGTTAAGGAAGTCGAATAGAAATCGTTCACCGACGCGGCCGCTGACGGCAGCGGAAGCGCTGGTGTAGAGCTGATCCAGATACACAGGGCTTTGCGTTGAGTCGCTTGTGTGGTGATTCAGATGCAATTTCTATCTCGTTGAGACACGGACGACTTCGCGTTGAATCCAACTTAAATATATTTCGATCACCAAAGCAAAATTGACTCGAAACCTAATCGACATACTGACCAAGTGCATTGTGCAATTGAAGGCTGATGGAAAGTACATCGACGAGTCCACCAGGAGAGTCCTCAATGATTTTATACAAAGATCTTTGCGTACATGTCTAACATGTTCCGTGCGGTAAAGGGCTCGAGGGCAGAAGGTAAACATTTGGGTTCATGCATGATTTCACGGTTGTATATCTTGTCAGAACGAGATCCTGGGATCGACGGGTCCCCAGGGGAGTCCTTAACCATTACAAGTTATGAATTAATTGACGTAATTAATTCATCCCTTTCCTGACACAATTTGAAAAAAGAGATTAGGCGAATTATCGAAGCACATTTGTTGTGTTGGTGTTACGTTATCGCGGATGCTGCGTTCGACTAATCCGCACAAGTATCAAAAATTTATCATCGGAAAACCGTCGGCCGGATCCATCGATGGTTCAATCGGCAATGGAGATGGAAGGTCATTGTAATTGGTCAACTCGTATAGGCCTATTCTCTTTTCTCGGATTTTACCACGAAAAGGATGAATTAATTTGGTCAATTGATTCCCAAGTTTTAATGGTTAGCGACTTCCCTGGAGACCCGCCGACCCTAGCTTCTCGTGCTCACAAGGTATGCCATGAAACCATCCATGATCCCAAATGCTTGCATTCTGCCCTCGAGCTCTTCATCATACGGAACCATGTTCGGCGTGTACCTAAATATTTTGTCTAAAATTGTAATAATATGTCCTACTTAATAATACTCAGATTCTTGCCCATGGTCCTAACAGTTCCTGAATTATTACACAGAAAAAAATATTCGCGTCTATTACGAAATGCTTTGCAAGTATCTACATACTCGATTTGGGGATGAAATCTGCCCAATGTAGGGGATACGAATCTATAAGGAAATAGCGATGCTTGCAATAATAATTGCAAAAATTGGTGTCTGAGATTCGTACTTATTTAAGGTCTGATCTAGAAAGACATCGATGAACAATTGAAATTGGTCAGATGTACTGAAAGCGGCTAATGCCATTCTCAAAATTTCATAGTTGTTTCAGGCCAGTCTGACCAGTTTTTGGAGGGAAAATGACACAAGAAAGCCGGAAATAGACTTCCGATCCGGTGAAATCCATACATCCTTCCTGAAGGAGGAAGAGGGGGGGGGGGGTCAAGGGGGGAATAGAGTGGGATCGCTCCGGCAGATTCCTGAAGAAAGAAAGTTTTTTGCCCTCACATGCACATACAACTACCCGCACACACCTACCTACCCATCCACACGACCACCCACCCACCCACTTTGCCACACACTCATCCCACCTACATACAGTGGCCTACACTCACCCACTCACCCACCCACCCTCACCCACCCACCCACACGCACCTACCCACCCACCCACACCTACCCACTCCCTCCCATTCACACCCACTCACTTACCCACGCACACACACACGCATACACTGAACATTGGACATTTGACGGAAGTATGTGGAACGGGACAAGTCACATTATGATTTTGAGACACTCCATGCTCGGGGTTGTAGCAATAGCTTCCCTAGATCAGCAAATTAAAAAAAGTTTTCAATAGATAATTTTTATTTTTTTTTATTTTTTCAAATATGCCTCATCACTTTTCTGTATGAAATTCTGTCATTAATGAAGTATTTCGGAAATGTGATGTGCCATGAAATTGGTATTTCGCTGAATGATTAACGTTATCGTTCAAAAATCACTTTTTCCATTAATGCCATTGATTGAAATGCACTCACTCATTCGACTGATATAAAATTCTCCATGTTTTTCCATCAACTATCAGTGATTAAAATGCTAATTATCAGTGGCAGTTATGAATTTATGGAATAAATTGTCAGATGGAGATATCCCATCATCAAAATAGCTGAAAATGGCAGCAAACAATGGTACATACTTGAATGCACGTCACGAGCTGATGTCTAATATATTCTCAGCAAATTCTCCACGTTGTTCAACAGAAGTTGGTTCTCACTGTCCAGGTGCACCAGTAAATGCCGCGTATATATAGACGGAAGAATGTGCACCTCTATAATCGTTATGTACTCGAATTGCACCGAAGGAGCTTCCACAATTGTGAGACACTGGAGAATCTCAAGATTTGTCCCTTCCACCACTTCAACGTAAATGTTAAAGATCCATTCTATTTTTTCTACATTAGTATGATGAATTGATGCTCATTATCCTGAAAAAAAATGGAAATGCAGAAAGTGAGTAACTAAAATGTAAATTACGAATTAATGAAGTTATATTGCGTTTGTTTTCTTGATGAAGTGAATGAGTTAGGAACGCGATTCATTCAAGTTCCAGGCAACTTAAGTCATATATAGATACACATTGGCGGCCACTTTCGCGTTTCCTTCAGGTTCTTCCCAAACTATTGATTGAATGGAGGGTAAAATTTTAAACTTTCCAACTTCCCAAGAGGGAAGTTGTAGTGACTCTGAAAATGAGGAGCATAATATTTCATGGATTCCTCGTGGATTCCGATCGATAGTAGGGACGTTCCGTGTATGCTATCTTCCTTACCCATGAAATGAGATCGCAAGGCTGGACGCTCCCGCTGAATCCATCCCATTGCCTCTGGGTCGGGATAGGTTTCCGCCCGGCCTTGCGGTCTCACTTTATAGGCACCTCCGATGTGCGTGTTGGTGGGGGAACGGGTAGGTGGGTGGACGGGTGAGTGGGTGGGTGGGTGGATGGCGGTCTCATGTTATGGGTACCATCAATAGCACACACGGAATGTTCCTGCTATCGGCCGGAATCCATAACAAAATGTTTTATCATGTGAAACTTTCTCCGGAGGCCGGGCGCGAACCTAGCACCTTTGACGTAGTCGACAAATACTCTACCTACTACACCAAAGCCCCAACGGGAGGAAGGGGGTGGGTTTTCACGGAAAGTCCCCGCAATCATATCACACGTATTATCTGGGTTTTCTACTGCGGGGTTAGAAAATATGATAGCCCTCCGCAGCATTGTCCACAAGACAAGGCCTCGCGGTGGTTCCCGTGGGCGAGTGATAACAGAGAACCAGTGATACAGGAAAAAGTACTCCCAGATCAAGAATCTTGATATTCTCAAATCACAAAGTCACCCCCCCCCCTTCTTCCACACCCATATCTCTATTTCCCCTCATTCCCCAGTATCAACCCGCCAAAATAGGTAATTGCAAGTATTACCCTCGTACCCTTTTCATCTCCTTCCATTCACCCAATTTCAGTCTTCCCTTTTTTCCTATTCGAGGTCTCGTATTCAGGGGATTATCGGGAGTTGAGCTCTGACCGCGAGTATCGATCCTTCCGGTCTTAGCTGGCTATACTACCCTCAGGTCACCAGGATTTACACCCTATATGGCGTCAGCCTATTACAGAAATTTGCAATGAGTAGCACGATTGCAGAAAGCGAAAAGCTCAGTGAGCGAAAAGAGCGAAATGAGCAAAATGAGTGAAATGAGGAAAAACGAAGAAGTATGAGTGAAATGTGCAAAATGAAAGAAACCAGGATAAAAGTCACTTCTGAAATGAGAGAGTAAAATTGGAACGGGCTGAGGTACTCTGCCACGTATTCCATCAATCACTTTGGTGATCGATGTCAGGGGGGTGGGGAGGGGGGAGAGAGCGTGACACGAAGCCTCGGGTTGCAGTGCTCCCTCAGGCTTCCCTTCATCCTCTTCCCAAGAGTCGTAAGACGAAATTCACCCTGACTCTTTGACGTATCCGCAATAAACCGAATGCATGTATGTGTGGAAGACCGAGTACCGCCTGTTGGGGAATAAGGCGAGAGCTGAAGAACGAAATGAACATCTGTAGGGATTAGAGTATTTAATCAGATGAACGGAGATGATTTAAGTATCTTGAGATTTATTGAGAATGGTTCTTACGTCGGATGGATCGTGTCCGATTTTGCGTGTCCAATTGCTCTATTTTGATATTTAACTTCCAGATTTTTCGATAATTCTCGCCCTCACGCTGACTATGCGGCTAGTCAAATATCCATAATTATCTGCTTGATAAATGGGATTGAAACATTTAATTGACGTATCGGAAAAGCTGGGAATGGTAAACAAAAATTACAAATCGGGAAGTTTTGTTTGTGTTCTCGACGGGGACACACACACACTTTTATCCCACTAGTTATGAATGGTATTGGAAGGGAAAGATGCTAATCATTTGCCTTTTACATCTTGGGCATGGTGGTCTGCGTTATTAGGAAAAAAAATCAGCCAATCAATATTGCGGGCCTCTCTGGGTTCGAATTCGAACCCCGGACCTTCCGCTTATGCATCGCGTGTGGTATTAATGCGCTGTCTAGCTTCCATCCGCCTGTTCGTCGCAAATTCAATAACTGTGTGATGAAATTCATGGTGACACTGATGTATCAGCAATAAACTTAATACATATGTGTGTGAATGAGCAAATATTGCGGGGGGTGAGGGGGGGGGGGGGGGGGGGGGGGTGGGGAGGACGTCGGCGCGGATTAAAGTGAGAAATGAACATTTCCCAGGACTAACGTTATGATTTGGAATTGTATAATGAACTATGCAAGAATTCCCAATTATCCGAAAATTTGTGATATCTTTGGGACCAGTCGAATTTCCATGTAAATTCCAACATGTGATATCTCGTTAGTATACACCATGGGTAAGAATTTTGGGGTGTGATCCGGACTGACCACCGAATAGCAATCGACGATTATGGATGTACCGAATTCATTTGTAGCGCATGGAGTTGGATTCTTGAATCGTTAAAAAAATTTGCGGTATCGGACTTTGAATGGTATTATCAGCAAACACAATAGTTCGTTGGAATGTGAACTTAAGAACGCTGTAACGCCGAAACGGTTAAAGATACGAAAAAAGTCAGACAACACATAATATGTATTTCTTTATAAGGAACAACATTTATTCGACACATTTTTGCGTATCTATAATATTTCGTGAGATACAGCGTTATAAACAATTGAAATGGTTAATAACAAGAGAGACCAGCAGACATATATGGACCAAAAACTGATCAGCTCTAAGTTACGGTAAGACGCTTCGGTTGCGTCATACAGGACCTTGATCGAATAATTTGTTCACGAGAAATTGTTCCGGGAAATTTTTGGTTACATACGTACATCGGCACACACACACACACACACACACACACACACACAGACATTTTTTTAAAAAATAGTCTAGGAAGGTCAGAAATCCCATGAAACGCGGAGATCTGATGGAAAATCGATTTTTCATTTTCGGGGGCAAAACAATAACTTCCGCTGTCGGGAAGGTGGAAATAGATGGTTTTTGCAAATTGAAAAAAATTGAAAGATTTGAAAGATTTGAAAGATTTGAAAAATTTATAAAATTTGAAAAATTGGAAAAATTTATCAAATTTGAAAAATTCGAAAAATTTATAAAATTTGAAAAATATGAAAAATTTAATAACAATTAAAAGGGAAGGTGGAAGTAGATGGTTTTTGCAAGGCAGAATCCCTACTTCCATACGGGCCACATAAAGAAGCTTCTCAGTTTTCAAAGTCATTACAATAACCTCGGAACGTCGAAAAGTTGAAAAATCCTATTTGTTGGAATGGAATCGACGAGATGAATTCTACATATATACACATATATATGTATATAGGGCACATTGCCTAGGTACCAAGTGTCACAGTTACTTGGGTAACTCCACACGCGCAGGATTCCACTCGCGGTCGATGCCAAAGTGGCGTAATATGTCGCTCTCCTCCCCAACTATCAAGAAAATACGGACTCAAAATGAATATTGTTTGTTGCAAAGTTTATTGTACCAAAATTAAGAACACGAAAGCATCGCCTTTCACTTCTTCCAGATTTATGACGTTGAATTAGTTTTTTCCGGGCACATCAACAGAGGATGGCGTTTTTGTTTTCTTCTTGCATGATTCAGTCGTTATTCAACTGGAGAACAGTGGAAACAATTTCCGAGGCCACAGTGAAAGCTGCACTAATTACGAATCAGATTTGTAGTGGAGCACGTAAGCTCGGAATATGCATGGTTAAACCTCAACATAGGTACGTCTAATTGCAATCAATTCCAGGTGCCTCGTTAACGTGACAATGAAATTAAGGGCTCCATTAAATTAGAGAAAGGCCTGAGCTTTGTTGGAAGACAGACTCTCGAGATTTCAATGGGTATTTGCTTAGTATCTCTTTGCAGGTACAAATTGAGAAAAAAAAAATAATTGGAAATTTTCCTGCTGTTTTTTTACCTGCACTAAAAACCTGAAATCAAAATTGGATGCTGAGCCAAATGAATCGGATGTGGATGATTAATTACTGATTTGGAATTAACAATGATTCACTCTCTCTAATGAATCGCAAATTCATCAGACAATTTTATTTGTCAACGCTGGTAAAATACTTGTTACATTGAGTGTGCTTATACCGATCTGTTTGCTTACGGTTTTGCAATTTGGAAAATTAGATGCCACATGAAGTTCAGTTCACTTTAATGAGAAAAAATTGTCAATCCAATATTCAAAGCACGCTTCTTCGGGCTTTTTATTTTTTAAAAATTCATTGGAGTATATTTTTTTTACTGGGCAATGTTTTTCTCATAGGGAATATGTGATCGCCGAGAACATTCATCGTGTGAAATTCGTGCAATTTTTGCTTGTTGTGACTTGGTATAACTGTCTGGTACTTGTTAAATGAGATTTGTATGTGTGTATGTGAGTGAATGGGTGGATAGGTGAGTAGATCTAGGTGGCTGGGTGCCGAGTGGGTTTAGGTGGGTGAGTGGGTGGGTGGGTGAGTGGGTGAGTGGGGGGGGGGGGGCGGGAGGGTCGGTGGGTGGATGGAAGAGTGGGTAGGTGGGAGGGTGGGTAGATGGGCGGGTGGGTAGGTGGGAGGGTGGGTAGGTGGGAGGGTGGGTATTAGGTTGATCGGGAGCGTGAGTGGGAGGGTGGGTGGGTTTGGGTAGGTGGGTGGGTGTGGGTAGGTGGGTGGGTGTGGGTAGGTGGGTGGGTGTGGGTAGGTGGGTGGCTGAGTGTGCGTGGGTGTGTGAGTAGGTGTGGGTATGGGTCGGTGGTTGGTATTCCTCGTTCAGGAGATAGCCAGAATCAAACTAAAAATGCAGGAAAAATTGCCCACATTTCGGATTTTCAGATCTCACAGACAAGCGTTTATAATATACCAAAATCAAACATATTTGTTCTTTTTCCATAACGCCTTGATGATAATGCAAACTAAACCAATTATAGAATAAGGTAAAAGAAGTAGAAAAGCTACGCGATCTAGTGAAGTTTCTGAAATGAACAAGAACGAATTTATTAAACCGAGAAATTGATTAATCTTGAAAAGGTCGGATTACAATTGCACGCGTTCTTCATATCACTTCCGGGCGTTTTTTTCTTAACCCAATCCGTCCTCCAATTCCTTTTACTCCCCAATGAAGGACGTACGTTTGTACCATTTCAAAATTTTTTCTGCTACTATTCATAGATTATATCTATATAGCCATTCCTCAGCTGAGTCTAAGTCTTAAAGATATGAACCATTAATCCTTATCAATAACATTAGAATCATAATAATGCCCGTTACAAAAAACAAAAAAATTATTAGTAGAAATATTGATTTATTATTAGTATTTTATCATTAACTTTGCGACTGTCAGAATCCGAGTGCATTGATTGTGATGAACCAGAATGAGTAAATCAAATATTTGCTAGGCGAAGGGCCTTGTAGGGGTTCTTCAACAATGCTTGAGATGACATCTGCATACATCTATGCGCATATGTATGAGTGTTCTTCGGAGGAAAACATAACGAAACTAACTTCCCTCGCACTGCCCTCATTCGATTTCCCCACTTTTTATATACCACCATTGTAAACAAGAAACAATACCCTTGCACCTGCACAGAAGAGCCCAAGCTTCCCTACATCCGACTGTCCTCGGATCACTACGGGACTTCGGCAAGCCATTATTTCATTGCGCAACGCAGCCGGATCTATTCCTTTGGGTCCTCCACATCAGGAAGTTCTACAATTCAGGCGAGAGTTGTCATAAGCTATTCCCGGCACGCAGCTCCTTCAGGACCTCCGTCGTGAAGCACTGGTTGTGTCCCATGCCGGCTCTGATGACCCCTTAACTTCCACAACGTTCTCACCGTTGACGGTTTTACCCACGCCAGTTTATTCTCCACCGGCAATGCGGGAAATTCACGTCTTTGAATTCGTGATTGCAGGAACCACCCGTATATCCTGCGAGCATCTGGGTCAGATAGTAATTGGCTTGTTCGTGTGAACGGTTGAGTCAAACATACAGCTTCGGTATCAGCCGGTCGGTCCACCGACGTTTGCCGGAGGCATCTCAGTGAAACTGTCATCGCTGAATGCTGAGGTTTCATCCCTCTGTACTCGGTTCCGGCTAGCTCAGGGTGGTTGATCTTTTACGGGCGGAGAGGTATCTAAAATTTCTCATCAAAGACCCGTTGAACCCATTACCAATGTACTGAATACATACGTAAGCCGGATGATGAAGCTGTGAAAACATAGACGGCGGACTGACCACCTGCTTATTCAACTATTCAGTAGAAGATTAACTCGATGCAATCGGCTCTCTCAATGCAAATTTTTTTGTGTTACGCGTAAGTCCGTTTTTTTTCTCGGTTATTCTGCATTTACGTGGTTTCACATTTTTACAACATCATAAATTCTGTAACAGTAATAACGAATGGCCGTGTGATAAGCGATCTCTTTTGCAAAAAAAAAACAGCTATGACTCGGGGAGGATGCCCTGGAGGATTTAGCATTCATTTGCCCATGAGATTTACTGAAGATTATTCGTGTACCAAGTTTATTACTTTACACCACCATGTATACAGGAGTTAGCCGGTTTATCATCATTCCAGATCTCTTTCTGTCCCTTTTTTCATTCGCTGAATGCGGGGACTCGAGGTGAAAATAGTAGAAATGGTGACAAAAGGGTTTATGGTGAAAGGGGGGGAGGAGGGGGGGGGGGGTTTATTAATTTTATGCGGTAGTTCATTTATTTGGATGGGGTCTCTTATTTATATCTGTGTATGTACGTGAACTTTATGATACGATAGCGGGCACTGATAATGCAACCCACCCTCATTCCCCCCCCCCCACCCCGGCGGGGGGGGGGGGGGGCGGGTTCTGCTCCCTCGCGACGCGCTGGGTTTCCTCCAGCCTCCCCCCCCCCCACAGGTTGGATTCTCCTCCCTAATAGCGCGTCGCCCCTCCCCCCGGGGCAGATTGGGTTCCCGCCGTACGTTGCGGTGCCATTTTGTAGGAACCGCCGATATCCCACTCGAAATGTTCCTGTTATCAGTTGGAATTCGTGAAAAAGATTCCGTAATTAATTCAGAAGTATCAATACATTTCTATGAATCGGAAAATTTCAATCGCAGAAATTTCAAAAGGCCGAAAAATGAAAAAAAAAAGCAGCGAGATGGAAGTGTTTTTGAACCCGTTTGGAGAACAAATAAAACTTCCCGATTTATAATTTCTGTTTCCCATTCCTAGATTTTCCGACACGTCAATTAACTGTTCAAAGACTGGTTTCAGAGAAAAAAATAGGAATCATGAAATTTTGAATACTGGAATACAACAGGTGTCGCTGCCTGTGACTATGTCACGTGACGCACTGACCAATCACACTGCGCATCGCGCATTCAGACTCTCCTGTGCAAATGCGGGCGAATACGCATGCGCCGGCGGTAGTCGGACAACTTCGGATCTAGACCGAATATAAAAGTTTGAATAGTCATTAAAATTTCGCGCCACTCAAAATCAGCCAATAACTAATAATTCACTGCATGAAAGTGGGTCAAATTTTGATCGAAGCTAAGGTACGCCGGGGGACTCCAATTGCGACATTGATTAGCTTCATCATAACTTTCCTTCGTAAATGATGATTGATTAAAACTTTTGGCGATTTTCATGCTTCATGTTTGAAAAAAAACCCGGTAAATAATGCATCGATTTCTTTCAAAATCTGATCAGAAATGATATCATGGAATTTCCACTTTCGATTTTCTGGGCCATTACCATAACTTCCCTATATCGGGAAGTTAAAAAATATAATTGAAAATTTTTTGAGAGTATGATTTTTTTTCCAGAGACCGTCATCACTGTCATTGGACATATCCAATGCATTTTTTATGTCCATGCCAAAGAGTCCTAGAGATAGCGGGAGAGTTATTTGGTGGACATAATCCACAACTCGTTAAGGTGAATTTACAAAACAGTGGGCAGCCGACCTCATTCCTCATTTAGAAGATACACAAAGAGAAACAAAGTTGGCTTGTATCAGAATTCCCCAACTGCTCCCGGAATTGTGAACTCGAGTTAAACACCCGGTGCAACCTTTTTTCCGTCTCTGTTTATTTTATTTCCTCCACCTAGAACCGGTGTAAATAGTTTTCCCCTCTCGTTAAATAAATTTTCGGCAACACTCGTGTCACCTCAATTCGCCGAGATAAATTAACTTTCTGATGTTTTGTAAAATGGTGAAAGTGGGTGGGTGGGTGGGAGGGGGGGGGGGGGGGGGGGGGGGGGAGGGCTTGCTGAGAATAAAGGAAGCTGGAGAGAATTAATGCCAACTTCAAAGGCTCGGGATATTTCCTTTCATCCTCTTACAAGCTCACTTTTGAGCGAATTCCACCTCCAAATTCACTCAAGAATTCCTCCGGGCTCTCGGCTTTCACGCGCCTCGAGTTGAATTTTTCATGGAAATCAATTAAATTGACCATTACTCAGTTGCCGTACAACCTCTAATTTAGGAGAAATTGAGAAAGATTGAGGGGATAAATTTAATACAACAGACTGTATGGTGAAGTTCTTGAAAACTTCCTTGGTTGGATAGATTAGGATCATCGGTAGGGTTAACCCGCTAATTGTCGCGCTGATCTACGGACGTTCGTTAGGAGCGCAGTGGAAGAACTGCGCACATTTTTTGTGGGGGTTACACATCGAAATGGGAAGATTATTATTTCGAGGATTTTTGTTTTGCAACGCACACCGAGAAGTACAATCATTCTTCATAGGAACTGTCATTACTGTTGGCACTTTTGGAGGTATGCTTTCGACGGACGCCGCAGAATTTGATGGCGCCATGCCGACACCCACAGCGCGCCGAAGAATATGGGTCCGATCAACTGAACTGAGTGGAAAAAGTATTCGTTAGCTTGTGAATAATTCTGAAAAATGTTTCCCTTCAGTTCTGTAATTGCTTTGGAGTTTTGAAATTTGTTTTGGTGAGAAAGTGTTATGATGCCACTACTAGTGGGTGAACGTCCGCGAGCAAGGGAGATAGGACTACATTGCCGAAAAATTTGGAATTTTTTAAAAAATGGAAGAATCTGAAAAGTTTAAAAAATTTGAAAAATTTGAAAAATTTGAAAAATTTGAAAAATTTGAAAAATTTGAAAAATTTGAAAAATTTGAAAAATTTGAAAAATTTGAAAAATTTGAACAATCTGAGAAATTTGAAAAATTTGAAAAATTTGAACAATCTGAAAAATTTGAAAAATTTGAACAATCTGCAAAATTTGAAGGATTTGGAAAATTTGGAAAATTTGAAGAATTTGAAGAATTTGAAAAATTCAAAAAATTTGAAAAGTTAAAAAAATTTGAAAAATTTGCAAAATTTAAAAAAAATTGAAAAATTTGAAAAATTTGAAAAATATGAAAAAGTTAAAAAAACTTGAAAAATTTGAAAAATATGAAAAAGTTAAAAAAATTTGAAAAATTTGGAGAATTTGAAAAATTTGAAAAATTTGAAAAATTTGAAAAATTTGAAAAATTTGAAAAATTTGAAAAATTTGAAAAATTTGAAAAATTTGAAAAATTTGAAAAATTTGAAAAATTTGAAAAATTTGAAAAATTTGAAAAAAATTTAGAAATATGAGAAATTTGGAAAGTTTGAAAACAATTAAAAAAACTAAAAAATGTGAAGAATTCCAGAGCAAATGAAAATTTGACGCGTTATTGTTTACGTAGAAATCAATGAAATTTACTGTTTGGGTATATTGAGCTGAACGTCGAGTTTCCACAATTTGAGTATTCTCGGAAACTTTATAGCTCATATATTATGATGATCAAATGCATTAATGAGGGGGGCCGGGTTGTAATTGAGTAACAATGCTATAATTCGGAATTTGACCTTATTCCACTTTGAAATTCACTCAAGAATTCTTCCAGGTTCTAGGTTGTCACGCTCCTCGGGTTGAATTTTCCACGAAAAACACTGGAATTCACCATTTATCAGTTGTCTCAGCATCACCAATGCACAAAAAATTGAGGAAGATTCTGAGGGGATGGCATTAAATTTCCAGATAACTTGTTGAAGTTTGAGTTTTCATGAATTTAGTATTCTTGGAAACTTTGCTGTTTATGTGCTGCACTCATTGACAGGGTTAAAAATGTTAATTTGGTCAGCCAAAGATCCCAGCAAAATTAGCAAATTCAAAAAGTTTAACAGTCCGAAAAAAATTGATGCATTTGACAAAATTTAAAACACTGAGAAAAATAGAAAAATGAGAGATATATTTGAAAAAAAGAATAAATTTAAAAACTTGAATGAACGGGAAGTTGCTCGTCAGGATTTTTCCGAGAGGGCCTACTGGACACCCATCCATGCGGCTGGAGTCGACTTAGGCCATTTTATTTCCAAACACGGTCTAAACTGTGCTGGGGGCACCTATGATGGAACCAACCCCCCCCCCCCCCCCCCGCGACCCTAGGTACCCCAGGTTGCATATTGGAAAATAATAAAGGTAGTATGCTGTGCTGAAATACTAAATCGAGAAGTTTCGTTTGTTTGTGCCGTTTTTCAGCTTTTGTAATTTTTTACAATTTTTGACAATCCGAATTTTTGCGATTAAAGTGTAGTCATTCTCATTTGGGATATCCAATTTACAAGCAGAGGAATTAGAGCTAAGTACATGGCAAATTAATGAGACCGAAAATGTGTTGAACTTTAAGTTTTCTTGGTTCTTTCTCCCTCTTGGAAACTTTCTCCCTCATATTCTCTACTTTATAGCCATCTGACCTTATTAAAAAAAATTATGGGCTGTCAAGGAGTAAAAAAAAATCAGTTTCTTGGTCGATGTGGTCGGCGCTCGTTATCAAACTCTTAACGACTTTCAAACACATTGAAGATTTTACGATATACATATTCTCAAGCGTGGACCAAATCTAAAATGTTAAATAACATTGCGATTGCTAATAAAAATGAAACTAAAATTGTTTTCTTGAAAAATTAGTACAAAAAAAACACTCAATTCTTGGAGTTTTAGATTGGTTTGAATTTATGATACTACCAAAAATTTAATTTTCGAATATTTTAGTAATTTTTGAAATTATATAAATTTTTGAGAATCTTCAAAAGTCCTTCAACTTTTGTAAATTTACAAAAGTTTGGGAATTTCGCACTGTTTTAGCATTTTCAAAATTTTTTTTTAGCGATTTCCGACTTATCGGGATAGGTTCCCGCCCGGCCTTGCTCTCTATTTGCCGTCTCCTTGCCGGTAGTACACGCGGAATTTTCCTACTATCCTCTATATATGTGTGTCACCCTATTCGATGATTAGATCTCGCACAAAGTTGCTCCAGTATATCTGTTGTAATAAACAATGATAAATGCTCATAACACCGTATCTCAAGAACGGTTACAGATAGAAGAACCTGTATATAGAGAAAAATGTTCCCCACATAAAAGCAGACATTTTAGGTTTTATGATTTTTTTTCCTAACCTACATACTTGAGGCGCAAGTGACTGTCAAGCATTTAAAAATCGCGCGCGGGCACTCCATTGCATTACCCGCGCTTGCCTGAGGTTTAGAACAATTTGCGTCAAATAACAATTACGAATGGGAAAATCTTTGTCTCCCAAGGAGGGACACACACATTCGACCCACTTTTTTCCAAACTGTCACATTCGTCATTAACAATTCCAAAAAATTCAATTTTTCAACATATTCCAAAAATTTCAATTTTTCAATCGCTAAAAAAAATTTCAAAATTCGGCGAAAGATAAAGTTATTGTTAGTTTTCTAGTCCCAAAGTGAAATAAAAGAATTGGATTCTCTAAAATTTCACTGGTTCATATAACCGAACTATCGCTCCCATGCAACTTTTAACGACTTTCCCAATCCCATCGGAGATTTAACGATATGACATGTTCACAAGTGTTGCAATAATATGTGGACCGCGGGTCAAGGGTCTCAGATATGACGTGAGATTTTTCCTAGGAGTACAAAGGAGTTAAAATAAAATAGAAACGAAGTTTACTATCCCGCAGTGTGCATGGAAAGAAAGTAAACGATGCTCTGAGACGTGTGGGATTACGACTTCCTTCTTATGCCCCATGAATTGCAAAAGCGTCGACGTTTATATTCAAAGATTCTCGTCTCGTTGTCGTCGGCTTTCCTCCTCAGTCTCTTTTTCAATGAAAAAAAAAAAAAAAAAAAAAAAAAATGGAGGAGAGCGTGAGAAAATGGGCTACCGTGGCGGCACTCGAATAACAATGTGGAACGGATGATAAATTTTTTTTTTTTACCAAGTGTGAGGAAAAAAATTCTGGGACGACTTTGCGCTACATTTTTGACTTTTGGGGGCCAGAAACTTTTGACGACTTGTCTAATGAATTTCAAACATTGCGAAACATAAAAAAATGACGTTTGAATTAAGTAATTTAGGAAAAATAAATCAAATTGCGACTGTCTGACTAAATCTAGGTTTTACTACTTGGGATGTTCACCACTATCTATTAACCACCCGGATTTCAATTTTTCCCATGAGAAGTTTGTTCAATGTCTATGAATTATTTAGTTCACTTTGAGTTTGATTGGACGGTGAATTGAAGCAATAGTGAGGAACTTTAAGTCGTGATTCTTGATCCTTGAAGTCAAACTTTGTTAACGGGTCACTGGAGTAAAAAAACCGCCACGAGCAGTGTGGTTTTTGACCTGGAATGATGTGCGATAAGGGTCGCAAATGATGTCGAGGCGGGTTCGTTTCCAGAAAAAATTCTGGAAATTTCAACAATTGTTGAAGTAAGGAACATGGAAAATGAACGAAACTTCGAAGTTGCAGACTTCAAAATTGGAAAAATCCAAAAATTTCAAAATTCTCAAAATTTTATGCGTCAAGAAAAATGGCGATGAATGCAAAGACTCGTATTTGTATTTGTGTTTGTTTATCCACCGATTCAAGTTGCCCCGTAGAACAAAAATGAAATGTGAAACCGAATCGAATGAATATTATAATGGTGGCAAGTGAGGCGATGGTAAATTGCACCAAAATCAAAAATAGAGTTTAAATTGCCTCGTTACACAACATAGTTAATATACTTTTACAGCATCACCAGTTAATTACATCGTTAATTACAACCGATGTAAAGCTATCATTAAATCGATCCACGTGGGGGTAGGAACGTAAGAGGAGTTTCACCCTGGTAAAACGTCAGAGAGTTGTCAAGATGACGAAAATTACAAAAATTTCCGCAATTTACGAAGATATCAGCAATGCAAATATCAGCAAATTTGGGAATTTTATGAAACCTCAAAATTTCAGAATTTTGGAAAAAGTGAAAAAACATTGAAAATATTCTCCTGACACCTTTTCCACAATCTGTATGTGTGTGTGAATTTGTTTGGCCTCTGTCCCTCTCTTTTGTACTTCCCACGTAGCTCCTCCAGAGCATTCCTTTAGCAGGGCCGACTGGACACCCATCCGTATAGCCGGGGCCGACTTTCGCCCTTTAAGTCATTGCATTTCTGAACAGAGGGTAAATCTCTGGAAACTCCTACGCGACGACGGCAGGCGCCTCTGATGCCCCCGCCCCGTCCCCTTGCGTTGGGAGAGGCCGCCACTCTCGCCCCCCCCCCTCCCTTGCGGTCTCATTTAGAATGCTCCTGCTACCGGCTACCTTCATCGTAGTAGGTAAATACTCTACCCGCTAGACCAGAACCCCGACGTGTGTGTGTGTGGGGGGGGGGGGGTGTATGTGCGTGGGCGTGTGTGTGGGTGTGTGTATTTAATTTTTTCCACGTTTTTATAACATCCGTTTTTAGATGGACATCACGTGTAAAATTGTTTGTTGGATCCCAAATTGTCAAAAAAAAATGTACCACATCATGTTAGTCTCCATCCACTTGCTAATAACATGATAAGTTTCAAAGAATTTTTACGAATCAATTTTCTCCATTTCTATCGAACAGTGTGGATCCCTTCAATCACAATTCTCATTCCCTTTATAAATTCTTCCAATCATCATTTTGAAGTTAATGTGGTCCAAAATTGCCTCAAACTTCCGTAAAAGTCCATTCACTACTTGCACCGTATTCCTGAGCACACCGGCCTGTATCCAATTACCAAATGCATTAGCGTAACAATTACACATTATCACTTATTGCTTAATGTGTCTAATTCCACTAACGAAAATGAGTACTTGGCCGTATGTGGCTAATGCGTTACCCGAGGCGTAAGTAACGCGGTGTGGTTTTCGTATGTGAATTGGAAACGTGTCATACAGCCAAACCCATACAGCATGTAGATCATGGTGTTATGGTTCACCACTTCCATTCGGTACACATTAATCCATAAATGCTTTACACCATGCATTGTTGCATTATTATCCTGAAATATAACAAAGGATAACTTGCCAACCCTCGCATAGTCTCATAACGCTTTATTGCACATATTACATCAAAGGGTTAGGATCGCACATGCAAATTTAATGGGGAATTGATCAAAGCCAAGCCACCCTAGAACTAGCACCTAATAAACATTTGCCGAGAAGATTATTATCGTAGAGAATTCTTCACAGACTCGTTTACAAGTACAAGCCGAGCAAAAGTCTAGACGGGGCTGGACTGATTTTATTATTGCAAATATTGGTGGGTGTGTGTGTGACGATGTACACTGAGGAAAAAAATTACTAGCATTCAGCAAATGAATCGTTTTGCAACCCAAATGCATTCATCCAATTGCAAGTTTTCTCAAATCAAGACAATTTTCTCAAATGAAAAAAGAATTGTCTTGATTTGAGTAAACATGCGATTGGATGAATGCATTTTGGTCGCAAAAGCATCCAATTGCTGAATGCTAGTAATTTTTTTTCTCAGTGTACGTATGTAATAAAAATTTCCCGGACCGATTACACGTGAATAAATTATCCCGTCAAGGTCCTGTATGACGGAATCGAAGCGTCTTGCCGTAACTTAGAGCTGATTAGTTTTTGGTGCATATATGTCTGCTGGTCTCTATTGTTATTAACAATGCCAATTCTTCATAACGCTGTATGTCACGAAATATTATAGATACACAAAAATGTGTAAGATAAATGTTGTTCCTCATGAAAAAATACATATTTTGTGTTGTTTGACTTTTTGCGTATCTTTACCCGCTTCGGCGTTAGAGCGTTATGAACAATTGAAATCATTTAGAGAGCTCTATGGTGAGAAAAATAAAAGATTGGAAAAAAGTACACACACACACACACACACACACACACACACATACACACACACGCGGATATATATATATCTATATATATCATTTTGGTCTATTCAAAAGCGAGAAATAATTTGTCAGTCTTTTCCTCATCAAAATTTATAAATAGCTTCCCTGTATGATACAATAATCGTGGTAAATATAAGAATATATAATTTAATATAATAGAACATAATATGTGAAATTGAAATTTATTTTTATGCAGAAAATTGAACCTCTGAAGATTTATTATTTTGCCAAGTTCAGAAGACAATGTTTGAGGTGAGGAAGAAATGAGACGATCATAAGCGATAATTTCTATGTTTGATTTGCTTTTAATAGTTGAGAGCTATCGTGGTATTTTTGTATGGTAATTTATCGGTATGTTCAGTTGCCTGACATTGGGATAAAAATTTGTTAATCGTGGACATTCTTACCGGATATATTGACTTCCGAACGTGTATGCACTTGATAATTCATTCCTGTTTCACAGTTTCACGCAACTATCATTCGCTTCGTTCCACGTGAGGAAAACTAAAATAGAAGCATCGAAAGGGTGAAATTTTTGAAAAATTAAGGAGCATTCATACATTTGACAAATTGCACAATTTTCGCACAAATTATTGCACAAATTTCAACAAGTTTGGAAATTTCGAGAATTTTGGTAATGTTCACATTTTTGAAAAGATTAATATCTGAAAATTTCAATAAGTCATTTAAGAATGTATAAAAAATGTGATCACAAAATTTTTAAGGAAGCCAAATCTGAACCAAATCATTAAAGTTGGAATAATCAAAAATTGGAGAAAGAATTACAAAATTATCATGGTTCAATGAATTTGAAGACATCAAAAGACTCGGAAAATTCAAAAATCTCAAATATGAAAAAAAAAATTTTGAAAAACTGAAAACTTTTTTGCTAAAAAAAAAGTTTCCAAAAAGTGGAGAAATTTGGTGATTTGTAAAATATCAAAAATTTGAAATGAGAGAAAAACATTAAAACTGTAAAACCCAAAAATATAAAAAAAATTCAAAATGCAAAAAACTCAAAAATTTCAAGAACGAAATTGTCACTTGAGCCGTGCGTACCCCGCGCGCACATTGGCCTCACTCAATAACAGTAAGCATACCGAGCGTTGCACTATCGTCTCGATTCAAAAATAAGCTCTACGAACGTCCGTGCGCGTTGTTGAAGGCAGTGTGTACGACTGGCGGTCGACGCCCGGTATCCAGTAGATTTTCTACCGCTCCGCAATTCACCACTACCACCGCCGCCACCACTGTAAAATTTACCACTACCATAGTCCCGACTTAAGGGTGAAATAGGGGTGGTTCAAGCTATTTCCAAAAGCCCTGTACCCCCTACCACCTTTTTAACACGGACGTGCTTGCACGTTGAGGCGCCACCTGCGCGCACCCTGCAACGCAGGGCACAACTGGCGTTATAAGGTTACAGCTCTCTCTGTTCTCCCCCCCCCCCTCCCTCCCAGCCCCAATTCCTATATCATCCCCCATTCTGTCGCCTGCGACTGCAGAATCCACTGGCGCGCAAGCTCGATCATTCCGCGTCTTTCCACTCATTTGTAAATTGCTAAAACACAATTCCGTATCGTCATTACATAAAAATTTGGAAAATGGAAGAACGAAAGGCACGGATCACGGAAGATTTCATGCGACATGTCCCGCTATCATTCGCGCGCCCCGGATTTTGTCAGCGACTATGATAGTTTGAGTTTCATCAGAGCTCATATTGCACAGGATTCTTGATAACATACGTGTGTGTGTGTGTGTGTGGAAAAATATGGGTCGAATTTAGTAAAGAATTTTTTTCGCATTTTTCTTAAAGCAACTTGGGTTCATAAATATACACACACACACACACAGAGGCGCGCGCGCGCACTCCTCATTGACATGGGGGGGGGGGGGGGGGGGTAAAATATTCAATTATATCATTGGCTATAAAAAAATGATCGGTTATTTGATTGCATTCGATTGTATAAAATCCTGTAATTGACAATCATGATACCGAATTAGGGGAGGCGGGCATTGTACCGATAGGGTAAGGGAAACCATAGATATTTCCAGCTTCTAACTCAAATAAGCGCCAATGAACTATTGAATTAGTTTTATTGAACCCTTTTCTACAATATATTGCAAAACCAAGAATGGTTTAGCACTCAAAATATTTAAATATGCAATGCATTAAAAATTTACGATTTATCGGTACTGCACGCAGTGGTGTGGTGTACCGATAATGCCGTTTTTAGTGCCGATAAGTTGGTAATTTCTCTGGTTAGCCACTTCTCCCACGAGGTGTTTAATAAATAATGTTTTGTCAACTGTATTTATCACTTAATCATATTAAATACAAAAAGCTCAACGCATTTATTTTTAAAATAATGATTAGAATCTTCGGTAACCTTACTTTAATTTGCCCGGCCGCTCACTCATTCACCGGTCTCAGCGGTCCCTCGACCTGCAGTACTACACACCGAGCTATCGGTACATCACACACTGACATAGCGGACCTACAGACACACGCGGACTGTTGATAAATAATGAATAATTAATTCACCCGCAGAGTTTTCACAAAAAAGTGGATGCCCAACGATAGATTACTGAATTGCGCGTTGACATTTCATAATTTTTTGCCAATTGGTAATGACGAAGCATGTTAAAAAGCTCAAATTCTTACATCGAAATCACGTCAAATGTACTGGCCCATATTTTATCGGCTTTGAACGAATATAATTTTGAAATTATCATGGATAATAGGTAACACTGTCCCACGCTTCTAGTTGCACAGCAACAAAAATTTTTTTTTGCCTGCTAGTAATTGTAAACGGTGGTTATCGGTGCAACAAGCCTATCGGAACAATGCCCACCTCACCTACTGATTAAATTGCAATTGCCTAAATAGACATTACAAATTCGCTGCATTTTTCCGATTAAACAATAAATCGATGTGTATATACATAAGTTATATATTAACATATCTATATGTATATATGTATATATGTTTGTCTATTGGCTACTTTGAGGACATCCAAAAGAGGAAAATGAAAACGCGTATAAACCCTTGAAAACGGTTGGAGGATCAAATATACGCTATATAAGCCTAATATAGCAGTTGTCTGTAAATTTGTTCTTACATTTTTTTCTGATTGTTCATATATACTAACATATGAGGACATTCATATAACGTAATGTATGGGGACAAACAAGGTGGTCAGTAGGACGGCAGGTATGGGGACACGTACATATATAAATTATATTGATTGTATATTTTGAGGACATTTACGCTATGGCGATATCCCTGTCTTTTCGATTTCTCTTTTTAGTCACAGAATCATATTTCCTATGAGAGTCAATTTTTAAACTCTTTGGAGATTTCGGAAGGTCTAAGAATGTGCGTTTTTCAAATGTTTTATTTGGCCCTACCAATTTAGGATTGAAGTTTAATGTTCTCCCGATCACACCTCGAGTTAACAACTCCGATAATTGAGGAAATAGAATATCCTCGAAATATGCAGAAAAAAGATGACAACATTGAAGTCAATGTCCCCATTGACTACTGTATAAATACAATACGTTGATTGCGTAAATTTTGGGGACGGTCCCCATAGTATACCTTCCGTATAGAAAATTATGAGGACTGTCCCCAAAATAGCCAAATGTTCTCAAAAAATACAATATATAAATTAAAATGTCCTCGTAATAACCAATAGACGAATATATAAGATTCATATATACATATATTCATTTGCGTATTGGTAACTTTGAGGACAGCAAAAAAATGACGTATTCCGACCCCATGATGCATCGTATCCTGCCAAAATCGACATTAATCTCGCAATACGGCATTATTCATTTTCTGGGAAAGTAGCATAGCCAGATAATAACTCCAACAATGGATTAGGTAAAATTTCCTCGAAATATACACGAAGGGACGATAACTTTGGAGACAATGTCCTCGTTTATCACTTAATAACTCCATGTCTTCGAAAAATACAATATATGTATCACTTAAACTTTGACCCAGGTAGGAATGGCAAAGACTGACGATGGAACCAGCCCCCATGCAATGAATGGGTTAATTCTATCAGGCTGAGCGTCTGAAGCCTGAACCAAGCTTGACTTTATCGTCCACTCCAGCCTGAATATAGGGTCGTTTTTTAGGCTGGTTGCAAGGCCTTAATCAGATTCGCTTAATCAGATTATATCAAGGCTGGATCTCCCAAGGATCTCAAAGGCTCAGCCGAGCCTAACATGTCGAATTAAAATTAAAATGCCGTCTTTATTCTAATTCATGATTTCGATTCAATGACTTGGAAAAAAAGTTATCGTGATAATAAATAAATCCTTGACCTCTGCTCTCAATCCTCTTAAATTCAGCCTGGATCAGGCTTGTACCAGCCCTTGTTTTCCGTGCCTGCTCAAATTGGCTAAACATTCACTAATTAATCAGTTCGAGATTCAGTGGTTCATTAAAACTTCATCCTTGAATGAATAGATAATAATAATTAATGATAATGCTAATCATAAGTTAAATACTTGTCATTGAAATAGAAATCTAAGTCAAAAACACCCTCACGCTTTTATACTTTGAAACACTATTATTTCACAACAATGGTTCGACAGCTGAGCGGTTGAAGTCCAGGACTGGTGATCAGAACGACCACGGTTCAAGTCTCTAGTCAGCCGGTTTTGTTTTTTTACTTTTTTTTATTTACCCCGAGGAATTCAGATGGTTAATAATCATATTTCAACCGTTATTCATGATTAACTAGATGATTTGCTGAACTTGATGTGGGTGAAAAGTTAAAATTAACTTAATGCCAGGCTTTTCCGAGACCCCTTCAGGCAGCCTGTTTTGAGGCTTGGGGCCCGAACCTGAAACGGCGTTATCATTTTGGGTCTGGAAAAGGGCCGAATCAGGGTTGGCGCTCAGCCTCAATCCAACATTTGTCAGCCCTGATCAAGGGCCAAACAAGCCCTGTCCCGATCGTCAATTCCTACCTTGGGGGGGGGGGGGGGGGTGGGGACTATCCCCATAGCATACCTTCCGTGTAGAAAATTATGAGGACTGTCCCCAAAACAGCCAAATATCCCCAAAAAATACGATATATATTTAAAAATGTCTTCATAATAACCAATAGACGAATATATAAGATATATATATATATTCATTTGCTTAGTGGTGACTTTAAGGATAGCAAAACATAATGACAACGTGTTTAGACCCGTGAATAGCAGTTGTTGTTCTAGTGATATGTGGCTGTTTTGAGGACAGTGCTGAGGATGTCCAGGGTAGATTTTGGGGGCAGTGTTCAAAGTTTAGATACATTATCCGTGCAATGGCATGAAATCAACCTTCAATCCTGAATATTCAGGATATCCATGAATGATTGTGAATATTCACCGCGATCCATCAACATGGAATGGTAAAAAAAATATTCTGGAGCCATATCATTCAAAGATGGTGATTTCGAGGACAGTGAAAAGCAGGGCAGAGGGCGGCGAGGAGGAGGAAGGATGCCGCTTGAGAACTGTCTAATTTCGATAAACTAGCTACCTTAACTTTGAAGACTGTCCTCAAAGTCTGCCCTGGATAAACAAAATCTTCAGCACTGTCATCAAAACAGCCATATACCACTGTAGAAACAACTGCTATTGACGGGTCTAAATACCTTGTTATGTTTTTCTGCTGTCCTTAAAGTCACCAATAGGCAAATGAATATATGTATATATCTATCTTAGAAATTCGTCTATTGGTTATTACGAGGACATTTTCATTTATATATGGTATTATATGAGGACATTTGGCTATTTTGGGGACAGTCCCCAAAATTTACGTGCCTCATATCTTGTATTTTTCGAGGACATAGAGTTATGAAGCTATTAACGAGGATATTGTACTTAAATTTACCGTCCTTTCGTGTATACTTCGAGGAAATTTTACTCAATTCATTGTTGGAGTTGTTAACTGGCTATGCCATTTTCCCCGAAAACGATTAATGTCGTATTGCGGGAATCGCGGGATTAATGTCGGTTTTGGTGGGAATCTTAGGACGCATCGCGGGATCGGTAAGGACGGAAATAATGTTGTATATTATCCGTGCAATGGCATGAAACCAACCTTCATTCATGAATATTCAGGATATCCATGAATGATTGGGAATATTCACCGCGATCACTCAACATAGAATGGTAAAAAAATATTCTGGAACTATACAATCGAAAGATGGTGATTTCGAGGACAATGAGTGGCAGGGCAGAGGGGGCGAGGAGGAGGAAGGATGCCGGTTGACAACTGTCTAATTTCGGTAGACTAGCTACCTAAACTTTGAAGACTGTTCCCAAAGTCTACCCTGGACAAACAGAATCCTCAGCACTGTCATCAAAACAGCCATATACCACTGTAGAAACAACGGCTATTGACGGGTCTAAACACGTTGTTATGTTTTTCTGCTGTCGTTAAAGTCACCAATAGGCAAATGAATATATGTATATATCTATCTTAGATATTTGTCTATTGGTTATTATGAGGACATTTTAATTTATATATGGTATTCTATGAGGACATTTGGCTATTTTGGGGACTGTCCTCATAATCTTCTATACGGAAGGTATACTATGGGGGCTGTCCCCAAAGTTTACATGATTCATACATTGTATCTTTCGAGGACCTGGAGTTATGAAGTGTTAAACGAAGACATTGTCCTCAAAGTTACCGGTTTTTCGTGTCTATTCGAAGGAAATTTTACTTAATCCATTGTTGGCGTTGTTAACTGGCTATGCCACTTTCCCAGAAAACGATTAATGTCGTATTGCGCGTGTACTGTGTTCTTCCCCAATTTATGGAAATAATAGATTTTTGGTGTCATTAGTTCCCTACCGCCGGGTTCATTTTGATTCAAGCATGTTGTTGAGCTTCTCTCATTGTGACTTCGCAAGTCCAAATCTTCAGTATTCTTCCTTGTCTTACATGGAGGTGGATCGTCAATGGACTGATTCTTAAACTCCAATTTAATTGGTGGTTTGTTTAGGAATGATGTTCCACTCTTGAATCGATTTTCTTTGAATACTGGTACAGTAAGGGGCTTGTGGTTTGTTGTTCTAAAACCGCTGCTCACACTTCCACCTGAAAAAGAATTTTGTTACGCATGGAAAATGGCATATAAATTCATTTTATCAGTAAAATAAAAAGTTTTTTTGCTTACATGGAACTGGGAAATCTTCGTCAAAATCTGACCAATTGAAATCATCATCAAGTGTTCCCCTCTCACGCTCCACAGGTACCTGCCTTTTAGTTAATAGTTTTGGTTGAAGATTGGCCCTGACGTTTTGAACGACACCATCATAAATTAATTGTCTATTATGCATAGAGTTTTCGACGTAACCTTATGCAATTATATCAGAACGCCATCTCCCCGGCTGTTTAATCATTTGCATGTTTGCACCAGAATCGGAAAGGAGTGTCGCTGAGGTCCTGCGAAAGCAGTGGCCAGTATATCTCTTGGCATCTGGTAGTTGGAGATAAGAAGCAATCTTCTCTGGTATTTCTCCTATTTTATGTCTCCCAATCACTTGGCGAATAAATTTTCCTTCTCTATACTGAATGAAAAATCTGTTGCTGAATTTTTCGGGTGGTCTCAGTGAGATATACTTTTGAACAGTGTCGTAGAAGAGACTGCCAATGAGGAATTGTCCAGAAAACGATTACTGCCCAAGTCTTCCACATCTTCGACCGTAAGGTTGGCGATTTCATCGCAACGTAGGCAACCACAAATTCCAAATATCATTACGACCTGCCAGGAAAAGAGCATGCAATCAAACAAAGACTAATAAATACAATATCGGTCTTGAAAGCGGAATGTAAATTAAAATAATTAATACCTTCATGGCCAAATATTCATCCGGAGCGTTCATAAATTGCACAATCTGATTTCACCTCAGGACGAAAGCTTCTTTCGGTTTGAAACCCTTGGCGTTGTTTTTTATAAGACTTTTCAAGTTCAAATAATTACTAATATTAATGTTGTCATTCGTATTTAACGTTTTTCGCAGCATACTCCATATGCTCCATAACGTTGGTAGTTTGAGTTTGGCTTTAAGGTCTTCAAAATCAATCATCGAGTTATTTTCCTCGGAGCTGGACAATGCATTTTTATTTTCTTCACGCCACTCTTTGTAAGTGTTGTAGACCAATGGGTATCGCTCGGAAGATTTTTTGGGTAGGGTTTCAGATTTTACAATAATTTTGGCTTCTTCATACATTTTAGCATTGGGTCACTCTCTTCGTTCAGAGGCAGTCGACACGGTTTTGGAAAAATCCGAGAAACGAATGTTTTTAAACAAATTATCGTTCAAACCAAACTTTCAAACTTGTAACATCACAGCACCGATAACCTGTCACATTTGTGTGCAGTTCTCGCCTGGAGAGAAAACATATGAATAACGCGCGCCACAAAAGGCGTTGTTCCTGGAGCAAAATTGTGCCGGGAAGACCGCACTTTCGGGTCGGGGATCAAGAAAATGTGTTTTCTGCCCTCCGGCCAGAAAGCGGTAACTTCCGGGCCGCTGCGCTAAACGAAGTTACCGCTTTCCGGCTTCGTCGAGCAGAAAAATAGTATACACACCTCGGCCAGCAAGTAAGAAAGCCTCAGATCACATTATTGTCGACCTCGGCTTCGCCTCGGCCAACAACTAAATGTGATCTGAGGCATTCCTTACTTTGCTGGCCTAGGTATGTAATCTACTATTTTTTCTTCATATTCGAGGGAAATTCTGAAATTTTCATTGCACGGCTGCTATGGGGGCATATATGTAGAAAGTTTATATGGTTGTTCATGTAAAGGCGACTTTGCGGACTTTTTCCTACGTAATGGCTATTATGGGGACATGATATCTATAATATGTATACTTTGAGGACCCAAGTTTTACGAATCAAGAGGACGGGGTTCTGATTAGATATCAACATATCCAATTATACTTCATCAGGAGAAAACAGAAACTGGGAATACTTTCGGCCCTTGGGATTAAGGATGTTCGGCCATTTTCAGAAAATCTGATTGTTTTCATGTTTGAAGGGTGTTCTCAAAGGTTTTTGACTGATAATAGGACATATGAATCGAAAATTTCGGATAGTCAACAAAGGGAAATGCACTAACCTCGGTAGAACTAAATAAGCAAGCTTTTGTCAATACGTTTAGGACGAGGACACATTGATTACTTATAGAGAGATGACAATGAATACCGATGGTTTTGGGGAATTTTCATGACATTAGTTATAAGTGAGGTACACATCTGTGGATACCGATTATGACAGCAACATGAGAAGATAGCATGATGACATTAGAAAGAAATTGGAGGGATTCAAATCGTTTTCAACTGTTTATTATTTTCTAATTGAACATAATGTGAAAATATTTTGATTGACACGAGTTCGAACATGAAAATAATTTGGAGTCATATTACAATGAAACGAAAATGTTTGTTTAGATTCATTGGAATTGAGAAATGACTGATCGAATGAAATATAATAAAAAAGAATAAAACAAACGTATACAATTTTCATTTTTACACGGACAACTCTTTTAACCGTGGACATTGAGCTTCTAATAATGATGAAAATAACGAAGTTGTTTATGAAATTGACAACACATTTCGGAGGAGCTTAACACAATTATTATCTCTGTATCAACTCTGGATGAACTTTTTACATTGGAAATTAGGCTTGAATAATATTTAACAATAATCAACGATAAGTTTTTCACATTCGAACTACATGTTCATAGAGTTCGACGCAAGAACATGTATTGGCTCATCAAATCTGAATATCATATATCTCAAGAGATATTAAAAAAATACATCTCAAGAGGACACTTTCAAGAAAACATACTTGGAAATTTTTTTTCATCCGTATCACGTTTGAAGTTTCTTCCACGCAAATAACAATACGTTTAGCGGTGAGATTTATGGCTGTAATGATCACCAACAAATTCTTTTAGACCTAAACAACCCTTCAGAAAGTACTTGGGAAAATCCACCGAACACGTTATAGAATTCTGATGGAATATTCATTGTACATTAATCCTAAAAATTTTAATCTTTAGACAATTAATTTTTTTTTTTGCAATGATATGAACAATTTAGTGGAAACATTCAATTGCTTATAAAAATTGATGTAAAAGTAATCGCACGGGCCCTATCAAACGCTAGCGCATTATAGTTTGACATTGAGATACACAGACCATCGCGTGAATGGCTATTATGAAGACAACTTAGAGATCCATGATTCGTATACTATGAGGACATGATGGGAAATTGCGAAAATCGTGATTAATATAATATTTCCCATCGGTTTATGAAAAGAAGGATTGCCGCATTAATTGTAGTCTACTGGAATAAATATTGAGACTCTGCTTTTTATGAGTCCCCGAAGTATACATCAGTACGATATTATTTCGGGGACACTGCCCTCATATGTTCTCCGTTGACCTCTGGTCTTCAAAGTCTACTATAGATATGTTGTGTATCTTTTGAAGCTCGTCCTCAAAGTCCACTATTCACCTAAAAAATTTCAAGGACCGTCCCCAAAACAGCCGCTCGTCCCCAAAGAATACTTTATCTCCATTGATATGTCCTCGTAATATATATTACACATACATATACATATACACATACACATACATATATGTATATATGTATATACGCATATATGTATATATGTATATATGTATATATGTATATATGTATATATGTATATATGTATATATGTATATATGTATATATGTATATATGTATATATGTATATATGTATATTATATATATATATATATATATATATATATATATATATATATATATATATATGTATATAGGTATATATGTATATGTATATATATATATAATCAACCACATATCTTGTTACGTAAAAAATAAATGAAAAATTATTATGAACTTATTGAAGTAACGACTTTATGAAATGCCTGAACTAATTATTTTAATGAGCGAGAGGCAATACGTAAGTTCATCGGGCGACATATTTGAACATAGGAATCCGAGCTAAATACCGCTCAAATAAATATGGACAATAGTATGGACCGTCCATCACAACCCATAAAAACATGAGATTAAAAGAGAACAAAAAAAATTTTAATATCTCACTCATTTACTGCGGTCTCCCATTTTTCCGTTGTCCTTCCATTCAGCACATTATTCCTCCTAATTCAGTATGTTTTCATATTTCACTGATATTTTAGCGTACACAGATGAATCTATGTACAGCAACAAGATATACATATTTAAGAGATTCGTCATTAGAGACCCACAAAATATCACGCCATCGTATGAATTTGATGATGTACATGACAATCCTTGGCAGTAAGGATTTCAAAAACGGTTTTTTGACCATAAATCATCTATTGGAAATATCATGCTTCAATATGGCTCCCAAATTCCGTTTTTAAATTCCCTATTTTTGTAAAACTTTCCAGGGTTCCACATTTAGGCAACTGGAACTGGACTAAAAATTTTAAAAAACATTAATCAACAAAAAATCTTAAAAAAAATTAGGATGTGTTTTTCATCATCTAGCATCGAGAAAGAAATATATGAACTGGATTAGACAAGATCAGGTTTTAAAGTGATAATTTGGCGTGGAATGCCCCATATATATATCGCATTATTACACATTCTCATCAGGGAATACATTATATATATTATACACGTTAAATCAGCAAATTGTTGGTGTGGCCTAGATGAGTCACACTTGCTCCGTGCTCTCATTTTTCAATAGATTTTATTTAATGAATAAAAAACAATCGATGACGGTGAAGGTACGGGCTTTACCACTTCAAAGGGGCATTTTTTTGTGTGTACGTGATAAAAAAATCTTATTAAAGCCGTGATAACGATAATGCTATTAACCCTATGCTCATTAGGCAATTCGCTATCAACTTGTAACGAAGTAAATGGATGGAAAACTAATTAAGAGTGCCGAACCATGTAATTGACATATAATTTTGTGTAAAGTATTCATTGTTTCGCATGTAACCTTTCCATATAATCGAAATCACGAATCGATGATGGTGAAGGTCAAATTTCTGCGTTTAGTGATCATCATTTATTGAAACAGCAATTATCTCCATTAATTTAATTTAATTCTCAGTCGACATTGTCGCCCAAAATTCTAGTGATATTGACCGTTAAATTGTTTTTATTATTATTATTTTTTTCATAATTTCACGAGAGCGGAGCATTGAGGAATCAGTGTATGATGTCGAAAAATTGAACAATAATATTACATAGAGATTTAAACAAAATTCTTTAATAAGTTCCAATCAGTTCAAATTGTGAAAAAAAATCAGCAAAAATTTTTGCAAGCTGCAAATGAATTCAAAAGTGGTTAATTTCTCAATAACATATTAATATTATTCTCTCTTATAATTCTCGTCTATTAATATTCTTCTCGTCCATTCTGCTCTAGTAAAGGGAGAAGTTTGGGAAAGAAGGGAATGGATTGGGAAATTTCACGTAATTGAGGGGCGGAATGTTCGCTGAACTATCGAGTATTCTGAATGAAGTTTTGACCCGTATGATGTTGAGAAGTTATTGTATTCATCCCGGAATCGAAAATCGATCATTTACCATATGTATCTAGTTTCAAGGATGCAAAGATATTCTGGAAAAGTTTAGTGTTAGTGTGTGTGTCTTTTGTTGTCTCCCTCCTTCTCGGTTGTACTCCCCATGGGAGCCGCTTTTCAGCATTTGAAAGGGCGTAGTGGACACCCATCATCCGTGCGGCTGGGACCGAGTTTCGCCATTGTAGGCCATCGCATTTCTGAACATAGGGCAAACCTCCAGAAACCCATGTGCTAGGATGGCGGGCGCCCATGATGGACCCCCCCCCCCCCCTACCGGGTTAGGTTCCCCCCCGGTCCTGCGGTCTCATTTTGTGGGTACCGCTGATAGCACACACGTAACGTTGCTGATTCGGAGGCGAACCTAGGGCCTTTGACGCAGTAGGCAGATACTCTACTCACTACACCAAAGGCCCCACTTCCTGTGTGTTTGTGTGTGTCTGTGAGGATCTTTCGTATTCCGTAACTTGACTGCTCCATTTACTTTGCATTGTTTTTAGTCGAGTTGTAGAACTGCGCAGTCCGCAGTTTTGACACAACCATTGCCTTAGAATTCTCCAACAAGGTAGAGTACGGTAGGAGTCAGACCTAGGTGGATGCCCGCCCCTCACTCAAAATTATAGCATTCGTACTAATTCATACCCTTTACAATTGTCGCTTTAACTCTCTGATACCAGGAGGATATTTTGAAATTACTCCGAATTCGATAATCGTAAATCACCTCCACCCAGTTACCACCCCCACCCACTCACCTACCACCCCCACCCACCCACCCAACCACCTCCCCATCTCTAACCATTGAACTACCCGCCACCCTACACACCTTCAGAGATATATATGATAGTTATAATTTGACTAAGAATCATATGACTCGACAGTCATTAGCAGCATCCTAATCTATCTGCTTATTAACTCCACATTTTATAGGTTTTGTCCCTTTAAATGGAATTTATCATTACTCGAAAAATGAGCACAACGCTAACCCCTAGGGGTTCCAACTTTTGGAGACGCTCTCTTTATTGTTCACAGGGTGGTACTTTTGCACGTCCTCTTTTATGGACGTGATATTCAAAATAGTTTTTCTTTCCTGGCTGCGTTGAATTTTTTCCACATGGAATTACTATAGAGACAAGTTTCCTTGGAACAACTGTAGGAAGCAAAATCTTTCTGGAATTGCTATTCGGAATAATTTGTGGCCAAATTCGGGATTGTTCATTATTCGTTTACTATTCAGGCTACTTAAGTTGAGAATTTTCGGCGCAACTCTTGCCATGAATATTGAAGATTTATTGAGATTTGATAACAGCGAGAACACATTTTTCCGTGGAGCCACTTGTTGATGATGTCATCAATCTTTGATAAAAATCTTGCCATCAATTTATTCGCTTTTTATCGGCAAATTATTGATTTGACCCATGAAGAATCAAACCAAAGTCTCCCTTATCATATTCATTAGTGTAGATCACACTCATTCGCCGCTGTAATTGTCTCCGCATTCATTACAAGAAAATTAAAATTTTTGTAAGAATCAGAAAAAATCGTCGAAAAAAAAGAGGCAAAATAGATTTTTCCTTAAAAAAATCATAACTTTTTTAGTTTTTAATATTTTACTTCCAATTTTAACTGGGATTGTATTGAATACTATAGTTTATAATAAAAATGATTCAATAAGGGTTCCATGAAAAAAGGTATTTCTTTTGAACATTGAATGGGAAGAAATGAGGCTAAAAATGAAAAGTGAGGAATTTGCATCAGTGAGGAGTTTGCATGATTTATTTATAAAGAAAAAACCGATCGTTAGACGGTACATGAACGCAAAGGTGGACGGGGTCGCCTGGACCCAGTGTGGTTAACGGGTTAAATTTTGGAGGCAAAATGGCTTGACCCAAAACATGCCCATAGATATTGCATAGAGAACATATTGCCATTGATGTTGAAAGCCGGTTTACATTTCCAGAATTATTTTGCACACCCCCATTTTGGCCTGAAGAGGTGCAATAGGGCAAGTATAAATATTTAAATGCTTGAGTTAACAAATGAGGAGTTACTACGTAATTCCTAGGAATAATTTGCGAAAGTTAGTATGCAATTTCTGATGGAATTTTTAATAAGTGAAACGCGTTACATGGTGCGCTGTGATTGGCTGGCAACTGAGCCCGTGGAGTAACTGAGCTGAGAACTAATTGTGTGTGTGTGTGTATGTGTGTTTTTTTTTCCTCCGTCCCTCTCATTTGTACGCCCCCGGTAGCGGCCGTATAAGCATTCCTCCAGGGGGCGTACCGGACACCCACCCATGCGGCTGGGGCCGACTTTCGCCTTTTTTGGGCCATCGTATTTCTAAACACAGGGTAAACCTCCAGAAACCCCTGTGCTACGATGGCCGGCGCCTATGATGGAACCCCCCCCCCCTGCGTTGGGTTAGGTTCCCGCTCGGCCGGTCTCATTTGATGGGTACCGCCGATAGCACACACGGAAGTTCCTGCATCGGTCGGAATCCATGAGAAAATATTTTGAAAAAAGTATTCTCCGGCGGCCGGGCGCGAACCTAGGACCTTCGGAGTAGTAGGCAGATACTCTACCACTACGCCAAAGCCCCGACTTGTGTGTGTGTGTGTGTGTGTGTGTGTGTGTGTGTGTGTGTGCAGACCCACATACAAACATCACTTGAGATTTGTTGGGGAACAATCGGTATCCGATATTCCACTTCCCTGAAAATCACTCTTCGACGAATCGATGGATGTCAATGTCCCAACAATTGGAGGAAGACTTGTGAAACAGCAAATAATCTTGCACGATTCAATATAAGTAAACACTTTCTGCGGGATTAAGAAAGTTGAATCGAGTTTTAACTCAAGCTCTCAAAAAGCCCAGAGAAACGTTCAACTGCAACTGTAAGCTTGGGCTTCTTGTTTGGACAGCATTACAAGAATAACTACTACTATTTGGCGGTGCAGAGTAGCTCCGCTGAAAGATTGTTATCAAATGTTAGCAATCTTTGCATTTTCGTAAATGACTGAAGTTAAATATTTTCATGGGCGATCGCTTAAGTCTCTAGATGGCTTCTGCGAGAAATATAAATGATGTATACTTGTGGAAGGATTTAGTGCCAGCAAATGCTATTCATTAATAGTTAATGAAGCAAGTTTCTGTCTATGTATCAGCGCATTCTGATTTTTGAGACAATTTTTTGTCACACTTTGTTGGAATACTCCATTTTAGAGTGTATTTTTACGATGTAAACTGGGGTTTTACGATCAAAAAAGTATCCGTAAAATGAATGAGTCATAACTTTTGTGGACAGTTGTCACGTAAGCTGCTCTGATTGGTTAATCGCGTGCTGCCATTGGTCAACTTTTGAAGTGGCGCGGGAGGATCTAGGGGCAGACAGCGCCGCCAAACGAGCAAGGTGGTAATCGTGCGGTTAGCAGTCAGCTGATCGTGAATGTCGAGCCTCGTGTTATCAATCGTGCGTGGAAATTAATTAATCAACAAAAACATATAAAAAATGTTTCCATCCGATATTCGTCATCTTTTTCCAATAACGAGATGTCCTAGCAAAATGATGTCCCACTTACTTTCCCCCTTCGGTTTCGAGTGGGGGGCTTTGCCACTCTGAATCCCCTCCCGCGCCACTCCTCGACCGTTACCGGCTTTTTATGTCGGTCCTTAATTCGGCTATGACATATAATATAATAAATGGTACGTGAGTCTAACCCTCGCCGGGTCGCATCAATAATTTCCCGATAGTGCGAGTGTGACGATACACGTATGAAGTCAAGTTGTATATAAGATACGCAAATCCGACTACCGATTGATTACTACGATTTTATATCGATATCTCGTAAAATATGATGCCTAGGAAAAAAAGTAATTACATATGAAATATGTAATTTCATGAGAGGAACAACTTTTGTTTAACACTTTTTCTCGTATCGGTCACCATTCTCGAGATACAGCGTTATAAATAATTAAAATCGCTAATAACCATTGAAAGAATTGTTCTTCAACAGTGACACTCCTTTCCGCCCTGGTCACCAGTCAGAGGTAATTTTGGGTCAAAGGAGCAACAAATCGGTCGAGCCGTTTACCGGGAAGCGTTTCTCAAAGAATCACTCACATACGAACACACACACACACAACCCTCATCTAAAATTTGTCAGAATGAATTTGTGAAACCTCGAGAAAAGCGAAAATTTTCGATTTTTGAGACACTTCATTATCGGCGTGATTGATTACAATAGAATAAGGGCCAGTTCTCTATTAGGTTAATCTCGATTAACTCTCTGTTAAAATTAAATTAAGTTCCCCCACCATGCTACCTACGTGAGGGGAATCGTGCCCCTCAGGGCTGTAGGGGAAGTGATTCCCCTCACGTAGGTAGCATGGTGGGGGGACTTAATTTAATTTTGATAGAGAGTTAATAGAGATTAACTTAATAGAGAACTGGCCCTAAAAATAATATGTATTTTAGCAAAAGTGAGAAAATATGTAATGGTTACGTCAGCAAAGTGAGAAAAAAATAGCGTTCGTCATGCGAGCTCCATACACCACACCGCTCCCATTTTTTGAGTTGCCGATTGAGCAAATTTCACCGGCTCAACAACATGGTTCATCAACACGAAACAAACTCATCTATGAACCTAGACTACCAACTGAGCCGAATACACAGAGCCCACGTGTTACTCATTCCGTTGCATTAGACCACCCGTTATACGCCGACAAACGCGTCATATTCCATCTCCACTTCTGTACCGGCATCTTCCATATCGGTCCTTCTCCATTCCCTTTGTCGTTATCCTCTATAACCGCAACTTACCTCTCTCTCTCTCTCGCAACCACTTCATGGCCACACTACGACCTTCTCCCCCCTCCTCAACCATCTACCGCCTATTCCCCGTTTGGCTCACAAACCGTACGGACACTATGGGCACGAGAGTAGCCATACTGAATTTCACCACACTTCTTTAGCCAGTGGCGCAGTAACTTTCATACAGAATGGATCGTTTGCGCTTTGGAGAGACACATTCCGTGAGTTTTGCATACGTTTTCATATTTTTATTACTCGGTGTAATACTTGCGGTATGATGAAATTGTTAAGGATTCAGTTTTTAAACAAGTTTGTAGTTTCGTTTGCTTATTTTCGGTAATTTCCATCTTTCTTGTTGAGTACTCATTGACGAGAGTTCCGTGGTGGCGGTTACCACTCATTATTATTATCATTATTATTATTATTATTAGTATTTTATTATATACTTTATATATAGTATATATTATGATGATATTATCATATTATTAAATAATGTAATAAAAATAATAATAATAATCATAATACTTATTGTTGTTGCTGTTGTTGTTGTTGTTGTGGGAATGATTTATTAGCAATTTAATTGGCGCAATGGAATGACATCACAATCACCTGAATGACATTGTTGGACCTTAAGGTAGCACAGTCATATTGGTATCTTAAGGATGTTTGAAAGATCGAATGGTACTGAAGCGCATGAGTATTCAATCGGCAGTGGCTATTCACACGCTACGCGGTAAATTCTACCGCAGGTTATGGTACGTTGGAGTACTTACGTTGTAGTACTACGTTGGAGCTACCGTTGATGTACGGTAAATTAGGCATATGGCAGATGCATGGTAAAATTTACCATGGCGCGTGTGAATAGAAACTTGCTATCGAATTTTTGGTAGACGTGTTTCATGAACGATTTCATCGTTCTCTGTGTTTCCAATGTCCTCATGAAGCTGAGAATTCAGGCCGATCGGAACGGAAGGAGTGTAGTGAGATCAGTACCAAATTGGAGCTCATGATTGCGTCACATAATGCGTTATAGGTTTAGTATGCGTATCGTGATTAATTGGCGTTAAAGGTTTGTACAGGCATCTCAGTCATTCAGAATTCAGAATAATGTGATGATTCATTGTAGCAAGGGAACGAATCAATCTTTAAGCAGTACAATCAAATGACATTATGACCAGGTAAATGATGTTGCGTTGAAGTATCATTGATCAACGATTAAATTTCTGATAGGGGAAACGGTGTGAAAATTTTCATTATGAGCTGTCTGAATGTGTGTGTGTGTGTGTGGATTTAGATACAAATCATAAAACACTTCTCTTATCAAAAATCTCATTTTCCACAAAAAGTTAAAAAAAAACTTTTCCGTAAAACGAATACTTAACGAGATATTTGACTTTCCAAGAGAATTTTTAGAGGAAACGTAATTATCGTCGGGAATTATATGAACCGTCAAGTTTTGTGGGTGGCCCCGAGGGCTCATGCTCATTCAACCTAGTTTTGATCCATATTTCATACCGTAAAACGTCGATTCAATTCACATTGTTACGACTATTCGAGGGCTAGCGTGATTTATCGATATTTCAGGTGGGCCACAGCTTCACGTAGATGAGGTCCATCATTGATTTGTTAAGTCGCGTATGCTCTCGTTGTTTATGACGTCGCGGATGACGTCTTCTCTTGTCCATCCCACCTAAAATAGAACTCACTTGTGATGGTAAATCTATATATATGTATATATATATATTGGAATAAATAGTTCTACGGAAAACGGAGAGGTTCAATAATCATCGGCATTCTCAACAAGGCGTTTGCAGTGAAATCACTTCAGTGACATATTTTCGGACAAAGTTTGGTATATTTTTTTACGTTTAATTTATCTTGCGTCATAAACATTCCATGTATTAAATGTTTATCGATAAACACCGGCTGTTGTATTTTATTGGAGCATTGCCAAAAAATACGACTTGCGATATAAAATACGCCAAGCTGACGCTGTGATTTTTTAATGGTCAAAATCAATCATCGGAGGACAAATAATTTGTCGATAATGCATTTTCAGCTATTTAAGTATTAATTCCTTGAGTGTATTTCTATCAGAAACGCGTCATACTAACCATCGACACTAATTTATCCGCGTCATAATCGCGAGTCAGTGTTGAAGGCTGTGCAGTTTTATTGCATTGAAGATCTGATCCCCGCGAAAACGAAAAAAATGAAGTTTCAAAAAAAAAAGATAAAAAACCTTGGATATATTTTGAGTAAGACCGACACTCATACGCATTCATCCACTCACTATTATCCCTACCGGCGCAACCACCCACCCACCCAACCACCCACTCACCCAATCACTGACCCACCCAGCCACTGACCCACTCACCCATCCAACCACCCACTCACCCATCCAACTACCCACCCACACACTCACTCACCCACCCAACCACCCACCCAATCGCCCAATGACCCACCCACTCACCCACACACACACGCACACACGTCTTTTTCTTTTTGCACAAATGGCAAACTGATTTCAGCCCACTAATTTTACCAATTTCTCTGCTTTCAGATAATGGAAAAAACTCTGTGGATTGGTCTTTTGGGAATTCTCCTGTGTTCCACCTCCGTGGATTCATACTCAAGTAAGTGCATTATTTTTCACCCACAATGAGTCTTTCCAAACTACCCAAACAGCCCCATATACGGGCAGCTTGCAGCACTAAAAAAACATTTTTGTTGTATAAATGGTGAAAAGTCGGAATTAACAAATAAATTGGCAATCTCACCCATGTCAGGTCAGCATTTTTATCTTCATTTTCCGGACAAAAGTCCATGTAATATTTTACATTATATTCGTGTGGCCTTACATTATACCAATTTAGAATTACATTAGACCATCATTCTGGGAAACTTTTCAGAAATTATTATGGCTATTGCCGCAAGAGAAGACTATATACTATATATGTACTATATTGTATACGAAGCATAAACAACGGATTCATGGAATTGGTTGAGAATCACTTGTTGCATTCGTGATTGTGTTGCAATTAACTGCAAAAACAAAACGTTGCATAATTGAAATATCCCGTTATTAACATTCCAAGTGCAGAAGCGTTTTTTTCTCGTCAAATTATAAGATAGCTATATATGAAAATGGAGACGAGAGGGATTATGGGTTATTCCACCAAATCGTATGTAGCGATATTCGGGAAAATCCCACATTTTGTTTTTCGCTCTCTGAACTAGTCCGCAGTAAATAAAAAAGATATCTCGAACTGGCGAGTCAGGTCACTCTGTATGCCCATGATTAACAGATTAAAAGTTCAAATTATCGGATGGAATCCTGAAAATTGTCAACCCTTCACATACGGGGCCGCCTTTCCGCAGCGGCCGGGGCGTGTGCGGCGTTCGGAGCTCAATGTCACAAGGTTTATAATAATAGCATTAATTATCCGATTTGTAAACGGTTTCCGCCATTCGAAAGATGAGACTTAAGAGTACTAGATTGAATTATTTGAGAATTTTCGGCCAAAACTTTTCCGATAAACGAAACGGTTCAAGATATACAGTCGACTATCCCACTAGTGCACTGCGCGGGACCGGACGCTCCACCGCCCTGTCCCACAAGTGACCCTCCCCTACTTCTCCCACTCCCGGATGCTAGTAACCGCAGTGAGGTAGCATTCAAAGTCAGGCGCGACCATTTGCACAGGGGTGGGGAGGCGGCGCTTGAGGAGATAGTGAGTGGTCGGGTCATGACGATAGTGACTATAGGGATCCATCAACTTGTGGGACGTCCACTGGTGGGCGAGTTGACTGTACGCAAAAAAAATTGTACCCCGAAAGTTTATTAGCCAATAAAACACTGACAATATTTTTTAAGAAATATTAAAAAATTGTACAAATAAGCTTGACCTTTCAGCTTTCCAAATCTCTTCGCTAATTTGATCTGGCCTCAGTAGTTTTCGAGAAAATTGCTAATGAATAGACCGCTGGGACATTGAATTCCCTTGGTATACGTATTTGGACCCACCCACCCCCCCCCCCCCATACACTTGCAGGGTTAGAGAGAATCAAAATATGTGTTCGATGAAAAATTTCCCGCCAAAATCAAATTCCTATTTTTCTCAGCATAAGCCCTCTAAATAAGTTCAATTGTCTATAACGCTATAACGCCGAAACGGTTAAAGATACGAAAAAAGTCAAAGGACATAAAATGTGTATTTTTTTATAAGGAACAACATTTATTTGACACATTTTTGCGGATCTATAATATTTCGTGAGATACAGCGTTATGAACAATCGAAATTGTTAATAACAATAGAAACGAGCAGACATATATGGACCAAAAACTAATTAGCTCTAAGTAACGGCAAGACGCTTCGATTGCGTCATACAAGCCCTTGATCGGATAATTTGTTCACGAGAAATCATTCCGGAATTTTTCAGTTATATACATACATCGGCACACACACACACACACACATACATACAGACATTTTGTTTTAAATAGTCTAGAAAGGTCAGAAATACCATGAAACGTGGAGATCTGATGGAAAATCGATTTTTCATTTTCGGGGGAAAATAATAACTATTCTTTACACAGTGTAAACTGAATTTGTTGGGGCAACTCTTGCAATTTTCTCAGTCTCCCTTTTGGGATTGACCTTTTAATTAATTCCAGTTACTGCACATTCAATGTTAACGTCATCTTAATGTCAGAATTGCTCAATATAACTCCGATCAGAAGCATCGAGTTTAATTATACCAATAATCAATACTCTACACCCCGCCCCCCACTCCCCCCCCCCCACCTTTCCCCCCGGGGGTTGAAATACTATTACAGATTCAGCATTGATGAAGTTATGGGGAGTAAAAGTCATTCACATTTAGACGCTTCGGCGCACGAATTAAACAAGGCAGGCTAAAAAAAGCAGGGATGGGATAAATAAACGGCAGTATACATATATGCATGCTTGCATATATATTTATAACTCAATGAGAACATGGGAGGTTGTAAAAATGGTGCCAATGCATTTTCCAGTTCATTGAACAATTCTGAGGGCATAACCAGCCTGGATGAGGCTTTTTTTCCCCCACTTTTAATATGAACGAAAGGGGTAAGTGTGTGGGACAAAAAAAGGAGGTTCGAGTGAAGCTTGAAAGCACACGCGCTTAACAGAACAGTTAAATGCACATCTACATGAACGAACTCACTTTAACATTTCATTGTACATTTTACGGAAATGAGGGTAGAATATAAAAGTTGTTAATGACTTTTGAACGCCTCTGAAATCTGAATAGCCATCATATTTTTCATGAGATAAAAATTATAACAATCCGTGTTTTGTTTTTTGTTTTTGCAGAGTATGGGAGGACATGCAAGGATATTGGATGCAAGAGTGACGAAGTTTGTGTGTTGGATGAGGATCGTTGTACATATGAAACGAGGGGAAATTGTGGGCAGTTTCCAACGTGCAAGAAGAGCAGAGACGGTGAGTGAATAATAAGTAGGCTGCTCGCGTGGTGAGGGAAGTGCCGCCTCCATACGATAGACCGTTCAAGTTTCATTCTCACTTTTCACTCCGGTTCTACCCAGGTGGGAATTGACCATGCGACGAAGCTTGATCAAAGCTTGGATGAGGCTTGACTAAGCTTCGCCAAAGCTGTGTTTTGAAGCCTCGGTCAATCTGTGCAGAATATGCGAATGTAACACCAATCCCAGCTTAGAGAATAAGCTTCGTCCTAGCTTGGTTATGTAGGTTAATACAAGCTTTGAACTTTATCTTCATTCAAGCTTCGGACTTTATCTTGGCACAAGCCTCGAAATTCATTTTCGTCCAAGTTCCAAAGTTTCTCGTGGTCGAAGCATCGAAATTAATCTTGGTCCAAGCTACAAAATTTATCTTGGTTCAAACTTCGAAGATAGGAACATTGAAGTTGGACCAAGTTTAGTTGAATATTCGTTTCCAAGCTTGGGTTTAGGTGGTTCAGCAATCCTGGATTTATATATGATTCAAATATTAAGCAGAGTTTCGCTGAAGCCGGTAAATCGAAACTAGGAAAAATATGCTTCAATCCAGCTTAGTTCAACCTTAGTTCAGAAGTTTGGGTTTAGATGGTATGAGCAATCCGGGATTCATGCTTGTTGAAGCTAAGATTCAAAGCTGACAAAGCTGAGCTCGGACCAAGCTTGGCACAGCATGGTTTCTGAAGCTTGGGTTTGGATGATTCTAGTAAGCTTGGATGTATGTATGTATCCAATATAGGACGTAGATTGGATTCTGCCTGTGGACCAACGCTAGGGACGCTAAGATTGACCCAAGCTTGGCACAAGCTGGGCCAACAAAGCTGGCATGTCTTCGATATAACTAAGCTTGGTTTGATCTAGGCTTATACATAAGGTGACGCTATGTAGAAGCTATCAAGTCCAAGCTTCGGCATCGAAGGTCGGACCAAGATTGGTCTCCTCGTTCAAGTTCGAATTTCCCCCGTGGTGTTTGGTTTTTGTGGACCCGCTAGGTGGTCCGCATTTAGTGAACGTACTTGTTGAATGGACATTCAAGGTCATGTACCACTCAATTAGTTATTCCGTATAAACGGCCCCAAAACCAGAATAATTCTTAATCTTCCATTTGCGATAGCATGATCGGCAATAGACTAAGCTCTTTCGTGATTCTAGAAGCTTTGAGCTGCAACACACTCATCTGCCCTAGTGGACAGTACTGCAAGATTGTGGATGGCCAGCGAAGGTGTGTGGATTCCACTGGAAATCACGGTGAGTGATACTAATGTCATGTAGTGATTTATACAATTTCTATTATGTATGCAATGTTGCCATTTTGCCTCCGATCCCTCTGTGTTACTTTACCAACATTTTTATCCTCAGTGCATTCATGAATAACACAAGCACGATTGGAAATGGGGTGGAGTTATGTATTGTTTGTTATCGATATGGTAAAAGTGAACGAAAATGATGTTGACGGTTGTTGAGTAATGGATGTTTGTATAACTCTTTCCATTCAATCTGTTGTGCTGTAGTTCTAGGGTTTCACAAAAAAAAAATATAATAAAATGTGCTTAAACGATGATGCTATTTTAGCCAACGTGCAAGACCCTCTTGCCACGTCTATTTACGTAAAAGCTTGAGAGATCCCTCAGCGAATCCCATTGGCTTGAGGAATACGGTTATGGTCGAAAGTCAAGCTCCACCTTTTTCCACTCGCAACAATATCAGTATATATTGACCCTATGTATATATGTTGACCCTTTCCTACAGCCCTTTTTTCTCCATAAAATTTCTTGACTATCTATGCATCACTGTCTCATTCACTTACATGATACTATGGACTAGGCCTCCCTCTGCACTCTGTACTCCTCTAGTGATATCATAAAATAGATACATTTCCTTCATATTGGAATATATGGGATACATGCAGAACTGATAGTTGGCCGCTGCATACTATGTGAAAGCCGTGGAAATCGATTCTATAGCTCGGGGGGTGGGGGGGGGGGGTGGTGTTGGGATAGTGTATGTCAATAAGCATTAGCTTTATATCTGCAGGGCATATTGTTTTTTTGCTTTTTTCCGAATAACAAAAAATTGTGAAACGAATGATGGAATACTTTCAACTTTCCAACTATTCAATTGGTGCTTACTCGTACCTCTAATTACGCGCTTTATTCTCATCTGTTACTGTTTTCCTACCTGTTTTTACGCATTCGTTGATGAAAACAAAGTTCGATTCACCATCCAGGTTACTTGAAACTTTACCCCCTCTATCATTACCCTCCAAAGTGTGTCTAACAATTGTAATTTTATGTTGTTATTGGTGTGGATTGAATTGCATGATCAAAAGCTGAAAGTAGTCGTGGAAACTGGCCTAATGTAGAAAATAGCTTGCTGAATTTTCACATGTTAGCACGTGGTAAAATGCAAGCGCACGAAATTATGAGATTGGCCCAATTGATGTAGTAATGTACGTAATATGTTGATGACCCTATTCATTGGTCCATCTTCACGTGTTACATCATATCAAAGGGTGACATCTTATAGGGATGTCCTATGAAAAGCAAAATTGGAAAACGGCCAGAAATTTTTCCAGGATACGATTCCGCTGGTGTCTCCTACGTGAATGGTCATCCAACAAATACAGATACCACCCAGAATCATGGTACACCAACAATAAATTACAACCCATATTCAAATGCAAATGCACCACCACCTGAGACAAGTCACGATACAAATTATCATCAAGTTAACACAGCAAATAATGGTTATCCACAATATCCACCATCGGGAAATAATCCAAGTTACTCTAGCTATCCTCGGCCACCATCATCAGGAACGAATCTTGGATATCCACCATATCCAACCCAGAATCGTATGCCACAGCCAGGAGTCTATCAACCTGGCTATCCAAATTATTCACCATACCCGAGTAATCAACAGCCTGGCCAGCAATATCCCAACTATCAGAATCCTTACAATACGAATTCACGAAGATACCATGGAGCTGCAGCATCAAATTCACCGCAAATTATGTTCTTCTGCTTCCTGAGTATCGTATTACTCGGGATGAGTCGATACCTATCATGAGACCATCAGTGGATCAATTAGACACAAGCAATTTTAATCAATCCATCTTTTTGGAATAAGCCGTGATAGAGCGTGTCGCGTTGACCCCCCCCCCCCCCATTTTCTACCGGCAAGAATATTTGATCTGTAAAAAACTGAAAATTCAATCTCGCCAATGGAGCACACACTGGCCTCTGGGTGAAATTGCCCATGCAGATGGACCAATCATGGATATTGCAATGTAAAATGGGCGCGTGTGGATTAGACTCTCCGTACGCTTCCACCTGTTTTCCCTATTCAATTATTAACCCCCCCCCCCCTGAACCGGATTCTCAAACGTTTGAAGGCACAGTAAATTCAATAAATAGTTCTCTGATTTGCCGGTTGATCAATTGAGTTGTAAATGAATCAGTTTCTAGATTCATGTACCATGTACGTATGCCAATTGGCATTTGATGTAAACGCAGATCTCGGAATTGACCTGTGTACTCCGTCCCAATTGTCCAATTTTGTGAATCATTGAAAAATTGTCAACATGTATTAATTTTTCTATTTGTACATAATAATTATTTCATCGTTTTTTTATGATGCAATAAATGACATTGTTAACATATCATGTATTGACAGATAGGATTAAGTGAGAAAAAAAACAGGGCCACGCGCATTGATAACTACGCAGTACTGTTCTGTATTTATCCCAAAGCAACTCACTAACGTAGCATAACTTGAGTTTGACCTTTGACACATAATCTTTTATCCCAACTGGCTATCTGCGGTCATATAGTGGCACTGACATCCCCCCCAGCATTAACATACTAGCATGGCGAAATGACCTCACTCAAAGTTATCAAAGCGAATTAAAGATGAAAACAGTCTGTCCTAATGATCCTTCATTTTGCCCATCCAGAGAGAAATGGTACTAGTTTTGCACCAAGTGTGGAATAAGTCAGATATTAAGGTGAAAAAAAAACCTGAATTAGATGTTGAAAAAGTCAGAGGGAAATGTTCGGTCAAAATTAGGCCCCTTTAGCTCCAGTACTTGCAGCCGAGTAGGTTGAATTTTGATTTGTAAATGAGAGTATATGTACCATTCAGCTCCAGCAGCACGCCGCCCCGGTGGATATCGTCGGCCAACTGCGATACCAAAACCAGTAGCACCCACACCACCACCAAGAACCTCATCGTTTGGCTTTGGTGGGCGCTATCCAAGTGGTTTTGGAAATTCGATAGGTGGAAATGGCGGCGGGCGTGACTGGTTTTCATCTTTTGGAAGAGGTCATGGGAACCAGGGGGGAAGTAATAGACGAGGACAGACTACATCTAACAGCAACAGTGGAGATTACTATCAGACTCATGTTTCTACGGATAACCGAGGACACCGTACCTGGACATTTTCGGGTTAATGGAGATGGTGATGTCGGGGATATCACCACTATTTGTCATGCCACAATTTGTCATAAGGCAGTTCACCACGGGACAACAATAACGTTAGGTGTTTGTGTTCTCCAACTTGGTCGCTATATCTTGGGCTTAGTTGAAAACAAATGTGATATGGGTCCAAGAAGGTTAGTCAAGCAGGTGCAAACTAATCAATGTATATGAGTATTGACGGACCTCAATGGTTGATGTTCTTTTATGTTGTATAATTTTTTTTGTAACTCTCATAATTAAGGCGATAGCGTTTAATTTATCCCAAATTTTCAACACACTCACTCACACACACAGAGTAGCACATCGGGATGTTCATGATGCGACCCGTCGAGGGTTGCACGTACATCCCGTGTATTAAATTCGTACTAATTGGTGGTAAAAGTTGCGGTAGATAATTAGGTCAGGTGTTTCTAGGAATTAGTTGGACACTTCATTGCATCCTTATCCCCTCTCCTCGGCTAATCTTCCATATTTGATGACTGACTAAGTTTAGGATTATATTGCCGTCGCAATACACAACGCTCTTCCTGCGTCGAAAAATTAATTATAATCAATTATTTGAATAATATGATGTGGGATAGTGATGCTTTGAAGACGAACACGAGGCACCTATCAATCCTCAATACTTAGCGTGGTCCAGGGCAATCAAATGTCTATGCTAATATGCCTATACATTACACCTAGCAATGAACTGTCTCATGATTAAATGTCGCTGTGACAAAGTGAGGTCGAACATGATTCATGATGTTAATATACTTAATAACGTTAATACTCTCAGAAGTTTGCTGTGACATATTCAAATGAGACGATCTTATCAAACCAATTGCCACTATCAAATTGTCTCATTGTATCAGTGCCATTGACAAAGTCAAATGTACATCCCAGTGCCTTTTAACAATGTACTTTATATTTTCTATCAGATTATTGTATCCCAGTGATTGATCAAATATATATTTCCAATAAATGGGTTTAATCTACCTCACTTGCATGCTAGCTTCCTCCACTAACAACTTCCAAATTAATATATCTATGAAACTGATTAACACCACTTCTCTATCTAGCAAATACTTAGTGAACGCCGGTGGGAAAGCCCAATATTGGGTATTCACATATAGGGAATTTCATCTCGTGGCATACTATCATGTATCAATTGACTGAGAGCACGGAGATGTTGGACTCGGCATGGCCTCGCATGGTAATTCACCCAGAGCACAGTTAACAATGTTCAGAATAGTTTTGGACATATTTGCAGAGAACGAGGATGTGCACAGGGCTACCAGCAGACGCCAGAGTTCAGGGGTGGAGTCAAGTGGAGCGAAGATTAGTTCTGTCTATCCTGGTTATCCTAGTAGTGGAAAGAGTGATGATAGTCCGGTGCCATCTGCACCAGTGGAATCGTCTGGTGGGAGTTCACCGTTAGGATCTGGGCTATCAGGTTTAGGCTATCCGTCTTCCAATTCAGGTGGTTCATCTTCGGGTAGTTTAGGGTACCCCGCTTCAGGTACCTCAGGCAGTGGAGGGTATCCAGGGGGCTCGGGTTACACTGCGGTCAAGCCGGGTTCCAACGGATATCCTGGCTACCCTGGATATCCTTCAGGGGATGCTGGATCGAGACGTACCAGTGCTAGTAATGTTAATGCTGCATATCCGAGCGCTGGTCAGGGCAATCAGTATCCTCAAGGGGGGTCTGGGCAGGGGTATCCACAGGGAGGGGGGTATGGGCAGGGGTATCCACAGGGAGGGGGGTATGGGCAGGGGTATCAACAGGGGGGGTATGGGCAGGGGTATCAACAGGGGGGGTATGGGCAGGGGTATCAACAGGGGGGGTATGGGCAAGGGGGGTATCAACAGGGAGGATATGGACAGGGACATCCTCAGGGATATGGACAGGGGTATCAACAGGGAGGATATGGCCAGGGCGCTGGTGGTCAGCATCGTCAAGGAGGGGGTTATAATCAAAATGGACAGTATCCACAGCAGAAGAAACCTGGAATCACCGAGCAATTGACGAACATCGCCAAGAATTTTGCGCAACGCTATGTAACGCAAGCTATTCTTGAAAAAGTTATTGGGAAGTCGTAAATCGTTCAGGTTGGTTATAAGGACAGGGTTTCAGAATGCCATGACAATCAAACAGAATAAATTATTATTAATTTAGGTAATAAAATAGTTGAGTCAAAGAGATCAAGTACTATTAATACCAAAAAAAATGTTAATAAAGGTGGAAAATAATTTTATGACATTGGTAATTGCGTAATATCTACCTTGGATTTTATTTCTTTTTGTTCCTTCTGTTGAACACCTCTATTATATTCAGACGACGAGGGGACTACTGATGCGATAATCATTATCGATTCGGGTCAACGAAGGTAAGTTTTAAAGGTAAGGGAATTATCTTCAGTGCGACTGGTGAGGGGGGGGGGGGGGGGGGGAGGGGGGCATTGGATTCCTTTTACCGTGGAAAATTCTGCATGGAAATTATGTCGATGAATTTTTCATTTATAAAAACTGAATTTAATAGTTTTACGGTAATCGCGAAATTTTTGAATAATCATGACGTTGAGAATTTTGCAGAGTTTAAAAAATTACTGACTAATTTTAGACAATTGCAATTTCCCTTTTTTTTTATTATTGTGCCTGTAGGTCAATTATGGGTTAAAAATTTTGTCGTTTTTTAAATTTTGGAAAATTTTAAAAATTTCTAAAACGCCAAAATTTTTCCCTTAATTTTTTTATAATTTTAATTAATTATATTTAATTATGTATAATATATATATATATATATATACTACATAGTAAATATATATAGTAATTATATTACTATACTCAACGAATGCGATTGTGATTCTCTAAAGAAACTATCCCGCGAAAAAAGAGACCGCGCCGCTGGTACCGCTATTTCATGAATCCACCGTTGACCAACCTGGTATCACTGAATATTTCTGATAACAGTCTGGTTACCAACAGCTGGTCACAATGGTCATACGGTAACTTCCGTTCAGTTGGTCAAGATGCTGACGCCTTGGCTCATTGCTGAAATCGTCTCAGCTCAGTTGATAAATCATGTGTGTAGCAAGCGCGCGCATTCAACCCCTACGCGCCCATCAACCCCTAAAGCCGCGTGGTCCATTGCCCTTGTAAACGCTAGTGTCGCGGCTCGGTTTAAACGACGGCGGCAGTCGCGAGGCAACTGCCAACCACTATCATCGCACTCTAATCGGGAATCGCGGAAAAGTGATTCAGTGAAGCTGGGCCAAAAGATTAAAATTAATTATCAACAATTTCGTGGATCACTGCCATGTAGTGCACCATTTTTTTTTCCTAACTTTGTGTGGATCTTTTAATCTTTTTGCTATATCTGTTTATATGAAAAAGTGGATGGATAATGGAGAGGACGTAACATTAATGACATATATAATGTGCAAAAAAAATGGAAGTCTTATGACTTAATTTGGGGTCGACTACTTAAATTGAGGCCGATCAAATTAGCTCGAGGTTTTTAAATGAATTTAATTTCATCCATTATTATGTCAACTTAAGTTCTTCAAGAAGATTGATCTGAGTTTCATTGATGCCGTTAAATCTTTTGGATGTGTATTAAATTTAAATCGTGACTTAAGGTCACGTTACAGTTCATCAGATTTTGTTCAATTTCTTGAATAGCGAATGGATTATTGTCAACCATTTTTAGTAGGAAATTTTACTTGAGATCGGAAGAGTTTCTGTGATTTTTCTCCGAAGCGACTGATTCCCTGGATAAATCCAGGGTTACCATTATTTGGGATGCTTTAAAAAAATGCTTAGACACTATTCAGCCGGCTTATAAAATTACGTTTAGATGCATCGATTGCGTAATATTGAATCTTGGCCGCACACACCCACACACACAGGCACACGATTATAATTGATCTCGCAATGTTGAAAATATTCTCAGAATTCGGTGATCCAATTGATCGCATTATAAAATGAGCCTGATCGCGGTACATTTTTTTCAATATAATGTAAAAATGGCATCCCTCTCTAGTCGGCATTTTATGAATGGATATACGTGATGACCTATTGTCGATTTCACCCCGTTAACATAGTTAGTTCAGTTAGTTATTTGGAATGATTCCCATTAATTTTGTGGCTTGCTCATAATCCCGGCTATTATTCATTCAGAGCTGAAGTGAAATTGGAGAGTCAATGCCCATTAACTGAACTTCGTGGTAAATTAGAGATAACAGATCGATCCTAGCCGCAACAGCTGGATATCACGTCAGGATACATTACTGGGAGTGTAAATACGGTGGTGCAAATCGAAACGAGTTGTATAGAAGTGCTTTCAATTTGATTTGGTATTTAGCCGAAGGTTGCTCTGTGCTCTGATCAGGAATTTTCTTCGGAAACTTTGTTGTCTATATCATATATGTGATATATAGACATCGCATGTATATGATGTATATCATATAGATATATATAAATTTGACATATATATCATATATTGTGCATATACGACATATATGATATATTGTACATACATACCATGTGCATAAAATCATTGAAAATCTCTTTTCTTCTATATATGCCATATACATATGGAATATACTTTTGGGACGAGTGCTACATATATCTCTAGATTTCTACATATATAGGGTGTCCCAAAACTCATTTTTTTAAAATTTTATATATTAATAAAATATTGAATCTGCAGTCAAGAGTTCCTCTTCCCTTTTTGCGCTAGACTAGTACTCCATATTTTCAATCACTAATTAATTCATACAAAGTAATGCAAGCAAATTGATTAATGAACGGAAATACTATAATTCAATTAATGGATCCATTGATACAATTTTCATTCAAAAATATGCAGAAGGTAATTCTCTCAGATTTTGGGGGGGCTGTCCCCCCCCCCCCCCCCCCCCCCACCACGAGTAGTAGGCATGTTGAAGCGAAATTCAGCCACTTATACGAAATATCATTGGATATTTTCGACATCGGATAATTCATTAATTCGATCACTCGGAAGTCGATAATTTATTAATTGAATCATTTAAAATTGGATTTAACGCAGATTTTATTTACTGGATATTTCGGATCGAGTATTTAGCCCAGATACCGAGAATGAAAATCGTAATTACATTATTATTAATATTTGGATTTGTTTTTGACCGTTAGTGTTTATTGCTGAAATGGTTTTTGGCCTTGTCGGTCCCCGCCTTGTAATGCGAGGTGTTGATATACAGATATCCTTGAAGAGTATATCTATTTCAGAGGAATACTGAGAAAGCATTACTCTTGAAAAGAAATTTTCAATTAATTAATAATTATTGAAAAATTCAATATGCAGAAATTAATTATTATTAATGACGTTCTCATGTCAGACTCAAAAATAACTTTAATACGAGTTGACACACATATTAATTGATCGCAATGGAAACATTCGTTGAATTACGATATCAGCCCATTTTTCAATTTCGTTTTGATTTTCCTGAATGGATTAATGATTTGAAATTTGAAGTAATGGTCTGGCGGAGAAGTGCGGGAGAAAGTTTCGGCATGGAATTGCATCCTCCACCAATATGTGAAATGAAGAAATATCAGTGTGGAACATCCTCAATTTTCTTTTGACGTTCTGAATTTTTTTACTAAACCTATTAAACACCATAGAACAGTCCAACTGCCGAAATCACTTGCAATTAAATTTCTGCTAACTATAATTGGAAGAAGATATATCTTCCTTTTGAAGGTTCTCCAATGGATTGAGTTAGGCAAACATATAAGGCACACATTTTGGGCTTTTACAATTTTTTTAGCTTTTACGCTTTATCGGTTAAAAAAAACTTGAACTTTTTGAAAATTTTGGAATTTTTTTTTTCGTTGCAAATTTTGGTGCATTTTTGAAACTTCTTGAAGCCCCAAAACCTTGCAGTCCATTTTTTTCCCATTTTTCAAATTTTCAATTTTCTAACTTTTCTCCGCAATAGTAATGTATTGTAAATGAAATTTTAGTATGGAGAAAATTCTGATTTTGGGAGAGTTCAGTGAGATTTTGGAGAAGAAATGGCCATGGAACCATGAATACGCTAGGATAGGTTGATGGACAGTGGAAAGAATTGCTCTCAATGTGATTTGGTACTTGATCGAAGATAGCCCGGTGCTCTAATCTCCGAGAAACCCACCATTTGTCTGATGAATTTTTTTTCTCCATCATGATGCATAGCCCGTCCAAACTCTATGAAATAGTCCCCTCAGCATTAATCAATGTCAAGATTATTTACATTTCCATTAAGTGCACCCACTCGACTGGACAACTTACGCCCAGCTCTCATCCGCAATTCATGACTATCGAAATTTGTCGGTGTCAATAGATCCGGGATGACGACAGTGAATTAAAAATTCGAGAGCCCTTCCATTGGGCATGGCATTTTGACTTTTCATGGTATTGGAGACATTTCATTAACTTTCCCATTTACCGAAATTTATTTCAATGACTCCCAATTTCATGTTTTTCTCATTCTGTCACTTGGAGTTTTACCATGGGTATGTGTGTTTTTTTTCCTCCGTCCCTCTCATTTGTACGCCCCCGGTAGCGGCCGTGTAAGCATTCCTTCAGGGGGCATACTGGACACCCACCCATGCGGCTGGGGCCGACTTTCGCCATTTTTAGGCCGTCGTATTTCTAAACACAGGGTAAATCTCCAGAAACCCCTGTGCTACGATGGCCGGCGTCTATGATGGAACCCACCCTCCCCCTGCTTCGGGTTAGGTTTCTGCTCGGCCGGGCGGTCTCATTTTATGGGTACCACCGATAGCACACACGGAAGTTCCTGCATCGGTCGGAATCCATGAAAAAATATTTTGAAAACATATGTGTGTGTGTGTGTGTGTATGCAAAGTAGAAATCGAGAAATTTTTCGGATGAGCCTCTTGGACCACACAGATTTATTTCACCAGTGTCATTGGAATTTTTTAAATGTTCAAGTTATTTAAATTTTTTTGCGTATTTTTAATATTTTTTGCAATGTCTAAAATCTTGAAAATATTCGCAATAGAAAGATTTTCACAATTTGTGGAATTTGGGAAGTTTTTTAAAAAATTCTTATATTAATTCCATTTTTGAGATTTTGTAGATGTAAACTTGTTTTTAATTTTCAAGATGGCGAAAGTCACTATAATAACTTGGAAATTCAAGAGTCTTGTATGGATGCAATTTCAATATTTTGTGGGACGAAAAATTTCCAGGGAAGCTTTAAAAATTCCAAATCCTATCGAAGAGCTATATATATATAATATATATATAGGTTCGGAATTGTTGACGAGTCCAAATTTGACAAACCCGGGAAACTTACAATCGCAGTATGTAGCTAGTGTTAGTATATTCCGGATAACATAGTGAATTAAAAATTGCAGATTTTGCAAATTCGATCGGGTGGAAGGTTCCAGCTGGCTGGTTATTGGATAGCCCATGGTCCATGGAACCTCCGGGCGTAAAAATCCCCGTTCCTTTCCGACTCGTACCAATGATTTATTGTGACGGAAAATGTACGTGCGTCAAATATATGATCTATTTTTTATTATTCTCTGAGTATTCCGCGGCAATCGCCCTATGATTGGCGTAATTTGTCACTGTCCCCTAGAAGGATAACACAAGTGACAATTCGACAGAATCGTCTATGGGAATTGCCTATGCTGTGCTTTTGGGGACACACGTGGCTGACGTATCTGCGCTCTCTCAGGCGTCTGTTTGGATGGGGTGAAATAGAATCATTAGATGAGATGGCGGTATTTGGTTGGCTTTGCGCTCCTCAGCTACTGGACAAGTAGCAAGCATTTTATTTTTGTTTTCGTACTTTTGGAGATTCGAAATTTTCTTTATTTGGGAGAAAAAAATTCTTTGGAATTGCGAAATTTTTATAATACATTTTGAAAAAACGTTTCAAGTTTCTGATATTTCGAAATGCTCGAAACCCCGACAAGTTTCTAGCATTGAAATTTTTAGACATTTTTTACATTTTGGTCATAATAAAAAAAAATTACATTTTGGAATTTTTAGGGTTTTTCTTGTGAGTTTAAATAAGGTTGTTAGAATTGAAATTGTGTATACAAATTCGTTTGGCGCGCACGTGTTTGATATCAGCGCTGTCTCCAGCAGCATCTGGATCAAAATAGATAGAATCATTAGACGAGATGATGGTTTTTTTAGTATCGCCATATCCAATAAATGTGCCAGCGTGATGTAATTATAGTCACGAGTCAGCGTTCCGATCTCATACGGAATGTCCAAGAAGAAAAAAAGTCGCGATTTATTAATCCAGGATTGCCTTCAAATTCGTTAATTTTAGATGACTTTGATACTCCAAATACCCCTTCACAAACACCAATAATATCATTTCCGTTTGTCTAAGCTCATTGCTTTAAGATTCTCACTATAAGTTGATACCTATTGCAAAACGAGCTGAATGAAATTTAAATTTCAGAAATTTCTGAAATTTTATTATTTCTGTCATTTTTTGCAATTTTTTTTTTCATCTTGATAGTTCGGGAATTATTTCAATATTTGAAAGTGTTAATTTTAGTAACGTGTAGTAAGCCACTCGGAAAAATATATAATATGGGTCCAATGCGTGTTTGATTCAAGAAATATATAAGAACGCTATTTGGTATATCTTTCATTGAAAAAAATACTGATTGCAGATAAAAAATATCCATATATATATATACGGTCTTTATACGTGCGGTCTTATATATACATAGTCGATGCGAGAGATCCAGAAATTATTCCACAAGTACCAAAAATTAGAAAGAAAAAATGGCAAAAAATTGCAGAAATGACTGAAATTTTTGTATATATCAGCAGGTATAGGAACCAAAGTAGATATCATATAGTGACAGAGGCAGATTCATCCCTTATTAATGCTGACGATTTCCATAACTGCATCGTAATTTACTACCGCTGCTAGAGAAATTTCGCGTACAATATATAGAGTTAACCGCAAATGAATGTAGACATTTCAGCGTGGCTACTGTTTCTAGTTTTTAGTCCGACCGAAAATAGTGTTGTATTAGTTTCTTTTTTTTAGCCCGCCTATTTTTATATTCCATTTCCCCATCGGAAATACTCGCCGTTTTTAATCGTCGCGATTGTGTGTGTGTGTGTGTTTTTTTTAAGAACAAAAAGAGAAAGAAGAAAGCCAACCACAATCCACACGCTTCCTTTTTTCTCTTTCCTCTCTGGATTTTTCCGTAGCTGCTTCTCGCGGCAACTCCCTCAGAACCTCCATTGCAAATAAGCTTATCGCGTTCCATGCTGCCTCTGATGACAGCATGACTTCCACAAGATTTTCAACGTTTATGGGTTCGCCTGCAGTAGTTTCCCATATACATCGTTGCAAGTCGAAACGCGGACATGCAAAGAAAACATGTTCCGCATTTTCATGTACTGTCTGGCACTTCGGGCAATCCGGGAAATCCTCATGCTTGCATTTGTGAAGATATTCCCGAAAGCGTCCGTGTCCTGAGAGCATCTGGGTTAAATAATAGTTAACTTATCCATGTGATCGGCCAAGCCAAACATCCAGTTTCGGTATTAGTCGATGAGTCCACCGGCCTTTGCTCGAGGCGTTCCACAGTAGCTGCCATCGCTCAATTCTGTGGTTGCGTTTTTCCCTTCTCAGTTCCGCTTGGCTCAGGTTGGTTGATCTTTTGCGGGTATAGAGGCAACGACGCGTCTCCGCTAGAACTTCGATAGGTAGCATCCCAGCAATGACACACACAGCGTCGTTAGATACTGTCCGGTATGCGCTAACTATGTGTATGTATGCGTGTGAGTGTGTGTGTGTTTCGTTAACGATATATCACACTCAATACTTTTTAAGTTAATTTTTCGGAAACCCAAAAAATGGAAATTTTGTATGTATCTCGAAAATGAATCAGGGAAAAGTCACAGAGTATTGATCCAATCTAAGATGAAATTTTGTACGAAAAATATGAATTAAAAAATAAAAATGTCGATATTCACATGCCCGAATTGGTGACATTCCACCCCCGAATCGTATTGTAAGCCCGAAGCGGAGATATTATATCCCCGAAGGACCACGTTTCTCTCCCCGAAATGGGAATACTTCATGTCCAACTTCGCAACATTTCATGCAGCAATTAGGAACATAGATAATGATTCATGACATAATCAAATCAGATAATTATTCTACGCGTATAACTGCACAAAATTGAATATTTGCAAAACAAAACCGCTGATAACTTGATCGATAGCTTGTGAAACCGACCTACATCGAAAACTGCCAAACCACAGTGCCTTCCTTCATTAAATCACTCCCATTATTAATATCGCCATCCCATTAATCACAAGATTTCCTCCAGGCATTCCCAATTTGCACGGAAATACTACGCCACCACTCGCGCCTACCTGTATTCACACCCAGGAAATTAATCACACCATCTTCTGCAAGTGCCAAAAGTGATCGTGACGAATGAAAATCGGAATGGCCATCGCCCTTCAGCAATTACCAAAAATTAGATGAGTAATGAGTTTCCATTATGCCCCAAATATGGTCCATGATGGATGACCATTGGACGTTGAAAATATCGTGAATCAGCTGATTTAAATTTCGTGAAAAAACAAAAATAAACTAACCAAGTCAAGATGGATGTAACGACAGTTTGGAATGTGAGCAAACGCTTGGAGCCATTGGAGAACTTAACGAACTGTACAAGTCCCAGTGGATGTGACTACGATCACGTGCTGGTCGATAAAGTGGTGAAAGTGGTAGTACCATTGTTCTTCGGTCCAATTGGTATCCTCGGTCTCGTGGGCAATTCACTAGTGGTCATTGTGATTGCACTTAATCCTGGAATGCGATCCACCACAAATCTCCTCATCATCAATCTGGCAATTGCGGATCTACTCTTTGTTATATTCTGCATACCATTTACTGCTGCTGATTTTGTATTGCCGTACTGGCCATTTGGTGATTTGTGGTGCAGAATTGTACAATATCTGATCATTGTTACTGCTTGCGCTAGTGTCTACACGCTGGTACTCATGAGTTTGGACAGGTAAGTCTATACAGTGTTTCTGGATTATGGGATATTGGAGAGATGGTGGTGCAGAGTTGTTCAGGGGAGGAAAACTTGGGAATAATATGCCGAAATTTGAAACTCTTGGTGTGCTTTGCAAATTGGAGTATATATTCCTAAATTGGGTACATTGTTGATTTTTAACATATGTATATATGTATATATGTATATATGTATATATGTATATATGTATATATGTATATATGTATATATGTATATATGTATATATGTATATATGTATATATGTATATATGTATATATGTATATATGTATATATGTATATAAATATGTATATATGTGCATATGTACATATATACATACGTAATTACGATTCACTTCTTCAACTTTTCTCTCTCGCATTTTTCAGAAGTTGTACTTTTTTATAACATTGTGTGTTAGTGACATTATGGCCTTTGAAATCATGTACCAGAAAATTCAGCATACACGCACTGATGTACATGTATACTGTTTGTCCTCTTTTTTCGGTAAGAAATTGTCCCCCGGGGATTTCATGTAAATTTTATTCTTTATGCTTTTGGAATAAGAGCCAGACTTGTGTACTCATGTGAATAATTGGAAAAAATTACACTGATTATGGATTTAGGGAGTAATGGAGAACGGTTTTGAGGCGGCAAAAAATTAGTAGATGGTTGGTCGATAACGCGTAGCAGCTTCGTTTTTTTATTCAGTTGGAAATTGACGTTTCCAGAGACTGAAATCTCGGAGTTGTTAGCAACGTAATTTTTTACAAATTATTTTATGAGCTTTAAGCGTTTGTGCATGCCATTTTGAGCAAAGCCGGGCAAAAAAAGTTCATTAAAAATTGTCGGGAAAAAATCTGATTATCGCGGTGGAAAATACTACCGCTGAGTGGACTATTTTTCTATGCTTGGAAAATGCTAATGCGCAAAAATGAAAAAAAAAACAGCAATTATACTTCACTCATAATTATGCTTAATTGCACTTCCTAACCCGTAACTCGAGCGTACATTTTTTTTTGGCGACTTCGAATGCCTTCGTCGGCTATGCCTATAACTGCAGCCTTTAAATGACCAATAAAAGACTGTGCACACGCAGTTACAAAAAGCAGTAATTGAGCGGAATTTCAGGCCTAATGAAAAAAGTGTTATGGGCCATCTTAACCAGTAATTCATCCTATAGTAAAAGGGGAGACGAAAGAAAATAACATCTATCGAAATTATCGAAAACCGTAAGAGCGGAACTGACGCGCCACGAGTCAGTGCGGCGGAAAGAGGAAATGCGCGTGCGAAGCACGCGCCACCGGACTCGTATTCAAAAAGCGGATACCCAATGATGCTCATCATTAGATTCGAAAGTCGTAAAACGATTCCTCATTGGTCTGTCATAATTCATTTTTGAATCGCGATTCATTTATTGGTTGATCAGATTAGTCAGATAACATCGTGAAGTTGGTTGCAAATCGCGCTTGCCTCGATAACCATCGATATTTGGGATATCAATTCGGCTTTAGTTTTCAAAAGTATGAAAATTGTTCAAGTTGTCATAACTTATGTAGTTATTGAAAATGATATACACAGAATATTTTTTGAGGTATCCAGAGATCTACTATATCTATAACAAATTGTCAGATTTTGCAGAAAATTGCAGAAAAATTTGTGCAATTTCGCTATTGAAAGGATAGCTTGTAAAAGCTTTTTTTTTAACGTCAGATGTAGTGTTGTAGCATACCACTGGCTCCATTGTATTCCAAAAATAACTGTTCCTATTCCCACGAAATGTGTGTGAAGACGAATCTATATACATATCAGAAAAAGCCAACCTCCTTTATATTCAACAGGTATCTTGCTGTTGTACACCCAGTTGCCTCCATGACTGTGAGAACCGAGCATCACGCATTTCTCGCTATTTGCATCGTATGGTTCGTAATTCTGACAACATCCATTCCTGTTCTTCTCATTCATGGAGAGGTGAGTATTGCCAATTAGTGAAAAATTTCGGTAAATTACTACCGTACCACCCGACGCCATGTATGTAGTTTCTAATTTTATGGCTCGATGTACAGGACGTTTCAAAATAACTGTTATAGAAGATGTTGTAAATGAGTGAAAAAAAGTAGTTTTAAATAAATTGACCTTGTCTCTGCAATATTCCCCTTCTGGTGGTCTCCAACCTGTCCGTTAAATTCGTCGTCAATTACCCTGTCAACCTCCACTAGCCTCCCCGTCAACATCCTCGAAAATCTCCCCATCAACCTCATCGTAAATTGGCCACGTTCAATATTAATCAGCGTCTCGGCTTTTCGACTTAATAACCACCGAGTGGATGTTTCTGCATACGAGTACTGCTGTAGTGTGTATGTCTGTGCGTTTTCTTCCTCAGTCCCACTCTTGGAGTCGCCATGGTACCTGCTCTTGAGCAATTCTTCGGAAGGAAGGACTGGACACCCATCCATGCGGCTGGAGGCGATTTTCGTCATTTTGAGCCATCGTATTTCTTAACACAGGGTAAACTTCCAGACACTCTTGTGCTACGATGGCGGGCACCTGATGCAATCATCTCACCCCGCGTGTCAGCTTGCGTTCCCGTCCGACCTAGCGTTTTCACACGGAATATTCTCCGGAGGGTGGGCGTGAATCCAGTACCGCAAGGCCCCGATGCCTGTCTATGTGTATGTGTTGGTATGTGTGTATGTATGTGTATGAGTGTGTGTGTGTGGGTAGGTAGGTGGGTGGGCAGGTGGGTGGGTGGGTGGGTTTGTGTCTGGTTGGGTGGGTGGATCGGTGTGTGTCTGGTTAGGTGGGTGGGTGGGTGTGTGTGTGGCTGGGTGAAATCTGAGAAAAATCATGACCGGGGTTTTCGAATCTGTAAGTCACCTAGAATTTTTCAGCACAATGATTGAAATTGGCGGCTGAGTTGACGGAGAAAAGCTGAATGGTAATTGAAAAGTTTAGCGAATAAATTCAAAATGTCTTACGCAAATATTCTCTTGCAGCCTATAAATAACTCAATGTCGGTATTTTCTTTGGGTAAGGGTGGTATAGTGTATATTTACCGGAATTTATTCTCATAACAAATAAAGACTCATTAACGCGGTAGCTTTACAAACAGTTGCAGGATAACGAAGCGGAGCAACCGATCTGTCGGATTTTGTCGGAGGTCAATTGGCCCCTCTTCCAGATGACATTTTTTCTATTGAGCTACGTCATACCCTTGACGCTGACGTGTTGTTTATATGTCTTTATGCTCATAAGGCTGTGGAGAGGCGTTCGCGCCAGTGCTGAGAGTCGACGAGGGCGGAAAAAAGTCACCAGACTTGTTATCATTGTTGTCGCTGTGTTCGCGATATGCTGGTTTCCAATACAAGTATGTATTCTTCTGTTCTTATCTGATTGTTCGTAGTTAAGGAAACTTCATTGCACAATTTTATTCACAATTTTTAATTAAAGATTTTTGATTGGCCATTTTTGATTAGAAATTTTTTATTAGCAATTTTCAATTGGCCATTTTCAGTTGGCAATTTTCAATTGGCAGTTGTAAGTTGGAAATTTTTATGATCATCATAATTCAGAACGTATGACGGATTTAACTCCTGAGTGGTCGCACCCCTATTTATATATGTGCTCATATATGTTTTCATATATGCTCTCATACATGCTCTCATATATTCTTAACATATAATTTGTCATGCATGATGACATATATTGTTATATATGCCTCATATATGCTTACGTATATTGATTGTGTATTATGGGGTGTATTTAGTCATACATGAAAACATATACGGAAAAATATATCACACCTATATACCATCGTATACGAAGTATATATTTACTTTTATACATTTCCATATATCTAGAAAATATATTTTGCCATATATGTCATACATGAATAAATATATCATCACATACTTCTCGTACATGAGCTCATGTATGACGTATGTATGAAAGGATACATTGACTAGTACATGAAAATATATATGCAAAAATATATGACAAATGTATGCATCATATATAAGAGATATATTCCAGCATATATCTTATACATATAGAGGAATATATACAACTTTTTTGTCGGACTTGTATATGCGAATTATATTGTGATATATGACATATACGTCTCATATATTTTAGACATATATTTTTTTCCATGGGGGTCGTGCACACTTTTGGATTTTTACGATTCCCCCCCCCCCCCCCCCAGAGTTTAAGCAATACTTGAAAAATTCGGAAGCGTCATATAGGGAGTGCATACGTACTTTACTTGCTAAGATGTAGAGACGGTATCCGAGGTACGGGGAGGGGAGCACGAGAGAGAGAAGAATAGAGCATTCACGCACATCTAGACCCATTTACAACGTGTTGCATGGGAACGTCGATAATGACGCGTTCGTCATAATTTAACGCAGCGCGTAAGATGGCGTTATGCGCATTTTCTATCCACAGTAAAGAGCCAGCTGTTTTCCAGTCTGGTGTGTTAATGTATACGTTATATATGTGCCGAGCATTATTTTCTATATCATAATTTATGTCTGGAATAATTTAGTGTGTGTGTGTGTGTATTAATCAAAAGCGTTCATTTCTTAATTCAGTTATCACAAACCGATAATTTCATTTTATCACCATTACTCAGGAGCTAGTGGGTGGAGTACATAAAGAGGGACGGGGGTGGAAAAACCCACACACACACGTAGACACATCTTATAACAAATGTGTCGGGAGGTCATGAACCGTCTGGAAAAGTGAGAATTTTTTGGATGTACCACATGTCATTTTCGTGTTGATTGCAATGCAATTATTTCTCGTGTGATACATTTACAATATCTCCACAAGATTGATGAAGAATAGTCTGGGTACGGGAGACAATTGGAGTAAAGAATAGTTTTCTGTTTTTATTCACAGCCACTCCGCAATTCAATTAATTGTTGTTTTACGGCTGGTGAGAATAAGAGAGCAAAGGATGAACAGGCGCGGTTGTAATCAACAAAATGATCACTTATATGTTACCACGATCTAATTTACTAACTTCCCCCAACAATTCTGTATGGGCCGCGATTTTAGTACTCAAGGGGCTTTTCTCGACGCATGGGAATTGTGCTTCGTTAACGAAAGTCGCTTTGTAGACGACACGTTTTCGTAATTCCCTGAATTCATTAACGAATTAGATTCACTAACGAACGGAGCAATACGATTCTATGCCGCAACCAAAATGGCTGAAACCTTATTTCCCAGGGGTGAGAAATAAGATTTATATTATTGTGAATTAACAAAATATTGTACACAAAATATTTTACTGCAACTGCATTCGAAGGGGAAACATATGATATAATCGCCAAGCGGATAAATCGGGTGAATATTAAAAATACTTTGCCAAACGCGATAGGAGAAGAATGTAAATGAGAGACGGAGTTACGCACCCAGCTTCCAGATAGAATTTTTCATTATGAAATATTGTCTCATGGATTCCGACCGATGGCAGGCACATTCCGTGTGTGCTGTCAGCGGTATCCACTACATGAGACCGTAAGAACTCCTATTAAAATCTACCGATATAGTGAGAACGCTAGGTTGGATGCGAACCCAAGCCGACCGGACGGACGGGTAGGGTGGAGTCCATAGCAGGAACATTCCGTGTGTGCTATCAGTGGTACCCATTACATGAGACCGTAAGAACTCCCATTAAAGTCTACTGATATAGTGAGAACGCTAGGCCGGATGCGAACCCAACCCGCGCGGCAGGATGGGGGGGGGGGGGGGGGGGGGGGGGGGGGGGGGGGGGGTGGAGTGGAGTCCATAGCAGGAACATTTTGTGTCTGCCATCGACGGTACACATTCAATGAGACCCAAGGCCGGCCGGGAACCTATCCTGACGCAGGGGGGGGGGGGTCATCATTGGCGCCCGTCGTAATACGGGGATACCTCGAGCTTTAATGTACAACTTTTTTCTCATCTGTTTCAGATAATTCTCGTGGTAAAATCACTGGGATCATATCCGTTAACAACAACATCCATCATGATTCAAATAGCTAGTCACGTAATGGCATATATGAACAGCTGTGTCAATCCAATTTTATACGCATTTCTCAGTGACAATTTCCGGAAGGCATTTCGAAAAATAATTTACCTGCGACCGAGATACGATGCCAACGAAATGGGGCCACCAACGAAGACCACTCGGGCAGCAAGTAGCGGTGACATCATCTAGGTGAGAATTTTTCACTCACTTCTTTTTCACGTAATAAATTCTATGAAATATCGGGCTTACTTTGATGCCAATATCTAAAATTTCATTATTCTTGGTCTCTTGCGAGATAGCCTTGGTGAATATCTCTTTCTAGGTTCTCTCAGTGGGTTGCGCTTGGAAAGTGTGAAATGTGGAATTGAATAGAGGAATATTTTGAGTCATGCTGTGCATGATTCTTATTCTTGATTCAGTGTATGCCTTGTGTGACAACATTTCCCGTGAGATATTGTATATTCACCGTTCTATCTCATTCATTTCACACCATTTTCCTTGCGCTTTTATTTTCACCGCCATTAGGCGTCCCCGGTTTCTTTAGTTGATGATTTTGGTGTAGAAATTATTGCATTGCCACCAACATATCAATTGTGGGTGACAAATGTGGGTTGTGTGAGTTTTCAATAGAGTGTCACTTTTCAATGGAGCCTCCTCTCAATTTCGCCGATTCTGCAGTCGGACCCAGATGGAAAATGGTCCATGGTGTCTTTCCGAGATGATCATGCCTGAAGAACAGTTCGTTGGCTAAATTTCCACTTCAGAGTGCGATTACGATAATCATCTGGCCTAGAATTTCAAAATTATTACCCGTGTTCATTGGGCATCCATACTGCGGGGAAAAAATCAAGTTTTAGAGTACATTGGAAAAGCAATTTCTCAAGGTTTTATGAGATTTCATCGTTAACCCGTCATTGGTCACCCTATGAGCCTTAGAGCAGTAGTTTTGTACATTTTACAGTAACTATCAAATTGGATGAGTAGTGGGGTGGATGGGTGGATGGCGTGTATGTGTGTATGGGTGTGTGTAAGTGTGTGTCTATGTGTGTGTATGTATGTGTACGTGTTGGTGTGTGTGTGGGGATGGATGGGTGGGCGGGTGGGTGGGTGGGTAGGTGGGGATGGATGGGTAGATGGGGATGGATGGGTGGTTGGGAACTTGGGTGGGGATGGATGGGTGGGTGGGTGTTTTTATTAAGATATTTCATCCCTAACTCAAGTAGTATTTTTCAGTGTCTGCAGATGACATTTGAAGTCCTCAGACAGGAACAAATATAGAAAGAATTCTCACCCAGAACAATTGTTCCATCCGGAAGATGAAACATCTTCCACAATGGCAGAAAATTCCATTAAGTTCCATTAGGTTTGCCGTTGATGGGGTCGAGATCGCAAAAACAGGGAAAATATTAATTAGCCCTCCCATTGTTTCCAGAAATGTCTACGCTGCTACTACAGCTAGATAAATTCCTTCCCTATGGTTGGTAAGGTAAAAATAAAGGTACTGCTGAAGGCAGAAAACGGGGGTTATCTTTGTAGAGTCGAGAAAGGTGGACGAGAGAGCCACTAATGCAGAACTGTCATTCGATAAGACTACGAGAAGGATGATAATGGAATAGAATTCACTAGAGGTGGTTCTCGATATCCCGATGTCACTGGTACAGGGGATGATGGAAACTGGAAAATTAGTTCTCCTCGCGCAAGCCACTCAGCTTATGCTGTCAAATTTTTTTTTCGATATAAGAGTGTAATCGCTTCAGATGAGTTATCCATGCTCGTGATGATGTTTGAGCTCGGTAATAAAGCAGTTGCATGAAATTTTTCATCTCATGCTTGCATTGTGAACTTGAACGCAACTACATGAGAAATACCCTTTTTTCAACTAGGGCCTAATTTCCACGGAGGAGAAAATGGATTGGAAAACGTCAAATTTTAAATACTTAACTTTGAATACTTTTCAAAAGTGTTAAAATTTGAAAGATTTACAAAAAATTTCAAAAATTTCAAGAAGTTAAAAAATTTTAAAAATTTTAAAACTTTTAAAGATTTTAAAAATTTCAAAAATTTCAAAAACTTCAAAAATTTCAAAAATTTCAAAAATTTCAAAAATTTCAAAAATTTTAGAAATTTCAAAAATTTCAAGAATTTCAAAAAATTCAAAAATTTCAAAAATTTCAAAAATTTCAAAAATTTCAAAAATTTCAAAAATTTCAAAAATTTCAAAAATTTCAAAAATTTCAAAAATTTCAAAAATTTCAAAAATTTCAAAAATTTCAAAAATTTCAAAAATTTCAAAAATTTCAAAAATTTCAAAAATTTCAAAAATTTCAAAAATTTCAAAAATTTCAAAAATTTCAAAAATTTCAAAAATTTCAAAAATTTCAAAAATTTCAAAAATTTCAAAAATTTCAAAAATTTCAAAAATTTCAAAAATTTCAAAAATTTCAAAAATTTCAAAAATTTCAAAAATTTCAAAAATTTCAAAAATTTCAAAAATTTCAAAAATTTCAAAAATTTCAAAAATTTCAAAAATTTCAAAAATTTCAAAAATTTCAAAAATTTCAAAAATTTCAAAAATTTCAAAAATTTCAAAAATTTCAAAAATTTCAAAAATTTCAAAAATTTCAAAAATTTCAAAAATTTCAAAAATTTCAAAAATTTCAAAAATTTCAAAAATTTCAAAAATTTCAAAAATTTCAAAAATTTCAAAAATTTCAAAAATTTCAAAAATTTCAAAAATTTGAAAAAATTATTCGTATAAAAAATCTTTTCAAACTCAAATTGATAATATTTAGAAATCTTCGCATGCGAAAAAAAACATCGCATTTTCATGAAAAACAGACGCTCAAAGTCATGATATTTGAGCTCGATAATAAAGTAGCTGGTTAAAGTTTTTTCATTATATGCTTGCGCTATAAACTCAAGTTGAAGTAGCTGATGAACAACGCTGTTATTTTTTTTAGACAACTTATTGTTACACGTACCCCTTGAATATCTGCTTCGATAGACTGAATTCGCTGGTAATTCGCAGGATGGAGCTGCAAAATAAAATGAAGTTGTGGTTCATGCTCGCGCAGAATAGCTCGCGTTATTCAACTCAACTTTTCCAAGTCGTAAGGAGAGTACTCTCTTGCATTATCTCGTATATTCCACCCATTCCATGTTTCCTCATTAACTCAGAAATAAACTCATTAAGCGTGACGTCAGTGCAAACATTCCCTCAGTCTTGGTTTAATGAACAGACCGATTATTCGTCACATTTCTTTCGTTTCACGAAAAAGAGGGGAAACAAAAATACGAGCAAAAAGATCATAACCATTTTCAAAACTGTGTAAGTTTTCAAATTAAAAACGAGAAGGTCCTCCATGGCGTTGAGGTTGGGTGGTCCACCGAAGATGAAGATTTGGAGGCTGCCAACTCAATTAATTAACTTCAAAAAAATATACCAAAGGAATTTCCAATTATCAGCCATCAAATGGTTTGATATTGAGGCAACCGCTTTGACGCACCTATCAAAGGTTCATATTGACCCGCGAAAAATGTGAATTAAAGTCGTTGCCTTCAGGGGAATTTTTCTCTTAAATCATAATACAGCATCATAAGGATGATAGATCATAAAGAGATGAATAATAACGGTCGCCAGGTCCTGATGCTAATTTCGGATGAAATCATCATGGGTATGGCACGGAAAATTAACCCTCCCTCGCGGGGTTGCCATCCGGGACTCCGCCGCCGATGTCAACCTCGCTTTCGGGGTCAGGTGAGTAGCTCATCTTCAGATTACTTTCGGATTGGAGGTTTTTAACTGCATGTATAGAACGGACACCATTCCCCCCCCCCCCCCGCCTACCCACCCATTTCTACCATTGTATAACATCAGTAGACGAGTTTACCCCATATGGCCATCTCAATTCCGAAATTCTTTTCCTACGAAGCATTCTAACACAGATGAATACCATGAGAGAATCTCCCAAAATAGTGCCCTTGACCCGCCGTAAACGAAAAATCTCATACATGAAGAATTAGTAATTCTCGTAGAAAATCTCCCGTGAGAAAGCACTCTGGTAGAATAAAGTAGACGCAGGTATTTTCATCAAATCAAGTAAGACGAATGGCGGATGAAGGAGGTCTGGTAGATGGGTGGAAGGGTCGACCTTGTAGTATCTATTCATCCATTTGTACGTCTTCCAACAGCGCTGTGGAAAATTTTTCCACTGGCCCAACAGTTTCAATTTTCACCCAACATTCGTAAAACTCAACACGTCTTGCGCACGTACGTACGTGTATCCTGTACAGTTCGTCTCGATAAAAAAAAATCGAGGACACAAATGGAGATATGAGCGTGATAAAAACGTGAAACATATTGCTATTGGATATCACACAACTCATATGCGATAACCGCGACAGTTTCAGGTTATTTCGCGAGTGCTTTATGGGCGTTTTTATGCGCGGATAGATTCAGCATATTCGCGCAATGATGGATATGTCAAACAAGACGATTTTCACTCAATCGATATCGAATCAGCCCTTGCCTTTCATTGGGGAACGGAAGAAATTGTAGGTTCGGGAAGGCTGGAGCGAGCATATAGAAGAATTTTTGAGAAACTTCACTAATGCTTTACGATTTTTCGAATTTTTCTCAAACTTTTTTAGTTTTGTTTGCGCAGTTAAAAAAGAGCAAAAGAAGGTCGGACACTGAATAAACTTAACAGGATAAACTTTATATGATGATTATATGCCAAAATGTTAAAGCTATGTAATAGCGTTATAATCTATTATCTTATCTAAATCTTTAGATAACGTGAAAATTGGCCGGAAGCGTGTAGAGCATCCTTAATGCCAAGAAGACTTCAATAAATCTCCCCATAATCCCGCCGCTCAAAAAGCTCTTAATTCCCTGAATCGTGTCTGCATTTGGTCCACTTTTCTTGGATCCATTTTTCTTCAGTTGCCCATAGAATGAAGATGTAAAAAAGAACTCGTTAGGCGAATGTGCTTGTGCCCCATGGGTGACGTAAAGGAAGCTTCGCGATTTGTAATTCTCCTGTTTTTAATTTAGATACTGAAGCATCACTAGTTTTTTTAGACACATACCCACACACACACACGCACACGCACTCACCCACCCAGTCACCCACCCAGCCACCCAACCAGCCACCCAACCAGCCACCCACCCAGCCACCCACCCAGCCACCCACCCACCCAATCATCCATCCACCCACTCAGTTCGCCACCCACACACACACACACACACACACACACACATGTGTACGGTCACATAAACACACATTTGTCACTGATGTTCATTGTATCATGTTTCGGATCCATTAGTGGAAGAAAGCCGGAAAAAGTATTTAGAGAAGTCGTTGAATTTTAAAAATCAATGAACTGTCTAGAAAGCTAATATACTTTCATTTGTACCGGCACAAAATCACCGATGAGTGGAATTCTGATAGCCCGTTAATAAATCGCAAAATTTCCAGGGATAATCATCCAATCGAATATTTCGAAAAAAAATTAAAAGTAAAAAACGTATCCGAAAGTAGTATTATTACGCATCGATTTCTAAGATCGAAATTTTAAATATTTTCTATGTTGCTAGCGACAGACACGTCCTGCTGGACTCTCTCCTCGATTTACCGCAAGTGTGATAGAATTTAATAACGACCTGAGAGAATATCTCGAGAGTATCCTCATAAAGGGAGAAATTTTTTATTGGACGGGGGGGGGGGGCGCAAGGTGGGTGGTGCGGCGTGGAAGAGCCATGTGAGAAACGGGGTTAGAATATAAAAAAATATCCGAAAATGAAGCAACAAAAAAATCAATGCATGGACCTTCATATAATATTCCATCACTATTTATTTATTTATTGATTTACTCAGTTACGTAGTTACTAACAAGCATCCATAAAAAAAGAATCGAATGATGAAAAATATGATTCAATTTTTTTTCACGGAATCCAATTAACGGTTTGAATTCTAGCGTAAATTCGGACGCCTGACCAGGCGGTAGGCATTACTACTTGATTGGCCATACTACTGTTTTAAGGGGAACATTTTGAAGGTGATCACTTTATGATGAAATATACACCAATTTGAAACAACTGATAATCATCCAACTTTAGCAATATATCATTCAACTAATCAATAAAACAAGTAGTTATATTGATCCAATATGTTTGATGTTTGAATCGAAATTTGAAAATGGCGATTTTCCCAACATACTGCTTTCGTTGAACAATAAAATGTGGAATAGTCGGAATTTTCGTTAACCGAAAAACGTCAAGATTGTTCCTCTGTGTGTATGTTTCCATGTCAATAAATTAACGTTCCTTAAGGCCTGAATAAGTCATAGGGCTTGTCGACTTATAAGTTTCCGCCATTTTGACAATAGATAGCGCCACCAGAAGGTTACGGTGGAATCGTCATAACTAAACCCCTTGAGTGAGAGAAGCTGTCGTTAGTGATTTCAAAATTTTAAAAACAGTTTGACGTGGCAGACAAAAAACGCCATGGAAAGCCGAAATTGTAGGAGCACAAGCAATTGCAAGCATTACTGATACTATGATATGACGTAACGAAAGTAGCGCCTGATAATGGACACTACCTTCAAGAAAATGTAACGTACCCTTACGTCACAATACGTCTTTATTCTTTCATAGAAAACGACGGAAAATTATTTGTACACATAATTTCAACTGTTTGAATTCGGAATTATGCATCTTGAGGTGCAATCCTTGTAATATGAAATCCAATCATTGAGTCCTGATGGCGTGGTTAGGGGTGTACTAATACGGGATAAATTAGATGGAATGAACCGATATTCAATCTCCAAATCGAGATAGATTTCCCGAATAATAGGTATAATTCAAATGGGGTAAATCTACCAATGTTCCGAAGTTTGGTGTCCACTGCCACGTCTTGTACAATGCAACGATAGGAAAAAATTGCCTCCCGTAGAATTAGGGTGTAATACAAATGCTGAAGATAATAATAATATAGGATGCGCAGTAACTCACGGATGGAATGGACGATATTAATATAGCAGACCTCCATAACGTGGCCCCGCTATATAGCCCCCATTTCCGGGGCTTTGTGGAATGTATTAAGTTGTTGTTGATCCCCTTTTTTTCCGCCCATGAAAGTCAGGCTTCCGGATGAAGGTGGCACTACTTGGAATTCCCTATCTTATATAATACGGGTTAGCAGTTTAGATTAATTGTTTCAACAGTGGGTGTGTGTGTTTGTTTTTTGTCTCCATCCCGGTCGTTTGCACTCCCCACGGTAACTGCTCTCTAGCATTTCTTCAGAGGGAATACTGGACACCCATCCATGCGGCTGCATGGCCATTGAGGCCATCGTATTTCTGAACACAGTGTGAACCTCTAGAAATCCCTGTGCTACGATGACGAGCGCTTATGATGGAACCCACCCCCTCCCCCTCTTACATCGGGTTAGGTTCCCACTCTGCCGTGCTGTGTCATTTTATGGGTACCGGGATAGCACACACGGAACGTTCCTGCTATCGGTCGAAATCTAGGAGAAAATATTCATCGGCGGCCGGGCGGGAACCTAGGACCACTACTCGAGAGCCCCGACATGGCGTAACTAGGTGTGGGTGGGTGAGGGGGGTGGATGGGTGTGTGAGGGGTGGGTGTAGGTGAATGGGTATGGGTGAGTGGGTGTGGGTGAGTGGGTGTGGGTGAGTGGGTGTGGGTGAGTGGGTGTGGGTGAGTGGGTGTGGGTGAGTGGGTGTGGGTGAGTGGGTGTGGGTGAGTGGGTGTGGGTGAGTGGGTGTGGGTAAGTGGGTGTGGGTGAGTGGGTGTGGCTGAGTGGGTGTGGCTGAGTGGGTGTGGGTGAGTGGGTGCCTGACAAACTTCAGATATCAAAATGATATCCTTGAAACCTCAAATATCATCAACTTCTATCAAAAGTTTTCAAGATAGTTTATCGCACTCTCAACTTATTTCGAATCGTTTCTCGAAAATTCTTGCACTTCTCTGTTTCCAATGTATATCTCAGAACCAGAGAATTGAAAAGGTTTCAGATCATTTATAATGAACCTCCAAAAATTTGGGACGTTAATTAAATTCAGCAAAAGATCGCGTTTCAGAATTTCGCCGCATTCTCCAGCAATTCTATGTAGATGAAAAAAAATCTGCATCTATTGAATTGGTTGAAAAATTCAATGAGAAAAAATCTCCCTGAATTCATCCACGAATCTCGGAGTTTAATTTCACTGCGAAATTGCTCCCGGAACGTGTGACAGCTTCGTAAATATCCCCCCCCCCCCCCGCCCGGCCAAACTCAACATAGCGTGTCGTCTGATCCGAGAAATTTCCCTATCCCGTGCATTTCAATGCCACAAAGTCCATAATCCCCCATAAACTGCATTATATCGTGCACGAGATCCATCTCCATGTGTAACCTGAAAATATCAGAACCGAGGTACCACAAACCTTGGATTAATACAGGTCCATACACGACTCTCTCGTAAAACCGAATTATCGTAGTGTCAATGCTGATCCCTTGGCTGCAGTGGCATTCGTATTCTAGGAACTTTTACAGGGGAGATATTATCAGACGACTCTTGCACACATGTAGGAGACACATGTAATCCCCGGAGGCCAGGGGTTTTTCCCAAGTTGCGAGGGTGAGGCACTCCGGCCTCTCTCGCTAATTTTTCATTCCGCATATGTGGGAAAATTGTACATGCGAAAATTTTAAAAAAATTGCACAAATGTTATAGACATTTTCTTGAATTAGCAGAATTTTTTTTTCTCCAAATTAACGCGCACGCGATATGAAACCAATATATACGGAGATCATCTCCGATTTCTTGGAGACTGCATAAATTCCAGATTTGCATTTTGATATTTGCAATTGGCCCTCATTTATGCACAAATTTCAAAGGCCAATTTCACCACAAAAGCCGCATGTTTTCCAAATGGGAGACACATATATAATCCCCCGAGGGGCCAGAGTTTCTTCCGAGTTTGGCTCGTTAATTTTTTTCAAGCCGGAAATGAGGGAAAATTGCAGCAAATGCAGAATGTCAAGAAATGGAAAAACGCAAGATCGCTCGAGGGCTATGTCGAGCCTTGTCGGTCAAACGGTGGAAAAAAGTTGGGGGGGGGGGGGGGGGGGGGGGGGGGGGGTGTAGGGGGGCTTGTATTACGCCCAAGATTTGTTCTTATCGTTCATCGGTTTTCCACTGCTCCATTTCCGATTGTGCGCTGACTTTCTTTTGGTATGAGCTAGTCTAGGGACTCTATAAATACGCTCTAGAGACTGAGAACCAACGGTGAGAGAAGGCTGCGTTCGAATTGGCGAAATATACGATGCACGTGTTTCCTGAGCGAAACGCGGAAAGCAAAAAAAAGGGGGAATATAGATTGCCGGTAGCTCCGTACATCTTTGATACCATCGCACTCTACATTCCGGGTGAATTTTTCCTTGAATACGCAATTTAGGTCGATGAAATGGCAGTCAGCGGTCGGATAAATCGTACGGGAATAGCCTTTGGAAAAACGATTTTTGGAGTAAAATGGTAGGTTTTCGGCGTGAAGGAACAATCGAGAAGTTTTGGTGCAATACAAAAGGACTCTTAACAGAGAGGTTGATCGCGTATTTCTTATGCATCTAATTTGCATAAAATATCTTAAGCATTGTTTAGTGAAATTATCAGGATGGTAATGAAACGATATACGGTACCTCAGAACCGCGAAATTCATTTTTGAGGGGGGGGGGAGGAGGAGGGAGCCTCTGCCCTACGGGACCAGTGCCTCCAGTTCCGAGAACTGTCCCAAGAGCAAGAACACTCCTGGAACTGCGAAATTCATTTCTGAGGGGGAAAGGGCCTCTGCGGCGACTGGACCAGTGCTTTCAGTTCCGAGGATTGTCCCAATCCAAAAATGGAGGAGCACGAATCATTCAAAGAAGTATGACCCCGTAAAGGGTTCGTTCTGGGAACTGTTCCAGGTGGAGCGGAAATTCCACAAACTGTTCCGGGAATTGTTCCAGATAAAAGTTCAGTTCCAGGAATTCTGCGAAGAACCGCTCCCGGTAGAAGAAAACCGCAAGATTTGTTCCAGGAACTGTTCCAGTTCTGGGAAATGTTCCAAGTGGAACTTCACGTTCGGGAACCCGTGTAGGAATGGTTCCAGATGAAAGTCCATTTCACTCCAGGGGAAAGAACAGTTGCAAGATCAGTTCCAGGTGAACATTGAGTTCTAGGAACATTGCCTGTTTTAGGTAGCACTGCGATTACAGAAAACTGTTCCATGCGGATGTACAGTTGCGAGAACGTTCCAAGCGGAAGGGAAAGGTTCGAGAACTGTCATCACACAACGGTTCAACTGTGATAAAGAAGGCAAAAACTACATCGCTGCCGTAAGCTATGCTGTCACTATTCAACTTCAAACTTCATGAGCGCCGGGAGGGGAGGGGGGTGTTAGACAGAAAAGTTGGGGAGGAACTTTCGCCCTGGAATGTTGTCCTCCCTCCATCCTCAAACATAAGGTTCGCCGCCTTGGGACATCGTGTATATGAGATCAGGGATGCTGGGGACTTAATCACATTGATTAACCCTTCAGTACTCGCATATTTCACATATATATATAGATGCATACATTTCACATATATATATAGGACTCTATATATACATATATATATAGAGTCTTAAACAAAAAAAATCCTTCAATCCGGTTCCCTAGTACACTAAATCCCGTATTTTTTCCGGGTGGGTCGGGCAGTGTAAATGAACCTACGAGTATGTATGTCATTGATGAACATGTTGGAGCTTCAGAAAGTAATCAAACTTAATGAGAGGTTGAACATAACGTATTGGTTGCCTTGAATAACTCCCCTCTAGATTAGGGCGGTCGAGGGCTGGAGTAAGAGCCCTGATGAAAACCTTATCTGGAGCAGGGAAAAAGGTTAGGTAGTCAAAAGTGGAATATTCCTACGGATACGGGTAGATAGATTGCGGGAAGAGAAATTCCATAGAAAGGACAATACCACAACACATCTACCTAACCTAAATTGTGCTCTAGTTGCGCAACATAATATTGGGGTATCGTGGTATATCTATATATATCGGAATGTGAGTAATTCATCCAATGATTTGTATCCAGTCTGCCAGATGACTTCAACATTATTGTCGCATTGATTGCACGCATACTCACTCAGACACACATACACACATATGGGCATATATTCACGTACTCGCACACACGCAGCCACCTTCCCACACCCAGCCCCCCCACTCACCTAACCACCCGCCCACCCACCCACCTACCCACCCCTCCACCCACCCAGCCACCTAACCACCCACCCACCCACCTACCCACCCACCTACCCACCCACCTACCCACCCACCCACCTACCCACCCACCCACCCACCTACCCACGCACCCACCAACCTACCCACCCACCCACCCACCCACCACCCACCCACCTACCCACCCGTCCACCGACCCATCCACCTACCCACTCATCTACCCATCCACCTATCCACCCACCTACCCACCCAACCTACCAACCCCCTATATAGACACCCACCTTCCTAATGCAATCTATTAAAAATGGTCTCAAACCTTTGGAAATACCTCGAAATCCGGCAACTTCATACTTGATTTTGCATTATCAAGGTCACAACAAGAACTTCCACCGTGACGAAGTGAGGAAACCACAAATCTCCTATTTTGTCTAGAGAAGAGAATTGCAATCTATACAGCATCGTGATGCCAAGTAGTTACTCCGAGCGACATATACATATGTTATACCTAATACCCATTGCTTCGAATTCAAATAACGCTCTTGCCTTTCCCCATAAAATTTATAGCTTCCCATCATTACTCCCGTCCCCACCATCATTTATGATTACAACCGCCAAAAACCAATTCAAGTCCAAGATAATGAAGTTCGTGGTACAGGGAGGTGGCGGAGGGGGAAGGCGGGGAGGAGGAGGGGGGGGGGGGTTGATATTGTAATCATCCTGCGAATCGATTTTCGATTTCTCCTCGTGTCCTACCACTTCAAGCAGACCTGCGTTATTTTCCGCCATTTCCATTACATACTTGCGAAAAACTATCAGAGTACCAATATTTGTTTGTGGAAAAAAAATGAGGAAAATTTGACGAACTAGAAACTGAATCTTCTATCCAATTTTTGATGAGATGAAATGAACGGTATAGGATCTATATTGATCGATGGAACTGTTCCGTTATCTGCATCATTCACTACTTTCTCCTAAGTCAGATCCTGGTATCAATGACACCTTGTCCAATTCCCTGTGGTCGTACACTTCCGGCGTTCCGCCGTCATTGTACAGAACATCATAAGTCCCGATTGCGCAATTCATGATATGCTCCAATCCCGCCTGGAGAAGGAAGAAAAGGGCGCGTCTAAAGGAGGGTTAATGAGATATTCGTTTTTTTAGCAAATTTCCGAAACCAACTTCCGGACTTGTTCATAAGGCTCACATTTATATTGGGTTCATTATCAACTTCCCGATAGGAAAAGTTATTGTTTTGCCCCCGAAAATGAAAAATCGATTTTCCATCAGATCTCCACGTTTCATGGTATTTCTCACCTTTCTAGACTATTTAAAACAAAATGTCTGTATGTGTGTGCGTGTGTGTGTGTGTGTGCCGATGTACGTTTGTAACCAAAAATTTCCCGGAACGTTTTCTCGTGAACAAATTATCCGATCAAGGTTCTGTATGACGCAATTGAAGCGTCTTGCCGCAACTTAGAGCTGAATAGTTTTTGGTCCATATATGTCCGCTGGTTTCTATTGCTATTAACAATTTCCATTGTTTATAACGCTGTATCTCACGAGATATTATAGATACGCAAAAATGTGTCAAATAAATGTTGTTCCTTATAAAAAAATACATGTTTTGTGTTATTTGACCTTCTTCGTATCTTCAACCGATTCGGCGTTAGAGCGTTATAAACAATTGAAATCATTGAGAGAGCTCTATGGTGAGAAAAATGAGAGATTGGAAAGAAATTACACACACACACGCAGACTTCGGGAAGTTATATTCGCGTCAATTTTGAATCCTGGAAGACACCTTGAACCTTGTTCAAAACGATGCAAAACTGTCTGGACCGTATGGTGAACGTTAAACTCATTACCACTGGAAAACTCTCAACAGCTCGCCTCATTAAAGACGTGGTTAGCGCCAGACGTCACTGAGAAATACGAGGATACTTAACCTAATGGAGTAGCAGTGAATTCCAAGTATGTGGCTGGAATTTTCTTCCGTATGATGCACTGGAATCTCAATTGATTGGCAAAATCTGGGACAAAGTAATTGCCAATATGTTGATGAGGTGTGCCAAGTGCACCATTGGATCAAGCTTTGAACGTTGAAATTGTATTTATCGTATTTCCATGAACAACTAATTCCACTCGTAATGGAATATAGATTTTCGGTATTGGAGGGCTCTGCGAAGCCATTCTGGGTTACTTCGAAGTGATTCCAAATTCATTACAGATTGATATGAATTTCATTGTTCAATTTCGCAGATACCATTTATGGAACTGTAATTTTACCTGTTATTTTCCTGTATGAGTTCCTTAATTTATTAACTTCCCGATCCCAGAAGGAAGTTACTGTAATCACCCCGAGAAAGAAATGTCAAATTTTCAAGAAATTTCACATCATCCGGACACGGCTTTAGAGAAGTATCTGTATGTGTGTGTGTGTGTGGCGTTAAGACTTTGTTTAACATATCCGGCGGGACCACTGGACCGATTTATATTGTTTTTTTCCGATCGACGCGTCTTGCAGGTCTCCAGGTCCGAAATGAAGGATTTGTCGAAAAACTGATTCTTCCAATTGTTATTAACAAATTGAATTGTTTATATCGCTCTATCGCAAAAACGGTTCGAGATACGAAAAAAAGTATTTAATAAAAGTTGTTCCCCGCAACAAAATACACATTTAATAGTTTATGAGTTTTTTCCTTAGCATGCATAACTAATTAATTAATTCATTATCTTACACGGAAATCAGACTTGAACTTTTCATTAACTTTCCGATCTTAGGGAAGTTATTGTTATGGGCTGGAAAATCGAAATTGGAAATTTCACTTGATCTCCACGTTTCATGACCCCTAGAAACGTTTCAACCATTTTGAGCGAGATGTTTGTCTGTGTGTGTGTGTGTGTGTGTGCGTATGTGAGCAAAATTTTGTCGAACGATTTCTCCCACACAAATTATGCGATTTGGGTTTTTTATACTCATTGGATAGGTTTCCGCCTAACTTAGCCCTGATTCGATTTTGAACATAATCGACGCAGCGGTTTTATAGTTATTGACGAATTAATTATTTATATCGCTGCGTCGTGAGAACGATTGAAGATACGACAAGAACTGTTCAATCAAATTTGTTCCACACACAAAAATACATATTTAATGTTATATAACCTTTTTGGCTGCCACCGATGGTTTATTGTTATTAACAAATTCGAATGTTTGGATCGCTAGATCGCAAGAACGGTTAGAGATACGCAAGAATGTGTCAAATGAAAGTCGTTGCACACGTGAAAATACACATTCGATGTTTTATGACTTTTTTGGTTAACACCCATAGTTAATTGTTATTAACAAAATGGATTATTTATATCGCTCGATCCTGAAAACAATTAGAGACACGAACCAAAGTCTTGAATGAAAATTGTTCCACACATAAAAATGCACATTTGATGTTATATCATTTTTTTTTGCCAACACCCATAGTTAATTGTTATTAACAAATTGAATGGTTTATGTCGCTCTATCACGACAATAATCAGAGATACGAAATGAGTTGTTGAATGAAAGTTGTTCCACACGTAAAAGTACACATTTGATTTTTTGTGACTTTTTATGCTAACACTCGTAGTTTTTCACAAATTGAATTGTTTATCTAACTCTATCGCAAGAACGGATATGTTTTTAAAAAATCTCTTTATATTTTAAGCATTATAAAATTTCACATATTTGGTAACTTTGAAAAGTTTCAAACATGCATAATTTGAGACACAAACCGAAATTTTGTTTCTAACATATACGGGGGAACGATCGGGAAGTTATTGGTTCGACCCATAGAGGGTCAAACCCAAATTCCGTTTATTTTTTTTTTTGTAATCGACATGTCTCACACGTGTTCAAGTTCGAAAGGAACGCTTTTCCCCAAAACTGATGCGGTCAATCGTTATTAACAAATTGAATTATGTATATGGCTTTATCGTAAGAACGAAGAGATATGACAAAAAGTATTAAAGAAAGTTGTTCCCCACATAAAAATACACATTGACATCGGGAAGTTATTGGTTTGACCCTTAGAGGGTCACACTTGCATCTTGTTTATTTATATTGGCAGTTAATTTGTAATTTATGAAATTGGTACGAATGAAGGAAAATCATTGTAGTAAGCCAAAAAGGCAAACGTGGAATATTTATTGAGTTCCCACGTTTTGCAATATGCTGACACATTTGCAATGCTGTGTGTGTGAACATACCCATGTTCGGGGTAATTGTAAAAACTTTCCCGATCGGAATTTGAATTATAGGCCGTAACATCCATATCCTCTTATCTTCTTGATTATCATTATCAAACAGTGTTTCATGTGTAATCTCTCCCAGATTCTTGAGGTAGTCCTCAAACATAGGAAAATACGTGTTACTCATTTCTTCGTCCCCGACTTATTTATTGAGATCGCAAACATACACCAGACATTCTTATAACTACTATGTGTAACCGCCTAGGTTTCGAAAGATTGACAATTCTTTCATTTTCATTTCCCATTTCACCCAATCTTATTTTGTCTTTTCGTCTTCGTAAAAAAATTGAAAAATCGGTTTTCATATTTTTGGATTTTCTTTCTGTTTTATTTTTCCTATTGCCAATATATTGATCCAATTACTTGAGTATTGAATATAAAACATGTGGAATGTATCCAAGATCACCGCTGCATGTATAATTCAGCGTCGACAAAGTGGGCCGTTTTCAGATTGACACACATATTCTGTCTTCTGTTGCAGGAAACAGCGGTTTAGTTTCATAATATTTCAACAAAATTGGACTGGAGATTTCAGAGGCTGATAACAAGGTACAAGGTCTCATCAGACACCTCGAAACAATGCTTTGTATCTTAAATTGATTTGTCATTGGTCACCCTTTCAGGGTCGTGAACGTATCTTCATTTTGTACGCGGTCAAAGATATTCGATTTGCATATATATGGTGATAGCCGATTTGGGGATAAGTATATCCCCGCATATTTTATTCCCGAGTCGAGGATGTTCAAATCCCCAAAGTGGGGATATTCAAATCTCAGATCGGGGATATTTGAATCTCCAAATCCAGACGACATTTAAATTCCTAAATCGACACGATATATAAATCCCCATATCGGGGATATTTAAATCGCTAAATCGGGGATATTTAAATCCCGAAACCAGGGATATTTAAATCCCCAAATCGAAGATATCTAAATTTCCAAATCGGGGATATTTAAATTCCCAAATCGCGGATATTTAAATCCCCGAATCGGGTATATTTAAATCCCCAAATCCGGAGATATTGAATTCTCCAAATCGGGGATCTTTAAATTCCCAAATCGGGGATATTTAAATGCCCACATCGGGGATATGGAAATTCCTAAATCGAAGATATTTACATCCCCAAATCAGGGATATTTAAATCCTCAAATGGGGCATATTGAAATTCCTAAATCGGGGGTATTCAAATCCCCCAATTGGGGATATTCATATCCCGAAACCGGAGATACTCAAAATCCGAATTCGGGGATATTTAAATCTTCAAATTGGAGATACTCATATCCCGAATTTGGGGATATTCATATCCCCAAATCGGGATATTTGTATCCCGGAATTGGGGATATTTATATCTTCCAATGGCGATACTTAATTTTCGAACTTGGGGATATTTCATCCCCTCATATCCCCTACTCTGTTACATTTATCCCCCTACTTGGGGAAGAATCGATAGAGAAAATATCCTAAAGTCTGGGATATTTAATGCAATAACTCTTTTCATTTTAAATATTAAACACATTGGAATAATGAACTCAATAAGTGTCAAAATCCCGTGACCAATGAACGGTTAATTGCATAATTAAAGTACGGCTCAACCAGAGAAACCTAGACTAAAGTCAGACGATTAATTGTTCAATTTAAATGGGCACAATGATGCTAATGGAGTTATATAGGGGCGCACTTGTGTGGTTCTGTGGCGCTTCTCCATACACCCAAAAAAAAGTATTTTTTTTATGCTTACGGTTTAAATGTTATTTTCAATAAATGCATGAATAGCACAAGTCGAGGTACTCCCAGAAAATTAAACCAATTACGATCGATGCCTGAAATTTCGATTTATGAAGGGTCAGTTCCTGTATGGAAGTGGCAAAATGATCTCCATCTCTTTCCAGGGTGGTCTTTTACAAATATCTTAAAAACTAAGAGAGATGGAGCAATTTTTAATATGACCTTTTTTGTAGAGAAAATTACGGTCTATAAAAAAGTTTTAGTGAATATTTCTTCATCTGGTCTAGATTTTGAGATATATGTCGAAAATCCAAGCTTCGCAAAATGCATATACCTTGTTTTACCACCGACTCAATAATTTTTTTCAATTTTATATAATTTTGTAATAATAAATTTGTAACTAAAATTGGCAAGATCTTAGAACTCATTCCGGTTTTTTTTTTAATTTCGGAATTTTAGGAAATTAGCAAGTCTAGTCCTTCACGTACGGGGCCACCTCCGCTCGGTTTATTCCAAAGGGGCGGGGGGGGGGGCGAAGAGGCAGCGGCCGCGGAATATCCATTTGCATTGCCATTATGTTCTTACTTCAATTTACAATGTAAAAAAAAATGTAAATTACCCAATTTGCAAATGGCTTCTGCCATCCGAAAGATGAGACTTGAGAGTACTAGATTGAATTATTTGAAAATTTTCCGCCAAAAAATAAAAAGAAAAATGAAAGAGTTGCACAAACAAGTGTGACTTTTCCGCTTTCCAAATCTCTCGGCAAATTTTTCCAATGTTGCTGGGGCAGTAAATCTCGGTATACGTATATGGACCCCGCACGCGAAGGGCTAAACAATTAAATCGTTTGACAGGAGCGATAGTTTAAATAATGTTCCTTAATTTCCCGGCGAAATTCGGTGAATAATTTTGTAATAAGCAAATAATTGCTGAGACAACTTATCAAACATGGTGATGATACTGATATCGAAAAACTTGTTAAAACCATAAGTTTAAATTGCAATTTTGCGGTATGCTCGAAAGAAAGTAACGAATGTTGAAAGATTTCTTATCAGTGAAAATCGCTTATCGGTTAAATTGTACAGTATCGTTATCGCGCACATGATTTTTTTGGATGTGCAAATAGTTAGCAAAAAAAAAAATATAAATCACAAAATTTCTAATGTATACATGTGTCGAGGGGCGATAGAAATTTTATGAATCGTTAATGATTGCTGTTAGACTTTATAATAAGGATGTATGTCAGTGAAAATTATTTATTTGTTAAATAATCTACAAATGAAATCCGTATACGGAGCTTCGCATGAATGAACTCTTGACGTCACTATAAATAACTGAGAAATTGCAAAAAATGACGACCCCTGAGTAGTCGCACGTTTCCGACGTCATCGGTCGCATGGCGAGCGCGACGCCGCCCCTGCCAAAATGTGCCCCTCGAAAAAAATTTCTCCACAATTTTCCCGACCTCAGTTTAAAATAAACAATTTCGGAGAACGGCGGCGATGATACCACCGCGCGACCGCTCAAGGGTCAAAATAGATTTCGAATGAATATTTGGATGATAGAGTGAATCAGCGGACGATGGTGAATGAGCCCCACCTCCTCCGCTCGATTCAAGATTGTCAAAATTTATTGCGAATAGTTACTCTTCGGTTCTATAAATAAATCTATAAATAAAATGTTTGAACGAATGAAATTCACGGATAACTCGAGCATGGTAATAACTCAGAAAATTTACATTGAATTTATGAAACCAATATTGTGTTTTGAAGTGAATGTAAACCAAGGTATTGAATATCTGATTCGGTCTAAGTACGTCATTACGACGATGGATAAATTCTGAGTGGTTGGTCCATTCAACGCCTAGTTATAACTACCCCTAACTAGTAATAACTATTTTTATGAAATAATAGGAAAAATTAAATATATAGCCAATAAGTTACTAGAATAATAATTAAATCAATGAAACTGACCGAATGAACTATTGTAAATAGAAATATATTTTATCATTATACTGATATAAATAAATGTACATTAATAAATGTTGAAACAACATTATCCTCAATTTATTCCCCAAAATAATATAATTGAATTTTGGATTAGATATATATTCGTGACAGACGCGGGTTGACGCCCCATTCTATTTACTTGTCAATTCCATCCGGCTTACTCCGTAAATCCCAGTGGTATTCAGTATTCTTGAACGGCAATAAGGAAACCCGTACCGTGTTTATATGATGGACGTAAAATTAAATGGACTCAATGTTTTACGTGTTTCTGAGTAGCGTAAATATTGATGCTCTTAAGTGATTATGTCTGGATTTTTCAAGACGGAGAATGCTTCAGGTTATGGAGAGTACTCATTTTTGTAAACTGAAACCTCTTATGGTGCGTAATACAAAATTCGATGCAATGTTTTTAGGGGAAGGGGTGCAACGCGAGTGGTGGAGGGGGCGTTACGAAAATTCCGACACGCTACATGGCACTGTAGCAGAGTGGGGAGAAGAACGTTTACCGAGTGTATCGCTAGTGTCAATTATGGGAAAACCAATGCAGAACGTGGCAAAGAATATCGTGATCGTTTACGCGAAAAGAATGCTTTAAAACCAAAGAAAACAAAAACAGTAGCGAGAAGTGCGGCCGAACGTATGAGGGATCATCGGGCGAGGGCAAAAGCAATCAATGTCAACGTTGAGGATCATAACCTCTCGCATGTGAATCAACCGAGCGATGATCAGAATATTGAAAATGTACCAGAGCATGTCATTTCGAATTATGTCGGGACACTTCTAAGAGTAATTGAAATAAAACTTAATCATGATTGTAATGAATTACTTCAGTCGATGAGTGGTTAGGGATAGAAGGGTGATGAGTAAACTTTTGATATGTTATTCCCTGAATTGATTGATCGAAACGGCAAAAAAAATTGGCAGTTAATGAAATGAACCATTAGCAAGTTCCACTTCTGTCGCGCACCCTAAGAGTCTATTTTAGTTTAGTCGGTATCGTCGGAGTGTATGACACTTAAGTCGTTTTTATGCATCCCTCGTGAAGTCCCTAATTGGATAGGTCCGCGCTTTTGCTAGAGACGATAAGTCAAGAGTGTAAAAAAAAATCATGTCACTGTTCATGGGGCATGTTGATGGCAATATCCTTTCTGATGGCCACAAAGCCTCAAGCCCCTTTCTGATACTTGTAATTGCTCGTCCAGGAACACTCGCTTTTTGATACCTGATACCCAGCATCACACCATGTTAAGTGACTTTTCATGTTACGCCGTACAAGCCAGGCTATTTCGAGTGACAGTAAAGCGTGGGATATTGATCAAAGTGTTTATACAATGGGGATCTCGGCCAAGTACGTTTCAATTATAACCATGTAAGATGTGTCCGAATATTCCTGTAGTTAGACGAATGTTTGTAAAGTGAGAGTTGGGAAAATACATGGAAAATTTTGGAAACAAATTAATCCCATGGGATTTGAATCGCGTAGTTTGGAGACTCTGGAGGTAACTATTGACAATGTGCTTGGTGCGATACGCTCGGTCGTTCGTTGGAAAAAATAGGGAAGTTGAACATGATGGTATACATTGTCCTTGCTAATTGTGTATATTTTGGGGCAATATGAAAAAATATGGACTCCGGAGAGCGGCACGAAAGCCGATTACTGTGCTCATTTGCGAGTGTTTCGGATGGCACTATAAAACGTAGGTTCAATCTCTATCTCAGACCGGGATAGCGATTTAAAACACGATAACATTGCATTCGTTCACTTTGTACATACATAAGTGTCGAGATGACTATAACTCCTTAATTATGCAAATTACCGAAAAAAGTCATTCTACATAAAATACGTATTTTTATACGGGGAACAACTTTTCTTATATGAATTTTGCGCGGACTCTAATAGTTTATGCAGTAGAACATTATAAACAATTGAAATTTTTAATAACAATATATATACTGGATCAATTCCATCCAAAATCTAATCAGATCTAAATTACGGGAAGAAGCTTCGGTTGAACCATGCAGAACCTCGATTGCATAATGCAGTCACGAGGAATCGTGGGAGAAAAATTTGACCACATACATACTTAGCCTTCAAATTCAACAATTTGTTACGCCACAAATTGTTGAATTTTCGAAATTTTAGAGACCGAAAAATCTAAAATTTTGGGGATTGGAAAAATTTGAACGAGGGCTAACGCTGAAAGAAAAACGAACTGAATTTCCAAGAATCAGACAGTGAAGAAAACTGAATGAAAATAGGCAGTAAATGAGATAGCCGGCTATCTACCGGCCGCCTTGTAACTAGTGCCCAAACACCGTATGGACTTTATTCGTTGATTACCCTTGGGATTTGTGGCTTCGCTTTCTCAAGGTGAGTCCAGAGGTTAAATCAATTGGCGGATAAGAAGCGAGTGATGCCCATGGAATATCAATTTCCCCCATGTACCTTCCATTAACACAACACGCCAATCCATCTTCAATGTCTAACATTCATTCTTATTGGATTTTTCCTTCCGATATGTCTTATCCGTTCACTTACCAATTTCGTTGGTAGCCCTTATCTATACGCTCGCCAAACCCTTTAGATGGATTTGCAAATGATAACGCCGATTTTCGAACGCTATTCAGAGATAAATATATACATGCATATAGTTTAAGTACATGCCCAAGTCGGGTTCACGTATATCCCCGAATGAATTTTAAGTACATACCCGAATCAGGTTTCCTATATACTGACATCGGGTGTAAATATATAGCCACATGGCATATATATATATATCAGCATTGGGTGCAAATATATACTCGATTTGGGTTTAACCTCATACCCGAATAGGGTCTAAGTACAGAAGAGAGGAAAGTATAGCGAAGAAATCCGGATACAGCGTTATCGCTCCAACTTCTAATATCCGCCCGTTGAACAGATATTTCTTGAGGATATCGCTATAACTCAAGCGCGGGGAATTGTAGCCATATATTTGTGTCAATCTCAAGGACTTATTGCACATCCGATTTGTAACAAGATTAACTCCATACAAAAGTGGTGAAACGAGATAAGCCGGCTAATCCCCGCATTGAGTTTTCGATGGTTCTTTCTTCTGGAAATGTGAAATTGTTTATAATTTTTGTGAAAGTGGTTTTGTCATGGTTTGCATTACAGGCTTTTGCTACCTATGAGGAATTATCGGAAGACTCACAGGTTCCGGGATCAGGATTTTATCTTCGTTTTTAGTCGTTGAAGTTTTGCAGGAAGCGTTCATACAGGAAAAGCTCCATTTTAGGATTTCATCGTTACGAAGAACGATTAAAATGTGAGATTTCTTGAAAAAAAATAACAAACTTATTCAGATCTGAGTTATGTAAAACGCATTGATTGCATAATGGGTTCGTGACGAATTCGATGATAACATTTGCGTATAAACATACACACAAACACACACACACACCCACTCACCCACTCATCCACATTCACCCAGCCAACCACCCACCCATCCACATCCACCCACCCATCCATCCCTATCCACCCAGCCACCCCCCCATCCACCCACCTCCCCCCCCATCCACCCACTCCCCCATCCACCCACCCCCCCACAACCACCCACCCACCCACCCATACACATCCACCCACTCATCCACATCATTCACCCACACACACACCCACTCCCCTCCCGCATACACACACACACATACACACACTCCTGTTAACATTCTCTTCAAAATTTAACAGAAAACTCTTTTTCAGAAAATACAAAATGAAACAAAAAAGCATTTCGCTAAGCTGATTAGAATAAAATATGCGTCTTCATGCAAGTTCTCTATCGCATCGCAATTGTGTTTGTTTCCCCAGGGAGAAGTTTTCTAATCATTCCGCTCAAAGGGAATTTTGTATTCAACTCTCGCGAAGACAGTTGAAAAAAAGCCTTTGAACATTTGCAATAATGTGGAAATTGGAAAGGCTTTGTGATAATACAACCCGCGGCGATAGTAAATGGATTAAATCGTATTACCAGATATCTGCCCCTGATAGGAATTATTATCATCCCACCTGTCACGACCATTGGTTGAAACCTCAGTTGTAATGAGGCTAAGCCGGGTCCAGCTATCATCGATCCATCTATTGAAATACTTGTGGTTAGTTGGTCTATATAGAGAAATTGCGGAAGGATAAATGATATTGTAATGCCATTCGCAACTTTGGTGATCCTCAATCGAGCAGAATAATTCCCGGATATTTCCTAAGGGTGGCATGCAGAAGTAAATATCCCACAGACAACTCAGCGCACGGATACTTCATCCCCTGGTCAGTTCATCTCAGCGTATCACAAAATTCACTCATTGCCCTTACAATTACAAGTATCAGAAAGGGGCTTGAGGCTTTGTGGCCATCAGAAAGGATATTGCCATCAACATGCCCCAGGAACAGTGACATGATTTTTTTTACACTCTTGATTTATCGTCTCTAGCAAAAGGCCGGACCTATCCAATTAGGGACTTCACGAGGGATGCATAAAAACGACTTAAGTGTCATACACTCCGACGATGCCGACTAAACTAAAACAGACTCATAGGGTGCGCGACAGAAGTGGAACTTGCTAATGGTTGATTTCATTAACTGCGAATTTTTTTTGCTGTTTCGATCGATCAATTCAGGGAATAACATATCAAAAGTTTACTCATCACCCTTCTATCCCTAACCACTCATCGACTGAATTAATTCATTACAATCATGATTAAGGTTTATTTCAATTACTCTTAGAAGTGTCCCGACATAATTCGAAATGACATGCTCTGGTACAGTTTCAATATTCTGATCATCGCTCGGTTGATTCACATGCGAGAGGTTATGATCCTCAACGTTGACATTGATTGCTTTTGCCCTGGCCCGATGATCCCTCATACGTTTGGCCGCACTTCTCGCTACTGTTTCTGTTTTCTTTGGTTTTAAAGCATTCTTTTCACGTAAACGATCACGATATTCTTTGCCACGTTCTGCATTGGTTTTCCCCATAATTGACACTACCGATACACTCGGTTCACGTTCTCCTCCCCACTCTGCTACAGTGCCATGTACCGTGTCGGAATTTTCGTAACGCCCCCTCCACCACTCGCGTTGCACCCCTTCCCCTAAAAGCATTGCATCGAATTTTGTATTACGCACCATAAGAAGTCATGGTGAAACTGATAGTTTTTTAAACCAGTTCTGAGAGATATAACAGCTTAGCCTTCACCGAGTTTCTCAGTTTTAAAAGTCACCTTCAACTGTATAAAGTGTCCTTTATCCCTTCATTTCGTTCTACGATCGTCATGCCGCTTTTATTTGTCCCTCCACTCGCCCCGTTTTTTCCACCCAAAATTTATGGTTGGGGTAGGCAGTAACAGCTCTTTGATTTTTCCAATCTTCGTGAGAGATCGGGATTTCTTCCGCGGAATGAATGTGCGTGAAATGTGAAAAATTCTGAATATCTGAGTGCGGGGAACGATAAGTAACAATTTCATTTTGTCACGTGCTCTATATTTGCCCTGTTACGTAACATAATAGTGGCGCACAAAATTTTCCATCAAAGTTTTGTAAAACTCAAGGATTTTGAAAATTTTAAAGACCCAAAAATTACGATTTTTTGAAGAAATTTTTTGCAAATGATTTCCAAAAATTTGCGAGCAAAAAATCGAACAGATTCCAAAGTATTTAAATTGAAAAAATTAAATTCCTAAGTTTGACAAAAATGCAATATTTTATGGGGTTTAAAAAATGGTGAAAACTTTACAAACTGTTATTAATTTGACAAATGGATGCGTAAAATATGAGCAAATGCTGAAAATCAGAGTGCGGAGATCGATAAGTAACAATTTTATTTTGTCACGTACTCTATATCTTCTTTTTTACGTGACAAACCAGTAACGGACCACTGGATGAAGCGATTCAGTGGGAAAATCACGTTTTCAAAAGACAACATGAGCGCAATAATTTTTGAATTTTATGATTATCGCTTACCCCTTTTCCATGGGAAAATCTCTATAGTTTGGTCACCCTTGATGGCCCAAGTCCTATCTTCAGTTTGAACACGAACCCGTCCTACGAGAGTTTCGAACAATCGTGGAAGTTTATAGGATAATCCGATGCATTTGTCCTTTTTCTCTCTGGTGTAGCACAAATTTGGAAAATTAAAAAAAAACATTACAGAAAGAAATAACAAAATTGCGATAATTTTTCAATTGATTTTGTTTAATTCAATAACTTTATAAGATTTATAAAATTTTAGAAATACTCGAAATTTCCAAATTTTCCAAAATTTCTAAAATTTTCAAAATTTCCAAAATTTTCAAAATATTCAAAATTTTCGAAATTTTCAAAATTTTCAAAATTTTCAAAATTTTTAAAATTTTCAAAATTTTCAAAATTTTCAAAATTTTCAAAATTTTCAAAATTTTCAAAATTTTCAAAATTTTCAAAATTTTCAAAATTTTCAAAATTTTCAAAATTTTCAAAATTTTCGAAATTTTCAAAATTTTCAAAATTTTCAAAATTTTTAAATATTTCAAAATTGTCAAAATTGAAAACTGCATTTATTGTTAATGAAATCTCCTCTGAGATTGGCCAGATATAATCACATATATTCTTCGTTCAAACACGTTATTGTCCTATAAAAATTCGGAGCAATCATCGAAGTTTCCACCGTAATCGAATGAATTTTGCTTTTCCCTTTCATTATTCCACAAACTCCCTACGATATTAAATTTTCTACAGCCGGTAGAGGGTGAGACTTTCTTGTAAATGAGAAAACTGGGCTCCGCAGCGTAATCTATTTTTTCTTGGAGGTCCATCTACTTCGCATGCTTTGGTTCGGAAGGAACGTATATAGACCATTATCTTAGGAAATAACTGCAAGCATTAACACATTTTTCTCCATTTTTTGACAACATTTTCGAAGTTATAAAAATTTGTCCAAAATTTTCAATGTTTTCATAAATTTTGAGATTTTTTGAGGTTTAATTTAATTTTGACATGATGCTATTTTTTGAATTTTATGAATCACTGAAATTTTTCACATCTTGAATTTTTTTCTCTTCATTTTTGAAAGTTTCGAAAATCGGAAAATTTTAATTTTATCATTTTTTATATTCCCTCTTTATGTGTGTTTTAATTTTTAAAACTTTCCGAATTTTTCGACAAAATTATTGAAGTTTAGTTATGTTCATAGATTGTACACAGACCTTCTTCTAATTCGCGGTTCCAGAGCTTTTCACTTGAAAAAAAAAATATCAAAGCTCAAAATCTCTCCTCAAATTGTGGTTATCTGCAATTTTTTTGGATTGGAATTTTCCATTTTTTTTTCATTTCTACATTTTTCAATTTTTTCAATCTTTTTGATCTCTATTGGTTGCAGGATCTCCCAACATTTCCAATTGGTCTCCCATGTAAATAACATTAATAACTTACAAAACTCAAGCATAGAAATAATTGACTCGCACTGTTAGCAACAGTTGTGACTAGAATAATTGTCACAAGTGAATAATCAATTTCAATGTCCTCTATACTGAACTTTCCTGAGAAGTCCGTAGAAATTGCTCTAATAATAGCAATTATGTATAGGTCCACAATCTGGAGAACTTGACTACAGTGTCACTGATTGAATTACCTTCGAACAATTGTGCCTTCAACCTAACAACATAAAAAATGCAATAAAGGATCCGTGGCAAACAAGTACTCATATCACAATAACTCTGTTGTAAGAGGAGAAAAGGGGAATATTCAAAAGGCAACAAATATAGGTTATACTGAATTTATCCCTAAAAGTTAACGGTTGAGAATTCGTGTTATAGTCTCAATGCCATTGTTTCCCTAATTTTTTATCTTTCCACTAGAAACGACACAAATCGGAAAAAAAGTCTATTTCAACTCTAATCTATACAGATTCTCCCAAAATAATTTACTTTTCGTTGAAATGGTGAAGGAGCGTGACATTTAGAGTAGAAATTCTCTTTCACTTTTCTGAAAAATGCATTTTTGTGAACTTATGTAACCTTAAAGTTGCTAGCGAAGCATTGACCCGGCCCCAGAATAATACCGCCCACTAATTTGTTCTGCTCACTTGGTCAGGTACTGGGCCCACTGAATCCACATGAAGTTCCATCATCAGGAACCAATTCCAGACCTGTTCCAGCATTTGAACCGCTCCCCAACCTGTTCCACAACGTAGAACCATTGCCTAACCTGGAACCGTTCCCCAATCTATTCTACCACCTGGAACTATGCCCGAACCTGATTCGCTACCTGGAACCGTTCCTTAATCTGTTCCAACATCTAGAACCGTGCTCGAACTTGTTTTACTACCTGGAACCGTTTCCTAACCGGTTCCAACACCTAGAACCGTGCCCGAAACTGTTTTACTACTTGGAAGGGTTCCGTAACCTGTTCCATACCTAGAACCGTGCCCGAACCTTTTTTATTACTTGGAACCGTCCCCTAGCCTGTTCCAACACCTGAAACCGTGCCCGAACTTGGTTCACTACCTGGAACCGTTCCCTAACCTGCTCCAACACTTAGCGCCGTTTCCCAACCTGTTTCACTATCTGGAATCGTTCTCCAATTTATTCCACCATCTGGAACCGTTCCCGACCCTGTTCCACCACTTGAAACCGATTCCCCCATCTAGAATCGCGCCTGGTCCTGCTCCGCCACCGGGAACAGTTATTGGGTTTAGCTGGTTCCCCCACATGCATCTAGTAGGCACAGTTACTGACCAAGCGAGCGGAGCTAAGTAGTCGGCGACAAACCCTCGTGGGTGGTGCCAACGCTCTAAGGTTCATAAGTACTTTTGGCGGAAAATATATCCAGATATATCCGTGTATTATACATATATATCTCCGTTAATATGTGTCTATAATGGAACCCACCCCCTGGATTGGTTCCTGCCCGGCCTTGCGGTCTCCATTTTATGGGTGCCGCCGATAGCTCAGTCAGAACGCTCCTGCGGTCGAGAATGCGCGAGAAAAAATGTCACCATGTGAAACATTCTCCGGAGGCCGATTGCGCGCACGACTGTGTGTGTATGTGTGTGTGTGTGTGTTCATGCGTGCATATGAATGGGGTAAATCGTTTTCTATTAATTCTCATAGAATCCTGAAGGAGGGATGAAGACAATTTTGGATTTCAGTCGCTAGCGAATGACTTCTTGAAAAGATATTTGACTGTACATGAAACCTAAAAAAACCGAAAAATTTTCTTGGAATGACCACGACTCCCTACTACGTTCTTTCGGTAATTTTCCTTCTAATATTTAAGCTTGCATTGATGGTATTCGGAAACAGCTGAAATCATCCAACGGTTCTTTTCCCCCTTCAATTTCATTTGAGGAAATCGGGGGAGAGAAGAATCAATAAAAAAACCTCGGGGAATTTGTGCCAAGAGAATGGAAAAACGCCACAACTGACACGTACCCGGATGAATCAATGGCAATGTTTGAAGGCTTGGGAACTCCAGACATCAACGGACTGAATTTTCCAGTCTAAGGGAGTCGGATGTTTCATAAGCATCGATTTTGCGTAAACGTATCCATCCGCATGCAAATAAGGTTGACAGATTACTTGGAAGAAATACTTCAATGATTGGAAGGTGAGCTTCGAGAAAAATCTGGGGTGTGCGGTAAGAGATTCCCTCATCTTGGATATAAGTAACGGATGAGACTTGTCCATCTCATTCTTCAGTAAAGTGATTGGAAAAAGTGGTTCTGCAGATGGGTTGGGAAACTTAACTTTTATAATGCTTTTGATGTAATGAAAATTTCAAAAATACAAGAAAAATAGGTTGGGAAATTCAGCGTCGATCGCAGAGGGGTTCCTCTTAGATGTGGTCAAGACGTCAGAATGGTCCAGCTCAGGTTTTGGAGAGTGATTGGGATTTTATGCAGCTGAGGCGGCATTTAAACTGGTCGATATTTGAACGCGTTTGGAATACTGACAACTTTGGAAATTATGATATGTGAGAAGAATAAAAAAAGGATTTTTAAGTTAGACACATGGAAAGCCTGAAGGAATTAATCACATGCCGAGATATCGAAATTTCGAGAGTCGGAGATCTACAAATTTCAAACCTTAAAAAACGAAAAATTCCAAAATTCTGAAAATTCTAACAATTTTGAAAATTTCAAAAATTCCGAAAATTTCAAAAATTCTCAAAAATTCTCGAAAATTCAGATAATTATCCAATTTGTGTCAACAAAATTGCCTCAAAGTTCTCTCGAATCTTGAAAATATCAAAGCGATCTCAAAGATACTATTGCGCCAATTGTCAAAAATTTCAACGTTTTGAATTTTCAAAATCGTCGGCTTTCAGAATTCGACAAATCTGCAAAATTTGAAAAAAAAATTCCAGAATTCCCAAAATTTACAAAGCTTAAAAAAATATGAGCGAAATTACATAAGGCAAACATATATAGACCCTCTTCCTGGAGTGTCTATAAAATTGCAATACCTAAAAGACCCCGCTAGAATGATAATATTGAGATATAATCCGAGAAGTGAGTACCAGCACTGAGTACCTTTTCGTTGGATTAAATTGCAACGTGTCCAAGAATTCACCATCTCCCCTAGACAACGAGCTTATTCAAGAACTAATATAGCGAATCTTTTCATTCATCTTTTCAGGCTCCCCAGCATATTTGATCATCAAATTTGCATTTCACTCACCGATAAATGAGAAAATTCACAATATGATTACAAGCCTTCTCTCAACTTCACAATTTCACAATTCCGAAAATGTTTCGATAATCCGGTTTGTGGGCTTGTGAGCTTGCATAACAATCCTAGACTCCAGAATTAATTGGAGATAATTCCGGGGATACAACACTAAGTGGAGTTAGAGAATTGATAATTCCCTGCAATTTGCTAGTCCCATAGAATCAGAGTTTATCAATGGATAAGTTCACCGTCACACTATAAAAAATTCTGGAATTCACAAATTTTTGCGTTTTAAAAATTTCATAGATAAAAAAAAATTAAATTGCCCAAAAAGTCAGGGACCCTCGCAATTTTAATTGATTGAAAAAACGGTGGTTAAGTTCGAATTTTTTTAAACATTTCAATAACTCTCAGCAGTTCCCACTTTTGAAAACTTTTATAAATTTTCAAAATTTCAACAAATTTGAAAAAAAAAATGGAAGATAGGAAAATGTAAAAAAATTGTATAACATCAAAAATTGACAATTTTTTTTGAGGTTCCTACGAATTTTTTTTGAGGTTCCTATTGTTCTTACGAACAATATATTCTCAAAATAACTCATTTATTAATTAGGTTACTGTCTGAGTTTATCGAGGAGTTCATACTGAAGAAATTGATTAATGAAGCATTGGAATTTTCATCAAATTGAATTGGGGATTTGGGATAAATAATGACAAAATTATCTAAAATAATCAATGTAAAATTTGTTTTCCCCGGTCTGCCCTTCAGCCTAATCTACCTTTCTATTACACTTCGATTGCGCCTGAAAAACGTAAAATGAACCATGCACGGAGCGCAAAACCCCTCACAATTTAGGGCGCCGTCCCACTAACGCGTGGGATTTACCGATTGGGGGGCCGAAAAGTTGGAATTTTTTTTTTAAAATTAGAGTTTGACCATTAGAACTTACGATGCTCACTCTAATTTTTAATGCGCTGCACCCGACTTTTTCCGTTCACTAGAAAATAGTCAGAGGAACCGATTATCTAAGGTTCGGAAGACCAAAAACTCAGTACTCTCTCTTCAAATTTTAGGGTACCACTCACTGAATTTTCATGAGCCTCCCCGAACTAAGCAATGACACCTGTGGTCGAAAAAGTAGGTCGGTAGGAACGCCAAAATGTCAGTACCCAACCTCCGAATTTGTCATATGTCACAGCTTCATTGTGTGGAGAATCCATGACTTTTTCGTTGGCGCCACTTTTTGTTTTCAAGAGGCCGGTAACCTCACTCTTCAATAGTTTAGACAGCGCCACCTACGAATTTTTAAGTTGCCGCTCTGAATAACTGAAGTGTAGCACTTTTGTTATTAGTGTACCCCCTGATATGTCCCAGCGTTAGTAAGTTGCATCCTAAATTTTGAACGAACTTTCCCGAATTTTTCGGGAAACTTCCTCTCCATGTGACTGCTTCCCCAAAATATATCATATTTCATCCATTGCCGAAGTCGTTGAAGTATTAATAAATTCAAAAATGGAGAAAATTGAATAATCAAATCGCGCTGTTGCAAACAATCGTGACCGGAATAATTGCCACAGCCATGAATAATCAATTTCGCCATCCATTATTCGGATTTCCCGTAGAAACATTGTGGACATTGTCGAATCTAGACAATTGTTCTAGATGAACGTTGTCAATCTCGAAATTGGTGAGATTCCATTGCCTGAGCTTGGAAGCTCAAACTGAAGCTCCTATATCAGATGTTCCCCTCAGAACCCTACAACTTTCATACGAAACATTTTTTCGTTTACCCCTTATTTTAGGAGTTACTCAGGAGTACTGTTTTAAATGGGACACCCTGTATATGTGTAGGAATCATATTTCATGTTTCTCCGGATTTTAGTTGCGTATTTTACGGGCAGCTCATGTTTGCAAGTGAGTAGACACTATAATGAGCCCCACAGAGCTCATTGACACATGCACGAAATATGGAATACGCAACATATACTTCCACATGATGTACAATGTAGAATCAATTTTTGATTAAAAGGGCAATTATACCTAATTGGGAAAAAACTACGGGAGTTAACTCGGCAACTTCTGGGAAATACAGACGCATTTCGCCCATTTATAACGAGTTGAATGTCTCTAATATGGCGGAAAAATAGTTCAATATAGACGAGAAACAAAAAAAAACCGTTTCGATAGAAAGCTCCATGGTGCCGTTGGGATGGGGGGGGGGGGAAGGCAGGCTGACTAAGAGAAGCCTATCAAATCGGCAAATTACTTCGACAATGCCAATGTTAAATACGGTGAAATTTTCAGAAATGACAACAAAATTATTGCCCCCCCCCCCCCATCAATTACGCGCCTTGTCTGAGATGAATGAAAAAGTTGTCAAGCAAGAGGAATGGTCCTGGCGAATCGCCATGAAATTTTCATTAATACCGACAAAATAATCCCAGCTTGACATTCTCGCACCTGTTAAATATCGCATTCTCATTCAGTGGCCGTACACCAATCTCCAATTGTTGCGCATGCGGGGTAGAATTTAGCCACCCCACTGTGATCTCTTGCCAAAGAAGGGAGACAACAAAAAAAAAAAAGTAGTTAAGCCCTCTACTTTGTTCTGACGATGTAGGTGGAGTTGGACTAATGTTTGAGGACAAATTCAGAGAGCCACATAACTTTTTTTCTATCAGAATCCCTCATTCAGCCCCTCAATTTCGTTTGTCCTGCATTTTACACCACGTGCAGCTGACAACCCCAATCATTGAGAGTGAAATATTGAACTAATATCTAGCCTCATAAATTATGGTATGAGTTTGTGCAGAAATGCATGTCGATCAAACGTTCGTATACCGCAGTTGTGTCACCATTACATTTACCTATATATTCAGTTGCTCACTCAAACAATAACAAACTAGTGGGCTGAATGAGTGTGCATTGGGAACGGAAAAGAAAACGCCTGAATTTCGATTTGCACTCAATAATCTTGTCGATATATTTTGAAACTATGCATGTTATTATTATTGATAATTCTGATTGTTCATGAAAATTGGGAGTGAGTGGGAGATAATGAATACTATCATGATTTTCCGAAAAATTGAGAGTTACAAAAATCCGGTTTAAAACAAAACGGAAATTAAATAGGTTGGTAAATCAGTGTAACTCGCGAGGGGCACGAAGAAAACTTAACAATTACATACACAGACACACTGTCAATCACTCACACACTCACACTCTCACACTCACACACTCACACTCTCACACTCACACTCTCACACTCACACTCTCACACTCACACTCTCACACTCACGCTCTCACACTCACACTCTCACACTCACACTCACACTCACACCCACACATTCTCACACCCTCACACTCACACACGCACACTCTCACACTCACACTCATACTCTCATGGGAGAAACCTAACTCCCGAAACCAAGGGTGCCAAGGGTGGGCTCCCTATAACAGCCTACATATTAAAGAAGAAACCATGGCCAGTACAACCATTGGAAAAATGATTACGGTGCAGGGGAGGGATACCCCAGTACCGGCGGGTGAGAGTGCCGAAGCAGGCTCGAGCTCGTCGAGATCCGACTACTGCAGCCCTCAAGAGGTGGACCACTTGGCCTCTGATGGGTCTACTACCCCAAGTGAAGAACTTCTGAAGAAAAGGCAAGCTGAAATGGTTAAGATTGATAACCTTTTAAAAGACTTGTTGGAGTATATCACTCCGAAGGCAAACGTTCACAAGCACATTAAGTTGCAAGTCAATAAGATGAAAAGCAGTTATGACCGTTTCGTGGCACTTGACAAAAAAGTGATCCCACAACCAATGGTGCAGACTGCTGACGCCCAAACTTCACCTCACCTAAGTGGGCAGCCGAAGAGAAAAGATATCTCACCTCTGGAGGAGAGAAAACTTCCACGACAGGTGAAAAGAAGGAAGGAAATGACCTTGGAGAACTCTGAGACTGCAAACTCAACCGAGGCCACGGAGAATGACCGAGTAGTTCGAAACCCTACTATCCAGAACGTTACCTCGGATACGGACGAAAGTTCCAGTTGGACAAAGATCCAAAGGCAGGGAAAAGTGGCGAAGACACACCAGAATCAGCCTCGGACGAAGAAGAAAGCAGTAATCCGCCCTGATGCGCTAATTATTCGTCCCACGGGGAAGGATACGTACGCTGAAATATTAGGACGTATAAAGAAAGACCAAGGTGTCTACGCGGCTAGCTCATGCGTGGACAAAATCCGTAAAACAGCCTCCGGAGATGTTCTTTTAATTCTAGCGAGAGGAAAGAAGGACGAAGGTGTTGAGCTGGAGAAGGCACTAGTTGGAGCCCTCCAAAACGAAGCTAAGGTGTTCAATAAGGGACCTCAACAGGAACTCGAAATCAAAGACCTCGATGACGTCACTACCAAAGAAGACATACTTGATGCCCTGAGGAAAGCTGATGGCGCAGATAGTGATATCTCATTGAGTGCCATCAAGTCTCTTCGCAAGGCCTACAGAGGAACACAATCTGCTACGGTGGTACTCCCTGACGCTACTGCAAGAAATATACTGAGTAAGGGTAGTAAAATACGAATAAGCCTGGTATATGCTCGCATCGTGACAGTGGTAAGGCCCATCAAATGCTTCAAGTGTTGGCACTACGAGCATCTTGCCGTCAATTGCAAGAGCTCCATTGACCGATCAGACCTGTGTTACAAATGCGGCGAAAAAGGGCACAGAAGCGCCGATTGTAAAGCGTCTCCAAAATGCGTTCTATGCGTAGAACTGGAGCCCACGAAAGACAATGCCCATGTAACTGGTAGTATCAAATGTCCAGTCTACCAGGGTGCACTCCAGAAGATCCGTACACAGTCATAGTGCGGGTGTTACAGGTGAACCTGGCTCACTGCACCACAGCACACGATCTGCTGACGCAGACGGTTCGGGACCTGAAAATTGATGTTGCCGTCATTTCGGAACCTTACAGGAACCTATATACCCAAAACTGGGTTACTGATACTAGCAATAAAGCCGTCATTTGGTCCTGCGGTGCTCTGCCGCTTGAAGCATATGACGGAGACCAACAGTCTGGATTCGTTGTGGCCAAGGTGAATGGTATCTATCTTTATAGCTGCTATGCACCACCAAGCCTTTGCTATGAAGACTTCACAGCATTCCTGGATAGACTCGTCGTGGATGCAAAACAGCATTCCCCAGTGGCAATTGCGGGAGACTTCAACTCTTGGGCAGTCGACTGGGGCAGCAAGGAGACGAATCAACGAGGACGGGCTTTACTGGAAGCCATGTCGGCCCTAGATGTTGTCCTATTGAACGATGGAATCAAACCGACATTTCGCAGAGGACAAGCGAGCTCATGTATAGATCTCACCTTCGTCAGCAGCAGCCTGATGAAAGGAAACTGTGCATGGGAAGTATCCGAGATCTACACTGCCAGTGATCATCAGGCAGTACTCTGGGAGGTGTCGGTTGATTGGAGATCCGCACCCACACCGGAAAGAACAAATGGAGTCGGCTGGAATGTGCGAAAATTTGACATTGCCACCTTCCTTATGGCACTGAAGACTGCCCGATTAGACAGTAAGAATGCCACAGGGAAAGCAGACGAAACCATGCGGAGAGTCACCGACGCCTGCGATGCCACTATGCCCAGGAAATTTAGTGGAAACCGACGGCCACCGGTGTATTGGTGGAGCGGTGAAATCGCGACCCTCCGCAGGGAATGTTTCGCAGCGAGGAGAGCTTGGCAACGCGCAAGGAAGAAGTCCAACCCCGAAAGTCTCGAAGTGGAGTTTAAAGCCGCTAAGCGTAAGCTTACTAAGGCCATAAAGCTTCGCAAACGAGACTGCTGGAACGAACTGTTGGAGGAAGTGGAGAAGGATCCTTGGGGCAGACCGTACAAGGTGGTTATGACGCGGCTCAAGAGCCAGCCGATGCCATCACCAACCTGTCCTAGGCTCCTGGAGAGAATTGTCTCAGTCTTATTCCCCCAGCAAATGAGTGTGACTGAAAAGCAGGTGGAGGGTGCTATTATCGACGGAATACCGCCGATTACAGCTGAGGAACTATTGCAGGCCTGTAGTAGAGTGGGCAACAACAAGGCCCCCGGTCTCGATGGTGTGCCAAATATAGCGTTGAAAGCCGCCATCAATGCAGCACCCGGCATGTTCCTCGAAATGTATAATACATGCATCCAGGAAGGTATTTTCCCCAGCAGATGGAAGCAACAGAGACTCGTGCTTATCGCCAAGGGGAAAAAGCCACCGGACGAGCCATCATCATATCGTCCACTCTGTATGCTGGATACGGCGGGCAAGATCCTGGAACGCATTATACATCAGAGAATTGAGGCAGTGGTGGAACCCCTATTGGCCGAAGCTCAATACGGTTTCAGACGACGACGATCCACGTTGGATGCTATAGACCTGGTGGTCAAAACAGCAAAAAAAGCAATCGATGGCAGGCGATGGAAAGGAGGCACGAAGCAGTATTGCTTGGTTGTTACCCTGGACATCAAAAATGCTTTCAACTCGGTACGGTGGGATCCCATCCTCGCGGCATTGTCGAAGCTGCAAGTACCGGCATATTTGCAAAAGATGGTAGGTAATTACTTTACCGACAGAGTACTCAGATATGACACAGAGGTTGGTCCTAAAACATATAGGGTGACTGGGGGGGTACCTCAAGGCTCAGTGTTGGGTCCTCTTTTGTGGAATATCGTATATGACGACTTGCTCAAAATAGCATTACCGGCGGGGGCCAAACTAGTAGCTTTTGCGGATGACGTAGCGATAGTCATCGTGGGCAAACACCTTTCCACGCTCCAGCTCATTTTCGAGAATGTTTTTAACAAGATACGACAATGGATCGACTCGATTGGGTTACAACTTGCGGAGCATAAGACTGAGGCACTCCTCATTACGAGCCGGAAGAAAATAGAGACAATTACACTGCAAGTCGGTGAGCACGAAATAATTTCCCAGCCCTACATACGGTACCTGGGAATTATGATTGATGCCCGACTTAGTTTCAGACAGCAAGCTCAACATGCAAGCAGTAAGGCAGGAGCAGTGAAGACTGCTCTTGCAAGACTTATGCCAAATATTGGAGGGCCAAAACAGAGGAGAAGGCTCCTGCTATCATCAGTTGTCACGTCGGTATTAACATATGGTATTCCTATATGGAGTGATGCATTACGAAGCCAAGCATCTCGGCGGCAAATTGTTCCAGTCTACAGGCTGAGTGCCCTTAGAGTGGTCAGCGCATACCGCACAGTATCGAACGATGCTGTGTGTGTCATTGCTGGGATGCTACCTTTTGAAGTGCTAGCGGAAGAGCGTAGGCGACTCTACACACGCAAAACATCAACTGAGCTGAGCTCAGTGGAACTGAGGACAGAAGAACGAAACCACAGCATCCAGCGATGGCAGCTGCAGTGGGACGCCTCGAGCAAAGGCCGGTGGACTCACAGACTTATTCCGAAGCTAGATGTTTGGCTTGACCGATCACATGGACAAGTCAATTACTACCTAACCCAGATGCTCTCAGGACACGGGTGCTTTCGGGAATATCTTCACAAATTTAAGCATGAGGATTCTCCGGATTGCCCAAAGTGTCCGAGAATGAAGGAAAACGCGGAACATGTTCTCTTTACGTGTCCGCGTTTCGACGTCCAACGAGCTGTATGGGAAAATAGCGCAGGCAAACCCATCAACGGTGGAAATCTTGTGGAAGTTATGCTGTCATCAGAGGCGGCATGGAACGCGACAAGCGACTTCGCAATGGAGGTTTTGCAGGAGCTGCGCCGCGAGGAGCAGTTGCGGAAAAATCCAGAGTAACCGGAGGATCTTCTTACCGTCAACGAGCGGAAAGGATTCGCTACTGAGGAAGCCAAGGCTATCGTCCCCTACACAACGAAGTATTGCTCAGCAGATGTTCCGTCGTGTTCTGGGGACCAACCGAACTGTATTGTACGTGACAAGGGGTATTGTCCTTTGCACGTTATGTTTTATTTGTTAATTCTGTAAGTTTGTTTAATAAAGGAAAAAGTAAGAAAAAGAGGAAGGAAAGAGAAAGAAGGAAGTGTGAGGAAGGAGGTTGACTTCCTTCTTTCTCTTTTTCTTTCTATTAAAAAAAAAAAAAAAAAAAAAAAAAAAAAAAAAAAAAAAAAAAAACCAACACACTCATACTCTCGCACTCACACTCACACTCTCACACTCACACTCTCACACTCTCACACTCTCACACTCACAATCTCACACTCACACTCTCACACTCACACTTTCACACTCACGCTCTCACACTTACGCTCTCACACTCACACTCTCACACGCACACTCTCACACTCTCACACTCGCACTCACACTCACACTCTCACACTCACACTCACACTCACACTCACACTCACACTCACACTCTCACACTCACACTCGCACACTCACGCTCTCACACTTGTTAAAAATAATTAAACTTATGGATTTAACAAATTAAAAAAGTGACTAAAAATTAACTAAAGTAGGAAATTCAAAGAAATTCTCAAACGCCAAACTTGGAATTTTCCTCCCTAGTTCAACGTGAAAACATTCTCAAATTTTGAGAGCTATTTACGCATACGCTACAAAAATGTAATTGAAAATTGTGAGTCACATCGTCCAAAAAAATACGTTCAAGGGTATTTTCGAGCATCGTTTATAATAGGGATCTTCTATTTCCTGGCACCCCATCAATCCACTTTCGATTGAATTATTTTCTTACATTATTCTAATATTTTGCATTAGCGTTGAGCAAAACTTGGCGTAAAATAAATTCCCTGGAATGGACCATTTAGTGGTCCATATAGTTGAGTAAACACCACGGGATAGGCAGCTCACGCTCACGTCCAACATCCAGGATGTTTGGTGGTACTGAAATGTCCGATATAAATCTTCAACGTGATACATTGGTTGGGCGAGTTGCATAAAACAGAGACAAGAGAGAGGATAATAAATATAGATTTAAGCTTGTCATATTACTCCGAAGTGTATTCAAGATTGACGATGTGCATTTATTTCGCGGAATTTTCCCGCGGAGAGCGCAATATTTCATCACTGACTGGATTAATGCACATTTTACAAAGTGTTTTTCTCAAGTTTTCAATTTCTCTGGAATCATTAGTACTGGATTTCAAATTCCACCAAGTTCTGCAACTTTCACCGCTCCCTTGAGGTCTGAGGTGACTTTTCCAGCTTCGACTATCAATCTTCAACTTTACGCACCATTCGCTGCTTCAATACTGGTTACTGATGACCCTGGAAAATTCAATAAGATGAATTGATGCTGTGGAATCAAGGAACTTTTCAGTGCCAATCATTTACTTTTCTCCGTCCAATTTTTCCAGCTTTCATTGGTCACTTTGGCGTCGTTATGACCTTGAAAGAAAAATCATTTTTCCTTTTGTACGTATGAATGCTACATGGATGTTTTAGGTAGGAGGAATCATTCAGGTGAAATGTCTTAATGAAGTTCCGAGGAATCGTACGTTTCACGCTTGTGAATAGGAAGGTAGTGGGCTGAATAAGGGGGTGTTTCCAGTGAGGGACACAAAAAAACCCCTCCCGACTTATGAGGCTATTCCCATCCGACGGTGCTTTGACATATTTCAACCCTGTGCATTCCATATTTAGCAACTTTGTATAGAAGATGGAACAAAATTTAAAAATTTAGAAATGTCAAAAATGGAAAAATTTCCCAGAAATTTAGGATTGATTTTTAACTTCCCAATATAGGGAAGTTCTTGCAATGGCCCTGAAAATCAAAAATGGAATTTTCACCGTACCTCAACGTTTCAAAGTCTCTCCAATCGGTCTAAAGCATTTTTAACAAAAGGTCAGTATATATGTGTGCGTGTGTGTTTACGCGTACGTATGTGCCCACAGTTTGTGGACAACGATGTCTTGCAAACCAATCACCCGATTCGATAATTTTTTTTAAATCGATGCATCTTCACGCAACTGAGGCCTGATTAGATTTCAAAAGAAATTCTTGCACTGGTTTCCGATTTTTTTTGTAAACATGAAACATGAAAATCGCCAAAAGTTTCCATCAATCATTATTTACGAAGGAAAGTTGTGATCAAGCTAATCAATGTCGCAATTGGAGTCTCTCGGCGCACCTCAGCTTCGATCAACATTTGACTCACTTTTATGTAGTGATTTATTAGTTATTCGTTGATTTTGAGTGGCGCGAAATTTTAACGACTATTCAAACTTTTATATTCAGTCTAGATCCGAAGTTGTCCGACTACCGTCGGCGCATGCGTGTTCGCCCGCATTTGCACAGGGGAGTCTGACTGCGCGATGCGCAGTGTGATTGGTCACTGCGTCACGTGACATAGTCGCAGGTAGCGACACCTGTTGTATTCCAGTATTCCAAATTTCATGATTCCTATTTTTTTTCTCTGAAACCAGTCTTTGAACATTTAATTGACGTGTCGCAAAATCTAGAAATGGCAAACTGAAATTCCAAATCGAGAAGTTTTGTTTGTGTTCCCAATTGGGGCAGACACACTTCCATCCCACTAGTTTAGTTAGAAATGCAGAACTTTTAGAAGATTCTTGCGAAAATTATACAAGTCTCCAGTTTTCTGATATTGTTAGAACGTATGGATCACGGATCATGGAAAATCCACACACACACACGCACAATCTCACCATGCTCTCGAGCAAAATACATTTGGAATTTAATCATGTCATCTCAATGCGCTCAAAGTGATGAGACTAGTTTTTAATACATTCGAAAAGATGAATTCCAAATTTGGCTCTTTAGCACATGGTGGTATGTTGAACATATTTCTTCATGGAGTTGACTCAGCAAGTACCTTAACAGGACATTCCAGCATAAGACGTGGAGAAGTTAGTGTCCTTGTGCCCAACCATAAATCGTCATTTTCGGAGCAAGCGTTTACTCTTGTAGATGTTACTACTGTTGGCTCGGCCACCAGACAGGACAATTTGTGTTTTAAATTCACTGTTCCGAAACATTCAACTGCACATGATGGATCTAACTTTCCTCCGAATGCTACTAAATTGATTTGCCCATGGACTCTACGAGAAGATCGTAGATAAAATAAATTGAAGCAATATATCCTACCGTACAATTTCACATGTGATCCATCTCGTCTAGTATGGCTACTTCTTTTATTCAGCATCGATGAATTAACCCATTGCTTCACAAAAGTCGCAAGTCTGAAGTCCAAAGTGAAATTGAAGAGTTTTTGGTTGGCGAAATTAACTACCGAATGATCATTGATATGCCATATCAAGTAAATAGGAAACTAGTAAAAGTGGTTTGTCAATTTATAAATCACATATTTCCGAACCAAAACTTTGGTAGATTTACGAGGCATGCCAATTGCGCCATTATTGAGTTTGGTGCCTGAAAAAGTATTAGTCAAAGATTTTGATTACACTGAAGATTTCGCACACACACGGGTGCCCAGTATTCCATCCCGAAGAAATGTTCAAAAGCAGCGAATACAAACAGTATTATTGTATGCACATTACACTACTGGTAATATTAACTTATCACTCTATCGATATTGTTAAAGAAACGCTTAAAGATGTCCAACATGTATATGTAATTAAAACGTTTAAAATGAACTTTTATTTTTATTCGATCACTCAGCTACCTTAATATGTATCTTCATATTTCGCACACGGGTTTTAATGAATTAAACAGAATGTAGAACAAATATTGAGTTTCTGGTTGTATTTCGTTAATATCCTAGACCTCGGAGTGAAACACTCAAGATGTACTTGTATATCTACCAGCTCACGGGATTAGTAGATTTGATATGTGAGGGTTATGCGCGGCGATGCTTAAGGGGGGAGCCTGCTTTAGAGGCTTCAAAAAATTGATATTTTCAAGGATTTTTTTGGAAAGGACAGAAATGTCTGATTAAAATGAAACTTTTAGGATTTATTCTTATATACTTGAAGAGTCTTCTCAATTTTTTTTATTATTATACATTAGATATTCTTCATGTTTGAAGAAATTTACGGAGGCGCCTCGAGTGTGCCGGTGTGGCGGGCAAGATACACGTCGCAATTTTCATGTGAAACAAAAAAACAAAAGAACTTTTTAATTTTCAATAGTGTAATTCCTAGGTGAACCAAGAAAATTTAACAAAAAGTGAAAAATTCAAAAAAATTTCGCAGATTAAAAAACAAATGCATTAAAAAAAAAAATTATTTTAAATCGTTTAAAAACCGGATTAATGTTAACTTTCTTAAGGTATTTTAGGTTCACCTGGAAGAGAATTTAATTCCAAATACAACGCATTTTGATTCGTTTCGATAGGACGTTTACTTTTTTTCTTATCTTGCCCGCCAATTTGAAAAAATCATAAAAATGGAAATCCAAGAAATCACGTGTCAAAGTTTTCCGGCCGCTCGGATACCTGCTCGACGCTTGCTCACTATTTCGTCTGTATCTCCGGAAATAATCCCAATTTTGTTCTGAAATTTTGGAGACATATTCTTGGATAGTTTAGGAAGTGATTTACGCAAAAAAAAATCGATTTTTTGAAGCCTCTAAAGCAGGCTCCCCCCTTAAGAAGGAAATTTCAAGGCGCGCAAAGCCTCATCGCAGTGTGACTGAATACATGAAGCTAAGAGAGCCATCAAGGATTCATTCATGCGTGATTGAAGATTCCTTCCTGAACCTTTATTGAGTCTCATAACAATATTCAAACATGGCAAAAGTAACCGGGAAAAAGAAAATTTTATTTCCTCTCATTTCTAATGTGGACCTTGGATTTTCAATGATCGAACACTATATTATTGTAAATTTTTTTCGAATGTTTTTTGGCTATAAACGAGAATTTTGATATCATACTGTTTATTTTTATTTCATAGATAAACAATCATTTTCCCTGGAGGAGATTTCCGGCGTAATCGAAATTTTGGAAATGTATTGAAAAAATCTGTGAAAGAATTTTCTTTCCATTTCGATTTTTGCCAATGACTAGGTACACTATGACCAGGTTCCCCATTCCTAGATTTTCCGACACGTTAATTAAATGTTCAAAGACTGCTTTCAGAGAAAAAAATAGGGATCTTGAAATTTCGAATAGTGGAATACAACAGGTGTCGCTACCTGCGACTATGTCACGTGACGCACTGACCGATCGCACTGCGCATCGCGCATTCAGGCGCTCCTGTGCAAATGCGGGCAAACACACATGCACCGGCGGTAGCCGGACAACTTCGGATCTAGACCGAATATAAAAGTTTGAATAGTCATTAAAATTTCGCGCCACTCAAAATCAACGAATAACTAATAATTCACTACATAAAAGTGAGTCAAATTTTGATCGAAGCTAAGGTGCGCCGAGAGACTCCAATTGCGACATTGATTAGCTTGATCACAACTGTCCTACGTAAATAATGATTGATGAAAACTTTTGCTGATTTTCATGCTTCATGTTAAAAAAAAAACTTAGGAACTAGTGCATGAATTTCTTTCAAAATCTAATCAGGTCTCAGTTGCGTGAAGATGCATTGATTTTAAAAAAATGATTGAATCGGGTGATTCGTTTGCAAGAAATCGCTGTCCAAAAATTGTGGGCCCATACGTACGCGTACATACACACACACATCCATACTGACCTTTTGTTAACAATGCTCTAGAACGATTAGAGAGACTTTGAAACGTGGAGATATTAAATTTCCACTTTCGATTTTCGGGGCCATTACAATAACCTCCCTATATGGGGACGTTAAAAATTGCTCGCATCGTAGCAAAATTATGGGGTGGAGCTGAATTTTCTCGGAAGATGACATAACCATTCAGTTTCCTCCCTAATTTTTTCCGAAAATCACTCGAAAAGTACCGAACTTGTCTGGTAATTTTTATTAATTTTTTCCCTCCGTAAGATACGTCGCAAGGGACAAATTTTCCATCGTGTTGACACACCAAAAGTGCAATGTCGATGACCATAAGATGAAATGGGTCAGTTTCATAACGGGGAAACTCGATAGTATGCGAGGACACGTTTCCTAATCCAAAACCTGAGCCCCAGGTATTCGAGTGATCGAGTGTTTAGTGCTCGTAAGGGTGCAATGAGTGCATCTACCTGGAATATGCTGGAGCATCTAAAGTACCTACTGTGAAAATGGTAGCACGTCAGTATACTCATGGCATATTGAATGCCGCTAGCCAGCCCAATAGAATAGCCCCTTGAGTGCAAGAGCCAGTTCATTGCTATTGGTCTCGCCGCTTCATTATTCAGATATGCTAATCGTTTATGCGTCGGGAATTTTTTCCCGTTCAATTACGGAAATTGTTGGTGAAATAAAAATAATAGGAACGTGGTATCTTGGGCCTGTAGTAGAGCAAACTTAATACCGTGGACAAGTATTTTTTTACGGATGCGCCGAAGTATTCAATTGTTGGTCGAATTGAAGACAAGAAAATACTGAAGCTAATGGAAATGGGTATGAAAAAAAGCGCAATTTAGTAATGAGATTGAATTGATTGAATCATATGAAAATGGTGGTGGAAAAAGAAATTTTAGTATTCAGCCGGTAGTACCGCGGCTGGCAGCCGCCATGAAACCACTGCGAACGAGTGACAACACTGAGTAGCAACTTTTCAATTGACCTAAGTAGAAGACCGTGTCCCTGTTTCGCGATGGTTGCATGATGAGCAGCCGATTACGTAACCCATTATGCGAAGGCAAAATATACGGGGGAGAAATGGTCGAAAGACATATGAGCAGCGAACTCATAAAAGGACAAACATGCATTTGTACAGAAAATGGCTTGTCTCGTCTTGTCTCGGCTCTCTCGTCTCGGCTCTCTCGTCTCGTCTCCTCTCTCTCGTCTCGTCTCGTCTCCTCTCTCTCGTCTCGTCTCGTCATTCTCGGCTCTCGCGGTTCCACTACATCCAAGCTACATGGCGACCTTTTGATTCCAACCTAAATGCCATCAATCGCATTATTAGTTTCTACATAATCGGGTTCCAAAAATGAGATACATACATATACATATATGTATATATAGACATCATGTTAAAATTTCTTGGAAAATATTGTAGTACACTTCAAAGATCTGTTATGTGGCCGAAATATTATTTTCGAATTAGCGCTTATCACAACTATCGGAAATCACGGAGTTAACAATTTGCTTCCTTTCGCGGGAGTTAGGGTGGGTGAAAGGGGCTCCGTGAATCTTCAACCTTCTAGAGACAAGTAAATGTTCGTTTATGCACTGGCGACGGTAATTTTCTGAAATCCCCGATTTGATCGAACACCTTATCATCTAGTCTCAATGCTGATAAGAATCGGTCAACACCACTTACTGCAGTGAAACGCTGATGATCAGATAATATTATGAATAGCGATTGAATCAATTCGAATTAGCGCGAATAGTTGAGAGATTTTCAAGTGCGATAGTACCAGGTAGCATTCACAACATCAGTGAATGTTTGGAGGTTTTGCAATTTTTATCATTTTTATGGCACCCATGATTCTTTAGGCTGGCTTGAAATGCTTTTGCTAATGTTCCTTTGCCTTGGCTTATGCAGCGTCGTTCTTCATGTGAGAGTGTGTAGATGAACTCTTCAATATCTGTTGATTTTTGAAATTTTGAAAATTTTGAAAATTCTGAAAATTTTGTAAATTTTCTAAATTTTGTAAATTTTCTAAATTTTGTAAATTTTGTAAATGTTCTAAATTTTGTAAATTTTGTAAATTTTGTAAATTTTGTAAATTTTGTAAATTTTGTAAATTTTGTAAATTTTGTAAATTTTGTAAATTTTGTAAATTTTGTAAATTTTGTAAATTTTGTAAATTTTGTAAATTTTGTAAATTTTGTAAATTTTGTAAATTTGGTAAATTTTCTAAAGTTGGTAAATTTGGTAAATTTGGTAAATTTGGTAAATTTGGTAAATTTGGTAAATTTGGTAAATTTGGTAAATTTGGTAAATTTGGTAAATTTTGTAAATTTTGTAAATTTTGTAAATTTTGTAAATTTTGTAAATTTTGTAAATTTTGTAAATTTTGTAAATTTTGTAAATTTTGTAAATTTTGTAAATTTTGTAAATTTTGTAAATTTTGTAAATTTTGTAAATTTTGTAAATTTTGTAAATTTTGTAAATTTGGTAAATTTTCTAAAGTTGGTAAATTTTGTAAATTTTGTAAATTTTGTAAATTTTGTAAATTTTGTAAATTTTGTAAATTTTGTAAATTTTGTAAATTTTGTAAATTTTGTAAATTTTGTAAATTTTGTAAATTTTGTAAATTTTGTAAATTTTGTAAATTTTGTAAATTTTGTAAATTTTGTAAATTTTGTAAATTTTGTAAATTTTGTAAATTTTGTAAATTTTGTAAATTTTGTAAATTTTGTAAATTTTGTAAATTTTGTAAATTTCGATATCGTTGAAGTTCTCAAAATTTTTGACATCCTCATTTTTCAATGGCGCACTGATTTAACTATCGATATGACCCTAATGGCTCACACGCACTTGGCTCACTGACTTTAGTTCCAGTGAGTGTCTTTCCGTCACGTAAGCGATAGTATAGCATTAGATCATAAATTCGTTGTTATAAATGGCAGAACTTCAAGGATTGTAATGGTGTATGTTTGCCCCCTACCATATGCGATGCATTGAGAAGCCTTCCGCATTATAAATTGCTTGGCCTGTGACTTTAGGACACAATTTTCACCAACTAATTTCAACTTTTATTATCCTGTCACGTCAATGAGTATCAAGAAAGCCCATAACAATAGTGCAACTGTGGCATTTGGACGTATGCCCAGATACTAAAATCTTCCACAATTGCGCAAACTTGATATGATAATGGCTCACCCGTCCATTATCATCCCCCAAAATGTGTAACGACTGCGTTGCGAATATAGAACAGACCCTGCTCGGATTTCCAACTTCTGGGCATCCGATATAAACTACTTCCCGTCGTAGTTATCGTTTTCCCAAATTTATCACCGATATATTCACGATCTGAGGAAGTAATAATTCAAAAAACTTTTCGCACGTCCGAAGGAGTTTGAGATGTGCAAGTCGATAGAACCCTCTTTTTTTTTTATGATAAAGTGAGTCATAAATTTGCATTGGGTGCTTCAGATAATAAGTTACATAACAGATGTTACAGGCAATCTGTCATTGGGATCCATAGAACATTCAGGTGTTTGGAGAAACTTGATCGAATACTAATAGATTGTCAAGTTTCCGTGGGCGTCTGACATAAGCGCACACCACCGTAGCAGGGCGGTTCCTTGTTTAGCCGGCGTTCAGAAATACTATGCCTCAAATGGCGAAAGTCAGCCCAAGCCGCACGGATGGGTGCCCAGTGTTCCCTTCGGAAGGAATGATCAAGAGCATCTACCTTGAGAAGTACTAACAACAGCGACGGAGACAGAAAAAGAGCACATACGCACACACATAGACTGGAAATATGTCGGGAATCATTTTTTATTGTCGCCGAAAGGTTTTAGTAGTTCTCCTCTTAGCTCTATCACTGTCCTATGGTAAAAAGGAGAAGCGAAGAAAAATCTCGTAATATCTCGATATCGCGTAAGACGAAATGTCTCGAAACCCGTAAAACCGAAACTAACGCCACACCAGGCAGTGTGGCGGAAGAAGGAAATGCGCGTGCGAAGCACGCGCTACCGCTCTCGTAGTTATAAAAAGCGGATTGAGATATTTTTGGCGTAATATTTCTGTACACGCGTTCATCCTATGCTTTGAATCATGTTCGCATTTTGTTTTGTACAGAGTTGAGATCTCGTGTTCTAGTAATTAATAATCAACGTTGTTTTCTATACATTAGCTTCAATGGAGCTTTTTTGCACGTAGTACCAAACTCTGTTATCCGCACACATGGTAACCCAATTGTTTGCTAACTCAGAAAATCACGTGAGCTATCACGTACACTTGACCACTAATGCCTCGGCGAATCGTCTCCGTGTTATGCAATTATTGGTGCCTCTGAACTTCAGTGGTTAAGGGTATAGAAAACAATTTCGATTGCCAATTCCTTCACAACTAGATTTCGGAAAATTATTTGAGAAAACTAGTGGGCCTAATATGTACTTACCGCCATAACGTACACAAAAAAATGCCCCAATTCGGAATTTTCATTAGAGATAATTTTTTCAAAAATTTCTCAGAACTTCAAGAGCTATTCAAATACTCACACACATACACACTCACACATATACATTTACACACACACACACACTTAAACGCACAGCCATACGCACTCTCACACCTACTCGCACTCGAATATCTTCAGAAGTTCAAGCCTGAAGGTTCCCCGGATTGCTCAAAGTGTCAGGGAATTCAGGAAAACGCGGAACATGTTCTCTTTGCATGTCCGCGTTTCGACGTCCAACGGCCTATATGGGAAAATAGCGTAGGCAAACCCATTAATGTTGGAAATCTTGTGGAAGTTATGCTGTCATCAGAGGCAGCATGGAACGCGACAAGCGACTTCGCAATGGAGGTTCTGCAGGAGCTGCGCCGCGAGGAGCAGCTTCGGAAAAATCCAGATTAAATGGAGGATCTTCTTACCGTGAACGACCGGAAAGGATTCGCTACTGAGGAAGCCGCGGCTGTCGTCCCCTACGCAACGAAGTATTGCTCCGCAGATGTTCCGTCGTGATTTGGGGATACTGGGATATAGAAGGTTGTCCTTCTACTAGTGTAGGCCAAGGGGTATTGTCCCTTGTTTTTGTTTTTTTTCTGTATTTGTACTTTTCATTTGTAAGTTTTTTTGGTTTTTTTTCAATAAAGATTAAAAAAAAAAAGGGAGGAAAGAGAAAGAAGGAAGCGTGAGGAAGGAGGTTGGCTTCCTTCTTTCTCTTTTTTCTTTCAAAATAAAAAAAAAAACCTACTCGCACTCACACACATACACAAACACACATGCACTCACACACAAACACACAAGCATACACGGGCACACATATACACACACTCACAGCCCCTTACATATAACTTTAACAGAGTTTCTGTGAAAGCGTAAATGTAGCGAGGTAATTAAAAAAACAAATTCTGTGATATGTCCGCCAACTGTTTTCACTGTGTTGCTGAATAAAATATAATGGCTTCATTTAATTGCGAACCTTTTTTAGAATGCGCTCTAGCGCAGCAAGGGAATTTTCCTATAAATTTTCTTGTGTATGTATACCACAATGTCCCTCCATAACTAATGCATTATAGTGTTATCAAAGAAACGTTTAAAAAAAAACGCTTGTTAACCATTCAAGGCCTTAAAGCTTGCTGTGAAAGACATGGCTTTTATCAGCCTATTCTTCAGGAACTTTCAGGGCATCCTCGGAAATTTAATCTCATTGGATACGCGAAGCACCGCAGCAAGTGATGTATGGCCGAAGGAGACGTTAAGAGTGAGGAAAAACTTTTTAAATGCTTTCCATTACCTATAAATACATGTAAATAAGTGCAAGTAGCACGAGATACATGAAGACTGGTTTTGTCGTCGAATAATTTTTTTCATCATCATTATTAAGTTCCCGATAGGGGAAGCTATTGAAATGCCTCCGGTTTCCGAAAATGGATTTTTTTAACATATCTCCACGTTTCATGATATTTCTGACCATTTTAGGCCATTTTCAACAACATGTATGTATATGTATCTGTCCGTGTATATGAGGGTATGTGTATCAAGGCAAATTCTTTCTCCAGCGATGTTGCACCATCAAATTATGCGATTGAGATTATGTATGACGCAATCGAAGCGTCTTTGTGGCCTTCAAGCTGATTAGGTTTTGGTTGGAATCGGTTTTGTAGTTTCTTCATATTTCCAAAAAAACTACCGTTTTACATAAAAAAACAGGAGAAGAATCTTTCCGTTTCAAATAGTCGTTACATTTTACGAGAGTCGACACTTTAGACACGGACACGGCGAATTCTTTTTTTTTTTGTGGTACTCCTCGTCCCTCGCCATTGCCGGACCTAACCAGAATGTATTCTTGGCTGGTACGGTAGGAGGCCGTGCGGTAGGTTATGCACAAATCCTGAGGATTACACCTCTACTCATGACGGCCGCGTTGTTACACGACGATTCATCAGAATAAAACTAATACCATGATGTCTGTGTTATTAATGTGATAAAAGAAATGAATACCATGAGAGCTGTGTTCTCCAACATTTTTGCTATCTAATATCATCCTACGAATGGAGTACTTATAAGTTATACCCACGTAAGTTGTTCTATAGCATCGCTAGACTCGCGTCACACCCGTGAAAGATTTGCCGACCTTACGGATGCGGCCAATGTATTGGCCACTGTCGGCGACTCGATGCTGGGTAAAACAAACATCGGCCGGGATCGGTCTGCCAGGGGCGGGTGCTCGACCTTGGACCAATACTAGGGCTACCATTGTTTCGCCAACTTCGGAGGAACTAGCCTGGGCCAATATGTCGGCCAGCGTCGATTCGCCAAGCTTCGCTTAATCGAACTCAAACCAAATCCCAGAACAACTTGGAACAAGGCAAACGGCACTTTCGTCAAGTTGCAACGTGACTTTAATATTTAATTATTCTATTTAGTTATTCTATTCAATCTACATCTACATGTAGAAAATTTCTTTAATGAGATTTATATGAATCGCTTTATGTAGAATTATTCCAACTTCCGCGTGGTATTCTTCCTGAATCCATGTTAACCTTAAAAATTTGATAAAATACCACTCATTTCAGTAATTTAAGCTAGCAGGATGGGAGTGTGTGCCCCCGTTGCGAGCACAAACAAAACTTCGCGATTTGTAATTTCTATTTGCCATTCCTAGATTTTCCGACACGTCAATTAAATGTTCAAAGACTGGTTCCAGAGAAAAAATTGGGAATCATGGAATTTGGAATACTGGAATACAACAGGTGTCGCTACATGCGAATATGTCACGTGACGCACTGACCAATCACACTGCGCAGCACGCAATTTAAAAGTATTGTGTTGACAACTTGTTTGCCAATATTTCCGGCAAACTTGACAAAATTGGCATAAAAACGTCTTTAAAATCGAACAATACGTTGTCATAATCATTCCAAATAGAAACTATTTGATGTGGGAAGATGCTTCTTCTTTTTTTATGTAAAACGATAGTTTTTTCGAAATATGAAAAAATACAAAACCCATTCCCAACAAACCCTAATCAGCTTTGGAAGTCATAAAGACGCTACGATTGCACCATACAGCATGTCAATCGCATAATTTGATGGCGCGAAATTGTTGGAGAAAGAATTTGTCTTCACCGTGACATACACACACACACATACATACATCTTATTAAAAATGTTCAGAAATGTCATGAAACGTGGAGATATAGTGAAAAATATTTTTTTCTTATCAGGGACATTTCAATAACTTTTCCTACCGGGAAGTTAAAGATCTAAAAAACAGCAAACTTCATTTCATCTACATTTCATCACAAATATGCGTAGAGGTATATCTACGCGCACACTTCTGTTATTGCGACTAAAAATTTTAGTTCCACCCTGCAGATAAAAATTCCACCTTTCCCGTATAACGCTGATATTTCAAGGGCTTATAATCCCCAAAATTACAGTAACTCCTGTGGACACCCAATAAAATTTCCGCTGGCTTCACGGCAAATTCAATTAATACCGTCCGCTCACTAATTACATTGCCGTCGCATTAACCACCGCTCGTCCCGTATTGAATTATTATGTCATAAAGTTCATTATTACCATAAATGTTAGCGAGAAAACACGATTTTTTCATTTTTCATTCGTTGCTATTGGTGAGTCCAGTCGAATTTATCTCGTTAAATCCATAAATATTCACCCAGGAGCTTCAATAAACTCGGATGGGAGTTAAAGTCAATTTGGTTTCGGCTCACTAGTAAATTCTGGGGGATTTGATGAGACCGAGATTCCCCCCAATTCTATTTGTTTTTAGTCATTTTTTCGCCGGGTGAGATGGTAGGGGGGGGGGGTACATTTTTACCAACGCGAACCATTTGTGGGATCATATCTATTTATTCATTTCAATTATTTCATTCCGTTTCTGCAGTAAATGTGGTGGAGATTGAAATCTTAAGAGTGTAATTGCAGCACTATTTCTCGTTTGACTTTAAAAAAAAAATTTGAAAGTTCTAAACATTTTCAATTTTGGAAACATCAAATTTTTCGAAAAATCTTGGTTTTTATGATTATACAAATCTGGTGGTTAACCAGTCGGATGATGAAGTTGAAAACAAAAATTATTCTAGTAAGATTATATAATTTGCTAAAATCACCAGCGCTTAGCCAATCCCTAAAACTCACTCTGTACAAAAGGTTAATCAGACCTATTAACACTTATGGGTGTCCTGCGTGGCACAATGCAGCGAAAATCCACTTGAATCATCTGCAAGTTATCCAAAATAAATTTTTGCGAATACTAGGCAACTTTAGAAGAAGAACCACGATTTTGGAAATGCACGATACGTTGGGCATGGCAACCATAGGCGAATTTATTGATAAAATCATCGAGACATTTAAACCCAAGCTACAATCCCATCCTAATTCTCACCTCCAAAACATCAATATTGACAAGAAATCAAATTGGTCTCGCTGACCAACCTATTATCCCACCTCTCCGCACATCCCGCTCTCCCCCTCCCCACATGCACCCATTAATTATAAGGTTTTTTAGAAGTCATCTTTCCTTATATCGAGTCATCCTGTAAATAATCACGAATATTTGTAATAATGAAAAATTAGGTTAAACTTTGATTAAACGAGATATAAAGCCAATGGCGGGTGATCTAGAGCGTAGCTGTTAAGATATTAATACTGTTTATTATTATTATTATTAATATTTTTATTAATATATTAATATTAATAAAAGTTCCAAAAACGAGTACCAAAAATAGTTTACAACTGAATGATCCTACCCTCACTGTGAACGAATAACATCCGTAACTGTGTGTTACAGAGGAAAAGTGGTGAGCGTCTAACGACCATCATAAGTCCAGAGCCGGGGCAAAGAACCGTCGTAGTTGATACGTCGATAACAACAAACAAAAAAAAAATCTAGTGGTTATAAATTTTTCGGAAGTTTTAATATTGGCGTGAAAAACAATTTCCAATAATTTTTTCACCTTCATACATTCTAGGATGTTCAGAAAGTTATTGATTCCACTTGTAAAGGCCACAGTATAATTGTTTTCCATCACAATTCGTCCATCTGGAATAAGAAAAAATGTTGCTATTTCTACGAAATACCCATTACATCCTTAGGGAGTTGAAGAGGTCTCCACAGCCCACTAAAATCGCCTACGTTTCATATGGCCTACGTCACATTCTCGGTAATTGTTCACAGACTACCTGACGGAGGTGTGTGACGACAGTAAGGGCGCTCAGCTGGCAATTGCCATAATAATCTCTGGGTCCAATTGGTGAAAACTCCAATGGGTCATTAAGACACACCTCCAGTATTACTGAGGACCTTGAGGGCCGATTAACGGTACTTGAGACATCCTGGAATTTTTCTTGAACTAATTTTGGACTCGCCGTCTTATTGCGCCATTATTGAGGCTCAAGTTATATAATGAAAATAGGTGAATCAATTTTTTTATTGTGAATAGTGTTCTTTTTAAGTATACCAAAATGACCGCCAACAAATTTTTGAGTTGATGTATCTATGTATGTATGTATGTATGTATGTATGTATGTATGTATGTATGTATGTATGTATGTATGTATGTATGTATGTATGTATGTATGTATGTATGTATGTATGTATGCATGTATGAATGTATGTATGCATGTATGTGTGTATGTATGTATGCATCCATGTAGGTATGTATATATGTATATACATGGTTATATTTTTCGCCTGGGTTTCCCCTGAACCGACGACACCCTTGACGTCATAAGGGCGTACGGTGGGTTCAACTCGCGAGCTGCCTGACCGGTGTTGGCATCTCGCTCCCACTCACATAACGCGCATGGGTCTCTCACCGTACGGTCGACTGTGTGCGCGCCAAATGCAAACTATTTAGCGTCACATTATATGACGCACATTACGTGAAGTCTCGAGAAATGTTTCCTATATAGACATATAGATAGTATATTATCGTGGTAACTTTCGGGCCGCTGCGGTAAACGAAGTTACCACTTTCCGGTTTCGTGGATCAGAAACATAGTATACACACCTCGGCCAGCAAGCAAGAAAGCCTCAGATCACATTATTGTCGACCTCGGCTTCGCCTCGGCCAACAACTAAATGTGATCTGAGACATTTCTTACTTTGCTGGCCTAGGTATGTAATGCACTATTAAAATAATAGAAGTACTGCAGCGATGTTATCCAAAATTGAATCAACTTGAAGCTACGGAAAGACTTTTCGAATGACGTCAACTGCATTATTAATGCGCTCATCATCATATGCTGAATGCATACATACACACACACACACACACACACGCACCGGCACAGTGTCGGTGCTTTGATGTCGCAGACCGTTTTGCATGGATTATTTTCTCACGTGTGCCGACCAATAGCGCTAACATTCCGTGTGTGCTATCGGTGGAGCCCATCCACTGACACCGCTAGGCCGGGCGGAAATCCAACCCGACGCGGAGAAGGAGTGGGGAGTGGCTACTATCAGAGGCTGCCGCCATGGGTTTCGGGGGGTTTACCCTGTGTTCAGACATGCGATGGCCACCTGGCGAAAGTCGGCTCTAGCCACCTGGATGGGTGTCCAGTACTGCCTCTCGAAGAAATGCTGAAGAGTAGCCAAAAGTTAATTGTTTAATTACGATTGCACCCTCAAGACTACTCAGGTCTGAACAGTTAAATTAAATTATTAGGTACTTGGAGAGTTTCACATGTTGGTCTAGAGCAATTCTTGCTCCTCTGTTATTATCCGTGATAAGGCGAGCTATATGTCACTGTTTGCCACCTGTATTTTTTCTCCCATTTGAAGTACTTCAGATGGTGATTCTACGGCTGATCTAACGCTTTCGATATCACCCTGACCGCCAGACGAGCGATTAGATTAATCGGAATCAATATCTGAAATTTTATCGATGGAAGGAATTCAACCTCTTGACAGATTCGATTCCAGCAGTGGTAAAGTGTGCTAGATTATGAATTTTAGTAATTTGCAAGCTCGCCAATGTTTGTAATTGAATTCCAGTTGGGTTAATCAAGGCTTGAATTACGCGATGGAAATACCGCACGAATTCCTGACATTGATGGGAGATTGGTTCCTCTGATGAGTTAGGTAGAAATCAGACGGAAAATTGATAATCAGAACCAAAAGGTTGATAACCACTGGACTGAATCCGCTTCCAATTTTTATCCCGTATCGGTTCCTCTAAGAGATTTTCACGAGCCGCTGAACAGCTCATTTACAAATTATGAACCAAACATTTTATGATCGTCTCTGAGGAACCGGCTGATTCTTGGGATGAATCTGAAATTTTGGTTTTTGAGCGGTTTTCAAAAGAGAAGCAATTTAAGACAAAACTATCACGTCGATTTTAAGCAAAATCTGATAAGATCTAAGTTACGTGAAGACACACACACGCACACACGTACATACCCGTTGACGCACTCAATGTTGTAGGTATAGTTACATACATTATTCCATCTATACCATCATACCTACATTCACTTCTAATTTCATTATGCCGGTATTGTAGATCTCCTCGCCAATGAAAAATGTGAAAAATTTGAAAAATTTAAAAAAATTAAAAAATTTCAAAAATTTCAAAAATTTCCAAAATTTCCAAAATTTCAAAAATTTCGAAAATTTCAAAAATTTCAAAAATTTCAAAAATTTCAAAAATTTCAAAAATTTCAAAAATTTCAAAAATTTCAAAAATTTCAAAAATTTCAAAAATTTCAAAAATTTCAAAAATTCCAAAAATTTGAAACATTTCAAAAATTCCAAAAATTAAAAAAAAAACAATTTTTTTTTTAAATTCCAATAATTCTCAAAATTACAAGAGATTTGAATCTCGCAGTATTACAAAAAAAATTCAAATTTTTTTCCTAAAATACATAATCGCAAAAACTTTTTCAATCCGACAAAGTGAGCAGCCTAGCGCTCGCAAGCCCTTACCTTACCTAACAAAAAAATTTCGAATCACCGACATGTCAATGGCCACGTACACCCGTACTCATCCCCATGCAAGTGTACCTATACCCAGGTATATAAAGATGAGTGCCGACGTACGTCATACCTCCCCTCCTCGTCGCCCTTAAATTACCTTTAATTCAAGGTCACTGGTAATTGTCCGACAGTGCCAAAGTGGCAACGGACCCGAAACAACGAGTGCTACAACCGCCCAATTTCCTTTCGCGCCGGCAAAAATTTTCTTTAACCTGCGCCCATGGAAGTCCCATGAAAAAACGCGAACACATGTAGAATCAGTGAATGCATAATTAAAAAAATCACCCCGTGCAAGAGACCATAAATTACGATTACTTGCATTAGCATGAGACAAGTGCTGGTCGGTGCTCTAATCATCAGCCAATAGTATGATCGGTGTGACCATCCACTCTTGATACTAAGAGTTTATCAGCACGAGTATGCTATATAACTAACCGCGACAGTGAAATTCACGCGCCACTCCACTTGTGCAGTTGAATCACATAAAATTCCGCGAACGTTCCGTTCCCCAGCTTGTCGTATTTCAATTAGTTATTTTATAGTCTATCGTAAAACAATTTTGCCAAGTTAATCATCGGAAATTGGGATCCCCCCCCCCCCCCAATAAAGACGTCATCGTCAGTATAAAAAAAAAGAAAAATCCATAAACTCAACCCTTCTTGACGTTTCAAGTTGCGTCGAAGGAGTGAAAATAAATCAAGAAAATGTCACTCTATGTGTGTTTTTTCATCTCGCTGGTCGGATGGACTGGTGTTTACGGTGCTAGCTTAATTACACGCTACAGTGAAAATAGCAGAATTGGAAAGGACCTCTGTGACAGGTAAATATTTGATGTATACGAATTTGTGTTATCGTCATGAAGGTAACTCAATAAGCACGTAGGATTCTGAATTTCGGGTAATTTTAGGTATTTTCCATGAATTGTCAAACGATATTGGAAGAGAAAAATTTGAAAAAAATTGGAGCCTCAAGAAACTTTTCAATTGGTTATTCTCACCGAATATTCAAAAAAAAAATGAATATCTCGTCATCAATGGATTTTCAAAAAAAATGTAATCGCCTTTTTTTTTGTAGAAAATTTGTCTATAGATAGTAAATTAAGAAATTTTAGATTTTTCTCTGAGTGGACTCCTTTTCCGGATAAACCCACATTTTACATTATTTTGGAGATTTAAAAAAAAAAATAAGGAACCAGTTTGATTTAGTTTGTTTCTGATTGAACGCTTCTGACGATTGATTACATTTTTCACTTGCCATTTTTTGAAAAATTGTGGTAATGACCTTGAATTTGCGCATCGTATTTTAGCTTAGTGACCTTGAATTCGCTCCTACGCAACCAGTCTTTTAAGGGGGTAAAAAAACGCGCGCGTGTGCACAGACTCAATATTTCTATAGTGAATAAAGATTTTTCAATTTTTGAAACTCCGTATCTGGAGAACGATCATAGATAGAAAAAATTGTATTAAACGAAAAACGTTCCTCGTGTAACAATACACCTTTTATATTTTATGACTTTCTTTCCTAACTTGTGAAATTAAGGCGTAATCGCGTGCGCGCAGGTAGAATCCCCGGATCGTACTTGAGTTTGAATCGAGCGCATGCGCAGTCCTGCGGATTACCCGCCGGCACTCGAGGTCTTGAAAAATTGTCGTTTTTATTTCATTGCAAAGTTCGGAAACTTTTGAGACCAGCCTCGGAGTGAATGTCGATCTTGACCATGAAATTAATTCAATTGATCATGAAATCGAACGGTAGAATTGAATTGACGAAAGAGAGAAATTAATCAGAGGAAAGGGAGGGAAGGAGCGATCAGGGTCCAAGAATAAATTGGAAGTTGGCCAGAGAGACATAGCGGAGGCAATTGAATACTGAAAATCTCCAATGATAGCATGATGAGTTGAGATATTGACGAATAAAAATCAGAAAATTGATTACGTCAAAAGATGCAATTTTGAAAAAGTATGCAAAAAAATTTAGATAATTTTGAAATTTCATAGAACGAAAATCGCAAAAATTGCGGATCATGGAACATCATCTACAAACCAAAAATTGATTACTAACCCAGTTGGGCACATTTGTAATACTGAAGTATATTTGAGACATATGTGGTACATTATACCTTACATTAATCCGACATTACAAAGACTTTTAATATACGTCACTCTTCGTCAATTTAAATTCCGTATTGACAATATTTTCATTGAATTACATCGTTAATAAATCACGAGATTTCCGGCAACTGCACGAGGCAAGATAATTTCACCAGACAATCCCCCAACATTACCATAATCAGCGTATGCTACGAACGCGGTTCCGGTTTCAGGTTTCGCGATAAGATATTCGACACAGTGCATGGAACTCTAGATAACGCAATTATAATTATTTGTTCAGCATTTTTGATGTGAGATTATTGAGGGGAAAATTGCATTTGTCAAAGTTGGTGATAGGAGACATTTCCCAGATGTTTACGATGCAAAATTGTGACATTTTTTCAATGTAAATCATGTACAAAAATGTTCCATAATTCCTGAGAGATTTTCAGTGGTTACTTGTGTATGTGCGTGTAAGGGAGAGAGAGAGAGGGCGGGGGAGTGTGATAAGACGGAAAATATAACGTTTTATCAATTATCAATGTTTCAAAATGTTTTATCAAATTGTTTATCAAAATTTTCTGAAATTTAATTGGTTAGAAAAAAATTAATGTCCACTGTAGTTTTTCAAAATTGTTTGTTATTTCACTCTCCTCGGAAAATCCAGTTTTTTACTTGATAAGAATGCAGGCCTACACCGTTTAAATAAACAACACATGAAATAGGGAATAAAGTGCGAAAAATTGATAATTTTTCTGGTGCATGTTCTTACACATTTAAAATACGTATTTATACATATCGGCCTGAAGCTAGTTCTTATCATCTCTTCAGTGGAGCAAGGTAACCTCAACAAAATTCAAAAGAAGTTGCTTTAAAATTTGGGATATATCTGGAACAACAATTTATTTATGACTAAATTACATTTTACAATTGTCAACATTTGATAATCGGGAAATTATTATTACAAATAGTAGATCAACGTAAATCGAAAATTGTTTACGTCAAAAATGATTCTACTTTAAAGGAAAAATCGACTGAAGCTTTCGAAATGTTTCGATATTTTCAAAACATATGGGCCATAGGGCGAAATCATGAATCCATTTTGAACATACACCCACTCACCTCCCCCCACCCACTCACCCCCCACCCCCCCCCCCCCACTCACCCCCCACCCACTCACCCCCTACCCACCCACTCACCCCCCACCCACCCACTCACCCCCCACCCACCCACTCCCCACCCCCCACCAACCCACTCCCCCACCCGCCTACCGACACACATACACACCAAGGCTTGCATATTCACACCCACGCATATACACGACCACAGAAACACATAGGGGTTTCTGGAGGTTTACCCCGTATTCCAAACAGGATGGCATAAATGGCGAACGTGGGCCCCGGTTGCATTTATGGGTGTCCTCTCGAAGAAAACGCTGGCGAGCGACTAACGGGTACAAGAGAGAGGACCAGACGAAAAAAAGACAGATACACACACATATGTGGAATGTACTGTTTCGACCCATCGACCGTCGTGCTCGCATACTATCTATTAAATATCCAATTACTGTTCTCAGAGTTGCAAGATAAGAATTGATCAACCCACAGAAATTCCCTTCTGATTTATAAAGTTCTTCGTATCTCCAGATCACGTTGCGTATATCTCAATATGACCATAAACTTCCTAAATCTCCTAATAATAGAGTCAATAAAAATATCGAGCCAGTCATCATGCCGAAACTTTGCACCCTTATCTCACCCACGATTTTGTTAATGATTATTTTATTCACAAGTTTAATTAGCAATGTCATCCTAAACTCTGGAAATTTCCAACTTTCTTTTATCTCGTGCAGCGAATGGTCTTATTCAAATGAACTTTAGCCTCTTGTTTTAAACTCCGGTGAATTAATTTTTTTTTGTTTGTTAATATGAATTAATTGAGGTAGTTGGTTTTTAAGATAAGCTTCGAGCTTGATAACGATAATTTAAGTTGAATTATTTTTATCAAGCCTTGTCACGCAATATTTACAGTGAACCTCTCTGGTAGAACTATGTCGCTTTATTGATTTAATCAAGAGCTCACAGTTTCGTGGGTGTTATTAAATTATCGGGGAATTACACGAGTAGAATTGGAGTGATAACAGCTAATTTTCCTCAATATCTTCTCAATCAATTCTCCGTCAATATTCCCTAAAAATTGCAAATCGCGAATTCCGCGTTCGTGACGTCACAGGAGTCGGGTGGGCGTGACTATACCTCCTGTTGGACGCTGTCGCTTGAGTGGTGGGGAAGACGGCCTGTGATTGGCTGTCGCGGGGAGAGACGCCTGTGACGTCACAGTTATTCTCAGATGGGGGGGGGGGGGGGGGGCGGGGGGGGGGGGGTTGAAGAACCGGTCTTTGTAACTCGATTTAAGTTTCTTTTTAAATATGGAATTTTCACTATTATAGCGAACATTGGTTTGATTAATTTGAAATGGAACTATCGATGGAATCCATATATATTTGGGAAATCCGCGGAAAGTGTCGAAAGTGCAGAATGTGTGGAAGTTGGGTGAAATTAAAAATTTCTTTACAGCATCTCTCATCTTTCAGGGTTCGCTGATTCCACTTCATGTGGTTATTGTCATTCATAAATTTGGTGAAAAATTCTCCTCGCGTTTATTCAGGTGTAGCAAGTATTTGTGCAGTGCCTCTGGTATGGGCGAACAGAAAACAGAAGTGCGGTTGAAAAATATTTATGTCTGATGTCAATCCTTGAACATTATTATTAAAATTTCGGAGACAACAATTGTAAAAAATTCGAAAAACAGGTTTTTGTGAATGTTTTCAGGATTCTGAACTTTTGAAAATTTTGAAAAAGATTCAGAATTTGGAGCACTCCAGAAAATAACATAATGTAAAAAATGATAAATACTGTGAAATAACCAACATGTATAAGATAATATTTTGGAGATTTTGAAATATCTAAACAGATTTTTCAAAAATTTTTAATTTTCAGAAAATTCAAATCTTCCGAGGAGAACTTCAAAATTCTGTGAAAAATGTTAAAAACGGTTGAAAAAATTATATCGAGGAATTCCTAAACATTTACGAGCGTTATTAATTGCAACAATAATTCAAGTAACAAAATAAAATAAAACAACTATACGGAATTCTAATCATGTAAAAAAATTTAAAAATGATTTACGAGAGTTTGAAGTTTAGAAAGAATTACGAATTTCATGGTTTGACAAATTCCAAATTTTAACACTTCCAAACGTCCGTTAAACTAATTCCTTTTTAATTAATTGTTTTTCAAAATAAAATTTTAAATTGAAAAAAAAATCAAATGAGAAAATAGGAAAGTTTGAAAATTAGAAAAATTTTCAGCGTTTTGAAAATTTTACATATTTGAACGATTTTAAAAATTTTAAAAAGCTTGACATTTTTTAAACATTTAGAAAAATGTAGATGGAAATAAAAAATGATGACGCCTCAGTAGTTGAATATTGAAAAAAAAAAATTGGAAATAGGCGAAACTACCATTGGAAAAAAAACCGTTGATTCGCACTCAAAGTAGCATAAATATAGCGTCGTTAAATAATCCTAAAAAAACATTGAAAAATATTCATCGGTTATGTGAGCCACTGAGCAGATGCCAATAGTTTTTGGGCAAAAGATGAGAAAAGTCTGGAAACATATGTCAACCTCAGGGACTGACCCCTGCGGGTCCTCCAGGGATTGATTCGATAAATATTCCGACCCTCAATCTGTTTATTCAACCTCCTTTTGTGGCGGGAAAGTTCTGAACCCTCTTTAATATCCTATCAGTTTAATTTGGCTCAAAACCGATGCAGGAACATTCAGTTGCGATGAATCCTATTTATTCATTCATTGAACCACACCTCGGGCAAATACCCATAGGGTTCCATAAGCATATATATATATATATGTATATATATATTTGATTGTTATTATTATTATTTTTTATTATGACCAGTATTATTATTTGTGCGTTGTGGAACAAAATTATGAACGGAAAACGGCCAATAAGGAAACTGATAGGCCCCAATGAAAAACTTGAATAAAATTTCGAATCTCTTACTCCGAATGCGTCCTTAATTTAGCAGAATAGAAAATTAAATTCTAAAATTAAAAAAAAATCTGAAAGTTTCTTAACGACCCTCGAAATGACGAAATTTTCAACAATCAAACAAAACATGCATATAACTCTCAAAATTTTCAATATATCACAAAAAATCCTTTTAAAAATCCGAAAATCATCAAAGATATACAAACTGTAGAAAAAATGAATTTCAAATTTTACTCATCTGAAAATTATCATAATTTCAAATTTCCAAAAAAAATAATATTTAAAAAAAATTGAAACGGTTGACTTTGTCAAAGACTTCAATCAACTCAAATGAACTTAAATCTTCCAAAAACGTAAAATTTTTCACAAACCAGCTGAAAACATGTGATTCAGGGAAAATTCAAAGACAAAAAATGTCCAAAATGACGAACATAAAACTCAGTAAATCGAAAAATTTTAAAAATTGACAAATCCAGAATGTTTGAAAATTAAAAAAATTTCAAAAATGCAGAATGTCGGAATTTTTAAGTATGAAATGTTCAATAAAGCAAGATTATAAATCTTTCAAAAACAAACCAAAATTCAGCGAAGTCCCTTGTGAAATCTTATCTACCTTCAATTTTCAATGAGTTAGAATTTCTGCAGCGAAATGACTGAGTGAATGATCCTATGTAGAGTTACGCAACACAGTGGGAGTAATTCCGTGTGCCGCAGATGTTGATCCCCATGAGCTGTCTCATTGATCCGTTGAATCTGGACCCTCATGTGCAGTAGCCCGATACGATTGTCACTGTGCATTGATGTTCGACACTATCACAGATAGACTCGTTGCGAAAGCAGTTTTCAGGTTCATCTGTGTTTGAGCCTTCGATGAGGGCAATTGCTTATCAATAACTGTCATTGTCATGGCGGATCGTGTTCATTCATCATTAACAATTAAGTGTACCAATAACTCTCGCAATTACATTGATGACCATTATTGTCTGAATTAATCCAATCGTGTCCTAAATCCCTTCACCTTTTATGCGGCAATTTTACAAAATTTTTGGTTATCATTAACTGGACATTCCACAATAAATTTTCCCACAATATTTTTCTTACTTATGCAACTAATTTTCCTAATTTTTTATTTACCCCAATATCTCGGAATGTGCAGCCATTCATCGATTGGATGCCCATTATCAATGGATCAGTTCCAAGGTTGCCCAATAGATATCAATTGAGCAATTAAACATCTCATTGATTAACGATAATTAACATTTACCGAGTCCCATAGAGCTCATTAATTCGCCTGACATTTTTCGCTCAAATAAATTTGAATTATCTCAACGACAGGATAAAATACCAATCCACTGATTTGTGGCCCCGATTGTTTGCGGGTGATGTTACCAAACTGCGCGATAAACATCAAATCCCCTTTACGGGGATTCCCCACTGGTTTGGCGAAACTAGAAACTTTTTGTTGATAAGTTTCACCGTTGACAAATTGAGTGTTTATTGCGGGTTATCTACAGTATGATACAATGATATGATATCACTATCTCTAACGACGAAAAATGATTAATAAGTTGCTACTAATAACATCGGTATTATCAATGAAATTGTTCTGAGAATTTGAAGGATTTAGTAAATTCAGTTTAGTAAACTTTTTATCATCTTTCGGTTGAATTGATATTTTCCAGGTAACTGAACGATGTTTGTTTCTAATATTTTATTTTAACGCAAATTTAAAATGCATTTGTTTTCAACAAAATGTCTGGTTGTGTGTGTGTGGGTGTAAGATTGTTGACAAGTTCTGCGTTTATTGCAGTTTATCTTTAGCATGATACCATGATATAATGTCGTTGTTTCTAATGGAGAATTATTCATTGTTATTGAAGAATTGTTCTCGGGATTTAGAGATGTTATTAAATTTTATTTCGTGTTTCGGTCAACCGGACAATTTTCAACTTGCTACATAATATTTATTTGAAATATTTTAGTTTTTTCTTTTGCTGATTTAAATAGACAAACATCACCAATTTCTTCAGATGTTATTAAAAATTTTGACAATTAATTAATCAATTTTCAATTAGCTTCATTAAGCGCAGATGGCATTTAATTCATTATTTAAGATTATATTATTATTGCTGAAATTATATAAAATTTTCTTGGGGATAATAATTGATTGTTATAGAATTATCTACACGAGGTCCACGGATCGAGTCCCCGCTTGGGGACTCTCCGATTGGTATAGTAGAGTGGAATTGTCCAGCTCTCGAATTCATAGGGATTCATAGTCGAACGGGAGTTTCGTCAAAGAAACGGCTGTACAAATTGAGGTTTTCCGTGGTTTTCCTTCAATTGTAGATTGGCCCAAGCAATGTAAAGTCTGGTAGGCATTGCATTGATTGGGTCAAACTAAGTGAATGCTGTACAGTTTGGGAAGAATTCGGTTTCCATCGGCACCGTGGGAGGGTCGCCACATATGCGTGTAATCGCATCGAAGCGTAAAATAAAAAAAATAAAAAAATCAGCTACTATCATAAATAGTAATATTCATGAGAATTTTCCCGAACTTGTTCGCTTATGTTTTAGTTCGATACATATTTCTCCTAATTTTTTGAAATGGGAAGATTTATTCATTAGACATAGGCAGAAACTCCTAATTTAAAAATGAAATTTCTAAATTCAAATGTTACAATATTAACATCAAATATATCTCATAAAAAAAATGTGATACGGAAAGTGACATACTTAGAAAGAATTTAATTAAAAGCAAATTTCAAAAATTTGTGTGCTAATTACGAAGGTATAGACACGGTTCGTTGATAAGTGACGTTGTTGACTAATCGAGTGATTATCGCGGTTTATCTCTAGTCCGATGTATCAATATGATAGTACTTGTCTAGTGGGAAAAGCATGATTGACAAATCATTACTAACATCGATGTTATTGATAAAATCGGTCGGCGGATCTCGATATATTATAAAGAAAACAATAATCGTTGATTATCGCTTCGCAATCATTTTTAGGTCACGAAATTAACAGATCTGAATGGGTGAATTTATCGCTACATCAATTTAAGATTCACTGGTCTTTGGGGTCAATACGCAGACTCGAAGTGTCGAAGACAGATTACAATTTTCTTCTAAACTGCAATTATATTTCTAAATGTCCAACATATTTCCCTTCCCGATTTCGGAAGCGAAATTGTCATATATCTGTGCGTGTCTGTGGGGTGGTCGGGTGGCTGGACGGATGGATGGGTCGGTGGGTATCCGGATAGATAGGTAGGTGGGTGGTTGGGTGGGCGGTTGACTGAGTGGGTGGTTGGGTGGGTGGGTGGTTAGTGGGATGTGTGGGTGGTTGGATGGATGGGTCGTTGGATGGGTGGGTGGGTGGCTGGTTGGATGTGTGGGTGAGTGGTTGCATGGGTGGATGAGTGGTTGGATGGGTGGGTGGTTGGGTGGACGGCGGGTGGGTGGTTGGATGGGTGGTTGGATGGGTGGGTGGTCAGATGGATGGGTGGGTGTATGTATTCAAAGTTCCGTGTACGTTCTCATACCCATGTTCCTATTAAAAGCTACTATATTCAATCATTTCCTGTGAAAAATGAAGACGCATACTTTTTGTAAAAATTTGAAAGTATCCAAAATAATGTTAGATTTTTTCAAATTTTGTGAACCTTCTTGATTCATCGGATTTTATTTCCCAATTCATAAATTCGATTCTGTTTAAATAGTGACGATTTTCGACTGTTTATAAATTTTTATTTTATATTTTTGTGTTTACAGTGAAGTCTACTGTCAGGGAGAATTACTTAAGACAGTGCAATTAGCCCGGATATTTAATGACAGCAAAAGCTTTGTGGACTTATATCAAATTAATGACCCCTCAGTGACACTGGCAAAGTAAGTAGCAAACCACAACAAATCGATATTCTTTCGCTTAATTTTATGAGTATCAGATGTGATTTTCATGTTCAAGACGGATACGTTTAACGGAGTCTATATCACAATGCCTACATTTGTATGTAATAAACAATATTATAAGTACATACAGAGCAATTGGGGAACAAAGTTCTATCAACACATACACACACACACACACACACACACACACACACACACACACACACACACACACACACACACACACACATACACAGAGAGTAGTCGGGGCTTTGGTGTCATAGGTCATCAATGGTCTCCGGTTCTCGCCCGGCTTCCGGAGAATGTCGCACATAATGATCCGTGTGTGTTATCACCGGTACCAATAAAATGAGCCCGCCTGAAAATTATCATGGGAAACCACATTGATTAATTCAACATCGTTGAGAAACAATTTTCCGAGGAGTCACGGCTACCAGGTTCCCATCCGGTGTTAGCCGTGTTGTGACACAACAGTCCAATCGCGGACTTTCAATAAATTTCATAAAATTGGTGTATTAATAGATATTCAACGAATACATCTGACGAAGTCAGATCCCTCATGTATCTTGTCAGTTGAAAAATACAATCATTTTCCCTAGTTGGGCGGTCCCTCCCCGACTTTCCCTAAGCGTAGATAATATTGTTCGGTAATAATATTTTCTGGCATAATTCCACATGTCTTCGCAAACTTTTTCCATCAGTTACGCTCGTGGATGCCCTCTACGGGGATGGAGCTCATTCCTAACTCATCCACAGGACTTTCCATTTTCCCCGAGAGAATTTGAAATGAAAATATCTAGAAATAGCATTTTCGCCTGGGCCGTCCTTGTCGATGTTAAAATCCCCGAGAGTCTACCAGCTGTGAACATCGTGTTATTAAAAATGTCGTTTCACTCATGAGGTTTTGCTCTGTATTTTGTGCTGAACGTTCCATGCTGAAAAAATGGAGAGAAAAAAAAATAAATGAAAGTACAATAAGTAGATTATTTCTATAAAATACTTAGTACTATTTGCATTTTTTTCAAAACATTCCCTGTCTTTAATGATTCCAAGTTCTCAAAATCTTTTTTAACATCTTCGACCATGAGACTTCCGCCATTTTTAGCCATCGTGTTTCTAAACAGGGTAAAATTCCAGAACCCCCTCCTCCCGCCCCCCCCCCCCCCCCCCCCCCCCCCACTCTCCGACGGGTTCTCGTCCCGTCCAGCGTTCTCATTTTATGGGTACCGCGGTTAACACACGCAATGCTTTTGCCATGGATCGGAATCCATGAGGCCATATGTAATTACGGAACTATGTGATAAAATCCCGCGAACCTTTTCCTACGATCGGGAAGTCATTGATTTGATCTGTTCGTGGCCACACACACTTATGCGTCATTAATAACTTCCCGATCCTAGAGGGAAGTTATTGTAATCATCTCACAAATGAAAAGTCAATTTTCCAAGAAATTTCCACTTTTCTTGATGCTTCACATCTTCCAGACACGACCTTAGAGAAGTGTGTGTGTGTGTGTGTGTGGTCAAAGCTTAGTTTAACGTTTCACGCAGGACCACTGGACCCACTTATCTTTTTTTTTCTGATCGACGCGGCTTGCTGGTCTCCAGGTCCGAAACGAGTGATTTGTCGAAAAACTGATTCTTCCAATTGTTATTAACAAATTGAATTGTTTATATCGCTCTATCGCAAGAACGGTTCGAGATATGAAAAAAAGTGTTTAATGAAAATTGTTCCCGGTGAAGAAACACACATTTAATATTTTATGCCTTTTTTTCTTAGCACGCATAATTAATTAATTAACTAATTATCTTACACGGAAATCAAACATGAACTCATTTTTTTTTGTAATCGACACATCTCACTCGTGTTCAAGTTCGAAAGGAACGCTTTTCCCAAAAACTGATGCGGTCAATTGTTATTAACAAATTGAATTATTTATATGGCTTCATCGTAAGAACGAAGAGATACGACAGAAAGTGTCAAAGAAAGTTGTTCCCCACATTATAATATACATTCAAATCGGAAAGTCATTGGTTCGATCCCTAGAGGGTCACACTCTCATCCTGTTTATTAATTATAATTTTCCCGCAGTTTTGAAAAAATGATGGAAGCGACCAAAAGACAACCGACCCGAGATCAAGTGAACCAATTTGTACAAGCAAACTTTGATAACGTCAATGAGGCATTACCGTGGACTCCACCGGATTGGCATGAAAATCCATCCATACTCGAGCGAATCGAGGATTCGCGTTACCGCGAGTGGGCGTATCAGTTGAATGGCATTTGGAAGACTTTATCGCGACAAATATCACCGAGGGTCCTCGAATATCCTGAGCGGCACAGCATCATTCCCGTGGAGCATGGATATGTCGTTCCGGGTGGCCGGTTCCAAGGTAATCTTTTTTTCTCACACAAATTTTACATCCAGACGATTATTAGCAAGACAAAATTCTTAGGATTTGAAAAAATGAATGGATCAGGATTTTAAATGAGGAAGAATTATCTGGTGTCACGAACATGAGACGAGTTAATTTGTAATTGTGGGAGGAGTCACTAATTTTGCAACGATGATCAAGGAGTTACGAAAATATTTTTGATTACGACAAGAATTTCCGGTCCACAGTTTGAAGGAATTGGTAAACCGAATACTGAGATTTAAGCATCCTAAAAGAGTTTTGATCAGAGCACATCTTTTCAGGATCAGAGCCATAGAAGATCATACAAAAAAGGTAGAATAAGAGATGGTGGTTAGAGTCTCGGCCTTTGGTAAACGAGACCCTAGGATCGTATTCATATATGAGGATTGACCTTTCTTAGAATATGAACTGAAGATACTCATATCTCCTTTGGCCTATTTTCCATTATTGCTAGTTTATGAATGGATTTAACCAACAGTTGAGCCTGAAGAAAAGCACTTATAGTATTCAATGCGTTGAAATTTTTGAAGATTTGGGAAATTTTTTCAAATTTTTTCAAATTTTTGAAATTTTCGGATTTTTGCAGTTTTTGAAAATTTTGGGATTTATCGAAATTTAAAATTTTTTGAAGTTTTTGAAATTTTGGAAATGTTTGAAATTTTTGGAATTTTTGAAATTTTTGAAATTTTAGAAATTTTTGAAATTTTAGAAATTTTTGAAACTTTTAAAATTTTTGAAAATTTTGAAATTTTGGTATTTATGAAATTTATGAAATGTTTGAAATTTTTGAAATTTTTGAAATGTTTGAAATTTTTGAAATTTTTGAAATTTTTGAAACTTTTGAATTTTTTGAAATTTTGAAATTCTTGAAATTCTTGAAATTCTTGAAATTCTTGAAATTTTTGAAATTTCGAAATTTTTGGATATTTTGGTAACCTAGTCATGTTATCCAATGGATCCATTGAATCGATGACTTGAATTACATCACTGCCATTCCCGGAAAAATGAAAGACAATAAGTTTGATTGCTCTATTCATACATACCCACACTAATGTATTCAATAACTGGTATGCGCTGAGATTAAGTAACTTTCGACATAAATAACAAATTGAGTTCTCCAACGTAAGCAACCTGACTTGACCAAACTTCAAAATTCCTAGAATTCTATTACTGGGACAGTTACTGGGCGATAGAAGGACTTCTCCTATGCGGAATGCCGGAAACAGTGAGAGGAATGCTCTTAAATTTCGTCTCAGTTGTGCAAAGGTTCGGCTTCGTACCAAACGGAGGCCGTATATACTATCTGATGAGGAGCCAGCCGCCACTGTTAATCCCCATGGTATGTACGACATTTCCGCCACAGTCTTAACATATATACCAACTGAAAATATACAAAATATATACGACTCGTGTCGCTATTGTCAAGCAAAGCAGCGAGGTCAATGAGATCCAAGAAACTTAGTTACATCGTGGATAACCGGAGAAGTTGTTGTTTGCAGAGAGCATATGAGCTCCCGTAGCTTCATCATAATTATGCGAAAAGCACAATATTTTCTACGGTCTGGAAATGTGGAAATTTTGGAAAACTTTTGCTATTCTGAACCTTCCTAAATGGATGACATATTTTATTTTTTTTCGGTTTTCCAAGTTTTTACACAACTTTAAATTTTTTTGCTTTACATTTTTGAAACTCTTGAATTTTCGGAAATAATAATATTCGTAAAAACTCAAAATTTCCAATTTCTTTAATTATTGAAATTTTTAACATCTTTCCGAAATTTGACTTTTCCAAAAATTTTTCAATTTCAAAATTGTTACTTTATTTCATCCCGAATTTCCCAATTATCAAAATTTTTGAGATTTTGAGATGTTGCTGCTTTTTTTGTAATTTTTTGAACTTTTAGAAATATGTTTTTTACATACATGTGAATAAATAAATTTCATTTGTTGTGTATTTTTCAAATCTATTATGAACTTCCCGATAGGGGAAGTTATTGAAATGCCCCTAACTTAAAACATTGATTTTCCAATACATCTCCAAGTTTCGTGTCAGATGTATGTATGTGTGGTTTTTTTTTCTCCTCCGTCCCTCTCATTTGTAAGCCCCCGGTAGCGGCCGTGTAAGCATTCCTTCAGGGGGCGTGCCAGGCACCCACCCATGCGGCTGGGGCCGACTTTTGCCATTTTTAGGCCATCGTATTTCTAAACACAGGGTAAACCTCCAGAAACCCCTGTGCTACGATGGCCGGCGCCTATGATGGACCCCCCCCCCCTCCTGCTACGGGTTAGGTTCCCGCTCGGCCGGGCGGTCTCATTTTATGGGTACCGCCGATAGCACACACGGAAGTTCCTGCATCGGTCGGAATCCATGAGAAAATATTTTGAAAGAATATTCTCCGGCGGCCGGGCGCGAATCTAGGACCTTCGGAGTAGTAGGCAGATACTCTACAACTACACCAAAGCCCCGACTTGTATGTATGTGTGTGTGTCTGCGTATGTGAGCAATATTTTGTCGAACGATTTCGCCTGAACAAATAATCCGATTTGGCTTTTCTGATACTCATTCGATAGGTTTCCACCTAACTTAGACCTGACTAGATTTTGAACATCATCGACCCAGCGGGTTTTTAGTTATTAACAAATTGAATTGTTTAGATCGCTCTATCACAGGAATGGTTAGACATACAAAACAAATTTGAGACACAAACCAAAATTTTGTATATAACATATAAAGGGGAACGATCGGGAAGTTATTGGTTCGACCTGTAGAGGGTGACACCCACACCCCGTTTATTTTCTCTGGAACCAGTCTTTAAACATTCAATTGACGGGTTGGAAAATCTAGGAATGGCAAAGAAAAATTACAAATCCGGAAGTTTTGTTTGTGGTCCCAACGGGCGCAGACTCACTTCGATCCCACTAGTTGATTTCTCAAATTTTCCAAAAGTTTTGAAATTAAATTGAATTATAATTTTTCCAATTTTTTCGTGTGCTCCCCAATTCCCGTTTTTTTTTAATTTCATGGCATTCTATTAATGTGAAATTCTTATCGTTAAAAAATTGTTAAGCCCATTTAAGTTTTTAACCCATTGGCAACGATGCCAACACTTCACTGAGAAAAAAGAAAAATTTTAAGAACACAGTATTTACTTGTCCTAAGAAAAAGGACACTCATGTCGAATTTTCTTCTGCATGAATCCAATCCAATACTTGTTTGATACAAAATTGAAATTATTCGAAATAACTTGCCAGTCTCTTGATCCAGCTCAGTTCGCAGTAAACTGGAAACTAAATATTTTGTTGTTTTCAACTACACATTTTCGATAGTTAAATATACAATTACTTTACGTAGTATCTGAATTGTTAAGCTGATGAATTGCGAAACTGATACAATACTTATATTACTTGAGAGTAAAGAATCTAAATTGCCCATTTGATGGATCCAATCTAATTAGTAGCTACTCCAAAAAAAACGACAAACGGCTGTCATCAGTATCAATTGCTTCGGTCTGTTATATTTGTTTTTAGCATGAAGGGTATATAACTCAATTGAAGAAACTTCACACCTAGCATGATTACACGATTTTTAGAGAGAAGAAGCTCCTATTTTGGCTTCAGTCCTTCAATATTTGGCATGAAGCATTTCCCACTTGAAAATTATCGAGTACCAAATTTCTTGTTACAAGGAAGATTCCCTCGAGAAAATATTTTTTTTCTCTCAGTGTTGTACCGCCATTGTCATCAAATAAAGCAGTAAGTTCAATGAGACCCAGGAAACTCAGTTGAGGATAACCGTGGAAACTCATTGTTGCTTGGAGGGCGCATATGAGCCCCTGTAGTTGTATTACACTTATGGTGAAGGTATGGGTCATAGCCTGTATATAGACTGTATTTACGAGTCTCCGGATAGCCGTCCGTTGGCCGCATCCCCTGGGTACGAGCAAAGGCCATCGTCCTGAAACTTGATACGGGTATACCTAAAATTCGCGTAATTCTTAATCCTCCTTTATACTCTTTCATTAGGGTATTTTTCTCGTACTGACCACCGGAAAGGCTAGACCGTAAAAAAACCCAAAAAATAAGTAAACACTGTTATTTGGACTCACACTAAAATACAGTACACGAATATGATACTTATCATAGGCCGGAGATTCCCCGCAGTTCCGAGTGAGTGAAAATATTCCCATGTCGGGTTAGGTTCCCGCCCGGCCGTGCGCTCTCATTTTATGGATACCGGCGATCACACACACGAAACGTTCATGCTTCGGTGTGTTTTGCGATTTTTTAACTTCCCCATCCCAGGGGGCGGTTAACTACCCCGCTAATCATCCCGAAAATGAAAAGTCGAATTTTCAAGAAATTTTTACTTTTCTCGATGTTTCACATCATCCGGACACGATTTTAGAGAAGTGCCTGTATATGTGGGTGAGTGTGTGTGTGTGTGTGGTCACAACTTTATTTAACGTTTCCAGCGGGGCCCGTGGACCGGTTTATGTTTTTTTTTTCTGATCGACGCGTCTTGCTGGTCTCCAGGTCCGAAAGGAGCGATTTGTCCAAAAACTAATTCTTCCAATTGTTATTAACAAATTGAATTGTTTATATCGCTCTATCGCAAGAACGGTTCGAGATACGAAAAAAAGTTCATTTTTTTTTTGTAATCGACACGTCTCACTCGTGTTCAAATTTGAAAGGAACGCTTTTCCCAAATACTGATGCGGTCAATTGTGATTAACAAATTGAATTAGTTATATGGCTCCATCGTAAGAGCGAAGAGATACGACAAAAAGTGGCAAAGAACGTCGTTCCCCACATTAAAATACACATTGAGATCGGGATGTCATTGGTTTGACCCCTAGAGGGTCACACTCTCATCCTGTTTATTATATATATTGTGATCACACTGAAGATAAGAAGTGTCTTCAAGCAATTGTTTTTTCATTCCGTAACAAATGTATGATCTCATTTTTTTACTCATCGCCTGAATTCAAAGATACGGTATTTTCACCGTGATTCTATAATAGTGTCCGCTGACTCCTGAAAATAATCTGATTTTATTCATAAATTTATTTAAAAAATATATGGTACCATAAATAAAAAAATGGTACATTATCACAGGTGTTCCCATCTTTTAGATTCACTTCACGCAACCCTCGATCCTACCACTTAAGACTTCAATCGCGTCCTTCTCACCCCAACAACCCTTATTTTTTTCGATTGAAATTAATTGATGTGGGAAAATCCCATCAATATATGCAAATTGATCCAAGTCGAAGGAGAAATATCCGATAGAACCCTTCTCAAACACTTTTTCACGGGATAATTCAGTCGACATCGACCAGAAATTCGCTCATCCTCACAGAGTTGAATGAATAAATGCATAGAATAAATTTGCATCGTCAAATACCCCCCCCCCCCTTCCGGGTTCATTGCAATGAATTCGGTGAATCTCGTCTTATAGATGTAACGGGTCAGTTCGAAAAAAAAAATCAATAAAAATCTGATTTTCCAATGAGTGCGAATATTGCATGAACTCATCTGAAGAAATTAGGGCTCAGCAAAACGAAGTTGATAGACGGAAAGATACATGGTCAAAACACAATAGACTTATTGTGTCACCCTATGATCTCAGCGCCGCCATTTTCAAAGTTTTTCAGTACTGAGAACAGGGAAAATCCGAGAAAATGTATTGCTACCCGCAACTATATACGGTGTCCCGGTATTGTGCACTCTATTTTTAAGGGCGGAAAGAGGGCGAAATTTCAAGTCGAAAGTTCCTATTCAACTCTTCTGTCTGACGTTCCCCCATGAAATTATTTAATTTTGGAGTTGAACGGTTACAGCACTAGATCCAGTGGCCTGGTAGCTCCATTGCCGAGAACGGTTGTAAGCGAACTCTTCCTAAGAATTTTTTCCCGTGAATAGTCCCTTCCAGGAAGAAACGGTTTACAGAACTGAAGTTCCAGTTGCAACAGCTCCCAGAACGAACCTTTCGGAGGGAACAACTCTTGGAACTGCGTATTTCCTTGGAACCCTTCTGGGAACTGCCCATTCTCTTGGAACCGTTCTTGGAACTGTTTATTCCCTTGGAACCATTCTGGGAACTGATTATTCCCTTGAAACTGTTCTTGAAACTGCTCATTCCCTCGGAACGGCTCTTGGAACTGCTTATTCCCTCGGACCCGTTCTTGGAACGCTTATTCCCTGGCAATCGTTTTTGGAACTGCTCATTCCCTTGAAACCATTCTCAGAACTGCTCATTTCCTTGAAACCGTTCTTGGAACTGCTCTTTCCCTTGACACCGTTCTTGGAACTGCTCATTCCCTTAGAATCGTTCTTGGAATTGCTCATTCCCTGGGAACCGTTCTTGACACTGCTCATTCCCTTGGAACCATTCTGGGAACTGCTCATTTCCTTGGAACCGTTCTTGGAACTGCTCCTTTCCTTGGAACCATTCTGGGAACTGCTCATTCCCTTGGAACCATTCTTGGAACTGCTCATTCTCTTGGAACCATTTTGGGAACTGCTCATTTACTTGGAACCGTTCTGGGAACTGCTCATTCCTCTGGAACCGTTAGCACTGGCGCAATAGCAGTGCTGTTTGTTCACAAAACTGGGAACTGCATTCAGCGGCGCAATGCGCAGCGTGCGACCTATGGAGTCTGAATAGTTGAAATATCGAGATTTCTGAAATTTTAAATTAACCTTTTCCAGTACGGCTCAAGTTTTTTCACATCTCGAGTTTTTTCACATATTCAAAAATCGCGGGGAACATGAAAATTGCAACGTTTTTTCAGTACGCGCCTGTTCGTATTTGCATAAAAGTAGATTCATTTATGTAATTGCTACAGAGTATTACGTAAGAACCTTAATGAATATTAATAATTAGGCCGTACGATCGATTTCAGGAGAAGAGGGACAAATTAGCTGAGTGTATGGAACACGCAAAGTTCCATAGTCACCATACAGTATTACCGATTTTTGCCTCAACTTTTAATATCGAATAGCGCAATTTTTTTTTCAGGTCACGCTTTCTGTGAAATTTCAAGTGATATGTACGTTAAAAAATCAGAAGGTCCATGAATATTCAATAGTAAAGCGGAATGTATGGTAAATTATTGAAAAGCATTGGCACGATGTGGATAATTCAGGCCATTTAAAAACAGTTCAAATATTATGAATGTTGCACATTGTTTCTCCTTCACTGTCATGAATTCTTGAAATTTATGTAGCTTTAAAAATTTATTGGGTAAAGATTACATTGCAGAAAATTGCGTGAAGAATTCGTATGCAATAAACGAGGTTGAAATCAATAAGTTCGATAGCAGTAGAATATTCGTATCGTTAAAAAACAAAAGTCATAAAAATCGGAAACTTCTTTAGATTCGGAAGAAATATGGATTTGGTTTTGGAAGAATAGTTGAAAACATTTAAAAGCTTATCCGCCTGGGAATCCCCAATCTTAGTCGTTCATTTACAAAAACGTTGTTTTGCTATAAAAGTTGGTGAACGTGGTAAACGACAGCTCAGGCGATTCAAAGACTGACCTGCGTCTATGTCACGTGATGCAGTGGCCAATCACACTGCGCGCATTAATGCAGGCTATCCTACCCAGGACTTTTCACGTAGTAGGCAGATACTCTATGCACTGTACCAAAAGTCCGACACTCCTTTACGATGAGTGGGGGGGGGGGGGGCGGGGGGGGGGGGAGGGGACACCAATCAAATTTTTACCTGATCAGCAGGTCAATATTTGCGAAGCACGAGCACTCTTGTCAATTGTTGATAAACTCCATCCTTAAGACAGTCAGTGTATTTCTGATCGCTTGACATTAGGAATTTACGTTGACGTTGAATTCAGAATAAATGGTGTGGACATGCACACAAATCTGTTGTTGACATCGTTGACCCTTCCCGTTTGTGCCTAAAGGAGTATTGACTGAGGAAATAGCAGTATCGATCTGCGAGTGATGTGCTTACCACTTTATTTTAGAAAAACTCAAGCTCGTGTCAAGCATTTTTTTCATATTGTCGATGAAAGTGCGAGGCGAATGCGATATGCGATATTGAGTATTCTCTCTTCCATGTCGCGGGAAAGATGAAATTTTCTATCAGTAGTGAAGTGGTGACGGGAAATAAGTCTATGTTTTTCGCCATTTAAATTTTGACGGCACAGGATTCTATTTATCTTATGATGCATGCGGTATGAACAATGGGTTGGAGAAAACAAAATTCAATTGTTAACTTCCTGTAGCGGAAGTTATTGTTTGTCGATTCTCTATTAAATCTCCATGTGTCATGGTATTCCTCAAGATTTGAAACCATTTTTAAAATGATACCCATATACCCATATATCCATGTGTATGTGTATGTGTATGTGTATGTGTATGTGTATGTGTATGTGTATGTGTATGTTTATGTGCGTGCATGTGTATGTGTATGTGTGTGAGAGAGAGAAAGTCTGTGCGTGTGTGTCTGAGAGAGAGTCTATGTGTGTGTGTATGTGTGTGAGAAAGAGAGGCTGTGTGTGTGTGTGTGTTTCAACAAGTTCGCAATGATTTCGACAGTTCCTCAATATCGAAAACTAACCATTCTAATATTCCCGCCTTTTTCTTCTAATCACGCAGGTGCAAAAGTATCTAGAGGCTACTTCCGACTTCGAATTCATTGCAGACAATATATTGACGCTAGAGGAGGAGTTTGAGTTTTTTCAGCGTGAGAGGACCGTTGATGTTGTGAAGAATGGAAAAACTTACAGAATGGCACGATACATCGTCACGAGTGAAGGCCCACGCCCGGAAAGCTATCGGTATGTTCTCATTTTTTGGTTGCCTCTTAGTTCTCGGTTGGTGAGTTAAGATCTATCTGCTTTTTGGGGATAATAGTGTCTATGTGCAGGGAACAGAATGGCGGCGTGTAGAAAAGTTTCGCGAACGAAAATTCGTGCTCTTACGACTTGAGAATAATCTTGGCTCAATAATTTGTTACAAATATTCATAAAGTTATGTTCATTTTCTCAGCGAGGATTTCGAACTGGCGAATCTGTTTCCGGAGAACAAACGCAGGGAATTCTTCGAGGACATTAAAGCGGGCGCCGAGAGTGGATGGGACTTCAGTTCCAGATGGTTCGTAACTAGCGAAGACAGGGTTGGAAATCTCAGTGACACATCCACGAGAAATGTTATACCAGTTGATCTCAATGCCCTTCTTCAGCAGAATGCACGTCTACTTGGACAATTTAACAAGATCTTGGGCAACTCAGCGGTACGAATGGTTAATACTTGTATCTCGCATGGGACACGATTGCGTATACTTGTCACTCAGGGTGTATACCCGCAGGGCACACACAATCTTCACGTTTCACATAGTTTTCAGTCATTGCAGGGCAACTTTAAAATTAAACGAAAAACGTGAGCGTGCGTCACATCTACCTGCGTCAGACCGGCTAGGCAAACTCTCATTCATATTTGAACTTTCTGTTTTCATCTCGTTCATTTTTTTAATTTTTACAATTATTGAAATTTAGAAGTTTCCTTTTTCTTCGAAAATTTGAATTTATAAAAATTTTATTTTCTGCCATTTTCACGTTTTCTAAAATTTTTGAAATTTTAATTTTTTTTTTTTTAATTTTTGAAACTTTCAGTGTTTGCATTTTTTGGAATTTGAAAATGTTAAAACGTTTAAAGTTTCCAAAATTTTGGCATTTTTCGTAATAAAAAAAATTGGAAATTTCTATAAATTTCTACAAATTTTTTTTATGAATTGATATATTTTTTTTTTATCAAAAATATGCAATTTTCACAATTTTAGGTTTTTGAAAATTTTAAACCAATTGGATTCTCGTTTTGTATCATTCGAATTACTTCATTATCATGACTCAAATATCAAACCGAATCTTTTGGAGATAGATCAGTGGGAAAAGGGTTGTGATTAACCTCACCCTTATCTTTAACCGTCGGCCCACACCGAAAATGAGCATCCCCCTCAATCTACGTCTGTGTCACAGAAATTAAAAAGCATATTCGTCATGAAGTATTTTAGGTTAAGATATTTTCCGCCCCATCTGCTTAATCAACTCAGATGAGCAATGGACATTTTCGCCGCACCCTCGCTCTTGTTAATCAGCATAACCAATCCGCCTGAACACTTTTTCTCCATACCTTGTCTAAAGAAAAAAAATGTCTCACTGATAATTCAAATACGGTATTAGTTCGAATACTTCGAAACTATCGAGCCATTGTTCGTGAAGTTCCCAAAGCAAAATCCCGAGCGCGAACCGCGAGAAACTTTGCGCCATACTTTTTACCCATGGTATTCCATCAGGATCCTAGAGGAAAATGCCACGATTAATTTCGAAGTACGACTGATATTTGTTGTTTCAAAAACTCTACATTGATCATTGCAATTTTTCTGAGTTCCCTGAATTCTACAATAAATTGTCCTCTAAATTCTTTCGTAAAACAAACCTTAGACTTCCGGAGAGAAGACTATAATTTGATGATTGGATTTCCATTCATTTTCTGCCAGAACTAAAATGATTTCACTTTCATTTTATCCCCAACGTTTATAGAGTAATAAGCTGACTTTACCCTGTATATATTTCCCTCCACCAAGGGTTTATGCCTGTATCCTAAAAAATACCCCCATTATCCCCTAGATTGAGTCAGTCTGAGTAAACTCGGATGACCCGACTTAACGAACCCAGTCCCCCATTTATGCCGATGTTCTCTCAACTCAACGAGCTTTATCTTTTTATGTATGGGGGTTTTATTTTCTTTTTTTTTTCTATTCATTTCAGAAGTCCAAGAAGTGGGAGCGGATTGCCGCGACTTATCAACTGGGAATTGACGAGGTTCTGTGGAATGAAGAGGCCGGCACTTGGTTCGATTACGATCTCAAGAATCAACAGCCTCGAAAGCACTTTTACCCGAGTAATCTTACGCCACTTTGGAGCAAGAGTTTTGACAGTTCAAAAGCTGAGATTTTAGCAAAGAAAATAGTCGAGTATCTTAAGTCCCAGGGCATTGGTGATTATATGGGTGAGAACTGAATCTTTATACTATAGCATTCAATACATACACACATGGTCTATTTTTCGGAATGATGAACCACATGTACACACACATACACATCCACCCACACAGCCCACCCACCCACCCACCTACACACCCACCCACCCACCCACACACACACCCACACACACACACCCACCCACCCACCCACAAACCCAACCACCCACCCACACACCCAACCACCCACACACACACACCCCTACCCACACACACACACCCCCACCCATCCACACACTTTTAGTTTTCTAAGGTCCGATTTTCCCTGTACTACGTCTATGACATTATTATTGAAATGGCATTAAATTATCTCTATCCTGACAAATTGAAAAATGACTCTAATACTGGAAGGGTTTAGAATATACAGCAGTAAAAGAGCCAAGTGTGAATGTCGTTCAAGCTGTCGCGTTGAATCGTGTGAGCGCTCAATTTTCACGACACTTGGCGTTTTTTTAATCGATGCAGGTGGAACACCGGCTTCGCTGAGTCTGACGAATGAGCAGTGGGACGCACCTAATGCATGGGCACCACTCCAATCCTTTATGGTTCAAGGACTTTACAATACTAATGCTGAACCAGCATTGAGCACAGCCAAGGAGCTTGCCTCGAGGTGGCTCAGATCGAACTACCTCGGGTTCGAGGAGTACGGGATGATGTTTGAGAAGGTAAGTCTTTCGTTTTTTCTTTATAGCTTTCTCGTGCGGGTACTTTGCGGAATTTCCGAGCAGTACCATCCGAAAATTTTGGAGACTTATACAGTTGGGGACAGGAGAACTGGTCCCGAATTTTAGTCCCCAACTGGACAATGGACATAGTAGTTGGCATATAAGCCAATTCCTTCCCAATATTGTTAAATAAATGATAGATCATTCGTCAATTCCGCAAATTTGCCGTTCGTATATTTTCTATTGGATGCGCCTGCTGGAGTTATGCGAACGACGGCCTGCGATTGGCTGCCGCGGCAGAGGCGCTCTCGAACCCAGTTAGAGGATTTGCATCCCGTTTTGCGAAAAACAAATAGTCCGTCAAATATATAGAATGAAAAAAAATGAACTGAGGAAATGAGGCCCTGAAAATTGGGACCGTAATAAGCATGTGCTCCGATAAATTATTGTTGCTTTTCCAATGTATATTCCATCATTTTAGGTGTCCTCTCGCCGCATGATGGACACGAATAATGTAATAATAGAGTAATTGGGACATATTGAACCTCATACAAGTTAGCTAATAGGAAGCAGAAATGGCCGCAGTTTTCGATAATATTAAACTCGATTTAGACTAGTTGGATAGCCAATCATCCTGGATGATTGGCTATTCGGTAGTGGATGAATGAACAATTGGCCCCTATGGACTACCGCTTGATCGCATATTGAATTATGTTCATTTTGGAATATAAAATATTCTACTTGAGGCCAACACAACATTGCCTCGTTTACACCCAAAATTTTTGGTCTCTGTCTTGCAATATATTTCCGTCGAAAAACGAAACATTACGTACAACCGGTTAGGAAAAAATAGCCATTCAATCCAATTTCTTCACTTTGATCAAGGAAAACCAAACTTTAGATAGCTCACCAATACTTGCATCATACAATGCAATCAAATGTTCATGTATGTGTGTGTGTGTGTTTTTTTTCACAGCAAAAGCCTGAAAATTTCGAACGACCTTGAGTGAAAAATTGCATTAGTATCATTAATAGGGTAATGGAGTATGAAAATGTTAAAGCAACATTATTTTTAACCGGTTGAAATGGCTGTCACTGATTGGAGAGCTCCAAGAGCCGATTTACTCCGCTTGAACTCAACGTCAAAATTATTCAAATTATCTGATAAAAAGAAGAAAGCTTCCACGTTGAGAGCGTATAGTAGCAATTTATGATAATTTCAGCTGCCGGCAAAGCTCCCAGAATCGTCCTCCCTCAGGATAATTCCGCGATTATTTATCCCCAGTGAAATGATATATTCTATCGTATGAGTGAGAGAAAGCGTCTGGAAATTCATCCAATTCAAGTCGAGCTAAAACTTGCTCTGATGCAGAATTAATGATGATAAAAAATAGAGGATGAAAAAGTGGATGGCTGCATATATTAATATTCATTAAGGTCTAAGAAAAATCTACGAAACCAAATTTTCAAGATATACTTTCGCCTTCTGCGCAATGTTCTAAATCGGCAGACTGTTTGGGAGTGAGAAGCTGGCGAAATTCCAGGTCGAAAGTTCCTCTTCAACTTTTTTGTTTGAAGCTTCCACATGAAGTTACTGAAGTTGAACAGTTGCGGCGCCGCTTAACCCACTCGGCCAGTGCTGTCAGTTCCGAGAACAGTACGAAGTGAACGAACAGTCTCAAGAATCATTTCCAGTAGAGGCTCCGTTCTGCGAGCTGTTCCAGGTAGAATTTCAGTACCAGAACCGTTCAAAGAACTTTTCCAGATAGAAGTGCAATTCCAGGAACGGTTGAAAGATTGACTGCAGGTGGAAGAATAATTGCAAGCGCAGTTTGAGATTAAGTTCTAGGAACTGTTCCAGGTGGAAGTTCAGCACCGAAACCGTTCTAAGAACTGTTCCAGATAGACGTTCGATTCCGGAAACGGTTGCAAGATTGGCTCCAGGTGGAAGAATAATTGCAAGCGCAGTTCGAGATTAAGTTCTAGGAACTGTTCCAAGTGGAACTTCAGCACCGGAACCGTTCGAAGGACTGGTCCGGATAGAAGCGCAATCCTAGGAACGGTTGCAAGAATCGCTCCAGGTGAAAGAACAGTTACAAGCTCTGCTCGAGATGAACATTAAGTTCTAGGAACTGTTCCAGGTAGAACTGTAATTACGAAAACTGTTTCAGATGAGTGTACAGTTCCGGGAGATGTTCCGAGCGGAGGTAAAGTTTCGAAAACTCTTCACCTCAAACAGTTTTGAGACTGTTCTTTAGCTTGGAACTGTTCTCGGAACTAGAAGCACTGTGCCCCAGACTGCACTGTAGACTACAGTGCTGTAACTGTTCAACTTCAAACCTCCGTAAGTTCGTGACGGAGAGAGGGGAATCAGCCGAAAATGTTGAAGGGGAACTTTCAACTTGTAATTTTCCCCTCTTTTCACACTCCAAAATAATGCCCGCTATTTTCATACGCCCTGTATATAGGGTGGCCTAGTTCCAGTCCATCCAAATGAGTCCTAAGCAAAAGATCCAACAAAAAAATATTTTACATGCAAGTTACAGGTTTCACATAAATTTTTCTGCCAGCTTGAAAGCTCATACCAAACTGCAAGCGCAATGTACCTTTTTTTGGAATGGCAAACACACATTTGACTTCTATGAAACGCGTTCCTCTTGTTGAGACGCTTTCTATTTGTCTTTGCATGTGTGTGTGTGTGCGTCTTTTATAAAAAAACTTTCCCATAAAACACTGAAAACGAGTATTTAATAAATTTTTCATGAGGATGAATTTGTGAATGAACTTTGCAAGCTGAAGTTTACAAGCATACAAAAAAACCACAACAACGGTCTCCAACCATATAAAGTTACGGCATTCTGGTGAATGAAAGCGTATAAAAATGGGAGGAAAATGTTTTTTCTTTTTTTTTTTTTTGGTACATTCACCGGAAAAAAACCTGATGCGAATCATCAAAGGGAGAAATGGAGCAAAAAGTTGAGATTGGTCTCAATCAAGCAGAAGTATCCAAGATGGACAATGGGGGTGATTAATGCCCTGTTTTTCTTCTTACCCGGGATTTCGCTATTCGCCCCACACAAATTCACGTCGATATCGCGTGAGTTAGTACCTTGAAGGGTGCAGTAAACTTTTATTTAGGGTTCAGAGATTTTTCGTGCCGTAAAAAAGAAGCAGTGATATCGCTTCCCCTGAGTTACAGGTGGCCCTTTGTATGGACGAAGACAAAATGATCAGATGTTTTATAGGAAAATCGTAGAAAAATTCTATTGCCGCGACAATAATTGAGGTGTAAAACCTGATACGGAAATAGTTCCTAGCTTGAGTAAATTTTTCTGCTCATGTTCTGGCGAAATTCTTTGGGAGAGATAGGGAATTTTGAGAAAGTCAGTGATTTGACAATTTAGAAATTCCCGATAGTTTTGAAAATTGAATTTGGAAAATCGAATTTGAAAAATTGAATTTGGAAAATTGAATTTGGAAAATTGAATTTGGAAAATTGAATTTGGAAAAGTGAATTTGGAAAATTGAATTTGGAAAATTGAATTTTGAAAATTGAATTTTGAAAATTGAATTTTGAACATTGAATTTTGAAAATTAAATTTTGAAAATTGAATGTTGAAAATTGGATTTTGAAAATTGAATTTTGGAAATTGAATTTTGAAAATTGAATGTTGAAAATTGCATTTTGAAAATTGAATTTTGAAAATTGAATTTTGAAAATTGAATTTTGAAAATTGAATTTTGAAAATTGAATTTTGAAAATTGAATTTTGAAAATTGAATTTTGAAAATTGAATTTTGAAAATTGAATTTTCAAAATTGAATTTTCAAAATTGAACTTTGAAATTGAATTTTGAAATTGAATTTTGACATTGAATTTTGAAATTTAATTTTGAAATTGGATTTTTGAAAATAATCTGCCGTGGATTCTGATTCTGTTGGAATTTTTACAATCCCCATTTTGTTATTCCAAATAAAATTTTTTCGAAATTTTCAAAATTTCAAACACTTTGAAAATTAAAAAATTGCGACAAATTCAATGTTGATCTACATTCTAAATTCAAACGCGTTAAGACAAAAAGAACAGAATTTCACCTTTTCACATAGATACTTTGAGGAGTCCAAAACCGAATAACCCAATACAATGAAAAGTTTCGAAAAAAAAAAATTAAGCCAGCCAAAGAATTATAAGCGCTATATTACACATTCCATGAGGCCAAGAATGTCGCGGTTGAATTTGTGCGTTTCTCTCGGTGTATCCCAGGAAAAATTTTCGTGCAGTAACGGAAGACTCATCCAATTCCGTTACACTTTTTTGCACACTCTCAAATATTCGTGGACCTGTGTGTGTGCGTGCAAATACTGAATATCTGGGAAATTCGATAACGAAATTTCTCTTTCAGCTCCCACGATATTCCCCACTTCTCTCATTTCGTTTTTTTTTTCTCTTAATTTATTTCTGTCTTTTACGAGCCTCAGACCGTTCGTCTTCACCCCTCGGCTGTCACGCAATCTCAAACGTATACTTGTTCCACCCCCCTTTTACACCCTTGGCGTGCTATACAATAAAAACTGTCCCATCAATTTGCGAGACAACCTCATGAGAATTTTTCTCTTAAATTTAACCGTAATGATTGTGCAGAAGATACAAGGAAAAGGCAAAGGACATTTGCATTCCACGGTAGGAAGGCAATGGCGGAAATCATCGGATAAAATTGCATTTGTGGGGATAAGGAAAAAACATGACGCGGGTTTCAACTGCGGGCAGAAACATTCAGACACATAACTCGTGTTTATCTGTTTCTATGTATTAAAAATACCTCTCTATATCATGTCAACCGTAAAGCTTTTCTCATTTCAATCTCTACAAATTGAAAATAAAAAAAAACTGTATTTTTTCAACTTCCTGATACGGAGTAAAGTTATAATAATGTTCTCGAGAATGAAAAGTGGAAATGGGGTGTGTCTCCATTTCATTACAACTGACGCAACTTCTTCACTATATCTGTGTGTAAGTGTGTGTGTGTGTGTGTATGTATAACAATTCACTACATGAAAGTGAGTCAAATTTTGATCGAAGCTAAGGTACGTCTAAAGACTCCAATTGCGACATTGATTAGCTTGATCAGAGTTTTCTTTCGTAAATAATGATTGATTGAAACTTCTAGCGATTTTCATATTTCGTTTTTGAAAAAAACCCGGAAACTACATGCATAAATTTCTTTCGAAATCTAATCAGGTCTCAGTTGTGTGAAGTACCATGGATTAAGAAACATAATGAATCGAATCGGGTGGTTCGTTTGCAAGAAATCGTTGTCCGAAAATTGTGGGCACATACGTACGCGTAAACAGTCATACATATATATATATACAGACATTTTGTTAAAAATGCTCTAGAACGATTATAGAGAGTTTGAAACGTGGAGATATGATGAAATTTCCACTTTTGATTTTCGGGCCCATTACAATAACTTCCCTGCATCGAGAAGTTAACAAGAAAATTAACGAGACATCATTTATCTTCTCAACGTCCTAGGTGCATAGTTTATTGATTCATTGATGCGAGTTTATGGAATATGCGTTATGCTACACAAAATATAAGCACGTGCGTGTTTCGACCTTCAACCATTAAAAAAACATGATTTTCCATTAGTGTAAGCGACGGACCATGAAATTACCAAGTTCTTCTAGCATTAAACAACACAAGTTGATTAAAATGCTGATCGCATTGATACCTCTGGTGCATTCAACGCAAGCCAACTCGATAAAGCGACTATCGATCACGGTAAAGCCAACGGACAGTTTGTCCGTTAACATACTCAACATAATCAAACTGGAATCAACACAAGAACACAATATAGGTATTTACTTTGCAGGACGGAAGTTTGTGGGACAGATGACGTCCTGATTAATTCGCACCAACAAACAGGTGTAGGAGATACTTCTCTCAACACAGAACCTGCATGTCTGTCAGATTACGAAGTTTTGTCAGTCGGATGCTTTTCATAATTTTCATTACTGGGGCCCTATAGATGGTTCTTACAGGACCTCCACCCAGAAGGGGTAAAGGGGCGTTTGCAGCGCATCGCGATAAGTAGCTGCCCAAGGGAGACAAAGTAGAGAGGCAAACGATAAGGTGTCATTTATCAACCATGGGAGATAAAGTTGATTCTGAAGTTTGCCGCGCTACGTTCGTTGTCATGGAGTTCAGGCCACCATATTGAATTTACGTTGTTGACATAATTTACACAAGGCCACACAACAACTGGCAAACTAATAAGTGAAATTACAATAAAAAAAAACGAACAGTGGAAGATGGAACCCAAAAAACACATAATTGTGGGCGTCCATATGAAAAGGGCCCTTATGCGCGTTCTTAGCTCCCGAGATATAAGCATTTTTGTGAGTTGGGTTGGAATTATAATTTTTTTTTTTTATTGTTTCGAACGAAAGAATAACTCTTTCCGCGTCGGACTTCCGTCGAATTTGCGCTCAAAGCTTCCAGAATTTCGTCAGGAATCCACCCATATACCTAACTCCATATCGCGCACAAGGGCCCTTTTCATATGGACGCCCACAATTATTCCATGACAGTGATGAAAGTAATGAAGATTCCCCAAATTTAATTGACAATCCTGGAAACTGTTCAAAGTGAAATATTTGTGTTGACAAAATGAATAATTTTGTTTCTAAAGACTTTTTATTTTGGCAGTGGGGGGGGGGCGGTTCACCCCCTGGACCCCCTCCCCGCCCCCTCCATACCTCGTGCTGCAAAGCTGAAAAAAGCCTCGAAGCTGAACGGTCAAGCTTGTTTCTGCATTTTTTGTTGTATTTTTTCAAAAATGTTTTCAGTGTTTTTGTCTAATAAACTTTTGAGGTGCACTTTTTTTGGGTATATCTTGGCCCGTCTCGTTTATTGGAAAAATTTTGGCAGAAAATTGTTAGATATTCCGTCTAGTACTTTCAATCCTCATCTTTCGATTGGTGCTAACCAATATGGCGGGGAGGGGGGGCGGTCTTTGTCTAATGCAGTTGGACATTAATTAAAGATAAAACAGTGGGGAACAATTTTTTTCCTCGAATCGAGGATATTTCATCCCCAAATATTGATATTCCGGAAACGAGTTTGAAATGTACCCGGCATCAATTTTTTCCGTGTGCCATATCAATTAGTACTTGACAATCAAAAGTGGGTCATTGTGCTAGTATCATTTGATCGGATGAGCGCTTTTTGGTATATGCCTCAGGCGATGTGACGGGTTAACGCAATAGTTTTTCCACTCCCGTAGGTTAGATCGCGTGCTACGAACGCGAATATCCGCTCTTTGAACCTTGTGGAATCTACTTGTAGAATTGTAAATGTAAATAAAAATGAAGTGGTTTCGAAAAAAAATAAACGGGATGTGGGTGTGGCCCTCGACCGGCCAGACCAATAACTTCCCGATGTGTGTGCTTGTGTTTAATTAATTAAACGATATTACCTTAATTATGACAGTTACGCAAAAAACACATAAGATATAAAATGTGTATCTTCATGTGAGCAACAAGATTCATTACAAACTTTTTTGTTTATCTTCAACCGTTCTCGTGATAGAGCGTCTTAAACAATTGAAATTGTTAATAACAATTGAAGGAATTGTTGTATCAAATTTTTACTTCTTCCAGATCTGAACACTAGCGAAACACGTCGATTGAAGAAAAAATGAAAAGTTCAAGTTCGAATTTCCGTGTAAGATAATTAATTAATCAATTAATTAATTAATTATGCGTGTTAATAAAAAAAGGCATAAGACATTAAATATGTATTTTTTTGCGGGAAACAACTTTGATTCACCATTTTTTTTCGTATCTCCAACCCCTCTTGCGATAGAGCGACATAAACAATTCAATTTGTTAATAACAATTGAAAGAATCAGTTTTTCGACAAATCGCTCCTTTCAGACCTGGAGACCAGCAGGACGCGTCGAACAGAAAAAAAAAAGATAAATCGGTTCAGTAGTCCCGTCGGAAACGTTAAACAAAGTTTTGACCACACACACACACACACACACATACGGCCACTTCTCTGAAATCGTGTCCGGATGATATCAAACATCGAGAAAAGTGAAAATTTCTTGAAAATTCCACTTTTCATTTTCGGGGTGATTACAATAACTTCCCTCTGGGATCGGGAAGTTAATTAACGTCATTTCCTTTGCATTAATTTGTTTATGCAATTTTAATGTAATTATGGAAGAAACTTCATACTAATTTCCAGTAGTATCGTGACAGTAGTATACAATGAAAGTGAACGTCTAAATATATGTGTTGGCATATGTGTGCGTGTGTGTGAATGCGTGCGTGTGTATGTGCATGTGTGTGTGTATGTTTTTTTTCCTCACGCTTCCTTCTTTCTCTTTCCTCCCTTTTTTTTTAATCTTTATTGAAAACAAACCAAAAAAAAACTTACAAATTAAAAGTACAAATACAGAAAAAAACAAAAACAAGGGACAATACCCCTTGGTCTACACCAGTAGAAGGACAATCTTCTATATCCCAGTATCCCCAAATCACGTCGGAACGTCTGCAATACTTCGTTGCGTAGGGGACGACAGCTGCGGCTTCCTCAGTAGCGAATCCTTTCCGATCGTTCACGGTAAGAAGATCCTCCATTTAATCTGGATTTTTCCGAAGCTGCTCCTCGCGGCGCAGCTCCTGCAGAACCTCCATTGCGAAGTCGCTTGTCGCATTCCATGCTGCCTCTGATGACAGCATAACTTCCACAAAATTTCCAACATTAACGGCTTTGCCTACGCTATTTTCCCATATAGACCGTTGGACGTCGAAACGCGGACATGCAAAGAGAACATGTTCCGCGTTTTCCTGAATTGCCTGACACTTTGGGCAATCCGGGGAATCTTCATGCTTGAATTTGTGAAGATATTCCCGAAAGCACCCGTGTCCTGAGAGCATCTGGGTTAGGTAGTAATTGACTTGTCCATGTGATCGGTCAAGCCAAACATTCAACTCCGGAATAAGTCGATGAGTCCACCGGCCTTTGCTCGAGGCGTCCCACTGTAGCTGCCATCGCTGGATGCTGTGGTTACGTTCTTCTCTCCTCAGTTCTACTGGGCTCAACTCAGTTGATGTTTTGCGTGTGTAGAGTCGCCTACGCTCCTCCGCTAGAAGTTCGATAGGTATCATCCCAGCAATGACGCACACTGCTTCGTTGGATACTGTCCGGTATGCGCCAGCCACTCTCAGGGCACTCAGCCTGTAGACTGGAACAACTTGCCGTCGTGCTGCTTGACTTCGTAGGGCATCTGTCCATATGGGGATACCATATGTTAATACCGATGTGACAACTGATGATAACAAGAGTCTTCTCCTCTGTTTTGGCCCTCCAATGTTCGGCATGAGTCTTGCAAGGGCAGTCCTCACTGCACCCGCCTTACTGCTTGCATGTTGGGCTTGTTGTCTAAAACTGAGCCGGGCATCAATCATAATTCCTAAGTACCGTATATAGGGTGGGAAGTTATTTTGTGCTCGCCGACTTGCAGCGTGATTGTCTCCAATTTCTTTCGGCTCGTGATGAGTAGTGCCTCAGTCTTATGCTCTGCAAGTTGTAGACCAATCGAGTCCATCCATTTCCGTATATTGTTAAAAACATTATCGAAAATGAGCTGAAGCGTGAATAGATTTTTTTCCACGATGGTTATAGCCACGTCATCTGCAAACGCCACGAGCTTTGCCCCCGTCGGCAGTGCCAGTTTCAGCAATTCGTCGTACACGATATTCCACAGAAGGGGCCCCAACACTGAGCCTTGAGGTACACCCCCAGTCACCTTATATGTTTTGGGGCCTACTTCTGTGTCATACTTGAGAACTCTGTCGGTGAAGTAGTTACCTACCATCTCTTGGAGATATTCCGGTACAGATAGCTTCGATAATGCCGCCAAAATGGAATCCCACCGTACCAAGTTGAAAGCGTTCTTGACGTCCAGAGTAACAACCAAACAGTATTGTTTCGTACCTCCTTTCCATCGTCCGCCCTCAATCGCTCTCTTCGCTGTTTTCACCACCAGGTCTATAGCATCCAACGTAGATCGTCGTCGTCTGAAGCCGTATTGGGCTTCGGCCAATAGGGGTTCCACCACTGCCTCAATTCTCTGATGTATAATGCGCTCCAGGATCTTGCCCGCAGTATCCAGCATACAGAGCGGACGATATGATGACGGTTCGTCCGGAGGCTTTTTTCCATTAGGAAGCAGTATACTTAGTCTACGTATACGAGTCTCTGTTGCTTCCATCTGCTGGGGAAGATACCTTCCTGAATGCAAGCATTGTACATATCGAGAAAGAGTCCAGGTGCTGCATTAATGGCGGCCTTCAGTGCTATATTTGGCACACCATCGAGACCAGGGGCCTTGTTGTTGCCCACTCTACTACAGGCCTGCAATAGTTCATCAGCTGTAATCGGTGGAATTTCGTCGTTGATACCATTCTTAACATACGTCCCAGTAATATTCGTTTGTTGAGGAAATAAGACAGCCACAATCCTCTCCAGGAGCTCAGGGCAGCTCGGTGATGGCATCGGTTGACTCTTAAGTCGCGCCATAACCACCTTGTACGGTCTGCCCTAAGGATCCTTATCCACTTCCTCCAAAAGCTCGTTCCAACAGACTCGTTTGCGAAGCTTTATGGCCTTGGTGAGTTTAGGCTTAGCGGCTTTAAACTTCACTTCTAGGCTTTCAGGATTGGACTTCTTCCTTGCGCGTTGCCAGGATCTTCTCGCTGCGAAACATTCCTTGCGGAGGGTCCCGATTTCATCGCTCCACCAATACACCGGTGGCCGTCGGTTTCCACTAAATTTCCTGGGGATAGTGGTATCGCAGGCGTCGGTGACTCTCCGCATGACTCTGTCTACTTTTTCTGCGGTATTGCTACCGTTTACGGGGTCAGTCTTCAGTGCTACAAGGAAGGTGGTAATGTCGAATTTTCTCACATTCCAGGCGACTCCGTTTGTTCTTTCTGATGTGGGCGCGGACCTCCGGCCAACAGACACCTCCCAGAGTACCGCTCTATGATCACTGGCAGTATAGATCTCACATACCTTCCATGTACAATTTCCTTTCAGCAGGCTGCTGCTGACAAAGGTGAGATCTATAATTGAGCTCGCTTGTCCTCTGCGAAATGTTGGTTCACTTCCATTGTTCAATAGGACAACATCTAAAGTTGAGAAGGCTTCTAGTAAAGCACGTTCTCGCTGATTCGTCTCCTTGCTACCCCAGTCAACTGCCCAGGAATTGAAATCTCCCGCAATGGCCACCGGGAAATGCTGTTTCGCATCCATCACGAGTCTATCTAGAAATGTTGTGAATTCTTCATAACAAAGGCTTGGTGGTGCATAGCAGCTATAGAAATAGATACCATTCACCTTGGCCACAACAAACCCAGACTGTTCGACACCATCGTATGCTTCAAACGGTAAACCACCGCAGGACCAAATGACGGCTTTATTGCTAGTATCAGTCACCCAGTTTTGGGAATGTAGATTCCTGTAAGGTTCGGAAATGACGGCAACATCAATCCTCAGGTCTCGAACCGTCTGCGTCAGCAGATCGTGTGCTGTTGCGCAGTGAGCAAGGTTCACCTGTAACACTCGCACTATGGCTGTGTACGGATCTTCTGGAGTGCACCCTGGTAGACTGGACATTTGATGCTACCAGTTACATGGGCATGGTCTTTCGTGGGCTCCAGTTCTGCGCATAAAACGCATTTCGGAGACGCTTTACAATCTGAGCTTCTGTGTCCTTTTTCGCCGCATTTATAACACAGGTCTGATCGATCAATGGAGCTCTTGCAATTAACGGCAATTAACGTCCGTATGTGTATGTGTATGTGTATGTCTCTGAAAAACTTACGGCAAAATTTGTGTCATTCACGTATCACGTATAACAAAAAATTCACGTATAACATGAACATTTTCAAAAAAAATATGTTGTCAGCATAATTTGAATAATAGAGCATTGTGCAATTTTTTTCCAAATATTTCTCATTTTAGTGAGTTAAAAAATGCAATAATCGACAATCTCGAATTGCCTGACACGTCCCGGAAATTACTACTTCACCGTTCAAACTACTTCAAATCTGACGTGATTGCGAGTCAAATTTGAGGTCCGTTAGACTCAGAGATGAGTTGAAGGCTCCATTAGCAAACACTGTGCCACAATAATAGACCCATATGCCTAGCTCCTTACGCCTGGAAGCCGCATTAGCGATGCCCTCGCTGTGCCCTCGGGATACAATACCAAACATGTGATCCAGTATATATCCAAGTATATACAAGAGGCTTCTAATAGCCCCCCCCTCCCGCCCCCTAGTACTCGAGTTTCTATTCAGAGATTGGAAATTGACCGATGCACCTTCAACGAAACATACAACTCCCATATATTACTCCAAACAATGGGTTCGCTCCCGGAAAGCTCCGCAAATATCCGACGAAATGGAGGGAAATGAAAACCCCAAACAATATATTAAGGTATTTTTCGGGCGGCATGAGTGGGGTAAAAAGGAGCACTTTGATGTGTCATCGGTTGTGGATCAATCATGGAAATCCCATGTAAATTTGTTGCTGCATATGTCAATACAGGATTGAAACATTTTCAAAAGCAAATTTTTTATCAACATCGCTTCAATTTCATTGATAAATATTGAACAAAAATTATATGCAGTCAATTATTTTGATTCCTGCAATGGAGGTAAATGCGATGAAAGTTAGGAAGATACTTAAAGTTGCGGGGATAAATTGTCGACATAAAATATTCAAGCAAATAGTGACGTTTATAAACTTGAAGTTTATAAATGCTGAGTAAATGCGGAGATGGAATCGGTGGACCAAAACCTCACTACATACCACCTGTCGTATTTTATATAGATATCCCCTATTGATATTCACGTTTCACGTTATGTACGCGCGCGTATGTTTTTTCGTGTGTGTGTATGTGTGTTTTTTCCGTCCCTCTCTCTTGAAGTTCCCGTGGTATCTGCTCTTCAGCATTTTCTTCGTAAGTGAGTATTGGAGACCCGCTCGTGCGACTGGGGCCGACTTTTGCCATTTATGCCATCGTATTTATAAACAGAGGGTAAACCACCAGAAACCCCTGTGCTACGATGGCGGGCGCCTATGATGGACCCCCTCCCCCCCCCCCCCCCCCATCCCTTCGTCAGATTAGGTCCCCATCTTGACATCGTGTATTGTGTGTGTGTGTGCGTGTGGATGTCGATATTCATTTCAAAATCCAATATTCAGTGACAAGCAATACGGAATATACGTTATATAGACATACAACATATCCCAATCAGATATCCCCAATGATGTTTCATATGAAAGTTACAAAGTTTCGCTGAGCACATTCCGCACAAGTTTCATTCTCAGCAAGTTGCACCTACAAAATGCACTTCTTCAGGGTAACCACAGGTTCCACGCCTATGAATCTTGTTCCCCTTGATGCAGCGCTTTAAGACATTTCGTCATCTATGTTGATTCCTCTCGTCTCATTTGAGATACAGGGGAATCAAGTTACGAGATTAAATTCGAAAATTCTCGCTGGATTCGGCGAGGTGATTCCGTGCTATCACACTGCCACCACCGCCGGACCTGACTCCGCTCGACGATTATTTGTGGGCTTACATCAAAGACGGACTGTATCAAAAAAACGCAACCACCATGGGTAACATGCGGACGCAAATTCGAGAAGGGATCATTGGTATACCACCAGTTGTTCTCCCTAGTGTCGTTCAGAATGCCAACATCATAGAGGCTTATGGTGGAAGCATTGGAATGGAAATCTTTGCAATGAGGGAAGAAAAAAAAATGTTTTGTGAACGCAACTTTATAGCCCATTCCAATGTGAAGGCTATAATCGCCAGACAATTTTTTCAACCCGAGTAGCGAACGATATTTTATGCCATTGGGTTCGAAAACCCCGATCTAACTGAGCGCAAGGACATCTCGAATGACATAACTACTTTAAAAATCTTAATGCTGTTTGTAATTTGATGCAAAGCATCCTTAAAACTGTAGATTTCCAATTCAATCTTGGAACTTATTGTCTACTGTGTTTCTCGAGTGAAATCAGAGAAATAGACATAATTGAGATGTCTGAAAGTGCCTCGTGAAGAGGAACAAGTATCATTGGAGTGAAATATCTGGTTGCTATTGAACAAAAAGTAGTTTCTACTGGCGCTTTGGAATTGTGAGTCGCTAAGCTTACAATGAAACTTGTATCAAAGCTAACTGTCGACACCGGGCAATTTTCATATGAAACTTTTTTTAGTTTATTTTTTTTTTCTTAGGAGTTATTGGGGTGAGCGCTGAATATGAAATATGGAATATGGATATGGAATATGGAATATGGAATATGGAATATGGAATATGGAATATGGAATATGAAATATGGAATATGGAATATGGAATATGAAATATGGAATATGAAATATGGAATATGAAATATGGAATATGAAATATGGAATATGAAATATGGAATATGAAATATGGAATATGAAATATGGAATATGAAATATGGAATATGAAATATGGAATATGAAATATGGAATATGAAATATGGAATATGAAATATGGAATATGAAATATGGAATATGAAATATGGAATATGAAATATGGAATATGAAATATGGAATATGAAATATGGAATATGAAATATGGAATATGAAATATGGAATATGAAATATGGAATATGAAATATGGAATATGAAATATGGAATATGAAATATGGAATATGAAATATGGAATATGAAATATGGAATATGAAATATGGAATATGAAATATGGAATATGAAATATGGAATATGAAATATGGAATATGAAATATGGAATATGAAATATGGAATATGAAATATGGAATATGAAATATGGAATATGAAATATGAAATATGGAATATGAAATATGGAATATGAAATATGGAATATGAAATATGGAATATGAAATATGGAATATGAAATATGGAATATGAAATATGGAATATGAAATATGGAATATGAAATATGGAATATGAAATATGGAATATGAAATATGGAATATGAAATATGGAATATGAAATATGGAATATGAAATATGGAATATGGAATATGAAATATGGAATATGAAATATGGAATATGAAATATGGAATATGAAATATGGAATATGAAATATGGAATATGAAATATGGAATATGAAATATGGAATATGAAATATGGAATATGAAATATGGAATATGAAATATGGAATATGAAATATGGAATATGAAATATGGAATATGAAATATGGAATATGAAATATGGAATATGAAATATGGAATATGAAATATGGAATATGAAATATGGAATATGAAATATGGAATATGAAATATGGAATATGAAATATGGAATATGAAATATGGAATATGAAATATGGAATATGAAATATGGAATATGAAATATGGAATATGAAATATGGAATATGAAATATGGAATATGAAATATGGAATATGAAATATGGAATATGAAATATGGAATATGAAATATGGAATATGAAATATGGAATATGAAATATGGAATATGAAATATGGAATATGAAATATGGAATATGAAATATGGAATATGAAATTTGAAATTTGAAATTTGAAATTTGAAATTTGAAATTTGGAATTTGAAAATTGAAATTTGAAATATGAAATACGTATAGCCAAAACTACAGCATCCTAACGAATATCATACTCATTGAAAAATACGATGCGACGATAGTATTATATATTGCTGAATGAGAACTTGAAATGGAGATGATAATATATGATGTTCAAGATCAAATGATGGGTGGAGTGTCTGAATACTTAAGATTCGCTGCGTCCTCAATGCAAACTTGGGAAAACTGCTGAGGTAGTCAAGTATTAGAGATCTTCGGGCGAGTTTAACAGGAGGAAGGAGGGGCTTTATGGTAGAATAAAGATGAGCGACAGCTTTCATCACATTTTACGAATGAAAAAGCAATTTTTTCCTTCTTTTTCAATATGAAAGTTGAAAACAACTTGGGAATAGATTGAGACTATTGCTGGCGATAGCCAATTTCATGCAGTTATTAATTCGTCCAGACTGTACATCTTTGGTGAATGTATAAGTTGGGTGTCTCAGCGAGGTAGAGCCGTAGCATCCAGACGTTGCGAGACCAATCTTAACATAGACATAATTGCCAAGGTAGATTTCTTGTCAGGGGAACGTGACTCGGAAAAAATTCTCGAACCTGAATTTGCATTATTTCAAAAAGAGACAAGTTAAGATTCAATGTGAAAACAACAAATCCAGCTCAAGTATAACCCACGCAATTTTCCACTTTCTTTTCCAGTATGACTCAGATAATCCTGGACATTACGGCGGGGGTGGTGAATACAAAGTTCAGCCGGGCTTCGCCTTCACAAATGGAGTTGTCTTCGAATTTATTGATATGTACCCGGATTTATCACCCACCGATATCTGCAGTGGATGTGATCTAGCTGAGAGATAAATTATCGTAAGTATCGTAACCGATAACTGCAACCGAGAAATTTTGTTTTAAACTTTTTTTTAATATTCACAATTCTTATCCGTCTCTGGACCATTTCACGGTTTTGACTTCTTGTTTCCAGGAGGTCATTATAATGACCTGTAAATCCGTACATACATACATAAATATATATACATATATACATACATATACATATATACAACTGAACAAAAAAAAATCAAAATCGCATGCTCTGACAAATGTTCATAGGTTTCAAATGTCTGCAAATTTTATGTATCTCTCCAGGTAATTTACCTGAACCATGAAAAATACGAAATACCTAGCACATGCAATCATTATGAGCGCACTTCCGTGAATGCGAAACATGTGGAAAATAATGGAGACAAAATCCTCTCTCATAGAATACTTTTTCTTCCTCATTCAAATGAAATTCCGTCAGCACTCGGAAACATTTCAGCTTCATTCAAATGCAGATCTCAAACAGCTGATTCGGACTTTGAAGTAGTCATTTCAACTTCACACAACGAATTATTGAAGTGTAATGGAAATTTTTTTTTGCCAATATTTCAAGGATGAATATTTCGAACTTTTTTCGATGGAGACTTTCTTATTTATTCAAATTCGTGATGAGAAAGTAATTATTGGAAAAAAATGAATTTTCGGGAAATATATTGTTTAAAAAATTCGAAAAAAATAATTTATGCCCGCATTATCAAATATTTACTATCGAAGAATGTTTAAGGAGCCTCCCTCTACTATATATAATAGAATAAGGGGTAAAATCGTCCAGAATAGTCAGAGAAAGAGAGTAAGATAAGGAAAAAAATCCTTTGATTTCTCCACCGAAAAATTAATCACAGCAAATTTCATTTCAACAACTTCGAAATTAATTTCTTGAATTGTTTTTATTTCATTACAGGAATGCCAGGAGCGTTCAACCGCCTTTCTCTCTCATTCGCTTTCTAGTCTTTATAATACAAGTGCAATTTTCCCAAGATCCAGAAAATGGATTTGACTCGCAAGCAAGAATGGCTTTGAAGGGCTTAAAGCTGTACCTCTGGAAGGAGACAACTGAAAGCACTGGCTATTGGACGCCAAATAAAGAAAGCGTTTGGCAAAATTTTATCAATGGCAATCCATTTAAATGATGGACTTTGCCCATCCTATCAAACTCTTTATTATAGACAAATTTTTTCGGTACGTCATTGTGAATATACGACTTAGGTAATTTATAAATCTGAAATTAATGTAGATTATCAGTATTTCTTGTCGCATCTATGACTATGATTGAAAATAAATGTTGGGAGATTTTGTATGGAAATTATAATAAATTATTCGAAAAAAAAATTTTTCTGATTAATCATTTTTCTCAATGACCACAAAGTTTTCTGATGTGAAACATCTAATGCGGGGCATGGGATCGGGAAAATTTTCTGTCGGGATAGCAGGGTTCCTTGACAAATATATATAGATATACTCCACTGCTTACCCATCGCCCCCTCTATTAGAACATTTTTCAAACAATTTCTCAAAAAATTTCCATAACTTTTGAATAATGTTGGAAATGTTTGAAAAAATTCAGCTCAGTTTTACAGAGAAATTTACAACAAAATAGAAAAATTTTAGTAAGAATTCCGAGGAATTTGGAAAAAATTTTGAATTTTTTTTTCAACTGAAAAAAATTTGCTACAAATTCGAATAAATTTGGAACACTTTTCTAAAAATTAAAAAAAAATTGGAAAAAGTTTAACCAACATTGGAAAAGAAATCGATCAATTTTGAAAAACTGTGAAAGAATTTAGCGAAAATTTGCAACAGTTGAAAAAAATTGGAACAATGTTGAACGAAATTGGAAAAATTTGCAAAATGTGTGCAAATTAGGAAAAATTTTGAAAAAGGTTTGTAAAGAATTGAGTATTTGAAAATTTCCAATACTTCTCGAGAAATCGTCAAAAATTTTGGATCAATTTAGATCAAAACTAGTGTTTCCATGTTTCACATCTACCAGGTGTCCCATGACGCCTCACTTTATTTTTTGGATACACTGGGTGCAAGTGTGTGTGCTTTCTTCCTCCGTCCCTCTCTCCTGTACTCTCCACGCATTTTTTCGGTAGTGCATACTAAACACCCATCCATGCAATTGGGGCCGACTTTCGTCATTTAGACCATTGTATTTCTAAACACAGGGTAAACCACGAGAAACCTCTAATTTTTTGTAATGATAAATATTTTCCAGAAACCGAAGGGATTTCCGTCCGCGAAATATCTCACGGTATTCCCTCACAGTTTTGGTCCACAGTGTGATGCTGTGAGATAAACTCAATTGCAATGATAGCTCGTCTTCCAGTCGTACTTCAGTAGTCCAGAGTGTCTCCAGGTCAATCATACACTAGCATCTTGCTCTGTGATAAAGTTTTCCCCTCGAGTGAGGAGCGCATGTAACGTGGAAAAAGTAACATAATCAATCTACGAGTAATAGCCGTGGAGGGTCTGTAATCAATCATGCCTGGTTGATTTTCGAGGGAATTGCAATAACACGGTAGACCGATTTTTACTGAAAATTTCAGAGAGCCAAGGGGCAATGATAGAGTGCCCTACATGTTGAAATTGTATGTTTTAATAAAATGTCTGCCAGGAAAATGGCAGAAAAATTTGAATTTCAAATTAACGGATAGGCTATAGTATACCACATCGTTGGTGATAGTTTGAGAACAAAAAACATGTGTTATTTATTGCATAAAATATTTTACATTCTCGCTTTTGATGATGGAAAGCATGGGATAAAGATTCAAATGAGACAGTCCACGAAAACGTGTAATACGATTTAGTTTCTCCGTTTCTCAATTGTATGAAATGTCCACTCTTCAACGTTTAGCAATCATTGTTTATAATTCGTTTATAATTTATTTGTAAGCAAACTGTTCGTTTTGATGGACTTTTGAAGAGCATTTTTAACTTCCCGATAGGGGAAGTTATTGTTTTGCCCCCGAAAATGAAAAGTCGATTTTCCATCAGATGTCTACGTTTCATGGTATTTCTGCCTTTTCTAGACAATTTAAAAGAAAATGTCCGTCTGTGTGTGTGTATGTAGCTAGGTATGTATGTGGTCAATTTTTTCGCCCACGATTTCACTTAGATCTGATAATTTTTGGATGGAATTGGTCCATTATATATATTGTTTTAAACAATGTCAATTGTTTACAATATTCTACTGGATAAACTATTATAGTGAGCGCACAATTTACATAAGAAAAGTTGTTCCCCATATAAAAATGCATATTCTATATAGGATGCCTTTTTTCCAGAATTTACATAGTTAAGGAGGTATAGCAGTCTCCACACCGCTGTCATCACAATCCCAATCGGAGCGGTTCCATGCAAAATTGAGCACATTACATTTTGGATGCCATTCGTGCAGTATATGCAATGTTATTAACAATTGTAATTGTTTATACTATTCCACTGGGTAAAATATTGAAGTTATCGGTTTTATTGCGGCCGCATCCTTATTGGCGTCTCACTCCCACTTAAGTAACGCGCATAGGTGTTATCCTCATGCTCACCATACATCTACTCAAATATTCATGATTATGTGCTTCATAAATGAGTCGGTTTAGAATTCTCAAAGTCAAGTTTTCACTATGACATTAATAGGAGTCATAGTGAAAACCCCGCTGATCAAACGGGGTATATTGCAGAGAAATACATTTGTTCCGCTGTACTGAAATACCAAATTGGGAGGTTTCGTTTGTGCCCCGAATGGAGTACACACCACTAGTTACTGATGCTATTGGATTACTTCAATATAATACTAAGAATTAGGCTATAAAGAAATGACGGTTACAAAAACCAATCGACATCGATAACTTTGGAGAGTTAATATAAACATAAACAGTGACTTCGTGGGAAGAAGGAAATTTGAGGTTCCTTTTTGTGCTTTCTTCATGTGACGAATATGCTTTTGGTCTTTGTGATCAGTCGTTAGTCTTCTGGAATATCTCAGAGAGTAAAGACAGATCTTTCTCGTGTGTCATTGAATGAATAAAAGTAAAGAAAAATAGAACAGCGTTTTACATCATTTATCTACGCATTACAAATAGATACCAACATAATTACTTGAGAGAAGAAGACCATAACTATAACCAAACGCCGTTGATTCGTTAAACCCAAATTTTTCTGTTAGTGTAATGACGACGTGTGGCCTTTCACTATAATGCATGGTGATCTATAAATATTGGAATAGTACACCAATCAGTATTGAGAAAATTGACCTGTGTGGGTGACATGAGTTTTTGTCTAGAGTCAGCTTTTAGATTCACTAATAGATATTTTTCAAGTCCTTGGGTTGAGAATGTTGGTTTACATAAGACTAATTTTTTTAGAGACTTTTATAAGGGTTCAAGGAGTCTTTACATAATTTATTAGGAAGAAAATCGGGAGAACTATTATTTCCTGGAAAAAGTGACCCGTGGCATCCCAGATAATGACCCTTGGCACCCCAGGTAGTGACCCTTGGGACCGCAGGTAGTGACCCTTGGGACCCCAGGTAGTGACCCTCTTTGAGCCCAGGAAGTGACCCTTGAGACCGCAGGTAGTGACCCTTGGGACCGCAGGTAGTGACCCTTGGGGCCGCAGGTAGTGACCCTTGGGGCCGCAGGTAGTGACCCTTGGGGCCGCAGGTAGTGACCCTTGGGGCTGCAGGTAGTGACCCTTGGGACCGCAGGTAGTGACCAGTGTGACCTCAGGTAGTGACCCGTTTGACCCTTGAGACCACAGGTAGTGACCCCTTTGACCCTTGAGACCGCAGGTAGTGACCCTTTTGACCCTTGGGACCCCAGGTAGAGACCCTTTTGTCCGTTGGGCCTACCTGCAGGCCTTCCTGGGGACCCTTGGGCCTACCTGGAGGACTACCTGCGGACCCTTGGGCTTACCTGAGAGACTACCTGCGGACACTTCGGACTACCTGGGAGACTGCCTGTTGGACCCGTCGGCCTACTTGGAGACCTACCTGGGCACCCTTGGGGACTACGTGCGGACCCTTGGGCTTACCTGGCCTTCCAGGGGTCACTATCCGGGACACCAGGAGATTTCCCGATGTCTTAGTCTGTGGGTGTACCCACGTGCGTAAAAAATATACATTAAACGCTATCGCCTGGATGATGAATGTTATGAACAAATTCATACAACAAAAAAATGTTACTGCATGGGGAACATGTTTTATTCAGAACTGATCCATCTATCTCTTACTTCAAATGAATTCAATTTTTCGACATTGCTGCTACGTTCAGCACATGCCGAAAAGTTACTTTTCGTTATCTAGTAAACGAAAAGTAACTATTTCGGCATTCATAGAACGTAACATCACTGCCAAAAACTATCGTTCCACACGTGCGATGGGGTGTTTCAGCTCGTCGCACTTGTATCGAAATATACTAGTTCATAACGTGTTACTGCATGAATGACAACAGTTTTTTTTTTTTTTTTTTTATTAAGTAAGTATTAATCCTTGATAGGATTATTTACAATCGTTGATACAGTGTTCAGGGTAAATTTACAATATTGCTGTATCTATGATAATATTAAGAAAGTTAACATAGTCATATACAAATCCAGATAACTGGGATTCGGCATGGCTCCTTAGCTTACGATGACATAATAATGAATTAGAGCACCGGGTGAGAAATTCCGTCCCCGACGTGTGTCACAGATGGGATCTGTATTCGCACCCATCGAAAAAGGGACCCATCACCAAGTGCTCCATACTGTTTTTATGTTGCGACGCGTAGAAGCTGGGGCACCCAACTACCGCGCGGAGTACGGTACCCGACGGCCAGACCCAGCTCGTTGAACGTCGCAACACAAAAGAAGATTTGTTCTGTACACCTAGATTCTGATATTGTTAAGTTTGAGAAACCTGTCAATGACGTGGAGCGGTGCAAGATTGTTTTTTTCGAGAGCCAGAAATGCAGCTATGGTGAATGGCCTTGGACACTTGAGTCTATCCAAACCGTCTAGCATTTCCTGTCGGCCATTTGTGTACAAAGGGCAGTACCATAAAACCTGGTCAATATCCTGCGTCTCGGCGTTATTACTACAGGTGCCTTCCGGGCTGCTCACGACGTTGATTCTGAATAAGGATTTATTTAAATGATAATGATTCGATCTCGCTCGATTAACCGAAACCACAAAGTTGCGGGGCCGATTGCGTCCGTGATACCAAGGTCTGGCTTTATTGTTCCAGTAATAATCAAAGTAAAATTTTCCCTTCGGGGAGATTGGAGTGTCTGCTTGACTTTTCGTTATGTTGAAAGTGTTCAGGAATCCCTCCTTTTTAAAAAGTTCTTTATAATCGATAGGCGGTATTAGATAGGGGGTCGAACCGTGGTTCTCGGCGTTTTTGGCCAGGAAGTTTGCCCTCTCATTACCCTCGATTCCCACGTGAGCGGGGATCCACCAAAATGCGATTTGGGTTTCAAATTGGTTTCAAATCTCTAAGAAAATTAAGATATTTTTTTTTGGCCTCGAAAATGTAAGGGTTGTTATGAGGATCGAAGCTGACTGCCTCGAGACTCTGCATGGCACTGAGGGAATCAGAGAGTATGAGATGGACCTGATGTAGCTTTTGTAGATCGAGATGAGTGTCTCGGGGTCAGTGCCCCACCATGTTCTACGCAAGAATTTGATGAGGTTCAGGGCTCGAATGACTACAGTTAATGGAAAATAAAGAAAAGTTATTTGCCATGCAGAAATACAGATTTTATATTCAATTACTTTTTTCCATAATTGACATAATTGAGGAGGTAGGGTCATTTGAACAATCTTTCATGTAATCAATGAACGAATGAAGTCATCGTCGTCATTAACGTTGCGATGGAAGTATTTCCATGCAAAATACAGGGTCAAATATTTTGAAGAAAATTGTAGCAGTATGTAGTATGTAGTATACCAATCTAAGTATGCACAACGCCCTATTGTAAAAAAGGTAGGAGATACAGCAGAAAGTGTTTAATGGAACTTGTTCTGTAAATGGAGATGCGCATTCATTTTTTCATTACTTTCTTCCATAATTGTGATATTTCAGGCAGTAAGTTTTTCTTGTGACCCTAACAGAGATCCGACTGACTAGCCCACACTAGTTAACAATTTTAATTGTTGATAATGGTTGTTGATAGGGCTGCAGCCATTTGAACTACGGGAAAAATGTATACTGCCAAAGTTGTTCCTTATACAAACATACACATTTCATATGTTATGAAACATATGAAATGTGAGAACATTTTTTGCCACCTCCTATGGTTTAGAAGATATCGTAAGTTGAAGCAGAATATATCTGGCGAGGGAATCTGTCGACAATTGCTGGTTCAGAAGTAGCGTAATTACGTGGACGAATTTCACTGGAAAGTTTCTATAAGTATTAAAAATCAAACTAAGTTGATCGCTTGCATTAATTATTAGTCGCTAGTTCAATTATTGATCTCACTGTTGATTTTGCTCATCACAATGGTTGCTTGCTTATGCGTGGTATATTGGAGAAGAATAAATTTAGACTGTGCTAAAACACCAAATCGGGAAGTTTCGTTTGTGCCCCGAATGGAGTTCACACATATTCACACCACTAGCGTTAATGTCACTTCCAGTAACTTTCATTTCGAGAAATTGGAAAATTACTAGTTTCCGCCTGTTGCAAAATATTTTGATAATTTGACAGCAACGTAAAACCATGGATAATCATTTCACGATTATATGTCAAACATCACAATATTTTGACAGCTTACACATACACGTACATACATAAGCGTACGTGATGACTGTGCGTCCGTCACCAAAATCCCAATACAATAAGACGAAGAAAAATTCGATGTATAGCGAACGCGGTGTGACCTACCATTTCCGGCTGTTGGAGTGTATGATTTATCCTATATTTAGTCTTGATGATGGAGCGAGTGAACAAAACGTCTGCTTGAATGATTCAATGGCGGAAGGGTAAATGTTTCATGAGTATTAATACTGTTGTCGAGTGAGTCCACTGAGAACTCTGTCAACATTTCATGTTATTCGCAATACTAACGAGTTTACCCGAGTTGTCCCTCCGAAATGAGAGTTTTAAGAGTATAAAGGAGCTTCGAATAATAGCAACAGTTGGATTGTTGTAACAAGACTTTAAGATATTTCGGTCGGTATTGTAAGTGCAACAGCGGGGTGTTAGCGAAAGACAGAGAACTTATCGTTGTTCCGATTCTGCACAAACGTCTGTGTGTTTTCTGTCACCGTCCCTCCCTCTTGTACTCCCCACGGTAGGATATCTTCGGTAGGGCATATTGGACACCCATCCATCTGGTTGAGGCTAACTTTCGCTATTTTAGGCCGTCGTGTTTCTCAACACAGGGTAAACCTCCAGAAACCCCTGTGCTACGATGGCGGGTGCCTACGGTGGATTCCCCCCCCCCCTGCGCCGGGTTAGGTTCCCGCCCGGCTGTGCGCTCTCCATTTTTGAGTACCGCTCATCGCACACACAGAACGTCACCAGTAGGTGTGTATGTTTTTTTTTCCTCCGTCCCTCTCATTTATACGGCCCCGGTAGCGGCCGTGTAAGCATTCCTTCAGGGGGCGTACCGGGCACCCACCCATGCGGCTGGGGCCGACTTTTGCCATTTTTAGGCCATCGTATTTCTAAACACAGGGTAAACCTCCAGAAACCCCTGTGCTACGATGGAACCCCCCCCCCCCTGCGTCGGGTTAGGTTCCCGCTCGGCCAGGCGGTCTCATTTTATGGGTACCGCCGATAGCACACACGGAAGTTCCTGCATCGATCGGAATCCATGAGAAAATATTTTGAAAAAATATTCTCCGGCGGCCGGGCGCGAACCAACCAAGGTGTGTATGTGTGTGGGTGTGTGTGTGTGTTTGATGCACCATTCGTACCTCAAAAGGGCGTTTATAAAATCATTGTTATTATATGTATTTTTTTTTGTTTTCAAATTCTCAAATTTTGGAATTCAAAATTGTATGGAGCTGTTACATATATATAGAACCTCTTCTAGTACATGCAATTTACTACCGAATTTAATGCAATTACCGAATTTACTTGCAAACATATTCTATAATGCTGAAAGCACGAACGCGTACTACTTGTTCATTTCATATTTTCCACGTGTATTTTACAATAAATAGGACGCCACTTTACTGGTACTATGTTATATCGAAAGTGGAGTTTTGCTGTCGCGTCCGACCATCAGAAACATCTGGCCTAGCGTCTGACAACTGTTTGGCCTTTACTACTTGCGCCAGAGATGTGGATTCTGGAATTTGAACGGGAGTATTTGATGGAATGTCGAACCCCAGAAACAGCATTTATACTTAAGTAATGACAGGGATCCTTATATTGAAATAGGTCTATAGCTCCATAGAATTTAACGATCTTACAAAATTACATACATCGAGAAAACTGAATAGCAATATTAACCTTACATATTTGGTCGAAGTAATGCGGGGTATTGTGATCGTTCCTAGATTGAATACAACATGCCATGGTGAGCGCCATCCTTTCGATTTGGTAAACTTGACCGCAGTATTTGTTCGGCTCGACCTACCTAAGTCGGCTCAATGAAACATCGCGTAATCAATGCTACCAAATCACAGTTGCCCTTACTTTAATTTTCAGTTATATTATTCACCTACTCGCTAGTGAAGGTGATCTGATAATTAGTAGTGTGAACCTGTGTTCTAACAATAAGATTGGAACATCTTCAAATATATATTACCAAAAATAGATTCTTCCGACCACAAAATGGATTGAACTTCATTTAATGAAACAAATGAAAAAAAGTGATGGACTCCTGGCAGATGCGAAAGAGAAACACTAATTATGATCTGAATTGATCCAAAATTTTTGACCATTTCTCGAAGATTATTGGAAACTTTTAAATACTCAGTAAAATTTTACAATAGTTTCCCAAATTTTCCAAACATTCCCAAAATTTTTCCACAATTTTTCAACATTTTTACAGTTTTTTCAAAAGTTATTGAAAATATGTCAAATTTTGTCGAATTTTTGAAAAATTGTTTCAAGAATTTTCTAATTTGTTAAAAAAAAATTCCGATTCTTGGCAAAAATTTTTGAAACGCTGCAGCGTATATATCAAGATATGTACATACAACTTGTGCGCATCGTCTTTGCGTCGATAGCAGAGAGGGAGCGATGGGTAAGCAGTGGGGTATATCTATATATATACACTGAGGGAAAAATATACTTCGGCCCAATATTACCATGTTTCAGAGAAATAGATATTTATAAAAAAATGAATTTTATTGTTTTAGTGAAACCCAAGTGACATTAATTAACTACCAATGATGTTAATCATATAACTCTACGTGATACTTATGAGACAGAGGATCTTAGGTAAATTGTACAGTAATAATTAAGAATCCCGAATTAATTAATTTTTCATTTTCAAATTAATAAAAATTAATAAAAATAATGTTCAACCCAGGTCAGTTGTCATATAGTTGTTTGGAGTTAAGCGATTCACATCTTTACATTTAATTGTAATTGTCAGAGATTGAATGCAACGACAAAATTTCATTTTTTAGGAATGCCTATCACTCTGAAAAATGAAATTGTTGGGCCGAAGTATATTTTTCCCTCAGTGTGCCAAAGAGACTTGCCTATCCCGATAGCAAATTTTTCCGATCCCACGTGCCGCATTACATGTTTCACTTAAAATAGTACATTGTGCGTGCTGATGGTTTGATTGTTTCAAAGTTTTTATGAATCAAATTGAATGCTAGCTTCAACTTAGTAGTTTTAAAAACTCATATCATGTTTACGATCGATCGGTTGGTTAGGCAATGGGTCCGTAACCCAGAGGTCCCGAGTTCACCAATATAATTCCTTTAAAAGTGCTTTGTTTACAATTGTAGACCTCCGTCGTTGAGTAGCAGTTAAATTAGCACAAATAATAAATATGCACTCACACTTAATAATTCTCAAATCTGCCGTCAATTACGAAACTTCATCAGTCACCAAAATGGAATTCAATCATCGGGCTTAGCAATTCATGCCGCGGTCACGTTAATTAATAAGCAGAAACTTTACCCCGGCTAATTCGACGATGCATGACACTAACCTCCGTGGACATGAATTTCAAACCACAAGCGCTCACCATCTCAACAACAGAAAACGGATTTATGTGACATACAAACTTCAACAACTCATATCCGTATTATTTGCGCCTGACCTCACCTACCCCCCAGCTCGCGATAAGCGGTATGCTTGGTATCCATAGAAAGTTTTAAAACGTATTTCTCTGTAAGCATGTTATGTGAGTAAATACAATGTGGAGCATTCCGTACAATCCTGCTGACGAAAAAAAATGGAGGATCCAAAGACAACAGCATTTACTCGTCCCAAGGAACAGGGAACCCATCCGAGATTTCCTTCTAACTGAATTCAATTGAAAACCTGTTTGATACAAAATTATAATCATTGGAAGTAACTTGCGGCTTTGCAGTTACATATTAACTCGCCAGGTATATTCACTTCAACTCGCGATATCTTCTAAACTATACGAAGTGGCAAAAAGTGTCATAACATATGAAATGTGTATTTTTGTATAAGGAACAACTTTGGTTGTATACATTTTCCCGAATTTCGAACGGCTTCGGCGCTACGGCGTTATCAACAATTCAAATTGGTAACGAGTGGGCGTTAATCAGTGGGACCTCTGTTAGGGTCACAACGAAAACTTGCAGATTTGAGAATTCTGAACTCATTCATCAAGCAGATCATTATGAATATTATTTAGTGCACGCAGGACAAGACGCGTGTTACTTGAGTGAGAGTGAGACGCCAATAGGGGTGAGACCGCCCGAGTTTTAAATCCATCCTACCTCGTCAATTATCACAATTATGGAAAAAAGTCATTAGAAATCAAAGGCGCGTTTCCACTTACAGAATAAGTTCCATTAAACACTTTCTGCCGTATCTCTCACCACTTTTGCACTAGAGCATTGTGAATGACGAGCGACCCTACCTCCTTAATTACGCCAATTATGGACAAATGTGTATTTTGACGTGAAGAATTTTTCCTGTTATACTTATTCTCTTATCTCCGACCGTTTTTGCAATAGAGCACTATGGACCATTGCAATTGTTCATAACAACATAAATATAAGATCAATTTTATCCAAAATCTAATCACCTCTATGTTACATGAAGCCGCTTCGTTTCCGATGTCGACGAGTCATGTCCTTCAGTCGTGAGAAATCGTTCGCCAAAAATACACACACACACACGTCCTGTTGAGAATAGTTCAAAATAGTCAGAAATGTAATGAAGCGTAGAGATATATTGAAAAATCATTTTTTTCAAATCGGGGGCATCTCCATAACTCTTGTCGGGAAATTGATAAGCGCAAAACTGCAAATTGATGAGTTACTTCCGCGAGTCCTATGGACCACACTCACTACTTTATTACGTATCCGTTTCGTGTATAAAAATTCCAGGACTCATTCACATGCCCATCAAGGTCAATATTGAGAATATGCTACCACTGTTCTACAGTCAGTGCATTTGCCGCCCCAAAACACATTGCAAACAACAATACGAATCTATTAATGATTAATTTTAACCTCGGAAATTTTCCTTCCCTCAGCATCATACCGGTACATGGTTTCAGCCGTTTGTCGCAGTGGTGTGCTCCCATGGGCTCGACTTTGCGATCTACTTTTAAAAGTAAAATTCAGCTTATCGTTTTTTACTCTCAACCACTGTTGAGCATTATGTTTAAATGATGAAGAACGGTTTCAACAACGGGGGATTGTAAGTGAGCACACTCTTACAATCTCGGCCAAGTGGCCAAGACCGACTAACTAATGTAGAGATTCCCGACTATGACAAACCCGAATGAGAAGGTCCTTCATTTTATCTGAGTCATAAGATCATCCGTTGGCAGGATCTTACGCTCATCTTTAGTTGCACTTTGGCCAGATGAGCCTCTACCTAACGTTTCCTTTTAATACTTTATGATGTACCAGAGGAATGTTGGATTTTCAGATACTTTTAGAAACGCATTACTCCAACGCATATTGAATCTATAAATTTCCACTCAGCCAATTTCGTTGCCTATTCCATTTGAGCCATCCTGGATGGGGAAAAGCAGCAAAGTCTGAAGATCCAAGGATCCCATTCCAATTTGTATGAAATGTTAAGTGATATAGGTGATCAATAATTAAAAATTAATGTGACTCTAATTCACCTGTATCTCTGATGGTATTCTCCATTTGATTCACATGTTCATCACTATCAGAGAGAATATTAGATAACATGAACGATACACGTGGATACGGTAGAGCATTTCCAATTAGAGAGTATTATGTTGAATGACGCGAGAAGAGGGAGCTTGCACGATTAACTTCCTGATCTAGGGATGCAATAGTAATGACCCCGGAAACGACATGTTTCACATGCGTCTGTGGAATTTTCATCGAGGATTGTATGTGTGTGTGTATGTGGATCTGCATATGATCATTTTCTAAACGGTCTCTTGCGAGCGGCTCGAACAGTTTCAATTCTTTTCCTACAGGCAAAACAATAAATTTCTAGACGCCTACTAATTAACTAGTGGGAAAGAAGTGTGTTTACCCTCGTTGGGAGCACCAATAAAACTTCCCAATTTGTAATTTCTGTTTTCTATTCCTAGATTTTCCCACACGTCAATTAAACGTGCAAAGACTGTTTTCAGAGAAAAAAATAAGAATCATGAAATTTTGAATACTGGAATACAACAGGTGTCGCTACCTGCAACTATGTCACGTGACGCACTGACCAATCACACTGCGCATCGCGCATTCAGAGTCTCCTGTGCAAATGCGGGCGAACACGCATGCGCCGACGGTAGTCGGACAACTTCGGATCTACACCGAATATAAAAGTTTGAATAGTCATTAAAATTTCGCGCCACTCAAAATCAACCAATAACTAATAATTCACTACATGAAAGTGAGTCAAATATTGATCGAAATTAAGGTGCGCCGAGAGACTCCAATTGCGACATTGATTAGTTTGATCACAACTTTCCTTCGTAAATAATGATTGATTAAAAGTTTTGTGAATTTTCATGCTTCATGTTTAAAAAAAAAACCGGAAACTAGTGCATGAATTTCTTTCAAAATCTAATCAGGTCTCAGTTGCGTGAAGACGCATCGATTAAAAAAAGAATCATCGAATCGGGTGATTCGTTTGCAAGAAATCGTTGTCCAAAAATTGTGAGCACATATATATATATATATACAGACATTTTGTTAAAAATGCTCTAAAACGATTAGAGAGACTTTGAAACGTGGAAATATGATGAAATTTCCAGTTTTGATTTTCTGGGCCATTACAATAACTTCCCTATATCGGGACGTTGAAAAAATCATTTTTGGTGGGTATTGCCCAATTTATGGAAATGATACTTAAGTCTGTTCTTCACAGGAAGAAAAAATGTTTACTCTTCGTAGAACGAAAAAAGGCAATTTATAGTATTTGGTCAATACCCGGAGGTAACCGAGCTTTGACCATACGTAAATACCGGAGAAATGTGAGGGAAAACTCATGGGTGTTGTGTGTTTATAATCTTTAGCTAGCTCCCCATACGTTCCCATAATCATTGCAAGGTTCTCCGCAATATCCAAAAACCTCAGAAATTACAACACAGTATTTCCCTTAAACTGGAATGAAAATATGATAGTCGAGTTCGTGTAATGAGAATACTGGGTAATTGCGCAGACTCGTGTACTTAGCATTACTGAATTCCTTTAATTATCGTTTCTGTACAGTGTCGCCCCCCCTTGGTCGATGCAGGACATTTTCCAGGATTCGCTCAAGCGTCTGAGAAAGCACTTGAATACAGCGCTTTCCATCCCATTAGCGAGAACAATTCAGTGTGTTTAGCGTAATGGAGCATCCACATTGACAGTTCCCGTGTCTGATTACTAACGTTCGCTCTATAAACCCCTTAGGACTCGACTACAGTAGTGAAAATTTTTAGATCTCTGTGTTCAATGTACAACAGTTTAGTGCAATTTTAGAATATTCCGACACAAATAATCGTACAATGATTAATGTTCCAAGAAAGCAAATTGTTATTATAATCCTGAGATTACAGAGTCTAACATTAATACATTTTTCAGATAAGAATTGTGTGTGCGTGTCGGTGTGTGTGTGATTGTGTGTGTGTGTGTGTGTGTGTGTGTGTGTGTGTGTGTGTGTGTGTGTGTGTCTGCGTCTGTGTGTATGGAAGCGTTCAGGTGTAGCTGTAAGTGGATGGGTGTCGATGAAAGTGGGTGGGGTTGTATGTGTGAGACGCTGAATGTATGTAGCCAAAGTCTTTCGTCAACGATTTCTCACGAGCGAAATGCAAATTCGGAATGAAAAAATGGCAAAATGGAATCATAAGTCACTACTCTTTACTGAATAATTTTCCCTATCAAACCAATTGAATTACATTTATTTTATAAAGTTTCAAAGAGATAATGCCGGATAAAAATACTTAATCGAGAAATTGGTGCAGCTCTGATAGGTCACATCACTCAGCGCTCTTGCTATTTTTCGTTTTATGCCCCCCCCCCCCCAAAGAATTCAATCCAATTATCAATTACATTATCATTATTCATTGTTTATCCCTATATTAATTATATATATCATATATATATGTAATTCCAATGTAAATTCAATACCGTCCAGTGCAATTCATTACGCTTACTGCGTATTCATTCCTGTTGCCATTGATACTTGAAAAGAGAATTGAGTGTAATAGGGAGATTGACCCGAGGAATACGCTTTAATTATTGTAGTTATTCAATAGAAGCCTTTTATCCTGAAAACACTATAACAAGCAATACAAATTGCAAATGTTTCCGATCCAGAAAACCTCAATGTCATTGAATTCTGAACTATTCCATTTATCAAGCAGACAATTATGAACATTTTTGGTGCGCAGAGTGAGAGTGAGGACGAGACTTACGCGCGTTACTGGAGTGGGAGTGAGACGCGAGTAGTGGTGCGACGCTCGTGTGTTAAACCCGACATACCTCCTTAATTATCACAATTATAGAAAAAAGTGATAACAAATTAAATATGTATTTCCACTCACAGAGAAAATTTTGCTCAATACTTTTTGCCGTATCTCTTACCGTTTTTGCAATAGAGCGTTGTGAACGATTCAATTGGTAGTAACGAAAAAACTGCTCCGTCGATTTAAACCGAAAACGAATCCGATCTTAATCAATGACTCAGATCGTTCGATCCGTTCGTGAGAAATCGTTGACCAAAATATCCGATTCCACACATACAAGCATGCACACACACACACACATTTGCTCAGAATTTTGGGAAGCATTTTGGTATACTTAGAACAGCAGTTACGAATCGGAAAGAAAATCGATTTGTGGGTCATTACAATAATTTCCTGAAAAATCGGGAAGTTAAAAGCTGAGGATTCTTATGAATTCGTAGGAAATAATGACATAATTATGTTAACTTCACTGTCATGTCAATAGCGTGCGACTTTCTTCAGTGAGCTATCACTTCGAACAGAGAGGCCTATACTTTTCACTTGGATAAAAGCTGGCTATTCTAAAGCCAATAAAATGAAACGAATAGTGGGGAAAATTGAAAGAATGTGGGTGGTTCACTTGTTGACCCGTCTCTTCCTTCCGGCGGTCCACGGGGCCAGTATTGGAGTCAGAAATATGAAAACCGACCTCTGCAACAGGTATGCTCGAGCTTCTCAATCATCTCAGGTGAAAAAAAAGTTTACTTTAGAGGTTATTAAAGAATTTATTATTAAAGAATTATTACATTCGGAATTATCATCTTAAATTTGATTTTATGAGCCCTCAGTAGTCGCATGACGAGCGCAGCGCCGCCCAATGTATTGTTCCATTTTAAGAAACATACAAAATATATTTCCGAAACAGCACTATTTGGTAATTGAATTGAATTAAATTTCACTTAAGATTCTCAATTATTGAACAACTTTGTTTCGAACATGATACTTCGAAATCTTCTATCGCAGTCATTTTCAGTATTGAATATCTCTCAAATTGTGCGATTCTAAGGAACAATGAAATTATGAATTTGTTTCATATAGTTTACAGTAATGTTTCAATTTTTTTGAGATTTTTGTTATTGTTAGTTTGATCAAAAAATGGAAAACTTGGATAACTGCGGCGCCAAGTTTTAGCATCGGATGAAGATGATAAGGTTTTCGGCTGTCGTCAGTTTTCCATTAATATCTCAACATCTAAGAAAGATAGCGAGATTTTGATAAATACCTTTTTGGTAGAGCATAGTCTAAGCTACAAATTTCTATGTACACAAATTTCAGTATCTACTGTAGATTTCTAGATATTTAAAGATATCTGACGGTGGATGAACAGAGGCTCAACTGAGTTGATTACTTCGCTGCTGGTTTATCGTCTGACAAATATTTATTCTACATGTTTATCAATTCAACAATTGATTAAGTAACTGAAATTGAAGAAATTTTCATAGGTAATGTTCCCAATAATTTATTAATTTCCATAAGATTACGTGCCATAAAACGCAGTGAACTATTTTTTAATTACCCTACTTATTCAAAACGAATATTCCAGATTTTTACTCGGAGAAAATTGCTCATGCATATGTCAAGGTACTGAACTATTATAACACTCTCACCTGCGATTTGAAAGATATGAAAAATAATGTTGCGAAATGAGTCTTACCTTGCGCAGACGTCACTCTTCGCCCGACGTTCGTGGTTGGATAAGTTGGGTCACGCTACTTTTTATTCTGGACTATTTCTGTCTGATACCCATCATTAGACTCTATCAACACTATTTATTTTCGCCTCGGAAAAAATACAAAATTTTGGAAATTTTTCTTTACTTCCTAATGGGGGAAAGCCGGTGTTTTTCCCTTAAAAATGGCGCCTCGATTTCCTATTAAATCTCCTTTTCAAGGTATTTCTACGATGACGAAACCATTTTTCACCCTTTAAGTGTGGTGTCGATACGTCGTATCGACCTGATTGCTTGTATGGAGAAAAATGCCACTAGGAGTACCGTGCATGCTGAGACATTTTACTACGAGGGCTGGTAAATCCTGAATATTTCACTATATATATAAAATCGAGGGAGCCATTGTAGGCAAATCGTCAATTAAAAAAAAATTGTTATACGTGGAAACACACACAAACACACCCACACACACACACACAACCTCAAAGGCCCTAGGTTCGTCCCCGGCCGCCGCACAATATTTCTTAAGAACAGAGCCTGTGTGGATTATCGGCGGTACCCATAATTTGGGAATGCTAAGCTGGACGGGAACCCAATCCGATGCGGGAGGGGGGGGGGGTGGGTGGTGGGTGTGTCCGTCCGTCCATCACAGGCGCCCATCATTGTAACACACAGATGCCTGGAGGCTGATGATGAAATGGAGATTGTCGACCCCAGACATATGGATGGGTGTCCAATACGCCCTACCGAAGAAATCCTACCGTGTGGAGAGCGGTAAGAGAGGTCGGACGGGATGGAAAAAAATAAGAAAAAAGAAAAAAGTATCGAACGTTGTTCAAAGACTCTCCAAACTTTCTCACCCGATACCCTCCAGGGTAGTGTGCGATTCTCTCTGATTTTGCAGACTAATAAGGAAATATTTTCATTCTATTGTCAAAGTTACTCACTATTAATTCTCATGATTTTCTCTGTTCACAGTGAGATTTACTGCCACAGTTCGCTACTAAAAACTGTACAACTAGCAAATATTTTTACCGACAGCAAAACTTTCGTCGATATGTATCAGCTCAACGATCCGGAGGTCACTCTAAAAAAGTAATTGGGAAAGTAGTTACTGAATTTTCCTTTGATATTTCATTGCAAATCGTACTGAGGGAGGGTACATCCGTAAACGAGACTTCTCCCTTCCGGCAAAAAAAGAAAGTATTGAGAATTTTTTTCGGGGCGAATGAAATTTTTTGTTCGACCACTCTAACAATTCTTAAGCATTCCCCTGACTATAATAACCCCATACTTGAATTGGCATTAAAACAGAATAATTTTCAATGTAATGTTAACCAGAACAGGTTATAGAAAATGCAGTGTTTCCACAAATTCAAGTATGGAGTATGCTAGAATCAAGTATATTTTCCTTTCCGTGGAAAGTGGTCGATAGCGCCGATGGGTTATAGCGCGTAAAAAGGAGAAGTCTCAGATGTGGTTATGGAATAGGAGCCATGTCCGTGACTTTGAAATGTATGAAACTTCATCGTCAACCTAATCATCAACCTTGTCATCAACCTTATCATCCACCTGATCATCAACCTTATCGTCGACCTTATTGTCAACCTCATTATCAACCTCATTGTTAACCTTATTGTCAACCTCAATGTCAACCTCATCGTCAACCTCATCGTCAACCTCAATGTCAACCTCATTGTCAACCTCAATGTCAACCTCATTGTCAATCTCAATGTCAACCTCATTGTCAACCTCATCGTCAACCTTATTATAAGCCTGATTGTCAATCTTACTGTGTTGTCAACCCTATTTTCAACATCATTGTCAACCTCAATGTCAACCTCATTGTCAACCTCATTGTCAACCTCATTGTCAACCTCATTGTCAACCTCATTGTCAACCTCATTGTCAACCTCATTGTCAACCTCATTGTCAACCTCATTGTCAACCTTATTGGCAATGTCAGTGTCGACCTCCTCATCAACCGTATCGCAAACCTCTCGCTCAAGTTTCTCGTCAAACTCATTGTCGAGCTCCCCACCCACTTTTCTATCAACCTCCCCATCAACCCCATCTCAATTCGAGAGTTCAACGAGGGCTATGACAGAAAACTTGACAGCAAAGTTGACGACGATGTTGACGACGATGTTGACAACGATTTTGACGAGGAGGTTGATGAGAAGGTCCACTCAACGGTGCTTTAGAGTTTAACGGAGAAATTGACTGGCAAGTTGATAACGAGGTTGAAGAATGGACAGCTGAGGTTATTTTTCACGATTTTTCTCACCTTTTCCGCATTATTATTACTATATCCCACTGCTTTATGAGATATATTTTGGGAGACCCTGTACGATACCACTGAAAATAAAACGGGTTAACAATATGCTGAATTGAGATTACCATTACGTACGTAATTCAAGTTACCGTTTATACGTAATTTTTCTATTGTCTCGCCACCCTCATCAATTGTCAGAATCACTGACATTGCCTTGAATAGTCTTTGATATTCGCATTCCCCTGAAAATTAAACTCCAAAAAAGTGCATTAGGAAACATAAAACGGAAATTAAATCATGCCTCCGGGTAATGAAACTTTCATCCCCGGATGTTTTCTCGCAAAACAAACTCCCTCATGAACCATTAATTCTGCAGCAGTTATTAACTGTAACCGTCAGATTCCCCATGGCCAAATGCAGCAGTGGTTCTTAGACGCTCGATAATCTCACTTCTATGATTACTCAGTCCATGATAATAATGGTGAAAATCCTTGTCCGGCAGTTTCGACGAGTTGATGTCGGCAACAGGTGGTACACCGAACAAAACCCAAGTGGCTGCCTTCGTTGCTGATAACTTCGGAAAGAAAAATGAGTTGGTGCCATGGATACCACCAGACTGGCACCCCAAGCCACCCTTACTCGGCAAAATTATGGATGAAAGTGTTAAGGACTGGATCGTTCATCTTAATTTTATCTGGAAGAATTTGTCAAGAATGGTACATCCCGATGTTATGGAACATCCGGCCAGACACAGTCTCATACCCGTGAAAAATGGATTCATCGTACCTGGCGGACGGTTTCGCGGTGAGATATGTGGGAGGGGGTGGTGCCGCCCACTCAAGGAAAATAATTTTTTAACTTCCCCGATACCACGATCGGTCAAAAGTTTGGGCTTATTTCCTCACAATTTTGAATTTTACATAATTTCCGAAACTCCCCGTGTGGTCTAATCGAAACTAGTATCATTAATTTCAAGTCTTTATGTCAAGCTGATACAGGGTCCTCAATATTTTGAGCCTAAAATGCCTTGAACGTAACTTTCCGGTGGTGCCATCTTTTGGGGAAAAGGGTGAAAACTTAGGTCACCTGATAGTGTGAAGTAGCAGGAAGAGGAATTTCTTCCCGACACTTAACTTTTCATATATATATGGCTTATAAGCCATAAATACGGCCTGTCAAATTGAGTTACATTTTCTGTGAACTTGAGCAAACGTCAAATGCCACTCTTTCTTCAAATCAATATCCTTCTAGATAGATACCCATAATTGGATTGTGAGTTGAGATCTGCAGAGGATTCAACTGTTATTCAATGTCGGGGGTTTAGTGAATACTGCTCGAGAATAATAACCATGATTGGTTAAGACTTGCAGTTTGCGAGCAAAGCGTCCGGGCCGAGCTGTGTAACGCGAAAAACTTCGGATGTAATCGCATCGCGACGCTGCGCCGTCGTGTTATGCAATGAATGCAATATCGCCCTCCTAAGTTAACCCCTCACGTACGGCGTCGATCCAATGTATCGACCATGTTTCTGTCCCTAGGTTAGTTGATTTATTGGGGCATTTCTGAGTTGAGCTTCGATTCTACAGACTCGAGTTACTAATATATTATACTATTATATAATATAGTATACTCGGATTTTAATTGTATGGTCAAAAAACATGCGCTGATACTCGATCTGGGTAATGATGATTCGGAGCGATGCCGAAGGGCTAGATACTTGTTGAGGATCGATGCGGAACTGCCGATACACGTGCCGTATCGGCTACAGTCGATGTCGGTTGCCGTCGGGCTAATTCGGAAGGGCCCGAGCGGTGTTCACTCCAATTTTGATTGGGTGACTCGAGGCCTAGGAATTTGACCATGGGAATTTCAAACACATGCGTTTGGAAAAATTGTTTTTTTCTCCATTTTATTTTTCATATTTTTTCTTTACGAGCAAAATTATAGCTTGCAAAATCCACAATATTATATTCGACCACCGCGTGTATCGAGGAAACTGTCACTGAAAATGCTGACATTTGCACTAAACCCACATTAAACCCTCTTCTATCGAGTAGGGCAATTTGAATTTCGATTGCTTAAATAATTCATTTGTTATAAACAAATTGCGTACATTCGGCATCGTAAAAATAACGCGATATCGTAGTAAGAAACAGAAAGAACTGTGAAGTACCGAATTAGAGCGTCATATGTCACGGAGCTGGGTGAACAGTTTGCGTCGTACATGAGGGGCTAATTCATTAAAAATGACTGGAGAACAATGACAGTTGCAACAATAATGCCATATTTCACTATCACTGACCCGTGATAGTCAAAACTAGGTCAATGCTCGCAGCGTCAGAGAATTGAGTAGGAAGGGTATGGAATTCGCTTGCAATTTACTTCAATCAAGATCTCCTGTGTTCATTGAAAATATCACTTATTTGAATTTGGCGGGTCAAACCGAAAGGAGTGGTCGAGGTTTTTTACCAGTACAGAGAGAAATATTTGGGTAACTGAATTTACGTGACAAAGGCACCACTTTTCTCCCCATTAGAGTTTTATTACTGGGACACGTATTGGGTTGTCGAGGGGCTACTTCTGTCTGGAATGTCGAAAACAGTGAGAGGAATTCTGGAGAACCTACTGTCGATGGTGGAAGAATACGGGTTTGTCCCCAATGGCGGACGCATTTACTATTTGATGAGAAGCCAGCCTCCGCTCCTTATCCCCATGGTAACTAGAGTGTATTAAAGTTTCATACTCTTGAATACAATTTTGTTTTTTTTTTGCACTTCTTCAAGGTGAAAATGTACGTCGACTCCACCAATGACACGAAATTTATAGGACAACATTTGCCACTACTGGAGAGGGAATTTCAATATTTTCATCGGAAAAAGAGTGTGAGTGTTATTAAAGGGCGCAAAATTTATAGGATGGCCCATTACGTCGTTACTAGCGAGGGACCCCGACCAGAGAGTTACTGGTAGGTGGATAAAAAAAAAAGATATGTTTGATTTTACGGAGAGGGGAAATATGGTGAAAAATGGAGGTGTATATTTACGTGCGGTCGATGGGGACATTTGGACAGGGTCAGTGATGACTTTTTTTGGGATTGCTGGCGAAGTAAGCAATTAGTTGAAGTTCATGGAAATATCTGGACTCCTCAATGTCTAGTCAAATTTCTGAAGAAGAAAGGTGTGAAGTTGGAAATTTTGGACATTTTGGAAACTTTGGAAATTTTGGAAAGGTTGAAAATTTAGAAGATTTTGAAAATTTTGGAAACTTTGAAGATTTTGGAAATTTCAGAAATGTTGGAAATTTCGGAAATTTTGCAAACTTTGGAAATTTTGGAGATTTTAGAAATTTCGAAAATTTTGGAAATTTTGGATATTTTAGAAACTTTGGAAATTTGGAAATTCTGGAAATTTTAGAAATTTTGGAAACTGAAAATTTTGGGAATTTTGGAAACTGTGAAAATTATAGAAATTCTGGAGATTTTTTGCAATTCCTGGTATGTGGAATCCTTGGAAGATTTATATCATCTGTGCCTTTTTCCCCATGGATGAGCATTAACCGTAGAATGTCTGATCCATCTGACGTCCATATTCACCGTGCATGAAGCGGTAAAAAGGTTGAAAAATTGGACATGTGGGATATTACGTTCATTTGCATCTTCATATGTTGGTATTAATTATTTCGTAATTTACGGATGACTTAACATGGATATAAATCGGGATTAGTCAGTAATGTACATATTTGAGGCGATATTCATAAATGCAATATATATGTAAATGCCTTAAATTTCTAATGATATGCAAAATCGTGATTCTCCGTTCCACGATGTCAGTAGAAAAACCACGCCAGTAATTGCTCCATTCTCCCGCCAGAAGTGTAAAACACTAACTAACTAGCCTATTTTTCATTAAAAACTTGGTGTAGTGCAAACTGAGAGCTACAATAAAGCTCTACATCGACATCCATTAGTATTCATGGTTTCGAAAATCTCTGCCAAAGCAGCCATCGATGTCGCAGAATTTTTCATAGTTCTATACTAAATTTCAGTATGCTTAGAAGTTATGTACTTGAATCAAATTGACTTGAACAAAGTATGCTTGAACCAAGTATGCTTGAACCAAGTATGCTTGAACCAAGTATGCTTGGACTAAGTATATTTGGTCCAAGCATACTTGGTTCAAGCAAACTTGGTTCAAGCATACTCGGTTCAAGCAAACTTGGTTCAAGCATACTTGGTTCAAGCATACTTGGTTCAAGCATACTTGGTTCAAGCATACTTGGTTCAAGCATACTTGGTTCAAGAATTCTTGGTTCAGTATCCGAGACTTGAACCAAGTATATTCAAACCAAGTATACTTGAATACAGCCTCCGAGACTTGATTCAAGTGTATGATATCTGATTACGGTATCCGATATTTGATTCACGTATTTGACATTATTCACTGAAAGCTCCAGTTTCATTGCTTAAATTTATTTTTAGAATTGGACAGTCTATTCTAGAACTGAATTCTACTCGACAGGTACAGTAATGACGCTTTGGCAGCAAAAAAATAACAATTTTGCGAAACATAAAAAGATGCTCAAAATTGGTCCAAAATTAAATTCAGAAAGTAAAAAGAGAATTTTTGCACCAAAAATATAATCAACCTTCATCCTTTGTCGAAAATTCATGAAAAGTCATTATGAAATCCTCATTCGTACATAGAAAACTGAGAACAAAATGAGAGAACCATAAAAAGAGCCTTTCCATCTATGTGACTTTTGAAATGCTGGGGGAATAATCAATCAGTATGGGAGGAAAAATTATCGCTTGAACGTGACAGAAAAAACGCCCATTAGCAGATATTAATGAGGACTCGTTTTACTGGTCCTTCAATTCTTGTTTCACCCAGGAAAACTGAAAGAAATTGCTCCATATTTTTTTCGACGAAATCTAATATTGTTACGTCATAATTATTCTTCTCGGCAGAAAATCTCAATCGACGAGATGATCAAGGTCAATATGTGGGCTAAAATTGTCCTCACTTATAAAAAGTTCAAAAGCGATTCATAGTTCCAAAATTTAGTGTGGACTATTGATTGGAATTAGAGTTTTCAGATTTTTGGATTTTTTGAGTTTTCTGAAATTGTTGAGGTTTTTTAAAAATTTTCAAATTTTTGAATTTTTTGAAATTTTTGAATCTTTTGGAATTTTTGAATTTTTTGAAATTTTTGAATGTTTTGAAATTTTTGAAATTTTTGAAATTTTTAAAATTTTTAAAATTTTTGAAATTTTTGAAATTTTTGAAATTTTTGAAATTTTTGAAATTTTTGAAATTTTTGAAATTTTTGAAATTTTTGAAATTTTTGAAATTTTTGAAATTTTTGAAATTTTTGAAATTTTTGAAATTTTTGAAATTTTTGAAATTTTTGAAATTTTTGAAATTTTTGAAATTTTTGAAATTTTTGAAATTTTTGAAATTTTTGAAATTTTTGAAATTTTTGAAATTTTTGAAATTTTTGAAATTTTTGAAATTTTTGAAATTTTTGAAATTTTTTAAATTTTTGAAATTTTTGAAATTTTCGAATCTTTTCATATTTTTAAAATTTTTGAACCTTGCAACATTTCAAAATCCCGGCAAGTAGTAGATTGTTGCCGTTTGTATCCTGCCACATTTTGCTATATATTTTGGTAGTAACCAAACAATTAATAATGTTAAGGGAGCCCGGGGGGGGGGGGGGGGGGGGAATGTTCACGACGTCCCAGTCCTTGAAAATTGGCAATTGTTAAAATCTTCCGAATTTGTCCGATTCTTCATTTTTTCGAAATTTCAGGAGTCTTGCAACCCTGTGAAATTTCAAGGATTGCGAAATCGTTCAAAATTTATCATTATAGCTCATTTGGCAATCTATTAATGACATAATTCATAATTTTGAGAGTGGTGTTATGGATTCATCATATACATTTTTTCCATTTTTAAACGATATTCTGTGGAATGACTACCTATGCGTAGTTATCAGAGTTCCACCAAACCCTGGGAAAAATATTGATGATTGATCATGCTTAACAGCGAATTTCACAGTAATGATAATAAAGTTAGAAGGAGACCCAAGCTAAAATAGATTTTTTTTTTCATAATTCATAATATCGGGGTGGAGTTTCACGATGCCGCAAATCAGCACAAAAAGGCCTAACGTAATATTTCCCTAAAATTTTACGGTATATCAATGTTTACGGCCATCAGGGAGGACTATCAGGAGGCGAAAAAACACGTAAAACATATAGATGAACAGCAGTTTTACGAGGAGATAAAAGCAGGGGCTGAGAGTGGATGGGACTTTTCCGCACGATGGTTCATATCGAAGGGCCAGGGTTTTGGTAATCTCTCAGATATTTCCACCCACAATATCATCCCAGTCGATCTCAATTCATTTATGGAACGTAATGCCCGGCTTCTCGGCGAATTCTACAGCGTCCACCGGAACCCAGTGGTGAGTGGATACCTTTAGAATTACAGCATCCATGCTATACATGGGTTTCACGTATGTTTGACAAAAGCAATGCTTCATCTCCGTCATGTACGAATCTTAATGGGATTTCTGTTCAAGGAATATTGGAGAAAATTCTTTAACAATATTGATTAAATCTTCATAGTACAACATTGATTAGTTGACCCCGCTTTGGCCACATAAGATAACACTATTGGTGTGAGCATGTGTGTGCCCCATTCGGGGCACAAACAAAACCTCCCGATTTGGTATTTTAGCACAGGCTACTAAATTTATACCTGTCAAGTATACGACGGGTAATTAGTGTGAGCCCTGTTAGTGTCATAACGATAAATTGGAGATTTGAGAATTCTAAACTAACTCATTTACCAAACAGATAATTATGAATATTTTAGTAGACTCATGGTGAGCATGAGGATGAGACTTATGTGCGTTACTTGAGTGGGAGTGAGACGCCAATAGGGGTGCGGGTGCTGGAGGGTTAAATCCGTCATATCTTCTCAATTATGGTAATCATGAAAAATTCATTAGACATTAAACGTGCACTTTCACTTACAGAACAAGTTCCATTTGACACTTTTTGCCGTATCTTTCAACGTTTTTGCTATAGAGCGTTATGGACAATTGAATTTGTTAATAACATTGTATGTACTGCTCCAGTTTTATATAAAATCTTGAACCCTCCATTCTGCATGAGAATCGGGAAACGTTCATAATTGATATTGTACTATGACAATTTAATCAGGAGAGAGAGATTGTTGCAATAAGAATTCTCAGAACAGTCACATTCAAATTACGTTCATAAATTAGATTTCTAGCAGGAAAATTTGTTGAAAATATCAGAAGTTGGAATTAGTTTTAAAGGTTTTTTTCGAACTTTGAAGCTGTATTGAGCAAAAATGATTACAAATCGATTATTCAAAGTATCGCCCATCGCTAACCACTACTTTTACCCATGTTTCTGTCAATTTTCGGATACCGCCTCGGAAAAACAGTTCGTCTTTTGATGCGATCTATGTATCGATCCATTTTTTCGTTTCCGCGTAAGAGGTGAAGTGCTGATCAGCCAAGCCATGTGCCATCGATTGGAACAAATCATAATCAGACGGGGCAATATCTGGGGAATACGGCGGGTGTGGTAAAATATCCCATTTCAACGTTTCCAAGTACTTTTTGAAGGACTTGGCAACATGAGGACGAGCGTTGTCATGTTGCAAAATGACTTTGTCGTGCCGCTGCTCGAATTGCGGCCGTTTTTCCTTCAATGCCCGGCTCAAACGCATCAACTGTGTTCGGTAGAGGGCCCCGGTGATTGTTTCGCGTTTGTAACGGATCTTCGTCGAGTAACGCCTCCAATTCTTCGTCCTTGATCTTTTTCGGCTGACCGAGACGTTGCTTGTCATCTGTGTCAAAATCACGACTTTTGAAGCGTCGAAACCAGTACTCATATGTTGAAATCGATGGAGTATAACCCCCCGAAGGTTCCTCGAGCAGGCAACGACTCGAAGCAGCAGCTTTCTTCAAAGGGAAGCAGAACAATAAAGCTTCCCACAAATTACGTTTGTTCGGCACGAAAGTCGACATACTGAATGGATTGCAAATATACGTTGTTTACATTTGTCCGATGCTATAATATAATACATTCTCGCGAGTAATTGTTTTGGAGTGCCTACGCGCATCATACACTTATAACGACATCTCTTAGAAAATCTTTAAAACTAATTCCAACATCTAATATAATCTTCCATAATATTTCTCCAATGCGAGAAGATTTCTCGTATATCATGAACATGCGGTTTTAGGTAGAAGGTAGAATATCTGATAGTATATTGTTACTAGGCTCTGAAATCTGATCACAAGGCTGATACCTCGATAAAGCGGCTCATTTCCAAAGATAAATTCCGACTTTCTGAAAATTCGTTTCCGGTTGCTTTAGTCAAATGACAGATGAACCATTAAAAAAACTCCTCGAATCAGGTTGAATCACGCGGACAATCAGTACAGAAATCGCCATGAGTAATCTGATAAGGAGAGGTAGAAATAATGCTGAATCAGCCAGCTTCAAGGATATCGAATTTGTCCGTGAACGGAGGAAAATAGGAAATATGGGCTCAGTTTTCCATGAGTCGAAGGGTTTATCGGAAAGCGTATAATGGTGAATTTCAATCAATAATTCCGATCACGCGTGGATCGCATTCCAATTTTTCTTTCAATTAATGCGCCTGGATGTAACCGGAATCTAATTAAATTTTGAACGGCGAGGCGGCAGATACTTCAGAAAAATGTCACTAAAATCACGAGAAAAGCGGGGAGTTTCTCGGCATTTCTTATTCTTCAACCAATAATTGAATTTCTTTCTATACGCAGATGACATAATTTCTTTTTGACATAATTTTTTCCACGACATAATTCATTTCTCAGGGGTGTTTTCAAAAAGTCTTCAGATATCTTCTAAACTATACGAAGTAGCAAAAAGTGCCATAGCATATGAAATGTGTATATTTATATAAGGAACAACTGTGGTTATATACATTTTTCCGTATTTCGAACGGCTCTGGCGCTACGGCGGTATCAACAATTGAAATTGTTAACTAGTAGGAGTTAATCAGTGTCACCTCTGTTAGGGTCACAACGAAAACTCTTCCATGATAAGAGCATGAAACCTGATAATTAATGTCTCTGAGATCGTCAAAATAAATACATATGTCATTTGGGATTTCAATCCATGGACTATGATTCTATCTAGAAAACAAACACACACATAGGACCAAATAATTGTCAATAATTTAGTAATTCCCACAAAAAGCCAGTCAGAATTCAATCCTCCCTAGAAGTAGGTTATTTGTAAGGCCCTTCCACTGTACGGGAATGGAAGTACTCAACTTCATGATTGAGTTGGCAAAAGCTCATATTTGGCTTGGTATTGATCAGCGATTTCATCCGATGGTTCTTGACTTGAAGGTTCGTTTAAGCCCTTGAATGAGAGTAGTGCATTCACAGTATTCCCGCCCAATTTTACCCTCGATCCGAGTAGTTTTACCGTGGAAGTCCAAAATTTTACCATGGTTGTGAGGACTTGTCGAGAATATCTACGAAATTTGACCATGTATCCAAGGAATGGGATTCCCTTTTGGAGCTCTGTAGTATAACCATATCACACAAACGGTAACGTGCGCTGCCACGTGGATTTGGCCAGTATTTTAACTTCCCGGTATAGGGAAGTTATTGTAATTCATATACTGCTATAGCGCTTCAGTGAATGTAGCCACTGTGTGACTATGTAAAAATGATCACTCCCCGTTCGCAAGTGAACATCACATCCCGTGTGGATTACGGGTTACAGAAGCTCCACGGATCGATTAACCCTCCGATAACACCCTCTATGGACCCTCACTAGAGGGTGTGCGGCATTTCGGTGATGGTAGTGGACTCGGCATTATACATAGACGTAATTACCCTGTGTGTCATCTTGGCATGGGGGTGCTTTTTAAATGGTCCAGCAAGATCCTGTGCTATTTCGTCGATAGCTTCGATGACAGCATTGACGATGGATCCAATAGGAATGGTAGCAGTATATACCTAGTTATCTGATTCCTTTGGGGCTCAAACCAGAGGAGCTGGAGTATAGGTCATTTTGTACTGTCATTCGGTGACCTGAAATATTGTCTTTTTATTAGTAAAACAGAATCCATTTTCCGCGATGGAATCGCTATAAAATGCGTAAGTATGGCAATGCAGACATGATATTGTTGTTTTTTTAACAGGAAAAAATGGATATGGCAGTCTATTGACCATTTGTTTTACGAATACTTAAACGAATTCCATTACTGAACAGGCTGAACTGCGTTCTCGATCACCCTATCTCACTTTTATTTTCCCTACCCCCCCCCCCCCCCCCCCGCGCGAAGAATCACCCATTGATATTCCTATAAAAAAATCGGTTGATCGTTTAATAACACTTTATAGTACTGTCCGACACATCAGGCATTATGAGTAATTTTTAATGGCAACGGAAGTGCAGTCATAAATTTCAATTATGAAAATTTTATTCTCTCGTAAATAATAATTTTTTCTTTTTACCTATGCAGAAGGCGAAGTTTTATCAAGAGATTGCCGCGTCGTATCAACGAGGTATTGATCAAGTACTGTGGAATGAGGATGAGGGTGTTTGGCTGGATTATGATATGAAGAATGCGCGATCGAGAAACTTCTTCTATCCCACCAATATAACGCCTTTATACACCAAAAGCTTCGATGAAAGTCGCCGGGAAATGTATGGAAAAAAAGCCGTAGACTATCTGGAACGTTCGGGTGTTATGAATTTCATGGGTATGCAAATTGAGAAAAAAATACTTTTTTGCAAGATAATGTTATTTTAGGCAAATATTATTAGCTTAACATTATTACGCTTATGTTTCGTAAAACTGCTTCATTTTTTAGTTACCATTATGTAATTTATTTTATTTTATTTATTTTATTTTATTTATTTTATTTTATTTATTTTATTTTATTTATTTTATTTTATTTTATTTATTTTATTTTATTTATTTTATTTTATTTATTTTATTTATTTTATTTATTTTATTTATTTTATTTATTTTATTTATTTTATTTATTTTATTTATTTTATTTATTTTATTTATTTTATTTATTTTATTTATTTTATTTATTTTATTTATTTTATTTATTTTATTTATTTTATTTTATTTATTTCAAGAATAATAATACATAAATCCCAATTTTGGATTTATTTCGACAATAAGGCAGCTTGAGGAAAAATGACATAAGACTTGTTAGTCCCCCGCAAAATTTCCTATAAATTACATTAGAAACATTGTCGCGTAAAATCACTCATTCAGAAAATAGGTGAGGATATAATAGATGGGAAAAACGAAATCGGAAAGTTATTGGTATGGCTCACTCGGTCCACTTATGCTCAGTTAAATCTGAACTCTGACCTTAGTTATGACCCAACACCCTTTGTGTTACCAATTAGGAGGCATTCCAGCCTCGCTGGACGAGACTGGACAACAGTGGGATGCACCCAACGCCTGGCCTCCTCTCCAATCCATAATAGTCCAAGGGCTTCGCAACACAAACGTGGTGAGTGCTCACTTCCTAGCTAAGAGGCTGGCAGTGAGGTGGCTCAAGGTCATGAACATCGGCTTTCGGAAATATGGGAAAATGTTTGAAAAGGTAATATTCTTTTATCACGATTATCCCACGACACTGATAAGAGAAATCCGTGAAATTTGTTAAGTACCAACGAATCACATTTGCAGAAGCTAAAACTTCTCAGTTCATTCTCAGAGTTCCTCCGGGGGGAATCAGAATTAGAATTGACTGGATAGCGGAAGAGGGGAAGCGCCGTGACGGGAGTGGAGGGAGGAGGGGGATCTAGCTGGGAGCAAAGACATATACATTTATCATCGTTACACTACAGAAGGAAAATATGTGAATAGGATGTATTAGGACACTGAATCTGGGGCTATATCTTTCGGAAATTTACATTTTTTAATGAGCAATACTTCCTTCCCAATTCGAAGAACCGTACTATATTTGCTTTTTGCGATTTTTGGTTGACATTCAAAAGAGGTATAGGGCTTTCACCAGAATCATCTGAGCTCAAAACTCGAATTCATAACTGTGAACATGATTGCAACGCTTGTGAACTCTTGGTACAGCAAACCTTCGTTAGTTGCAACACGTTTACGGCAGTAGGGGAGGTGAAACTTGGAGCGTTGCAACTAAAAAGTTACTCCCACTCTTTCGAGACGTTTAGCATCAGTTCCAGGAAAGCGAATATTAATTAGAGATAAATAATATTTTGCCTTCAATCTTCACATAATTCGGTTAACCGAATGTAAACAGAATACGACCGACAGTAACCTGCACGTATTTTGGCGTATTGGGCGCAGAGGAGCGGGGCAGCGCGTCGGCGCCGGAAAAAAAGGAGGGAAATGTTGCAACTAACGAAGGTCCACTGTATGATATAGATAACCAATGGGCCACCCATCCGGATACTATTTCCAGTTCTGAAGACTCATGATCATGAAGGCCTTAAGACTATCATTGCAACTTGTCAAATTAAACATTTACTTATATAACTTTAATATTGTTTATTGGTCGCACATAATATATTATAATTAAATTATGATTTTTTGTTAAAGTATGACGCGACAGAACCTGGAAAATTTGGCACGGGAGGGGAGTACATGTGTCAACAAGGCTTCGGATGGACAAACGGAGTGGTTTTTGAATTTTTGGACAATTATCCAAACTTCTCGCCATTCGAACCGTGCACTTGCACCAACTGCACGGCTACTGTCTCGTAATATTCCAATTTAAGAGAGCGCATACATAAAAATGAACATCGTCAGCGTCAACAGTCGACATGTATTTTTCGGAAATTTTGCAGTGTCCTCCTCGAAGAAGTATTATCGCGTCTTTTTTGCTGTACACATAAATGAAATGATTCAAAACATTGACTAATTGATTGTGTAACCCCCAAACTGTTCGATCTGTCCACGATAATTATAGAAATTGTATTTATTCACTAAGTTTAATCTCGAATATAATCGTAACAATGAATTTCAGTATTTACAGTATTTTGCTTACAAATATTATTTAAGGCATTATTGTTCTATTTGGCGCGCTCTCCGTTATCATAACCCAGTTTCTGATAATCCTTGAGAACAATATTAAACGTAACTGTTATGGATCCCTGGGCTCTCATTCGTGTCACTGAAAACATTAAGTGTTTTAATTAATTTTAAAAATAGGGAAAGTACACGGTTTCAGGCAGGCCGGATTGTGAGAGAAAATAAAGTATTTAGAGTATCAATATTGAAAAAATATAGATAGAGTATCCATTCATACACAACAAGGAATTTCGACCAATACTGACCAATGAACTTTTTGATTTTCATTTATTACTTAAAAATACTTCAGTCTTTCGAATATTTCTATTTTTAACTTCCCGATTGGTCGGGAAGATATTGTAATTTTTTTTTGTAATCTTTTGTAAATTTCTATGTTCGATCATTAAACTTTTTTTCTAAACCTTTATGTTTGTAAATTCTTAGAAATACTTGAAATTTTGGTCGAAAGAAAATTTTTGCAAATGTGGTTTATCTTGTGTATGTAATTTTTAAACCCACCAATATTCTTTATATGAATTACGTACTCTTATGTCAATTGAAATCTACTTTCATAAGTACAGTGCACTTCCCAGAACTCTCCGGTTTGCGGGCTGAGGATTTCGGGTACGAGGAGTTACGGAGTGCCCCTGCCACGCTCGCAATAGGCGTGGCCACCGAAAGAGAAAGATAATATGATGACTCGAGTGAAAGCCGTTGATATTTATTAACCCCTCCCCCCTCCTCGATACATATATATGACATTGCCCATGTCCGCATGTGCGACGGCATGCACCGAAACGGACATACCCCTAACGCGCTATTCCTAACGTCACGAGTAGTGGGGACGCTTTCCCCTCTACTCGCTTGCGCCGCAAAAGTTACAGGAAGTCCAATGTATGCATTCTCATTTCAGTTACTTCACGTGAAAAAAATACTATAATAAAAATCAACCAAGTTTCGACGATTACAATAAAAAATCAATTCAAGCTCGGTACCACCTTCCTAAAAATCAAACTCTCGAAATCGTTTTTACCCAATTTTTTCAATAATAAACGAAACAGTTTTTAGACCGGCAATCAATTATTCCGGCATTGTTACCAAATTTGTTTCGAATAATCGTGGATCATTTTAATGATGGCAATTAATTACATTCTCGGCCGTTGCCAGACGCGAGTATTGAGGATTCAATTAGCTCAGGTCTTCGTCCAGTCAGCCAGGCAGCAAATTGCTGTAATTTTGAGGAAGATTCAGGAACGTAAATTGAGATCCTAAAACCAGAATATTATTATGTAGAAGAATTGAGTGCATGAGATGAATTGATGATTGAAAATTAATGTTTTACTCTTTTTCGTGCCTCCCAGATGTTAACGGAAGTCTGCTAACTCCGTATCCTTTGATGATGTCGTGACCGAAGACATCTAGGCCGTAGATAGAGAATACCATCTGGGGCCCTAGAAAAATGTTGCATTAAAATCTGACGATCAATTTTTTTTTTGCAAATGCAAATTTCACCGGTTTACATGCAACTGTCCAGCTAATTTTGAACATGTCATTTAAAAGTTAATAAAAAATTACCGAAGTTATTTTTCGAATCTACTTGCAGATTTCAAGGTCTTTCAGATTTTTAGACAGTCCAAAAAATTGGAAAAATAATATTCCCCTTTTTTTGGTATACTTGGTAACTTAACTCATTTCAACTCAATATTCATTAAACTCACATCCGTAAGGATTCATCGACTTGAAGGTTACATCCAGAGGAAAATTCCACACAGCAAGGCGACGAGCGTCATTACTACACTTGCACATCTGCGTTATTCCTTCCTCGATGCCCTGATTGTGAAATAAAACGTAATTTTCAATGACATCCCTCCGTACAGACTAATTAATTCAGGAATAATTCATAGATTTCCGAGTCGAGGATAAAATATTCTTGATTCAGGGATGAATCATCCCCAATAACTGAACAAAATATTCTTGAAGCGGTGATTAAAAAAAATGAAAAATATGTCGATCATTTACGTACAGATTCATACCTGAATAAGAAGCAGATCCTATATTCAAACAAGCAGGTTGTGAAAGTGATCCATGGGAGCCCCATAAGAAACCTTGCGATTTGTAAGTTTAACTCGACACGATCTGATTAAATAATGGAGGTGAAAAAATCAAAATAAAAAGTGGCGGTTCGCGCCCGGCCTCCGGAAAATATTTTTCGAGAGAATATTTCAGAATATAATGCGTATAGGTTATCGGCAGTACCCCATGAATACGTTAGGCCGGACAGGAACCCAATCCGACCGGGGGGGGGGGGCGACTACCGCCATCATAGCACGAAGGTTTCTGGGGATTTACCCTGTGTCCAGAAATGTGATGGCTGAAATGACGAAAGTTGGCCCCAGTTGCATGGATGGGTGTCCAGTGCTCCCTTTCGAAGAAATGGTACCGTGGGAAGTAAAAGACAGAAAGAAAGAGAGAGAAAGAGAGACTGATTGATTGATTGATTAATGGTTTATTACTGTACATTATGTTGTACAAAAGAGTTGGATCAAAGTCCACATGCTAACAATAGCAATAGTAAGAATACGAATAGTAATAAAAAGAAGAAGTATTAGACGCAGGGCAATAGTGCATAAGGAGGAGCAGGAGCCAGCAGATAAACCAAACCAGAGAACACAAAGAAGTAAAAAATGGCATTGAAAGTAATGCATGGTAAACGGGCCCTCTACGAGGCACACTAGCTAATTCATTCTCGGAGCAGGAGAGGATAGTTACAAGATAGCTGGACCAACGTTAGAAGAAACAAGGGAAGAGGATAGGTCAAGGGATAGCAACGTTAGAAGGAACAAGGGAAGAGGATAGGTCAAGGGATAAAGGGTAGGCAGCAAAAAACTAGAGGAGAAAGAGAGAGAGAGAGGGAGAGACGGAGGAAAATAAAAGCACATACACATACACACACTTCTTAAAAATGGTCCAGAAAAGTTGAAACTGCCTCAAACCGTGACAATATGAAAATTATAACTTCTCCTACCAGAAAGTTACAAATATCCTGGAATAAGGGTCATAAAAAGTTCAAACGTGACGAATTAAAAAATTTTCATACACCGAGTTATTACAATAAATTCTCGCTGGGATTGGGAAGTTGAAAGGTTGACTCCATCCCATTGTATTCCATATTGCTGACCAAAACTTCATATTCCATGTTTTCATGTGAAAATGCTCTGCATACCGGAAAATTCCGCGTCGAACTTTTTGTTTCAGTGCTCGTCAGACACCACGGATGCGTTCTTAATTTCACCCCATATATCATATACGAATTGTATTTTATCCTGTTTCAATTATTGCCCTTTTTTGTGCATGATGTCTCAAAATTCGTCTTTTTTTAACGTTGAATCAGCAATTTTTCACATATCAAGATCAGACAATTTGAATTCAAACAAACGCATAAATTCACTTTTTATTTTTCATGTTACAAAAAAGTGGTCCCTGAATTGAGTCTTTGAAATCCATTAATGGAGATAAAAATAGAACACCAAAATTTCATGGATATTGCGGACGATTTTTTTTCAGTTTAATAATCCGAAAAGCCACGTTTCAGGGTCGCGTACTGGGCACCTGATGGTATGTAGCCAGTTTTCCACTTTCCACGTTATCATTAATGCACTGATAGGAATATTTTGTAATGTGATAATACCATGCTCGAGAGACATACCCTCGATTTTAATAAATCATAAGTTGCCACGTGTGCTCCTCGAAGGTGATTAAAGTCAGGCTCAATGACCTTTGCTTCTAAGCCACTGGGCACTCATTATGCTACATGTGACCTACAATTATGGAAAAAGGTCGTAAAAAATTGTGCATTTTTACCTACAGAACAAGTTGCATTTAATACGTTCTGGCGTAGTCTCAAAAAAATTTTGAGGAGATGTTAATGAATTCTGTTTTGCAAACTGAAACGGATACGCGCATTATATGTAACATATATATCCTGAAAAAATATATGTTGGAGAAATTGAGATTATTTTTCACATGGAAGCATACCACCCCCCCCCCCTCACCCCACCACGACAAGCGTATAATGAAAAATGGAAGTTTTCATTCATTTTATGAAAAACAGAAGCGATTAGTAGTTCAGGTGACGACTATTTTGTCGCATTATTGCCGCTGTATCAAAGTGAAGCAGATAGCGGCCTATATACTACCCACCCTGGTTATTAGTTTTCGATTCCCCGGGATGTACTTTTTATTACCTGCCCGATGGGGCAAGTTATTGTTTTGCACCCGAAAATGAAAAATCGATTTTCCATCATATGTCGAAGTTTCTATCAGGTGTCCACCAAGGGGCTTTTAAAATTTATAGACCGTTTTTAAAAGAATTTTTCTCTGCTGGACAGGGATTGTGTATGTGCGATGGTGATGTAGTCAAAATCTCCTTCAACCATTTTCTCACACCCTCATTGTGCATGCTATTTTGGTTGAAATGTATCCAGTGGGTTTGTTGTGGCCTTTTTTCGTCATTCCAATATTTAACAACGTATAGGTCATATGCAATGGGAGGGAGCCGAGGTTGCATCCCGCCCGACCATCAACCCCCATTTTTTCCGGAAGTATTGGAGATAGCGGCATCATGCATAGAACATAAATCATTCCCCATGAAACAACGAATCTTTTATATTCAGAGCAATTTCCTTTATCTCCAATATTTAATCCAATCGAGTCGACTCAAAATTAAAAATTGAGCAGCTTTTTATGGGGCCGACATGGGACGTATTCACATTCCACTTGTTTCTTCTGGATTTTTTTAGGCAAATTTCGAGCGTATCCTATTATTAGTGTTGTTCAGATCATACATCTTAATTTGAGTATAATTGTCGATTATTGAACTTACCGCAACAATACTCCAATCATCTCCAAAGTGATACTGATACTTGCAATAGGCATTATCAATATCATAAAATGCTCCGTACTCAATGGACCCCGTGGCACACACAAAAAATTCACCACCAGTCATTTATCCACGAATTTCCTCTCAATCAAATATCAACAAATTTTTAAAACGCCCAAACTCGCACAAATCGAGTAAATATCTGAGGACAAATGTTTACCCACGCCGTTGCCATGACACTATCACACATGGCTGCACATGAACCTGCCATTATATTGGTAGAACAAATCCACGTAAAAAGAGAGAAAGTTCAATTTCAGTTGAAAACTCGTAAGCAATAAAAAATGGAAGAATAAACAATATGATTTAAAGGATTTAATTAGAACAGCACAAATAATGAAATCTATTCAAATTTGATTAGGTTTCTCACATGTTTTTAAGGAATTAGGAAAGTTGTGCTTCATACATGGACTTTTTTTCATTTGGTGCAAATTTTTTGGTGAAATAGAAAATGAGTAAAATCGATTTGTCAAAATGTCAATGGAAATTTCAGAAATGTATAGTCAATATTATATATTTGACTACGCAATATATAGTTTTTTATATAGAGATTTGTGTACGTACTTCTTGCATAATCGAGGTGAAAGATGTTTACACAGGGAGAAATGTATATAACGAGTATATAATGTGGACCAATGCGACACATCCAAACATAGGCAAATATATGGTCCATATGTATAAAACCTATATGGTACATTTCGTACTAAATAAGCTACCTTAGCCACCAAGCAAGTCCCATTTTGAAAAACGCATTTTGCTATTGGATTCCGTACAAAAATCGACATTTTCAATTTTCGAATGGTGATTTTATAAAAATACTATTTTTATTATAACCATCTGATAAACAATTACCAATTTTCTCAACAGTTTTAGCTGCAAGGAGGAGAATTGATTATGAAGGATACGACCGTCATCTACAATACAGTAAAAAAAGTCTATTCGTGCGCTAAACTGTAAGAAATGTATTTTAGTCGTGTTAGGAGGAAGTTGGATGAGAATTCGCGATTCTAAATATGAATGATTTTCTCAAGTTGAAATTGAGAAACTTTCTTTATTTTTGTTTCTTAAAATTGAAAAATAGTTTCACATAAGAACGTTAAAAAAAAGAAAGCTTTTTAATGAAATCAAAAAAAAGGTTGAGTCACAATGAATAACAATAAATTGATATAAAGTATCCCTCGGAAGAGAAACATTGAAAATTTTACAAATCATATTTTTATTCTAATAACTGAATTCAACAAAAATTGTATGTGTCAATTGCATCGAAAAATATTTTATTTGTCAATAAAAATTTATTCCAATTCTTTCCGAAAGAATTTTTTCTGTATCTTTGTCAGTTATTGAATGCATAAAGATTGAGAATGAGCATTTCTTATTATAAAAATCGTGAAGTTAATTATAGTGAAGACGAGAATTGCAATAAATGAGAAAAATCGAGGCCACCATGTTGCTGCGCAATTCCGTGGACTCTCCTGAATATAAATTTTTTTGATATATCAAATCTCAAATGTAGAGTACGAAGAAATATATAATATAAATATATATATATATATATATAAAGAAACCTGAACTAAAACTACACCTAAAGAAGGTAATTTGAATATTAAATAAACTACCCGTTTTTAATTTTTCAACTGTTTTATTACTTCTCTTGCGTCTGTTATTCTTCAAAATTGTAGCTTACGACTTGAATTTCAATAAAATACAAGACGAGGAACAATCAATAATGTACAAGTTGATTTAATAGTACGAGCTCACTAGATCTCACAATGATTTGTACACAATCTAATAAAAAAATGGTAATATATCCGATCGTTGAATACATAATTTTGTAATTAAAAACTCTTTCGACCGTGAAAAATGGGAGATATCAATAACGAGGCTGATGTTTGGACATATCGATACCTCCAATTTTTCAGAGCCTTCAATCCCTGAATAATGTCAAATGGTTTTTGATAAAAATTGAATAGCTGATGAGAAATACATTAAGGCGGTTTAATGCTGTTATTGTCCTAATACAAAATCATATTATTTAATATCGAGATCCGAAACGACTCGTCTCCTGTGTTATCAATTTTTCTGATTCATCCTCTTCTACATGCCTAACGTTCGATCATATTTTATAATTACTCTCACAAACTATCACCAACACACTGAGACTCTCTTGGCTTTCATTAATCTTCTTCTCAGTTCATCGTGTAATCTAAACATGAACCTATGTAGAATTGCCTGTGTGCTCGTTTGGCTTTCATCAATGTGTTCTGTTTTTTCATCGCTCTTGATGAGGGGATTAATGACCACTGGCAATTTCTTTCATACGATTGAGGGCTGAACCGGCCTTGAACCATCCTATTTGCTGCTCGTTCAACGTGTGATTCAACATTATACTATCGACTTTACCATCTGCGTGCTTGATCTCCGCTTTGACGGGCTAAAAGTAAATTTTGTTAATTAACAGTTGTGGAGTGTGGAGTCTATATCAAGGAAATGTTAATTGAAAACATTGTGTAATCATTGAGTGAAAGAAACTTTTACGGTTTGCCAGTTGTGAATTCAGGTATTTTATCAAAGAGGGGTTTTCAGGAAAAATGTAATGAAGCATGTTCTGTAGAGAGTTTGATTTCCCACTTTGATAATATAAAAAATATGTGTTTGTGGAATAGAGAAAAAATTTTAAGTGGAAATCGATTTTCTGACCAGATTTTAGTTATAATTGGTCTACTTATTTCTTGTTAATATTCTCGAAAGAGCTTCAGAAATTGTCAAGTTTGCATTTACCTCGAGAATGAGGTGGTTAAAAAAAATCACAAATTACTTTTCTTATCTAGATAGAAATTATCTACAGAAAATTCCTAATAGCATTGTTCTTAACACCATCTGTTGATAAATAGTTCCTTCTTCCAGAGCATCTCTGAAAGAAATGATCTTGTGCAAAAATTGCCAATCTGGAAGTTTTTATGTGGCCCCTATGGGTCACACTCCCTTAGCCCCCAAGTTCTTTACCTTTCCAGGCGCCAGATCCTGCAGTCCCAGTAGACTAATTTTGTCAGTTGGCTGAACCTTGTCATAATCACTGGCATTCGCAAATGTGAGTGGAAGCATTCCCTGTTTCTTAAGATTTGTCTCATGAATACGTGCAAAACTTTTAACGATAATGGCACGTCCACCAAGATGACGTGGCTCGAGGGCGGCGTGCTCCCGAGACGAACCCTCTCCATAATTCTCATCACCAACTGCTACCCATCTAACTCCATTTTTCTTGTAATGACGAGCTACGTCTGGAACTCCAGCCCACTCTCCATTCAATTGGTTCTTAATTTTGTTAACTTCTCCATTTTCAGAATTGACAGCCCTGAAACAAGTTGAAGTGTTACTTTTCATTCTAATCATTCTAAGTCCTTCAGGTCTAATTCCTAAAAGTTCTAAAACGTTCAAAATATTTATTAAAAAATTTAAGCCATTTTAGAAAGGTCTACATTATTCTTTTGCATGGATAAAACTCATAATTGCTCATAAAATATATCATAAGTTTTGAAAATTGGATGGCGATATTGTTTCATAACGTTTGGTTTTCTCACATAAAATATCAGAATTTTGGCAAATTAATTTTTCAGGTCCAAACCAGAGTAACATAGCCAATATGTACAGAGAATGGAAAAGAAAGAAGACAAAAACAAAACCAAGGCAAAGACAAAAATACAGAAAATGAATACGAAAATGTCATCCAAAACTATAAGTCACTTCTTTCGAGGAATGCGTTCAAAATTGTTATTGTATATCTAAGTACCCAATGAACATGTTGTTAGAGATGTTATCAAGATGCCCACGATATTTTAGCCAGGGTCCAGCTGCAGAGATGTGATCAGTTGTGCACTTTCCCTTGACCTTGATAAGAACTGTCAAATCAGTGAGATCCTTTTTGTCCCATTTATCAAAAGGTTCAAGAAGTTGCAATCTCTGGGATTTGGGGTCCACGTTCACTTTAATGTTACCGCCATCAGGTGGTGGTGCATTGTAAGTCTCCTGGCCAGGGTCAAATCCACGAGCGGGGAGCTCATCGCCTATAAAAATATTTTCCATGATTCGCTGCAATGTAAAGAGCCCTCAAGGGGTAATGCCAGTACAGTTTATGCAAAGTTTACCATAGGGATTATCCAACAGGAATTCCTTCCCATCCGTGCCCTTCAATTTATCACTGAGAGGATTGAAATCTAGGCGTCCAGCGATGGAAAGTGCAGTGACAAGTTCTGGGCTCGCTACGAAAGCGTGGGTTGCAGGATTCGCGTCGTTTCGCCCAGTGAAATTTCGGTTGTATGAAGTGACAATTGTGTTTTTATCTCCTTTCTTGATATCCTGTCTGTCCCACTGGCCAATGCAGGGGCCACACGCATTTGCTAGAACAATTCCGCCGAATTCCCGAAGAGTTTGAGCAATTCCATCACGCTAAAAGCAAAAGGGTGCATCATTAATTATTCACTTGCCTTGTTCACTGTTAACAGTGTTACGCTAAGCATGTCGACAAGTTTTCAGTTTTAAGAACGCTAATCAAACTTTTGTAACATCTCAATTAATCAAATTTGAAAAATTGTAAATGTCGACTTTTTAAAATTTCCAATGAGTGACATCTGGAAATACTAAATTTCATAAATGAGAAATTTGAAAAAATTCCAATCCTCAAAATTGATGATTTCAAATTTCTGAAATTTCAGAATTTTCCGAAAAATGTTTAATGATTAAGGATAGTGAACGTATAATAAAATCATTATTATCATTTCGTAAAAATATCTCGCCCCTTCTTACCTCGATAGTAGCTCTGATCTGTTCAGACCCAGGAGTTACATTAAAGGTAGACTTTGATTTGATGCCATGCTTCAACGCTTGCTTCGCAATATTTGCACACCTAGCCATGTCCTCGTACGAGCTGTTGGTACAAGATCCGATGAGGCCCACTTTTATGTCATTCGGCCATCCGTTTTGTTTGGCAATATTTCCCAATTTCGAGATGGGATTGGCTAGATCAGGTGTGAATGGTCCGTTCACATGAGGTTCTAGAGTGGACAGATCTATCTCAATAACTTGATCGTATTTGGCGTTTGGATCAGCACTCAACAGGCTCGTTTTGAACATATCAGCGGCGGCTGCAATGTCTGCGCGTTCAGTTGCCTTGAGGTAATCCTGTAAAATCAATTTAAAATTATTTGAATGTTCCACATAAATTCCCCATGAATATGAATCGTATAATTAACCCATCATGGGTCAACGGATTTCTACACGTTTTATTCAAATTATTCCAATATGATAATATTTTAGAGGCTCAAAATTCCAACGGAAAACAGAAACTTGGGACGAAAAATTACTACACCTGCATTCTATAGTTGTAAGGGAAAACCGAAGTGGTGGCTCCGATTTCTGCTCCCATATTGCAAATTGTGGCCATTCCCGTGCAGCTGATGCTGTCGACCCCAGGCCCAAAGTACTCTACAATTGCACCAGTACCTCCCTTAACCGTTAAAATACCAGCGACCTTAAGAATTACATCCTTGGGACTAGTCCAGCCCTTGAGCTCGCCTGTGAGCTTCACTCCAATGACTTTGGGACACTTCAACTCCCATGGGATGTTCGCCATAACGTCCACTGCATCAGCACCACCGACGCCGATGCAGAGGCCACCCAAACCTGGAAAAATGAGGTGTTCATTTTCACATCGAACTTAAAACAAAATTATCTGCAATGACCATTGCAGAAGGGGTACTTAATCGAACCAGTCGTTAAAAAATCTGTTAAGGAATTGATTCTGAAAAATCGGTGTTCTCCTCGGCTCTACAAATTATAACAAAATTACCAAAATTGCTAAAACAAATTCCTTTAAAATTATTTCAAGTTAACAAAACTTTTAACTCAGCAAAAATTAAAGCAAGACTATTTAGACATTCTCTGAGTTGACACAAGTAATTTAATGTTCTCCTTAACTGTAAATATGTAAGTGATGAAGTGAAATCTATAAATAAATGAAAAATCAAGAAGCAAGAAGACAGACCTCCACCATTGGGTGTATGGGAATCTGTGCCGATCATGAGAAGACCCGGGAATGCATAATTCTCGAGGATGATCTGATGGATGATGCCAGAGCCAGGATTCCAGAATCCCACTCCGTATTTGGCACCTGCTGACTGGAGGAAGTTGTAGACCTCCTTATTTGTATCTTTTGCACGCGCCAGATCCTTGTCCCCACCAACCTGTGCCTCAATTAGATGGTCACAGTGGATTGTGGATGGCACAGCTACTTTGGGCAGTCCTGGAATATCATGGTGATTATAAAATCTACAAGTCATTTCATGGCGACGTTACAAAAGCTTTTCCATCGGAAAGTTAATCATGAGCCCGAAGACCAAAGGTGACCTTTCCATGAAATTTCCACTCTCTGATATTTTCTAAAATGATTTCGTGTGTGTGTGTGTGTGTGTGTGTAGGTGGACAAAGTTTCAATAACAAAAAAAGTTTTTTTTTTCTTCTTTTGATTGAAGCTTCTCCCAGATGACCAATGAAAAATATAAGAATCTGATAGGGTTTTTTTTATAAGGATAGGTGAAACAATTGTGCTGGAAAGTATTGTCGATGGGTTCTTCGCTTTGATACAGATCCTTTTAAATATGGGATTTATGCAATTTTCCATAGACTTCTGATTTTACCTGAACTTATGAACTGTAACATGGCCATCTGTGCAGTAGCGTCTTGCATAGCGACACGATCTGGCCTCAGTCTCAGGTAACTCGTACCCCTGACGATCTCCTGCTTCTGCGGCTCATCGATGTGAGAATACAACACCTTTTCCGAGAGTGTTAAAGGTCGTCCCAATCTTAAATTTCAAATCCCATGCGAGTTAATAAATGTCCGAGTTGACAACTTAAGAATTCAATCTGATCCACGTATATTGCCTAAAATATCAGGTACAAGATTTTTTATGCATGCACCAATATGAATGCATAATATACAGGTTCACATAGAAGATAAAAATATTGAGCCAAATACAGTCAAAGGGCAAAATTCTGGGAGAGCACCTCGTTCTAATCTATTACATTTACACGAGAATAACAATAGGAAAAAAAGTAAGACGAAGCAACAATATGTGAAAATACTTATCCAAACATACGTAAAATGAAAAGAATTAAGAAGTATTGTAGATACAATCAACTCGTAATTTGAAAATCCTGAACTATTTTCTTGTCAAAATTTTCAGTGAAAAACGACGAAAAAAATCATGAACCTTCTATGACCTTCTACAAAATACAGGAATGGATCAAGTTGTTATTATTATTGCATGTCACATAAACAGACATGGAAACAACATTCTAGAAATTGCTATAAAATTCTTTAAAAATCTAGATAATTACAAAAAATGACATGGATTCTAAAATTATTTTTCACCTTTTCTTGACAACTCTGAGATTTTCATCGAGCCGGTCGTAGGGCAGGTATGTACTCTGATCGAATTTGGACATCGCCACCTTTGCAGCAGCGAAGCTCAGGGGACTTGCACTGAAACATCTTTGCTGAATGTCGGCTCCGATACCAGTAAGTCGCTATTAAAAAAAAAATTTTAAACAATTAGATCATTTCAAATTGGCAAAAGATAGTATCGATTTTTTGTGTAATAAATTAAATATAATGATTAAAAAAAACACTTTTTTTATATAACATAGATGCTCCAATTAAAAAAAAATTAAGGTTTTATATTTTTTTGTGCAACTTAAGAAATTCAAATAGGTCAAATAATGTCCTTGGTATCAGAGAAAATAAAAAGATATTATTTACTGCATGCTAAATATTTCTCAGGCTATTTTAGGACATATCTATAGATATTTGGCGAAAACATTTGTTATCGCAGGGTAAGTATTTCGCAACAATTTTACAGGTTTAAATTCACCTCAATTTGAATTTCGTTCAAATTTTTCGTTAAAATTGGAGATTTAACATTCTAATCCGCGGCCCTACAGTTCAAAATTTAAACTACATAATACGGAAGCTTTCCCTTCTTTTTATTCAAAATTTTGACAGTTTAACATTGACCTCAATATAAATTCTGAAATTGTCCGTCAATTGTCCCAGCTAAATTTCATAAGGATCAAATAAAAAAAAATCTTGTCAAATTAACGTTACCCCATTCAAATTTAGGATATTGCTTTCTTAAACACACGTTACTAATTAAAAAAAGTAAGAAATTGAACATTCAATTTGAAATTGTTGGAACAAAAAATAAGTTTCAATTTATTTATATCAAAGAAATTGCAAACACTGCATATAAAAAACAATATTTCACAATCCTCAAAACAGTAACAAAATTGTCATTTCTTTAATTTTTATCAATATTTCAATATTCTATATCAATACAAACAAATGACCAAAAAGAGGTCAGAAGGCATTTATCGCAAGAAACAAACCAGAAAAATATAATTTACCTCATTCGCGATTTTTCTCAGAGTACTTTAACATCTGTTATCTGCGTTATCAAGTAATTCGCATCTCATACGTTTCAGTGATAAAGCTATCAATGTAGCTGATGAAATTTCTAGTCTTTTCTCCATAGTAGGACACGTTCAAAATACAAAGTAATATCGCATAAAACCTCGACCTTAACATTACAACTAATTAGAAAAGTGTCGCAAATTGTAAGACATGCGCAGGTACCAACTATCAACATAACCTCAGAATCTTACAATCCGGACATATATCTACAGAACGAGAATGTTATGTAAGATCTTAAAAATATAATCACCTATATAATATCCCAATTATTTAACATGCGAAGAATTACTCAACAATTTCAACACTTGTATTATGAAAAAGGCCTGAATTAACGGACAATAAAAAGCTCGTAATTTCATGTGGGAAAAACCCAACATATCTATTTTTTAGTTTTCTGAAGCACACATAAGTGTTAATTATCATTAATGTAATGCTTAGCGATAGCAATAGGTGAGGAATTTGAATTTTGAATTTTGGAGCGCTCTTTGGGGTATCGGTGTCAAATGTCAAGTCTTGACCTGAGATTGGGTTTCCCAAAATCTAAACATTACACCAATTGGAAATCGCAGCGAAAGAAAACTTTTAAACACTAAAAAAATCAATAAATTCTGCAGATCCCGAGGTTTCCCCCATTTTGCCGCACGTGATTTTTTTGCAAATAATAAATCCCAATTAGTGCTCACCTGTGCGCGCAAAATACGAGCGCAGTACGACATTGTACAAAAATCTTGAAATTAGAGCACTGGAACTGAAAATGTAGAACTACGCAGGCGCTTTAAATAAGGTGGATTAATTAAAAAAAGAATCTCTATTGTGGCAGTCCTTCTCAAACCGGCCACTAGAGAACTGAATTCAACTCCGTCACCCCAGTTTTTTATTCTTGAATGTTAAACGGTCGCGCATGCGTATTTTTACTGATTATTTACGTATGCGCATGCGCGCGCACATCTCTACTATATGTTAGTTATATAGAGCGATGTAGGTGATCGCTGTTTTTCGCGGTTGGATAAATCAGGTGTCATTTATTTTTCTGCAACGTAAAGTGGAGTACCTAATGATGATAATTATTTATCTCGTACTGATAACGTGAATCTCTTCTTTTGCGATATGTCGGGTTTAGTAGTTTTGACAGCTGTGATATCTGCACGAGGTTAAGTCATTGTTGTGTTGCGCTCATGAGATATGGATCCAGACTGGTTTGAGGTTATAAATACACAAATATGAGGCAAATGTTGTCTCTTTTGTTTGAGATTATATTCTCATAATTTTAACAATAACCCATAAGTGGAAATAATGAGCGATATGAAGGGAAAATTCAAGAAGTCAGTTTCTAAGGATGAGGTAAGTCATCACAGTTTTTGTTCGCATTATTTTCGGGACAATTGGTTTAATGATTCTGTTTTTTAGACGTTCAGTAGCTCCAGCACTTCGTCATTTTCATCTGATGAGAGTGATGGTGATGCAGACCTCAAGCCAATCAAGGACTATTTAACAAATCGCAGAGAAGTGGCTAAACAATTATTCAAATCTGTGAAAATAGAGAAAGTCAGAATGATGCTGCCGCAGGTGCTCAAGGTCCGTCTCTTGTTTTCATAATGTGAGACAATTTCCCAGTCTCCTAAAATTCAACATTTTCAGTAATAGGAATAGCAGTCACTATTTTTTAGATTCTTCAGTATCGATTTTTTCAGCAAATTCCTCCTTAAATTATCTAAATTTTGTGTGTAATTTTATATGTAATGTCATCCTTCAACCACTAAATATTTATATTTATTATTACGTCAGTTCTGACACTACATGTCATTTTTTGGTGATATTTCCAAAGGACATGATACTCAGATTTTGAAAAAGAATCTTCAAATCCGAACTTAATATAGAATGTCAAATGAGAAAATATCATATGAGAGGAAATCGGTTTTTCATGCCTATTAACATGCCGTTATATTACTGAAAATTATTGAAAATGTAATTTGGAGATGCTCACAAAATATCGGAGATCTTAGCAGGAAAGTACATGAAATTTTCGGAGAATCTCTGGGATTATATTGCAATCTGGACTTGTCAAGATTAGTCATGCTATATTATTTATTTTTTTCTGTAATTTTTTTTACACAATTCGATAAAAGGAGATGTCCCTTTTTAGCGAGAGATCACATTAAAAATATCTGGAAAATTTCCTACACAATTAACATCATGCAATTTCCATTTTGGAAGTATTACTCCCACTCATTTTGGTCTAATGAGTACATAGGACTATGAAGACGATGAATTGTTTGGAAAATAGTCGGATATGTTATATAGGGTTGCCATTTTCACTACTTTTAGTGACGTGTTTTTTAGTCAAATTAAATATACAAACATTTGCAAATATTGAATTTTTCAACTCAGGGACTGTCAAATAGTTTATACCCAATTAGTTTTATTTTTTAGTTACTGACGAAGTTTCTTATGAATAAACCCTGAAAATTGCTAGATAAACGCTGAAAGACGTTATATTAACTGTTGTAAATATTTAATTTTTTCCAATTGTCATTAAACGAATTAAAGTTGTCATTCCCATTCTTAATAAAAAATCCCAGTCACTAATTTTCTCACTTCATATAGTGGAGATATTTAAAAAAAAATTCATACACAATTAACATGACCCAATTGATTTCTGTCATAGCCTGTCGGTGTCTTATTCCATCCGTATCCTCCCCGTAAATTAATAAATGCATACCTAAATATCCACTGGAAATACAATAAATGGAGAGTCTCTTGCCTCTCCGCTGAGAACCAAAATTGGCAAATATTTATGGAATTTTACTTATTAACAAATTGCATTTAATCGTTTACCAATTTTAAAATTTGTATTTCATTTCCATTGTGAATCTCTAATTTTTTTTTACTAAAATATTAACTGAAAATGTTTGAAAATGTTTATAACAATATAACTAAAAGTTAAATATGGACCTAAAAATTTTTAATGAATAATAACATAAAATGGTACCTAACATAAAAGCTGCATAATTATGGTTGGTTAGTTAATATGAAAAAACCCATATTCTATTTTCCCATTTCAGAAAATGGAGCTTAGTGAACTGGAGGAGTGGTGCGCTAGTGAGTTATGCGGTATGTCAAAAACACGAATCCTATCAATCCTAAATGGTGCGCCCATGTCAGGTTCCTCAGACACTAGTGATTCGGACAGTTCAGGTCCATCCCTCGAGATAATTTCCGACACAGAAGAGTGGCTGACTGACGACGATCTCGGCATAAAACGCGAGCCGCTCTCACCCACTTCGAAGCCCAAAAAGCTCAAACCTAAACGTAAAACTAAAGCTGCAAACAAAGCCGACACTGACAAAACCAAAGCTCGGAAGGGTAAGTTGCGTCCCCTGGAGACCGATTTGTCCAAAGTTAAGAAAGAGAAAGAAAAAGCTGAGCCACCAAAAGAGGGCGAAAGTCTCCTTGATCTCCTGGAACTTGAGATGCGCGCTCGAGCAATTCGAGCGCTGATCCGAAAAGAGGAGGACATCATTCCAGATTCAGCTTTAGGCAATGCCTTGAAGTCAACACTAACGTCGGTCACAAATGCCAAAACCAAGGCTGGCCAAGATTCACGAACAGCAGAAAGTTCCGCAATTTTAATAGAAAAAATTGGCGAAGATGAGGATGTTGTTTTACTTGTAAAACCTACACCCACAATCGAGCTAATATCAAGTGACAGTGAGCCTGAAAATCTCTCCGAACGTGTTAATAAAAAGTTGAGAAATGAGCGAACACCCGAGAAGACTCGAAAGAGCCAGAAGGGACAAAAAAACCAAAATGTTAGTAAACCAGTTGTAATGGCTGATAATCCTAACCATTCTAACACAACTGTAATGAAATGTGAGCCTACGAAGAGTGTAGAGACCCATAAAGCTTCAACTGAAAATGCGGAATCGAGTGAGAGTTTGGCTTATGTGGGCGCTAGGAGTGAAATTACAGATGGTTCGAATGATCCAAACGAATCGTCGGAGATGGGAAAGCAAACTTTTCGTAAATTAAAGAGACGACGGCAAATACGAGAGCGTAGTAGTTCAGTATCCGAATGCCCTGAAGCAACAGATATATTGAAGGCAAATGCAAAAGAAAAGAGATGTGATACGCCTGAAGAGGGTGAAGTCGAGTCATCTGAGGAGAAGACTGAGGGGGTGGAGGAAGAATCTGGTATACAGGTGAAACGGGAAATGGAAAAGGCAGATAGTACGAAGAAAGCTGTGACACTAAACGATGATAAATTAGGGGAATACGATGAAATCATAGACTTGGATGATTACCCTGATGATATGTATAATATAGAGCCTGAGGAAAATCCTACAATTGAGGAAGAAGTTGAAAAAGTTGAAACGAAAGAAACTACTGGAGGTGAGCGAGCAAGAGATAGACTAGAGTACTTATTTACAGTGGGGTGAAGATATCACTGAAAATACCTTAAGGCACATTGTTTCTGAAATTGCATTTACTATTTTCATATCTTTATTCATACCTTATGCGCTTATTCCATAAAAATATCATTCGAGTATCAAACGTTTACTATAATTCTCTGAGTTTTTTCATCGGGTTTGTTGTAGACAAATTAATGTGTCAAGTTTTGTAAGATTTGTCAGTCAGGGAACGAATCACGATTTTTGTGGAATACTTAATGAACTCATTTGCGTGCAGGGAGCCTTGGCGGAAATTTCTAATTACTTCTGAATACTCGAGTGGTATTCGAGAGAATGCTTTTTCCATCTCAATTTAGGTAGAACAAATTATGCCATTGAATGAACTTTAGAGTTTACCGATTTATAGTTGAAAATTATAATTTCAAATGGAGGTCGAAGAGATCGTAATATTGATAGGCATAGTTCTGTTCAGTTTTTAGGAGAAGTCTTTAGGAAATCGCATTTTGAGGTTGAAATACCATTTACAAATTCAGTAGTTCTCTGGAATTTAAGGCGTTCAAATCTAAAAGTGGAGACAATAGTACTTTTTCAATGTTGGGAAATATTTCTATCATTATACCACGGATACCATCAATTGGACTCTAATTGGTCCAATTTGTAGGAAAACAAAACCATGTGTGTCTTCAGAATAATTATCTTGGAATATATACAATAGGGGGTTGGGAGGGTAAATGAACTGAAATCCATGAAAGTATATACTTTAATCCATATCTATTTACATTTATTTCCTTCACTATTAACATTAACATTTTCAATTTTCTAAATATTATCATCGTTATTGAATACTTTTATTTTACTGTATTTTATTTCCGAATATTTTTATCGACAGAAGTGAAACTTACACAGTTCATTTTAATTATAAACTTTTTTATTTCACACTTTTTTTTCAAACAGCCAGAAATTAGTGACGCAGAAATTAGTACATAACCTACGTGGTAACTGCATCCACTTGTTTTTCTGATTTTTTTCATCATCACTTGAATTATTTTCTTCCATATGGCACACTATTTCATTAACTTTTTTGACTAACTTTATTTACTTGCTCAGTATAAATATAAATAAATATCAGAATAGTCCTCTACATGAGAATAAAACACTAAATATCCGAAATTTCATCAACCGCCTGTTGATATTCAACACATATATTGAACCCAGTCTAACTTTCCCCATGAGAAGGTATGTGCGCATCACACTCTGAGTTGCGGAAATACGGTGCGCAGAAGACAATGTAACGACTTCACTTTTAGTTAACACTCGATTTCACTGCTCATCTTTTTTTTGTACTGCGGGCTATAAATCAATTCTAACCGAGTAAACTCCAAAAGAAAAAAAAAATCATAATCAAGAAAATTCAAATTTGTAGGTGACGATAACCAAGGATCAACGGAAACATGGGCAACGCGTTACTATCAGACCGACAATGTGCAAAGTGTGATCAAAGAATCGAAGATTCAATCTGAAATAAGGAAGCGCCTGCGGGAACGTCAGCGACTATCTAAATTGAATAATTCACCCAAAGAAACTCCGAAAGTAAACGAGGATAATGACGCGAAAGATAAATTCAAACCAACTGGCTCTGTTGACGAGTACTTTGCGCTGAAGGGGACTGGTACTGCGGGCGATAGTAATTTATCACCATCCTCAACGAGTGAAACTAAAAACAATGATGAAGGTCAAGTTAATGAGAAGACACTTCCTGGGGAACTTCCAACAATGGCGTCGCCGCCGGTGGAAAAGTTATTAGATGAAGCGAATGAATCAGCTGTTACCGACGTAAAGGGAGATGGCCAAGTATAAATATATTTTTGTACAGTACTGTGCGGATTTATTCATTGATACATTCATTATATTTATCCTATTGTAGAAAGGAGAGACCAAAGAAACTATCGAAATATTTCGCCATTATCGAAAACCGTAAGACCGAAACCGACGCGCCACCAGTCCGTGTGGCGGAAAAGGGAGTGCGCGTCCGAAGCACGCGCCACCGGTCTCGTAGACACAGAAAATGAAAACATGATGATGGTGAAATAAGTTCAATAACAATTGTCCACTCTTGCTCTTAGCGTTCCTAGCAAGCAAACATATTCCCAGATAAGCGTTGCTCACTAAAAGACATTATTCAAAGAAAATTTCCAAACTTTGAATTTGATTCCAGTCTAATGTTTTATCGTTGGATATGATACACAGAGAAGAAGATGGAGACGTGAAAAGTCGAGAAAAACTTGAGAAAATTGGAAAATTCGCAAGAGGTTTGAAGTGGAAATGTCGAAAAATCCAGGTTCAAACCTTCCAAAAATTTCGGAGATTTTCAGAAATTTGAGGGACTTAGAAAAACTCGAAGAATCCGGAAAATCTTACTTTTGTACAAGCAAAAAAAAAACAAAATACAAATTTTGAAAAATCACAAAAATTTTCTGTTTGAGTGTGACTGCTCATATATCCTAATCTGCTATAAAAGTCAAGACCGGAAGCAAGTAAATATGTCGATGACCCCCATCGTCAACCATTCGTAAAGATTGTTTCAGGTGTAAGTGTATTACGGTATTATGTTACAAATAATATGCCTCAAGACTAGAAAGTCAGTACATAATATCATTACTTTCTCGTGATAATAGCTGTGTTTTGAATGAAACGCAATGTGTTACGTCGACCGATGACAATAGCTTTACTTCGCCGGAGAAATGTCTTAGAGAAGTGTTCTACTTATTTTCAAAAGAATTTGCGCACAGTGAAGTTGTGAATAGAAAATATGTTCCTTTGGGGGAACCTATTGCATAAGTCACTCTTTGATTTTCACCCAGGGATGTGTGTACGTGCACGCGCGCGCGTATGTGTGTCTGTGTAACGTATATCAATTTTTCATTCCAAAGATTGCTGTTTTGAGCGGATTCTTAGCTGGCACTAACACTTTTCCTCACTCTCCACGTAAAAAAAAATGTTCATGCCACCCCTTTGGGTCCGTCACTCGCTCCACTATTTATTCCTGTTATAATATTGATTCATCTAGGGTCGATATCTCTCGCAGTCAAAATTTTTCAATGTCTGTTCAACCATTTCCATCATTTGCCTCTCCGCTTTTTCAACAATATCGTGCTTCCACGAATTGATTATCATATCCAAAATAGATCCGAGAAGTGAGTTCAGGGGCCCTAGACCAGTTAGGAATATCGACACATCCCCCAATTTAGATAAGCCGAGTTTTTCGATTTTGGGAACACAAGGCATTTGCGAATAGTCAATTGAGGCTGCCGCTTCCAGTTTTATTCCCTCGATATTTCCGTCGATTTTGCCGGCGACTTTTACGATACCGTATTTTATCTGAAATGACACAATTGGAGGATAATTTATTGATTAGTCTATTTTCACAAATGAGTTTACCTTGTACTTCGGAAAATGTAATCGGGCTATTGATAATCCAACGGCACAGGAAACCCTGAATGTGTTATCGATTCTCGTTATTTCAATGTTTCCGCTTCGGTGAACTGTCTTTAGATCACTGAAAGCATTCATCGAATCATTGATAATTGCATCTGAGTTTTTATTGGGCTTTATTGAAGACTCGCAGGGATGGGCCAATTATTACTATTCGATTACTTGGAATATGTAAGGACAGTAAGTTGAGGTTGATGGGGGGGGGGGGGGGGGGAGGGGAAGGGAGAGAATTGGAAAATGCATCAGCGGAAATATTGAGTATTGTTTGATACGTTGCACTCTCCTCAAGTTGGAAATTTCTTCGATCCTCAAAATTTTGTCAATTTTCTGCTCCTTCGAAATTCAATATGCTTATAAATTTGAAAAAAATTTTTTTGAAAATTTTCGAATTTTGGAGATTTTTGGAAAAATAAATTTCTTTTTGAGTTCTGTAGTTTTGTGTTTGTCAATTTTTAAGTAAAAATATTTTTTTTTTCGGTTGTATTTCGGAAGCTATTTGAAGCTCTGGGATGTAAGATAATCTCACTTTTCTAATATTTTATTTTTCGATGTTTAGAACTTTCAGGGAAATTTGATAAATTTCTGCAACTGCAAAAAAATTTCAGTGATTTTGATATCAATTTCAGTTTTATACATATATATATAATTTATGTCACTTGTTGCTTTTTTAAATTTCTGGTATTTTCTGCAATCATACATATATTTGAAGAGTCTAGTGTTTACAAATTTGTAAAACTTATTCGATCCATTATTCTGTTCAATTAGATCTACACACTTTTGAGGGCAATCGATAGATCATCTCTACATCGAGAAGAAAAGTCAAGAGGAAAGCAGATACTGGTTCCATGCTCTATTCCCTCTTAATTTTTCACTTTAGATTCTTGGATATTGTCTAAATTTATTCAAAAAGTTTGGGACTCGTAATATTTATAAATAATTCTTTAATTTTAAAATATTGGAAAATGAAATTTCAAAAATGACTGAAATTAGGTTCTTTGAATTAAAATGTTTGAAATTTTTTAATATTTTGAAATTTCCGCGATCCTCCAAATTTTCGTAATTTTCTCAACCGTTCAAAACTTTTCCAATTTTGAAAAATTCGAATTTCAATTAATAAGCAAATCCAAAAATCTTATTTTTCAATAATTTATTTGTATAAATTAAATTGAAATTCCCTAAAAAAACGATTTGGTGTACAAATTGTTTTCCCTGAAATTTTCATTTACTCTACTTCGCAAAATTTTCTGCTTCTTGCAATTTGGGAAATTGGGGGCCTCGAGAAATTCTTAATACTCCCGCTTTCGAATCGTAATAAAATTCGCGTGTGTGTTTACCACAATACATAAACTCCAAGGCCAAGGTTAATTAACTGAGCGATTAATTTCCAACCTGAATACTCCGCCAGTCGCTTCGAAATGCCCCTTCGCCTTCATAATGCCTTTACCAGTAGTGAATTCATGTGTAATATTTGGTAAGCTCATTACCCCATTGACTTGTTTCAACTTAGCAATCACATCAGTAAGTGTGACATCGACGACTTTGTTGATAATCTCCTAAAAATCCAATGACCTCAATTTATCAAATGTCCTCGGCACAGTTTCACACGCGAGATAATCACCTGAAAAGCTCCAAGATCACCTCTAGAGTGATACCGACCACCTGTGACAAAATCACCTAATGAATTTGGCATTCCTGGGGAAAAGCAAAATTTCCCTTCGCTTTCACGCTCAATAAACTGCCACCGATTAATCGCCCTGAATTTCTCGCATACATGGACTTCCAAACAGGATTCTGCGTATCTTCTGATCTCATTTCGCATGATAGCTGGAGTTGAGGATCTGAAAGATCAATATCTCGGAGTAATTGTTTGGTCTGGTACTTTCGAATAGTAAATAATACTAAATACTAATAAATTATAATGAAGAATAATAAATAATAATACATAATAATAAACATCAATAAATAATAATAAACGGGACGTGAGTGTGACCCTCGGCAGGTCGCATCAATAACTTCCCGATAGTCTGTCTCTGTGTGTGTGTGTGAGGATACACGTATAAAGTCAAGTTGTATATCAGTTACGCAAATTCCACTATTGATCTATTATGATTTTTATCGATATCTCGTAAAATATGATGCCGAGTAAAAAAAGTAATAAAACATGAAATATGTAGTTTCATGAGAGGAACAATTTTTGTTGGACACTTTTTCTCGTATCTGTCACCGTTCCAGAGATATAGCGTTATAAACAATTAAATGTGTTAAAAACAATTGAACGGATGGGGCCATTGCAAAAACACTCCATTCATGCTTGGAGACCAGTAAGACGCGTCGATGAAGAAAAAAAAATCAAATGTGTTAAGCGGTTTTGCCGGAACCGTTTGCCAAAAGAAAGGATACGGACACACATACACACACACACACACCTAACCCGCCCTATCAATGTATCAGAAAGATGTGAGACGTCGAGAAACGTAAAAATTTTATGATTCTAAGACTTCATTTTCGGGGGGATTACAATAACTTCCTATCCTGAAGTTCATAATGACAATAAAATGGACAAATCTTGGAAAAAATGAGATTATTTCAAAAATAGAGACAAATAGTCAATTTTAGGAATAAGGAAAAAACGTGCCGCTCCCAATATTCGTGCTTACTTTTCTTCGTTGATAGGTAGGAGAATCAATCTACAATTATAAATCATGAACGTTGTATCATTGAAGATCATGCGCTGTCCATTGCCCGTAATTTCTTCATTGAATGTTTCTTTGAGTTTTTCTGGCTGCGAAGAAATTCCAGCAGCCACGAAATTATCCATATAACTGCCTGAAAATTAATGTACATTACACTGATTGATAAAATAGGAATCTTTCAATATAATTTGAATTCGCCCATGTGCTATTAGAATTCTGTCTAAAAAATGAGACATCAATGAAGGGCAAAAATTTCGCACCCCCCCCCCCCCTCCGTCCCTCGATGGAACATCCCCCCTCCCTCCTTCGATGGAACTCCCCCCCCCTCCCTCGATGGAACAATCCCCCCCCTCCCTCTCTCGATGGAACAGTCCCCCCCTCCCTCTCTCGATGGAACACCCCCCCCCCCTCTCTCGATGGAACACCCCCCCCCTCCCTCTCTCGATGGAGCACCCCCCCCTCTCGATGGACCCCCCCCCCCCCCAATGGAACAGTCCCCCCCCTCCCTCTCTCGATGGAACACCCCCCCCCCCCGTCCAACCCCCGCCGAGTGACGAGTTGGATTCTCGTCCGACCCAGCGTTCTCTTCTCGCGAGCGCTCTCACCAACACACACGAAATGTCCCTGCTATCGGCCGGAACCCATGAGAAAACATCTCATCAGGCGCTGTATTTTCCAGAGGCTGGACGCGAACTCATCTTTGACACAGTAGGCAGAAACTCTACCCACTATACCAAAGTCCCGACATACTTTTGTAAAAATCAGACCCATTTGCAAACAGGCAACAGAGGGCTGGCTGATATTTTTTTTTAAGTATCGTGAATGAGATATCTTGTCTGAAGAGAAATGGGAGTTTCATAGGACATGCTTGGAATGACTCTAGAACGTGATACACAATCCAAAAAAATCTCTTACCCTCAAAGTCCACTTTAACATGACTCCCCCGAATGCCAATAAACTTCTTTTCCGCAAATCCATAGAACTCGAGACTCTCGTAATCAAGCGTTACTTGCAGATTCGCATCATAAACATTGGCCGTCCAATTTCTATGCGAGTCTAAGGTGAAATTCCCCGGAATATTGCACCCTGCAATTTTGTAAACATATTAATCATCCAACGAAGATAGACTACTTGGCAGTTAAATAAAATTGATTGCGCACTTAAAACTTCGGATGCGGCAGTTTGCAGTAAAGCTAAAAGTATCGATATCTTCGATAACATAGCTAGCATTTTACCACCAAATTGAATGAGATAGTGAAGAATGCTGATAATTCAGGAAGAAGTATGGTAATTATTCACGGTTATTCAGTTGTATAACAATCGATGATAATACAATCAACAATTATTAGTGACCATCAAATATTGCTAATTAGTATTCCAGTTCCACAATTTAACTCAAATAAACGTATAATGACATTGTGTGTTTGGTCCAATCCGATGGCATTGCTGGGGATCTACGATTCAATTAACGGTGGGACCCAGAATGAGTAACAAGTTCACTACTGTGTGGCAGGCACAACTTCAGACGTTGGATGCTGTATTTCCGAGTTTGGTGTTTGCCATTCTAGACACGAGAAGATGCAATTAATTACATCTGAGACACTACACAGATTGCAAGCAGTGTAATATGTGATTCTCTAACGAGTTAGTAAAATTTAGATAAAATCGGGGGGGGGGGGGGGGGAAGTGAGATAATTTGGTAATGCGAAATGCCCGAATGACAAAGCTCAACTGATTTTCTCCCGGCAATCCCTGGTAATTAATTACATTAATTGCAATCATGACGTTTTCACTGTTTTATCTAATCTGTCAGCCCATCTGGGCTTTCTCATTGATATAGCTACTCATTTATTCATTAATGCGAGGTCAAAACCACTGGAATGGAAACCTGGACTGATAAGGATGACATCGGTGGAAAGTGAAAAGTATTTGAGACATTCCGTCAAATACGGCAGAAGGACGATGGGATTATTATGATACTCTGTCAGAAGTATCTGTTCGCTGAAGTATTTCAAATATTTGTCTTTTTATTTAAATATTCACAAATACTATAAAGGTCAGATGTATTATTATTGACGGGCGGAGAGAAGTGGGGTAATGACTTTGAAAATGGAACGTCAAATTGTCAGACACATGTTTTTTTTCGGCTCTCCCCGGTATTCAGGGTATTACATGTGTGTAATATCTGCGGTAGCTGCTTCAGAAGGAAGTAGTGGACACCCATCCATGTGGCTGGGGCCAACTTTCGTCATTTTGGGCCACCGTATTTGTAAACACAGGGTAAACCTCCAGAAACCCCTATGCTACGATGGCGTGCGCCTCTACCCCCCCCCCCCCCTCGTTGGGTTTTGAGTCCGATCTGCCTTGCGGTCTTATGCAATGATTCGACTTTGACTTTCTGTGTGTGTGTGTACCGTGAATTTTTGGCACACGATTACGCACTACGTAATGAGGCGAATAAGGTTGTGACAGGCGGTTCAAATTTCCATGTTCACGTCGACATAATCCATCAGGTTCTCAGGAATCCGCAATTAAGGACTGTAATTTCAAGTCGATAATTATTAATTCTACGTATATTGAGAATGCCAATGTCGTATTGCGCATGCGCATAATCAATTTTCATTTTTTTTCCTTCCCAAGTAAATTTGTAGACTAACAATTGCATGACAAAAAAAAATGTTTTAGTGGAGCCTACTATCATGACCTTTAATGACTGAAAGAAATAGTTAAAAGAATAAAAGGGGAAAAAAAGAATCTCCCCGCTCATGCTTCCTGAATGATACATCCATTCATTCAGTTATTAATACGCTGTCAAAACTGCCGGAATGGAAACTTACAGTGATAAGAATTACACAGGTGAAAAGTGGATAGCATATGCAATCGACTCATTCATCCATGGACACTCAAATCCCCGCGATGTCTAGACTCTGAGACTGTTATAGCCTGAATCCCCCATTTCATTTCTCTCGACTCCGGGAGATTAATCTCCTAGAGAAAAATCTGAGCGCTCTTGCGCCAGCTTCCTAGATCATTAAACGTGATTACAACTCGCGTTATGTTGAATAACTGCATATATTTCCCATTCATAATTTCCCTGGAATTATCTGGAATTAAAGTCCCATTTTTAATTTTCATTTGTGTTAATTCCGGTCATCACTTGCATTACTCATGAAAGGATGACGCGACTGCTCTGTTGGGAGTCATAGATTATGTCCATGGTACTACATAAAGTAAAAATTTCCTTGAAAATTGGTTTGTCTTCACTAGAAATTTAGACCTCGGTATTTGAATAATAATAGTTAAGCAGAAGATGTCAGATAAAATGGCTTTAGTATATCCATTACTATGAACAATTTGCGATATTCATAACGTTGTATCTCAAGAAGGGTTACAGATACTAAAAATTGTGTGAAACAAAAAATATAGCGCACGTGAAAATACACATTTTACGTCTTATGATTTTTTTTTCAAATTCCCATAATTAAGGCGTGAGCGTCGGTAGAAGCTGTGATGGGCGCTTGCGCGGTGGGCTATAGCGTGCGCGCGCACTGCGTGGGACCACCCAGAGGTACTTCAGACTTCAAAAAATCTGTCGGACAAGAACAATTCAGTGAAATGACATGCGGCTCGGTGCTCATAATAGGATTTCTGGTCCTCATTTTTTCATTTGCCAACTGCTGATGCGGTTTATGTTAGTAATAAACATTGACTGTTACGAGTTACGTGATATAGAAGCAGTGCTATACATTTCCCAGTATTTCTCGCATCGGAAAAATGTTCAGAAAAATACGTTGGAGGGCTTGTTCGATTCTTCGATCATTTATATGTCACTCACCTGCTTTCAATTCCTGTAGCTGGCTCACACAGAACGGAAATCGTTACGTTCACGCGGGAAAACGGCTTCCCGGGTGTGTCGTAACAAGTGCCGAGACTCTTGTGGGAGTCCGATAGGTAAAACAAGACTTTGTATCGATAAATAATGAGTGAATGGTGCCCCGGGAAACTGCCTAATAAAAAGAAATGAGCAATACGTAGAGAAGTTTGCATTGTGAGAAAATTCAGCCAATGCAGTTGCGATCAAATGAAGAAATTTTATACTGAAGTTGACTTTTAGTGGATCTCATGGAATTGGGTCATACGAAAATTTGACTACTAGCTATAATACCAGTCTATACTCTCACTCATGGTTTTTTTATTACACAAGCCCGAATGCGCGCTTCGCGCACTGAATTACAATTCAAATTTTGAAGTAACCATATCTTTTTCGACTTCGAAGATACTGTTCATCATTGATTCTGGAAAAATGGGAACTTGCTGGTTCGTAATTTGAAGCAAACAACTTTTGTTCTTTTCTGTAATTATCGCGTGCATGTCTACAATATATATATATATCTTTATATATATATATATATATATATATATATATATATATATATCTTTATATCTATATATATATCTTTATATCTATATATATATCTTTAGAGTCATCAATCAAATTTTCTCGGTTCAGTAAAATTTGCAATTAGGGTCACACATTTTCGTCATGTGATGACAAATTTATTGAATGTAAGAGATTTTTTTTTCTAGGGTAAGAGCACATCTGTAGGCGGAAGTTACCAATGTGCCGCTCCGTCAAGTCGAATTAGTTCTCTAGCTTATTATCGTGGACTTAAAAGTTCGATATTTCGTCTATATGTGTGCTGGGATTTTTCGCCATGACAGGCCTGTAATGATTGGGCCTTCTGAATCATTGGTGGTGACGTGTGATGGGGTTATGAGAGGAGTGGGGATGTGAAGGTTCAAGGGAAATTGGAAAAGCGCGATCGCTCTGCTCCTTTCCTCGTGAGGCCTGACACCTGTAATTTGGGTCTAGACGAGCCATGCGATTGACTCAAAAGACTCTGGGTCACCGCCGCCCTTTTTCCTTTGTGCAAATTATCCTTAAAGACATATTGACTACTCGTCTGTGGTGATTGATCTGCCGATGGTTGCCCCAGTCATGGGAGACGAGCTATGTAGAAGGGAGAATGGGAGAAAAATTTACGGATCCGCGGGTTTGCACGCGGACAAGCGGTGGCCACGCGCTTCCTTCTGATCCTGACCTCGGCACGATTAACGCGTACAATTTTTTGGGTTCCGTAAGCTGTGCGGCGACCTCAACGAGGCTCTGAGCAACCGCCGCCATATTTTTTTTTTTGGATGAAATTTGAATTAAAATTGCCAATTTAACCAGTGATGTCCAGTTGTACAATTTTCGACAAAAGGACTCATCGAAGCTGGATTTGGAAATTGGTTTGTATAGTAGCAAAAATACAATCTGGGTAGACATCCAATGAAATATATTAAATAATTATAGTTTTGGAATCCCGAGCCAACGCGCAGAAACCTGGTAAAAATATATTTTGTGAATGTCAATTAAGGAGATATACCCGTGTATCTACAGACTAGTTTCACGTGCTTAGAATTTGATTATATTCGATATTTTGGTCGGTGGTTTGATATTTTTTGCTTTTTTTTGTAACACACTGAGGTTATCACGAGGCCGGGATGGCTATGCCTTATCTTTTGTGAGAATTTCTGTTTCCTATTTTGTTCCGATACTTGTAATACGTTTGACGAACCCAATAGAGTGAGACATTTTTTGCAGAATAACATTGATGTGTGAAACCGGCAATAAAATGGAGTAAGAATATTTTTTTTTAAATAAAGTTTTTAACAATAAATAAAGAAAGAATATAACACATCTCGTTAGGTGAGATTAAAAGAAAGAAAGCATCGAGTATGCGGCTCCCTTGGTTTGTATATTAATTATTGACAAATTAACTCGAGTTAAACATTTACAGTTATAACAATTTCTGAGTGGATTCAACTCAGGCATGCCAAGATCCGGCATAATTTTATGAAAATTATCAGTTACACGGAGACGTAACGATTGAAAAAAAAAATAATCGAATCGCACGATCCGTTTCCGAGAAAACGTAAACGAAAAATTTTGCCACATACGGACGAACACATACACACACACATACAGAGCGACGGGGCTTTGGCGTAGTCGGTAGAGTGTCTGCCTACTATTCTAAAGGTCCCGCGTTCGATTCCCGCTCACTGCAAAATATTTTTTCTGAAAAATATTTTCTCACGGACTCCGACCGATGGCAGGAACATTCCGTGTGTGCTATCGGCGGTATCCATGAAGTGAGACCGTGAGCCGGGACCGAACGCGACCCGTCGCGCGGGGGGGGGAGGGAGGGTTCCATCGTAGACGCCCGCCATCGTATCACAGGGGTTTTCTGGAGGTTTACCCTGTGATTAGAAATACGATGAGCTGAAATGGCGAAGTCGGCCCCAGCCGCAATGGGTGGGTACTCTGATCCGTAGTATTGCCCATGTAGTAATGCTTACCAGCGGGGACGTGGGTGAATACGAATAGAGAAAGAGTAAATAAAAAAAAAAAATAAATAAATAAAAAAAAATAAAAAAAAAAAATAAAAAAAAAAAAAAAAAAAACACACACATACAGACATTTCTTTGAAATCACTTCAGGATGATGCAAAACGTCGAGGAACGTGAAAATTTCATCGATCGGGCACATTTTATTTTTGGGGTCATTGCAATAACTTTCCTAGATCGGGAAGTTAAAAAAATACAATACCATAGGCCTCTAAGGCAAGGGAAATGTGTGCCATTTTTTTGGCGAGACTCCTAGAACATGCTAAATAATGAGAGAACGGCGCTCGGCGAAGCAGTATGATAAAAAGAAATGAGGAATCCGTAGAGATAATTTGCATTGTGAGAAAATTCAACCAGCTGCATTCACAATCGACTATAGACCAGCAATTTCCCTGTTTATTCATTGGCTACGAACACTTTAATGAGCGCCGGAAGACAAGTGCCCTTTATTGCCGAATCTTTGATGATCATTCTGATTGTCTTTGTTGCTTGAGGAAGTGGGGAAATGCCGTGTGAATTATTGCGTAAAAAATAAAATTATCGTTTCCTTCTTAATGTCACAAATCGCCTGAAAAAATCTTTATTCATTGACAGAGCAACATATTGCACAATTATTAATTAACACAATTTTATACAATTTAATGAGTTCTAGGGAGCAGAGTTCCGCGGACTCTGCGTGCAGAGATCGAATTTTAACATCTCGGTGTACACTGTTAAGAAAATATGAGAATTTTGTAAGATTTGTAGAAGAGATTAGAGATAAATAGTCATTAAATAGCATAAAAGTTTCAGGTACTTTTTGGCAGTTTGTAGCAGAAGCAAACCGGAAAGTTCAGGACTTGGATAAAGCTTGCATGAAATCTGCATTGAGATTAAAATGTTGAAATCTTCACTTTAATTCTAACAAAATTACCGATTTCTTATTTTCGATTTTTTTTTAAAATTTGAAACATGGAATAAATGGAACTTAAAAAAAAAATATTTCAAAAATTCATAAAATTTGAATTTAGTGAAATTGCCTGAGACTTTCGATTTCTAGAATCAATCGCACACATGATTTTTCCATGTCGATTTTCCGAGAGCGCTCACCGTAACTTTAATTTAAAACCTGGCCTCGACCCAGGCAATTGCCTCCAAAATCTCGCACAGTGTATTCCTCGAGTTGTTGATTAGTCTAATTGTTCAGTGGTGGCCGAAGCCACCAAAATCGTGACCTCCAAAGCTCTCGAATCCACCGATATCTCCATGTCCATGATGCTCCTTAACGATAACGGGATAAGGTTCCTTCACCACAACTGGCACCTTAACCGGGTATGGAACAGGCTTGTGAACTGGATAAGGTACCTTAACAGGCACCTCCACGGGATACGGTACATGAACTGGCACTTTCACAGGTACTTTAACGGGATAAGGCACTGGTTTTTCCACAGGTACAGGAATGTGTTTCTCCACAGTGACGGGATAAGGCGCTGGTACGTGCACTGGATACGGTCGATCGACGGGTACCTGAAGCCAAGCAACATTAATTTTTAACAGCGATATCAGGTGTATTATATTTGATGGTCTGGACTGCGTTCTGCTATTGAAAAAAAAATCTAGAGGGAACAAGTTTCTGACGAATGTGACTTCATGCGCGTTCGTATAGTATACTGTAATTACATTCAGTTGCATAAATGTTTGAGGTTTTAGCAGATTTTTTTGCTATATCTTGATATAAAAATTGATTGCAAATTTGAATAAATTGAATGTGAAGTTGTCGCCGATGTAGCATTAATTAGTGAAAGCATCGATACTGTATATGGCAGGTATATAGTATTTATGACAATAAACCATTTTCAAACGAAGTCAGGTGTATGGTCAAGTCGGTGAAGTCGCCTTCGCAGGCAGGTTCTCCGGGCACTGCTCAATTTTTCCGAGATTATTTGATTTGGCAAATGGGTACGCCCAAGGAGAAAGTTTACCGCCGAGGTGTCAAATGTTCACTGCAGTGTGAATGCATAACATGCATAACTTTCAGGTTAAGTGGTCATGAGCATGTAACAGCGTGTAATAGTTCCACAGCCGATTTTTACAAGAACTATTGTAATTGAATTAAGGTTCGTGATTTCCCGCCCGGTAAGTCCATACTTTGCGCCCTAGGGCGGAAAGTATATATATATATATATATATATGTAAATAATAGCAACTGCGTTTGTTCTAATTTTTACCTGATTAGATTTTCAACTAAGATGTTACATAAAAAATATTCTCACAAAATATTCCACATATTTGTTTACTTTCAAAATATTCCTCGAGAATTAATGAAAATCCAAATGCGCTCATCCTAGTTTACCAATTGATTGATGAAGTCATCAAAGCGAACGAAAATTTTCTTATTACAATCTTAGTACCCACAAGAAAGCCTGAATATGCAATTACCTTAACTGGAACTTTGACGGGATAGGGTATGTGCTTTTCCACGTGAACTGGATAGGGTGCTGGTACTGGCACGTGCTTTGTGATTGTCACTGCTTTGACATGTTCGACGTGTCCGTGGTCACCAAAGTCACCACCGAAACTGCCGAAATCATGACCACCGAATCCACCAAAATCACCGAAGCCGTGATCACCGAGGCTCAACTCTAGACCGCGTTTCGTTTTTTCGGGGGCGGCAGCACTTTTCTCTTCCGGCTTTTTCGCCTCCTCAGCGAAGACAGCAACCAATAGGCCACAGAGAAACAGGACCTGATGAAAATTTCATAGAAAGGGTTGAGAAAAAAAATGAAGTTTTGTTTAAGGGCATGCGAGGAGAAGTTATTGTCATGAATTCGAAAATCAATGAGATCTCTAGACGCGTGTGTGGGTGAGAGTGTGTGTATGTGTGTGTGTGGGTGGGTACGTGTGTGTGTTTTTTTTTATTTATTTTTTGTTTTAAGAAAACAGAGAAAGAAGGAAGCCAACCTCCTTCCTCACGTGTGTGTGTGTGTGTGAGAGAGAGAGAGAGAGTGCGTGTGGGTGGATGTGTGTGTGTGTGTGTGTTTGGGGGTGGGTGTGTTTGTGTGTGTGTGTTGGTGGGTGTGTGAGTGTGTGTGGACATAGACTCAAAATTTCTTGAACCCTTCAGTAGTCGCACATCTCTGGCCAACGTCATTGGTCGCATGATGAGCACCTCGCCGCCCAACGTATTTTTCAATTTTCCGAAAAAAAAATCAGAATATCCGATTAATTGCCCATTCACAGTATTCCAAAATGTCGGAATTTTCACTATATAATGTTTAAGTTTGGCGGAACCCGACCAATCTCGTTTTCAGAAAGATATGAATAGTTGGAACTGAAATATAGTAACTTAGAAATTAAATCATAGGTTTCGTTTATATACTTCACGGGAGGAATGGATTTCTTTAGCTTCATTTTGTATGTAGTTTCAGCGAAAAACGAAAAAATTGGGAGGATGATGATACTGACGATACTGTGACCATAGCGTGACCGCTCAAGGGTTAACGTATCGTCAGGAATCAATGAGGCGATTCAACTACTTTCAAAGTCAAGTTTCCTACTTGAGTGCGAGATTTAAGTTCGGGAATCTTTCGCTCCGCGTTTACTCTTACGAATAGAAAATAAAACGAAGACAGTAAAAAAAACAATAAAAGATTTTAAAAATTGACAAAACTAATAATCATTGAAAAATTTTCAAGAATTGTGAAAAGGTAGAATATCTCAAAATTTGAGGCAATTTTAAAAATCTAAAATTTTTTAAATGTGAAAACTTATAACTTTCAAGGACTAAATTTTAAAAAAAATTTGAAAAAAATTAAAATAAAAAATTGAATGATTCCCAAATTTTTGAGAATTAAACAAAAAAAGATAGAGAATGCCAAAAAAAATTTAATGTACTAAAAAATTCCAACACTTTGAAAAAAACTAAATGTGATCCAAAATTTTGACGAATTGATGAACTTTTGATAATTTCTGAAATTGTAGGAATTTGGGAAATTCTACGAAAATCGAACAGTGCAATTTTCAAATTTTCAAGATTCGAGCAACAATATGAAAGTTTGTAATTGAAAAAAAAAACACTGAAGTGATTAATCATTGCCTCATGGACTTCAAAAAAGTTATCGCGATTCAATCTTGAAGTTCGACTTCCGCCGCGTATAGAAATCCGCGTGCACTTTTTTTTTATGGGCAGCTCTCGTCAGTTGAGGTCTGAAAGGATCGTTAACACGTAAGAGCGGTTCAATCATTATTAACAACTTCATTTATTTATGATGTCCTATAGTGATAACGGTGAGTGGTTTTATGGTTGTTTTTACCTGTTACTGAAACAACGGGTATATAGCTAATTGAACACGATCGGGGCGTAGTTGCTTCGATCCGTGAAGGAGCTTACATGTAAAAAAAGTGATAGTAAAAGAAAGAACACGCGAACAACAATTGCAAATGAAACCAATACCGATGAAATCAACAAACGTATTCCCAAAAAAATCAACGCAATTGGAAAGTCCTATTTGCGAGATGCTGCAAAAGATAATGTTCCACAATAATCGGCTATATCTCATTAATTATACAAATTATCGAAAAAAGTCATTACACATGAAATATGTATTTTTATACGAGGAACAACTTTTATCGTACAATTTTTCATGTACCTCTCACCGTTTAGGTGATACAGCTTTACGAACAATTGAAATTGTTTGTAACAATATATACATCACACCAAGTTGACGATAAATTTGATCCAATCGCAGCGTGAGAAACCGGAAATCATAGTTTTGCACACACACACACACACACACACACACACATATCGACTCAGACTTTTTCGGGCACAGTTTCAGAAATAGTGATTTCTCATTCCAGGGCCAGTCCTTACCTTTTCGAAATATCGCAAAGTTAAAAATTTTCTGGGACAGGTTATACTCCATTTATTCATATGAAGCAAAGTTATTCATACGAAAGCAAAAAAGAACTAACATGCAATAAATAGTTACCCACGTAACACCACTAATGCATGAATTGCTTAAATGTCTTTTTTTTCGTGGGAAATTGATGAAAGTCCAAGCTTATAAATGAAGTTTCTCTAATCTATAACAGTGTTTCTTAAATCACAAATTCACTTGCTCGGCCGAAATGATTTTCTTGGAGTGAAGACAATTCGGCTATCGAAGAATTTTCCTAGACTGAAGAAACTTTCCTCCTTTCATGAACCCTCTTCAACAGACATAATCAGCGCGGCGCCGCCTTTTTTGATTTTCCGACCGTTTCAACCAGTCCAATTAAGGACCAAAAATGAAAAAAATTGAATTTCCTATTGCAGTTACTGTTGTGAATATCTACATTTAAATTCATGTACATACAGACCAGCGTCAGATACTTGGGAGCCATATATTTAGGATGGGCGGCGTGATGCTCACCATGCGAGTCAAATAGGAAAGATGAAGAGGGTTAATGTTTTGTCCTATACATAAAATTTTCACGGTGTGTAGCATACATCAATTCAAAGTTTATTAATTATAATCAGTCGCTCACACATACACACACACACACACATTTCCCGAGTTAATAACCTGGGGTAAAGAAAACCCCCTAGAGCGGTTTCCGATAGTAAAACGAAGTCTCTGAATTGGGGTTATCTTGATGAGGTTCTTCAGATAGATGTTTCAAATGAGAAGTGCTTTTATACGGCCAGGAATTTGAAATATTCCGTAGATAATTTCGCCGCAGTTTTCAGCAGAGTGACTTTGAATTCAATTTCGCGAAATGTCTGGAAAATTGAAATTTCATGGAGAAAATTATGATAAATTGGGGAAAAATTCATTGAATTTGATAATCACTACCACGGGATTTTCAGAACCATTCGTTCAGAACTCCATTTTCTACAGCATTATGATTTTGCCGTATTAACATTTTTGAAATTCTCCCAAAAAGAGAAAAATACAGCAAGATACATCCGCTTGAATATTCGTATTTTCACAGAATTCTCAATTAATAACAACTAAAATTTCCCAGAGAGAAATTTTGCGACGGATACATTTGGAACTCAGAAGTCCTCACCTCAAATCAAAGCCGCGCTGATTCAAACACCAATGTAATTTACTTATAAATACTCCGTTTACAAACACATCGTAGCTCTTCATAATCAGTTAGCACGTAACATAAATACAGCGACGTTAATTGACAAAAAAAAAAAAAGAAGAAATTCCTCTACCCCGCTTTTTCGGACCGATTTTCTTCGACGCCCTGTTTTGGACGGAAGCTTTTGACACGTCCAAAAATTTCGCAGAAACCGGATTTCCGGTCCGATATCCACAGCTTCAACGAGGCGTCACTTTGCAGAAAATTTCCAATACTCGCTATCGAAATTTGAAATAAAAATGTAACAGTATTAGATGCACCGTCCTTACTCACTTTCAATTTTCCAGTGCTGTCCATGTTGAATGACTGTGAGCACACTGATCCTCCGTTGGCTACCCCCGCTTTTATACGTACGTGGGCCGTCCTAACATTCAGTCCCGTGAAACGCCACTAAACCAGCCTCGCGATGTTAGAAAAATTGGCAAGAAAGGCCTGCGTCATAGGAAGTTGATATACGAGAGGAAAGGAAATTGGTGTGGGTGGTTAGCATGCATTGGTGTGTTTTCACTACCTCCTTTGTCCTGTCTCTCTCTGCTTATTAACATTTTTTTTTCGGTTGCAGTGCCATATACACGGTAACTGCTGTTATTTTTTTTCTTTTCACTCAACGGATTTTGTCGTTCTCCATCCCCAACGCTTGTGACTCCCTGGGATTGTTTCCAGTCATCGAGTTTCTCAATATTTCAGTTCTGTCCCTCACGTTTCATAATCCTTTGTCGGAATGGGAGAAACATTTTTCCCGATTGCCATTTTCATGTTTTTGTATTGTTTTTTTTTCTTTTCAATTGCTACATAGTAGTATACGGTGTTAGATCTGTAGTGAGATTTCAGGAAAAACAGCAAAAAATATGGTATCATGTGAAATTTAGTTTGAGATCGAATTTGTCCCTCCATCAGGTTTTTGATGACAGGTTTTTGTATGTATGTACATATGTATACATGTACGTATGTACGTATATATACTAGTGCTGAGTAGTTATGCCAAAGTCACTGCATATAAAAGTATGATAGCACCGCATTTTGAATATTGTGGATCTATTCTGATAAACATGAGCAAGAAATATAGGAAGAGAATACAGATTGTGCAAAACAGAGTGATGCGATTGATATTGAATGTGGATAGGTACTCTAGAATTGGAGACATGCTGATACTTGGCTTCATGACAATTCAACAGCGTATGAAACGTAATGTTTGTACCTTCGTACCCAAAATGATGAATCTTATGCTGCCGGAGTATATGTCGGATTCCGTATGAAAACCATCAATACAGTTTGAGATGCCAGGACTTGGTAGTCTCCAAGCGTAAAACCAAAAGCTTTGAAAAAGTATGAAGTGCTACGGTTTCTTGTTGTGGAACAAATTGAGTACAGGCGTGAGCATGAAAAAGTGTTTGCTACTTTCAAGAGGAAATTGTTACGCGAAATAAAAACTGGCGATTTTTGATCACACGATCCAATTGTATTATACCATATGAAAAAAGTATGTATGCATGCATATATACATGTGTGTATATGTGTCGAGAAATTTTCTGCTGTTTCTCCTTTCCTGAAGAGAAAAATGAAGCATTTGAAGAAACTCGATTTCAGAACCATGATTTTTTCTTCCTTTTCCTATCGCTCATATTATGCCCTAAAAAATCGAAAAACCGGTATTTAACATTGATATGTTGATGGGCAACTTTCAATACCTCTCGCATTGAAGAAAAAATCATACTTTACCGGAAGTGTATTTAATCTTCCCTAAGTATATGATAAATGTATGTGTGCTTTGAAAAAAAAATTGCGCGGGATCGCGAGGTGCAACCACCGACCGGTTGACACGTTCACCAACTTAGGAACTAAATAAAACATAAATTAAGACCGTACTTAAAATTAGAACGAAACTTTTTTTTCCATTCATAATTTTCCCATCATTGTACTTCTTAAAAATGCTCAGTCTTCTGTGATTTCTCATTATCCAGAATTAGCAGTATTCACTTGAATATTACAATTCATCAAGGCCCACTCTCTCATTATCCTCTGAATAAATACCATTGAAACGAGCTTTAGACTTATTCCGCAATTATCTGAATGAATTATTAGCCGTATTCCAACCGGAGGTCTTTGAGAGTAATGGGCTTTTCCTAGTCAAAGCTCTCAATCCAATAACTATCCTCTTGTCCGGGATTAAGTCGAAAACGATAACTTTTTAGCCCACGCCCCGCGGTACCAGCGTTAATCCAGGAATATAATTCAATTAGGCTCATTAAAACTGTTTTAAAATTTATATTATTCAAAGTAATGAAGATGAGCACTATGTAGATATTAATTGTTTTCTGTTCAAAATTGTTTGAAAGAGAGGAAAGGAAATTTTGTTTTTTTTCTAGTAAATTTTAAGATGTGGGTTTATAGTAATTTTTTGATTTCGGAAGGTTTTTTGACCATTATATTTCCGATACTTAACGGGTCTTCCTCAGAGTACTAAAAAATTAACCGACCCACCCACTCAGTCAGCCACCAACCACTCAACCACCCATCCACCTACCCACCCACTCAACCACCCAGCCACCTACTGAACCACCCACTCACCCACTTCCTCCCTCACCCACCCATCCTCTCACCCACCTACCCACCCGCTCACACACTCAACCACCCACCCACTTACTCGCGCGCCCACTCACCCACCCACCCACTTACCCACCCACCCACTTACCCACCCACCCACTCAACCACCCATCCACCTACTGAACCACCCACCCACTCACCCACTCACACACCCGCTCATCCACCCACCCACTCACCCACCCACCCACACACCCACCCACACACTCAGCCACCTATCCACCCACCCACCCACTTACTCAACCGCCCACTCATTGACCCACCGACTCACCCACACCTGCCCCTCACAGCGCTTCGAAGATCTCCGTGAAAAATGTCGGAGTTCAAAACCATATGCGGATATACATCATTTTCACTGATTTCAGTGTTTGCCGACTTTAATATAACTTAATTGTCAACCCAATGCAATAATGGTGTTTATTGCAAAAACAAATCCTTACCATTGGCCATTATCAAGTCGCCTTCAGTTAGATACATATAGCAGTTATATGATTGAATAATATTTTTTAATGTAAGATGCCATAAACAGAGACAAGAAAATATAAAAGAAATTAATACCGGTTTTACACAGAAGTTTATGATGTGATAATGATAGAGTTGAAAGTGTAATGAAGTGAGATGAAAGTGTAATGAGGAGGATTTCTGTAATGAAATACACAGTCATTATACTTTGATATATTTCTTCGTTAATTGGTAATTTTATCAATTATAATTATTTCGTCGAAGATTCGCATTTTAGAATTTTCCGATGGTAATCGCAGTTGTAGTCACCCCAATTGCATATACGCGTGTGTGCGTGGGGGTAGAATAACAGTTCCGCTGAAGCTGCTCCATCAATTTCAGCCTCGCCGAAAACCCAAATACTCGCCAAAAAGTATTAGCATGATATGTTTTATAATCTCGCAATGGGATCGGTTTGGAGAAGAATTGAGGGGGTCTTTTTCTAGTCAAGTCCACGCATAGCTGGTCCGTCTGCAACCAACGTCGCCGGGCGCTTACTACCAACACGGTTCGCTGACTTTTCATGGTCTCAAATTTGTGAAAACTACAGATTATGGAAGCCATTGACCTTGATCATCGTATTTGTACAAATTTCTGAGGTTTCATATTATCGGAGAACTTTTAAATAAGGTATGCGTTCACGGGGCGGGGGGGGGGGGGGGGTGACAAGATATCGGTCAACTAAAAGCCATCAATTTTGATTCATATGCGGAAAACTGGATTCCAAAACTCCACCCCAAATTTTCTCTCCATCATATAAATGTCAATCGAGATATGGAAAGCCATTCCATATTTGACCAAAAAGCATCTGATATGAACTCAAAGATGAGGAAGAAAATATGACAAATAATGATCCAGGATAATGGTTGATCTCGAAAACGATCATTCCCTTATAATAGCACATCTCCACACAATAAAATGTCGAATTTGCGCTATCTATTGGCCACATATTCTCTCAAAAAAAAAAAACAAAAACAAAACTCAACCACTGGTTCATTTAATGGTTTTTTCGAGTCAATCTCCAAAATGGAACATTCTACCGATAAAATCTATACTCCAGGGGTCGGTTAATATCTCGCATAAATTCCCCCCCCCCCCCCTCAATGCTAGATTCTCACGAGTCTCCAGTAATTACGTATGTGTGCGTGACTCGAATTTGTCGGTGGTTGAAAACCCGTTGCATTCAAAATGCCCATTGAGTGTGCGGGACCCCCAAAACACCCTCTATATATGATTTGAAATATTGAGTTCACGGGGGTAAATCAATGGTGCGCAAGTTCACGAATGCCACGTACAATTCACCCCTACCCGCAAATTATCCAGCCATTATTATTCAGCCAATAAATCAGATCCAACAATTGAGGAATAAAAAAAGAAAATGCAGAAAATACGTCGCAGATATTTGATAAAGTCGGGAGTCTGGAGCCATTGCATTGGCTTTTAAGATGAAATCAAGTGGAACGAAAGTAGTTTCTAGGAATTTTTTCTTGAAAAAAAATTATCTGGATAAAATTTGAGGTAATTTTTTTTCATGAGGAACATACTCGGGAAATGTCAAAGAGTTTGGAAAATTTTTGGATTGACTTCAAAATTTCCTTTGAAATACTTTTATCTTCTCACTGGATGATAACAGACTGATTAACAGAATACAAATATAATATATAAATTCGGTACATGGATCATTCGGGATGTAGATATTTCGACATGTCGATAATTCGGCGTGTAGACAATTCAATATGTTGGCAATTCATCATGTAGACAATTCATCATTCAGACAATTGAATATTAGAATTCATCCGAAGGGAATATAGCTTCTCACTGCAATATTTTTGAAGTGAAACATGGCGCTAGCGTTGGGAAAAAATTCTGGTTGGAACAGGCATTTCCAGTACAAATGCATATATAGATATACTCTACTGGTTACCCATCGCCCCCTCTCTGCCATCCACGCAAGGGCGATGCGCACAAGTTGTATGTACATATCGAGATGCGCTACAGCGTTGCAAAAATATTTAAAAAGAATTGGAAATTTTTTTGACCAAATTAGAAACTTTTTGAGACAATGTCTCAAAAATTTTGACAAAGTTTGGAAAATTTTTGAAAAGATGTGGAAAAATTTTTAAAATTTTCGATAAATTTAGAAAAATGTTAAGAACATTGGAAAAGTCTTTCGGAAAAAAATGTTTTTGGAAAAAATTTGGAAAAATTTTAGAAAAAATTTCGCTCATTTTGGAAAATGTTTGGAACAATTTTTAAACAATTTGCAAATTTTTTAAAAATTTGAGAAAGTTTCCTGAAATTGTGGAAAAACTTTTCAAACATTTAAAACAACAGAGCATTTGAAAATTTCCCATACTTCTCGAGAAATCGTCAAAAATTTTGGATCAATTTAGATCAAAATTGCTGTTTCCTTGTTTCACATCTACCAGGTGTCCCATGACGCCCCACTTGTTTTTTTGCAGTAAACAATTGAAGAATTGCATTATAGAACTACTTGAAAACGATCCCAACTAAAATGAAGACAAAGTAGCGGAATATAGGACCACATGAAAAATTGAGTTTTTCAGTAAGAGGTAGTAGCAATTTCCGTGATTGTCACTAGGATTAACAATGATTGTAAGTCTACCACACATGTCCTCCGCGCTATCCTCTTGATTCTTCCCTCGCCGTTTTTCAACCTCTCACCCGGCATCCATCACTTGTCAGGTTTAGGAAGAGTAATAGAGCACAGTGTTTTTGCCAAGTACTCGCATTTCTGCTCCACTAGTTGTAAATGTGGTATTACGCAATGTGGGAAAGGCTTTGTGGTGTACCGCACTGTCCGGAATAGGCTCATGAATAGATTCACGGATGAGTGCATCACTTAATGTTGTTGTGTGGGGCAAAATGGGTGAAATGTCTGGCTGGAAATAAATGTAGTCCAATGAGTAGAAGGCAATTGTAACAAGCTGCCATGCACAAAAAATAAGAACTGGGTTTGACAGTCAAGGTCTCAATTGGAGATTATTGAAGAAAACCGACACATTTTTTATTATAAATAAAATACTGTTTATACAAAATAGATTTTTGGTTTCACGAGGGTGGTGGATCGATGACGGCTGAAAATAAGCAACCACCTCGTTACACGTTGTCGTTACTCCTCTCTGATTACGTAATCAACGGGATAATAATTATTAATTACCCATGGCACGTATTCATCCTCTTTTTTTTTTAATTAACCACCTAGCGCAGTGCCAGTGAATGGGCCAACTGCTATGCAATGTAAATGTATTTGTATGTGCATGGGAGAAAGTCCCTCCGTTCAGCCACCTCAACTGTCCCCCATCGCCATTACCTCATGGAGTCCCATGACTTATCGTGAATGAGGTATCTGCAGTATTCTCGACCTCTGACCCCATTGACTTTTTAAGGCTTCATGTGCAATTACAAATTATTTAGTGATGCAAAATGATGGACACTCAATTTATAGGTCGATTCCCGCACGGAAAGCACTATATAGGTTATCTGTAGGTGCATTAGGTACACATGTATATTATGGGCAAAGGTGTAATATTTGTGGAGTATGGGAAATTTACGGGAACGCGCAGCTCCCGTCGATGTGATGGATCATTCATTTCATTCACTTTCTTTTTTAGTTTTGCAATTGGTTACCACTATGGGTTTGCCACAAAAAAGATACATATGGGGCGCACCAATTTGGCCGACCTAGAACCCTGACCTTCTCTGATGTTGGTCATGGTTTTTGATATGATTCCTTAAGGATATTCAACACGTATAGTCAAAACAAAAGTTTATGACCCTTTCTATAATTCGTTATATTTATCGCCAATAATTTTCAATTAATATTTCAATGCGTTAATTAGTTGAAGTGATAGCCATAGAAAATTATTATATTGTATTTGATTTTGCGAATCAATATTATATTGTTTAAACAAATTAATGAAAAAAAATTTTAGTCAATCGTCATGAAATTTTTACCATCGTTTTATATCTGCTTCAATAGTAAATTTTCCAAATTTCAACAAATTTTTATATTTTGAACTGTATTTACAGAAATTTTTATTTTTCCCATAAGAGGCCGTGTTAATTGAGAAGTTTGATAATTAATAACTACAAAACGCTGTTGTGAATCAGTCTCAAATTTGATAGAGGCATCTGTTACGGCTCCAAAAACATTATGTCAAAATTTCAAGCAATTCTTATATATTCGCCAATATAGGTGGAATATCCTTAATGGAAAGGTGCCATCGTTTTAGTGAGAAGGGATTTTTTTTTGAGGAGATCGGAAATTTTGAACTGAGCGGAGCTCTTTGGAACACCAATCTGCGTTCGTCTGGCTTCTGGGCACAGGCTGACCCTTTGAGGGTTCCCACTTTTTCGGAGGAAATTTTCGGAGCTAACAGGATAATCTAGGAAGATTTGAGTCCACTCCAGTTGTTGAATCGTCGCTTTGGTGTATACGCCCAGAATAACAACGAGAGCTTCACCGTGGGGAGTTTGACTCCGAAACATCGCTAAAGTCAGACGAAGTCTTCGTTATAATCGCAAGTCGCGGTGTGTGCCTTCAATATATTGATCAGTAGATTTTACACATGGAGATTTTGAAGCGCAATATTGAGAACCCGGGGGACAATTTCGGCGTTGACTATGACGGAAAAAATATCGAAGCTGCTGAGACTTCCTGACCTAAAGCGACCAGGAAGACTATTCCAATTGAGAAGGTTGGCTTTCTGCATGCAGAGTTATTCCTAAGTGTATGTAACGGGTATTGTCGTGAATTCTGAGTCGATGATATTGGTTATGGTTTTCTGATTGACTCTTGAAAGGATGGGCTCGGATCTCATCGCCGCCGATTTTCGAACTTCCCAATTTTAGGATAATTACATGAATTGACGATGCATTAAGGGTGGATCCAGGATAGAGTAAATGGGACGTGAGTGTGATCCTGGACGGGTCGCATCAATAACTTTCCGATAGTGTGTGTGTGTGTGTGTGTGTGGCGATACACGTATGAAGTCAAGTTGTATATCAGATACGCAAATTCGACTATTGATCGATTATGATTTTTTATCGATATATCGTAAAATATGATGCCTAGCAAAAAAAGTCATATAATGTGAAATATGTAGTTTCACAAGAGGAACAACTTTTGTTGGACACTTTTTCTCGTATCTATCACCGTTCTCAAGATACAGCGTGATGAACAATTAAAATTGTTGAAAACCATTGAACGGATGGGACAATTGCAAAAACACTCCTTTCAGACCTGGAGACCGGTAAGACGTGTCGATAAAAAAAAAGGGAAATCCCTCCGGTGGTTCCGCCGGAAACGTTAAGCAAAGCTTTTTGTTTACACACACACACACACACACACAGAAACTTTTCTGAAACCACGTCAGGATGATGCGGAACGTCCAGAAACGTGAAAATTTTATCGATCTGGCACTTTTCTTTTTCGGAGTCATTACAATAACTCCCCTAGATCGGGAAGTTAATATCACTGCGATAGGGATATTATTTTCAATGATAATAAAATCGAACTAAAAACGAACCATCGCATCCTCGAATTTCCTGATCGAGCAATCGATTTGAAGTCGCACGTATTAGCGTAAAATAACTATCGGAAGCAGGGGAAAAGGGTATCGATTGCGCGTGGGGAAAAAAACCATCTGAAAGTGGTGTTTACTGGTTGAATCCCCCTGTGCACTTCCTTCTGGTCTTAAACTCGTCGCAAGGATTTTCCGGGGAGTGGGTCTTGCACCCAGCGAAAGTGCACGGCTTATATATTCCCGTGATTGGCACAATGCTGATTCAGTTATCCAGAAACTTTCGAGGATCAAACAATGTTGAATATAAAGGTGAGCCCAAGTGTTAATCATGATTTCTTCAATAGGAAAGTAAAATTAGCAAGTTAATTGATAACGAGAGTATGGATTTCTCTAGCACATCGATAGTTGTTTTTATACGTAAGGAAAGTACACAATCAGATAACATCCAGGATAATTAACTCGTTTATGTAATTTGCAAAGAAAGTATTTATGCAGTTATAACATTGAGTTGAGTTACGTACAATTGAAGCATGATCTGATTGTGTTATCGCGTTATGACATGGTTTTGTCATTGAAATTCTTTTTACGGAGTAGAATAGATGTTTTTTGTCGCTAACCAGAAGTCGTAAGATCTGAATTGTTTGACCCTCGATAACAAAAACTCCAATTGTCATCAAAGCTCCACTTTTCAAGACATGGTGAACATTTGAAGGACATTGGTACCAAAATGTGTGTGTGTGTGTGTGTGTGTGTGTGTGTGTATGTATGTGTGAGTATGTATGTGTGAGTATGTATGTGTGAGTATGTATGTGTGAGTATGTATGTGTGAGTATGTATGTGTGAGTATGTATGTGTGAGTATGTATGTATGTGCGAGTATGTGTGTGTCAGTATGTGTGTGTGTGAGGAAAAATTTCAGGTAAACGCTTTCTCATGCACCAATGACACCATCAAGCTCCCTCATTGCGTAATCGAAGTATCTTAACGTATTCCGCATCCCATCGTTTATTGGTTTCAACGAAATATTTCGAAAACGGGTAAAGATACGAAAAAAATCTTTAAACAAATTTTGTACCTTACATTCCAATGCACATTTTATGTTAAATAACTTTTTTTCTAGCGTTCGTAATATGCGAGTAATTAAGCGCGGCACCACCGTACAATTTCTACCTGGAATGCGAACGAGTAGTTCTTCAGTACAGCGTATAACAATCCTTACGAGAACATACCAGACTCACCATAAATATTGTGACATCTACGTACACAATCGGATTTAGTCAGTCATTTTCTTTCCAAGATGTAATGTAGGAATATTTGAAGCAATGCGTAATTGATTGTGAAATCGGTGGAAGTAAACTATTTCCTTGAGAATCGGAATTTTCTCAACGTAATAGTCCATTATTTCCACTATAGCCTGTAATTGGGGTATTGAACTTTGTAGGATGACTTGTGGTGAATGCATCAGATATATCGACCGAACAGTTTTCTACTGCCATACCACAGATGTCGCAATTGAAGAGAATCCTTCCTCATTCGGACAAATTGCTCGATTGTTATTGGCAAATGACAGTCCTCTGTGAGAATCAATGAAGCACACTTAAGCAAAATCAATTATTCTCAAGAGAAGACTAGAAGAACTTTTCTTACCCCTTGAATTTAGTACTCCAATAGTGAACTATATATATATATTTATATATGAAGGTGTATCATAAATACCGACCTATAATTGTCACACTTTACCCATTGCCTTATCACCACGTGTCGATAAGGCAATGGTCAAATGTTCATAATTATGTGCTTGATAAATGGGATAGTTTAGAATTTTCAAAACTAGTAATGCTGGAGGAAGATAGTAAATGAGAGAGTTATCTTTCTGTACTTTCAACGATTTTATTTCTAACAGACGTTAATGCTGCTGGGTTTGATCGCAGCGATCACCGCTGACTCCACGAAGAACGTCAGGGTTAAAGACGGAAAGACTAAGCGCGGACTTGAGCTCGGTTACGGTGACAGCCATTTGGATTTTGGGGGTTTTGGTGGACACGGAGGATTAGGCGATCACGTGGGCTTTGGCAATGGACTGACAGGTGGTATTAGTAGTCTGGGTGGTGATAGCGGACACATCTCTTCCATCACTATCCATCGTGAAGTTGCAGTGCCTGTGCCGGCCCCCTATCCAGTGGAGAAACACATTCCTGTCCCATATGCGGTACCAGTTAAAGTTCCTTATGATAGGCCTGTACCATATCACGTACCTGCACCTTATCCTGTGCCAGTGGAAAAACACATTCCCGTGCCTGTGGAGAAGCCAGTACCTTATCCCGTTAATGTGCCTGTAAAAGTACCTTACAAGGTACCTTATCCAGTTGAAGTTCCAGTGAAGGTTCCTTATCCAGTGCACAAGGAGGTGCCGTATCCGGTTAAAGTTCCCTATGTCGTTAAGGAATCCTATCCTGTTTTTGTTCATCCACATGAGGAACATCATGGACATGCTGGAGGATTTGGATATGGTGGACATGATTTTGGAGGATTCGGCCATCACCACTAGAGACTGCAGACATTTATCCAAATGTACTACTTTGAAAAATTTACTTGGTGACTACGTAGATGTAAATAATTAAGTTGATGAGGCTGAAGTCGTGTTGACATTTCGCTCTTGCATCAAGACTCCAGTAGGATAACAATATATAGGTCAATTTCTGTAGCGATGCGAGAATCGAAGCTCCTTAATAATAAACTTTTTTTAAAACACTATCGCAAGAATTAACTTTTGATGACCGAAGTATATCCCGCTAAATGAAAAGTTAAGTTGTTAAGGACTGTTATCCTGTATTGGCCCCTCAACAGGACACCCATCCTGTAAATATTGGATCATTGAGATTCACAAACATGATTTTGTTCGAGAGACTGTGAACCGTAGATATTTATTCAGATATACTAATTAATAAATTGGATTAGTCACTGAGTGTACTGAAAAAGGCTGCTACTAATTAGTCCCTGAATGCTGGTGTTCGGAAAAACTTTCCCCAAAAAATTCCTTTCGAGGAATATTGTTCGCGGAAATGAGTTCCAGTATTTGTTATAATTAAGGGTATTTTGTGCCAAGAGTAAAATTAATTCATGAATCTTCAAAGGAATTTCGATTCAAAGGGGTTTTGCAATTGTGCACTGTCGATGGACTTATGGTAAGGATTAGTGAATTCTTGGGAGGGTTGGTAACGGAAAATGTACTCGGTAGGGGAAGAAATTTTGAAAGTGGTAGGGAGCTGCATTCATAATGGAAGCGGGTGGAGACGTTACAAAATACAAAATATTGTATGAATATTCAGCAGTAGCTTGAAGTGGATAAGGAGAACGAAAGAATGAGGTTTGACTCATTTCAGGTATTTTTAATTTCCCGATATAGGGAAGCTATTGTAATGGCCCCGAAAATCAAAAGTGGAAATTTCATCATATCTCCACGTTTCAAAGTCTCGGTAATCGTTCTAGAGCATTTCTAACAAAATGTTTGTACGTATGTGTGTATGTGTGTTTAGGCGTACGTATCTGCCCACAATTTTTGGACAACGATTTCTTGCAAACGAATCATCCGATTCGATCATTTTTTTTTAATCGATGCATCTTGACGCAACTGAGACCTGATTAGATTTTGAAAGAAATTCATGCACTAGTTTCCGGTTTTTTTTTCAAACATGAAGCATGAAAATTCACAAAAGTTTTAATCAATTATTATTTACCAAGGAAAGTTGTGATCAAACTAATCAATGTCGCAATTGGAGTCTCTCGGCGTACCTTAACTTCGATCAAAATTTGACTCACTTTCATGTAGTGAATTATGAGTTATTGGTTGATTTTGAGTGGCGCGAAATTTTAATGATTATTCAAACTTTTATATTCGGTCTAGATCCGAAGTTGTCCGACTACCGCCGGCGCATGCGTGTTCGCCCGCATTTGCACAGGAGAGCCTGAATGCGCGATGCGCAGTTTGATTGGTCTGTGCGTCACGTGACATAGTCGCAGGTAGCGACACCTGTTGTATTCCAGTATTCAAAACTTCATGATTCCTATTTTTTTCTCTGAAACCGGTTTTTGAACATTTAATTGACTCGTAACTGGTATTTTAAGTATACCAAAATGCTTTTCGACAAATTCTGAGCAAATGTCTGTGTGTGTGTGTATGCGTGTGGAATTGTAATTTTGGGTTAACGATTTCTCACGAACCGACCAAACGATCTAGGTCATCGAGGTCCACCCTTGTGAAATTTCGTAATTGAAATCTGAAGCCAACTACTTTGAATCCTTCTAGCATGTCATCAAGAACCGAACTACCCTATGAAATTCAATTATTTTCCCTCGAATATTACACACATAGTTCTTGATGTATCTCTTTTCATCTCCCAAAAACATTTCTTTTTGCATTTCATTTTAAATAAAACTTATATTGTATTCAATTGTTCTGTCAGTAACCGCATACGTCGAAGAGTTCACTTTGATGGTTTGTTCTGTGGTAACTGCATTTCCTCTCGTAATTATCGTCGAAGTACTTGTTACACGCTTCGGAACACGAGTAACAATCTGTTTTTTTTTTCAATTTCCCATAAAATTCATTTCTTTTTGTGTTGCCGTTTGCTTTGATGTGGCCACCACTTGCAACAACTTCCGCCCGAGGATGTGTCTTGTATTCTTTATTTCCGGCATAGAGAAATGAAAATGGGACAATACCTTGGAATGGGTATACTGGACATTGCCAATTCACTGAATTCTCCATGAGTCTAGATTATCAGTGCTCTGAATCAAATATAGACGAGCCAATATTCGGGTTATCCAGGTCAATCAATATATATATACAATCGCGGTAATCCCTCAAACGTGATGATAGAATTTTAGGTCCACTACGAAGGATAGAAATTAATCAACGAATGTAAATTGAAAATCTGGTAGATCATGAGACGCTGATTGAGGTGAAAGAACGCTCAAATTTATTCGTCATTCATTGGCAATGACGGAAGAAATTCATTTTACCACGATAAATTGGTCGAGAGTGAGTAATATTTAATTGGTAATTTATGGGCTAATACTAGATTATAGCGAGAATGAGGGATTTCGGACTATTGCATGGTTCATTAGGGCCGTAGAACATGCAAGTTCATTTTATTTGTGATAATAGTTGGATCATGGTAAATTATATCATTAAATCATTTTTGAAAATTGTGAGGTGGCTTACACATAAAATTTAATGGCACCACTAATTAAGGAGAAATTAGGGGTGAGGCGAAGCGACACTAATGTTAATTTACACCAACTTTCTTGCCTCGCCAACCAAAGTATCTCGTCTCGTCTCGTTTGGTCATTAAAAAAAAATCAGTTTAGAGTTTCGTCTCATCTTGTCTCTCGTCTCGGTTCTTTCGGCTCGGTCCTCTCGTCTCGGTCTTCTCGTCTCGGTCCTCTCGTCTCGGTCCTCTCGTCTCGGTCCTCTCGTCTCGGTCCTCTCGTCTCGGTCCTCTCGACTCGTCCCTCTCGTCTCGTCCCTCTCGTCTCGTCACTCTCGTCTCGTTCCTTTCGCCTCGTCTCTCTAGTCTCGTCACTCTCGTCTCGTCACTCTCGTCTCGTCACTCTCGTCCCTCTCGTCACTCTCGTCCCTCTCGTCACTCTCGTCCCTCTCGTCACTCTCGTCCCTCTCGTCACTCTCGTTCCTAGCGGCGTACCTAGTATAGCGAACCTTCGTTAGTTGCAACACATTTACGACAGTAGGGGAAGTTCAACTGAAAAGACTTTCAAAATTTACAAAATTAAGGTACAAATTTCGATAATGTTAAAAATTGAAAAACTATATAAATTTCGCTGACTCCAATATATTCACATATTTCTGGTATTTCAGTAAGTAACAAATTTTAAAGCCGTGAAAAATTTCAGAAATTTTGCAATATTTCAGGATGCTGGACTTTGCAATTGTCTCTCCCTGGCCTTCTGAAACGAATAATATTGGTATTGAGAACCCTGGCGCGAATCTCGCTGTCCGATCAGTATGACACTAGTAATTATTCGCCTCATAATCGAGTAGTGCCCATCAAATTTACTAGTGAATGAATGGGGCACTCGGAAGTGATGGAAATATACATTGATTATCAATATGCTCTCGGAGGGGTCGTATTTTGGGGATAAATGGAATTAGCGCCCAGTGGTAATAACCCGCATAATCTCGAGGTTAATGACGAAAGATTTACGGCCAGTGGCAGGTGTACGCCGCCCACCCCATCACCGGGTCTCCGACTCCCTCATTATCTCGCCCCCTCTACTCGGATGAAAATTGTTGATTAATCTTCCGCGCTATTGACCCGCATTTTCCGAATTTTTTTCCAGAAATTTCGCGTAACGCGTAAGGAAAAAAAAATAAGGAGGAAATTTTTGACAAGCTAAACATTTTTCCAACTTTTCCAACCAAATTTTTTGCCGCTAATTTTTTTTGAAAAACACTGTTATAAAAAAATTCAAAATGTTTACAACACTGTATTTCAAGAATCGTAACAGATGGGCAAAAAATATTTAACATAAAAAATTTCGTATCGTAAAAAATACACAATTTATAACTAGCAGGTACCTAACGTTTTGAAAAATCTTCACAAAAAATGTCACACAAGCATCCGAAAGCGAGATGTTTTTTTTGCGACCCACTGATGGAGACACACATTTGAGGCCACAGTTTTTTCCTGTAACCCTCTAAACTTTGAGTTGTAAACGTTTTTCCTCCAGGCATATATGGAACCACGGAGATTCCCATTTCTCGGAATTTCAATGATCCGCTGCTGCTGCTGCTACGTAAATTGCATTACCACATGCAATAAGCAGTCGACATCCTGGACCAATGTGCTTCTGGTTATTGCATTATCTCCTACCGTCCGTTACCTATTTTTATTAAAAGTGATACTTTATACGCGACCGCTTTCACGAAGTATTATTTACTCAAAACAAAATTACAACTTCCGGTGTTTATATAAATTTTATAACTTTCTTCACTGCGGTAATCGGCGATGGCAATTGTTGTAAACTAATGCAATTATCGATAGCTATAAATCATGGGTATGGGCTATTTGGCCTGTTGGATAATTATTTAATCGCAATTACGTCATGGGGTTATTACGATAATGAGAATCGGCTCATAGGCAGCAATGATTATTGTCAAATTATGAAAATAACTATAAATTTCATACTCTTTTTTGACTTACGTTATAAGTGGCGTATTTCTTTTGACTCAGAGAAAAGGTGAAAGAATCGGCGGAACATTAGGTACAACTAAGTTGTTCAAGTGGTTCGATCATCAAAATTTATGCGGGAAAAAATCACTCAGATTTTTAAAACATTTTAATTTCCGCCTGGTACACATTTGAATGATCATGCATGAATGTACCTCAGCATTTTTCCCCCGAACTCAGAAGAAAACGAGATAGAGCCGAGTGGGCGAAAGGACATGACGTACAATGTTAAACCGCACTTGGGACTCGGTGGGGACAAGTGCCAGTGAAATATGAACCCTCACCTAAATAATGACCAGGAATATCTCTCTGTCCACCACCTTACTTCATTTCGGGCCAGTGCCTCGCTTTAGGATTCACGCTCGGTCCAACCTGAAATATCATAGTTACACTATAATATCCACAGCCCCACTGCTGTGCAATATAAAATAGAGAAAATGAAATAACTGACCCAAGTTGCCCTCATTTCCATTTACTCCATCTCACTCGGCCTCACCGGTACCATAACAATGAATGTTGCAATAATGAATCCTCCTCTTTAGCTTTCATCGCTACCGGCTAGACCGTTTTCCAGTCTCCGATATATTACATGAGCGCACTGTATTAATAATGTGCATTAAGGTACTTCCTCAGCGCTCACTTCATTAAGATAGATTTCAAAAACTTCATAATGGGTTACGGGGGGTGGGGAGGGGGGGGGGGGGGGAATTGAAGTGTACGTGGAGAACGAAATGTTGCGAAACATACGTTTCGAAATTTCACTAGCGGCCGCACGGGTTTGCGCCCAACCCCCCCCCCCCCCCCTCCTGCCCACCCCCTCGGTGGGCGGCACGGAAAACTTCCCGCTATGTGATTCTTCCTGTGTTATATACCAAAATTTTCCAAAAATTCAAGTGCTGCGGCTAATTCGGCGGAGAGCGCGCGCCAATTCAACCGCTGCACCACCATGCGCGGATTCTAGTTGCGGTTACGCTTTAAGCCTGTAAATTAGGAAAAAAAAAATCATGTGCACAGAGACAATTCAATTATATCAATATGCAAAATATTTTTTATTCTGTTTCCATCTCACAATTTTCTATAAATGAAGTTATCGGTTTGTGATAACTGAAGTAAGAAACGGAACCTTTTGAATAACACACACACCAAATTATTTCGGACATAAATTATGATATAGAAAATAACACTCGGCCCATATATAACGTATACGTTAACACACCAGACTGGTAAACAGCTGGCTTTTTACCGTGGAGAGAAAACGCGCACAACGCCATCTGACGCCCTGCGTTGAATTATGACGAACGCGTCATTATCGACGTTCCCCTGCAACACGTTGTAAATGGGTCTAGATGTTCGTGAATGCTCTATTCTTCTCTCTCTCTCTCTCTCTCGTGCTCCCCTCCCCGTACTCCGTATACTGTCTCTACATCCTAGCGAATTCCTACGGAATTTCGGAAGTTGTGAACAATTTTTGAAAATTTCTGGTAATTTTTAAGAATTCTGAAATTTTGGGAAATTTATCTTCGTAAATTTCCTGAAAGTTATGAAGTTTTCAGAACTTTCAATTTTTTCATATCTTTTGAGTTTTAAACAATTCTATATTAGAATTGTGTAGGTTGGGTAAAGAAAATCTTGATAAGGTATTGTAAGGGTCCTGACTATGGAAAGTGGACTCGCACCATTTTTTTTTCTTTCAATCATCTTTTTCGCATGTATGTCGCTCACGATTATATGTCGCGTGTATTCCATTTTGCAGTTAACTTTTTTTCTGCAGTCTCCGATACTTTCGTTGCAGAGAAAAGCTTTCACAATCTTGGAATAATACATGTGAAGTGAGACTTGTCAGTGCTAAATTTTTCAGCCATCAATGTCGTGAACCTTGTGTACCTCCACCAGCCGAGTTATCTGCGTTTTACGGGGTCATCAAGCGAATCACCTCATCCAATGCTCATTCCAGATTATCCCGCTGCTCTAATTAATTTCATTTAATTGTTGAGGAACCCCGGGAATATTTTAACTCCCGGAATTTAAGTGTTACTCTATGGCTGGGCTTTTAATCCTCGTGATGAATATTTTGTACTGTCGTTCCGACTGGAAAATTCTCACGTCTCTCGGTATTATGCTAATGGAAGAATCGAAAAAGTACTTGTTGAAATTAGCTTCAAAGCCGTCAAAAAATTTTACAATCTCAAGAATTTCAAGAATCTCAAGAATCTCAAAAATCTAAAAAATTTCAAAATTTTTTGAAATTTTAAAAATTCCAAAAATTCCAAAAATTTCAAAAATTTCAAAAATTTCAAAAATTTCAAAAATTTCAAAAATTTCAAAAATTTCAAAAATTTCAAAAATTTCAAAAATTTCAAAAATTTCAAAAATTTCAAAAACTTCAAAAATTTCAAAAATTTCAAAAATTTCAAAAATTTCAAAAATTTCAAAAATTTCAAAAATTTCAAAAATTTCAAAAATTTCAAAAATTTCAAAAAATTCAAAAATTTCAAAAATTTCAAAAAAATCAAAAATTTACAAAATTCCCCAAGTTCTAAATGAGTCGAAAATTTCAATGGTTCAAAACAATACAAATGTAGAAATGAATCGAAAATATGTCAATTGTAATAACTTGTAAAAGTCTCCTAGGTAAGATATCCTATACCAAAATTCTGTGTAATGATCACTTAGAACCCAAATGTAACAGCAAATCCTCATGAAATTGATTCGTACTGTCGATGGATTCGTAAGAAAGTCTCGTAACTCGAATTCCTCCAAAGAGTTTGACTGTTCACTTAGCCGGAAGCGCCTGCTATAAGTTACCCTGTGTTGGCGGCAAAGTGGCCACACAGTGTGGAACACGAGCACCTATACGCTCTTCGCCGATCTTATGTCGCCGGGCGAGAGTTATTTGGTCTGGGCCATACAGGGACACGCCGATAGAACTTTTACAAGGATCCTGGATGTCAGCAAGAAGAAGAATGGCGTTTTCTGGATAAGAAGATAGTATTTAGATTATTTTTCCGTATAAACTTGGGCGATTTAAGAATTCATCGATTAGTTTTCAGCACTATCCACATATTTTTTTTCTTAATTTAATAATTGTTTAGAAAGTGTAAATTTCATGATTATGAATTTCAAATTTTACACTAAAATGGAGTTGTCTAAAATACACCGTCGACCGTCCTCTGACAAAGTGACATTTATTTACAACCTCCCCGAATCTTTGAAAGAAATATCTCCGTCAAGGTGGAATGAGATGAAAAACTGGAGAAAAGCTAATTCACAAGCTGAGGTGCAAAACGTTTCAGGGACCGTAAAAGACGTAATAAAAACGCAATGCACATCCCAAACGTGATTTTTTCCCACTGAGGTGAGAAAATATTTGAACAACGAGTTAATCAAATTGTCATAACACCCTAAGGAAGAAAAAAAGCCTCGAGTTTGAAGTGCCCCTCCACTCGCAAAGGATCCACAAGATTTCAATTATGGTAAGAAGGCCAATTTCGACTTAATCCTACCGAGTTAATTTTTAATAAAATTCTTCTTGTGAGCCAGCATAATCCAGTTGGATGAGTCTCGAATATTCCCAGTGAATGAGATTTCCAAAAAATACATTTATCATCTCCGGGAGGGGGGAACAGGGGGGGGGGGGGGAATCTCCCGTGTGAGCAGTGAACAGTGCGCCTGGATATGAGAGACGAAGAATACTCTGAACACTTTTGTGATTACGCGATGGCATCTGTCATCACAACATATTTCATCTTTTCATCCTTGAATTCATATGTGAAAAAATGTGTGCTTCATTTATTAATTATATAACAGTGTAATTAATGGATATTTTTTCTCTGCTATCAAAAATATTTTCCTTTTCGGATCTTAATTTCAGTTTAGTCATTGCTTCTTTTTTAATGCTGAGCAATATTCTGATTTTTGTGACGCTCGTAAACCTTCTTTATTTTTAAAACTACGTTTGGGTGCAAAAAAATACGTATACCGAATTACAGGGTATGTGGTTTAGTTACGTTTTGATTCGATTTAGGATATATCGCGGCCCTTTCCGGCGGTGCCAATGGAAACCGACTTTTTCCCAAATGGTGCAGCATGCACACAGTTCAAACCAATGAAGGTAATGCCCAATAGATATTGTGTTCCTAGTTTACGAAGCAATTGAAGGTGAACTATGAAAAACCTCAATTTACACAGCCGTTTCTTATACGAGACGCCGTTCGATGCTTCCCCTCTGCATTTGAGACCGGAAATAGCGACTACCATACCGAAAGGAAGTGCCCTTAACGGGGATTCGATCCTTGGACCTCATGGACCAAAGACCAGTGCTCTAACCACGCGGCCGTTGCCATCAAGATTTTGAGATTATACATATTACCCTATAGACGAACTCAGATGAAGACGTTCCATTATCACGATCCCTCCGTAGCGTTCTGGTGGCGCCATCTTCCGCCGAATCGGCGGAAACTCATGCGTGGACCTAATACAGTCGACTCTTCCCTAAGTGTAGCGCTCGGAACCGAGCCACTATTCAGCGCTCCGTTTAGTTTCGTATCCACTGATCTCTATATGACTGGATAGACTATCCCCATGCCCCCACCACTCCGACAGCGAGGCAGGGTTGGAGGAATAAACAGCGCCACTGCAAACTCAGAGAAGTGCGCTATGCGCATGCGCGTCGCCAAGGGGGGGGGGGCGTAGACGGTAAATGACGCCGGGAAAATTGCCCACATTATAAGCATCCAGTTTACTTATAGTTAGTTATAGAATATTTAACAAGATTTATAAAGTGTCAATTTTACTTCAGCTTCGTCTAGACGGATTCAAGATAAGTAAATATGCTAATAAAGCTGACAACCGATTTTTGCAACATTTCTGATGAGTTCTATCCCTTGGAAATTTACTGAAGAAATTACCAACTACTCTCGGTAACCATGCGTACCCCCTCCAATCGACAGATTCGCTGGGCATGCGCAATTGATAGGACTCCGGGTCTAGAGTGGCGCTGCTTGTCTGTTCATCTGCTTCACGCGCTGGCTAGCTGATCGGCTATCCAGTTATATAGAGATCAGTGTTCGTATCTCATATTGTGCGCAATGAGGTGACGTTCAAAATAAGGCGCGAGAATTTTCGATGTGGTGGGGACAGAGCGTTTGAGGGGGCTCAACCTAAAAGGAGCGCGAGTCAGTGGACTAATGGGATCGTCAACTAACGGGGTGTCAGCTTGTGGAAGAGCCGACTGTAAATGAAACCGACATGCTGAATATGTGTCCTACCTACCGAAAAAAAAGTTAATTCCCATCAATCAAGTTCAATAGATCCATAATCAAAATAGATTGATTCAATCATACATCTCACCTATTTCGAACTATTTCTTATCATAAATTTATTTCCATGTAGGTGTCAGACAAACCTCTTCTTTTCTCTTCTCATTCGGCATCTCCACCATTTATCACAGAAAAAACCTTACAGACAGTTGAGGGTACATTCTCCATATAAAACGCACTTCCTCCATGTCCTCCACTCACTCGAATTTAGATAATTCATCAGCTTTCACTCCTCCATCCGCAGACGATAGGTAGAAAAAAAGAAGAAATCTAATATATCAGGGCTGGCGTGAATGAAAAAAAAAAAAAAAATTGGAGAGGAGAGAATGAATGACACGTCCGCCTAAAGTGTCTGCAAGCTCTTGTTCCCAGCGCTTCGATAAAAGACGGGGCTCCATGACATAGATTTAACGTCCAATAATTTACCATTACAATAATCCACTCGTGAGGTATCGTGGGGTCGCACGAGAGTGCACGATATAGTTCATCGTGTCGGGGATCCCTGTGTCGCTGGACAAACGCCAGCGCTTTCTCCAGTGAACGATAAACCTCTCGTCCGGGAAAATCCAAAACCCGGGGTATTATATTAATATTTCGGACCATTCTCATATCGCAGGGGAGGGGGGGGGGGCAAAAACAGGTTAGACGTGGCTCTAAGTTTCTCGGGTGATGCTAAATCTTTGGGATTCTCACAATTGCGTAGTTTGGGGGGGGGGGGGGGGGGGGGGGGGAGGGTGCGAGATATGCTCAGCTGATTAGTTTTTCCTTCCCGATCTGGACCAATGAAATCGCAGAATTCGACGTCACATGATATGAAAGATTTTCAACTTAACCCGAGTTAAAAGTCCCCCAACATGTTTCACGGGGGCCGGCAAGCAAATTTAGATTGAAATTCAGTTTTGTCCCCTGGTTTGAACTGTGGAAACGCATGGGTGCTGTTCATAGTAATCCCGTTCGAAGGACTACCTCATGGTGTCCGTGGGGAGTGGATGAGAAAGGGATGAGATAAGAGAACTACCTACACATACACGGAGTAGTCGGAGTTTTGTTGTAGTGAGTAGAGTTTCTGCTTATTTCGTCAAAGGGCCTGGGTTCGCACCCAGCCTCCGGAGAATGTTTATCAAAGATAGTTTCCCATGGTTTCCGACGGATAGGAGGAATTCCGCGAGTATAATCGGCGGTATCCAGAAAATGAGAATGCTAAGTCGTATAGGAACCCACCCTACGCGGGGGGGGGGGCTATTTTTGATGGGCACTCGCCATCGTAACATAGAGGTTTCTGGAGGTTTACCCTGGGTTTAAAAATATGATGACTGAGATCGGGAAAGTCGGTCCCAGCAGCATTGGTCCAGTACTTCCCGTCCGAAGATATGACAACTCAAATCAGTCGGGTGGCGTGACTCAGGGGTGCTGAGTTCGCGTCTGCTGTCTGATGAGTATCTTTTCGTATAACAAATCCATTCATTGATTCCAATTCATAGCCGGAATATTTCGTATGTGCTATCGGGGATGCTGCAGGGATAAAGGCTGCAACGAAGGACGAGAACCCAACCCGTCACAAAGGTGGAGGGGGGGGGGGAGAGGTGGGGGTCTCATCCTTGATGTTTTGATCTGTGATTAGAATAAAAAGATTATTCATACAATTCCAGCATAATATTGGCAAATAAAAAAAACTATGACCATTTGTTTAGCTGAAATTTCATTGCACTCTCGACCCCAATTTCTCGGAAATATAGGACGCCAGTGTAAAGTGATTAGTGCGAGGGTGGGTTGAGCGGGCCAATCAACAATTATTCCGCCAAGGGAAGGGACGTGAGGCTAAACGAGGGAGGAAGTACGTCATGTAGACTGGGATGTGCTGAGTGGCAGCCTCTCCAGCAATATTGAATTCTCCTCTATATACAATTTACCAAACAACATTAACTTCCGATTTCCCGTTTGCTTTTTTCCCATCCTCCCATTAATATCGTTATTTTAATTTCCATGATTCAATTTTTCGATTTAAAAGCATTCGTATGTATTGCATAACATATAGGGCGCAAATTCATTTTAAATATTGGTCCTTTACATTCGGCAAACGGCTGAGCCCTCAAACAGAATTATTAATAATTTTTCCTGACATTTCAATAATGAAATTTATTGCCCCTAGTGATAATGTGAATTTGAATTTTTTACACACTGCCGTCAAATATCTTCGAGGTGGGTAAAAATGTAATTGAAATTTTTACTTGTCAACGACTGATATTTCAAATTTCAAAATTTTTGAAAAACAATATTTTTCAAAAGAAAAATTTCAACATTATCGAAATTGTCAATGATTCCGAAAATCTCTAGAAATCTAAAAAAAAAAGTAGGAAAATTTGAAAAAGAAAACGAACGAACAATGCAAAGCAATTTCAGGAATATCCCTAAAATTCGAAAATTTCCAAAAAACAGAATAACAATCTTGACTTAAAAGTTTCATCTCTTCTTCCTCAAAACTCCGCCCACGTTCTTCAATTCCCTCTTAATCCGAGCAGCCCTGTCTTTTCCCTGAAAAGCGCTTCTGCTCCCTTAATCACCCAATCAACTAATTAGACCCATCAGAGGTTATTGCACACACGTTGTGGCTCTTTGATGCACCAAGAAATGCCCTCAGCTCCAGTGTAAATCGCTTGCCATCTCACGAGGGCCTGCCATGATTGAAAGGATGAGAGTAAAAGGGAGGCGGGCAGGGGGCGGGGGTGGGGAGGAGGGTAATGGATACCGCATCATGTCTCAGTGAACGTCACTCACGTAAATCAATCAATAGCCTCTGCATCCATCGGCCGACCACCCGAACAATTTTACCCCCCGCCCCACCCCTCCCCCCCTCCTTTCCCCCGCCGCGCAAAAAACAGTTAAAAATAAATTACGCTTTTTCTGCATTGAATGTGAAAAATTTCTTTGATGTACACTTTTTTTTTCTCACTGTATCTCATTCTGTGGATCCTCCTGCCAGCCGAGAGTAATGCCACCTGAAGAGGGGGGGTTTGAGAAACGAGACGTGGGATAATATCACGTCTAGCTGGATTTACTCGGAGTAAATAGAGTACCCGAAGGCAAATGCATCTACATGGAATATCTTATTTCCATGGTTTTACTTTGGCCACAAAATTCACAAACTGCGTATCCATCCAGAAGTATCATTACCGTTCCATGGAAATTAATATCAGTCGCGGATTCGAATATCTTTCTTTTTTTTAGGTCAGCTGGCTTCATGTCTGAGACTGAAGGTTACATTTGTGCGTGTCAGGATGGCAACATATTGGTCTATCAGAAGTCGCGTTATGAGGATTTCGGTTCTGAACACCCGATGCCGGATCTGCAACGAGCCCTAGAAACTTTAGTGCACTTGGTGGCTTGTCCCACATACACAATCAATAGTTATATCCGTCACCATAACGGGACTCTCAGATTGCTGTATTATCCGCTGCGGCACGCTTCCGTAAACATAGAACACTGGTGTTGTCTTACGTCCCAGTAGACTTTCAGACCGTTGTCGGGAATGAGTGGTGCAAGATTTATCGTTCGCGACTGTAGATAAAATTATCTACGCCATTCAGCTACGTCAATTGAAAAGAGGCTCCAAAATCAAGGTAATCGTCCTCATCATCGGTTCTCTTGAGGGGATGAAACAGTCTTTCGTATCTGAGCTTGCGAACATTTCAGCATGTAGGCGTAACGCCACCATATGGGCAGGTTGGGTGTAGAAGGCTGTTATCCTTGGCTCCCTCCATCTACTTAGACAACATGAATCTGGGCAGTAGGGCTCACCCTGCCATCGGAGACTGCACTATTGCAGAAGATCAGAAAACAGTTACAGCACTTTGCTTAGTGGGTGGCCTCGAAGGTGAAGTCGGAACCCTCGCAGACCGTTCAGTGATCCTATTTTAGAATACCAATCATCAGGACACGCGGAAGGTGAGGGGGGGGGGGGTGAAAACTGATGGTAATCTGAAGTGGGTGGTCCACCCCCCCCCCCCCTTCACCCCCTCGGCCTCCACCCATGGCAATTTGCTGATCCGCCGGGCCTGCTAATTATGATGGTCTTAATAACATCAAAAATAACATAAAGAGCTTTTTGAAATTTTTCCAATTCACTTCGAGAAGATTTGAATGGTTCATTGAAGAGTTCGACTCAAAAGATGGTACATATAGCTTCTCGTAACTGTCGTTCTAAGTAAATTTTTTTTACTTCATGTGAAAATATATAGACTTAAATCGAATAAAATGGAATATTTTGATCTGAGCGCCCCGGTTACGTCATTGAATGTTTTTTCTAGTGTTGCCGCTCTCGTCTTGTTTCGAAATTATAATACCAATTGTTATCTCGTCTCGTCTGGAGGGTCGAGAATGCCATCCCATCTCGTATTGTCTCGTTTTGTCTCGGTTTTTTCATTTTTTAGGCGATGGTTCAGAATGACTCTTTTCAAAGGCTGGTTTATTAATACGAAAACACAGGAATCGATTGAGTGATATTCATGCTGAAATGCTCCTGTACCTCCATTCTTGGTTCCAGTGTTCATTAACACCGAAATTGAGAAATGCCATCAAATATGCGCTGTAATTATTGAGATAGAAAATATTGCCAAAAAGTGGGTGTTGCTGTTGGTAGTTATATTGACAGAAATATATCTTAAAATTTTTACACTGCAGAATAAATGGAATTTTCTAAATGTGTGAACAATTTATTATCATCATTATTACTTCTTAGGATCTCTCTAAATTTACGAAAGAATCATTAGTTTGTGAGTGAAATTGATTGGTTTAAAATATCACTTTTTAAGTAACACCATGATGTGGTCACAATGCCTTTTTCGATTGAAGAGATGAACGCGGCGAAGGCGTTACGAAATTTTCTTGGACCACGAGTGAGAGGAGTGACAAATGTTTGGGCAAGTTACGAGTCTGAGTTCATCTGCGACGGATTAAGCGGGAAACGGAGAAAGATCTCTGGTGTTACTCTCCGATTTTTGGACAGTTTTATGGCGGTCAGGCTGTGTGAATCGTAAAATTTAGAAAAATTCTGGAATTACCCCCTATCTGAAAATCTCCGAGATGAGCACTAAATGATGGCCGACTCAAGATAGTGTACTCAAGAAATCTTGCACATTATCACATAAAAATCTGTCAATACAAAATGCAATACAAAAAAATGTCATAATAGAGTTTTGTACTGCATTCATTCTGAAATGATTGAATTTCCGAATTTTTGCACTTTCTCAAATTTTTAACTTCCTGATAGGGGAACTTACTGTTTTGCCCCCGAAAATGAAAAATCGATTTTCCATCAGATCTCCACGTTTCCTGGTATTTCTGACCTTTCTATGCTATTTAAAACAAAAGTTATGTGTATGTGTGTGTGTGTGTGTGACGATGTCCAACAAAATCCAAAAATTTTGGAACCCACATGGGAAACGATATAGATATATAAACATATATTGGCATTCAATACAATATTTGAAATATACCGCGGATATATGCCGCGCGTATGTTATACATCTGTCTCAAATATATGTCACATATATATGTGGCCAAATCATATTAAATTTCATATATATCACATACAATAAACGGTGGGTATAATTTTTGCGGTAGTGCGAGGGAGAATTTAAAATCCACTCAACTGAAGTCTTGCCAGCTTAGCCTGAAGGATTAAGTTGTGCATAGAGAGAAAATGAGCCAGTATGAAAATAGAAAGAATATAAATATACGGGAAAAAAGAAATTAAATGCAGCAACTATATCTGTCACATATATAGCGATTTGAAAATTGTGTGAAACTCATTGACACATTCTGAAGACTCCATTTGACTTTTAGCTCCAGTCTCGCTGTCAATATGTGTACATCACATAGGGATAATGGAGTGGCTGCAGTTACGACACCTGCGAGGCAGAAGCGCCGACCCCATTGGAGATTTGTAAGGTGGTGCGATGAGATATGAATTATGAGTGGCTGTAGCTTGCGCTTCACACGCAGTTGGCTAAACAGAGGCCAAAATTATACGATGGAGAATGCTGAAACTTTGTTAATTAACACGATACTGTTAATTAACAATCCAACATCAGCGTTCCCCAGCTCTGCCCTGGCCACTTCAACTTCCGGTAAATGATGGAGTGAAGGGCAACAGAGTGCAGTGAACCCTAGGTGAACCTTGTCAATTTAAAATCATGGAGGTCAATCTAGGTGAGCGATGGGGGGGGGGGGGGAGGAGCAGCGGTTCTACCGCGAACCTAAGGAAACTGATTCAATTTTTCACGTTCCTATCCAGGTACATGCTGTTAATATTTGACTATGATGTATTCAAAAAACGAAAACCTCAAATGCAACAAAAATTTTTGAAAGAGTATTTTGCGACCAACAGAAAAGTTATTGTTGTTCAACCTGACGAAGCTACCAAGGCTGACTATGCTAATGTTATCACATGAGTGATATCAAAGTGCTGGCAATGCCGAATGAAACATGTCAATCCAAAATCAAGAAATTAAATTCCCCCCCCCCCCCCCTGTCAATGACTCAACTTGAGCTTTTTCCAGCCCTATAAATCCCCTTTTCCTGCGATTGGTAGTATAATCATCGTGAAAGGCGAAAGGGACCGAGTGGAAAAAGCCGGAGTAGAAGAAAAAATAAAAGAGGAGAAAAAGTAATGCGCGATAAAGACAAGCGGTCGTCGTTTGTTATAGTTTACTATGGCGCGTCTCCGTTGTTTCTTTGTCTCCTCTTTCTTCTCAGATATCTCTACCGCCCCCCCCCCCTCCCTCTCTCGCCACGGCCCGTCCCACTACCACCTCCAACCCCTTTTCTCCTCTTCAGCGAAGAGAGACGACTGGAACTTACTCGGAGTTTTCGTTGTGGTTTCTTACGAAATTGCTTTATAATTCTTGATTTATACTTTCTTTTCTCGGGCATCCCTCCTCACTCCTCCGCAGCTTGGTTGCTTGGTAATCCCCATCCCTCGTTCACTGCCTGTCTCCTCGTAAATTCGCCGGGGCGATTGCTTCCTCTATGCGCGAATGAGAGACCCCCGTACAACTTGTCGGCGCCAGCCAAACAAGATAATACAGCCATTTTATTTTCCCTTGAAAATTATAAATATCAGTGGAAATAATGCGGGGTCGTGGAGGGTGGAAGGTGGGGGGGAGCGAGTGCGGCTGCGAACTCCATTTATCGCACTACGGAGCCCATTTAACGCATTTCTGGTGATGTGTGTGTTGTGCGGGAAAAGAGAACATATTTCCGAACATAATTTTTGGCGCCCAATTTTTTGTTTTTTTTGGAAGTTAAGATAATTCAGGCATTCACACATTTTTCAATAAACCAATTTTCAACATACGTTTGGAAATTGCTGTATATTTGTCTGTATGAATTTAACTTTAACAAGTGATTCAAATAAAATTTGCAATCTTATAAGTCTAATTTTAGTTTTTATCTTGACTTCATCTATGTTTTTTTCCACAGGAGTTTGGAATCAATATGTAAACCTAAATATTTTACAGAGTTCGTTGGCGTAATTTGATTATTACGGATGGTTAAAGTGGGACTGGCCGTGGAGCTACTAAATATGATTGCTTATGTTTTAGCAGCATTCAGTTCAATTTTCTATTGAGTTTTCGATTCTTCTAACAGTTTTCTTCATCGATTTGCTACGTCAGTATAAAGCGGTGTCATCGGCATAGCCAGCAATAGATACTTTTCCAGGAATTCTACTAAAACAGGAGCAATGTACAAGTTGAATAAAACAGGGGAGAGACTCGACCCTTGTGAAACTCCCGCGACAATTTCAATTCTATTCGAAAGGGAAGTTTAGGCTCGAACTTGAATATATCTGTTTGTGAGATATGATAAAAGAATTTTACATAAATACTAGCTGAGCCGGCAAACGTTGTTTTGCCATGTAAATAATTTATAGTGTAGAGAAAAAATAAATTATTGAAAGGGTGTGAGGATGTGGTATATGAGTGAAACAGGCATGAATCACTGTAAACGATGCGGGAATATCCAAATGACACAACACTAAACATTAATTTTTGGAAGTTATTGTCATCCATTTTAAGGAATACTTGTTTATATTATTACCTCACAACATAGTATTAATTTCTCAATGCTACAGCATGAACAATATTTTTTTGTTAGCCCGTCTTGAGCTAATAAACACAATCTATTGAGCATAATGATGATTTAGCTACGACTGCTTGGTGTGCCGGTTGACGTTGTTGGCCATTTGCTCTGCGTCTATTGACAGTAAAGCGGTGTGATTGTCGTTGGTCTAATCTGATGACTTCATTGCGTTCAGCTGCTGTGTCGTCTAATCGTCCTTGACGCAATTGCGCCAGTCACACACGCGCTCCAGTACTTTCTTCCTGAATTTGTTCTTTGGTTCTTTGGGCTCTTCTATTTCGAATGCATCTAGATTTGTATCTATCACGGCTCAAATGGACCCCTTTGCGTTTTTGTAGTTTTGTTCACTAGATAATATAAAACACACATGAATAGAATTGATTTAATCATTCAATGATGAAAATTGTTACCCGCCCCTTCCCAGCTTCACCGCCACCACCACCTTCAGCTCCACCCCCACCCCCATCTCCACCTCCACCCCTACCCCGACCTCCACTCCCACCACCTCACCATTTCTAGCCCTTTACCCACCCACCACCCCCACCCACCCACCACCCCCACCCACCCACCCACCCATCACCCCCACCCACCCACCCATGCACCCACCACCTTCATCAACCTACACAGCTTGAGAAACCGTAGAAACCGAAAGTGCCAAAATTCCGAAAAATGGCAAATTCGGTAATTCAGTATAATACAGTCCTTGTTCAGAGGGGAGCAAAGAGCGGAGCCACACACATACACCTGGAACGCTCACCCGCCCGCTCCCACCTTTACCTCCACCTCCACCCTCAGCACCACCCTCACCTCCACCCCCACCTCCACCCTCCAACCTACACAGCTTGAGAAACCGTACAATCCGAAATTTTCAAAATTTCGACAACTTGAAAACTTTACCATTCCGTATGATACATCTCAGGAGCCACATACACATGCAACACTCATCCACCCCCTCCCCACCCTCGCCCTTTGACGCCTGAAATATGTTAAATTTTTTAAGTTGAATTTTTGGAAACATTTGAGAAATTTTGAATTTATTGGAATTATGGAAATATTGGATTTTGCTAATTGACATATTAGCATAATTGCCAATATTTTAAAATTGTCCAACGTTTCGACTTTTCAGAACTCGTCTTAATTTTGGATTTTTCCTAATTTTAAATAGTGTTGATATTTATCAAATGTTATCGAACTTTCAGAATTAAAAAATTTTCAATAAAAATTTTAAAGCAAATTTGGGGTTCCAACATTGTGGCTTAAAAAAAATTGATTTAAAATACGTTATCAATTGACTTGAGCTGGTCCGACCCATAAAATCTTTTAACTCCTAATGCCATTTTTTCCCCATCTTGTGTATACCAGTAATCGTTCTAATTGTCCCATGTCCATTCGTAATCTCCATACACGGATTGGCAATGTGAATAAACCAGGATCATGGCTGGAATACCTTCCCTCGAACCAGCAATTGGATTTGTGTTTGTACATCGCGCACACAGCTGTTTTGAAGTAAACGAATTGTCTCTACGATAAAGCCCGTATCTCGCCACACGATAACCAACGACCCGCCTTTTGTGAATTCCAGTATTTTGTCCGTACCGATTTGGTATATATAAGCGGTATATATACGGGGAAAAAACTCTAAATATTTCCAGCCAGTGCTTGTGATCACTCACATACTGATAAAAAGAGTCGATTCTGATCGCATATTCCGTATCCATCCAAACAGAATGAGACAGTGCAGTATTAAGAATCCTATAACTTGTCGAAATAGGAGAATATATGCTGGAAATTGAGTATCCTTTTAATGCTTATTTTTCGTCCCTGCCTCTGCACCGAATCACACACACACACAGACGCACACACCCACAAAGTCAGGGCTTTGGCATAGTGGACAGAGTATCGGCCTACTGTGAGATCACAAGGTCGGACGGGAACCTAATTCGGCAGAGGTGGCGGTAGGCTGGGTCCCATCATAGACAGCCGCCATCGCAGCGTAGGGGTTTCTGGAGGTTCACCCTGTACTTAGAGATACCATGGCCTAAAATAGCGAAAGTCCCCCCCCCCTCCCCCCCCCCCCCCCCCCCCCCACCCACCGTTTCAACATTCCCCCAGTGATAAGCCTCTGCGCCGCGCTATGCATTTCTCGATTTTGAGGGGAATAAACGAAGTGCATCAGCAAATGTCGATCTAGAATATTTCAATTCTCCAGAACCATGATTAAATGGCCTTCAAATTTCCTTGAACTTAACTATTCGCGTTGGCATAGCTCGCGGACAAAAGGTGTGTGAGTATACATGGAAAGGAATTCAATAAAAATTATGAAAAAAGTTACGTGATTTTCAAGCGAAATGTTCCGCATAATATTTTTGTAACATCCCATAAAAATTGTGGACGCGCATTCTTACGTATGTTCACCGTAATTTTTCTGCAGCGTCACATAAAAATTCCGGTTTTGCTCCATAATTTTTGATCGAACGTAGTTTCCCTCGCGAGGTACCTAAGTTTCCTCCTAATTTTTACCGGATTTTTTCCGCGGGAGCTTCTCCCCCCCCCCCCCGCCCCCGCTGAGTGGGGTCAAATTTTTTTTACACAACCGGAAAGTTATTCATTCGACCCATACAAATTCACCTACACATATTGATTATTGGTTGATATATTCTCCGCCCATCCACAACATCCTCAAATCTGCTTGAAGTCGCAAAATAATGCATTCAGAGATCGCAATTCCTCCTTACCTCAATAAACTTCAAATCAAGATCGTCCAACTTCAACTAAGTATTTTCTCCGTCTGCATCCTCCCCCCCCCCCCCTCCCGCCCCCCAAAAAAAATCCCCTTTCCTGTCACTGCACTCCGGAAAAAAGTCCGGAGATGAATAAAGTTGCGGCCCTTAGACTAACTGAGGTGTGCCCAAGGTGTGTCACGAAGAAAAATCACAAAATCGAATATTCAAATGTCAGGGGCTCAAGTGCAGTGAAAACTGGTTCTACCAGTGTGAAACGCTGATTTCCACTCAGTTTGGCATTTCTACACGCTTGCCAGTTGCTTATATAAACGACAAAATACATAACTTTCAGTAGTTGCGGTATACAGTAGCAGACCATAACGATTCCGCAGCATCAGCTTTTGGTGCGGATGGTAACACGCCTTTTGCTCTATGGTGGCTTGCATTTGTGTGCGTGTGCAAGAGAGCTTTTCGCCGACAGCCCACCCTTTATTCTTCACCCCACTTTGCCAGTGATTCCGTGGGCCAACGATCGATCGCGCGCCCGCGCCCTCGCGGCCGAAAAGAGGGAGAAAATAGGGTGGGAGGGAGGGGGGGGGGAGGGGGCAAAGACAGATGGGCGCTCTTCGATTTGCTATATACGACGGAACGGAGAGGGCAACCCACCATACTTCTACTCGGAATATCGGCGCTCATTTACATTTAATCTAACTTCCCGATCCCCCCCCCCCCTCCCCCTGAACAGACTATGCTTCTCTTGGTACTCGGTTACGGTATATTACTGGTGCCTCGTTCGTGGTATATTGCATCTCGATTATAAAGTCGATTGACGTAAGACTGCGGTCTCAATCTGTGTTGCTCGATGGCGGAGAGATACTAATCAGGTTGGCCGGGCGGAACGAACGATTGAATTGGCTTTCGTCAACAAGAATATTCTGGTGTGGATGGGAGGCGGGTGGAGCGAGGAGAAGGGTGGATGGGGATAGGGCTAGGGGGATAGTGCATGGAGCAAGGGTAGGGCCCGGAGGGTAGTGGATGAGGGATTAAAGGACAATCGTGATTTTTCGTTTTCTTCAGTTTGTGATGTTTCAAACAGTTGCTCCTTCTCTGATGAAACAAGATATGGACCAATGGCCCATCTCGGATGCTGAACTTGTAGCTGATACGGTGTTTGGTGCACAGGGTGTCATCAAACTTTCAGATGCGCATATTCACCTTTTTGATGTTTTTTTAATTCTCTAATTTTCAAGATATTCGCTAAAGCCAATATGGCATGTTCTTGCGGCAAGGTGAAAATGCGACACTCAGAATGATTCAAATACTATAGGACGAATATGCATAATCTGTCTCATCCGTTAATGCGAGGTAGTAAAAATTGTCTGAGCTCAGCATTATAGGGAACAAGAAGATTTAAGAAAGATTAAGAGGATTTTACATGCATTATGATATGAATAAATTGGTGCTACTGAAAGTAATTTTTAATATTGTAGGTAATACAGCAGTGAAAGGCTGGTATTAAATTTTGCGAGGTTTAACAAATATAATGTCATTTTTAACTTACCGATATAGGGAAATTATTGCGATGTCCCCGAAAAAAAAAAACAAATTTTCATCGCATGTTCACGTTTCAAGGTTTCTCTAAAATTGTTAGAGTATTTCAAACAAAATGTCTGTCTGTATGTGTGTTTTTTTTCCTCTGTCCCTCTCATTTGTACGCCCCCGGTAGCGGCCGTGAAAACATTCCTTCAGGGGGTGTACCGGACACCCACCCATGCGGCTGGGGCCGACTTTCGCCATTTTTAGGCCATCGTATTTCTAAACACAGGGTAAAGCTCCAGAAACCCCTGTGCTACGATGGCCGGCGCCTATGATGGAACCCACCCCCCCCCCCCCCCCCTGCGTCGGGTTAGTTTCCCGCTCGGCCAGGCGGTCTCATTTTATGGGTACCGCCGATAGCACACACGGAAATTCCTTCTGTGTGTCGTGTGCGCGCGTGTGTGTGTATGTAGCTAGGTATGGATGTGGCCAAAATTTTTCGTTCACGAAAATTTTTTTCGATCCACCACTCAATCCCAATCTATAAAATATATGAATTTGCAAAGTCACCCCAATACAGTTTAACTATTTACTTCGATTTGTGTATTCAAATTGTGATAATCGTCGGAGTCCAACATACCGTAATGTAACGCCAGCGATTGAACACACCCAAAATCCTGTGAAAAATGATGGTTACATAACTCGCAGAATTATTTTCCCATATATTTCAATTAATGGCAAACAAATTTAGCTCAATGGTTTTGCGAACTGTTCATCAAAGTATTTCTCTCCACCCCCGGATTTGCAATGGCATTTTATTGGCCTGTCGCTGTTGGATGCAGAAAGTGTATCTACCGCTATGTGGTAGACACCGAAACACATGACTAGGTGAATACCCCCGCAACGCCACTCTCGTTTCCAATTAATACCGGGCTTTGGTGTCTCTGTCGAATGTAGAACTCGAGGACCGGTCCTAGAGCGGCCGAATAACGAGAACGTCGGATATCTGTAATCCATGTAGCCAAGTGTCCATGTGTCAGCCATCACACGTAGACACATACGAGCTATGATACCTGTGGGCATTGATCCAGTTGATGAGCGTGTCGTCGAGTGAACCCCGAAAGTCGAGGGCAAAAACGCCGATGTGTCTCGAATGTACGGATCGGCGATATTCCCAAAAGAAGTGGATTAGTTTGGTTTTTATTATACACTTTTATTCAACTCACTTCTGTGAATTTGTACATTCGATATTGTAGCCACTATCAGTATTTAATATGAAAGCAACTCAGCACACCAATTGAACACATCACGGCTAAAGTCGAACATGTACTCACTTTAGCGATATATGATCAGGGATCGGAAATCTCGAATTACTCCATTGTAACTTCCGGATATAGGGAAGTTATTGTAATCTCCCCGAAAATCTAGAGTGGAAATTTCATCGTATCACGTTTCAAAATCTTTCTAATCGTTTTAGAGCATTTTTAAGAAAATGTCTGTATGCATGTGTGTATGTGTGTTTACGCGTACGTGTGTGCCCACAATTTTTGGACAACGATTCCTTCCAAACGAATCACCCGATTCGATCATTTTTTTTTTAATCGATGCGTCTTCACGCAGCTGAGACCTGATGAGATTTTGAAAGAGATTCATGCACTAGTTTCCGGCTTTTTTTAAAACATGAAGCATGGAAACCGCCAAAAGTTTTGATCAATCATTATTTACGGAGGAAAGTGGTGATCAAGCTAATCAATGTCGCAATTGGAGTGTCTCGGCGTACCTTAGCTTCGATCAAAATTTGACTCACTTTCATGTAGTGAATTATTGGTTATTGATTGATTTTGAGTGCCGCGAAATTTTAATGACTATTCAAACTTTGATATTCGGTCTAGATCCGAAGTTGTCCGACGACCGCCGGCGCATGCGTGTTTGCCCGCATTTGCACAGGAGAGTCTGAATGCGCGATGCGCAGTGTGATTGGTCAGTGCGTCACGTGACACAGTCGCAGGTAGCGACACCTGTTGTATTCCAGTATTCAAAATTTCATGATTGCTACTTTTTTCTGTGAAACCAGTCTTTGAACCTTTAATTGAGGTGTCGGAAAATCTAGGAATGGGTAACAGAAATTACAAATAGTTATCCTCGCTACTTCTGTATCTACTTGATTACCCCTCTCTTTCACGTTACTCCAGCAACTGTCGTAAAAATTTCACCTGCTTGAAATTTCGAGTAATACACGCGGACGGGTCAGATAAAACCACTTGACAGTGTATCTGATATAGTCAATAAGTTTCTGCCACTGCGTAATTCAAAGTAAGCTCAACATGAACCTCAAACTTTAGGACGTAACAGGTCACTTCAATTTAATTAGCCAAAATTAGCATGTACTTACAGCCACTCGGATGTTATTTATTGGCCAGTACATTCAAAAGTGAACTCGGGTCACTTTCTCGGATCATTGTTTCCAAGTATTCTTCATTCATGGTATGCTGTATCTTTCTAATTCAGAACTTATCGATAATTAAAATGGTGACAAGTCCTTCGCCACCAAAGAAACGCTCGGACATTGAAGCCTAATCTGATTTTTAATATGACTAGTGCCACTCCGGCCGTAAGCGGCCGGAATGTTGACCGCCTTTTCAAATTAATTCGTTTCTTATTTAAATGATTTCGGAGTTTGAAATGAAATTTAAAATATTTTGATTTTCAATTTTTGTAATAATTAAATTTGAGTTTGATTTTGACTTTTTAAAATTGATTTTAAAAATAGATATAAATGTTTACATTGGAATTTGAATTTGAATTAAATTTGAATCTGAAAAAAAATTCAACGTGAAATTGACTGTTAGAATTTGAAAAATGAAATTGTCAATTTTTTGAATTTAAAATATGAGCCCGCGCGAAGAGGAACATGGCGACGCACATTCCAAAGCCAATCAGACTAAACATGAGCGAAAATAGTATGCCGGGGTACATGACAGCCCATGGCAATTGAAATTAGTGTAAGGGCCGCTGCCATGACATGGTTGGTCATTTTTAGGAAGGATTAGTGGTGGATGAAATCAACGATGCACAAACAACACGTGTAGTCGAGGACGTGCTTGGACGAAAAGACGGTTATGACACTCAAAGTACGTAACTATCGCGCGGGACCACAGCACGCATGCCTTGCAGATGCGCAAAAGCAAAAATATTTCTGCGCAAACGTCAATCGCAAATTATGCGTACGCATTACACAAGTGTTGCTCATGAGAATTCATGTATTTTGTATCGATTTCTCGATGTCAGTCGCAAAACAATCGATTACTCGCATCTAATCGACTTTCATGTCGATCTGTCGATTCTCCTGTCGATTGTACCCTGTTTCTTTTTATATGGGACTAGTTCTTTTCCGGTTCATGCAGTTCTGCATGCGATTTCGATTTCACCTTTTATCATGGCATCGATAATCGAGATTTTTCTTCGATAATCGAGATTTTTTTCGATAATCGAGTTTTTTCTTCGATAATGGATTTACTGCGATTCTCATTCGATTTCTGCTGGAAGCTCTCAATTATATATAAGGATAATGATTTTGATCCATAATGATGCTCCTTTGAGTATCGGGGGCAAGCCGGTTCGCTCACAGTGGAGTCAAATGTGGAACTTTTCCTCTAGATTGTTATCTCTCCATGTCACCTGGAGCGACTGTGCAATTTCCAATTCTACAAACTTCCATATTATCCCGACAGACTCCTGACAATTCAAAATTGTAAAATATCCCTTGTATTAATTGACCAATCATTTCGCTGCTGTCGCTGGACACCCAGTGATTGCAAAAGCCATTCGCGTGGTAATCAATATAACAATTCTTTTAACTATGTTTTGAAGCTTTTTTCCCCAACGGATTGTCCCATCAACGTTACCACCGTGACCACTACAATAGACCGGAGAGATTCCAGCGGAGGATTCCCTGAAACATGAAATTCCAATTAAACCAATCGCCAGTCAGCGAAATTGACATCGCGGCCCCCCCTCCCCTCCCAGCCGAACTCAATAACCAAGTCAAATTTTACCCTCCCTCTATGGCATATGATTGACGCGATAGATCGAGAAAAGAAAAATTGAAGTTCATAATTTTACGAGTTTCAATATTAAACAATAGAATCACTCTCATACCTTTGATGGAAGAATAATATGAAAATTCGAGTATAATTGATTAGTTCATATTAAAGGTCTATAATATAGAATCATTTACTATGGTGAAATCATTGTCAACTACAATTTTTGATTGATCGGTTATGTGTAGTATCGAGGTCTCCTTCAATTCCAGGATAATGTTTTCTCAACTTCCCGTTTCGCCATTTAGGTAATCGTATTTCTAATCCCAGGGTAAACCTCCAGAAACCCCTGTGCTACGACGGCGAGCGCCTATGATGGAACCCACGCTCCCCCCCTGCGTCGGGTCAGGTTCCCGCTCGGCCGGGCGGTCTCATTCTATGAGTACCGCCGATAGCCCACACGGGACGTTCCTGTCTCGGTCGGACTCCATGAGAAAATATTGTTGAAAAATATTCTCCGGCGGCCGGGCGCCAACCTAGGACCTTTGGAGTAGTAGGCAGATGCTCTACCACTACGTCAATGTGTGTGTGTGTGTGTGTGTGTGTAAATTAGAGATTGTGATTTTTTGTTGGGACACTTATGGGTAATACCGGTCTACCCCACTAGATCACATGAGGACATTCCTGCTTACAATAGAATGCATAATATAAACGTGTCCATTGTTCAATTTCACCTCACAGATATATATTTAAAAATTGATGCAGGTCAATTTGGGAATAGTGAACTGCAGTGAATTGTTCAAATATTTAAAAAAAAACATCATTCCTGTTCAATTCTCCCCATATCTCCTCCTTGATTTTCTCCACTATAATGTTACTTCAAATTCTCCCTCCGTTCACTGTATTTCGTTAACGTGATAAATCGAGAGGATAAAAAAAAAATTCTACTGCTCATGATTTTACGGGCTTCGATATTAAACAATGAGAGATAAAAAAAGATAAAAAATGGGAAACACGAGGGAGGGGGGAAATGGGGTGGCCATAATGGCGCCCTCGAAGAGCAGGTGGTCGAGAAGAAAAGGTGAGGATGAGAGGAGAGGGACGATTGGTGTTGGGAGATAAGGAGAAAGAAAAGCAGGGGCTGTCCGTTGGTACAGTCGAGCCATAACCACTATCAAAGTGGGTGTTTCCCAAGCGTCCCATACGTTTTCTTCATTGCCCTCTTAAAGCCCCCTCCACCCCCCCCTCCCTCCCCCCTCCCGCACTCCGTTTTACCGTGGGGATCACGACTGCTGTTTCTCCGAATAAAACCATTTTTTTCTGAGGGTTTATAAACGAGTGCGAAGTGCATGGCCATCAGAAGCGCCTCATGCACAGGGAGGCAAGTTACAGAACAATTTTCGTACTTTAGAATCGTGGAGCATCTGACATTTACGGTGAATTCTGTAGGCTAAATGGGGAAAAAGTATAAATGAGTTCAGTAATTTCTCTCCTGCCGGGCTGTAAACACTCTGATGTAGTATGAGAAAAATTTAAAAACTGCATAACAACATTTTTGTACTTTGAATTTATTGGGCGGCATTAAAATTTCTTCCTTACTCGCCTGAGAATTGTTTCTACAATATCCTACTCTTACTCCGCTCTTCACTTTATCGTTCTGCTTCGGAAATTTAGTGATACACTTGGGCAAATTTTCGACAGTAATTTTCTTACAGTGTAACCAAAGATGGAGATGCATATTGCGGTCGAATTTCGTCCGCTATCGACCAGGGAATTCGTTATGAAACTTGGGGCATTTTCCTTGCAATGTAAATGTTTATAGTTGGTGAAGTACCGCTTCTCGGTAAAACCAATTTTCTGACTTCAGCATTGAAGTTGATGATTTTCCATCACTGTCTCCCATTGAAGAGCGCCGAGCGATTTGTATCCGTCACCGTTGGAGTACCAAAGGGAGAGTGTCCATAAGAGCTCTCAATGTAGTTGAGATGAGTGTCACAGCATCTCACGGGACCGCGGCAATAATTCTGGGTGATTCGCGGTTATGTTTAGGAGCACGCATAAAGAAGACGTCTCATCTGCCATCAACAAAAGCCCCGCAATTAATTCAAGTCCAAACTGCCTGAAATCCCTTGTCTCGTGGGGTGCATCAAGTGATGCGGAGACAGTGTGAGTGAAGTCGCAATCTGTTTGCCCCGTCGGTCCAATAGAATTATTTCATTCTATTTGAAAGTAATCAAATGCACCTCTATTTACCTGAAAGTGATTAAAAAAAAGTTTACTTCCGCTTTAGATGGCATCAGGAATATATTTTGCTAGATTCCGATTCGCGAGATTGAGCTAATAACTAAAAGAAGAGAATCGGGAAAGACAAGAATCATCGTTCAAGGTTCTTAGTTTCCAGACTTTAAATGAAGATCTAGATAGTGTGTAAAAATTCGATTTGGGGACATTCAAATAATTTTAACAACGGAACCATCGCAATAGTAATTTGTGCTATAAGGGCGATAGCGGCGGTTTGCGAGGAGTGTGAAGTTTGCAGCACGAGGTGGAGACTTGTCATACCTCGTGCTGCAAACTTCACACTCCTCGCAAACCAACGCTATCGCCCGAATTGCACATAGTATTTTTTATTACGTGGGCCCTCAAGGGGTGGGGTAAGAAGGGGGCGGGGAGGGGGCCCAGGGGCCGAAGCCCCCGGTGGGGGGGTTGGGGGGGGGGCGACCTCCCCCCCCCCACCCCACTGCCAAAACAAAAAGTCTTTAGAAACAAAATTATTCATTTTGTCAACACAAATATTTCACTTTGAACAGTTTCTAGGATTGTCAATTAAATTTGGGGAATCTTCATCACTTTCATCACTTTCATGGAATAATTGTGGGCGTCCATATGAAAAGGGCCCTTGTGCGCGATATGGAGTTAGGTATATGGGTGGGACTCCTGACGAAATTCTAGACGTTTTGAGCGCAAATTCGACTGAAGTCCGACGCAGAAAGAGTTATTCTTTCGTTCGAAACAATAAAAAAAAAATTATAATTCCAACCCAACTCACAAAAATGCTTATATCTCGGGAACTAGGAACGCGCATAAGGGCCCTTTTCATATGGACGCCCACAATTATGTGTTTTTTGGGTTCCATCTTCCACTGTTTGTTTTTTTTTATTGTAATTTCACTTATTAGTTTGCCAGTTGTTGTGTGGCCTTGTGTAAATTATGTCAACAACGTAAATTCAATATGGTGGCCTGAACTCCATGACAACGAACGTAGCGCGACAAACTTCAGAATCAACTTTATCTCCCATGGGTGATAAATGACACCCTATCGTTTGCCTCTCTACTTTATCTCCCTTGGGCAGCTACTTATCGCGATGCGCTGCAAAGGCCCCTTTACCCCTTCTGGGTGGAGGTCCTGTAAGAGCTATCTATCGGGCCCCAGTAATGAAAAAAAATATTTTCATCTTCAAATTAAGGCAAAGATGAATGTGTTAAAATAATTTGATACGCTTTTACCCATCGACATAATTCCATCGAATTCAAATGCGAATTGTGTTTTCGTTGGAGAATAACTTTCCACAGGAGTAGTTTACAACCTCCACATTTTACCCCCTCGGAAACAATTTCAATTCTCATTCACATAATTTCTGTTGGGCTTAATTTTGTAGCGCAAAACACTCAGTTGAATAGACTGTGTGGCCGGGTAATATTGAACCAAAAAGGGAGGAAAGGGTGAAAATTTCTGGAATTTAGTTTTTCCAATAATTCTTTTAAAAAAACTGTGAGTGCTTCCAACATTTCGAAACACTCAAGCAGTTCATGATTAGACCTGGTTTATATTTTGCCAAATTTTGAACTCGCGAAGAAACTCAAAATGCCAGAGCAAATCGAGCCTACCCGGAATACTAGAACTAATTCTAGAACTAGCAAGAATTCTTGTGAAAAATAACAAAAATTGTTCTCATAAAAACTACGAATCCGACATCAGATAACTATTGAGGATGCTGCCTTATAATTGCAATCCCAATACGATTGTGTTGGAGTGTTTGATGATTCGCGTACACAGATTGTACATGTAATCATTCCTAGATCATTTGGAAGTAAAAATGATCACCGACACTGATTCTACGTCAATTGCCTCACCTTCATAATCCTAAAGCTATGCAAAAAAAACTCGACGCGACGATGGCAGAGATTAACGGTGTGGCCGGAGGTGTTGTATGACGTCATTTCCTAGAGAATGTTTGCCTTTGCCTAATTTGTCTTCGGACGCATCGCGCCACTCGGTGTTTCACGTAAAAAATATATTCCATCAATTAATCGACATATAAAAGACGTCTCTAAAGTACATAGTCAGAACTCACCTACTTACTTATTTCAATAATTCCAGATACCCCAAATTGTATTTGGAACTAGACGGCGTTTATAGTTTACACGGTGTGTTGAGTTTATGAAACCGGGTGTTTCACCCAGTGAAATCAGTACCTTCACGATTGGTTGTGATTGTACACTATTGGATTATTTTAGCTATTCATTTTGCACACGCACATACATACATACACACATGTCGGGGCTTTGGTGTAGAATGTTTCCCAGGCTGAAATATTTTCTCATGGATTCCGATCGCTGGCAGGAACATTCCGTGTGCGCTATCGGCGATACCCATAAAACGAGACCATAGGGCAGGGCGGGGACCTAACCCGATGCAAGGGGGAGGGGGGGGGGGTGGGTTTCATCATTGGCGCCCACCATCGTCGCATACGCGGTTCTGGTGGTCGACCCTGAGTTCAGAAATACGATGACCTAAATGGCGACCGTCGGCTCCAACCGGATGGGTGTCCGGTACTCCCTCTCGAAGAAAATGAATGAATGAATGAATGAATGAATGAATGAATGAATGAATTTGGGTTCATCTCCGAGGGCATTGCAATACCTTTCGTAAAATTCAATTCATTTTTCGAACTAAAAATGTTTTGCAGATATAAATAAACGAAATATGTCACTCCAGGCATCAACGCAAGCCCCACAGTTAATTCAACTCCAACTGTCTGAAATTCCCGCTCGACACTCATCTAGCCGGGTGCATCAAGTGATGCGAAGACAGTGAGAGTGAAGGCACAATCTGTCTAGCGAGTCCTTTCCGGTCTAAGTAGTGTCTCGCAAACTTGGTCCTGAGATTAGGTGGTGACACTGAGGAGACCACGTTTCATACCCTCCACCAAGCACCCAATGCCGAACAAGTTAGTTGAGCGAGGGCTCGGAGAGCCACTCTTAAACCCCCGTGCAGTCAACTTCTTGCAAACTACCTACTTAGCAATGTCATCGTTGGATAATTAAGCATTCTCATTCGATTTCCGATATCTTCTACTGGCGGACATGGCCATTATCGGATGAGGTGGAATTAATTAATTTGATTATTGAAAGATTGTCAAGAGAAACACACCCTGGGGCCTCCGAAGCGCTAGAGGTCTAAAATAATATATGCTCACTACAAACAATTTAGATATTGTGAAATATTCAGTAACAAATATGTCACGTTTTCTGCTTGCTCATTGAACTAAGATTATATTCTAATTTATTGGTCATATATATCTGTATACTACGCGTTCTAGATACACGATGCTTGCATAATAACTACAAAATATATATATATATATATATATATATATATATATGTATATATAGTATGTGTATGTATATATAGTATGTGTATGTATATATGTATGTACGTATACATATACGTTTCGTAGGTATGACCTATTCGAGCCCAGAAGAATATCTTGCGTATCCGATCAATTTCTGTGTATTCCCATGTCACTGTTTTCATGTGTATTTCATAAAGAGGAGCGCTAGCGAGATCACGTATTTCGAAAATATGACAAAAATCTTCTCATAACATGGGAAAAATACCTGGTGCCGCACAATAAATTCCATAAACTCACAAAATTCATATAAAGTTTTATTTTCCACGTTATTCGAGTTTTTTTCTGGTTCCACAGAATAAAAATCAATCAATGAATTTATTATCCTTCATTAACAATTAATTAATGTTTCTGTGAATGGAAAATGGCATGTTTGAATTCCACAGATGTGAATGACTTTAATTGAAATACTTCATTCGTTTTCGAAAAGAGCAATTTCATCGAAGAACTAGTGGTGTGAGCATGTGTGTGCCCCATTCGGGGAACAAACGAAACTTCCCGATTCGGTATTTCAGCCCAGTCATTCCCCGAAAGCTACAGTGGCCTGCGGCAACTCGACCTGGTGTTTTGCAGCGGTGGGAGACCGGAATGCCGTGATCTATTGCGTCATTGCCTGCGGTTTGTCAGTCTTCTGTTTACCCTTGCGAATTCAAAACGACGTTATTTGAGGGGTGTGACATTGCTGACCGGATTTTTTTCCCCTGGACTGAATTTTCTGGATATCGTTTCCCTGCGAAAATTTCCCCGGACAATTTTTTCCTTGGACAATTTTCCCCCTGAAACAGAATTCCCCAAATTTTCCAATGAATTTTCAACTTTCCGATAGAAAGTTATTGTAATCACCCCGAAAATGAAATATCTCAGAATCATGAAATTTTTACGCTTCTCGACGTTTTACATGCTGACACACACACACACACACACTATCGGGAAGTTATTGATGCGACCCGTCGAGGGTCACACTTACGTCCCATTTATTGGGATTTGAAATGGCTAGCCGAATTTCTCGTCTGGGGAATTATTTTCAGAGGAATTTTTCATCCAGGGGGAAAATTATCCAGGAGAAAATTTTTCCGGGAAAAATTTCCGAAAATTCTGCCAGGGGAAAAAGTTTGCTTGGAACACGGTGGGATAACATACTTCTATCATGACCCAAACAGGTCAAGCGAATTATTGGTGTTCAAATGCATATCTGAGATGCAACCCTGTTATTGCCCTTTGGTAGTTGAAGCTCATTTAAAGTGGATAGATCAAGCTGCTCCGTCCTGCTCTACAACATCCAAATGTCCAATCATTGAGCCTTGAATATTCAAACTCGAGTATTTCCCAGTGGGCGACAAGACAATGAAGGCAGAACAGTCAGTGTTGTTATCAAACTTCCAGCAAGCGCCCAGTGATATTCCACCACCGGTGCAAGATAAGTGATAAGCGTAATCGACTGCCAGACACCAATTCGAGCTATGTCTCGGGTTATCGAGCTTGGAAAAATTGTTGAGCATCTCGCCGCAACATCTCAAGGGTGGACTTGAGAAATTTTTTGGTCAATCCGTCAAGAGACTTCACTGGAGTTTTGCGGAGTTCAGTGCTCGCGTGACCCCTAATCTACCCAGCTGTCGCTCTTCGCTTTTCAATGCCATCGGTGTGGCTACTCTCATCCATCATCTGAGAAGTCTTGCGGGAAGAGGGGGTGGGGGGTGGGAGGGAATTCGTGTGTTCGGTCGGATTGCAACGCAGTTAGCGAGATGTGGTTGTTATGAAGTCGAGTGGGTGGACGGGGAGGAAGAGGAAGAGGGCAATGGATGTCAGTCTAAGGGTCGAGGAAGGCAGCATCTCCGACATGGTGTACTCCAATTATGACGCAACTCAGCATTGCACCCTTGACTTTGTGTTTGTAATTGTGAATCAATGATGTATGTGTGTAGAAGGAGATCAGGTAAAATCAAGAGATGTAGTTGGCTTTTGACGTCAAGGCGGGCTTACCGCAAGGACAATTTATCGAAAGGTACTCGGATATAAATTAGGTGAAGATGCATCAATTGTGTAGTGTATTAGTCGCATCATGGATTCCTGAGACTTAGGATTAGTACACACATACACACACACACACCTACCCACACACCCACCCACCCCCACACACCCACTCACCCACCCACCCACCCACCCACTCAACCACCCACCCATCCACTTATCCAACCACCCACACACTTACCCACCCACCCACCCACTCATCCACTCATCCACCCACCCACCCATCCACCCACCCATCCACCCACCCACACACACACACACACACACGCACACTCACCCACCCACCCACCCACCTACCCACACACACACACAAATAAGTTTGGCGATTAAATCCGCTCACTAAGCAGTCGAAAAAGGGACACCTCTGAGAAGGTCCCATTTATCCCTGTCATAATTCCCAATAGTCAGTCCTGTCGACTACGGTAAGACTACGGTTCCTTCATGAAGGTCGTCTTATACAATTCCCATCTTTCCCCAAGGAGAAACAATCCATCTCCGCTCCTATTGTCGTCAGATAATCAATCGAAACTAGAAGGTATTGAATTGTAATGCTTTATGGGGAAATTATTATGAGCTTTTAATAGTTTGAGATGTTCTTAGATTGCTTTTTTATACGTTAACATTGGTCAGATCTGATAAAATGTGACATATAGATCATACATATGAACGAAGAGTTGATGCAAAAATTAATTCGATATTGGTTGTTTCTGATTCAGACGCTTTGGAATTCACTTTACTGAAATGCTAGGGGACAAATTTTTTTTTTTTCTTTAAAGTATTCAGTAATCATGCAGAGTAACAATTAGGAAGTGCTTTTTTCAAAATGAAACTTCGCCTGGTTTTACAATTTGTACATAGCAAAAGTTGCCGATACAAGCTGAAAAATGAAGCATCCATTAGTTTTTGGGCAACATATTCCGAAATCACAAAATTCTGTATACATGGTTATATACAATAGTTGATGTATCAATAACTCCGAAAAAACGATGTTTTTTTTAAAATCATTATCATTATACGAAATTCGTTTTACGTGCATCCAGTGCTTTGTAAGTGTTCCTTCTATCGTGCTATGGACGATAAAGTAGTGACGCTCCGCGTTTGGTCAGCCACGTGGAAATAACCACTCAATGAGGATTTTTTCCTAATCAAGGTCATCCAAATTACATTTCCACACCTCAAATTTCCCCAAACCTTACCTGCTTCTCAATAAATATATTTTAGAGGAATATATTCATCTGAAAATTATTTGAGATACCAATTCATCATTTTCGACTAGATATTCAAAAATTCCTGATTTTTTTCTCGATCTGCCAAAAATTTCAGAATACTCCCATAACTCCACAAGCTTGCATCCACTTTTTTTATATTTCGACATACAATTGCTAGGATCTAAGTCCTGACTTTGTTATTTTGAGAGATCCGATGGATTTAATAAGCAGAATTTTTTTAGACTACTGCATAATTGTCCGCTAAGAATGATGACAACTGAGCTTGCCATCATCAAAAACATCCAAATTTTGCCCTCATTGAGTCAGTCTTGAGACAAAGTGGAGACTGCTTTGAGCCTGCCTCAATTCCTGCGATTGCTGATTCAGTAAGTACGTCAAGTGGGCTGAACATCAGTTGAGTTATACTCCTTGATCATGATTAAATGTGTCAGCTCGCGCCATACAGTATCGTCGCAGATGGACCGCTGATTCAGGAAATGTACGCTAAACTTTTTTGGTGTTCCACTGATTCACTCCTCATTAGACAATTCATCCGATAATTTATTCAGCAATAGTCACTCCATACGTCTTCAGTTTTGGAGTAGAATATAATTAACTTCCCGAAGGGAAAGTTACTGTACTAGCCCTGAAAATCAGAAATGCAAATTTCATCATATCTCCACGTTTCGAGCTATTGCCAATCGGTTAAAGCTACTGTAACAAAAAATGTCTGTGTGTATGTAACGCTGTATGTGTATACATATGTATGTGCCATAAATTTTTGTCCAACGATTTCTCCAACACCAATGAAGCGATTTGATTAATTTTTTTTAATCGATGCATTTTCACGTAACTAAGAGCTGATTAAATTTTGCATTAAATCGATAGAGTGGTTTCAAATTTATCCAGAAAAGTATGATGCCCCAAAACCATGAAAATTTTGAATGGATCAGCTTTTCTTAGCGCACATTATGACCGAGTTAATAAAAGTCATAATTGGAAGATAGATGCGGTTTTCAGGCTTGTGTGAAATTTGGGCAAAGTTCATCTACACATTTAATAGTTGTTCACTTTTTTCAAGTGGCACGAAATTTTTCTTCACATTCAAACTTGCAAAGTTGCATATGCGCCATCTGTAGACAAAATGACTCTCGACTTCTACCCAAGAACTTCTCTGGCTTGGGCCTAGTGTTTCCCGATACACCAAAGAGTATCGATACTCTGCAGTGAATCGAATCGAAGAGTCCAGTATCGATCCGCCAAAGTATGGATCCTGTATTGAAAACACTACTTGGGCCGGCATAACTGTGCGTGCTTTGTACAATTTCATGTTGAAAAATTTCGCTATAAAACATCCTACTCGAAAATGTCAGCGTCAATCCATCCACTTACATCATCAAAAGAGATTATAGCTATCGGGAAGTTTCATGTGTGTCCCGACGGGGACACATACATTGTACGCCACTATCTTGCCTCACAATGATATCCTTAAGAGTAATCGAAATTACTAACAGGAATTGGATGCACTACTTGGACGTTCACAGTTCCAACTCCAGAAAAAATTGCCATGACAATATTATTCCATGACAGTCGTTTGGATTGTCACCGCGACCCCCTTAAAACTTCAAGAAACTCTGTTCACCAATTTGCTTTTCATCCGAAACTCGTAACAATCCCGACACATGGACTTTTAGTGTCAATGAACACTAGCAATTTCACGAAGACACCTATTGTACTGAGTCGCTAATCGATAAACGAACTTGGTGTGGCAGTTTAAAAACGTAAACCAATAGAACGACTCGGCTGGATAACTCAATTCCATTCACGTTTTCATCGACAGTGGAATGAGAGAAATGTCGGTGTGACACTGGGAGGACTTCCAGGAACTGAGGGAGATGGTGGTACAGGAATGAGTGGTATGAGTGAAGGAGTTAGATGGTTACTTCCACATTCGAGACACGCGACCCGAGGCATTCTTTTCCCAACGGCGAAGCCAGGTGGCATATCGGACACCCCGAGTCACTCTCAATCTAACCGATTTACGAGCTATTCTTCTCCCCGCTCTGGTGGGAGCGCTTTTACGATGCAAGCCAATGTCTGTTTGCCTCTTTGTCACGCTCGATCTTCACCGAGGTTGGAGTAAATAAGGGTAAGAAAGAATTGACATGTATGTAAAATGTAAAGCATGGTGAGTGCATTTGCTGTGCGATATAGAGCTCCGATTTTACGAGTTCATCCAAAAATATTTATTGACTTACGGCTGATAGGTTATGAACTTCCGGATAGGAGAAGTTAGGGTAATCACCTGGCAAATGTGGTGCATCAATGAAATTTTCACTTTTGTCGACGTGTCATGACCCTCTGATACTATCTATAGTGCAGATATGTTAGACTATGGATAGCTGTCAATGGAGAACGAGACACATCGATCGATCATACGAATTGTATTGGTTGAGATTTCACCGGAACCTTGTTTTTGGCTATTGGGAATTTTTTTAAAGGTAAAATTGCATATTGCGGTAGTACTCAGACTGGAGCATGAATGAACTTGTGGAGTGATACAGTTTTTCCCACGAGGGCCACACTCAACACTTGCCGATTTGTAATTTACACATACACTGACAAACCCAGTCTCTGATTACGTAAATCATTATTAACCCTGAATGGTGGTATAGTGAATGATGTGAAAATATTTGAGCGCATTACCGGAGCGATATGCCAATAACTATAGCGCTAAACCCATGATACCTACTTGATTATGTAAATTATCAGAAAACTCCGACCGGTAGCAGGAATATTTGGTGTGTGTTATCAGTGGTACCCATAAAAACAGAGTCCGGAGCCGGATTCAACCCGAGCGGGTGGGGAGGGTGGATAGGAAGGGGGGTGGGGAGGGTGGATAGGAAGGGGGGGGGGGGAAGGAGGGTGGGGAGGGGGGTGGCTCCTTTCACAGACATCCACCATCGTAGCATAGGGACTCCTGGAGGTTTACCCTGTGTTCAGACATATGCCGGGTGAAATGACGCAAGTCATCCCCAACCGCATATTCTAGTAGCCCATTCCGAAGAAATGCCCAAAAGCAGCTATTGCGGAGAAGACGGGAAAGAGGAAGAAAAATCACAAATTTAACATCAATTAAGGTTTTTTAACTTCCCGATCTAGGGAAGTTATTGTAATGACCCCGAAAATGAAACGTCGATGAAATTTTCACGTTTCTGGACCTTTTTCATTATCCTGAAATGACTTCAGAGAAGTGTCTGTATGTGTGTGTGTGTGTGTTTTTTTTCTACTCTTTTCTATTCGTGTTCACCCACGTAACCGCAGTTAGGCCTTACTTCGTAGGCAATACTACGGATCAGAGTACCCACCCATTGCGGCTGGGGCCGACTTCTCCATTTCAGATGATCGTATTTCTAATCACGGGGTAAACCTCCAGAAACCCCTGTGATACGATGGCGGGCGTCTACGATGGAACCCTCCCCCCCCCCCCCCCCCCCGTTCACGGTCTCACTTCGGTCACACTATCGGAATGTTCGTGTGTGTGTGTGTGTGTGTTCATCCGTATGTGGCAAAATTTTTCGTTTGGGTTTTCTCGGAAACGGATCGTGCCATTCGATTACCTTCCTTTTCAATCGTTGCGTCTCCGTCCAACTTAGAGCTGATTAGATTTTTGATCGAATCCATCGAGTAGTTCCCCTGTGTTTGAAAAATCCATGTTGAGCAAAAATCGGAAATAGTGATAATGAACTTTCATTCACACAACAATGTTGTAATCCAGGTACTCAATGTCACACTTGAAAAATATAAGCATATTATATAACTGATTAAATTTTGAGTAAAAGTGGTCCAGTACTTATATTGTTATTAACAATGTCCATTGTTTATAATGTCCTACTGCATAAACTATTAGAGTTAACGCAAAATTCATATAAGTAAAGTTGTTTGCCATATAAAAATACGTATTTTATGTGCAATGCCTTTTTTCGATAATTTGCATAATTAAGGAGGTATAGCAGTCTCCACAATTATGTATGTAATAAGTGAACGAATGAACCCAGCGCTGTCAGGACGGTCCCAATCGAAGCGTTTCCATGCAAAATCGAGTGGATTACATTTTGGATGACATTTGTGCAGTATATGCAATGTTATTAGCAATTGCAATTGTTTATACTGTTCCACTGGGTAAAATATTAAAGTTTTTGGTTTGCAGCCGCATTCTTATTGGCGTCTCACTCTCACTCAAGGAACACGCATAAGTCTCATCCTCATGCTCACCATGTGTCTACTCAAGTATTCATAATTATCTGCTTCATAAATGAGTCAGTTTGGAATTCTCAAATAGGCATGTTTTCATTATGATAATAACAGGGGTCGCACTGATTAACCGTAGTATATTGGAGAAGAATAAATTTAGTAGGTTGTGCTGGAAAAATACATAATTTTCCGCCAACTTTGAAGGTTTGTTGCTAAATTTTTTGAATTTCTCTACCAAATTCCGTGAATTGCCAAAATTGCCGTCAGCCTTTACCTTCTAATAATATTTTTCTAGAAATGTGAGCCCTGAATTTTCCACACGACTGCAATCGGTATTTCCGTCAGGCGGCAATTTCCAAATTTAATGAGCTCATGCAAAAACGTCAGTTGACTGGAGTGACAGAGGCATAATAACTTGAGCGCCAGTGGCGCCTATCGGCTTGCTGAAATCAATCGGCGAATCAGTCTGGATTCCCAGTGATTTGTCGTCCAAGCAAACGCTTCTAGTTGGCGCTATCCACTCTATTTACTAGCCTCCGGGACACACTGGGGGAAACTGATTTTCGGTCGGGCGTCACAGCCACTGCCAAACTGCCCAAGAACTCGATATAGGTGAATGTACGAGTGCAAATCATAGTCGATGTTTGCCAGATGTCGAGTGGGTCCACAGTAGCTGATATCGTAGAATCGAGGTAACGGCATTACCAAACTCTAGATGCTGGTACACTAGCCTAGCTCCTGGTGTCAATTAGCTAACCGACGTGTCATTAGCTGCGCTCCCAGCGCCCCAACTCCAATGACATTCGTGCCCATCAATTATACAGACTGAAATTACCGTGAGCGTTAGGAGAAAGCCTCTGAGGACCGCCGAAAACTGCTGGGTTATCAAGTCGTGTGTGGATACACTATTGGATGTGTGAATTACCGCATGGGATGTTGGGCTACAGAGATGTGTATTAGCGCTTTGTGGAGGTGTCTTCGGATTTGGATGATTCCTGTGTATTTGATAGCACTGGTGAACATTGTACTCCGAGGCCTCCAAGATTCCAGCCATCCCTCGCCTCTCCCATAGCACCCTATATCTTACTACGCTTCGAACCGAAGAGGTTAATGAAAACCTAACGAAACTGGTGGTGTGAGCATGTGTGTGCCCCATTCGGAGCACGAACAAAACTTCCCGATTTGGTATTTCAGCGCAACGTACTCAATTTATTCTTCTCCGATGTACCCCCGTTAATCAGTGTGATCCCTATCAAGTGTCATGATGAAAACTTGCAGATTTGAGAATTCTAAACAGACACATTTAGGGAGCAGGTAATTATGCATATTTGAGTAGACGCATGGTGAGCGTGAAGACGAGACTTATGCGCCTTACTTGAGTGGGAGTGAGACGCCAATACGGGTGCGGCCACAATACAAACGATAACTTCAATATTTTACCCAGTGGAACAGTATAAAAAATTGCAATTGTCAATAAAATTGCATATACTGCACGAATGCCATCCAAAATGTAATCCACTCGATTTTGCATGAAACGCTTCGATTGGGACCGTCATGACAGCGCTGGGTTCAATCGTTCACTTATTACATACATAATTGTTGAGACAGCCATACCTCCTTAATTATGCAAATTATTTTAAAAAGTCATATTATATAACATACGTATTTTTATATGGGGAACAACTTTCCTTATATGAATTTTGCGCTAGCTCTAATAGTTTATGCAGTAGATCATGATAAACAATTGAAATTGTTGATAACAATATATGTACTGGGCCAATTCCATCGGAAGTCTGATCAGCTTTGAAGATCACCAAGACACTTTGATAGCGCTATACAGCATCTTGATCGCAGAATTTGACAACATACATACACCATCACACACACACACACACACGCGCGCACGCACACACACACATTTTGTTAAAAATGGTCCGAAATGGTCAGAAATGTCATGAAACGTGGAGATATGTGAAAAAATCCATTTTCGAAAATCGAGGGCATTTCAATAACTCCCCCTATCGGGAACTTAAAAAAGATGGTACCAACGCAAACTGACTTTTTCTATGGATGTACGTTAAACAAACCATCCACTCGTTACAAATTCAACTACTCATTTAACAGATGTCTAAATAACCACGATCAACTATATTACTACTGTTCATGCCTTATCCATTGTACACATCAAACACAACATTCATGACACACATCCTGCCCATAATGCTCATTGACCAAGAAACCCAGACTAACTTTCCAAATAATGTCAGAATGTTTTCTACCACAATAAGTGTATAATGCAGGCAAGCATCTCCGTAGTTTCAGTTGTTATAAGATAACCGAAAATGTGGGTGTACAGTTGGCGACTTAGACGATGTAGGTAATATCACAAACACACTGGTATTAACTTCATGGATGGGGCGTAAGTGAGCGGAGACAAACTTGTCGTGGAATTTAGTTGCACCAAGTTTTCGACGTTGCGGCTCCTGAGCGTCTCGTACCCTTCCGCCATCTCCATGTACCAAGTCTTGTTCATCGCCAATGCTCATCCGCTTTTGAGCGTACCAGAATTTTCCAAAATCGATGTAGCGCTTCTCGTTTGTGATGGCGTCTGGGTCATAGTGACAAACGCCCCCAAACAAGACGAGTTTTCTGGAGAATCGAAGGTGTAAGAGGATAGAAGCTTCCGAAGGTAAGGGCCGACTGAGGTGATGGAATAGGCATGGGGGTGGTGCGGTGGGTGGGTGGGGGGGGCGGAGGGGGTGGGGGGTGGACAGTCTCTGAGACACGTTTGGATGAGAGTTGGTAGGGGATTCCGACGATTTGTACGGAAGGGGCTTTGATTTATAAGTCTCCTCTGTCTCAATTCTTCCCCCCCTCCCCCCCACCTATATCTCTCTCTCTCTTTCTATTGCATTCCGCTTGGGCTGCTGAGTCTCTAGCAGTCGCCCGCAAAATCGAGCGAGGATTTTACCCCAGTAGAAAAACGAGCATAACGATGAAAACGTAGAGCTCGTGGAACGATCGTCTATTCCATCTCCTCGTTCTTTCCATGGGGCTTCACTACTCCGGATGATGCATGGCGCTAAAGTCAACTTCAGGCGCAGAGGGATGGCCCAGCCGTAATGGATTTGGAATAGCGGTAAATAGTGAAATCCTAGGGCCAACTATGACATGAGATGTGCATTGTCCAATGATTGCGTAATTGTGGAGTGATTATAGGGAAAGCGGGTTTATATTGTAATGGGGAGAGAATACGATTTGGGAATTTTAGAGAATTCAATTTGCGGATAGCAATAAATATATATATATATATATACATATCGAATATATACAGATTGAATTGAAGAAGTTTTTTCGGAAAATCGAACTAACGTTCGTATTTTTATAAAAATAGTTATTCATGATTTTTCAAAAAATTTTACAGTGCCTGAGGAGGCCATCGTTAATTTTTAATATCAGTAAATCACAGTAAAAAGTTGAATCACATAAGCTCATAACGATATCAAGAGCGTGATACTGAACGTGTATACGCGCCCACCTACTATAGTAATGCGTTGATAATTAAAATTCCGGGAGTGTATCAAAGTCACGGAGTAACAATTTAATGTGCTGTATATACAGATATAGAGGTACAAGGGGCATTTAATGTTGTTGGTCTTGTCGTAAATGAGTAAAGGAAGGAGTCAAGAATAAATTAATGAGTACATAATGACCTAAGATTTGCCTGACTCCTCTGTTATGATGTGCACAGTGCATTATTGGATCAGCGTGCGTTATTATATTATTATTATGTGGTGGAGATGTGTTAATTGGAACATTGTCATCAACGGATAGTTTTGTTTTGCATACCTCTTTTTCGTTTTTGCATATTTACGGGTATCCCAAAATTGCGTAGTCTAAATTTAAGGGGGAGGGGGGGGGGAGGTGAAATTTCGGGTCGAACAGCCGCCCCCCACTCTTTCTCCAAGAAGCCTCCCCCTCCCCCCGCTGGCCGGATCATTCTATTTTTAAAATGACCAATCAGACCGCAGCTACCACTCCCCCCCCCCCCCCCGACCAGGATAATCATGAAAAAGTAAGGAAAATTACGACTTTACGTTTCAAGGTCGTAGAGCGGTACCAGGTTTGATTAATTGTGGTTTTGACCTTGAGACGTGAAATCCCAGTTTTCCTTAATCCACAACTATTAAATTGAGATCCACTGGTCTTGGGAGGGGAGCTACGCTCTGGCTGGCTCAATTAAAAATTCAAGGACTCCGCGGGTGGCCCTCGAAGGGAGAAGTGGAGGGGGAACTGTTGACTCCAAAATTCACCCGGTTTCCACCCCCAAATTTAGAACGAATAGTTGCGGGTCACTGTATATAGTTTATAGCAGGCCCACAATTCCCTTCAGCTTTTTTTTCAGTTAAATCAGACAAAAAATTGAAAAGGTCGAAAAAGGGCGGCGCGGCGACCATAGCGCGACCTCTCAAGGGTTCAGAAAAACGGTCAGGATAATTCAACTACCGCAAAAAAATAAGTTCTTCGAAAATCGCAAATTATGTCCACTCATATTTTGGTCAAAAGTGCAATCGTTCATGGCTATGCCAGATATATATCTGTTACACGTATATTTTGCATGTATGTGAACGGTATCACATATACAGATGGCCAAACAGTTATCCATTAGATATAAAATTCGCATATTTTTGAAGTAGGTGGGCGGGGAGGGGGATGGGGGGTTATTTAGTTGTAAGATCGGAAATTCGGGACATTCAATAATTGGATGCTGACAACATGACTATCATAAAGGGACTCAGAAACGCCTTCATTGCCCGGGTGAGTTTATATAATGATTGAGCGTCACCCTTTACGTTCATGGTCCCTATAATCCCTATTCATAATTTTCGAGTAGCGGTAATAATTTTGGAAATTCCCTAATACACTTAAAATATTTTACACACTCGGCGATGCCACCTGCAACTGATGAGTCACTTTAAAGGGTTAGGCTACTCGAAAATTCTCGTAAAATCCCTATCACATTGAGGACCAGATTTTGACGACTCTCCAAATGCTGAAAAATCATGAAAATTTAAGTGAAATTCATCGTGAAAATTTGATGCAATCCAATGTTCATTTCTCTTATTCATTGAAGATTCCAAGCTGTCATTGTAATACCACAATTTATTTAATACAAAAAAAAATCATTTTTCCACAATTTTATGGGTGATTTCATTTTAAACCACATTTGAATTCAATGTGTTGGAAAGTTCACCAGGAACTGTGATTTGACTATGCAAAAAATCTTACTATGTGCGAATGCCGTAAATTACGTATATTACATTTCAGAAATCGTAAATTACGAGGGCTTCACCGTAAATTACGATGAAGGGATCGTAAATTACGAGTTCATCACCGTAAATTACGATTATTTGAGCCGCAAATTACGGTTGAGGGATAGTAAATTACGATTACTTGAGCCGTAAATGACGATTATTTGAGCCGTAAATTACGGTTGAGGCGTCGTAAATTACGATTATTTGAGTCGTAAATTACGGTTGAGGCGTCGTAAATTACGATTATTTGAGTCGTAAATTACGATTATTTGAGCCGTAAATTACGATTATACAAGCCGTAAATTACATTAGAGAACCGTAAATTACGACTCCTTATCATGAATTACATGCAAGAGATCGAAAATCACGACGATGAAAACCAATAATACGGTTCACTAATCGTCATTTGCGTGTTGTAAACCGTATTTTACGACTAAGCGTCCATGTATGCATTTTCCACTCAATTGATATATAGAAATTATTGTATATAGTCGATGAGATGTATAATAGATGCCTTCTGACGAAAACCAGATTTATCTAATAGTTTTTCCGAAGGAAATTTCCAAAAGGCTTTTTCCATAATGGAGCCCCTTAATGTACAAAGCGATTTTTAATTGTTGAATATTCGGAATTGGTTTATGACATTCAAACATCTCATTTGCGCGGGTATCAAAATGGTAATGGATGGCTTATTTGCCATTTATCGGATATGATCACCATTGGATGCTGACTAGGTGGAAAGTAGAACAGTGCGTACCAGTGACATTTGATTCTATGAGTAGCTTTGACAGATTCTCGTCAGTGTGCGCTACAACTAATGAAATTAATTAGGGAGTAATGGGCTCCACCCCCATCAACAGGCATTAGCGCGTCATTTGATCATGTTGAGGTAACGACAGTTAGCAGTGAAGAGGCGCAGTGGACAGGGCCGTTCTTTGACGCACTCTACATGGGGAATTTATCGATGAAGACTGGAACTTTGGGACAAAGCGCCCTGTCATGATCATGTCATTGATGGGTATTTGTGAGTTTAGCATGATGGCTCATTTATTATGCGTATGTGAACACCGTGCTCGACAATGCCCGATCATCATGGACAGGTAGGGTGACAAATCAACAAGTTGTTAGTATTTCAGAGATTATAAGACGAGGGTAATAGTGAATGGGGGGAATCGATACGTCAAGTTCGTCGGTTAAGCAGCAAGAATTTGGTCAGACACCAAACTTCCCAAGTCGCAACTTCTCGACCCGTAGAAGGGGGGGGGGGGGAAGTCAAGTGGATAAAAAAATTTGGGGAGGGAAGTCAATTGGATAAAAAAATTTCGGGAGGGAATTCAATATTCGTAAAATAGGGAGAATGAAAAAAAAAATTGTTTTCTTCCGAAGGTAGTTTAATAAAAATAATAAAACTTTTTAACCCATTTTAATCAACTTTGTAATGTAATGTTTGATCATCATTTTGAAGGTTCCTTCCTACGTAATTACGTCAACTTTAATTGAATCATTGTTTAATTAATTTCCACTTACTGAGCATGTTCAGGTGTCTGCCCATAGCGTAGGGATTGCTACTTTATCGACCGCACTACTTTGAATGGAGACAAGAAATTAAATTAGAAGTAGAGGCAATTAGCAGAATTCAATTTCAATCTTAGAATGTATTATATTTTTTTCAAGATTGTGTATTTCATAATTAAATGCGAACGGTTATATGAAATGATTTTCATCTCGACATTTGTTGACGTTCATCTTGGAACTTGAAGGACTATTTGCCCACCAAAAATAAATTTTTTTATTTAGTTTGACAAACAATATTTGACATGTCCTGGGGTCATTAGCCATCCGAGAATAAACGGATTGTCCGTGTTGTTGGTAAAATTTGTTTTTCCCCGTATCACATCGACCAACGAGTTTACCCCAGTCCGTGGCCATGTAAAATTAGCACGATGGGAAAAGCAGGAGGGGGAGGGGAGTTGGTGGGAGGTGTCGAGACCGAATTTATGGTCAATGATAATTAATGTTAATTTGCTTATAAATTCTGGACCAGTGGTTGTAGTCCAAACATGACCGTCGACTGGTGCTCGTATCTCCCGCAGATCCGGCGGATTTTGCCTATGATTTTGATCTGGAATAGTGTGGGATATCTCAAACCATATATATATATAAGGATGATTGCAGGTTAAAATACCCAGCAGAGAATATCAAAACACCATCAATGATAATCCATCCCAAAACAAAAATATTCATGAAATACCTAAATTCTTCATTGGTGTCAAGACCTCCCCCCCCCCCCCCCCCCTCCCCATCGCACCTCATAATGTCCACTCGGGGATCTGGATCAGTACTTCGCTAACCCTAACTTGGGGACTCACAGAGTATCCGCTCGAGGACTGGTGGGACATCAACAGCTGAGGTGGACCTTGATCACCTCCCACCGACCCCCCCCCCCCCCCCACCTTCTTTGGATATTTTCAAAATTGGATGGAAATGCTTCTTGGTTTTTTGGGCTGATGGTTGGCAATGAAATCAATCATAGGAATCAGTACCAGAAGCAATATGTGAGCAGGTCCATGTGGAAGGGTTACTGCGATTAAGAATCAGAGAAAATATCAGGATTATGCTGGGAGATCCATGACAGTTGTAGATGGTCATTTCCATGGTATACCATATTGAAATACTTGCGCATAATCACTCAGAACACCAAATTGGAGTATTTGGTCCTTATTGTGTATTCAATTTGAATCATATGTGATTTAAAATTTATAATATTACATCGCAATTCATTTGGCATAAGTTGTCCGCAGAATGAATTGTTGCGAGATGAATTATTTGAGGGATGAATGCTCATGGAATCGGTGGGTTTAGTGGCAAAGGAAACGATTCCGCCGGACGTGCACATTTCCATGATTTTTTGGTGCACCCTCCCCCCCCCCCCTCTCCCCCCAACCCAGTAATTGGTATTTCACTGACTAAATTACGATTTTAATTGACTTATCGCCAATCTATTATTTTCCAGCTCGATGACTCGAGATTGTTTCTGCCAGTGATGCACAGGTTTGCAGCAATTGCGAGTATCGCACTGAACCACCCAACGGCCTCTACCAACGCATTATAATCTGATGCGACATACCGTGCCACCCAAAAACGCCTACCAGTCTCCACCCAGCGAGCGATTAAACCTGAATTAACTCTGGGTAGTCTATTTACCGATATTATCCTTATTGCATTCTAAACAGGATATAATTTTTAATTCCATGCAATAATGTAGAATAATCGAATGTCAATATTTTGGGTAATCTATCAACTGATAACAAATTTCTTGAATTTTGGCGGCTTTTCAAGAGCTAATTAGATGGTTTTAATGCATTAGATATTTTTCGAAAAATTGCAATTTACAAAATTTTGGAAATTATGAAAATGTAATAAAATTTCGGTAAAATTTAGAAATTTTCTACAGATTCCACGTGGTATCGTTCCTGCTGGCGATCGGTACCACCGACAAATACCGCTACCGATCATGTGAAACATTCTCCGTATGCTGGGCACGAACCTTGGACCTTTGACGTAGTTAGCAGATACTCGACCAAAGCCGTAGGTTTGTGTGTATGTGTGCATGTGTGTAGGTGTGGAAGAAGTGAGATGATTCGATTTTTTTATTCAACCAAGGGCATCGCTTATAGTTAGACCATATTCTCGCGTCCCGTTATAACCCCAATGAAAAGGCATTATGTGTTTGTTTGTTTTAATGTAATTTTGTACATGCTATACGTTAACCACACTTTGTTCGGAGGAAGCTGTAAAATCTTATGGAACACCGTCATCCCTGATACAACGTAATACAGAACATAATGGAATTGAAAATTAATCTGTAATAATATTAAGTTTATAACTTTTTCATGTCTCACTGAAAGACATATACTCGCCAATATGGAGACCTTAACTCTCCTGAATTGGTGCGCTGAACCGAGTACCTCATTGAGTTTTTTTTTATTATACGTATAAATTTTACCATATATTGAGATAGATTCCAATGCAAATTCGCTGAACAGTGCTAGTTAAGTATGTTGATATGGATGCATTAAAATCGGTCTGCTGTAAGCACTAACGAATTTTCAACTTTTATACATCGTTTCAGCATCAGAGCCCTATATCTCTCAAATCATTCAAACTACAGAAATAATTACTACAGATAAAATATGTATTTTTTTATAAAGAACAACTTTCACTAGACACGTTTTTTCGTACGTCCAATAGTTCTCTAGCGATACGAACGATATTAAACAGAATTTCTAATACTTCTCTTCAAAAGTTAATGTTCATACAGAGACACACACACACACACACAGCCACTCCTTATTTTGGTATAGGGCGTGGACCATTTACTTACGACGACAGAGTTGCTGGGTTCGCGCCCCGCCTCCGGAGAACGTTTCACATGGTGAAATAATTTCTGATAGGGCGGTACCCGTCAGATGAGACGACAAGGCCGGGCGGGAACCTAACCCGACGCAAGGGTGGGGGGTCCCACCAGAGGCACCCGCCATCGTAACGCAGGTGTTTCTGGAGGTTTACCCTGTGTTTAGAAAAACGATGGCCTACATGGATGGGTGTCCAGTGACCCCTCCCGATGAAATGCTCAAGAGGTACCTTTGACAGTACAAGTCAGAGCCGGAAGAAAATAAACATACACACACATTTCGTATGAGGAAATATTTCATCATGGATTCCGACCGATAGCAGAACCTGAGAAATGATATGATGAGGTAGGATCGGAACGTTAAGCCGGACGGGAACCCAATCCATCACGATGTATCTTTGATCACCGGCACCATGGAAGAGGGGTTTCTGGAAGTTCACCCTGTGTTTAGAAATGCGTTAGTTGGAATGGCAAAAGCCAACATTAGTCGTGCGGGTTCTCCAGCATTTCATTTCGAAGGTATGCTCAACAGGATCCACTGTGCAGACCAGAAGAGAGATAGGACCGGAGGACAAAAAAAATGGACATCTCCGAAAAAGTGCGGAACATCTCGACTACTTCAGTTCATCAAAATATGATGATAGAATCGATTCCATTCTTATTAGTGGATATAACTTCTACCCCAAGAAGTTGCAAAAGCTATAAGTAAAGAGAGTGCGCTTAATTGTGAACTCAGGAGTAACGCGCTATCGTCACAAAACAACCTCTTTGCGAGCAAATGTACTGTATTTTCTATATTTATTTGCCCACATCATTGGGAAAAAGGGGGGAAAAAACATGGGAAATGTGAAATGCACAAGCGGCCAGAACTTTCCGTATTTTTCTTTTCTGCTTCACGCAATCCCTCCTGACAGAGTTATGTGCACCAGCAAACGGATATGAATAAGCACTTTTCTTATTCATCGTTCCCTTTCTTCGGTGAATTTACACTTTTTCGTCTCTTTTTCCAACTTTTATATATATATATATATGTTTTTTTTTCTATTGAAAAAAGTCGGGCACGGGGATGGATTCCAGGACAGCGCACAGCAGAACAGAACAGCGAGGTCAAACGTAAAAAATTCAATGGGGATGATGAATAGTGGAGATGGGACAACGACACATAAAAAAAAAGAATAATTCTCCTCTCGCCGTTGATGCACGTCTCGTACCCTCGGGTCTTATTATCCAGAACGAGCGGCGTTAAGAAAAGAATCGATTAAGGTTATATGAGAGTAAAATCTAATCGATTTTGTGAATGTACAACTACGTATTCGCTAATCGATTTTCCATGCCGGATAATTGTACATATTTTATCCCCAAATTGACTATAGCCGAAGCGGTTATTAACTTCCCGAAGGAGAAGTTACTGTACTAGCCCTGAAAATCAGAAATGCAAATTTCATCATATCTCCACTTTTCGAGCTATTGCCAATCGGTTAAAGCTACTGTAACAAAAAATGTCTGTGTGTATGTAACGCTGTATGTGTATACATATGTATGTGCCATAAATTTTTGTCCAACGATGTCTTCAGCACCAATGAAGCGATTCGATTAATTTTTTTTTAATCGATGCATTTTCATGTAACTAAGAGCTGATTAGATTTTGGATTAAATCGATACAGTGGTTTCAAATTTATCCAGAAAAGTATGATGCCCCAAAACCATGAAAATTTTGAATGGATCAGCTTTTCTTAACGCACATTGTGACCGAGTTAATAAAAGTCATAATTGGAAGATAGATGCGGTTTTCAGGCTTGTGTGAAATTTGGGCAAAATTCATCTACACATTTAATAGTTATTCACTTTTTTCAAGTGGCACGAAATTTTTCTTCACATTCAAACTTGCAAAGTTGCATATGCGCCATCTGTAGACAAAATGACTCTCGACTTCTACCCAAGAACTTCTCTGGCTTGGGCCTAGTGTTTTTCGATACACCAAGGAGTATCGATACTCTGCAGTGAATCGAATCGAAGTTCAGTATCGATTCGCCGAAGTATCGATCATGTATTGGAAAACACTACTTGGGCCGGTATAATTGTGCGTACTTTGAACCATTTCATTTTGAAACATTTTACGATAAAACTTCCTAGTTGAAGATGTCGCAACTTTGCCAGAAATGTGCCTCTGTGTGAATTCGTGAGTTCCTCATCTCCTATCGTTTGCCTGATAAAGTGATTAGAGTATATCGGCAAGTCGTGGGTTCAATTCGTTGAAGCCATTACGTCAATATTTCATCATCTTTTCCATTATTTCGAGAAAGATGAAGTCGGAACCAGAGAAATCAAATACAGGAATTTGATTCTGACAACCACTTAGCGTCGCTAGGGTCCAGGATGAGGGCGTAGCTGTTCTGTAGATCCAACATGTCATTAGATTTTTAACATACTGTTACAAACAGTCTCCGTCGTTTATACCGCCCTCTCGTAATTTCTGAAAATCGCCAAACAAATGTTAATATACGTACACACAAACACACATATATATACCTGCAAAACATCGAGAACCGAGAAAATTTCGTAAAATATTAAATTTTTCATTTTCTGTGTCAGTGCAGTTCCCATAATCAGCAAGTTGAAAATTAACTAATTTATAATCCGAAAAAGGCTGGCGAGTCGACTAATGAATTAAAATTCGGGCATGCCCGCCCTTATTACTTCAAAATCGTTAATATCGCGCACGATATTTTTAGAAAAAGAGAGTAATTGAAGGGAGCGCTGTTCATACGGCGCTCCTTCTAATTTATTTTCTAATTATTTCCTTCTTTACCTTCATTATTTCTCTTTTTCACCAGCCTCCCCCCCCCCCTTCACCGCGCCGGCCCATTCTTTTCTTCTTTATTCGCCACTCGACCCACGTACTGGCATTCCCGCGCACTTGCGAAGACAAGTACTAATAGCTTGGAGCGACTGGGAATTCGGGATTCACGTGAGACCACTTCAGAGCTCGTAATGCCATTGCGATGGGTGAAAATTTTCCGAAAAATGCTAATTACCAGGATCACAGTAATCAAGGTAATGTTGGAATTGTCGAAACAATGATACAATATCCTCATTATTATTCAAAGCGTTAACCCAGAGAACAAATGTGCCTTTTATCCTGGGGGACGACGAAAGTGGAATTCTGAGATAGAGTCTTATTGAATTTTTTTTACACTTTGTGAAATTCTTGAAGACTTCATTTTCAAAAGGTCTTCTTATTTTCGAAAGAAGATTGATACGAGCACCAATGGAATTTATTTATAAGTGCTTTTTTTACAAACACATCGTAAACCTCCGTCGCTGATTAGCACTTAGGTAGAGAGCATAAAGATAGCGACGTTAAATAAAAATAAAAAAAAAACATGGGCAATTTTTCTATGGAAACTCATTTTTGCGGGAAAATTTGTCTCCGAAGAAATTTTCGTTTAGAAATTTTCGTTGAGGGTTTTTTATCTCGGGAAATTTGCCCCCAATTTTCTGTCTTCAGTTATTTGTGATGAATACTTGAAATGTTGGCCTTCATTTCTCCACTCTAAATCTCGGATTTACTTAAGCTCACGGTATCCGTTGGAACGGCCAATATCCTATGTAGAATGGGATATGCAGTGCGATGGTATTGTGATCCGGGGTCGCCCTGAGCAACTCGGGCCATTGTGCGATGCCCCCCGTGAATTCTCATCATTAAATCATAGGGTTGAACAATCATTCGGCCGTTCTCAAGTTTTACCTGTAAAATTTTCAGACAATTATCGAGTGAATGTCAGGCGAACGGCTTATCAAGGCTGTTGGATACCGTGAATTCAGGGTTTGACGGCAGCGCAGTTAGCGCTGTAATGTATATACACAGAGGAAAAAATTGTAATGTCAGAAAACCATGTACTTGAACTAAGACAATGATCATTGCATATGAATATTAGTAAATTAATCTGCAATGCACTACACGGTGTTGCCATATTAGACATTTTTCATCTGAGTCTATCCGCATGTGTGGGTCAGTGTATTTTTCCACCCATTCCCCCCCCCCCCTTGTACTCCCCACACTAGCCGATTTCCAGCGTTTTCTTCGAGAGGGACTACTGGACACCCATCCATGTAACTGGGTCCGATTTTTGCCATCGTATTTCCAAACACAGGGTAAACCCCCAGAAACTGCTATGCGCTTACATAAGCGCTTACGTCACAGTGTATTCGTTGCAAAATCGTGCATGATTTTTGAACATAGCGTGCAACGCGGGAATCGAAGAAATGAATTTTTCAAAGGGGGACAAATCAATAACTTCCTCCAGCCGGATGTTGATCAAACAAAATATAATGAACAATTGTTGGGCTATTTTCAAGTTTAGCTTCTGTAAAATTTGTAGACAATTATCGGGTAAATGTCAGACGAGCGGCTTATCAAGGATGTACGATACCTCGAGCTCAGGGTTTGATGGCAGTCAGCGGGGCCAGTGGTGGGGGTTGTAACGAGCGAATGGGGCAGGGGGGTGGCATTAACCCGGCGATCGATAGTAATTGGTGAGCCGGAGAGGTTGATAACCCACTTGGAGTAGGCGTTAGATACCACTTGGCTTTCGCCTAGATGTGAATATGCTGCGCCGGCATACATGGAAAATCCTGCAGAAATTACTGTAAGTTCCCATAGATCGGCGGAATTGGCACATTTCCTATAGGGTTTCATTTGTACGTTCGCGTTGAATGACTCGTATATGTCGTAGCATATCGTATATGATTTAGTGAATTTCATCAGTTTTTCTAGTTTTCGGGAGCTCGGGAATTTTTGCTACTTGATTTTTGGGAATCTTGAGAGTTTTTGATTTTTTTGGGAATTTATTAAACTCTGAGAACCTAAGGTGTTTTAAAATTTTCCAAAAACTTCAAACTATTTCAAAATTTAAAAAATGCAAAAATTTTAAAATTTTAAAAATTCAAAAATTTCAAAAATTTCAAAAATTGCAAAAATTGCAAAAATTGCGAAAATTTCAAAAATTTCAAAAATTTCAAAAATTTCAAAAATTTCAAAAATTTCAAAAATTTCAAAAATTTCAAAAATTTCAAAAATTTCAAAAATTTCAAAAATTTCAAAAATTTCAAAAATTTCAAAAATTTCAAAAATTTCAAAAATTTCAAAAATTTCAAAAATTTCAAAAATTTCAAAAATTTCAAAAATTTCAAAAATTTCAAAAATTTCAAAAATTTCAAAAATTTCAAAAATTTCAAAAATTTCAAAAATTTCAAAAATTTCAAAAATTTCAAAAATTTCAAAAATTTCAAAAATTTCAAAAATTTCAAAAATTTCAAAAATTTCAAAAATTTCAAAAATTTCAAAAATTTCAAAAATTTCAAAAATTTCAAAAATTTCAAAAATTTCAAAAATTTCAAAAATTTCAAAAATTTCAAAAATTTCAAAAATTTCAAAAATTTCAAAAATTTCAAAAATTTCAAAAATTTCAAAAACATTAAAAATATCGCCAGCTCCAAGAATTTTAACTCATGCTGGAAATTACATCACGCAATCGATTGAAAGCGGATATAAATGTTCCGATAATGACAAAAAAAAAATTATATTTTCACTCTATGCTGTGGTATGATCCCAAAGGTTGCACTACCCGTAGGAGCTAAATACATCGTTGTGCACGGTTCTTTGCAATTTAGCCTCCCACTCCCCTTTTACTCCTCACTCGCATAAGCGGCCGGTTGTCCCCCGGGGGATGAGAGAGTACCGCGTGACTAGAATAATTGCACGAAAATTTACCGCTGACGAAAGAACAAGAAAGACGCGTCGGCCAGTTTTTTCAATTCCCCCCACTCCAGCTCCATTTTTTTTTCTCCACCTTTTTGGTTTCCTTTCTTCCGTGAGAAGAGGCGGAATGGGGAAAAGCACTTTTTTACCCCACCACTTTATCCCACCACCAGCGGCGGGTCCCACAGCTCACAAAAGCCGTCTCATTACATCGCCTCATAGGAAGCGCGTGAAAGTTCGTTATTAGAATAAAATAAAAGGTGCCAGAAAGTGGGTAGTAATACCGGAAAAGTTGTTAAAAATCCAATGTATTGTCCTATTCACTGAAATTTTTTTCAATACCTGTTTCCCACGAATAAATTATTGCAATAAATCACAATCTTTTCCTATAATATTTTTTTCCAATTTTTCGTTGACCTTTTCGCACGATGATTTCACTGCTGCTATCTTTGCAACACTTCCCGATTTGAAAATATTGGAAAATGTCCATGTACTATTATTCCCCAAACTGATCGGTGGGTTGCATACAATTTCATCTTCGTCAAATCCATTCAAACTGAGGAACTTCATTTTCGTAAGAAAGAGGTCTGACCACCTCTTTCATTTTGTTCGAAAATTGAAAAAAAAAATTGTTATCAGAGAAAAAAATAAAGCACGTCGAAAAGTGGATTTAAAGCGAGAAAAAAAACGCTAAAAGTCTCATGTATTTTCCTTTTCGATGGTTCGTACTCTATTTATGTCGGGTGCCATAATTTTCGCGTGGAAATTTTCGAGAGCCGGAAGAATGCCAGACTGAGGCCGCAGTGCTGCAGGCGAATATGGGATACACCGCGGAGACACCCTCTCCTCTCGCCCCCCCCCCTTTTCTTCTGTTGTAGAAACACAAACGTGACGTGGCTTTAAAATGACTTGCATCATGCCGAGGAAATAAGGCGCCATCTGGAAATAAAAAGGAGGAAAAAAAAATAAATAAAAATAGCAGTGGCGGGTGGGTAGGTGGGCGGTGGGTGGGAGGGTGGCGAACGAGGGTGAGAAAATAAACCTAAAAAAGTCGGCTTGGGAGAAAAACTTTTTTTCCAATGTCCACTGAGTTTTATAGAGAAAGTTCAATCATTCTGACGTTATTACATTCGGCAATGGAAAAATATCAGATGGCTTAAATCACTCATCCCTTCACAATATTCATCCCCCTTACGCATAATATATACATGTATACATGCATCATATACATTCTTTCCCATAGGATGTCTGCCCCAATGGTTATATAGTTCACTCGGAAAATACACGTGCAATAGATATTTTCTGGGCCGTGCGATCGGCGTCATACAGCGGAAATGAACATTTTCACTGAGAAATGAGGGGAATGAGAAAATCTGTAGAGCGTTAGTTTCACTGGGTCACGCTAGTGCAGCCGATATTGCCACTCAGATTTTTGCATTTGAATTGGGAGAAAGTAATTAATGCCCTTTCCCTCCCCTCCCTCTCTGCCCCCCCCCTGCCCACAACGATGGAAACATCCCCGCGGTTTATTGGGCTTTAAAAAACTATTCCAACGGGTGTTAAAGTCGCTCATCATGATAGCCTGAACAATGGTTGACGCATTAAATGCAAATTAAATGCGATGAAATTTGAAAAAAAAAAATCCAACAAATAAGTATTTACATCCGCTATTTTATTCTTCTGTTATCCAGGCTGGGGTTAACTGCCGAGTGCGACCTGACTATTGATTCATTCACCATGAAAATTAATCAGAGTGGTTCGCTTCGGGCGATCGTAAAGATAACTCTGCAGCGAACGGGAAAAAACGAGTATATTCCAAAACAAAAACAAAAAAATCGGTTCCGCTCTGTTTGTATGCTCCTACGATAGTAGTCCGCGGATTTAACGCCGCAAAAGCAAAAGCTCTTCCGTTGGTCCGTCACACTCAATGCACGAAGCGTTAACCAACACATTTCGATCGGGTCGCGTTCTTTACCGAAGGGTTGATAATCTAAATTAAAGTCAGTTAGGGTACTCAAGGCTCTCTGAACTTGGCGAACTAAAAGAGAAGTTGCTGCAGCAATTTCGTAATATTTTTGCGTTGTTATCGCAGCTTTTCGATGTGTCTGATTGGTTTTTCAGCATGATTGGTCGGTTTTAGGTGTGGCTTCGGAGTAATGGTGGGTAAATAGGAAATCGAAATGTATAGCCCGGCGACAGTTAATAAGTTGTGCAAATAAGAAAGCTGCTAAACAATCTGAGCGATGGGAGAGCAAACATATGCGAAAGAACAGGGGAAAAAAGGGGCAAATATGTGAGATTTATCTGTGAACCACGCAGTGGGTGTTATAGGCCATTTTCCGACTATTGTTTTTGGGAAAAACACGGGCGGTTTGCTATGGGAAAATCCAACCAGCCCCTAGTCACATCAATAGGCTAGTCCCGTGTTAGCGATTTATAACGTTTTGCATTTTTTTTTCCGCAATTCACCGAACCGCCAACGGAATTTTACGGCGTGATGTGTTATCATCATATCCGCACAATATTTTAATGTAGTAACATACGCTCATTTTGCATTCCCGGGGTTCGTGGAACAATTTCAATTCTGTTTTCATAGTATTTTTCGACGCGCGAAATTTGAACGATGGTGGACTTTACGAATGTTTCGCGTATTACGCGGTATTTTTGGACCGTTAATATTTGGTTAAGGTACTCTTGGGTGAGGAGACACTGAACAAACATGAGGCAATTTGGGAGGATCTGATAGCGGCTTGTTGATGAATGTAGAGAAACGAAAGGGAGAAGTTATGGATATGAAAACTCAACGAAGTAACAACTTAGTCAGTAGAGCATAACTAATCGTGATTCTTGATTAAGTGAAACTTTTTATGGTAAAATGAAAGATCGATGGTAACCGATTCCCATAGGCCGTGAGGGCCGTATTAGGGGACGCAATCAGGAGGAGTGGGATCGGGCCGGAAGTGGTATCTACTCTCATTTTATGGAGCATACCTGGCGAATGTATCCGTATGTCCTTAGGTGAAAATATAATGATCGTAAGGGCATAGGGGTCCACCTATCCGCCGTCGTCCCTAGCAACTACTTTCTTCGAAGCGCCGGATTCAACTATGACAGATAACTTTCAAATTCGGAGAAATATGGTTTTCCGTAATGAGAAATAGATCATGTTGTGAGGAGGAAAGTCTCGGATTATGTGTCGTAATTTTGATAGTATACGGGGAGGTAAGTCGGAGACGAGGCGGAAAGCTCATAATCCTCTAACTGTCCTCCTCAGAACATAATCTACTCTTCTTTGAAAGGGAGTATTGTGGACACCACAGCGTAGGGTAAATCTCCCGAAAATTCAGTGCGACTTTGTCGGGAGCCTATTGTAGAAGACCCCCCTCCCTGCGTCGGGTCAGGTTCCCGCTCGGCCGGGCGGTCTCATTTTATGGGTACCGCCGATAGCACACACGGAAGTTCCTGCATCGGTCGGAATCCATGAGAAAATATTTTGAAAAAATATTTGTATCAAATGTTGGATGAAATCGGCTTATTAATATTGTTTGAATTGAATCTTTCCGCGGATACGATTGCTACACCAAATATTATGGTCTTCCAGATAAAAACCAGATGGGGAATTCAGCATATTGTCAGAATAATGTTTCATTACCAACAAACTCCTCCATTGTTTTTTGTTATTAATAATTTATCCCGAAAAGAGATAGATAAAACAAAATGGATGAGCTTTTTTTAGGGGAATTGCAAATATTAAATGTCCCCGACCTGTATCGCATCGAGAAGTCGATTATGCGACCTCATTGGATCAATCACTTCGTCCACTACTTGTTAGAACAGAAATAACTTGAATCCTTCAGGAAATTGATTCATTATTTCCATGCATTTGAGGAAAGAAAAAGGCAACATTTACTTCATTCGAGATAAGGCAATCAAGCAAGTGGCATTATTGAATCCAGAAAATTCTTGAACCAATAAGTTTTTTTTTATTCTTTGAAGACGGGTGTGCTAGCTTTAACCGTTCGCTTGACTCTAGTTCTCATCCGTTAGGATATCTCCCGGAGATGGCCTCCATTCATCGTTAAGACACATAAGGCTCAATAAACCAAGAGGAAGCATTCAAATATGGGCGGTCTCTAAATGTTTCAGGATTCTTTTCCGACTGCGCGTCGTTCACCCCGACATTAGCCATAAAACTCGCTGGGTGCTGTTCCCCATTCTCGTATTTTTTGGTAAATCCCTCTCTCGGGATTGTACTCATGCCTAACCTACAAGGAATTAAAGGAGAATTATTCACTGTTTTTTTTCTCCCCCATTTGCGGCTCCTTATGCTATTCTTATTTTGCACCGACACGATAATACTCCTAAGCGAACGATTAAGCTGGTTTATTTTTGTGGTATATATATGAGATTTACTCCACGACTTTATTAGGACCTTCATGTCTCGATCTATCCAGTTCAAACTTATTATAATGAATTGTGTGTGCGCTATGCAGAGTAAATATTTGACAAAATCAGCTCAACTGGAGTCTTCATTAAATAGACACGCCAGTGAGTTCTTATGAGGAGTGCAAAAAAAATCGTTCGATTCATAATTCATTTTTCACATGTTTTTTCCCCAAGATTTCCCAAAACTGCAGGTAGTTGTGGGGACCACCGCGGAGTGTGCGCCACTCGACGCGCGTCAAATACAAACACCCCAGCGCCAACGCCGCATTATAACTGCTGTTACGTCTACATCTACATCTAAATCTACATCTAAATCTACATCTAAATCTACATCTAAATCTACATCTAAATCTACATCTAAATCCACATCTAAATCCACATCTAAATCTACATCTAAATCTACATCTAAATCTACATCTAAATCTACATCTAAATCTACATCTAAATCTACATCTAAATCTACATCTAAATCTACATCTAAATCTACATCTAAATCTACATCTAAATCTACATCTAAATCTACATCTAAATCTACATCTAAATCTACATCTAAATCTACATCTAAATCTACATCTACATCTAAATCTACATCTAAATCTACATCTAAATCTACATCTAAATCTACATCTAAATCTACATCTAAATCTACATCTAAATCTACATCTAAATCTACATCTAAATCTACATCTGCATACACATACACACACACGTATTTCTGGTAAAGTTGGAGTATCATCCAGTACCATCCATGATTATCCCTCGTCATTCAGGTGGATATTTTCGGGAGATAATAACAATTTTTTTTTGTGCTAAGAGAGCCGATAAACTGTTTATAAAATATCGACTCCGTTTTTGTTAATGAAGAAACATCCACAAATGCAAGTAATGAGAACAAAAGCCCAGGACTATTCATCCGAAACTTGGAGAAAAAAATCCGGACACAAGTGAATTCCCTTCAATTCCTCCCAAAGAGCCATTGCAATGAGGGAGGGCAATAATAACACCAAGTTTTAAACAGACAAAAGAGGGGAGTGGAGTGACGTAGACAAGCCGAACTAGACTGGCGAAGCGTGGAAGAATGTTATGAAGGAAACAGAAGAACGGAAAACAGTTACAAAACTGAGTTCTTAGCCGAACTAGCGGCCGACTGCTTTTCCCCATTTCTTCTTGCCTTTGATTCTTTGCGAATTGCTCCTTTTTCTTCCGCCTTGCCGAGATTATTCCCCCCCCCCCCGGCCCCCCCCCCGCCTCGGTCCGCCTCGGCAAACAGGGCTTTATCATCTGCTAATAGCGAAATAAAATCTGCACCGGGCAAAATCACAGCGAATTGCGGGATATCATCGTCTACTGTACAGGCTGCTCATTGCAACCACTCTTTCCGCTTTTTCCCCTCAAACTCTCCCGAAAACTTTATACACCACATTATACCAGTCGAGTTGTATTGGAATAGTAGCTTCTAGTTTCGTGGTTATGTCCAAAAACTAAAGTTTCCAATCTCATTGCGTTGTTTCTGCGTTCGCCAAAAAAAAAAAAAAATCCTCCCGAAGTACGTTTTAACGAGTTGGTCCAAATCGATTTGACGTTGGGAATTTTTCATTTTTACGTTCCATTATTGAGACTATCAGAGCGACCCCTGTGACGTCACGAGTGCAGATTTGGGTTCTGAAATTGACGAAGATTTTTAACTTCCCGATCTTGTTTATTATTGATGTTGGAAAAGGTGAGCATTGCTAGAGATCAGATTGGTACATCAGGGGTGCTAGCAGGTTCTCCATTACTGGATGAACCAGGAAATATAATGGACCTTAATTAGGCATTGGGTTAGGTGCTTGAGGGCTGTGCAGTTTTGGGAAAAAGTCGGTTTTTTGATTGAAGTATCATTAGAAAAAATGGTCATAAGGTCTAGCAACCAAAAGGTCCAAGAACACTTGGATTTAGTTAGACTGAATCCCCAGCCTAAATCCAACCAATGCTCTCCTTGGATACTATTTTTTCGGGTATCTTTTCTGTTTGATAGTACAATGGAAAGTTGAAAAAATTGAATGGCTTTTGTATGATTGAGATTCGGATTTCAGTCATTATAATCAGTGGAATTGAATGATAAAATCCCCGTGGAAAAACTGAATTGAATCACTGCCAATCCTCTCGTTTTGTTTTCAACTCCAACAATGAAGAGATTTGGTGTCAGCTCACTCGTAAATTCTATTAATTACGCGAATCATTATTTTTTCGTTTGCAAAAAAAAAAGGAAGAAAAATATTGGGGACGATTAATCAGGGGAAATAACGAACGTGCACAATTTGCTCTCGTTAAATTGATAAACAACCGTGCAATTGATGGGGAGCCGTTCCGGATAGATGTGTGTATATGATAATTTTCAGGGGATGGATGAATACGAAAAGATGGGGGGGGGGGGGAATCGGGCGGTAAAAGCGCTCGGAGGCTGTGTGTTTTTCGTAATTATATTGACATAGTCAATATACGTAGGGTGTCGTCACTACGAATCACACTGGGAAAAATCCGAGCCATATGTAAAATTCATTAACTCCCTTCTTTTTTCCCTCCCTTCTTTTTAGAAATGTCAGCATTTTTCTCTCGCTTTTATTCTTTCGCTAATGCACTCATTTTGCTTCTGTATTATCTCATTCTCGATCCATAATAAAACGGTTCATTTATATACTTTTCTTCTGATATTCGACAAGCAAGTGCGTCGGTTTAGTGAATTTCAACAGTGCGAGGAGATTGATCAAAGTATGGTAATTAGTCAGGATACCTTGATCGTTCATCTTTATGATTGAATTTTTCATGGTTATTTTTCATACCCGGGAAACTATTCAGAGATCCTCGATTTCTGATAATTTTTGCAAATTTCGAGATTTTGAAATTTTTTCCAATGTTTTTAAATTTTTCAAATTTTCCAAATTCTTGGATTTTTACAAATTTTCCAATTTTGTTAAATTCTCGAAATTCTTCAAAGTCTTCATTTTGTTTAAATTCTTCAAATTTTTCAAATTCTTCAATTTTTTCCAAATTTTCCAATTTTTTTAAATTTTTCAAATTTTTGAATTTGGCAATTTCTTAAATTTGAAAATTCAGCAATTTCCGTAAACCTTCAGATATTCCACTGTAATTTTGCAGAAGTTGTGAATTGTCTGTAGTTTTAATATGCATTGAAATGATATCCTTGTACTTCTATTTCCGTTCAAAATATTTGAGTGCAGCCTTAGGATAATTGAATGGAAAAGTTCAGATGAGCTGACAGACGACATTATGACGTACTTAAAAGTGCGTACACCAAAAAAATGTACTCTGCAATAGAATATCTCGTACACATTTGATTGTTCATAGAGTGGATGAAAAAAAACTTTCAAACTTTTACAGAGAAATATCTGTTTAACGAGGGGACTAAGGTTCAACAACTGCTACAAGCCTGGAACCACCTGCGCTGAATCAATTTTGGTACTAAAAACTCGGGCACTTGAGGAATGGGAATCGGTGTACCTTGGGCTGAAATTAAAGGAGGCAAGGGGACTAGGTACTTACTTTTGGCCGAGTCTCACGAAAGGCGAAAACACCCGTATAAATCAGGTTACCATTTGGTACCGATCCACTCGTTGGAGGGAATCGACCCTAACCACCGACGCCAAGTAAATTTCTACACTTCTCCTTCCTCCACCCCCTTCCCCCTTCTCGCTGTGCTCTGATCCTCGAGATCTATAAGACGACCTCCCTGAAAAAAAGTCGCAATGTGAACGCGAATAAAGTAGCGACGCGAGGATAACTATGGGAAACATGTAGGGACAATCGTTATATAAAAAGAAGAGGGAACAATTGACCGGAGAAGCGACGGATCGGCATGAAAGTCGATTAGATGCGAGTAATCGATTGTTTTGCGACTGACATCGAGAAATCGATACAAAATACATGAATTCTCATGAGCAACACTTGTGTAATGCGTACGCACAATTTGCGATTGACGTTTGCGCAGAAAGATTTTTGCATCTGCGCATGTGCAAGGCATGCGTACTGTGGTCCCGCGCGATAGTCACGTACTCTGAGTGTCATAACCGTCTTTTCGTCCAGGCACGTCCGCGACTAAACGTGTTGTTTGTGCATCGTCGACTTCATCCACCACTAATCCTTCCTAAAAATGATCAACCATGTCATGGCAGCGGCCATTACACTCATTTCAATTGTCATGGGCTCTCATGTAGCCCGGCATACTGTTTTCGTTCATGTTCAGTCTGATTGGCTTTGCAATGTGCATCGCCATCTTCCTCTTCGCGTGACCTCATATTTTAATTTTGAAAAATTTACAATTTCATTTTTCCAATTCTAAAATCCAATTTGACGTTAAAATTTTTTTTCAAATTCAAATTTAATTCAAATTCAAATTCCAATGTAAACATTTATATCTATTGTTAAATTCAATTTAAAAAAATCAAAATCAAACTCAAATTTAACTATTACAAAAATTGAAAATCAAAATATTTCAAATTTCATTTCAAACTCCAAATCATTTAAATAAGAAAAAAGTTAATTTGAAAAGCCGGTCAAAATCAACTCTTCGATTTCTCCAGTTCAGGGTCGCAACCCGCAGTGGGAAATGGGTGGGGCCGCGTTCCATTGTGGTCACACAAATAACTTCCCGATTTGCACTTTCCACCTACCACCAATTGCTCTTCGGCATTTTTAAAATTCCTACTAGTTCGTCGAGGACTGGTTTTACAAAGAGATGTTATTGAACATTTTTCGTGGAAAATTTCGTTTCGGACAAAAAATATGTATGTGGCATTTCTCTCCGTCGCGCCACTATCGAAATAGATCCGAAAGATTAATAAAGTTCCTTAATTATCAGGTAACTAAGATCACCTTGACATTAGTATTTGCAAATAATTTTTTTTTCTGTGGGACATGCGGACCCTCAACACTTCGTTTGGTATCAATTTCTCCGCTTGTCGAGCCGGGAGTCGTTTATCATATCCTATAGGGAATAATCTTCACAGAGTTAATGAAATGCGGAATGAGAATTTGAATTACGAATGTACCGCGCTCGATAATCCCTCCATATTCCTGGATTATAAAATCAATTTGCATTTCCGTCGTTACATGACTCTCACATCAGAGGAATTCCGGACAATTTTTCTGAATTCATTTGCGATTGGATAAAACTCTTCCTTGAATTTTTCTTGTTTTTCTTGTTCACACGTCTTCATCTCGAGGAGAAAATTCCGAGTGATCTGCACCGTAGCTACGCGCTTTCTTTCCCCATTCGTGTGATTCTGGAGAGCATTTTCTTTGATGTTATAAGTTCAACTGCTACCTTCCAACATTTGCCAAATGAAGCCAAGAGATTTCAGTTCGAGTACAGGATTTGCTTAGTAAATATTAACACATTTCCCTCCCCCCCCCCCCAGCCCGCCCCCGCCCCTTCCCGGGGCACGGTCGCGCAGAATGGCGTGGAATATAGATGCAATGTGAATGAATTCATGAAATTTCAAGAGAGAATTTGTAAAATGAAGAAAATATAATGGAGGTAAACAAAGCCTGGTAGTTCGTTAAATTTTTTAAGAGAAAAAATTCTGGACTGAGTAAATATCTGGGAAATAATTAAAGTGAGGACGCTCTACGGTAAAAACCTAAGGATAATGAGGCCGACAATATTTCTGTGTCAATTTTGAATGTCATTGTGTCGAAGTTCCGAGCACCCTATTAAGATAATGTCAGAGATATAGAAATATTAATTGCAAAATTGAGTTTCCAAAATTGTAATTTGTAAAATTTTAATCTACAAAATTCTCAAATTTAAAAAAAAAAATCCAAAATTTTGAAAAATCCAAAACCTGAAAAATTTGGCCAAGTTCAAAAACATTTAGTTGGATTGAAAAATAACGGTAATTGGCAAAAAAAAAACATAAATCCCAAAAGGGCTCAGAGAGAGTAAATGTATTCTCTCCACGCCCACTTATATCAGTCAATTTTCCAATTACCAGGATGCACTTGGATGACTTCAAAATCCCAGTCTTCTTTATGAACATCCACACCATTGCCATGATGAATCCGCTCCCCCCCCCCCCCCCCCCTCCCCTTTTCCCACCCGGATTCCTCCCGTAATGGTGCACTTCGAAGAACATGAAGGTCCATCCCCGCTCTGAAATGAGAATCCCGATACTGAGGATGCATAACGAGGGCGGAAAAACGCATTCAAACGGCGAGACTTGGCCAACGGAAAACGAGGGGTGAATCCTCTTCGTTATCAGAGATCATTTCATCCGGGAACTAAAGAAGCTACAGTTGAAATTCAATGGATTCTCGTGAGCAACCCTGAAGAGTTCAGACCAAAATGAGGTCTTCAGGGGTTTCGGAAACGGTCGGGGAAACGAGAAAGAACTCAATTCCGTTTTTCCGTAGAGAAGTGGGCTGTGGCAACCGGCAGATAATACTCGCCACCTATGTTTCTAATGTCTGACGAAGAAACAAATAGTTTTGCGCTCATAACTGAACATATAAATCACTTGCAATGCATTCTCGATCATCGATCATGAGAGAATGTTTGTGTGGGTGTGTGTATGTTTCTGTGTGTGCGTGTGTTTGTGTGGGTGTGTGTATGTTTCTGTGTGTGCGTGTGTTTGTGTATGTGTATGTGGGTAGGCGGGTGTGGGTGGGTATGTGGATGGGTGGGTGTGTGTGTCGATTGACGGGTGGGTGTATTTGTGTATTAAAGTGGGTACGTGGGTGGGTGTGTGGGTGGGCGGGTGGGTGGGCGGGTGGGTGGGTGGGCGGGTGGGTGGGTGGGCGGGTGTGTGGGCGGCTTATGCTATCACACCTATATATCTCGTTCATGGCAATTTCGCATTGATCTCAAGAGTCAGTAAGCGGACAGAAATTTGATTCCGACTTTTTTTGTTAGTAACGAAATTCTTTACAAAAAATCCCTGGCCACATTTTTCAACGCAACCACTCAGTAAGGGGCTAATTACTTTTTCAAGAAAATATTGAAGGATAATGTAAGAGAAGAATAATTATGTAGACATGAAAATTCAGCTTCCTACTGATACTCGTATATCAAAATTACTATATACAAATTCCGGGAAATCCCATAGTTTTCAAGATATCCCACAAAGATCACCTTCCAATGAAAATCAATTGATCTCGTTTTCCACGTGCCATAAAATTCAATTGCTCCCTTGAATTCCCTGACAAAAACGCAGGGAAACCTGAAAACACACGTGAATCCGTTGGCGAACGAATGTTGGGACCATTAAATAGGAAAAAAACAGGGCGGAGTGGGAGGGGGTGGAGGGCGGAAAATACAGGAATGAGGCATCAATTCAACAGGCAATGGCTTCATGCTATTATTCCACCGTTCGTATTGTTGTATAAATTTCAAGTGAAAAGCCAGTCATTTTATCGCCGTCAGCTGGGTCATGCTACAATGCACTAGGTGAAGAACGGAGCATTAAAGCCACTTTGATTTGGACTCGACGAAAATTCTCATGACCTCATCGAAAATCAATGGGGCCACTCACCATGCACACACACACACACACATACAAAGGGTTCATCGGTGTGGAAAATCGATAACCCCAGAGCAAGTAATCCCAATGATAATTCAAGATTCGCATTGAAGGTAAGGTGATGGCGAGGTCAAAAGTTCAGTGGAGAATCATCAAGAAATTTCGGAGTTAATTAAATTCAATTATAATTTTCCACGGATTTGAGCGCACTCCAGCATTGTAACAATATAGCTCCTATCTATGTCATGGCGGATTTAGATAAAAAGCGAGTGCTGTGTGCGCGCATTTTTCCGTAATTTGTTAATTCATCAGAGGATTAGGTACATTATTTTTCTGTCAATTTCAAGCACGACTGGAGACAAATGCTCGAGGAGAATTGCTCAATTCTATTTATGTCGGCGTTAATGGCGTCCGAAACTGAACGTGGGTAATTCCTAAAAATATCGTTCTTTTTTCGATGCAGGTCACGTATCATATCATCTCCTGCTAACGGTTGGCGCTCTCCAGCATTTACTTCGAAAGGGACTACTGGGCACCCATCCATGCGGCTGGGGCCGATTTTCCCCATTGAGGTTATCGTATTTCTAAACACGGGGTGAATCTCCAGAAACCTCTGTGCTACGATGATGGGCGCCCATGTTGGAATCTACCCCCCCCCCCCCGGGTTGGGTTCCCGCCCAACCGTGCGGGTCTCACCGCACACACGGAACGTTCCTACTATCGGTCGAAATCGATAAGAAATATGCTTTTTTTTCAATTGTCCACTCTAGGTCGGCTATTGTAATACCTCATAAATCCGATAAATTCGTCCTCGCTATTGCAAGGCTGAAATTGAAGAAGTACATCGAGAATATTCAACGTTTCATATTTTATAAAAGTTCACCGCATATGTCTTACTTTCCTCCGGACACATTCGCCTCTTCTAAAAATTGTCGTGATTAATGTTCTCATTATGTTTGCATCTGCTATGTATGTTACATCACTAAAAATAATTTTTATGAGTTTACCTGAGACTTCTTTCCGGCCAGTAAATTTCCACCGGTGAGCGAATTAATGGTTCCAAGTTTTCCCACTTAATTGTTGGGGGTTCTTAAGGGAGTCTTTCGTCTCAGCAACTAATAACCGCCCACTTGCTCCCATCTTGGGCTATAGGTTCTATCTTTCTCTATTATCTCCTCGACTTGCATTTCCCGAGAAAGACCGTGCAGGATTCTGTGTACATTAACATTGTATGTGTATTACACTGTGTAATTTCCGAAGTTTACAGTATAGGTAGGGGAAACAAATTTTCTAGATTGCGAAAATTGTGTCAAGAGGAGACACTACGAAATTTTAGAATTTAACCAATTTTTGAAATTACCTGAGTGATAATTTTTTCCTATGTGTGTTTCATGGAATGAAACAATACTCAGGCCTTGAAATAACTCCCTGTTTAGTGGGAATGTTTGATTAATGGAAAGCGGGTGTAATTGGTTTCTCCATTACGGAAGTCCGGAAAAAAGTTATGCAATACGAAACATAGATCTACATGTGATGCGCGATATAAGGTTACGAATGACTTTAATTGTAAATTAAGGTTGAAGAGATTATTTTTTTCTTAGATTTACCATCCCCGTAGATTTGATGGTTCATCATACACTTCTCATAAGTCTCCAGAGTGTGGGCTGAGGTTGCCGCGTATGCGGAGCTACGGAGTCCCCTTCCACGCTGGCAGTAGAAGGCGTGGTCACAGAAAGAGAAAGATAGCGTGAGCCCATGCGGGATTGCAGGTAACGACTCGGCGATACCCCTCCAGCGCAAGGCCCAACGTTACGTGTAGTGGGGACGCATTCCCCTCTACTCGCAGGCGCTTGCAGAGATATAGTTTGGAGATGATATCATACACCATATGTCACTATATATCGTAGAAAATAAGGAAAGTTGATGTTTTCTATTAGACGCTACAACGTTCCTTGACACACACACATAGACACACTTACACACTTATAAAAACACAAAAGTAGCAATGAAAAAACAGCAATAAAATAATTGGCGTTCCTCGTCTGACCTAAATGGAAATGCTCTACTTACAGCCCAGCCCTTCCTGACCACTTGAAATTCCTCAATCTAAGACATCTCTCCGTATTTACTTCGGCATTTCATACCCCTCCCTTTTACTGGAGTTGAAAAAACCTCGTTTTATTCTTATTCCACCTCGTCTGAACGGGAAGTGGTACATTGACTGACTCTACCTTTCGTTTGAACTCTTCTTCACTCCTTGGAATCTGGCTCTTTTGAAAAGGCTCTCGTCAAGGTGCACACGGCCCTTGATCGAGAAAGGAAAAATAGCGCACACAACAAGCAAACGCAAAAGGGACGTGCAAAATCGGGTAATGCCATGGTACATGTCTCCCATTCAATGTTATTCAGTTTTCTTATCCGACGTACGTAAAACATCCCAAAAGCACATAGCAAGCGTTGTAATAAATTGCTGGGACTACTGGGGTGTATCGAATTTTCACGGATCGTTCGTCGTTTGTTTAGTAAATTTTTTGCTAAATTGTTAACTTGTGATTAAAATTAATAGATTTCCATTTCTAATTAACACTTTGGAAAATGACATCGAAAAATTCTATAATGATCATTGGTACGCAAGGAAACAATTGTATGAGCACATTTGTTGTTAATCCAATTATTTTTTTCGTAATTTGAGAGAAAGTCCTTGACTCAAGACAGTCTTTCTTCAGTAGGGAGAACTGGGCACCCATCCATGTGGCTGAAGTCGGCTTTCGCTGTTTAGACCATCGTATTTCTTAATACAGGATAAACCTCCAGAAACTCCTGTGCTGCAACGGCGGGCGCCTACGATGAAGCCCCCCCCCCCCCCCGCGTCCGATTAGGTTCCCGCCCGGCCGTGCGGTCGCATTTTATAGGTATAGCCGACAGTACAGATGGAATGTTCTTGAGAAAATTTTTCATCATGTGCAACCTCCTCCGGAGGCCGGGCGCGAACCTAGGGCCTTCAATGGTGAGGGCTTCGGGCACACCCAACCTAATCGCCGGCAACGTTCAACTCTTCGCCCTAGATGCAGACTATTCTATACTAATATTGGATGAATTTAATTTCCAAAAATTGCGGAATAATCTATTTGAATCCATCTGAATCTACGACGTCGCATTTCTCTGAATGTGATACAGCAACTTCATCTGCGAATCCCTCGAAGTTGATGAAAACGTTGATTACCTTGGCGATATTTCCATAAGAAAACTCTCGCCCGTTGAATTGAACTTGAACGATTTCTTTTCATAGAGCCCTCGTGAAAAGCTCGCCTTGTGCGTACCACTGTCAAGTATGAAGCCGTAACAGCTTCAACCCGTCAGTGTTCAACCCAGGCGAGTTTAAATTAAACGCAGGGTATCGGAGGAAACTTTGACGATGAATCAGGAACGCCAAGTGCATAAATTAGCGACCGAGCTACTTCCCAATGGAATTCAGACCAATGTTTTCCGAAGCTCAAGGAGCCCGAGATCCCAGGGTTTAAAGTTAGAAAATTGGGTGCCGAGCGTTTTCAATTTCAATGTACCCAACTAAAAAAACAAGATGCAAAAAATGGAAAACGACGTAATGAGGACTTCCGCCTTTACTTTTTGTGGGTGGGGTTTTTTTTTTCAGAGAACCGAGGGAGGGAAAATGCGAATGAAAAGGGAAATGAAACAATTTTTTTCCACGTCAGCCATTCGCAATAAAACGGCGCTTTTTTTTTTATTTTTATTCCTTCACCGGGCTTTTGTCGCGTGCCGCGGTCCATCAGTATTTCACTTAATATTTGAAAAGAAATTGCACGAAATAAGCTCATAAAGTGCTGGGAAAAAATTTAATAAATAGTGAGTGAAGAAAAGTGTATTCACTGGCAACTTTTGGTGATTGTTGGCGGCTTTTTGTAGTGGTACAAAATTAAAACTTGGACAAGTTGCCGTTGTACACAGCATTAAACATCTTTGGTTGCAATGATGGTAATGAATTTTGAGAGCCGTTGAGCATGTTTGGTCCAGGTGGAGAAGATTGGGATTATGGAGCTTATGAAATTGTTGAAATTTACTAAGCGGTGTGGTAAAAAATACGTCTTACAATTTCCTGCAAGCAGACTAGCTCGAACTGTTATCGAAGTGCCGTATTCCATCCGAATGCTCTTTTTGATAGGCTTCGACATCAATGAACCTTTTACTTGGAGTTTTTATTACAACCAGGAAATATTGTGTAATCTTTTATTGTGGTCCATTGCAGGATTCTGTGTCTCATTCTGAAACGTTAACGATTTCGGTACGGTGGCACCAAAGCAACTCTGAATATTTTTGGATTCTATCGTTTTCAACGCCATATTATAATGGGGGTAAATATTTATAAAAATTTTCAGCCCATATTGAGGGGTGAATATAGAATTTTTTCTTGGGCGGAATTGAATAATACCCGAGCAGCGATGTGCCATAGGCGCGGTCGCAGATATCGGATAGGCAAACGCGACCCTTCAGTTATGAGAAAACCTTGTGTGATTGTTAACTTTTTGATGCGACACACAGCCACCCACCCACACTCACCCATCCACCCACACACACACACCCTCCACGTCCCACCCACATACTCACCCATCCACCCATTCACCCAGTCACCCACACACACAAACACACCCACTCACACATCCATCCACTCACCACCCACTCACACACCCACCTACACACCCACGCACACACCCACCCACACACCCACATACACATACATATATATATGACGGGGCTTTTGTGTAGTGGGTAGAGTGTCTGCCTACTATTCTAAAGGTCCCGCGTTCGATTCCCGCTCACTGCAAAATATTTTTTCAGAAAAATATTTTCTCACGGACTCCGACCGATGGCAGGAACATTCCGTGTGTGCTATCGGCGGTATCCATGAAGTGAGACCGTGAACCGGGACCGAACGCGACCCGTCGCGCGGGGGGGGGGGGGGAGGGAGGGTTCCATCGTAGACGCCCGCCATCGTATCACAGGGGTTTCTGGAGGTTTACCCTGTGATTAGAAATACGATGAGCTGAAATGGCGAAGTCGGCCCCAGCCGCAATGGTTGGGTACTCTGATCCGTAGTATTACCCATGAAGTAATGCCTACCAGCGGTTACGTGGGTGAATACGAATAGAGAAAGAGTGGAAAAAAAAACATACATATATATATACTGGTGTCGGGGCTTTGGCGTAGTGGTATAGTATCTGCCTACTGCTCCAAAGGTCCTAGGTTCGCGCCCGGCCGCTGGAGAATATTTTTCAAAAATATTTTCTCATGGATTCCGACCGATGCAGGAACGTTCCGTGTGTGCTATCGGCGGTACCCATAAAATGAGACCGCCCGGCCGAGCGGGAACCTAACCCGACGCAGGGGGGGGGGGAGGGTGGGTTCCATCATAGGCGCCGGTCATCGTAGCACAGGAGTTTCTGGAGGTTTACCCTGTGTTCAGAAATACGATGGCCTAAAATGGCGAAAGTCGGCCCCAGCCGCATGGGTGGGTGTCCGGTACGCCACCTGAAGGAATGCTTAACGGTCGCTACCCGGGGCGTAGAAATGAGAGGGACGGAGACAAAAAAAAATTCACCCATACACACACAAACACACACACACACACACACACACACATATATATATATATATATATACTGACCAATGTACACATATTGGTAAGTTGTTGTTGCGACCCTCTTCGACACTCACTGCCACACACAATTTCTATGGAATTAACCATTGACTCGTATATAAAAATCCTTCATACTTTCAACAGTATAGGCACACATATCGCGTTCCATATCCACGCACACGGTTTATCAGCCCCATGTTTGTGATCCTGTCTCCATAGTCACTGAACCACATTCGGTGAGTGTATGTGTGTGTACCTACTGTTTGTATCCCTCTACTCGAACCGTATATGCTCTCCCGGGTAATCTTAATTTTCGAACTAGCATCACCGTCTTTCGTATGCATGGAATATTCCCCGAGCAACTGGACAGTGGCATGGTATCACGAAATTTGATGCTGACATTCCCAGAAGGTGTTTGACCAACTTCCACTGTTGAATAACCTTGCAACACAGGACAACTAAGTTGCTACGTGCGGCCACAAGTGAAACGTCCAATTTGGCGGGCAAGTGTGAAGCTTAGTAAAATCAGTGGGATTTTTTCATTGGGGGCGGCTAATGAAAGTTCATACTCAGGTCACTTTTGATGCTTTGCAAGAAGGAACTTCGGAATGTTGTGAAAAAAAATTAGTGGTCTTAATCGGGACCGGCAAGGTTTGCAACGGAAAGTTCCCGATTTTGAATTTTCAGATACACGCACAAACACACACATATACATACACGGAACGTGACTGCGTTAAAGGTCCTAAGTTCGCTCCCGGTCTTACCCCGCAATAGTAGGAACGTTCCGTGTGTTCTATTGGTGTAATGCATACAATGAAAGCGCAAGGCCGGGTGGGAACCTAACCCAACGCGGGGGCAAGGCGCTCGGCATCGTAGCATAGTCATTCTGGAGGTTCACCCAGTGTTTAGAAATACGATGGCCTAAATGGGAAAAGTCGGCCCCAGCCGCAGGGATGGGTGTCCAGTGACCCCTACCGCGGAAATACTCAAGAATGACAATGATTAATCAAATTATCAACATATTAAGTAAGTAGCAAAGTAACAACTTCATAAGGGATCCTATTTCAGTTCAAAATTGTCAGCATGTGTCTTCAATTTTTCTGCAGTTTTACATTTTGGGAAATCCATTTTTCCCAAAGAATTCAGATTCAAAGATTTTTTTTGATATTCACTAATAATTTTTCGTATCAATATTCGATTTTTCGAAAATATTCGAAGATATTTCAAATTTGATACCAATTTGGCGATGGCCAAAAAAATTGTAGTTAAAAATACTTCCCGCTCTTCCTTAAAAGCAATTGTTTCGTCGGTCTGCACTACTTCCCCAAAATAGCGAATTTCTCTTATCGCAGTTTCTCATTTCCCCCAGTATCTCTCGAATTTCTCCAGCTCAGGTGAACCTTATATCGAATATCTCTAAATTATTTTGGGGAAGTAAGACGTTCAGGAAATGCCAAGTCTCCATTTTGTCTTCCTTTAGCATTTTTCCTGGGTTAAATAAATAAACGAAGTGTATTTTTGGATGACTGTGGAATATAGCGGATTAAGACTTTCTATTTCGAGAATTTTAACATTTGACAATTTTATTAAACTTTTTGAACTTATGGCACTCTTACAATTCCCAAATTCCTTAGAAAATATTGAGTTTTGTGGTGAATTTCAAATTGAAAGCAAAAAAAAGTGATTTTGGTTTTTTATTTTGTAAATTTTACAAAATACAATTCCCCGTTCTCAACTTTCGAGATTTGGCAATTTATTTAGAATTCTGAAAAGGTTAAAATTTAGTATAGACTTCACTGACCCCCCTCCCCCCCCCCCCCCCCCAATTTTCCTGGGCTAGATGAAACCTATATTAAACCTCCCAATTATTTCGGGGAGTAAAGACTTCAAGGAAACGCCAAGTCTGCATTTTTACCTCCTCGCGCACTTTTTCTTATTCCAATAAAATAACGAAACGATGGTATTTTCAGATGGTTGCACAAAGTGATGTAACAACGTGGGTTCTCTCCTATTCCTGCTTCATACAAGTCCGACAATTTTTAAGCTTTCACCTAAAATATTCAAAACGCAAAATTTCTCAGATTTCAAATTCCCCAAATTTTGAAAACCTCCAAAAAATCTGAAACTGTCTTAAAAGCCAGATTTATAATTTTTCCCGTTCCCAAATTCTCGACTCGAAAATTCAATTTCTTCAAATTCCTGCATGTCCTAAAATTCCGTCCTCGTTACAGAATGTTCTTATCACTTCTTATCATTTTTGGAAATTCCCCGATTTTCAATTTTTCCCAATTTTTTCAATTTTTCTGAAACTTCGGCATTTTTTAATTCTTCTTTGCTTAAATCTTGCACCCTCGAATTCTTCTGGGTCAGCTGATACCTATATTGAGTGCCAATTATTTCGGTGAGTAAAGACGTCAAGGAAATGGCAAATCCTCCTCCAGCATTTCTCCTTGTTTTAATAAAATAACGAAACGATGGTATTTTTGGATGGATGCGCAAAGTGATGGAACAGAGTGTTCCATGCCGACAATTTCGCCATTTGCGCTTGCGCGCCCTGCGGGAGTGGGGGGGGGGGGGGTGGATTGGGAGGTTGGAATCTTGAGCGGTTGACTGAAACGCTCGGACTCAGTGAGTTCCGCGGCGCCAACCAAACGCGTTTGTGTTATTACATCCTTAATGTACCCAAAGAATAACAATAAATTTACAATTTTTATCACTCAATTTTTTTTATATTCTCCAAATCTACGACAGCCTAAATAATTCCTAATGTACCAGTGACTTGTGCAATGAGCCAAAAATTGGCTCTGAGGATTTATGAAAATTGTTAATTAACACCTTGCAATTATTAAAACCCAATAATAAATGAATAAATAAATTTCAATTCATCCGGCAATCCGGAAAATACGCGAGTAATAAAAAAAAATAATCCTTTGCATATTCAGGAGAAGGCAAGTCGCGGAAAAAAATTGAAAAATTACTATGCAAAACGCATTTTCCTCATGATGCAAAATAGTTCACCCACTCGCGACGTATTCAGATGATGCCGGCTCATCTCGTTGATCTGATATTTCCCGAACGCGAAGTGACTGACAATTTCCAATTTGTCCTTTTGCCGAGGGGAAAAAAACATCGGGGCACTGGATCGTTATTATATCGTCAAAGTGCCGTAAAGTGTGTACACATTTCAATGATTTAGAATGAGCATGGTGGAAATATTTACCCTGTGAATGCAGATAGTCGTAAACAATAGGGGCCAATCAAAATGCAATAAAAAAGATTGGGAAGAGCGGTGAAAAACAGGGATTCAAGTGGACTGCGGCAATGTCCACGATAAACGCGAATAATGTGATCATTGAATCGCGGAGGGGGGTGCGTTTGGTGTAGCGCGTATTTTCCAGTTGGGTCATGGTGCATGTGCATTCGGCGATAAACACGAGGTGAGTTTTTCTGTTTTTGTTAGCCATGTCAATATTGTTTTTTTCCTTTGTGGATTAATGTAAATTGCGGAGCAATGAATGGGGAAGATGTGTGTCCGCGAAAAACCGCGGTTACAAAGTGTGCAGGTGAATATAAGTTGTTTGGTTTTCTGACGAGTTCCGAGTAAGTTTTGACGCAGTGTTTTTGGGAGTCAGAGAAATTTTGTCATAAGGTCCATTTCGGCCCATTTGAAGCTCATTGTAATCTCTGGCAAATTGCTCATCAGATTTTTCAGTAGAGATGCAATACCATGGCGACGTTGCTGCTGGATAACCTCGCGCAGAGGTCGCCGCGACATCGATGCGATGCCCCTGCGATGTTCAGGCGCCTAATGCTGCATTGTCGTGTCCAATCTTTCCTAGGATTGCGGAAGGTCTTACTTAGAGTGTGTGTGCGTATGTGTGTGTGTCCATTCGTTTGGCGAACAACTTTCAAATTATCTGCTGGAAAAGTCGATTTGAAGTAAACTCATAATTTTTTTTCATATACAAAAAACGGAAGAACCGTCTTACATCGTGATAAAACGCTATAACTTATTGAAGAATCATACCAGTTAAAAACTTTATTCATTCTCAATACGATCAGTACTTTACCGGAAATTTTTCAGAATCCTGATAAGAAGCTCAAAGAACAGCTATAGAATAACCTTAAGGAGGCACACGTCTATTGACGCCAATTTTTTTTTTGCAGACATCGAATGAAGTAATTTACTTCAATTTTTAAGCATATAGAAGAGCAACATTTGATTAATATTGTATGAATCTTTCCCTAACGAATTCACAAAATTCAGCAATTGGAAGTTTTTGCAGGCACCTCCCAGAAAAGTTTCGGTGGGTTGGAAGACGTAACTGATGAAGATTTCAATAAAAATCGAGAATTAAAATTTGATGCATTAGCAGATGGCCCGAGCTCGTGCTCGACCGAAGGATTCAACGAAAAAATAAAATCGGAATTTTCGTCAGAGTTGCAAACAAAAACATCGAGTTTTGACCTAATTCACCACAAATGACCTTGGGAACATAGTTTTGATGAATGAATAAATGGGACGTAAATGTGACCCTCGACGGGTCGCATCTATAAGTTCTCGATAGTATGTGTGTGTGTGTGATGATACACGTATGAAGTCAACTTGTTATCAGTAACGCAAATTCGACTATTGATCGATTATTACGATTTTTTATTGATATCTTGTAAAATATGGGGCGTAGGAAAAAAAGTAATATAACATGAAATATGTAGCTTCACAAGGGGAAGAACTTTTGTTTGCCACTTTTTCCCGTATCTGTCACCGTTCTCGAGATACAGCGTTATTAAAGTTGTTAATAACAATTGACGGAGTTGTTTTTCAACATTGACACTCCTTTCCGCCCTGGTGATCAGTCAGAGGTAGTTTTGAGTCGAAGGAAAAACAAATCGATCCAGCCGTTTACTGGGAACCGTTTTTTCAAAGAATCACTCGCATACGAACACACACGCAGACACAGAAGCCTCGTCTAAAATTTGTCAGAATGATGTGAAAGGTCGAGAAAAGTGAAAATTCCCATGCCCAGTCTCACTCTCCCAAAAGCTCTATTCTTTGAGGAACAATTGAAATTTTTTTTTTATATTTCAAAACCCATAGCCTCTCTTAAAGAGACTGAGTTTTCGTGTTGTTGAATTATTGAATTAATTAAAAGTTACTGGATTTTTAAAGATTTCCTATTGAGTTCTTGATACCTCACTACGCATGGACTACTCGTCCGATGGGACATTAATACTAGTCGTCTCTATTTTGCAATAACTAGAGAAAAAGTCAGTACGAAAATATGAAAAAACTAGTGGTGTGTGCATGTGCGTGCCCCACTCGGAGCACAAACAAAACTTCCCAATCTGGTTTTTCAGCACAATCTACTAAATTTATTCTTCTCCAATATACTACGGTTAATCAGTGTGGCCCCTGTTATTATCATAATGAAAACATGCCTATTTGAGAATTCCCAACTGACTCATTTATGAAGCAGATAATTATGAATACTTGAGTAGACGCATGGTGAGCATGAGGATGAGACTTATGCGTGTTACTTGAGTGAGAGTGAGACGCCAATAAGGATGCAGGTGCAAAACAAAAACTTTAATATTTTACCCAGTGGAATAGTCTAAACAATTGCAATTGCTAACCACATTGCATATACTGCACAGATGCCATCCAAAATGTGATCCGCTCGATTTTGCATGAAACGCTTCGATTGGGACCGTCATGACAGCGCTGGGTCCATTCGGTCACTTATTACATACATAATTGTGGAGACTGATATACCTCCTTAATTATGCAAATTATCGAAAATAGGCATTCTACATGAAATACGTATTTTTATATGGCAAACAACTTTTCTTATATGAATTTTGAGCTAACTCTAATAGTTTATGCAGTAGAACATTATAAACAATTGACATTCTTAATAATAATATAAGTACTGGACCACTTTTACTCAAAATTTAATCAGTTATAAAATATGCTTATATCTTTCAACTGTGACATTGAGTACCCGGATTAAAACATTTTTGTGTGAATGAACGTTCATCATCACTATTTGTGATTTTTGCTCAACATGAATTTCTCAAAAACAGGAGGACTACTCGATGGATTCGATCAAAAATCTAATCAGCTCTAATTTACACGGAGACGCAACGATTGAAAAAAAAATAATCGAATCGCACGATCCGTTTCCGAGAAAACGTAAACGAAAAATTTTGCCACATACGGACGAACACACACACACACACGCACACACACACACACACACACACACACATACAGATACCGTCGGGGCTTTGGCGTAGTTTTAGAGTATCTGCCTACTACTACAAAGGTCCTAGGTTTGCGCCTGGCCGCCGGAGAATATTTTTCAAAAATATTTTCTCGTGGATTCCGACCGATGCAGGAAAATTCCGTGTGTGCTATCGGCGGTACCCATAAAATGAGACCGGCCGGCCGAGCGGGAACGTAACCCGCCGCAGGCGGGGGGGGGGGTGGGTTCCATCATAGGCGCCGGCCATCGTAGCACAGGGGTTTCTGGAGGTTCACTCTGTGTTTAGAAATACGATGTCCTAAAATGGCGAAAGTCGGCCCCAGCCACATGGGTGGGTGTCCGGTACGCCCCCTGAAAAAATGCTTAACGGCCGCTACCCGGGGCGTGCAAATGAGAGGGACGGAGAAAAAAAAACGCATACAGACACTTCTCTGAAAGCTCTTCAGGATGATGCAAAACGTCGAGAAACGTGAAAACTTCATCGATCTGGCACTTTTCATTTTCAGGGTCATTACAATAACTTCCCTAGATCGGGAAGTTAAAAATGATTGTGTTCTTGAAATGTAATGCAAACATAAAAAAAATTATTGAATTATTTCCGAGACAATAATTTGTCCTGTAATGTCGAAACGCGGAGGAAGGATCAATGCATTAACATGTAAAAATCAAGATTTTGGGGGAAAAAATGCCTATTATCCAGTGGATCTCAAAGTAAAAAAAATACAATTTGGCTTTCGCCCAAAAATTTCAAGAAATCTACATTAGAGAACTCAGAGTTGTAAAACGTCTGGAGTTTAAGACATCTAAAAGACCTGTAAAATTATTTACATATACTTTTAAGTAGAGATGTATGGGTTCTGCAAAAAAAACTCCTGAATCTATTCTACAAAAAATGTGAACAGCTCTCTTAGATTTCGTGATATTTCTTGGGAACCGAGCTAACAAGTCAACTATGGTGATCACGAGATAATTTATACGAAATCCATTTATAAGGAATCTTTAATTTCTGCGGATGACAATTGATTCAATTTTTTTTTAATTCCACATAATTGTGATTGGAATGTCCCACCTTGCCCGAGCTCTATAAGAACTGTAGTTCCTCCTCCAGGTTCCCTTAAGGGAGTACCTGAGGCTACTCTCACTGTTAATTTCGTTTATTCATGGCTAGTCAACCAATCAAGTTTAGATAGCTATGAGTCCAGTCAAAGTAGCCACCAAAGTTCAATCCGGTTCGAGCAATGTCTTAAACCTTCGATCAGTTCCTTCGAACGCGTAACTTGACTGATGTCAAGCCATCACGGGTGCTGCGTCTGAACCGCCAAGTGTCCGGTCACGCGACTTATGGCACTCGAATTCGCTCAAATTGAGACTAATCTATATGGGAAGCTGAAGTAAAAATAAATCGAGATTTTCAATTGTCTGAGGGGAGCCTATAGACGACGTTTCCGAAAGAATGTTCAATAATTTTGGGGGAGAGCTGAATTGAGTTCAGTTGTATGCCTGACTTGGGGGTTATCAACAATAAACGGAGTACAATGAAAATTCTGAAGCGGAATGAGGTCATACTCTGAATTCCACGAATATAAACATTGAACCATGCAATGTTGAACATTTCACCGTGCAATGTTGAAATTTTTTCCCTAGTATGGCAGACTGCTTTCTTTACTCCAAAATGAAAATTATCGAACTAAGTGATCCTTTGGTCATTATTCTAGACTTTCTCGGAAACATTAGACATATCGTGATTTTGCTCATTGAAAAGAAAAAAGTAAAAGAGCATCGTCTGAATTCCGGCCGCTGTATATAACTCATTTATGATTCGTATAACACTCATATTCAATTAAAGGTGAGTCAAATAAAACAATGTCAATATTAGTCATAAGTTTTTCCGAATGAACTAGAACTGGAAACAGCAATTTTTGTCAGAAGGCCTGTAAGCGAACATTTTTGAAGGCACATGAGGCGTTGAGGGGGGGGGGGGGCGAGGCGCGGAGTCTCCTCCCCACCATGCCGAGTGGCCCAAACGTCACACACATCAAAAATCGACGGTACGGACCGAATGAAACACACTATTTTTTGCTATGAAGGCCCGAGGAAGAGGGCGAGGGGTGGGAAGGGAGGCCGGGGGGGGGGGAGCGAAGAAAAACAACAAAATTAACAAACACAAGGCAAAAATAACCAATGGAAATACAAAATTGAAAACAGAAAGAAAGGAACAGGGAAAGGAAAGACGGTGAAGACGACTAATCACATCAAGTGGTTTCAAGATGTATTTTATTTTCACTTGACACCTCCCGAATTGGACCCAAATATTGTACACTCAGCCAAGACATTATGTCCAGAAGCTGTCAATACGAAATAACTCAGCGGCACTAAGCTCGACGGCGGTACCACATACGGCCACAAATCGCCCCACAGACGCCAAAAACAGTGTTGGAATTTTCCGGGTCCTGATAACCTGTTTTTTCAGTACTCGTTTCTAATTGCAACGGATTTTTTAGTCCGCGGCCATTTTCGGGCCTGAATGACGAAAAACGTTACTTTACCTAACTGTTATTTTAACTTGACTTGAGTCAATCTCTACTCAACTTGAGTCACTCTACTTGACTAAAGTCGATCTCTACTTGACTTGAGTCAATCTCTAGTTGACTTGAGTCACTATCTAGTTGACTTGAGTCAATCTCTACTTGACTTGAGTCAATCTCTACTTGACTTGAGTCAATCTCTACTTGACTTGTGTCGGTCTATACTTGACTCGAGATGATCTCTACTTGATTCGAGTCGATCTCTGCTCGACTCAAGTTGAAATCCACTTGAATCAAGTAAATTTTTACTTGACTCAAGTTAATTTCTACTTGACTCAAGTAAATTTCTACTTCACTCAAGTAAATTTCTACTTGACTGAAGTCAATATGTACTTGAGTCAAGTCAAAATACACTCAACTCGAGTCGATTTCTACTGGACTCAAGTCAATTTCTACTTCACTCGACTCAATTTCTACTTGACCCAAGTCAGCCTCTACTTAAGTCTACTTAATCTTAACTTGGTTCAAGTCGATCCCTACTTGACTCAAGTCGGCCTCAACTTGACATAACTCAATATCTATGTAACTGTAGTCAACCGATACTTGACTCGAGTCAATGTCCACTTGACTGAAATCTACGCTCGACTCAATTCGAATGGAAGGTCTATTAAAATCTAATTTTCATGAAACCATTATTACTACGTGTAAAAAAATGAATGCCAGGATGAGCGCTCGATCATTAAGATGATGGATTCAAAGAGAATCACCAGCTGAAATATTCATTTAAATTCAAAATGGTTACAGACTACTTTTCTTTTAATGCTGAACTGTGACTCGTTGATGATCAGGGCTCATTTGGCAAGTCTAGTTGACTTGAGTCAATCTCGACTTGACTTGAGTCAATCTCTACTTGACTCGTGTCGGTCTGTACTTGACTCGAGATGATCTCTACTTGATTCGAGTCGATCTCTGCTCGACTCAAGTTGAAATCCACTTGATGTAAGTCGACCCCCACTTGAATCAAGTAAATTTTTACTTGACTCAAGTTAATTTCTACTTGACGCAAGTAAATTTCTACTTCACTCAAGTAAATTTCTACTTGACTGAAGTCAATATGTACTTGAGTCAAGTCAAAATACACTCAACTCGAGTCGATTTCTACTGGACTCAAGTCAATTTCTACTTGACTCGACTCAATTTCTACTTGACCCAAGTCAGCCTCTACTTAAGTCGACTTAATCTTAACTTGGTTCAAGTCGATCCCTACTTGACTCAAGTCGGCCTCAACTTGACATAACTCAATATCTATGTAACTGTAGTCAACCGATAATTGACTCGAGTCAATGTCCACTTGACTGAAATCTACGCTCGACTCAATTCGAATGGAAGGTCTATTAAAATCTAATTTTCATGAAACCATTATTACTACGTGTAAAAAAATGAATGCCAGGATGACCGCTCGATCATTAAGATGATGGATTCAAAGAGAATCACCAGCTGAAATATTCATTTAAATTCAAAATGGTTACAGACTACTTTTCTTTTAATGCTGAACTGTGACTCGTTGATGATCAGGGCTCATTTGGCACGGAATATTTCACGTAATGAGTATCCTATATATTTTCATCATTAATCGATTTTCATAGGTGCATGGTTGAGCCGTAACTTGTCCTCGTGGGATTTCATTCCCATTAAAAAATCCAAATTCCCATAATCATTGAGCATTTCTCACTGATCACATCAACTTAATAACCCTCATACACGATGCATTAACCCGTAACGGAAGTCAATGTATATTCCACGATCCCATCCATAAAGTGGGCAAATGTCCCGTTCCCTCCACATTCAACGATATATGTATGTGAACGCAACGGCTTAATCTAATTTGACCACAACAGGATTTGCACAACTGCGCGAGCCACGCCAAAAGCGCGCAGTTTCCCTCTCAAATAACGTGTTGGCAGTGGGGCGTGTGTTCACGGTGGCTTCGTTCGGGAAACGAGTAGCCGTGAATCGCTGCTTAGCCCCGTGTATCCTTTCTGGTAATCACACCCAGAATAGAGTTTGCTTGATTCAAGTATGTTACATTGCAAATGGGATACTCATTTTGATTCAGTAAAATGAGCGGAATTATGGTCTGGCTCTCCACGAGTTGAATCAATAGCCGCACGATTAAGGTAGTGCATAATTTATGAGAAATAAAACATTCTCATTTCTATTAGGAAGTCATTGGTTCGAATCACCGAGGGCCCCATTGACCCACCTTTCATTTACATTTTAATTCCCTGCTCTACTTACGTTATAACTTTTTACATCATCTCAAGGGACAAATCTCTCACCCTGAAGATGACTTCGAAGGGACTTTGAAACTTGTTGCGTTTTTAAATTCACTATTAAAAATTCATACAACTCTGTCTGCATGGATCCATATCTTGATACACGTTGAAGTGAATATTCACCGCAAAATTCACGCGGAGTTTTGAACTGCTTTTATTTTTTCCGGAACGTCTTCAATCCAAGTCATCTCTGACAACTTGAAATGAGTCAACTCTGTCCAAAAGCTGTCCACAAAAGCTGACTTATCTTGAATCGTTACAACGACCTAATTCAAGCTCGTTTTTTCTGGGTGCAGAGCAGTCAAAAGCATCCATTTGTGTCCTCAACTTTCACTATCCTCAAAATTCTTCGCATTAATTTTCACCCACTGGGACTTGTTTAATTCTCAGAAGCGCCGCTCTCGTTAGTCACTCCACTATCCACTTTTCGTAATTTTCTTTTTACCAACTTTCAGAGATAGTCCAGCTAAACGAACCTGGTTACACAACAATTATAAATAATTTCTCTTTCTCGTTGAGCAACTTAACATTAATTAACCGTGTAACCACTTTGTTTGGTGGTGGTTTTTGAATGGCCCTATTTGTAAAGCGTAACAACCTAACAGCATGTCCCTTGAATTTTTTTTCCTCATGGAAAGACCACCGGTAGCTCGTTCCCCCCCCCCCCCCGCCCCCAGCTGAATTAAATGGCCTGGAGTTGGATTACTTGGTGTTCACCATGGAAATATATGTAGAGAAGTAGGTGGAAATATATGGGACATATTTATGCCTTAAATATGCTTTGCGTGTGTACCGCAGATGAAAAAGTAATACATTTTGTTATATATTGTGGTGGGTGGTAGCTACACCACCCACCAGCTAGTTTCACTTGCTCGCGTTCATAATGGCTGGTCAGAAAAAATTTCCTTTTTGATCTAACGGAAAGTATTGATGACGTTAAAGATGTCATTAACTGAAGTAGTGTGGAATATATGTAAAACTTTTTTTTCTAATTTTTGGTTAAGAATTCAATTACCAATTAATTTTTTTCTTTTGCATTAAAAGCTGTTTAACAACTTGGCCAAAGGATTCCATGTGAACTCGTATATTTGTCATGTGTATGTGTAACAAAATGCAATTCAATCGAAATAAGGAGAACATAATTTTGTATCTTTTTTAAATTTCCTAAACTTTTCGAAGAGAAACATCAAACTTAAACTTAAATCTAAACTTTTTTTTTTAATTTTATTTAACATCCCTATATTTATGCTCTCTACCTAAGTGCTAATCAGCGACGGAGGTCTACGATGTGTGTGTAAAAAACCTGAACTTGAAAGGTCGATTTTTGATATGATTAGAGGGGCCGCAATTTTTATTTATTTATTTGCAAAAAGTTCAGCTAATTGCATAAAGATTGTTTTATTCAATTTTTCCATTTAACCAAGTAAATTAAGTAAATACTTTTAAGTAAATAACAAAAGTCATTAATTTTCAATAAAACGTTCTTTCTTGTACTTTTCGGATAAAATGTCTGTGTGTGTTTGTCTTCAGTCTGACTCTTTCTCCATTCGCATTCACTCACAGGATCCGCCGCGAGGCATTACTTTGTGGACAAGAGTACGGAGACGAGTATCCACCCAATGTGACCATGGTCGGCTTGCGCCATGCACGCTATCCTATTTTCTAATCACAGAGTAAAACACTCAGAAAACGTATATGATACGATTGCAGGGCCTTTGCTAGAGCTGGCCCCTCCCGCGTCGAGCTAGGTTCTTGCCCGGTTATCTCATTTTTTTAATGAATTATAAGCTCCATCATCGAGAAGTATTTGAAGTGAAACTTCTATAGGCGCCATTGGGTGTGAATCGAATACACGTGAGTCTCATCGTCACAAAAACCGAGACCATTGGGGAGGGGGCCATATATGGAGTGCGTACGTACTTTACTCGCTAGGATGTGGTGACGGTATGCGAGGTACTGGGAGAGAAGCACGAGAGAAAGACAAATAGAGCATTCACGCACATCTAGACCCATTTACAACGTGTTGCATGGGGACGTCGATAATGACGCGTTCGTATTAATTTAACGCTGGCCGTAAGATGGCGTTAAGCGCATTTTCTATCCACGGTAGAAAAGCCAGCTGTTTTCCAGTCTGGTGAGTTAATGTATACGTTATGTATATGCCGAGCGTTATTTTCTATACCATAATTTATGTCAGGAATAATTTGGTGTGTGTGTTAATCAAAAGTGTTCGTTTCTTACTTCAGTTATGACAAACCGATAATTTCATTTGTAGAAAATCGTGAGATGGAAACTGAATAAAAATCGTTTGTATATTGATATAATTGGATTGCTTCAAATCATAACCACCGATTTGCACTGATATTAGAACCACTGATCCTATGCTATCTTCAGCAGTAGAAAAAATATTTACGGAGTATTATAACATCTCTATAAATTCGGCCCCTACGAAGTTTCACTTCTGTTGCGTATTTCTCTATGCACATGTTTTTTTCTTTGCGTGTTCATGGTGACACGCACTCATTACCTTCCCTAGTTACCGATCTGGATGTATAATCATGACGTACCTACTTGCATTTCAAATAAATATTCAAAATATATATTGTTTTAGTGAATATTTTCCACATCAATTATGAAGACCCTACTGCTCTGCACTGTGACATATTTATGAATGTCCCCTTATTGTGCCAAATAGTTCCCCCACCCTGAACGTCCAAAGGCTCAACATCATCAGAAAAAAAATCACAATTGGATGGAACCCATCAGTTCATTAGGGTGGAATTGATATATTGGAGCGTGCGTTATTTATTCAAACGTGAAAAACACGTTGTTGGTAAAATTGATGTACTACATGCGATATGTAGATTGGAAGGGCTCCAGTGACACACGTATCAATTGTTGAGCCTTATCTCCGTGCACGACAGGAAACTATTAAATCCATGTGCATGTACTGGGTGCATGAATTTGTATACCACTGCACGAACAATATGTTAACATTAAATATAGTCTTCCCCATATCGCGTAATAATTTCTCATAGGTTTCTAGTATGAAAGTACATCTGCATAATGCCGTAAGTTACTTTGAGCTGGTGTTACTAGCGCTATACCCGGGCTTTCCGTGTGAAGTAGTCACCTGAGCATTCGATGATTTCCACTATTGCTATAGGAAATATCAAGTTTCTGGGGCATACCACACATATGAGCATAGCGAAGCTCCGAGCAGAGTGCGAGTATTCACCGACGGAGAAATTGCCCTTTTTGAGGAACTTAATTGTCAAATACTTGGAGACTTGAACGATGCGTAGATTTTTGAACTCCTGTGACGGCCCATTTTTCTACTTTTTTAGGCTCATTATATCAGCTATTAGATCGGCCATGGGTCGAGACGAGTGGGTGGGTGGGCGGGTAAATGATTGGGTGGGTATGTGCATAGGTAGGTGGGTGAATGGGTGGGTTGGTGAGTGGGTATGTAAATGGGTGGGTGGGTAGGTAGGTGAGTGGGTGGGTAGGTAGGTAGGTGGGTGGGTGGGTGGGTGGGTGGGTGGCTGAGTGGGTGGGTGGGCGGGTGGAAGAGTAGGTGGCTGGTGAGTGGGTAGGCGGGTAAGTAGTAGGTGGGTGAAAAAAGAAAAAAACAGATACCCCGTTACCGCGATCAGTCAAGGGCCCATGACATTTCTATCAATTGAATCCCAAATGTTCCCACCACAAATTCAATATATCCTCCGGCATCAAAATCAAACTGAATTTGTCCTCCAGTGCAAGAACAATATGTTGACATTGAATAGTCTTCCTCGCATAGTGTAATAATTTCTCATAGGTTCTCGCATGAAAGCACATCTGCATAACATGCTGAGTTACTTTGAGCTTGAGTTACTCTCGCTGTATCACCAGAGTTTCCGCTGTGAAGTAGTCACTTGAGTATTCGATGATTTCCACTATTGCCAAGGCGGTGGAGGGGGGGGGGGGAGAATGCCAAGTTTCTGTGCTACAAGACTGAGGCGAACATATCATCGCCTATTTCAGAATGGAAGCGTTGCCTCCATTAATCCGGGGCGTGATATCTCACAAAAGCCCAGTCTCATGCCATCCTTTCATAACGCCGTCCATTGCTCCTCACTTAATAAGTTATAATTCTCCAGTGAGCGTTAAAAACTTTTATATGACGCAATATAAAACTTTGTCCATCGTATTCCTGGCACCTTAACCACCACCATGATCACTGGCTTCGCTTCCTTATTTTTTTTTTTTTTTTTCAAGTTTGCCCTACGGCCTGGATAATCATAGAGCTGAGCGAAGTCAACGTTATTTAGGGAGAAGTCGTTTTCTGAAAGGTTGTACTTCTTTCGTAAATTTAATGGCAATGGACGTAAATGAGGAGCTGAAGGCATCACTCGTCTTTTGATCCCTCAATGGGAAAGAGTTTAAAAGAGGATGGAAATGGGAGGAAATGAAGAGGTGGGATTTTTATTTTTTATTTTTTAGTGAGATACGAGATAACTTGAGGCTATTTACTTTCAAGGGATGACATGAAGTACTGGGATTGCTTCATGTTCAGGATTTAATTATTGCAGTATGGAAATGGTGAATTTAAATATGCGGAATTTTTTTTTAAAAATTCTGGATGTTGTATATTTTGAAAATACATACGTTGATGTTTTTTTTTAATTTGAATGCATTGCTGGCCACTCATCACGAGTAATGATAAATATTGATATCGAACAATCAGGATTATTATTCGGTGGGATTGGATTGAAAACGAAAGACATGTATTCATTTTAAGCTATTTGAAAATTGCGGTAATTAAGGTAATGCCAGTCCAGGGTTCTTTTACAATTTAGGTGAGTGCAATTTCAAATGACTATCTCCATGAAATTAATCATTCTTAACCTCTGGACACAGACAGTCACCGTCACTAGCTTGAAAATGAAATGTGTGAGAGCCATGGATTTTCCGCTTTTGTTGACGTTACACGGGCCCCTTAAACTCATTAAATAGGGCGGCGGTATGTGTGTATGTGTGTGTTTTGCCTCGGTTCCTTTTTTTGGTACTCCTCACGGTAACTCTTTAGCATTTTTTTACGAACGGGAGTACTCGACCCACCCTCCCCCCCCCCCCGCCCCCCTCCTCTCTGCATCCGGTTAGGTTCCCGCCCGGTTAGGTTCCCGTCCGGTTAGGTTCCCGTCCGGTTAGGTTCCCGCCCGGTTAGGTTCATGTCCGGTTAGCCTCCCACCCGAATCCCGATCGAGACTACCGAGATTTTTCCCTTCAAAATAGTCATAATTAACTAGAAACACAAACTCTACAAATCCCAGATGATTGAGAAAAGGGGCGAAGCGAAATAAAAGCGCCGAAAAGTATGTCAATAATTCACAAACTACCTCACATACACATTTAATTAAATCAATTAACATTTGCACATAATTATTCCTTTTGGTTACCATTTAATTGGTTTTCAAATTACAGTAATCCCTGTTGCTTCCATAAAAACCAGATTTCAATGCATTTGACACCTTCCATTACAGTCTCATTTCTGAGTGAAAAGATTAATATTAATGATTGAGTCTTGGCTTAACGGTATCGATCACATTGCGCGGAAAGATGTGGAATCAAGTTTGATCATTCTACGATAAGAAGTTTTAATTAGCTCTGCCGCATTCAATTATGCCGGAGCAAAGGTACTCAATGAAAAATATATAAAATTAACTTGCGATCAAAGTGAGGGCGGCATTTCACAAATTCCTTTTTTCTCTCATATGTATATATATATCTATATATACATGTATATATTTTTTTTTCAATTTTCCAGGTGAGCTTGTTCCCAATCGCGTGAGTAGCCGAGGTGAAATAGTTTATTTACGATTCGGGTCTCTCACGATACGACGAAAAAAGACGGACGGTTTGGGCTAATGGAAGCCAAAGAAAGTTGGTGTGTGTCTGGTGAAGACGGAAAAAGTTCACCGTGCTTTTCCCAACCCTTTGCTGACCACTTTTTTTTTGCCATAGATAACATTAAGTCCGAAGGTGAAATTGAAGTCATCATTATCAGTGAAAATGCGCCCATTTTGCTACTTTTGCGAAGAGAGAAATATTAGATTTTTTTTGCAGAATTCTACTTTCTACTAAAATTACCATTAATCATGATTAAAATTTTCATTCAAATTCAACGAACGTTATTGATTCTCTAGAGTTTGAACCAGTCTTGAAAGGCCAGTAATGAAAATAAGTTTTAATTTGTGTATCAAATTAAAGTCTTTGCACTTTTGTCGTGAATTTTTATAAAAAAAGAAAAATGGAGTATTGCTCTAATCAGCCAATTTTCGAGGTGATTTTGAGATAGCAATTGATTAGTTATCGAACAACAGTGATAGATGGAAGGCAATCGGGTGAAAAATTTAGTTAGGTTAGTTAGGTTAGTTAGGTTAGTTAGGTTAGTTAGGTTAGTTAGGTTAGTTAGGTTAGTTAGGTTAGTTAGGTTAGTTAGGTTAGTTAGGTTAGTTAGGTTAGTTAGAGTAGTTAGATCAGTTAGGTTAGTTAGATTAGTTAGATTAGTTAGATTAGTTAGATTAGTTAGATTAGTTAGATTAGTTAGATTAGTTAGATTAGTTAGATTAGTTAGATTAGTTAGATTAGTTAGATTAGTTAGATTAGTTAGATTAGTTAGATTAGTTAGATTAGTTAGATTAGTTAGATTAGTTAGATTAGTTAGATTAGTTAGATTAGTTAGATTAGTTAGATTAGTTAGATTAGTTAGATTAGTTAGATTAGTTAGATTAGTTAGATTAGTTAGATCAGTTAGGTTAGTTAGGTTAGTTAGGTTAGTTAGGTTTGTTAGGTTAGTTAGATTAGTTAAGTGAGTTAGGTTATCCTCTCCATGTTCGATCTAATCATCCCTTCAGATGCTGAGAAATAAAATGTGTCTAACTAAGGTACGAAAAAGGAAGCCACCGAGGGCGAGGTTGGCACGACCACGGTTGATTGTTCTTTATATTACCTCCCGTAGTTATATATCGTTCACTGTACCGTAGGCGTAAATAAGGATTTTCTTCCCACGCAGTGGGAGGGGATTTCCACTTAGCGCCCACCGGGATGGAAATCAACATTCGAGCCCAGCTGTTGTAAATACGCGAAAATGACGAATTATCGGATTGAAAATCCACCAACAATTCAATCTGTTTTGCCGCAGATACATACAGGAATGTGCGTATAAGCATTTGATTTAAAAATTTCAACTTAACAACTTGTGATATCATATTTTTTGAGAGAAAGTTTCGCGCACATAACAAACGTCAGAATTAATCTGTAGCGAGTAACGAAGCATCAATCATGGAATTATTTCATTGATGACTAATTTTATAACGCAAGTATTTTCGGTTCAATATCCTGCCATTTTTTCACAACGTGAACTGCACAGGATTTGCAAATTAAATTAGGTCGCCGAAGAAGTCAATGGTTCTCATGAAGACACTAAATTTATGCGGATATTCAGGGCCCTGGAGTGAGCTTCATGTAGAAAATACGAAGAATCAAATCAATTGAAGGAGTTACAAGTATATACGTGTCGGTATAGGCAAACCATTCGATATTTATGGTAATGCGTAATGCATCATTATTTCCTACATTGACACAAAATGCTGATGCTGAATACTGTTCATAAATGCACAGAATAACTATCGCAACGGTGTATTCAGGGAATGGTAAAGCTTTCATGAATCAACAATAACAGCTAGTTTGCCAACATCAACACTTACATACACAAAATGACTTGTATATCCGCATCTTTATTCCATCCACAATTCCCCATAGGATTATATGGCATTAATGAATAGCTTAATCATCGGAAAATCCAATGTTCCCACATTTCGACAATTTCACTACATCCCAGATGTTTGGGAGTTGAATTTCGGTACAAAGCCACATGACAATTCATGTCCAACAAACATTCCAAACTACGGGAGCTCGCAATATCCGTCAACACTACGGTAACATCACCATGGTATTGTGTCCCATCCGCGAAACTTCTGTTCTGTTTCATTTGATAGGTCGCCTAGACCTCAAGACCTCAAAGGCAGAATCATACTGTGATTCGGTGATGTGCAACGCTCATAATGATTTGATGTAATACGGATCAGAAGCTGTCACGTCGATGGGCTCAAATTTCTCGTGGTCCAGATATATCAGAGATTCTGAGGTGATTTTTGCTGATACCATTCGGAACGAAAGGCAGAGACTTTTTTCCAGTCCTCGGTATGGATGCCTTCGTTGATGGTGTCCATGAAATGATGCTTCGCGCCCATGAAATCCTGTTCACCCTCAGGGTGTCAAAATATTAGCCTTCGGCAATAGGTCGTATAGTGCGTAGCGGCCGAATGACGAGCGGTATTGTTTAAAACGACATGCCAAAACCGCGCGCGAAAGTGGTCACGGAGAGATTCATTAAAGCAGCATTCCGCGATCGTGTGGCGGGGGGGGGGGGGGGTACATGAAACTCTACAGTTGAAAATTTCAAAAAATTTCAGAACTGTTTGTCCCCATTCAGGGCACAAACAAAACTTCTCGATTTGGTATTTCATAACAGCGTACTAAATATATTCTTCTCCAATAGACCCCGGTTAATCAGCGTGACCCCTGTTAGTGTCATAATGAAAACTGACAAATTTGAGAATTCTAAACTGACTGATTTATGAAGCAGATAATTATGAATATTTGAATAGACGCATGGTGAGCATAAAGATAGGACTTGTTACTTGAGTGGGAGTGAGACGCCAATAGGGGTGCGGCCGCATAAAGACGATAACTTCAATATTTTACCCAGTGGGACAGCATAAATCATTGCAAGTGTTAATGCCATTGCATATACTGCACGAATGCCATCCAAAATGTAATCCGCTCGATTTTGCATGGAACCGCTTCGATTGGGACTGTCATGACAACGCTGGGTTCATTGGTTCACTCATTACATACATAATTGTTGAGACGGCCATACCTCCTTAATTATGCAAATTATCGGAAAAAGTTATTATAGATAAAATACGTGTTTTTATACCAGGAACAACTTTTATTATATAAATTCTGCGCTAACTCTGATACCTTATGCAGTAGAACATTGTGAACAATTGAAATTGTTAAGAACAATAGAAAAACCTTGAAACGTGAACATCCGATGAAAAAACAATTTTTGATTTTTGGGACCATTACAATAACTTCCCTATATCAGGGAGTCAAAAAAGTGTTAACATCCATGAACTAGCATTAAAGATGAACACGACACACTAGTTTACTAAATGTAATTGTATCTCATCCCGGCAACTTCCATTCATTCCGCTTTATATGTCACCTGGAGCCCAAGCTCTGGAAGACAAAATCACAGTGTAAGTCTTGAATATACGCAACGCCCATAACGACTTGATACGCCACGGATTAGGAGCTCTCAATTCGAGGGGACGATATCCGCCATATTGGAAGACACATACTACAGGGGCCGCGTTATCTCGCCTCATAAACGCACCATTTCACGGGCTATTTCGCAAATTGGAAATCGCTCGACTTCTGGCTGAGATAGAACTTTCAGATACTCGAATACCGTGTGGTGTACGATAAAGTTCCTTATACTTAATTCCATTTGTACCTGAAATAGGTTGAGACCGATTGTGAATTCATGTTTGATTAAAACATATGGTTGACAGGTGATATTCCCACTGAATTTAGTGGATTTTTTCTTTCGCTCTTATCATAACGTTATGATATCGCTTAACAAATTGACTGAAAATTGTCGGTCGGGGAAAATCGAATCAGGACGATCGGGAAGAAACGTGGAAGGATATAAGTGACTTTCCCCACCTAGTCAGTTTTTACATAATATACCGAAATCTAAGGGACGCAGCGGACTTTCTATTAAGACATTGTTGAGGAGGAGGAAAAAGGTTTTCGATAAAAAAGGTTTTTATGAAAATTGTGCTGTCTCTTTTAGATTCCGAGATATTCGGTAAATTGAGTGCAATCTCAAATACACTTATCTCCTTCTGCCACTTCGCTAATGAATTTGCTTCACAATTATCTCAAGATTTTAATTACATCACCACACAGTCATTTTGAGAAAAAAAAATGAGTGTGTAGAAAGGTCTCACGCGACAGTAGTGAAACGTTTGTGGCTCACAGTCGGCCTTACAATATTCCCGCTCTCTCTCTCTCTCTCCCTCTCTCTCACTAAACGTATTTCTCACTCTTTTACATCGGATCCCAGCTGCTAGAACCATGCTACGCACGTAGCCGCTCCTCCTTTGGCAGTCTCCCAGCCCCTCCCGCCCTGTAGGAATCTGTTACATCGACCTTTCGTTTGTCTCGAAAGCAAACTGCGCAATGGAGACTGATTTCTTCCCAAATTGTTCAACATTCACACAGTTCACACCAACGAACTCAATGTCCAATCAGCATGAGATTCCAATAATGGAAGGAAAACTATGGAAAACTTCAATCTAACCAGCCGTTCTTTTCACGAAATGAAAATCCGAAAAGAGGGCAAACCAAATATTTTCTTCACCGCTTTCCTTTGAGAAAATTCAATTTATGATTTTTTTTTAAATATCACTCTTTTTCTGTCCACTAATGGCATTATGAATAATTACATCAATTTCGTACGAAAATAATATTTATTAAATTTTTTTGACTCGTGCAGCAAATTTTGAAAAACTGCCATCAACAATGTTCTGATCTTATTACAGCTACACATGACTCGGTGATGGATTCAGTTACGAACTATAATGTACGTTCATGAACTCAATTTAATTGACAAATTTCCAATGTAATTCCCGGAGCGAGTAACCTCAAAATTGAAGCTCGCTATAGATCGATTATGGACCATAAATAGGTTGACATTATCACCCAAATTGCCACGCCAATTAATATTTTCCGCGATAGTTAATTTGCTGTGTTGCTGACATATGAACGCACTAAAATGAAGGACACTTACAATCAATTCCTCCACCCATCCACAAAATTCAATAAATTCGCTCAAAAAATACGCGATACACACGAACTGTGTGTTTCAATGCTGGCGCATTATTTGCATAACATTGCGCACGTGGTGAAAGTTGAAAAAAACCATGGGAATTGGCGAATTTGGAATAACGAATGATAACCAATATTTGTTTCCATCAACTGTTTATTTATTTATTTTGAACTTCTCGACTGCGGGAGTTTGTTGCAATGGTCCCAAATTTGAAAATCATATTGTTGCTACATAACTGATATTTTGAGGGTAATAAAATGTCCTCCCTCCCCCCTTCCGCCCCGCCAGGGGGGCTAGCGACGAGCTAGCTGAAAGCAGTCCTTCCTTGCTTTGCACGTACGTGATGTGATTAGTTTCAAAATCGAGTTACCAATTTGAATTCTCAATTTTCCATTAATCTGAGGAATTTGAAAAATTTGAGACAATCCATTGTCGAATGAACCAGATTGTATTCGAGCTCATTGTTCTCTCATTCACCCGGATTCTAATGGTAATAAGTACCTCCAAGCGCATCCAATATCGCAAAATAACAAAGTGAAAAGTACCCACCCCTTCATGATTCCATTGAATTTCCTTGTCCCCAAGATTTTCCCACTCCCCAGTGAATTACATAAAATTTGAATCATGAACCCCTGCTGAGGCGAGCGCCCATGCAATTCACTCGATTCCCTCCGACGACCGAATTTTTATTACTCCTGCTTGTGAAGTGCCAAGAATCCATTGAATCGGGCGCGAGTAGAATAGTCTCCACGGAATTTCCTTATTCCCATCCCGCGACCCCTCGCCAACATCCCTTGAAACTCTAGTCGATACGACACTACCAAACGAGAAAATCCATGCGCTCAACCTTCCTGCCATAAATATCGGATTACACTTGGCGAGAGCCCATCCACCAGTGCGTGCACCTCATACTTTAACTGTGAAAGCACCGAGAAACATGAGAAATTTCTCGTTTTTCGTAATCAAGGGGGAGTAAACTCGCTCCCCAAGGTATCAATTAATAAGATAAAGTAAGCGAGGAAAATATTTCGGATTTTCGAATCAGATTCCTGAAACAAGAATACGGTTTCCTGAAATAAGAATCTTGTTGTTCAAATGAAATTCCTTATATCACGCCAGTTCTTATATAGGATATCGATTGTGTATTATTATCATTATTAGCTTCTCAATTTAGGGAGATTATTGTAATCACCGCGATAATGAAGTGTCTCAAAAATCGAAAATTTCCACTTTTCTCGACGTTTCACATCATTCTGACAAATTTTAGATGATGAAATTTTAGGTTCTGTGTGTGTGTGTGTGTTCGTATGTGAGTTATTCTTTGAGAAACGGTCCCCGGTAAACGGCTGGATCGATTTGTTCCTCCTTTGACACAAAATTACCTCTGACTGATATCCAGGGCAGAAAGGAGTGTGAATGTTGAAAACCAATTCCTTCAATTGTTATTAACAATTTTAATTGTTTATAACGTTGTATCTCAAGAGCGGTGACAGATACGAGAAAAAGTGTTAAACGAAAGTTGTTCCTCTAATGAACCTACATATTTCATGTTATATTACTGTTTTTGCTAGGCATCATATTTTACGAGATATCGATAAAAAATCGTAATAATCGATCAATCGTTGAATTCGCGTAACTGATATACAACTGTACATACGTGTATCATCGCACACACACACACACACACACACACACACACACACACACTATCGGGAAGTTATAGATGTGACCCGTCGAGGTTCGCACTCAGGTCCGATTTAGTATTATTATAAAAAATAGAAACACTTTTTGACTATAAATATGGGCCATTCCATGCCAACTAGGCAACCCCCGTTTTTTTCGGTCTGAAATCAAAAATTGCATGATTTTTTTCAAAACTAATTTTGAATGAAAAAAAATTAATTTTGAAACTGGTTGGGAATAAAAAAAATTGAAAAGCCTGTACATTTGACCTCTACGAATTATCGGCTGGGAAGAGCAGCCTAGAATTTTTTCTTTTTCATAATAATTAATGAACACTGGGCAGCCTGTTTATTAATCATCACCAACTGTTAGAGCTGACGTGGTGCGTGTAAAAAATAAAAATCCCAAACGATGCGCCAGATGTTCCAGTCCTTCCTTTATACCCTCTCTCTCCTGGGGCTTTCTCGCGTCTTAAACTCGACCCTTTGGCCCCTTCTAGTATTCGCAAGACGGCTCTCGCCTCGTCTTTGATAAAAAGAAACCAGCATAAAGCAACACCGGCGCTGGTCCCTCTTACTATTCCCAATGTTCTCTTGCGCTTGGATTTAGCATGTAAACGAGCTTAAACACTTTATGCAAATTGAATTTTGACGCTAGACAGGAGAGGAGTCTCTTGAACAGCAACGATGAAGAATAGCTTTTGCGTACTACTTGTGTATACAGTATAACTCGAGTGTATGCACCAAGTGTAATGGGTTGTATCGACATTGCGATTTGACGACTCTGATATGCTAACGCCCACCCTGTTAAATTCTGCTAGATTTACATTTTACTACTGTTTCACTTTTCACATTGGCACCCTGGTGAAAAGGGATTTTTAGGAGGAAAAAAATTGTCGAATCGGGCGGAAAAAAAATTAAATTAAATGTGGAATGCACTCGAGACTCAGGGCCTTGACAGGGGATTTTTCCAGCACTTGAAGTAGTATGAGGCTGAATTGAATTCCAAGATCAAACAACGTTTTGAGAGAGACTAAGCTATAATAGAAACCGATTTGGGGAATCTGCGGTCGATTAACCGGCTTGTGTGTGTGTGTGTGTGTTTTTATCATCAATGCCTCCAATCCAGTAGAGATATGTATCTCAGTGGCCAGCATTTGAGACACTTTCAAGTTTCCAGAAGTTTCAAAAATTTCGAAATTTCACAATTTCGAAATTTCAAAATTTTCGAATTTCAAAATTTCGAAATTTCAAAATTTCAAAATTTCAAAATTTCAAAATTTCAAAATTTCAAAATTTCAAAATTTCAAAATTTCAAAATTTCAAAATTCCAAACTTTCAAAATTTCAAAATTTCAAAATTTCAAAATTTCAAAATTTCAAAAATTTGCAAAAATTTGAAATTTTGCAAAACTTTTAAAATTTCCAAATTTCCAAACATTGTCAAATTTCCAAAAATTTCAAAATATCCAAAAATTTCAAAATTTCCAAAAATTTTTAATTTTTGCAAAAATTTCAAAATTTCCAAAAAATTTAAAGTTTGCAAAAATTTCAAAATTTGGAAAAATTTCAAACTTGCAAAAATTCCCAAAAACTCAATAATTTTGGAAGTTTTGGAGTCCACAATTTCAAAGTATGAATAACGATATTGAAATCCTCATTCAAGATTCTGCTCATGATCTATGATTATAACCTCAGTAGTCACGATTGATATACAGTGAAAACTTGAAAGTTTTGTCCCATATTTTCATTTTGCAATATACATTGAACGATAATCATCATGAATATGATCTCTTATTTCCCATGTGAGCCCACAGTCTTGTAACATGATCAGCCTCATGGAGAATGTGAATATTACTGGTATAAATCGCAAAATCTCTACACTTCTTTCATGCATGAATCACTTTATTATCCCCATTCAGAGCTGTTTGAATTATTTCTCCCGTGGCTTTCTTCCCATTTCGTCCGCACACACTGGTATTGCCTAGTGATTTTCATGGAAATCCGGGCTAGGAAAAAAAGAAACACATACAAGAGTATAGGAGATATAGAGAGGTGATTAATGGACGTGAAAAATTGAAAATCTTGGCTCGTGTGAAAGAGCCCTACGTATGAGATCGATGGAGCGTAAAAGATGGGATACGTGAATTATTAGGTACTGAATTTTTTCCCTTAATTGAATTGATATTCGCTTCCACTATAAGATATAGCGATGGCCGGGATATTGCATAATCATAGCTATTATACTGGGAAAAAGATGAATCTCTTCAAATGCCAAATCTGACTGGTAATTTCATCACCCGCCCTTTATACTTCTTATTTTACGACACATATATACGGGGAACTTACCGTAACTCTCCTAGGCCCAGTGAGCGGAGGGGTATCCGTCCCCACTCCACGGGACGTTAGAAAATGCGGGGGGAGGGGGGGGGGGGAAGCCGCTCCGCCGCATGTAGGACTCACGCAAACAGCGAGGACTCTGGCTCGAGTCATTGTATTATCCCTCTCTTCGTGTGGACACGCCCCTTGCGCGCGTGGAAGGGGTAATCTGTAACTCACTGTATGCAGAAACCTCAGCCCCAAACTGGGGAGTTATGGGAAGTGCGCAGTATTACAGAATTGTGTATGGTAAAGACGAGCTTATGCAATATCATTATAATTATATTTTTTCAACTTCCCGATTTTCCGGGAAGTTATTGTAATGACCTCTAAATCGATTTTGTTCACTTTGATTATTTTAAGTATACCAAAATGCTTCGTGTAGAATTCCGAAGAAATGTTTGCATGTGTGGAATCGAAATTTTTCATTAATGATTTCTCACGAATAGGTCGAACGATCTGGGTCATCGAGGTCTTATTCGGAGCATTTTTTTTTGTTATTAACAAATGAATTGTTCACAACGCTCCATTTTAAAAACCGTAAGAGATACGGCAAAAAGTATTAAGTAGAATTTGCTCGGTGAGTGGAAATGCATATTTAATTTCTTATCACTTTTTTCCAAATTCCTCATAATTAAGGAGGTATGACGGGTTTAACCCTCGAGCGTTCGCACCCATATCGGCGTCTCACTCCCACTCCAATAACGCGCCTAATTCTCGTCTTCACGCAGACTATGCGACTAGTCGAATATCCATAGTTATCTACTTGATAAATGAGATTGAAACATGTAATTGATGTATCGGAAAATCTAGGAATGGCAAACAGAAATTACAAATCGGGAAGTTTTATTTGTGTTCCCAACGGGGAGACACACACTTTTATCCTACTAATTATCAATTGCAGACCTCCTTTTTCGTCGAATGATGAAAAAAAAAATTTCGAAGATGTTAGAAACTGCGATAACATCGAATTCGGTAACACCAAGAAGTACTTTGTAAACAGAAATATACTCCGTTTGAGTTATCCTTAAATTGCGCAGCAGCGTCAACACGAGAAATTATTGCAGGTGTCAATAAACTTCCTCGGGTCGCGTATGAATAATCTCTTTTGCGAATAATCAAAACTTTGCCCACATGTGTATATGCTGTGTATGCTATATATGCAGGATATGCATTGTAAATGAGTTTCCCCAACAAACGAGCCTGGTGATATTGAACGCGAGATGGTGGCAAGGGGGTGCAGAGGGGGTGGTGGGGCGGGGGAATGTGTCCCAGGAGATGTGAGAGAGCATCGACGAACAAATTCACCCGCGACAAATTAATCCAGCTAGCAGGATTAATTGAAACGTATTAGGTTATACCGATACTACCGTACAAAGAGCCCGATCACACATGAACAAGAGCCGGAACGAAGAGACCAAGGTGTAGGGCCCATACACAATTCATCATGTTTTATGCCAGGGGTCAGCCCTAACATCAATGATCATAAATCCCTGTCACTATGGGTTTCCGTCACTTCTCACTGGACCTCTCACACTGCGGGGGGTGAGCTCCCGATCTATCATCTTCAGTTTCTCTTTTACACCGCAGTTTGGAGAATGCTGTTCTTGGTGGTACATGTCAGCGGAAAAACGGCCGGCATTCGCGGTGGGAATGAGTGTTTCGAATGCTCTGGCTGTTCATGTTCAGATCCTCTATTTTCAGAATGATGTTTTTTTGCCAAATTGTGAATGAATTCTGCATGAATCTCCAACAATCTTATTGCGTATATCATCTTTCAGCAGATACAGAAAGTTATTAATGGCATGAGACTCGGCTGAGTGGGCTAGACTCACGCTCACGATCCCTATTGAAAGGAGACTCGATCTGTCTGAGAACACTTATTCATCTCGTAGGTGCTCGTTTGGGATGCTCAGAGTCGAAGCACAAGTAAGACTAGCTAACCGATATAACCATATGCATTGATCCCCACTGTCATCGGGAGTCAACCCCTATAAGACAGTTACTAAATAATAAAAAAAAAATATATAATGTGTTAAACAAGCATACCCTACCTACAATGCATACTTATGATTTTTCTGTTTGTCAATCAGCCGGAATGAAAGTTTCCGGTTTAACCCCTCTCACCCATACTTTTTTTCAAATTTTAAAAAAATTGCGCATCGAGAAAAACGGCGCAGCGCTCGTGGTGCTACCAACTACGTAGTATAAAAAATTAGGTCTATGGAAGTTTAGTCTCCGAGATTACGCAACTCGAGAAGTTCGTCGGCGATAATACGAGTGTTGTATCCTCACTTTACCAAGATATTGCTTCACCGGTTCACCGAAACCTCATTGGCAGAACTATGTTGAATAATGATCTGCGATGTTGGCTCACGGGACTTCTAAAACTTGTAGCCGTGTTTCTAAGGTGGCCAGATTGTATAGCCCCCTAAGTGGAGAGCAGTTGATATTGGCCATTGCGATTAACTAACTTTTCAGTATTGGCTAGTTTCTGAGAGCAACAGCTGGATTCAATAGGGGTGGTATTATTAGTGAAATCAAGATGTTGCTTGGATAATATTTCATGTTCTACAACAAGATGAGATGAGATGTAATCGGGGAATATCAAGGGAGATTCAACCCCAAGAGGAGGTCACGTCTATGGCATTAACTCCCTCTTTGCCCATGCCCCTCCACTTGACGCATTTGCCCGCATGATGAGCGGAGAGCTCGCCCTGTATTTCTGATGGGGGGGGGGGGGGGGGGGTCTCGCAGTCTTTTTTCGGTGTCCAACTTCCATTGCATAATGGACTTTTTTATTAACTACCCGAGTTATCTCACCGGCAGTATTATCCGAAATTTGTGACACATGTAGTATCGAAAATTTGTGGGTTCATGTCTAGACATTGGAGTATATCCGCTCCACCCGTGGACATTCAGACATTAGTAAGATGGATTCGTTATAGTGTCGTTTAGTATGCCTAGAATAAGTTCATTAGTTGTAAACTCTTGAGAGACGCTCGACAATGACGCACTCGTTGCACGTCATTCCTGTGTACTAGTAATATGGAGTAGTACGTGATCTGTGCGTACCCATGCCGTGGGCATTGCGTGCACACGTTGCCAATAAGGCCCTATGCAAAGTGATGATGGACTCATGGGTCTGTGTAGTCAGAGTGGAAGAAATCGAGTGTCCGCCAGGCATACTTTTGGCAATAGAAAAATTTAGTTCTAACGCAGAAGTCCTTGACGAAGGTACTTGACTTTATAGACGACTGACGAAGACCTCACTAGAGGCACTGAACCTATTGTAAATTGTGCGCGAAGTATTTGTTCGAGTGTTTCATCTCAGACAGTTCATTTTGTTCACTCTATTTTGGTAATCTATTATTAATGTAAAGTTAAACTTACAAGCTGTTCTATCTATTAAAAAGTATCCCACACACGACATGTCAAGAAAACACGACGTCTGGTTAGAATGCTTCGGATGCTCAAATATTCTCTCCATACACACATCACTTCTTCAGGACTTGTATGGAAGTACCCATAAAGTGAGACCGCATGGCCGGGCGGGAACCTAACCCAAAACGGGGCAGGGGTCATCACCTGCTATTGTACCACAGCGGTTTCTGGAGGTTTACTCTGTGTTTAGAAATACGATGTTCTACGATCGCGTAAGCCGGCCCAGCCACATGGGTTGGTGTACAGTACGCCCTTCTAAAGGAATGCTCGAGAGCGATGGAGAGGAAAAGAGGACAGAAAAACTAGGACTTCTGCGTCACCACTGATTATTTTTCAAAATTCCTCATAACAGACATTCGACTTTCCCGCAGTCCACCTTGGCGGCGCCTACTAGCCAATTGCCACTTAGCACGGCAGGCTTTTGCCAACGTGGGTAGGCTACAGTTCATGTGACACCCACATCATGTACACGGGCATATCACACGTGCTTGTCCACATTATATGCACGGAGGCAGCACGTACTGACGTGTGCATCATCATCGAGATTCCTTCAGTCGTATACAACTACGGTAATGGAATATTCTAGGTTTACAAAATCCTGACTGTAGTCTGCTACAATAGACTAGTTTAGCTAGTGTCCAACAGTTCTTCAAGCTAACGGTTGTCCCACGGTGCCTAGACTTTTAGAAAATGACCCGGGTTCGAATCCCGTCTGACACCAGCAATGATTTAATCCTCTCGATGGTAAAGAGCCCATCTAAAAATCTTTTGATATTATGCAAATTATTATAATATGCTTTTTCGGCTCGTGAAAAATCCCTAAGCTCAAGTATTATTTTTTTCCGGAAAAAAAATTAGCGAGAAAATATAACGACGTGAGTTAAGAATGGTTAATTAAATTTTCTCCTATTTTTTTTTCTTCATAAGCGTCTCAAGAGTCATTCGGAGATTTTCAGCGTCAACATAAAAAATATTGCAACGGCACTTATGTTGCCAAATATCAACAGAGCCGCGGGTGAGAAAATGCAGGGGCTTTAATGTCTACGTGAGTGCCTCAGGGTCAGATATTCGTCTCTCCGGGGCGCTCGAGTGTCTTTTTCACAATTTATCTTAGCCACTTTAGCGCGACCCGTTATAAATGTCAGAAAAGATCTGGCGGACGATGTGAAAACTTCTCCATGAGAGAAGAAAATTTCATGAAAATGGTCAGTCGAGTGTTGCTGAATCTATATGTGAAGATGTTAATCTCTATTTTTCTGCCAAAGGATTTACTAATTCTCACCTTGAAATTACTTGTCATTTCTTTGGCAAAACTAAATATAACTTTATGCTCAATCAAACTCTTGAAATTAAAAATTGCAAAGTTTTGGCGCGAAGAGATGGCCAATAGGGCTAATTAACAAGGTCCTTGCTTCCGCTATCTCGGTCTTATCTGTACCAAGCAACGTTCGATGGAAAATTTACTTTGCCTAACTTTCACGACCTAACTCTTTACCGAAACTTTGAATTTGTTAAACTGTTTAAAAGAGGTGCTGGTTTATGCAAACTTGGGAATCATACAAAATTCTGAGGATGAGATGCAAAAAACGAAAATCGTTCAATGAAGTTTTGAGGATAATCCTTCATATTACATGACTCGAGGGGAAAAGTGCTAATAGAGTCATATTTTTTAACTTCCTGATATAGGGAAGTTATTGTAATGGCCCTGAAAATCGAAAGTGGAAATTTCATCATATCTCCACCCGTCAAAGTCTCTCTAATCATTCTAGATCATTTTTAACAAAATGTCTGTATGTATGTGTGTTTACGCCTATTTATGTGCACCCAATTTTAGGACAACGATTTATTGCAAACGAATCACCGAATGAAGCATGAAAATCGCCAAAAGTTTTCATCAATCATTATTTACGAAGGATAGTTGTGATCAAGGCAATCAATGTCGCAATTGGAGTCTCTCGGCGTACCTTACCTTCGATCAAAATTTGGCTCACTTTCATGGAGTGAATTATTAGTTATTGGTTGATTTTGAGTGGCGCGAAATTTTAATGACTATTCAAACTTTTATATTCAGTCTAGATCCGAAGTTGTCCGACTACCGCCGGCGCATGCGTGTTTGCCCGCATTTGCACAGGAGAGTCTGAATGCGCAGTGTGATTGGTCAGTGCGTCACGTGACATAGTCGCAAGTAGCGACACCGGTTGTATTCCAGTATTCAAAATTTCATGATTTCTATTTTTTTCTCTGAAACCAGTCTTTGAACATTTAATTGTTGTGTCGGAGAACCTAGGAATAGGAAACAGAAATTACAAATCGAGAAGTTTTATTTGTGTTCTCAAGGGGGGTGGGGGGGGGGGGGACACACTTCCATCCTACTAGTTTTGCAACTGTTTTCCGGTTATTGGCAAGTTATTTTTCTGCTCCGGACATTCAGGTAGTGCTATCCACGGAATTTCCATTTTTTTACTCCGGTGCAGTTATGGTTTCTCCAGGAACTTATGGGGAAACGCTCGCAGAGTGAAATAAACAAGAAACATGGAAATGGTACATACTAGGTGTTTGGTACATGGTACTCGGGAGTTCTTGGCAACACTGGTGGAACTTTATTTTGCGAGGAAACACCCAGGGCCAATTTCCCAAACCAGTTTGAAAAGGAGTGGCGCAAAGGACCTCCCAGGCTGGACCGATGGTCTGTGCCAACTCCTCGTCAGCGTGTAAACTCCAGCTGGGGGTTGAATGAGAATGTGCACAAGCCAAAGGCTTTTTTGGGGAATTTATTCACGTGCCTCTACCAGACAGCTCCGCATTCTATTTCCACCAGTTTATGCCCGATAAAACAACAAATCTTGGGGGGGGGGGGGGGGGATAAACTGTGGACAAAAATTGGAAGAATGAAAAGTGTAGAGATGGCGAGAATTGCAAATACTGAAGTCGCCTAAAATTGATCATTAAGCATCTCTCTCCAAGACAGATAGAGGGATGAAAATCTGAAAAAAGTCAGAGTTTGCGCTAGAAAAAGTGGTGGGTAGGTGAGTGAATGGGTGGGTGGGTAAGTGAATGGGTGGGTGGGTGAGTGGATGGGTGGGCGAGTGAATGGGTGAGTGGGTGGATGAGTGAATGGATGGGTGAATGGGTGGGTGGGTGAATGGATGGGTGGGTGGCTGAATGGGTGCGTGGGTGAGTGGCCGGATGGCGAATGGGTGGGTGAGTGAGTGGCCGGACGGATGAATGGGCGGGTGGGTGTCTGCAAAGGGTTGGACGGTGAGTGGGTGGGTGGGTGAAAAAGGCGGGTGGGTGAAAAGGGCGGGTGGGTAGGTGACCGGGTGGGTGGGTGGGTGAGTGCACAAGTCTGAATCAGGAGGTTATAAATTCTACCCGTGATGAGTCACATCCATATACCATTTATTTCGTTCCTATTCCTTCTTTTTTGACAGTTCAATAATTTCATCGGGGATTTCTCAGTTTTTTTTTCTCATCTCTTTTTCAATATCAAGCCCATACAGTTATGTATAACAGATGAAACAGTGAATCTGGAGAGAAAGGCATTGAACAAAAATGGCAACAATGGAAAATTCGGAGATAGCGAGAGTTGCGGATATTGAAATTGCGAACGAAATTGATCATTAATGCTGGTAGTAATGAGAGAGACCCAAGCGGATAGAGATATCTATGAAGTGGTGACCTTAATCGCCGGCAGGATCAATGGAATTTCAGTACTGCCTCGGAATTCTCGAGGGACTACGTGTGGAGGATCATACGGGGAAGGATTACGAGGGACGTACATTTGAAATTAACGCACGCGTCAGCCTGACCTCGTTGTCCCCGGAAAATAGTCCGGGTGTTTGGTACGAATTGCATTGAGCGTGCTTTAATACCATGAGGAAAAATATTCCGAATTTTATGGGGAAATCTCAGTAAAAATTTAACTATCATCGGTAATTGAGATGAAAAATCTTCATTGAAAGGGAAAAATTCTTGGTCATTTCAAGATTGCATAGTGCTTAAATTTAACGAGAATCATCTATTATTCAGATCCGAAATTTTATTCAGGATTTTTCAATTTAAAAGGAAGACTATCCCAAAAATGTATAATTTTCTATTTTCATTGAACCTCTTTGCGTCTCACTTTTAGGCAAAAAATATCTGAAAATTTCTATATATTTTAGTTTCAAACATTACGAAAAAACTGGGACTTTTCTAATTCCAAGAACTAATTAAAAAGCTATAAATATCGAACAGCTATTCAGTCGTACGCCTACGAGAAATTATCGATGCAGTTGTAGTTATACCCGATATTTTTTTTTGGTAAAGGCTTTCATGGTAACTTAAATATTTCGATAATGAATAATTTCAGGAAACGAATTTGTCCATTTTTTTTCGCATAGAATTTAGAAATAAACGCGGGGCCGGGCGGGAATATAACCCAACGCAGGAGGGGGCAGTGGGTTGCATCGTAGGCGCCCACCATCGTAGCACAGAGGCTTCTGGGGGTTTACCCTGTGCTTAGAAATACGATCGTCTGAAATGGGAAAAGTCGGCGCCAGCCGCATGGATCCACTATGCCCCCTGAAGGAATGCTCAGATAGTAGCTACCGTGGGAAGTACAAACGGGAGAGACGGAGCAAACGAAAAACTTTGCAAATTTCTTGAGTAGCGAAATTTTATTGCCCAATTTTGGTATAGTTCAAAATTTCTCAGAAGTTTTAGACGAATGGAAGGAATTCGTTATATTTTCTCGTTGTCTAACTTACAAATGCCCCAGAAATGTTCGAAGTGCCGCAATTCTAGTGATCAGGGTGAGAATTTCTGGGAAACTTTTCGCTACGTGTAATATTTTTATTCGCGAAGAGGAGACTGATAAGGAGTTATAAAATTGAAGGTAGCATTTTGAAGATAAAATTTATGCCCCATACGGGGGATTCATATTTCCGATACTTTCCTGTATTCGATATCTCAACAATTTTTCTTGTTCATCGCGTTTGGTAGAGAAAGAGCCCACGGTACATAAATTTTGGCGAGAGCACCAAATCTTGGCATAAGAGAAAATATCACATGAATGACAGATTGTAAGTTTATCTTATTTGCATTCGTCGCAGTAATTCTAGAGTCCGATTTTAAAATGGCAATAAAAAATGGAGGTATCGAAAAATTCTAAAAAATTCTAATCATCAAATTACTTAAACTTGAGATGATTAAACCAGTCAAAGCTTAAATGATTGAAAAAATTCTAAATTATTGAACTTAATAAATTTGCGGAAAAAATCTTGAATTTGCGAAAACTCCAGTAACTAAATTGGAGAACACCACGGTTTCCGCGATATTTCACAAAATCCATCAACCCCCCGCCCGACCCCATCTCACCCCTATGCCACATACATCCTACGCACACATGTTTATTCATAAAAAACTAACTTGCCGAGCTATAAAAGTTTTGACGGATATCATTGATATTCACTTACTCTCACCCCCCCCCCCCCCCCCCCCCCCCCCGCCCTACAACGCCCCATAAACCCCCTGGTACACCTGATGTATCGCTTGAACTTGCCCATCTCAGTTATTAGAATATTTATATATCACCCTTTCACACACACCCCATATAAATTTCATCCCTTACACCGCGAGCCTCTTCATCTTCCCGCGTGTTTCCCAGGAGAGATCGATCGTTTTATCCCACCACATCTAACCTGAAAAAGAGGGACTGCATATAAATGCCCACGACTAAGCCCCCCGCCTAAGTCGGCCGATAAATTTTCATCGGATTAAATGATGAATTCACGACACCCCACCTAGAGGCCATCACAGGAATAAGCATTCCCGTGTTTCACCGTTGAATGCACTCTAGATCAATCTAAATCGGACTCATGTAGTGATTTAGCTTAGAGATTGATCTCGTGAGGCCATTGGAATTCGATTAGAACACTTAGCCATGAGTTTCTTGGAGCCAATTGGCAAATTCCAGTCGACTATTATCCCCTCACGCCAAAGTTTCCACTATTTTCGAAGATAGTCCATTCTAAATGGCATATCTATTTGGATTTCATACATAATGTGGAATAGTTGAAAATTACGACCGCAATTAATTGATCTATTATGGGAGATTGTGTCATCAAGGCAACAATCAGATTTTCGCCTCATCGTAAATGAACGGAGTGGGTGGGTGCGTGTATGGGTGGGTGGGTGGGTGTATGGGTGGGTGGGTGGGTGTGTGGGTGGGTGGGTGTGTGGGTGGGTGGGTGTGTGGGTGGGTGGGTGTGTGGGTGGGTGGGTGTGTGGGTGGGTGGGTGTGTGGGTGGGTATATGGGGGGCTGGGTGATTGGGTATATGGGTGGGTGAGTGGGTCGGTGAGTGGATGGGTGGATGGGTGAGTGGGTCGGTGGGTGTGTGTATGGGTGGCTGAGTGCGTCTGTGCGTAGGTAGATGTGTGTGTATGGGTGTTCGTGTGTGTGTGTGTGTGGACACACATCAGAAACCTACAAATCTCATAGAAAATACCAATATGATGGAACACCTCGAAAGACGCAGAGTTCAAACATGTCCATTGATTGGGCCTTTTACATTCAGGAAGATGCTGTTATCCGTGTAGCGTATCCCACCGATTTGTCATTTTGCCTGTCATCATAATAACTTCACTATATTGACAAGTCAAAATGTGTTAGTTGATAAGGTGCTGTTTCCTCTGTACAGAAACCTGAATGCCTAAGTCCGTTAACTTTCAAAGCCTGTCACGACACCTACCGCTTTTCATCACCTCGCAACTCACATCATCAAAACCTTCGATCATTGACATGACACTTTCTCACGCACTCTTGCAAAAGACTCGCCTGGAAAGTCAATTAAAAGAACTTTGACGAAGACGCCAGCATCCGAGCGACTCACCGCCCTGAACTTTATTCCCTCGCAGGGGTGAACTGCATTACGGAAACCTCATTAATCCCGGGAAAAAGTCACTTTGAGTACCCTAGGCTAGTTCTCAGTGCGAATATATAGCGAGACTGTAGCTCAAAGGAAAAGTGATCAAACTATATATAATAGATTTTGCTGTTTAGCTAGCGCTGTCAGCGAGATATTGAACCACGTTGTGAGAGAATCAGCGTTAGCTTTGGCGTCTCACGAGTGCATGAAAATTTCTGGGATATGAAATTTTGCGTCTCGCGGTGGGGAAAAAAAACATCTTTCTTTTCCGGGTTCTATTGAGGGCTCAAGCGGTATTGCAGATGTGAAGAGCGCTGAAATATTTCGTGTTAGGTACAGTGCAAGCATTATTAACTTCGCGATCTAGGGAAACACCCTTTAAAATCAAGAAGGAACTCTTTTCTGAATACGTTACATTATCCTGCCGAGTTCTCAAAGATATCCTTGTGTGTATGCGCCTGTACAAATGTGTGTGTTCGTCTGTGGGTGTGTGTGTGTGTGTGTGTGTTGGTGAGTGGGTGGGTGAGTGGATGGGTGAGTGGGTGTGTGGGTGAGTGGGTGAGTGGGTGAGTGGGTGTGTGGGTGGGTGAGTGGGTGTGTGGGTGAGTGGGTGTGTGGGTGAGTGGGTGTGTGAGTGAGTGGGTGGGTGGGTCGGTGGGTGAGTGGGTGGGTGAGAAAGTGGGTGAGTGAGTGGGTGGGTGAAAACCGACTTATTGAATAGCTACATACATGTAGATACAAACACAAATCGGCAAAGCTAATTGTACCTATTTGCAAAATCTAGTATTTATTACAGGCAGAATAGATGGGAAAACTTTTTGTTGAAAACTAAACGAAAGAAGGTTGCGAACAAAAACGTGAACTTTTTGTTTCTTCTATACGAACTTTTTTCAAGTTTCTTAAAATCCTTCTATTAACTCGGTGATGGAAAATGGAGGCGAACAAATTCACTAATCCCTCCTTTCCGCTTTTTCACCCAACCAAAATAGAAAAGTGCCTCGTCTGTGGTGGAAATAATTTCACCCTTAATTCGTTAACCGATAACGAAAACTATGGATTTTTTTGTTAGTCCAATTTCGGAAAAATGCAAACTGTCTATTTTTCAAATCTCACACAGGCGGCTCAGAAAACTTGCGTAGTAACGGTATGCGCATGCGCAGCAATGGGCGGGTGAATTTGAATACCTGAGAATATAATATTGAATTGAGCGGTTGACTCAGTATTTCTGATGTATCTATATATATATATATATGCAAATCCGTGTGGGTAGGCATGTGTATGCTTAGCAAAAAGTATGTCACGTGCGATTTGTATATAGCATTAGTAAATGAAAATGCGCGCCGGAAAATGTAGAAATGGCGAAAAGAAATGAGAAATCGGGAAGTTTTGTTTGTGCTCCCTATACTGATCTTTCTCCATCGCCCAATAAATTTCAATTTCCATCCAACAATTTTAACCGTACTTCTGGAATAAAATGGAGGGTCAATTTTTATCCGACTTTTTTCTCCGTGCAATTGGAAAGACCACCTGAAGCGACATTTCTAGATGCCGGCTGTCGGTCGTGAAAATTTCCATAGTATGAAACTTTGCATCTCGCGACAGTGAAAGAACTGTCTGTTGTTGGACTGCGTCGAGTACTCAAACAAAATGACGAATTTGTGATAAAAGAGTATTGCGGATGTAAAGGGCTCTGGCATGTTTGATCTCAGGTATGAAAGTTCTTTTTTTTCCTCTCTGATTTGAAAGATAGTCGAGCTGATGGATCACGGAAGACCATAAGACTGTAAGCCCTGTGGAACGAAAGATTGAGATGACATGACGAGAAAAAAAAGGAGACACAGCCGCGTGTTGGGTGCATCATAAAAGCTTTACGGGTCTGTAAAAATCCCGGGCGCTGCGTGTATCTTCTCTGTCGATGGATGCTCCCACCCCCTCCCCCCTCGCCCCTCCCAGTAAATGAAATAGTGATACGGGCCACATTGTGTCGGTCATGAGTCTTCGGGTTTTGTGCCTTTGTATTTTACGTATGGCGTTATCCGGCGAGGAAGAAGTGAAGGAATACATTCTATTGAAAAGAAAATATTCCGTTGTGCGATTTTGTCGTCTGATCAGCTTTTCTGTGAGACATTTCGCGGAAAAATAAACACCGGGTGGCTTGCCTATAACCGCTTGTTTTGCGCGCCGAAATTCAAATTCAGATTTTTGATATCACTCATTTTTTACGATTGAAATTAACAATTAATCATATTGATGAAGTTAAACGTCAAAAAACGATTATGAAGCGTTATATTATGATTATGATTATTAGGGGTACTTCCTGTCGCGACGGCCGTCTCATTGGGGGAATAAACCAGCTGTGACCTACGGGGATGAATATAATTTCCCCCGTGTACCATTTATCGTGGCAGGAGTTGTCAGTATACCTATATCATCAAAGTTACGGGAGGCTGAGCATAAATGATGCCCCTCGGACATGCTTCATATTCTAAGACGATGCCGACTTCGTCTTCCATGTGTACAATGGCTAAGTTCCTAAGGTTGTGCAATGAAAATAGATTTTCTTGCAATTTTTAAATGTGATGTGAGCCCGGTTTCGTGGTGTATTTGATTTCCAGGTAGCTACGAAGAAAAATCTTCGTCTCCGTTAAAAAAAAATTCAGGTACAAATTTCAGGTCTTACTAACTAAACATTCAGATGTTAGGGACAAAAAATTTCAAAAATTTCAAAAATTTCAAAAATTTCAAAAATTTCAAAAATTTCAAAAATTTCAAAAATTTCAAAAATTTCAAAAATTCCAAAAACTCCCAAGCTTAACAGTCCGAGTTCAGAAATCAAGTGGTGTAAGCCCATAACCACTCAATGCGTGCTCAAAGCGTTGAGTCCATTCGGATGATTCCCATGAGTTGCATACACAGAGTTGTGCGCAATTTGTTCCGTCTTTTATAGCTGTTTATGTAATTAAACTTCCACATCCGGGTGCAAATGATCTAATGAACTGATTTCCCGTCGGTATAATGTATCCCACTCGATCAATTCCATTCGGCGCTGTGCAGTAAACAGTTGCGTGGCTGAACCCATTTGCAATGGCAAAGGCACTGGGTATCCAGTAACTGCCTCCAAATCCGTCATTATCCTTTTGCCAATGAGATCACGAGGAAACCAATGTGCCAGTAGCATCGACGATGTTTGTCACAGTTTCTCATAGTATATACCCGGTGAGCCGAGGAGCCGTTGATTGATTGCGCCTGACTTCGTAATTACGCGACCGATTAACAACTCACACAAGCTACCGCTCACTGTACCGAACAACGTCCAATTCCATCTGCCGAATATCCAGAGAGTTCTTAATGAATGAGACAGTTGGAACGAACGAGAATGTAGTTCACATATGTTATTGCACGGAACAAAATATCCGATTCGGGGATACAAATATGCGCAATCTGCAAACCCAAATTCCACGATTTGTAGATTACACATCCGCGACTCGCAGATTCAATATCTTCGGTCCACGGAGTACATATCTCCCCAATTCAGAGACATAAAAATCCCCGACTCAGGGATGGGAAAATTCCCGACGCGGAAACGCACACACCCTCGATCCGGAGATGTGAATATCTCCGAAGCGAATGTATGTACTATATATACAGACTAGATTGAAGTATGTTTACTTTTCCGATTCTGGGAAGTCATATACATTATTATTAATAGTTTGAATTGTTCACAAAGTTTTATTGACTAAGCGGTTAGAGTTATAGGAAAAATCATATAACGAAAGTTGTTCCTCATGCAAAAATATATATTTTATGTTCAATGCGCTTTCTTCTAATTTACATAATTAAGGAGGTGTCGTAGGTTGAACCTTCAAGCTAGTGTTCTGCTGTTGGTGTCTTGCTCCCACTCCCGTAATGCGGATGAGTTCCTTGACGTTACGCTCACTATGCGCCCAAAAAGGTTAATCATGATTTACATGTATACTCGTATAAAGGGGTGGGTGGGGGGGGGGGGGGGTGAGTGTGTGTGTGTGTGTGTGTGCGTGTTTTTAGAAATCGGAATGTCTTCATTATTGACTTACTCCACTAGTTTTTTTTCCATATTCCTAATCAGTCCATTTTCCAAAGACCCCGGGGCTACCGCAATATCATCTCTAAGAACGTTGAAATACTTTGCACACATGAGCACATACAGGGATAAATACCCTGAGTGGATACAAATGGAGTCATAACAATTAAACAGCCTCAGAGGATTTCTACACCTAATGATAGTTTATTCCCGAGGTACACTAACACTTGACGTTAATCTGCATATGCATTAGGTACGTGTGATATTCTCTTTAGAATTTCCCTCTCAAAATTTCTAAAATACTTGAGCAAACAGAATAATGAACGTCACATGAAAGAGCCAGAATTACTTCTAAACTTGAAAGTATTGTTCTCAACTCACAACTGTCTGCATTATTCAGTCACCTAAATAGTTCGGATATTGTATAACTTGGCACTTGATAACTCTCGCGTCAACTTAGCAGCTTGCGGTTGTCTCTTCATGTATGCAATATCTATACATTCATCTTGCCATATCCGTAACGCACCATTAATCGATATCTTGACTAATTGTCGTCTGATACGATTGACGATCTGAGCTAACGTCATATGGTCGCTCTAGTTGATGGAGTTTCTGCATATATCTTCCTTATCGTGCAATTGCCTCGATAAAATCATCACATAGATGTAGCAATAGAGGGAAGCACGTGTAATCGAATTAATACAGGTGGGTACAATTTTTGAGTTGCGGATTTTGATAAGCTATTGTGACAATCTCGAAATCGAAAATTGCGCACACACTCACAGACACGTATACAGCCATTCACACAGCCACCGACCCACCCACCCACACACTCACACCCACCCACCCACCCACCCATGCATCCGCCCACCCACCCACCCACTGCCCCACCCATCCACCCACCCACTGCCCCACCCATCCACCCACTCACCCACCCATCTACTCACCCACCCACCTACCCACCCACCCACACACTCACCCACCCTCCCCCACACATACACGCACACACCGGCCCACACACAAATACTCACACACACACACACACGCCGCTGTGTGTATGTAACTGCTGAGTGAAAGGTCCCGAGTTCGCACTCAACCTCCGGAGAATATTGTTCAAAAACATTTTCACCTGAACTTCGACCGATGCCAGGAACATCCCATGTGTACTATCAGTGGTAGCCATAAAATGAGAATGTTAGGTCGGACATGAACCCAACCTGAGGCATGCATAGTATAATTGAACCGAGTATTACGTGCAATACATCAATTTCCAATGAACAATCTGAAATGCAATTCTCACGTGGTAAAATCATCATTAAACTCCCGATGTTTTGCCACAACTCGCGAAAGCACAAATTACATTGTTGAAACTCTTGTTATTTTCTAACGTATGCATTAATACACTGGGAACTGATGGGGAAACTCGACTCCTCCGCAGTTGTTTGGCAAGCTTACCCCCATTTATGCCAGAGGCATACCTCAGGGCTGCATGCGACGCGTGCATTCTCATCGGTCGCTGAGATGTGTTGCACTGCAACTAGGTATACCTTCATTACAGAGCCTCCCCCTCCCCCCGTCCCCTTCCCATGGCCCTCCTCTCACCCTTGTTTGCCCGTATAATGGAGTTTGTCGTACCAAATAGGTGGCCTAGAAGGAATAACTCGAGGTGTCTTTGTATACCCACACATCTGGCGCATCCCCATTTCGGTATATCTTTTTACATACCCCACTTGTGGCCACCGAAATGCACCCATCCGTGAAACCCCTTTCACCAATCTCTCCGGTGTCCACATCAAGCCTTTTCGGTAAATAGTGCTGTAGTGATAATTGCATCTGTATAATTAACGCTTCCACCCTAACACTCAACAAATGCGACTTTGAGACCTCAGTGGTGACAGTGAAGGTCAATACCCAGAAGATAACGGGCAATATTGACGATTATTGAGAAACAGAAATCAAGATATTCGTCTCATGCTACCTAAGTGATAGCTATTGGCTTGCAAGATGCCAAAGCTTATTTCAATTTCCAAACGCCATGGCTTGGAACCTATGCAAAAACAGAAAATAATGAGACTAATAAAACGATACTGGTGACAAATATTTGACGGTTGGCGGTAGTAACTAATCAGCGCTATGCTACGCGAAGTAGACATATATTTGACAATAACAAATGTATAATTGAACATAAAATATTTTGTTGATTGACTAACTACAGAGTGGGCCGGAACAATTAATGTGCTACTTATTAGAAAGTAGCAAGGTCCATAACTTCGTCAATTTCCTCACGTGCTCTGCATGATTTTTGATCGAAGCCGATAGGTTCCACCATAAGTTCCACTATAGGTTAGAGCAGATAGGTTCTGCGAGATAGGTTAGACCAGATAGGTTCGACGCGGTAGGTTAGACCAGAAAGGTTGAACTAGATAGGTTAGACGAGATAGGTTAGACGAGATAAGTTAGACGAGATGGGTTAGACGAGATAGCTTAGACCAGATAGGTTACAGCAGATAGGTTGGAGCGGATAGTTTAGAGCAGATAGCTTAGGTGGGACAGGTTGGATGGGGTAGGTTAGATGGGACAGGTTAGATCAGACAGGTTAGATCAGATAGATTAGACCACCTAGGTTAAGGCGCGTCAACCGAGCCAAATGCCTTTCTAATTATGGCCAAGATAATGGCATTCAGTCCAAAATATTCGGAAAAAATATCCAATTCAAAACTATCCGCCCAATGTAAATATATTCATGAACTTAAAACACCACTATGCAAATATTCCAATGTAACTAATTCTGTTTCCTCTTTCAAGTGAGAACCAACCGTGCCCGGTCGAAACGCAAATTCACATGGGCTATTGCCAATATTTCTAATTCAATTCCATTGCAAATGTTTGACTGGTTAGTCTTTCATTGACAGCTAGTTTGGAATTCTCGGAATTAGAATGGATTTTGGGTTTTCTGTGCACTTGAAGCCGACCGTAATTACACGCCCAATCGATTGCAATCATTAATAGAAAACGTTGAGCCACAATAAACACACGGTTAATGTAAGGTAAAAGTAGGAAGCTAACTGAGTAGAATAATCGAGGTTTTACTGGATGAGCATAATCTGCGATAGATTTATGTGCGTGACCGGTGAAACCCGTACAGTTGCGACATCGAGTCGGAACTGAATCGGAACTGGACCGGACCTGAAGCGTGACGCCTGCGATAGTTCATTTCTAAACATTTTCTGGATTTGGAGCAACGGAGGCTGGAGCACTGCTAGACCCTAGTAGAAATTGGACGAAATTCTGCGGCATTCAGCCGAAGTGGCTATACCTTTAACATTGAGTACCGCGGTGCAATACCGCGGCAAGGCCTATGCGGCATTCAATTTCTAGTAGGAGAGTCTTCTAGTTCTTTGCAGTTCTCCCTTCAGTCAAAAAAATCAAAAGTCCAGGCGCACAGACGGCTGCAAATTTGAGACTAGGGGGGGGGGGGGAGGGGGAGGCACACATCTGAACCAGCTTCCGATATCTCCAATGGGAGTCTATTTACGGAATATTCGTGTAGTAATTGTACGACAAAACACGTGCGGTATCATTGCCCCGTCATTGGCAGGCCAATCACTCCTATCATGTCATGAACTTTCAGTTTTACTCACAACCCACCTAGGAGTAATAGACAGAAATTGTTACGGTATAATGCAGATGTGTCAGTGGCTGCTGAAGCTATCTGCTAGGTATGATGGATGAGGTTCATGAAGTCTCCTTGACACTCATATTTACACTGCAACATGCCAATTCCAGGTGCATTGTTTCTGGGCAAGCCTCGGTACATTTGTATTCCTGATTAAATACGGTGTTTCTTCACTGGAAATACCCGTTACGGATAATCTATTCTTTGTGGGTTTCGTCGAGCATCATATAAGCTCTCAGGCGTATCCTCAAAAGAACAAATGCGAAAAAGGTAGCGAGCAATAGGAAAAATAAAGGGTCAGGAAACTTTTCTCATTAAGCTTTTTTGATTTGTTGCAGGCCATCATGAAAGAGAATCCTTCAAAAACATACGATGTGCTCAAGCGGCTGGGGAGTGCGGCAGTTGTCTAGGACATCTAGAATCATGCTTGCCTTTTGTTGAGGCAATTTCAAAAGCAGACAAAACGAACAGGAGAGAAATTCCAGGAAGTGATAAAGTTGTGGTGTGTGCAGTTGATTCTGTTCGATCACGTTACGAGCTAGTGTGATAATAAGTGTGTCTGTACTTGTGAAAATGATACTGAGGTACAGCATCTACTGAAGGAAGTGACCAAGACTAGTGACAATGCTGAAGGAAAAACCTATCACGATGGCGATCGCTCTGATGTGGCTGGGATTCTTCATCATACTCGTGCCACATGTCTATCCACAAATGTCGTGGACACCAATATTCGTGGGCGAAGATCCCGGTGAGTACAGTTCCAATCGTGTCGATTTTAATCTTGCTATTCCAAATGTATATGCTGTCTTTCTGAGGCTGCAAAGAAGGCAAAATGCCAAAGAGAAAGCTTTCCAACTGTCCTGTATGACGCCCCCCCCCCTCCCATGAACCTGCTAGAATTCGACGTTGAATGGTGATTGGGCCAGTACTTCCAGTTCCGAGAACGGTTCCAAGGATCGTTTCACATCAACAGTTCTCGAATCTTTACTCCCGCTTGGAACCTTTCCGGCAAATGTACATCCATCCGGAACAGTCTTCTCATCCGGAGTTCTTCTTGGAATAGTTCCGAGAACGTAATGTTCATGTGACACCGTTCTCGGAATTGAACGCTCATCTGGACCAGTTCCAGGAACGGTTTCCGGAACTGAAGTTCCAGCTGGAACAGTTCCCATTACGCCCCTTAACGGGAACTAACTTTTGGAACAGTTCGTTAATTTGTAACCGTTCTCGGAACTGAAGCACTGGTCCAGTGGGCTAAGCATGGAACTGCTCAACTTCGAATTTCAAACTTCATTGGAGGGGGGTGGGGGGTGGTAGGAAAGAAGAACGCTCGACTCAAACTTTTACGATTACCCTAAAAAATATTTAACTGACCAATCCATTTATTATTGATCATTCGAAATTGAACTTCTTAAAGGTTCTTCGTAAGGGTGCTGCCCTTGTTGTTCATATTTCCATTCATTCACCACGGAGAATATTGAAAGCGATTCTGATATACCTTCCATTCGATACCTATTCCACTCTACATCATTGCGAACATAACACTCGAGTAGAGAACATCCTCATTAAACATGAATCCATACACGACGTACAGGCAGAAACGATAACCATTGCCGATGGTGAAACCATGTATGGATGTCTCAGCTTAAGGATCAGAAGCAACTAGTCTGAATTCAGTGTGTGTATTGGAATCTAATCTGTCAGAGCGCTTGAAATTATTTGAGTGAGGTGGAAATTGGTGGTAATATAATTCCCATTAACTCCTTTGAGGGCATTATTTTCCGACTACCCAGAACATATACATCTACCGGTCAAAGGTTTGAGTTCGCACCCTGTACTTGTCGATTGTACATAATTCTGATAGTTCCGTCTCACTCCGATTTGGCCACGTATTTTTGAACGTATTTTTTTCTCCCTCGTCATTTATGTTTGCATATTAATGTATAAGAAAGTCTGTCGGATAATTATTGAAAGAATAAATAAATGAATAAATAAATAAATACATAAATAAAGCAATAATCTATTTCTATCTTGACTTAACATTCTATGCAAAAATCTTCAATGAATTGACCAACATGCGCGTCTGACCAATTGTCCTGTAGTGAAGAATCTCCATCCAAGTAGACTGCAAACATCTAGCCACCCCCAAAAATATAACCACATCCGTTTAAAATTCAGTTCACACGGTGTCGATACTTCCATGGTCGTTCTAACCCAAACCAAGCCTCTAAACCCACCTCGAGTACATCTTTCCATCCTCTGTTTTGCATAAAAATTACGGACACAAGCGACAAGATTGAAAAATATTTTGTCCCAAACAATTCCTCCCTAATTCGATAGTTTCTCCCAAGCCCAACAATTCCATTTTTCATTTTATTCATAGACGCATACGCGGAGTGAATTACAAGTTCATTATTCCTGGGCTGAGGCTATAATATAATATTTCGAGTCCCGAGCGGCGACTAACTCGATTATTGTTGCTCGACATTCTCTATCGATAAGGAACAGGTGCCTTACAGATTTACGTATCTAAAACAAAATGTGTTAACATAGAAGTTTTTCTTGCCTCCGTCCCTCTCTCCTTTAAGCGTGAACGTTTAATAGAAAATCAGTTTCCACTTCCGGTGGCGGAACCACACCTTCCCCTGCCGGAAAAAAAAATAACACATAATCGCTTGACCAAACAGAAGTGTACTTTTCATCAAACTTATCTCTCCGTGTACAGTACCTACAAAGTAAGCCCTCGTGACATCATCCTATGAATAAAATTCGATCCACGTAGGTAGCTGGATCGAAAAGTAATCACACTAGCCACCTTGTGGTGCATGGCATACCTTTTTCCCATTGATAAACGTACTCACCTTTTGTAACAGTGTCGGTGGTTACATGTCTGCGACGAGCGAAATCAATCCCAAACGTGTGCCAAGTAACTCAATTTCCGGTTGAGCATATCCCCCCAATCCACACGGCGTCTGACTCTTCTTTCCTGGATAAGAGCGCCTCCGAAGTTTCGCCTTAAGGCTATGTACGGTACACTTGTTTGGTGCGATACGAGAGTCGACCAAAGATTGACCCAGCAAACCTGCCAAGTGAGAGCCCGAGAAATTGCATTTGCACTCCCCCCCCCCCCCCCACCCACCCACCCACGGTCGCCCCCTGCTGCAGTCTCCTTGACTCCCCTTTCCGCTTCCGCAATAATATCGTTCATATACTGTGTTTATCTATTGAAAAGGGAACAAAGAATGACGGAAATGGACTTCTGCCTGTTTTCAGGGCTTATCCTCCCGGTGATGCTTCAGGATGTTATGGTAACAATATGTGTTTTGATAAATTACTTATTTGCTCTAGATAGCATCTGAAGTGCGTTCTTGTCGTAAATATGGTTCGAAATTGGTTTGCTGTATTGTGACTCTGAAAGAGGTATCAGAGATTTCGGGAGAGGGAACTTGCAAGGTGGGAATTTTTTGGTGCGGCCTTCACGCAGAATCCACTTGTCCTCCACTTTGATCAGAGATTCAGTTTAGTGGACGATAGCGCTCGGGCTCTACCACGATGTCTCAAGGGTTGAATGAAGTTAATATTAATGTTTTAATCACCTTCATGTTGATGTTCAGGGACAGGGATAGGCCATTGTCAGTTACATGGCTCTTAAGATGGGAGACTCAAGGTCATCAGTGGTAGACGCGAACTCAATTAAGCCTGCGGCACCCTCAACAACACGTGAATCAATGGCTTGCGGGAGAACCCTTCCGCAAACTTTTCAAATCCGATGAATCATGGAGGTTTAGTCAGCCAAGCCTACGGAGTACACTGAATCGATTTTACCAAGCATTCCCTTGTTGATTTTAATGAATCATCGGGTGGTATACCTGGATGATTCAGCGAGTCTGTTGGGGGGCTTGGGTTGTAACGCAAATGGGTGGCTAATGGTAGCAATGCCGGTCTGTAGTAACAAGAATACAGAGTATCAGCAATCGATATCACTGCACGCGATTGTTGCCACACCCTCGAGCATTATCACAAGCACTTTCTTAGTATGCGAAAAAATACTTCGTAGTTATGGGTTTTTGCCCCCATTTCATTTTTGAATTTTCAAAGGGGCGGTGATTTTTTTTAACTTCAAACGACTTTTCGGGAAGTTATTGTAATGCGCCCAAAATCCAAATTTGTTATTTCATTACCTAACTCGGGTTTTAAGTATACTGAAATGATCCCCGTCAAATTCTGAGTTGGCGTCTCTGTGTGTGTGTGTGTGTATGTATGTGTACAAAATTTATGCGCAACGATTTCTCATGAACAAATGAAGTAATGGAAGATTTCAAGGTTGCGTTCGAAGCGTTTCCATATAACTTAGAACTGATCAGATTTTGGATGAAATTGGTGCAGTACATATATTGTTATTAACAATTTCAATTGTTCATAATGTTCTATTGCATAAACTATTAGAGATAGCGTAAAATTTATATGAGAAAAATTATTCCTCATACGAAAATACGTATTTTGTGTAGTGTGACTTTTTTCGATACTTTGCATCATTAAGGAGGTATGACCGTCTCAACAATTATGTATGTAATGAGTGAACGAATGACCTCAGCGCAGTCATAACGGTTCCAATCGAAGCGTTTCTATGCGAAATCGAGCGAGTTACACTTTGAATGGGATTGGTGCACTATACGCAATGGTATTAACAATTGTAATTGTTTATACTGTTCCACCGGAGAAAATATTGAAGTTATCGAAAAAGTTCTTAAAAGAGAATCTTTCCTTATATAGAAATACACTTTTTACTTGTAATGACTTTTTTCCATAATTTGCATAATTAAGGAGGTATGGTCGTCTGAGCAATTTGAAAGATGGGCACAATGCATATCACCCGGTTTCTTCCTTATACAAAAATGCACATCCAATATGACTTTTTTCAATATAGGTCAGAACATATCGCGAGTTAAACTAGAATATATGTGGCGAGTGAATATGTCGACAATTGCTGGAAAACTGTCGAAGAGCGGGATAACTAAGTAAGTACAGAGGTAGATGGGGTAACCAGGCGGACGAATTCCAGTTGAATAGTTTGATGGGCTTAAAAATCAAGCTAAAGTAATCGTGTGCAGTAATTATTACTCGCAATTTCAATTATTGATATCACTGTTGAATTTGGTCATCCTGTACTGAAATACCAAATCGGGAAGTTTGTTTGTGCCCCGTATGGGGCACACACATTTGCACACACTATTTTCTTTTTGTTACAATTCCAGTCAATTCTTGACAATCTCAGAAAACTACGCTCATTTGAACGGAACTGGATGTAAGCATCTTTACCGTCCATCTGACCAGTTTTAGTGGAGACCTAAGGCATTTTGAGAACAACTAGTGGCGTGCAAATGTGTGTGCCCCATATGGGCACAAACAAAACTGCCCGATTTGGTATTTCAGCACGGCATAAGCATGCAACCATGCTGATGAGCAAACTCAACAGTGATATCAATAATTGACCCTTGTGACTAATAATTACTGCACGCGATCGATTTAGTTTGCTTTTTAAGCCGCAAAAAAATATTCAACTGAAATTCGTCCGCCTAGTTACCCTCTCTACCTCTGTACGTTCCTAATTATCCCACTCTTTGACATCCTTCCCGCAATTGTCGACATATTCATTCGCCAAGTATATTCTAGTTCAACTCGCGATATGTTTTAACCTATATTGAAAAAAGTCATACTGAATATGCATTGTTGTGTAAGGAACGACCCTGGTGATATGCATTGTTTCCGTATTTCAAATTGCTCGGACGACCATACCTCCTTAATTATGCAAATTATGGAAAAAAGTCATTTCACGTAAAAGCTGTATTTTCATATAAGGAATAGTTTTCTTTAGATAAGTTTCCCGCTAACTTTAATATTTTACCCAGTGGAATCGTATAACCAATTGCAATTGTTAATAACATTGCATGTACTGTACGAATGCCATCCAAAATGTAATCCGCTCCATTCTGAACGGAAAGGTTTCGATTGAGACCTTCACGACAGCGCTGGGTTCATTCATTTACTTATTACATACATAATTGTTGAGACGGCCATACCCCCTTAATTATGCAAATTATGGAAAAAAGTCATTCTACATAAAATGTGTATTTTTATATAGGAAACAACTTTTCTTATATAAATTTTGCGCTAACTTTCATAGTTTATGGATGACCGTTGATTAACCCGATTTGCGATTTTTGACCTTTCGATTTTCTGGATTCCTTCCAGAATCTAATCAGCACTAAGTTACATGAAACCTCATCGATCGAAAAAAAAATGCTGGAATCGGACCATTAGTTTAAGAAATCGTTGACGAAAAATTTGGGCACATACAAACGAACATACACACACACACACACACACATATACAGATATTTTTCCAAAAATGGTCTAGAATGATTCGGGAGACCTTGAAACGTGGAGATCTGGTGAAAATCGGATTTTCGATTTTCGGGGTGATTACAATAACTTCCCTATATCGGGAAGTTAAAAATTTTCGGAAGTCGCGTTGTTAAATCTTCTGAAGCATCCTAATCGGGGGAACATGTTGACAAGTGTTCTGTAATTATATAAAATCCTATACGATATTTCAAAGTTACGTGCAACTACCCCTCCCCTTTCATGACTAATTCTACTGTGATTGAAGGGTGTTTAATGTTAGAGTCCTGGTGCTACAATTCTGGTTTCAATTTTCTTTTCTTCAATTTCTGAAATAACACAATATTAAAGTTCATAAAGTGTGATATGCCTGGGGGTAAATTAACAGAAATAAGAATCGTGAAAGCTGTTTATCATGCATGTAAGAGATGGCGGGGTAGCTTTCGGGGGTCGTGTCGCCCCAGCACCACAGAAAACGTGATGTGCGCTCCCGAGTGGCAGGCTCAGTACTTTTCTATATGACTTTAGTGCTCTCGTGGTCGTGGGCACTATGTTAAAACGATGGGTTGCAGAACTCGAAAGCGGACATTACATTCTGTGTGATGTGGGGGTTACTGAATGCCCACAAGCCGATTACCCCTCCAATAAAACCGCCTAGTATGGACCCTAAGTTGGTTTTTCTGTGATGATAGTCGAGCCGGTATCATCCATACATGTAATGAGCCGGTCTGTGCAGCTTGTTAACATTTTCGGTCCTGCAATCATCGTATAAGTTATATCCGTGCTGTGAACTTGCATCGACGGTAAAAGTGCCTCAGATTTACGGTGAAAATTTAACTGGACCATCTTGATGATGAATATCATGTCTCTTTACCGGGGAATTGTGGCAAAAAAAAATTTTCAGAAAAAAAAAACTTCTGGTACAAACTTATAAAAACGGATAAATAACCTAAAACATTAATAATTCCGTTTTGCACGAAAATTTATTGCTTAACCAACAAAGGTTACAATTTTATTCGAAATTATACACACACACGTACGCACACACACACACACACACAGTTGGGGCTTTGGCGTCATGGTAGAGTATCTGGCTACTACTCGAGAGGTCCTAGGTTCGCGCTCGGCCGCCGGAGAATATTTTTCAAAACCCGACGCAGGGGCGGGGGGTGGGTTCCATGATAGGCGCCGGCCCTCGTAGCACAGGGGTTTCTGGAGGTTTACCCTGTGTTTAGAAATACGATGGCCTAAAAATGGCGAAAGTCGGCCCCAGCCGCATGGGTGGGTGTCCGGTACGCCCCCTGAAGGAATGCTTACACGGCCGCTACCGGGGGCGTACAAATGAGATGGACGGAGGAAAAAAAAACAAAACAAAAATACCACACAGACACGGAGAGACGCACACACTGAAACCTTCTACTTTCGGGGTGATCCTAAATCGCGAAGTTAAACAACGTTTTTCACACCTAAAATTCTTAGAATATCATTTCCCTCCCTTGTCCTAAATGATCAAACTTTCAAAATTCCTCCACAAATGGCGATCACAGAGTTGTTCCCCTCATTTACCCAGCGATTCCCCTTTACACACCACAATTTTCATCCAAGATGATACATACGACTTAGTGAACCACTGCGAAACCAATCTCCACCTGGGCTTAGTGTACTCAGGGCATAAGTTGTCCAGGTGTGGAGTATCCGACTGCGGAAGTAGAAACTTTCGATGGTGGAAACTGTAATCCTGTTTTCAAAATGTTGTACAAAGTAAAGGGACTATGTTGCATTATCTATATATCTGCGACCACGGGCTCTCGTACACTGTGGTTCGGCAATTTGCCTTTGGCGGAGCCCTTTCCTGGGCTTTAACTTGCTGAGGTTATGGCCCGGCCCTGGCTTTCCGACTGGACTAATATACGGGAGTATAACAAATGGCCTAGACCAACATGGAAACAATTATTTCGTATGCTCCGTGTGAACATTGAGCGAATCCATTTTATAGTCGTCTGACCATAATTTGATTTTGGGATTAAAATGTAAAACTAGTGTGGCAAATATGTTTTGGCCTCCATGGGGGAAGAATTGTCGATTTGTAATGCACGTTCCACATATTGTATCCCGGATTTTTTAACGAGTGCGATTTAATCCAAAATGTGATCACAGAGACACATACAGAACCATCATGTTCAAATTTATAGGGGTATCCTTGATGTACAGATTCTATTTGGCAAGTATGTCACTTACTGACCTTCCTCAGTTTTTTTTTCTTTTTTTTCTCCTCCGTCCCTCTCATTTGTACGCCCCCGGTAGCGGCCGTGTAAGCATTCCTTCAGGGGGCGTACCGGACACCCACCCATGCGGCTGCGGCCGACTTTCGCCATTTTGAGGCCATCGTATTTCTAAACACAGGGTAAACCTCCAGAAACCCCTGTGCTACGATGGCCGGCGCCTATGATGGAACCCACCCCCCCCCCCTGCGTCGGGTCAGGTTCCCGCTCGGCCGGGTGGTCTCATTTTATGGGTACCGCCGATAGCACACACGGAACCTCCTGCATCGGTCGGAATCCATGAGAAAATATTTTGAAAAAATATTCTCCGGCGGCCGGGCGCGAACCTAGGACCTTCGGAGTAGTAGGATACTCTACCACTACGCCAAAGCCCCGACGCCTTCCTCAGTGTGTGTGTGTGTGTGTGCGTGTGTGTGCCGGCGTGGCTGTGCCTGTGTAGGTGGGTGGGTGTGTATGTGTGGGTGGGTGAATGTGTATGTGGGGGTGGGTGTGTATGTGTGGGTGGGTGGCTGTGCATGTGTGGGTGGGTGGGTGAGTCTGTATGTGTGGGTATGCCTGTGTCGGTGGGTAGATTGGTGTGTGAGTGAACCAATAATCGATAAGTATAATAATGGTGGATCACGAAATTTAATTGGATAAGATCAACACAGATAAGGCATTTAGAGCACAACGACCCCCTATACAACAAGTAATTACTCAGCGCATGTTCATCGGATTTTATGATTTTCTATTTCAATAGAATGAACGTAGAGCTGAGAGAGGAGGGCACAGGAAGGATAAATTAATGTACTAGATTTTAGAGTATGCCGTTATAGTGTATGAGGGAGTGGAGGATAATGCGGCGCACACGCGGCGCTTAGAGATTAGCGTATACCCGGTAATTTACCACGTGACTTGCACCAGTCCTTCGGCGGATCCCATTACCATATAGTAATTACCGTAACTTCATTATCCCTCTCTGACATAGATAACCGACTACCCAAAATTCCCTTGTCAACTTGTTCACTCTTTGGGCTCATGTCGAAGAGTATTTTGTAACGATATTGCGTACATGCCTTAAGCAAATTACAGACGAAAATTGACTCCGAAAATAAATAATAAATTATTAGTAATCAGCGGAGTGATTGGCCCAATGGAAGCACACAATAAATGCGAAGCAGAAACCTTGAAGTAAATCAGAAGATGATTCTGGAAAAAAAAATTATAAAAATATCAATAACAAATAAATACATAGATAAAGAAATAAATAAATAAATGAATGAATGAATAAATGAATAAATGAATAAATAAATAAATAAATAAATAAGTAAATAAATAAAGAAATAAATAAAGAAATAAATAAAGAAATAAATAAAGAAATAAATAAAGAAATAAATAAAGAAATAAATAAAGAAATAAATAAAGAAATAAATAAAGAAATAAATAAAGAAATAAATAAAGAAATAAATAAAGAAATAAATAAAGAAATAAATAAAGAAATAAATAAATAAATAAATAAATAAATTACTAAATAAATAAATAAATAAATCACTCACATTTTTATTTAAAACACATCCCAAAACAGAAATAGGATTCCGCGGGTGGTTGACTAACGATGCAATCGTTACTACAACATAATACTTTTCCCCTACAACTTGATACTTTTTCACGTTAATAGGATCTGTGCTGCACCACGAATTTTGAAAATATGAGAATAGCCTAAAGGGGCCTAAACATTTTGTACTTTCATCAGGTCTGCATAATGCAGAAATCGGTATTATTGTGGGGTCGTCTTGAATTTTCTTCCTGAAGGTCTCTTGTGATCTTTTATTGAAGAGAAACATGGAAAACTGATTACATAATGATGGAACTGTATAACTTATTGAATCCTGTTAAGACGCGAAAGATTATATGTGAGTAAACTATATTACTATGAAAACGAGCCAGTATCAAAAAACAGATACATATATACGGTGTTCCAAAACCACGGATCTTTCAGAGGATGATGAGAGTGAAATTCCAAGTGAAAAGGTCCTCTTCAAGTTTCATGTATGACGTCCCCCATCTAGTAATCTGAACAGGTACAACACTTTTCCTCCTACTGTATGGGTACTTAGAGTTCCGAGAACGATTCCAAGTGAGCGAACAATCTTAACAATCGTTCCACGTGAACAATCGTCAAATCTCCATTCCCGCTTGGAACATTTCCCGAAATTGTAAAACAATCTAGAACATTTTTCGTAACAGAAGTTCTACCAGGAACAATTCCCAGAACTCCATATTCAACTGGAATAGATGTGGCGACCGTTCTTCCACCTGGAGCAAAATAAACTTGCGTCTGGAACCGTTCCTGGTTTCCGGAAGTGAACTTCCGCCTGGAACAGTTCCCAGAACTGAACATTTCTCTGGAACCGATCTTGCGACTCATTTGCCCCCTGGAGCGATTCTTGGCACCCTTTGCGGAATTGAACTCTCACCTGAAACTGTTCCCGAAACTCAAGTTCCACCTGGAACAGTTCCTAGAACTCATCATTTATGTGGAACAGATCTTGCGACTCATTTGCCCCTTGGAGCGATTCTTGGCACCCTTTGCGGAATTGAACTCTCACCTGGAACCGTTCCCGGAACTCAAGTTCCACCTGGAACAGTCCCCAGAACAACATTATTTGGAACCGATCTTGCGACTCATTTGCCCCCTGGAGCGATTCTTTACACTCTTTGCGGAATTGAACTCTCATCTGGAACCGTTCCCGGAACTCAAGTTGCACCTGGAACAGTTCCCAAAACTGAACATTTATTTGGAACCGATCTTGCGACTCATTTGCCCCTGGAGCGATTCTTCGCACCCATTGCGGAATTGAACTCCCATCTGGAACCGTTCCCGGAACTCAAGTTGCACCTGGAACAGTTCCGAGTAGGGAGCCTTCACGTAAAACAATTCTTGGAACTGTTCGGTCCCTTGGAACCATTCTCCGAACTCAAGGCCCTGGCCCACTGGGCTAAACAGTGCTGTGACTTTGGGGGGGGGGGGGAGGGGAACTGTCAAATGGAAAAGTTCAGGAGCAACTTTCGGATGGAACTTTCCCCCTCTTTCGCCCTCAAAAATGAATTTTGCAGATTTGGGACACCGTATATATATGTGTATATGTGTATGTGCGTATATATCATACGTGATTTATATCCTTTTTTCCAATCTTGCATCGAATCCAGAACCGACCCAAAAATGTAACTTGGTAACAAAACTCTGGTTACCAAGGTGTGCTAAGCTGATCATTAATTCCGATCAAAAATGCAAAAGTGTCAACCAACTCCGTATTCCACCCAATGCGTTCTATCGACGTCAAGTTTCATGAGAACTTATCAAACATTGCAGTTCCGGAAATTGATTCGTGATCGTACTACTTCACCTCAGCGCCAACCATAAAAATTCAAGTGGTTAAAATAATGTCGCATTGAAATGAGTAAAAAATTGTTCAGTTCACTTGCATGTCCAATGTAGTAATGAATATTCACTATGAAATTAAGCTGAATTTGCTATGAATGACGAATGACGGTAAAATGAATAAATTTCCAATCTACGATTGCGTTAATTATGATTAAATTCCATGAGTTACTATAGGTAGCGTGTGTCAACGCCACCTTATCACGTGGATAAACCAAGCCGTGTATTCACTCGTATATTAAGCATACATGTTACCGTGTAGACCCTCGATATAACATGACTTAGGGCAATTAATTCGGCTTACCTAGAATACCTATTGGCCGTAATCGTCAAGAAAATTAATTCCAAAATTGAATAAAATCAGTTATGCTTCATCGTTGTTCATAATGAAAACTAAATAAACATGATTACTTTCCGCAGGAAAAAAAAATAATGCACAATTTTCACAGGAATTTTCGCTGTATATCGGCAACGAGGAAACTCCAATTTGTTCTCCCAATTACGAATTCAGTTACCCCGTAAAAATAATGAAAAATATTTGTAGAGTCAACAATACGCCGACTACTGGTATTTGAATCCCGGGAATCCCTTGTTAATTTCCGGCTGTTGGGGCGAAATTGCAAGAGGATGGAAAAAAATAAGCAACACATTGGGAAAAATGACGAAATGAAGAGATACCAGCAGCTGGTTTTTCCGAGGGTTTTTTTTTTCAAAACTTGAATGTGTCAATTGTTTGGGTAAGACTATTACAACAATGTGGAAAAAGGGCTTTGTTCCGCCATTCTTTTTTTGATAGAAGGAAATGACTTAGGATAACGTTGAGGGAAATTAGTCAATATATGTTCGAGTGGTCAAACACAAAATCGAAGCGCATTAATTTATAAAATGGCATCACCGTCATTACTATGGATTATGAAATTTTGAGATTTTTCGAGTTTTAGGAAATTTGACAATTTTGAGATCTTTCAAGTTTTGATAAATTTGAAAATTTTGAACATTTGGAAAAGTTTGGAAAGTTTGGAAATTTTGAAATATTTGATTTTCTTCGATTTTTGAATATTTCTCTTCTAAACTATTTTAATTCTTAACTATCTCATTTTTTCGCGTTTCTAGGCATCTGAGAAATATTATCTGCCAGTTCAAAAAGTACAAATTTGACAATTATTGAGTGAACAATTTCGGATCCCTGCCCTTATCAAATCTCTTATCAGCAAGTCCATACTTTCCAAAACATTGTTTGAACCTAATCCTCAATTCGAAATTCCCTGCCCTTCAACTACGCAAAAATTGCAATTTATGCCTCCAATTATGAATTCAGTTAGCCCACAAAAATAATGAATAACATTCAGAGTCAACAATACGCCAACAGCAGTTATTTGAATCCCAAGAATCCCTTGTTAATTTCCGGTTGTTGGAGCGAAATTGCATTGGAATAAAAAAGCAAAACAGACAACACATTGCGAAAAATAAAGAAATGAGGAGGTACACCAGCAGCCGGTACGTCCGAGAATGACTCTGAAAGAGATAATGAATAAGATGCCGTAAAGACAATATGGCGCGAGTGGAGCTTGTAAAAGAGAAGAATGGAAAGGATGGGGATAATGAAAATCGCAGTAGATAGGGTCACAATCTCCACCCATTTTCACTATTCTCCACTTCTATTTTTTCCCTCTCCACCGTTTATCCTGTCTGCACTGTCTACCACTTCATATCGAAACTGCGCGATGAATTTTGTACTCCTTGCTCTCCATTAGTATTTAACCATAATTGAGAACAGAAAATTTGCATTATTAAATTCATATTTTAATAAACGAATTCAAGATCGAATTAAGCGATCTGCATGTTAGCGCGATTATGCGTATTTGAATTTTATCCAATCATGGGAAAATCGTGCAGTACTGATTTTATTTGGCTGATCTCTACAATTGTGAAACATATTTTTGCGCTCTTTAACTGCAAATTGGTCAATGGTTAATGCACATTTGTAGTCATTCGCTCGCCATTGCGATTTTAGTGTTCAGGTCAGGTGATGAACTGAATATCAATGGAATGTTTTTAAATTTGTTTGACTAATACCGCTTCCATTGTAATTTGCAAATTTGATTACACTCTGGGCCATTGGACGATAGAGCGCTTGAAAAAAAAGATGATTTTTGGGACATTTTCTCTAGCTGTACGTCAACTTGAAGCAAGTAGCAGAGGTCGACTAGAATCAAGAAGTCATCCTCAATCAAGTAGTATAGGTCGATTTACAGGTTGACTGGAATCAAGTAGTATAGGTCGACTTCAATCAAGAAGTCATCCTCAATCAAGTAGTATAGGTCGATTTAAAGGTTGACTGGAATCAAGTAGTATAGGTCAACTTGAATGAAGTGGCAGAGGTCGACTTACATCAAGAAGTCATCCTCAATCAAGTAGTATAGGTCAACCGGAATCAAGTAGTATATGTCAACTGGAATCGAGCGGTAAAAGTCGACTTGAATGAAGAGATCATCCTCAATGGAGTAGTACAGATCGATTTAAAGGTTGACTCAAGTAGTAGAGATGTACTCCAACAAAGCAAAAGTCATAATCAAGTAGTAGAGGTCGGCTTGAATTAAATAGCAGAGGTTACTTGAAATCAAGCACTGGATGTCAAGTTGAATCAATTAGTAGAGCTCGACCGGAATCAAGTAGTAATCATCTACGCTAATCAGACCGTAGTAGCCGAATGGAGTCCAGTAGTACAACTCAACGTTAATCAAGTAGTAGAGGTCGGCTTGAATCTAGTAATAGACATCATCTCGATTCAAAAAGTGTGTTTTTGATCATCTAAAAAAATATAAACCACGATTTTCATTCTCTCGAGGCTTCGACCTTAGAAATTGTAATTTTCACATTTCAAAAAGTGTTAATCAAATTTGAACTAAAAAATTTCACTCCTTAAGAAAACATGCAAGACTTTTTTATTCTTCCTGTCCACCCAAAAATGACATAAAGTCTCCTAAAACTTAGGTAAATCCGCAACAAATTACGTTTTTAAATTTCTTTCCTATAACCCCAACATATCTATTTTGTGGATAAACACCTCCGTAATCACAATTTTTTTTTATTTGTTATCAAACGCCAGTGGAAGCGTAAGCTCGTATCTAATGGAACGCTTTTCCCGTTGGACTAAAATCTCTCCACCAAGTGAGAGAGAGAGAGAGAGTGTGAGAGAGTGAGTGAGTCGTGTGATAGCATACACTGCAATTATCGGACCTTTCTGCGCCAGAATTGTGGGGAACGTGTAAACAACGGAAACTCGATATATACCCGAGAGCTGTCTCAAGCCATATCGCCTCCATCGAGCCTCCAGTAAACATTGAAACTTCATTTAATTTTTCTGGTTTTTTATCCCGAGTGCTGGACCATAGTAATCGATTCCGTATCTAATGGTGTCGAATCACAATCACCGATTTATCCGAATTATTTCAAGTTATCGAGGAAATCGGTCCATATTGATAGCTAAAAAAAAATTCAATAAAAATAGAATTCGTAAAATGATCACCTAACTCGAATTAAGATGTCGCAACTTAACAAACGTGTGTGTATGTTTTTTCTTACTCCGTTCCTCTCGTTTGTACTCCCCACGCCCGCTGCCGTCTAAGAATTCCTTGAGGGGGCGTACCAGACACCCATCCATGCGGCTGTGTCAAAGCCCCCGACGTGTGTGTGTCTGTGTGTTCGTATGTCTAAAACATTTCTTTCCTTGTAACTGAAAATATGGGAAAATAATGAAAGTGTGTCTGCCCACGTTGGGAGCACAAACGAAACTTCCCGATTTGTATTTTCTGTTTCCCATTCCTATGGTCGTATTTCCGACGCGTCAATTCAACGTTAGAGGCCTCCGATGGCTCGATTGGTTAAGACCACGGATGCGGAACTTGGAGGTCCTGAGTTCAAATCCTAGCCGTGCTGATTGATACGAGCACCAATGTAATTTATCTATAAATGCTTTGTTTATAAATACATCGTAGACCTCCGTCGGTGATCAGCACTTAGGTAGAGAGCATAAATAGAGCGACGTTAAAGAAAAAAAAAAGAAAAAAAATCAATGTTAGAAAACTGGTTTTACACACGCAGACACACATATTAAATCTACCGCAATTTAGAAGATATTAGGGCTTAGTTGCGTTCATGATTTTCTTTTTCGCTCCCCGTGCATTTCCCACATGATTACGTAATGGATCAGCGAACTGCGAATTGTCGTTTTGTTCAACTTTTATGCTGACGCATTCCGCGCACTCGGATGAATTGCTCGGTAAATAATTTTTATCCATCTCGACCTTGTAAATAAAAGAGATGGGGTATACAAACGCGGAATGCGCGTCGCCTAAAGGGATCTTGGCATCAGCGACTCTGCGTCCTCCAACTTTTTGACAAATGGTCCCCCGGGCATTTTCGTTTTGCGCCCGGAAATGCGGCAGAAATTCCCACCAAGTGGATCATACTTTTGAGAAAAGCAACTTTGGCAATAACTAACTCATCTCCTAGTGGATTCTAGAGTATCTCATGCTCATATATTTGGGGGAAAATAATCATTATAATGTATATGAATAACTCGGGGGGGAGGGGGGGTTGGAAGGTTGAATATTTCAAATTGTTGAAACTGGAATTGTCTTTATTTTTTATATTTCTCAAATCATTATAATTTTTGAAAACTTGGAATTTTAGAGTTTTTTAAATATTTTGCCATTTTCGAAATCTCGGAAATTTTAGACATTTTGATATTTTTTAAATTTTGGACATTTCGCAAATCATTATATTTTTTTTACTTTTTTGCGTTTTTTGAAATTTTTGAAAATTTGGAACTTTTCACACACACACACACACACACACACACACACACACACACACATACACACAGATACACAGTGTAGTAGTAGGAGTGTCTGCCTACTATTCTAAAGGTCCCGCGTTCGATTCCCGCTCACTGCAAAAATATTTTTTCTGAAAAATATTTTCTCACGGACTCCGACCGATGGCAGGAACATTCCGTGTGTGCTATCGGCGGTATCCATGAAGTGAGACCGTGAGCCGGGACCGAACGCGACCCGTCGCGCGGGGGGGGAGGGGGGTTCCATCGTAGACGCCCGCCATCGTATCACAGGGGTTTCTGGAGGTTTACCCTGTGATTAGAAATACGATGAGCTGAAATGGCGAAGTCGGCCCCAGCCGCAATGGGTGGGTACTCTGATCCGTAGTATTGCCCATGTAGTAATGCTTACCAGCGGGGACGTGGGTGAATACGAATAGAGAAAGAGTGAAAAAAAAAAAAAAAAAAAAAAAAAAAAAAAAAAAAAAAAAAAAAAACACAGATACACACATACACTAAATCGAAATAGTCTCAGAAAGCTGCCACAGGTCGACAAAACTGAAAATTACATGGACCTCACATTTTTTCTTATCAGGGTCATTAGAATAACTAACGTCCATTATCGGAAAATTACCAAACCTTACCTGTATCAAATATACCTGCATACCTGTAACAAATATACCATCCCAAAAAAGGCTGCTTGCCCCCTTATTTCCATTTTTCACAGAGAAACACCCCAAACACCTTACAATCTTGGAAACCCCGAAAAACCCATACATCGCCTACTCCGTTGTACCCATAAACCATTGTCGCTATAAAAAGAATGACTTGTGACTTTTTCTCCTCATCATTGAAATTTATTTCCCTGCAACCTCTGAGTTTACATCCCTCGTAATAAAATTCGTGAAAAGCTCGCGACAATCCACGGAACCCCGTGAGAAAAACAGTCCTGGGAGACCATGGGGCTCCGTGAGGATTTCCCCGTGTTTTCTTGAGTAGCAGCAGACGGCTGAACGGCGTACGTTTAACATAGGGTGAAAGGGGGGTCGGGGCGGCGGGTGTAGGGGGCGAGGAGGGTGGCTCCAGAGTGCATGTTAGACAAGGGATGGAATGGATTCCCCCATGGTTATAGGAGCATTGTAGTTCGGCACGCGAGAATCGCACGAACACACGGACTCGAGTGAAATAGCGCAAAAGCACCGGCTGAAGGATGTAAAGGCATGGGAGGGCTGACGATTGCATATATATACCCATCACGAGATGGGGGATAATGGGAGTGAGGGAGGGAGAGAGAGAGGGTCACAAGTGCTTCGATATTGCTGGAAACTACTGCGCGCACTTTTTCCGGCAATAACAGTTTCAGATGTAACCACAGTCTATTTCCCTCCCACTCGTTACAACTTCAACTCCACCCAGGACTCAAATGCAACTGCAGCAATGAGAATCGGGGAAAATGGGTGAAATGCACTCGAATGAAACTGTGTATTTTTTGAATTAGCGGAAAACAAGAGGCGGAGAGGGTATTGTAATGACTGGGAAAAAATCAGTTTTAAATCATTGTTGATAGAGGTTTCAATTCGACAATGCTCCGGGACATTTTCACGCGAAACTCGTCTATCCTGAAATGTACGGACTTTTTTAATCGACTGATCTACATGTTCAGTATTAGTTATGGAAGTTATTGGCTCTCTAATTTTAGGGAGTTTTTAGAATGAACGCGAATTCGAACAACGTATTTTGGATACGTAACTGAATAGTCAAATGTTTCCCAGCAAATCTTGAGATGAGGAATGTGTGAATGGGTGACTGTGGGTGGGCAGGTGGGTGGGTAAGTGGGTGGGTGGATGGGTGTGGATGAGCGGGTGGGTGGATGGGTAGGTGGGTGGGTGTGGATGGGTAGGTGGGTGGGTGTGGATGGGCGGGAAGGTGGGTGGGTGTGGATGGGCGGGTAGGCGGGTGGGTGGTTGTGGATGGGTAGGTCTGGATGGAGGTGGATGGGTAAGTGGGTGGGTGTGAATGGGTGGGTAGGTGTGGATAGGTGGGTGGGTGTGAGTGAGGGGGAGGGGCGTGTGTATGTGTAAAAGTTCGATGATTCTAAGACATTTCATTTGGTGTGGTTGAGTGGTCATGGAATGATCCATATGCATACAGGCATTTTACGCAAAATTTTAGAGATGTTTGTGAATGCCCCGAGATATACAGATCCAACGAACCGTCAATCATTGATTTTCAAGAGCGAAACAATAACAATGTCCGCCACGAGTTATTCAGCTCACATTTTCGGAATAATTAATTTTAAAATAGTCGCAAGAGAAAGCGAAACAGCGATGTTAAATGCAGTATTATTATATTATTTTCACCTCTTTTGCCACTTTGTCAGTTGCCATGGTTCTTCCGAAAAAAAAGAGGTCGAAATTCCGGAAAAAACCATTATTGTTATTTTACACCATTACTTTGCATGACTCCACCACTTTCACTCTGCCCGGTTGCTTCCAAATTATTTCTTTTTTCATTTTTTCATTTACCCATCTCTACTGCACTTTTTCAATTTGTTCCTCATTAGTTTCCTAATTATCTTTATGGTTCGATTGTCTTTTTTTTTCTTTTCCAACGATTTACGCTCTACTTCCCTCAGAACTTTTTCTGCCTTTGCCAAGTTCTCCTTGAGTTGTATTATTTCCCATGTCGATTTTATAGAAAACGGATTCTATGGGTATCTATAACTAACTTAAAATCTAATTATAATAACTATTGCTTTTATTCTTGTTACGCTGAATTCGCATTGATCACAATTCGTCCGAACTGAATAATAACTAAAAACGCGTCTGATCGTACAAAAGTTTGTATCACTGAAACTCCTCCTGGGTCAAAATTAATTGAACGAGATGTGATTCCCGGGCACGTATGAAATCCATAGATTTGCTTTCCCGAATAAGAGACAGGCCAACATTTGAAACTTGCACTGGATTGGAAGTTCGATTGAATGACACCAATTACGGAAACTCCTAATTATCACAATTGCGCCACTCCATAGAACATTGGAAAACGATTGGCAATCGAGGGGGGGGGGGGGGAATTTTCTCACCACTCGCCGCACTTTCCTTCTGTTCCCCAATTTAAAGCGTCACACGGGGAAAACCCGAATTGGCTCTATTACAAAAATCCAATTCGAGGATTAGTGCAAGAATTTAGAAACAGAATTTATTCCTGATTCGAATTGTCACCCAAGGGAACGACACGAAAAACTTACCTGTCTGCGGTTCTGGTTCAACCCCAGTTGATTGGTCCACCACCCTTCCCCCCCCCCCCCCCCCCCCCCCCCCCCCCCCGCCCTGCCTCCGGAGGCTTCACGCCTTACACCCTACTGTCTCTCCCTCATCTGGCCGTCTCTGGGACTTCATACCGAAAAATAATGTCCTCACAAATCGCCGCTTACTCAGCCTAATAACACGAGATACTATTTCTCTTCTCACTATCTCGTTATCACAAATATACATTGCTGAAACATTCGCCGATAACAATAATTCATCTACTACATTTTCACGATATCTAGTTCAAAACTGAATTAAAAACTATTTTCGAATTTTCTAAAAATAGTTATCTTAGTCTGACACAGCATTGACCATGGATTCCCTTAACGGTCAATAAAATAGAAGCCCTTAAAATTGATGCTAGGTTAGTCTCGCTTGGAACGAACCGGAATTTGTAAAAATTATCCAGAATTAGAAACCCGAGGAAATGAACCCAAACCAAAAAAACATTTGACCAGTAGTGTACAATTGCGAAGAGAATCGCAAAATGGATACCAACTGCTACAAGGTTTTCTTGAGTACTCCACAAAGTGTTCATCGCCGTCCCCAAAAATAAGTAACTGAATCCGGAGCTGGGCTCCGCAAAAAATTAAAATCTGTCTGACAGTTGCTCCGAATGGACATTCCACTGTGCGCTAGATTTCAGCTTGTTTCCAATGAAACGGTAACGGCTGTCGTTTCGACTGTGACAGTTTTCCCCTCTTCCGTTGGCAAGTGCCCACGGGGGCTCTCAGCATCTCAAATATCTCCAAGAACGCAATACACTCATTCCCCTCTTTTCTTGCACTCGCATGTCTTTTTTTTCTCTCATGGCATGTCCCCATCCGCATTTTATCCCGTTGACCGGCCACTTGAGAGACAGTGGAAAGCCGCACTTCAGTATCAGACTCTTTATATCTGTCTTCCATCTCCACTGGCTTTTTATTCCTCAAAGTGACACAACTTGAAGTTCCCGTTTGCCCGACAAGCTGGTTATATCCGACTTTTTTTCCACCGCCAAATAATCCCCGAGGAACATTGTTCTTAATTCGGAGGAAAAACATTCGTCGACAGACGTCTGTGCGGTGACAGTCGGACACTATACAGTATATTAATTGTGATATTAATCAACGGAGTGCCACATCCCGTTTCACTGATTGATCGAATCAATTCTCTTTTTCTTTATTTGTCATTAACAATTGAATTGTTTACAATGCTCTATTTAAAAAACGGTAAGAGATACAGCAAAAAGTATTAAGTAAAATTTGCTCTGTAAATGGAAATGCATATTTAACTTTTTATCACTTTTTTCCGAATTCGTCATAATTAAGGAGGTATGACGGGTTTAACTCTCGAGCGTTCGCACCCCTATTGGCGTCTCACTCCTAGTGCAGTAGCGCGCATAATTCTCGTCCTCACGCCGACTATGCGGTAGTCAAATATTCATAATTATCTGTTTGATAAATAGGATTGAAACATTTAATTGACGTATCAGAAAATCTAGGGATGGCAAACAGAAATTACAAATCGGGTTTGTTTGGTTTGTATTTCCAACGGACACACACACACTTTGATCCGTATTCCGGGTGATTGATGAACTGAATGATACCCAGTTTTTCCGTACTAATTAATCCACGAGAGACATTGCTCCAAATTCCGACGAAAAATCCACGCGGACAGGCATCAGCTCCTTGATACAGAGACAATACACGCGGGATAAATTGAATCGTACGTCGCAACGAGATCGCCACAGACGATAAACCACAGAGGCAGTTTGGGGTAGACAGTGAGGGCGGTCTCTTGCCCCATACCAGAGCAACGTACCTAATTTCAGGGTATTACGATAACGATAACAATGTATCCGCAGTAGTGTAGCCACCACTTAGTCAGACGTATGAGCAGAAGTGTTTCATAATCCTGGAATAGACCTTGCAAGGTTGGCGGGGTTAAATGAAGTGGGAGGTATCGTGGCATATAAATCATACATGAACTCACCAAGATGCTCAGGTAATTTCTTTACTTATCTGAATGATAAGGAAATGCTCCTCTGAAAGGGGACAAACAAAAAAATTGGCTAATTTATAACTCCGATTTAACTTTTTTGTTCACGATTTTCCCAAACGATCCAAATAGTCATCAGTAAAAATTTCAATAGTTAAGAAGTATAGAACTACGTGAAAAAAATCTTATGATTTTGAAAAAAAAAATTACCAAAATTTGGGAAATTGCGTATATAAAAAAAAAAGTTCGGACTTCTGAAAAACTTATTGAAACTGACAAGCGATATACTATCCACACTCAGGTCATTATTTTCAGCTAACTAATACGAAAACTCATACATTATTGAGCTCGAGGTGTAGGCTCGAACAGAATATAAAGAAAAATTAGCTGCGTTAGTCATGGGATTTATTCCTCTCATAATAGAGGACAGAAAAATAGTAAGCTGTATGCACCAGCACCGAAACCAGTGATCTCTCCGAATAGATCAAACTTCTGATTACTGAGAAAAAAAAAATTACCACGAAAAATCAATTGCACAAAATAATCCTAAAAGTGCTGTTGATGATGGCATTCACCCCTCGGCATGTAAACGACGACCTGTGGTACGATTTAAGGAATATAAGCATGGAGGAAGTTTGTCGTCGTTAAAATAATGAAGTACCCCTCGGGGAGAGAAAGAAACTCCCGACCCGTTTTCCCGAGGAATAATGCGAGTTGAGTGGTTGTAAAAAGTCGAACCATAGCTGAATTTATACTCGTGTACGAAAAGTTTCTTCCAGAAATCCATGTTTAATCCTTTATCTAAGTGGTGTATGTTAGACCAATATTTATGACTATATTTATTGTTGTTACGTAAATAATCGTGATATGATTATAAAATTGAGATAGCTCTTCACGCTTACCATTTCCGAATCATGCATCATGTTAACTTTCGCATTCAAGGAAATGGGTGAGTGAGTAGGTGTATGTGTGTTTTTTTTTCCTCCGTCCCTCTCATTTGTACGCCCCCGGTAGCGGCCGTGTAAGCATTCCTTCAGGGGGCGTACCGGACACCCACCCATGCGGCTGGGGCCGACTTTCGCCATTTTTAGGCCATCGTATTTCTAAACACAGGGTAAACTTCCAGAAACCCCTGTGCTACGATGGCCGGCGCCTATGATGGAACCCCCCCCCCCTGCGTCGGGTTGGGTTCCCGCTCGGCCGGGCGGTCTCATTTTATGGGTACCGCCGATAGCACACACGGAAGTTCCTGCATCGGTCGGAATCCATGAGAAAATATTTTGAAAAAATATTCTCCGGCGGCCAGGCGTGAACCTAGGACCTTCGGAGTAGTAGGCAGATACTCTACCATTACGCCGAAGCCCCGACAAGTGGGTGTATGTGTGTGTGTGTGTGTGTGTGTGTGTGTATGACTTGGCGGGTGGGTGGATGGATGGGTGTATGTATGTATGGCTGTGTGAGTCGGTGGCTGTGTATATGGCTGGTTGGGTGGATGGGTGTGTATGGCATGAAAGCCACTTCGTGTAATATTTTTCCATTGGCTTCTCCTTCTTTCAACTAGCAAAAAAATCAGTGTTATCAGTAAGCGAAGGAAAGAAATTAAATGTGATCGAAAAAGTATGACAGACGTTTTGAAAAGAAGAAGTAAGGCTTCAACTTATTTGAAGGAAATTGCGAAGGAACGATGAAAGGAGGAGAACTCAGATAATCTTCATGAGTTCATCTACTTCGTTCTGCGACTTCACTACTGCATTAATAACTATATGTGATTCTGTAGTTAAAATTAAAAACTTTGTTATTGAATTCAAAGTTAGGTTCTCCTCACAATTCCCTGAATTTTCGCTTCACAAATATTATCTTGCGCCATTCGCATATCATAGTAAAAATTGAAAAAAAAAAATTTGTGAAGTGCATTTTTAGGTTATGTACAAACAATTACAAACGGTATTTTAGCTTTCACAGGGTTTTTTTTGAAAATGCAAAAAATGTCCCATTAAAAAAGTATTTGAAAATTTCCACTCATATGCCAAGCACCGCTCACATTCCACCACCCCAAATTGAAAACCCCGAAAAGTTAGGATAGATGGAAATGAATCTCCGTTCTCGTTATTTCTCTATTTGCCTTGGCTGTCCAGAATACGAGAAGAGAATTCTCACATACGTTATCCCTGTAAAATTGTCTAAACTCTGCGAAAAAAAAAATTTAATTAAAAGAAGTTTAGTGGAGCAAAATCAATGTTAAAATTATCGAAGATTGAGGGGCTGGATGGGCTACCGAGGTTCAACATGGGAGACGTTTCAATTCGTGATATAGCTGAACGCTTATGTTCGTAACAGATTTTCTTGGAAAGAAAAATATCTCATTAACGTATGGCTTTACTACAAATTTTTTGTAATCAATTTAATCTTGAAGAAGAAAATTTTTTTTTGAAATTATCCACTGAAGTCATTCTCGACCTAAATCCAAAATTATAATTTTTTGTTTCGTTTTTTTCATTCTCCCTGATTTCGTCCCCCACGACGACCGCTCGCCCCTCACGCCCTGTGGAAATCTATTACATCGGCATTTCATTCCACGGCGTACCGCGCCACAAACAGTTTCACTTCAAACTCCGAGAGAATTTTAATCATAACTAAATGAATTAAATTTAAAAATTTCATCACGACTTTTTTACAGAGAAATAATGAGAAAAAAAGTGGACACCACATATGAAATGGGAGCACGTTCGTTCAGACCTGGGATTTCATTCTCGAAATCCAAACATTACACTTGGGTGGATAGTCTGTTGATTTTATGTGTATAGCCGCGCTATGGATATTCTCTCTAGAGCCACAAAATTCAAGCCGCGTTTACTCTCATCGCGGAAACGTATATAAACAGTAGAATGGAGTTATCGAATGCAGTAAGCTTAATAGTGTTCGGTTGGGCACGCGGAAAATCACGAGGAGGAAGGATTGGCCAATGGTGCAAACTATAAATCATGAGGATTAGTCAAAACAGAGGTCTGCTTGTCACATAGGTCCACAAGAAAATGAATAGATATCCCCTTTTCATGCATATATATCATATCAATACTCTGAGAAAATGAATGCCTTCATTTTATTATAACCTGAAATATGAGTTTTGTTTTATGGGGTGAAAGTAAAAAAATTACGAAAAACGAAATTTTCGGAAATTTCACACACGCGAAATTTTCAAAAAATTGTAATAATTCTAAATCGTTGAAAAATTTAACCATATGAATCATGCGAAAGTTTAAGGACCTTCTATAAATTTTATGGACAAAATTACATATATCAAACATACCAATTCTCAATGTATACACAGATACACACACACATACGTATACACACACATACACACACGAACTTACTCCATTATCGGGTAGGTCATTATCAATCCCTGAGTGCCCGCAGCGTCGAGAGATTCATGCGAGGTTGAAATCGAAGCGTCCTCGTGTAACTTAGAGGGGACTACGTTTTCGATGAAATCATTTTGACATGTAAATTGTTAACAGCTATTCTCATTGTTTAAGACTCTCTAGCTCTTGAACAGTTACAAATAGGGGAAGAATCGTAATAACAAAAATTGTTCTCCATGCAAAAATGACCATTTTATGTCAAATGAATTTTTTCCTATTTTCGTATAATTAAGGAGGAATCTTGAGTTAACCCTCGAACGGTCGTACTGCTGTTGCCATCTCACTCCCTCTCCGGTAAGGCCCATGAATCTTTTGACATCGCGCTTACCATACCACTACTGAAGACTTGACAATGTCTGCGTGTGTGTGTGTGTGTGTGTGTATGTCTGTGTGTGGGTGTGGGTGGGTGGGTGAATGGGTGAGTGGAAGTGGATGGGTGCAGGTGGGTGGGTGGGTGGGTGACTGGGTGAGTGAAAGTGGATGGGTGCAGGTGGGTGGGTGGGTGGGTGGGTGACTGGGTGAGTGGAAGTGGATGGGTGCAGGTGGGTGAGTGGGTGGTGTGTATGTGTAAGTTGGAGCGTCGGAAGTTGTCATTATGACCTTCATGGGTCAGATTGATTTGCATCACTATTTTTTTTTTCTATTTCCTCTCAATTGCAGGCTCTCTTGACTCAGTCCTCGAAAGCGTGGACTTTCTCATCTGTCAGTGAGTCACATTGTGCTCTTATCATAAGCATCGTCACGGAAAATTTTTTAAGAAGCTTTTCCGAGACTTAAAGCTCGCTCGGGAGTTGGGCTGTTGTCAGTGTTGACGTAATACCATAACGGATATGCACTCAAGCTGTCAAATTTGTTGGAGCACTTCGATATTCCACTGGTGTTATCTCGTGACAATTTTCACGAATTACATCTTAAATCTCTCTTTTTCTTGTTTACTGTATTTGTAAATTACGTGGAAAGTCCGCACAATTTGCCATGACATGCTTTCGACTTCTTACAAGCTGTCGCTAGCACTTGGATTTACTTGGGCGGAGTGTGAAAGAAAAACATGTTTCCACTAGTGAAAAACAGAATGTCTCGTGACGATGTAGGAGGCATGCCAATCGTCGCTGGGCGTACCAAGTACCGTGTGGAGTAAATTTCCGGCCGCAGGCAAAACCTCAGTATGAGCTATTCAGCTCGTATTCTCGTATCCTCCATTTCCACCGGGGTTTTCTGAGTATCTGCGTCACTTTACGCGCTAGACGGGTTTGATTTGCTGGAGGATGGGAAATGTGGTTCCGTTTGTTTTGTATAAAAAAAAATCAGATTTTTTATTATTCTTTTACGATTTTCTGACTCCAAATGCAATGGATGATGCGTGTTCCTATGATGTGGTTGTGACGCTGGACGAGTCGAATGAATAACTAGCTGATAGTTGTGTTCTATCTGTCTTGCACATGCACATCCACCCGCCCACCTACACACCCTCCCACCCACCCACAAAACCACTCACCCACCGATCGACCACCCACCCACCCACGGACCACCCAAACACCCAACCGCCCACCCACCCTACCATCCTCCCACCCTTCTACCCACCCACACACCCAACCGCCCACCCACCCTACCACCCTCCCACCCTTCTACCCACCCACACACCGTCGCACCCACCCACACACCGTCGCACCCACCCACACACCCAAACACCTACCCACCCCTTCACTCACTCAGGGACAGACCCAACCACCCACCCACTGCCGAGCAGAGCGACTGATGGCGGGTCTGCGCTAAAACAATTTTCCGTTTTCGGGGGTATTCAACAATAACCTCTTCCATCGGAAGATTGCAAATTTTGTTGAAAAAATTTGTGCAATTATACCACTCAAAGTTACATTTTTCCATCAAATTGTCATTTTAGGGATTTTTCATGGGTTTTTTCGATATGCCAATATTTACACTCGATCTGATTCTATTGATACGTGGTGCTTTGATGATTGTCATGCGGTGGATACTGCTCCGGGGATAAATAATATTTGTCGATATCCTTTTGATATCTGAGCCAACGACTGGACCACACACAGTATCCGTTCCACGTGATTATTCTGTGCTCGATTCCATCGTATACGAGATTTAGAAACTGGCTGTCCAGGTGGAGCATCGAATGGCATATTGCATACCCCATATGCGACTGATATATGTATGCACAATAATACAATAACACGAATTGCAATTCTGGAGCAAAATGGTCATGCGGCTTAAGTCGGTGGAGGGTTTAATCGATTCGTAAGTTATCCTGGAAGTGAAACGGAGATGACCAGTGTCAACTTTCGCCATCTTAGGCCATCGCATTTCTAAACACAGAGTAAACCGCCAGAAACCCCTGTGCTACGATGGCCGGCGCCTATGATGGAACCCACCCTCCCCTCCCCCCCCCCCCCCTGCGTCGGGTTAGGTTCCCGCTCGGTCGGGCGGTCTCATTTGATGGGTACCGCCGATAGCACACACGAAACGTTCCTGCATCGGTCGAAATCCATGAGAAAATATTTTTGAAAAATATTCTCCGGCGGCTGGGCGTGAACCTAGGACCTTTGGAGTAGTAGGCAGATACTCTACCACTACGCCAAAGCCCCTTGACTTGAAAATTGTTTATTAACATTTGTCATATATACATCCTATATACAGTCTTAATATCTTAAACGTTACGCTCTAGATCACCAGCCATTGGCTTTATATTTAATCTGATCAAAGTTTAACCTAACTTTGGATTATTACAAATATTTGCGATTATTTACAGGATGACTCGATATAAGGAAAAATTACTTGTAAAAAACCTTCTAATTAATGGGTGCGTGAGGGGCGGGGGAGAGCGGAATATACGGACAGGTGGGATAAACGGGTTGGTCAGCGAGACCAATTTGATTTCTTGTCAATATTGATGTTTTGGAGCTGAGAATTAGAATGGGATTGCTTGAGTTTAAATGTCTCGTTTATTCTATCGATAAATTCACCTATGCTTGCCATGCCCAACGTATTGTGCATTTCCAAAATCGTGGGTCTTCTTACTCTATGTTCCACACTTACTCTATTCGTCGATGAAGTCTTGCAAATTCCATAACTTATGAAGCTTGTTTCATTTTTGGAATTGATAAATTTTCAAAATTTCACAAATGTTAGAAATCGTTAATTATATTCCGAGTATTGGCAATATTAGATTAAATTAAGCAAGAGGTCAAGCAATAATTTCATCACCGATAATTTTTTCGGAGCCAAGTTCGGAGCATCGCATTTTGTTTCAGTAGGAAGAATCTTATTACCCCGTAACAAATTCCAGCTAAAATCTCCAGATCCTCGTAGGCTGTTCTATGGCGTCCCAAAGAGCCAATAATCCCGGGAATGATTCACAAGGAGTTGTACAGGTTCACCGAATGGAGCTTCAAAGCTAACCTCGATTGGCGACCAATAATCGAAGGAATTCCCGTACCTCCAGGGCTCTCTCTGGCCTTTGTTACATCCGTCCCTCATTTCCCACCCGCCCCTCCCCCTATCTGCCCCTGTGTTCACTGAATTTTTTTCTTCCTCCCTTTTTCATTTTCTTTGCTCATCCCCCTCAATTCTTACATAACATATAACCAACGTTTCACCGAGTCTTATCGAAGTCTCCTGGCTATCCGGATACTCGCCTTCTTATCCCTAACCCCAAAAACCCCTTTACCACTATCCGGAAATCCCATGAGGCATTTTCTACTTTATAATGCAGCCCATCCGGTGTGCGCTCGTCTCGCTGTACTTGGTACAGAACTCTTATCCCCGAGGCACACGAGATTACTTTAACGAAATCGATCCCCGTACTGCCGTTGGAGCGAGTCAAACCCCCACCATTGGATCACTTATCGTTAGAAATCTACCGGATAAAATTGTAAAGAATGACGATTCGGCCTTGGGGAAATATCCAGGGGCGTAATTGCATTTTACAGTATTTCCAAATTGTGAGTTTATGGGTTTTATGTCATGGTAAATCAGTAGGATGATGAGAATTGCGGTGTGTCAAGATGGTCTCAGGCGGTCAAGATTTGGCGGATTCATGGACGCAATGAATACTCTGAATGTAGCAGGATTATATAGATCATTTTTATGGTGAAATTGGGGAGAGTTGTGATATAGGTATCGTCGCGATATCGCAAGTCCAGGCAATGCCCGTTGCCGTTGATCGACCACCCGGTGTCAATGGAAACCGACTTTTTCCCGAACCGGGCAGGAGTCACACAGTGTAACACCGTCCAACAGAGAGACTACTCTTTGGTATTTCCTGTAATTGAATGAAGCCCGTGGAAGACCACAATTTCGACAGTCGTTTTTCCTATGAAACTCCCGCTCGCTGATGAATCCGTATGAGTAGACCCTGGATGATTCCACGCTCGAATACAGAAAAAGACTCCCCGTGGAGGAGATCGATCGTTGGACCTCGTGTGGCTAAGGCACGTGCTCTAACACCTGGTACTCGGTGGAACAACACCACTAACTGAGACGCCCATTCCAATTCTAAAGATAAACCAAATTTTTCAAAGTTGAGCACCTATGAGTGAAGCCCCAATCTGGGGTGTAAAGATCGCCTAATAGCTGAACGATCAGGTCCGTCAATTAATGAAATATACCTCGTGCGTATCTTCTGATGGATTCCGACCGATAGCAGGAACGTTTCGTGTGCGCCATCAGCGGTACCCAAAAAATGAGAGCGCATGGCCGGGCGGGAACCTAACGACGGAGGCGGGGGGGGGGGAGGTTCCATCATAGGCGCCCGCCACCGTAGCGCCGAAGAATAACCGAAAGCCAATTTGTTCCCCAAAATGAACCACCCATGATTTACATTGAGCAGACATACCACAAGAACTTTAATTCGTCTAATCTTTAATTTGTTTTCAAATTTATTCATCAATCAGTATCACGGGAAATTGGTACATGGCGGGTACGAGTTGAGTTAGTCGCGATGTCGATGTGGGTATAGAGTTATAATGAGGCCTGGGAGGTGACTGGGTTAAGATGTTGGGGACTGGTAGGTGGAGTGTGCGCGAACTGGAAATGACGATGAGTGACGCTTGACGGACGAACGTGGTGTGGGGATTATGAGGAGATTGTAACTTTCAACTACTTGTTAGAAACGATTTTCTACTTGTAACAGAATATAGTTTTTGTCGGTGTATTAAATTTTTAACGATCTGGGAAACCTTGCATTGAGACTTCTATTGATTACCGACGGAGATGACCGTGCGGTTGGAGAACTGGCCTTGCGCACACTAGGTCCAAGGATCGAATGCCCGGTAGAGGATTCTTGTTTTGCCATAGCACTAGGGTATTATCCAGTGTCCGTCCCATTTAGATTGAGTTATTGTTTCACGTGAGTTTCATGAAGGAACGGGTGTACAAATTGTGGCTTTCCATACACACATACTAATTCACCCACACCTTTGCATTATGTGGGTGGCATTTTGGTTACAATGAAGATTTGTATGATCAGTCGCACGCACACATACACACACACAAGCACACACACACACACACACACATCCACATACACACACACACACACACAGACGCATACACAGATACTCACACAGAGGTACAGAGATTTCAGGTGATAAAATATTTTCTCATGGATGCAAACCGATAGCAGGAACGTTCCGTGTGTGCCATCAGCGGTACCCAAAAAATGAGACCGCAAGGTCGAGCGGGAACCTAACCCGACGGAGGGGGGGGGGGGGAAGGGTTGGGTTCCGTCATAGGCACAGGGGTTTCTGGAGGTTTACCCTGTGTTTGACAACACGATGGTTGCAACGGCGAAGGTTAGCCCCAGCCGCATGGATGGGTGTCCAGTAGTCCCTCTGCAGGAATCCTCGAGGGCAGTTACCCTGGGGAATACAAACGAGGCGAACGGAGTAAAAAAAGATACACAGAGATACGTGTACCATCACAACATTCATTGAGGCACAGTGTAATAAAGTTCAAATGATTGCATAGTGAAAATACGATTTTCGAATTGAGGGTCATTGCAATAACTTCTCAAAATCAAATTAAATAACTCTCAAAACTCGCTCACCAATACCTAGAAATCGCCTGCAACAACCATTTGACAGTCACAACTTCCGTCCCGAACCCGCGATTTCAATTTTCTCGCCAACCAATCTGCATGACGAATGCTGACGTTGAATATGAATTTAGGCTTGGCGCTTGTATACGATTTCTGTACGAGCGCCAAATGTTTGCTCCCCCCCCCCCCCCGCCCTCTTTGCTCCCCGAGGAAAGCGGCCAACGGAAAAATATTTATGAATGGATTACATTTTGTTTACCCAAGGAATAGACAATAAATTACACTTTTTTCCGCGAGCTGAAACTCTCGGTGGTGTTTCAATGACCTGGAAATTGTCTGTTCTTTTGTCTTGCACGTGGAGAAATTTATGAAGAGTTGAGGGTGGGCGGCGGGTGGGCAGGGGGGTGGCGGCGGGTGGAGGGGGGGGGGGGGGGTAAAGCGCGGTAAAAGTGAGGAAAAAAAACATCCATGACCTGTTTTTACGTTATGAGAGTTTGAAATTCAGTGGGCGTGCCATAAGGCTTGACTGTTTCACTCGGTCCAATGTAAATGGCACTGCAAAATATCTTAACGCTTTTCATGAGATGCTTAATAATCTTAATATCTGCGTGGGCTATGATCTTGCTGGCACCAGCACAGCCCCATTCCAACCCCTAATACTCAAGCTCGTACTTCCATTGCATATATGAAACTTGGAGAGCTAGTTATATGGTTATTACATATGCAGATTACTGTATCATGTGTGTATGATTATGAGACTGGATAATCTTATCGTCGTATCTTCTCGAGTTTGCCGTTAAAAAATAAACATTGGCGAAAAAAATTAACGGCATAGAAATAATTTTGATAAAAATTGTTTGCACGGTATACATTGTTCAGATTTTTATCGATGTATTTACAACGTAACAAGCACAGTTTTATGCATAGGTTTTCTTTTGTTATATGTTTTACAGGTGTTTTTTTTGGAGTTAGGTAGGTGAAAGTTAGGGGGATAGATAAAAACCGGAGAAGTATCGTCAACATTTCGTAGGCACAATAAAAATTTTTGAACGGTGTAACTGGTTCTCAGATAAAATGAGAGTATTTTTGGATTAACGAGAATGCGGTTTATGAATAGTAAAATTTTCATGTGGAATATGTAATGGGGCATGAAAATGGATGTTTTTATTTTTATGTTCTAGTTACTTGAAAATGTTGAAATTCAGGAAATCAGAAACAGAAGAAACCGAAGGAATGGAAAATCAACTGAACGGTGCATGTTAAAATGTTAAGTTAAAAAGATGGTAAATTGAAAAAAAAAAATAGTGGTGTGTGCATGTGTGTGCCCCACTCGGAGCATAAACAAAACTTCCCGATTTGGTTTTTCAGCACAACCTACTTATTATCATAACGAAAACATGCCTTTTTGAGAATTCCAAACTGACTCATTTATGAAGCAGATAATCATGAATGCTTGAGTAGACGCATGGCGAGCATGAGGATGAGACTTATGCGTGTTACTTGAGTGAGAGTGAGACGCCAATAAGGATGCGGCTGCAAAACAAAAACTTTAATATTTTACCCAGTGGAACAGTATAAACAATTGCAATTGATAATAACATTGCATATACTGCACAAATGCCATCCAAAATGTGATCCGCTCGATTTTGCACGAAAACGCTTCGATTGGGACCGTCCTGACAGCGCTGGGTCCATTCGTTCACTTATTACATACATAATTGTGGAGACTGCTATACCTCCTTAATTATGCAAATTATCGAAAAAAGGCATTGCACATAAAATACGTATTTTTAAATGGCAAACAATTTTTCTTATATGAATTTTGCGCTAACTCTAATAGTTTATGCAGTAGAACGTTATAAACAATTGACATTGTTAATAACAATATAAGTACTGGACCACTTTTACTCAAAATTTAATCAGTTATAAAATATGCTTATATCTTTCAACTGTGACATTGAGTACCTGGATCACAACATTTTTGTGTGAATGAACGTTCATTATAACTATTTTTGATTTTTGCTCAACATGAATTTCTCAAAAACAGGGGAACTACTCGATGGATTCGATCAAAAATCTAATCAGCTCTAAGTTCCAGGGAGACGCAACGATTGAGAAAAGAATTAATCGAATCGCACAATCCGTTTCCGAGAAAAAGTAAACGAAAAATTTTGCCACATACGGACGAACACACACACACACATACAGACACTTCTCTGAAATCACTTCAGGATGATGCAAAACGTCGAGAAACGTGAAAATTTCATCGATCTGGCACTTTTCATTTTCGGGGTCATTACAATAACTTCCCTAGATCGGGAAGTTAATAAGTTGGACAATTTACAAATTTAAAAAAAATGATAAATTATGAAATTCTAACATTAGTGGAAATTGCAATTACACCAAAAATGATAAAATCGAAAAGAAAATTTTTCTTTGCTAATTTGTTATGAAATAAATAAAAAAAAAAAAATTTCAATAATTTGAATTGGATTTTTAATTTTTGAATGTTCAATTTATCAGACAACGCCACACTTTCCATTTCCCAACACATTTTTCATAAAATTTATTTTTATTTGACAACTAAAAAATTTTATATGTCACCATGGAATAAAAAATTCAGTGACAATTTCGGACGTTATTGTGTCGACACATTAGAAAATATGGGATCCCCGGGGTGTGATTGGCGTTGATGTTGCGCATTAAACATTTATGTGTTATCCATGGCGAGTGGACAAAATGTACTCACTAGGGGCATACCTATGGGGTCATCAATAGCTCCGCTAAATTTTCAAGTGATTTTTCTCTCTTGAGGAAAGCACTTTGTGGCCCGATGTTTGTGCAACTCTCCTGAGATATTCCACAACCCATAATTCAGGGATGAACCGGGGAATGCCACGGTTAAAGTAAAATAAGCTCGGCACGAATGCATAATGCTCTGTGAAATCCTTCCGCGGGATATATTCCCGAGGTGCCGCCTCTATGCTGCGTTTATGCGTGACATCCGTGAGCTTTTAACGAAATTGGAGATGATAAATGGGGAGGAAACTCATAATATGAGCTCAAAAATTAAAAAAAAACATCAACTTATCAATCACGTCAGAAATTTCAAAAATTTCAAGCATTTCAAAAATTTCAAAAATTTCAAAAATTTCAAAAATTTCAAAAATTTCAAAAATTTCAAAAATTTCAAAAATTTCAAAAATTTCAAAAATTTCAAAAATTTCAAAAATTTCAAAAATTTCAAAAATTTCAAAAATTTCAAAAATTTCAAAAATTTCAAAAATTTCAAAAATTTCAAAAATTTCAAAAATTTCAAAAATTTCAAAAATTTCAAAAATTTCAAAAATTTCAAAAATTTTAAAAATTTCAAAAATTTCAAAAATTTCAAAAATTTCAAAAATTTCAAAAATTTCAAAAATTTCAAAAATTTCAAAAATTTCAAAAATTTCAAAAATTTCAAAAATTTCAAACATTTCAAAAATTTCAAAAATTTAAAAAAAATTCAACAATTTCAAAAATTTTAAAAATTTCCAAAAGTTCCAAAATTAAAAAGAAAACTCATAAATTTCACAAATTTGAAACGTAACGAAAGGAAAAATGACGCTTCTATAGACGGAATTCTGTGACTCCAAATAATCTCAAGTAGGCACCTTAAACAATGTCCAAATTTTTGCCTACTCCCAATGTCAATAAATAACTCTTTTCATAAAACCAACGATTTTGTTTTCGCCCGATTTCCGGGCTGACGTAGATTGTAAGACTGATGTAATCTCCTTATTTCTCATCCCATATCTTGATAAAGCACAGTCATGTATATCCAATGTTACTGTCAGACTTAACTGGAATGACCGGATGTACGAGCAGTTTTACGTATAACAAGCTGAAACTTTCATTAATTTCCAGCATGTTTTTTTGCTTCGCCAGCCGACCACAAAAGCCGGATCAGAGTTGACCCGGACAGAAAATCGTTGCCTGGGCGAATGAAGATTTCACTGCGTTTTTACGGCTGACATCGATTATGGCTGTACCACTTGATTGCAAGTCATTCAATAATCGAGGCTTTTCGTAATTCACCCGTATCTTGGAAACGGCTTATTTCCGACGAATTGTCGAAGAAGCTATGTCATGGAAGTTTAAACTGTCGAAAATGATGTTACATGATTTTTAATAAGCTGTTTGATAGCACAAATGATGCTGATCATTCTTAAAATTCGATATGTATATCATGCTGCTCGATTTCGTCAGTGGGTAGGTGGGCGGGTGCGAATGTGTGTGTTTGGGTGGGTGAGTGAGAAAGTGAGTGGGTGAGTGAGTGAGCGAGTGGGTGAGTGGGTGAGTGGGTGAGTGGGTGAGTGGGTGAGTGGGTGAGTGGGTGAGTGGATGAGTGAGTTAGTGGGTGGGTGGGTCGGTGGGTGGGTGAGTGAGTGAGTGGGTGGGTGAATGGGTATCGATGTGTAGGTGGCTGGGTGGGTGTGTGTCCGTGTCTGTATATATGTGTGTATATATATATCTCCGCATGATTGCTTCTCCAATCGAAATTAAAAATAATTTGTATTCCTTTTTTTCCTCAAATTGACGTCCAACTTTATTGAGTGAATAAAACGTCGGCAAATGCAATAATGAAAAATATATTGTAATCGTCGGGATAGAGACTAGGGCAGTGCACCCGTGGGGGGCAAAAGTTCATGCCTGAAAATAGAGCATCACTGAAAAATTCAACGGATCGAACGGGTCTGCGGCCTGTCATGCCGGATCGTAGTGCGCTTTATTCCGTTTATACCTGTATCAACGGTCCTTCACTTTACCCTCCAGCTCACCCGCACATCGTATACTCAACTCATCCCCTACACATTCCTCCATTCTCCTATTTAGGGACCAAAGCGACACGACACATCCAACCTGGGAAATATCCACACTATACATTGACGGGTGATGTAACCTATCTCGTCCGTTGAAATTTTCACCCGGCAAATCGTTGCGTGGAAAAATAGTTGTATCACGTATTTGGCTGGATGATGTGTCAACCAGGTGATAATTGTTATCATATGTTTAGCTTTCCTTTTTTATGTTCCATTTTTTGTTTTAAAAAATTTTGAGTGTTTGTCATTTGCCAATTCCTCGGAATATTTAAAGCCGTTGAAATGGTTGGAATGGTAAATATTTTTAGTTCGCAAAATTGCTTCTGAATTCATTTGCATCTGTGTGTGTGTGGCTCGCAAACACTTTGTCATTCACTCCCATTTTCGTCCGAAAGGATCACAGATACCGATATGATTCATGGGGCCTGAATGATTCCCAATAAAACAGAATATTTTATATCCCGAGTCTTTTCCTCCTTCTCCATTATTTAAGAAAATCAAACCGACTCAAAATCCCAAATCAGCAAGTTTGCTTTCAGTTCTCTTTCCTTTTAGGCGGAGAAATTGGAAAAATTCATTCAAACCTTACATTTTTATGAAGCAGGTATTCGTTTAAAACGTGAAGAGCCACATCTACATCTCAATGTTTTTGTGTGCGCCTATTCTGAGCGGAATTATATACTCCCGTGTTTTCGTGAATATCAAACTTTCCGTTGGATGTTCCCATGAAATATTTCTCTCCTAATGCACTCAGAAGTAAAAACACGCGTCTCTCAGGGTACATCTAGGGGGTGCATGTACACACTGAGATATCGTCACTCGAAACCGCTTTTGTTATATACATCAGGGGTAGATGCTCTGAGTGGTTTACGGTGGGTGCTTGTGAATCGCAAACCAGGTAAATCAGCCATTTCTCCCGGTCGTAGAAACATCGAGCTCTAGGAAACATCGTAACACCTTCCTCGTTATTGTGATATACCGACAATCTGCTTACGGGATTGAAACAGATTCGTCATTATTTCTCAAATCCTGTTTCACACTCAGTCAATTCCAGCAATTTCTACAGAGTAATATACTCGGGAAATATTATTACGGGAGTTTTAATGATGCATGATATTCTTCGGGGAACACCGTAAAATCCGAAATGCCGCGTCTCACTCGACATCACTAATTATGTAGTTTGTAGTTTCTTGTTGTGGGGCATAACGAAATATGAGAGTTTTGGGATACAAGTGTGCAGGAAGTGCGGTACAATAAACGCCAATTTTCAAAATATTCAAAAGTTTTTGAAATTTTTGAAATTTTTGAAATTTTTGAAATTTTTGAAATTTTTGAAATTTTTGAAATTTTTGAAATTTTTGAAATTTTTGAAATTTTTGAAATTTTTGAAATTTTTGAAATTTTTGAAATTTTTGAAATTTTTGAAATTTTTGAAATTTTTGAAATTTTTGAAATTTTTGAAATTTTTGAAATTTTTGAAATTTTTGAAATTTTTGAAATTTTTGAAATTTTTAAAATTTTTGAAATTTTTGAAATTTTTGAAATTTTTGAAATTTTTGAAATTTTTGAAATTTTTGAAATTTTTGAAATTTTTGAAATTTTTGAAATTTTTGAAATTTTTGAAATTTTTGAAATTTTTGAAATTTTTGAAATTTTTGAAATATTGCGTGTTCATTTCCTACCCGTTGATCCGTTTGCGTTTTTCCCGACTAACATACACAGACATGATAGGGCGAAATTGTTGAATAGCCGTCGCTCAAATTATATCGCGGCCGATATAGTTCCACAATTATGATGGGGGAACGGACGTGGGCCGAAGGGTTGGGCGTAAAGTGGGATCACGTTCGTGTAACACGGCCAAGACGTGATCGCGTAACTGGAGATAATTGCAGATCCACTGGGCTGTATATTATCGGTGGGATTTCACCGGAGGATAGAATGCCGCATCCATCTTACTCTTCCCAGTGGAGTACACGCTCGACGGATGTCCAGAATCCAACGTGGACCGCTGTTGCTACTCCCAACGCGTGCAACACGACTGGACGAGTGATGGGCTATTTTGACGAGCGCACATGGACGGAGGGATTCGTTTACATCAAAGCGTCCCTCATAAAGCAAGATATTCAGTTCAATTCCACAAAATCATTATCAATATGCCAAAATAAATGGTATCCGAATGCAACCACTAACTTCCGCATTACGAAACCACTAATCTCGGTCCATCTCTCTTATAGTTCCCACGATGGCTACTACGGAGTATTTTTTTCCACCCCAGCCATCCTATTTCCAGACGCAGGGTAAACCTCGAGAAACCCCTATGCTCACACACACACACATTTTGATATACTTAAAACCCTCGTTCCGAATCGAAATGAACAAAATCGAATTAGGAGTCATTACAATAAGTTGCCGAAAAATCGGGAAGTTAATTTTGACAGACCGATAAGGAATCCTCTTACAACTTTCGACTCTAACGATGTTCATTTTCGCGTATGCGCTTGAATAGGACAGCTTTAATTGGGGCGAATTGGGATGGCAGAAAAAAAGGAAGGAACCCGGAATAATTATTTGATTAGAATTAATTGCCCAAAATAATGCGCGTCCCAAATGTGCCATTTTCAGCACATGTGACTGCTCTCGATCGCAGCCTAGTGGAAATTTCAACATTCTTCAGTGGTATAAAAACATCATGGATCAACAGTGAAACCCACACTTTATTGCACAGATACACAGGCTGTAAAATTGACGTGTATCCGTTTATCGTACACAATCGCATTTTTCGACCATTCTTTTAGACTGTAAAATCGGCTCGTTGAATTTTTGGCATTCACTCGCGATTTATGATTCCAAAGCGAATCCAACTAGGTCAATGCTCCATCAGAGCGCAAACTAGCCAATGGAAATTTTTCTTCAACCTTACATCAGCCATTTTTTGGGGAACAAAAATTCGTATCGTAAATTTTTCAAAACCATTTGGAGAGTGAATACGAAGTTTTGTTTTAGGTGAAAACAAATATTGCCAAAAATACATCGTATGGAATTTATTGGAATATGATTTGGATGAAGAATGGCCCCTTTTACCCCACTCTCGAGGGACCTTCAAGGCTACAAGACCACTTCTAGTTGAGAATCTACAAATGTGACCGCCAAAGCAAAACAAAAAATCCAATTTACCCCGGGAAAATATTTATTTCCGGTTTGTTGGAGGGGCGAGTAACCAGGAAAATGGTTATGTTGTACACTGGAAGCGATGTGTGGCTGGGTGTATGCATCCCATTGCATCCATATTTATGCCATCGCGAAACGGGGGCTCCAGTCACTGTAGGTTGATGGGACGCGCCGGCTAGACGGAAGGTGTGAGCCAGTGGGAGGGGGGGGGGGGGAGGGGAGTGGATAGATATAGTCCGAAGCCAATTAAAGTGCAAATGTATGGAGATACGGTTGGAATGCCAAGTAGCACAGTGACCGGGAAACCGGCATAAAACCAAAAACACCTCGTCAATCGACACGCCTATCGAATGCGAATGCGCATACATAAATTCATCGACGCTACGCCTCCCCCCCGCCCACCACCCATCCTGATAACCCCACACATCAGCTATAACTGTATATGGAGATGGGAATCAAAAATTTAGTCTCTGCGATACGATTGACAAATTTCGAAGCAAATGCAAATTTATAACTCACAAATTCGGATTGGGAAAATGGAACACTGTTACTATTTTATTTCTCATTATCGCATTGCCTATGGATTTCCATTGGTGGCAGTTAAGTGTATTGAATAAAAGCTTGAAATTATTTATTTACGCATTCGTTTATCCATTTATTCAGTCAGTTATTCATTCTGTCATTGTGTTATTTATGAGACCTTTATGACGCAATAATCCAAAATGACAAATTCGGTGGCGCATTTCGATTGGGTGAATCATTAGGCAATTTGGTATTTGTGTTTTTTTAGTTTGTGGTTAATGTTTGATATTTATGGGTGAATGCGACCATATTTTTCGCTGTATCTTGAGAATGGTGATAGATACGAGAAAAAGTATTAAGTAAAAGTTGTTCCTCTCGTGAAACTACATATTTCATGTTGTATTACTTTTTTTGCTAGGCATCATATTTAACAAGATATCGGTAAAAAATCGTAATAATCGACCAATAGTCGAATTTGCGTAACTGATATATATATATAACTTGACTTATAGATGCGAGCCGTCGAGGGTCACACACACGTCCCATTTATTAAATTTTGCAATTTTGTTTCAAAAAAAAAAAAAAAATTATGTAGCGATTTAAAAAAAAAAGAGCGGTAAAATAATAATGTTTGTATTTGTTAACTGCAAATGCATCCGATGATACTTCTTTTTGGAGTTTACTCCGCTAGAATCGATTTATCACCCGCGGTACACACAGGTGAGCAGTGAAATCGAGTGTTAACTAAAAGTGAAGTCGTTACATTGTCTTCTGCGCACCGTATTTGCGCAACTCAGACTGTGATGCCGATACGTTCTCACGGGGAAGGTTAGACTAGTGTCAATATATATATTGAATATCAACAGTCAGTTTATGAAATTTCAGAGTTTTGGTGTTCTATTTTTATGTAGAGAGCTATTCTGATATTTATTTATATTTATACTGAGGAAGTGAAAACGAAATACTGAGGAATGATGAACGAAAATCAGAAAAATAAGTGTATGCCGTTACCAGGTAGGTTATGTACTAATTTCTGACTGTTTAAAAAAAAAGTGTGAAATTAAAATTATAAACATTTTTGTTTATAATTAAAATGTACTGTGTAAGTTTCACTTCTGTCGATAAAAAAATTTGGAAATAAAATGTGCTGCATAATTTTCACTTGTGTCGTCTCTTTATGACGCATTTTTTTTTTTGATAGTCAGAAATTAATGTCTTCTATCACTCTGCTAGAGTAAAATGCGACATTTGTGCTCCCGAATATATGTCCGCGAATTTTTCTGTTAGCACTTTTGGAACCAGCCTTCAAGTAACTTTCACGATTCGTAACTCGTGTAACTTCCGATGTTCACATATCGTATTTTAGTTTTCACAAACCGATTCTCACAGTATTCAATAACGATGATAATCTTTAGAAAATTCATAATGTTAATAGTGATAGTACTAAATGTAAATAGATATGAATTAAACTATATACTTTCAATGGATTTCAGTTCATTTACCCTCCCAACCCCCTATTGTATATATTGCAAGATAATTATTCTGAAGGAGTAAACTCCAGTCGCGCGTCGGAGCTGACACACATGGTTTTTTTTTTGTTTATAACGAAATACCTAAAAAAAAATTTAGATAAAGAAAAAAAATTCAACAAATTTTTGTTCTCTGCGGAATTTCAATATTTTACTTTCGATCATTTTTTCCTAGCGTTCATAATTTAAGAACAAACGTTCAATGCGTGGAGCATCGCAGTCGGCATGGGAGCGCTTGCAAGCGAGCTGCGTGAACTCTGCAGCATTTTCCAGAAAAGGACCTTGAGGAAAATACATGGAATACTCGGCATAAAAATGCCATTAGTCTAGTAAAAGTTCCATGAATTCCCTCCATATTTCGAATCTTTCACAAGGTATTAATGTTCACATCCTTCCGGACATTGAACCTTCGTTCTTCCATAGAACCTGAATGATTCTTCCTTTTCTAATCAAAGGGAATCAAGAAGATTTTGTGTGGACAGGGGTCTTATCAACAATATCGAGAAGATGGTGAACGTTGCGAAAGTTGAAAAGTTCATCAATTTCCCACATCACTATTATTTTATAAATAAGTGAACTCAGCTATTTCGGTTTGTGCATTCAAAATGTTGCCGCCACTATATAATGTTCGAAGATCCAAACGAGAAAAAATTCTTGGCAAGGACGTAATTTCAGGGTATTTCAAACAACTACGGACTATATCAGCGTTATTAACAAACATTTCCTAGTATTTATCATCGATAAATATCGGTGAAATCCAAATTTCCACTTCGCACTCGGGTTGCTAAACTAACCATTATGACATTTATTATTACCGCGATTCCACTGAAGTTTTAACACCACGAGTCAACTTACTTTCAGTGTGAGTGTGTGTATATATGTTTTTTTTTCTACTCTTTCTCTATTCGTATTCACCCACGTAACCGCTGGTAGGCATTACTTCATGGGCAATACTGCGGATCAGAGTACCCGGTATTGCGGATCGGAGTATTGCGGCTGGGGCCGACTTCGCCATTTCAGCTCATCGTATTTCTAATCACAGGGTAAACCTCCAGAAGCCCCTGTGATACGATGGCGGGCGTCTACGATGGAACCCTCCCTCCCCCCCCCCCCCGCGCGACGGGTCGCGTTCGGTCCCGGCTCACGGTCTCACTTCATGGATACCGCCGATAGCACACACGGAATGTTCCTGCCATCGGTCGGAGTCCGTGAGAAAATATTTTTCAGAAAAAATATTTGCAGTGAGCGGGAATCGAACGCGGGACCTTTAGAATAGTAGGCAGACACTCTACCCACTACACCAAAGCCCCGTCGTATATGTGTGTATATATGTGGGTGGGCGGATGTGTGTCTATATGTGAATGTGTGTGGGGGGGGGGGGATGTGTGATATGTGTGGGCGGGTGAGGGTGTGGGTGAGGTATGGATGTGTTGATTGGGGGAGGGGGAGTGGGTGGGCGTGTTGATATGTGCGGGTGTGGATGGGTGGGAGGTTGTGTGCGCGGGTGGATGGGTGGACGGGTGAGTGTATGCGTGTCTGTGTTGGTGTGCAGTAAACAATTTTAATCTGAAAAATCCAACCCATAAATATTGCAGCCTCATTTTAGTTATTTTCAGAGTAATTTCTGAAAAATTTTCCCCACTTTCTACGGATGAAAATTCGAATACATTTCCATTGTTTGTTCAACTCACCGCTAAACACAGTTTAAAAAATCTGTTTTTCTGCAACAAAATAAAGCAGTTCACTGAAAACATAAATGCAGATTATACTACACAAGCCAAGCTCACAAAATCAACGATTATTACTATTTTATTTCTCATTACCAGCACTACCAGTGGATTTTCAGCGTCGAGAGCATTTTGATGGGAATATTGTGGAGTGCGGGAGATTGAAGAGTACCCGAGTATTAATGAAATTCTGTTTGTTCTACCGATATTAACATTTCAGGCATTATTCACGGGAAATATCCGCGTGAATAGTTTTGGGGATAAAGTAGATTGCATTAACCAGTCGCGAGTTATTTTTGCATTTTCAAACTCTCTATGGATTTGTAGCTGAAGTTCATTGTATGCGTCTCTAGACCATTGATAATGAATTCTATCCGAGGAACTTCGTTGTTAAAAAAAATCAAAATTAATCCACCCACTTACGAGAAATCGTTCGTCAAATCACAGATATATATATACACACACACTCGTACCCCCCGTCACACACTCAGAAACACACACATGTCCACACCCACCCACTGACCCACCCACCCACTCAGCCACCCATCCGCCCACTCACCCACACACCCACTCACCCACTCACCCACCCATACACCCACCCACCCACTCACCCACCGACAAACACACACACTTCATCTTCATGGTCTTCATTCTATATAAATTTCCCCTCAGACTTTCTTCCTCAATTTCATTGAAAGATTGACTGATTAAATATCACTCGCTGTACAAATTGAAGGCATTACTGCTTCATCCACCGCACTTCAATCAGACGTCACTTATTTTAGCATTTCCAAGAATTCGGCAGATTTTGTTATCTCACATTCAACGTATATATCACCAAATGCAATCAATCGGGAAAAGGGAGTTTAATCAAGTCGCCTTGCAATGGAACAAATCAATTCATTTGATTCGTTTCCCAGGCTTTTATTCTGTGAAGACCGAATGATTTTAAAGAACCGCAGAGAGTGGAGAAAGATCACGCCGCCTCTCACGGAGCTCAGATTCTAATGGATCAGATGGTGGAGATGAAAGAAAAGTCGTCCGTGGAAAATAAAAAGAGCCGAACGATCGGAGAGCTTTTGTTTGCGCTGAAAGTTCCAGGAATGAGCCATGGTTGGGCCTTTTTTTTATCCTCAATTTTCGTGCCTTCATTGAAGCTTTTTCGTACCTTTTCCGGAATCGAGTGATATCGGCATCTATCCGCACAGTTAAAACAAACCCAACCCAAGTAATCGAGCCCCAGAATCGATGGATTACGAATCCAATTGCTGGGTATAGCTTGGGGATTATCTCAACGGCTGGCATTTCGTCTTAAAAACTCAAGGGATAAGGAAAGGAGAGCGGGCGACCCTTTATCGATTTATTTTTTGGTCTTGGCTCACGCTACAATGGGCTTATTCAATCTAATAAATTGATGATTAACCCAGCAAATCCCTCAATCCTTGGATTCGTGCGGTATGGAGGGCGTACGCAGGCATTCGTAGAGTTTATCGAGGTATTCCCAATCTTCACGGCTAATACGATTTTACGTAATTCCCGGGGAAATTTGAGAGTGATTTTTTTTGGAACTTTCAACTTCTTGAAAGAGAGGGAAGAAATTATCATAGGATAGAAATGTTACGTGTGTGTGTGTGTGTGTGTGGGTGGGTGAGTGGGTGTGGTGTGGGTGGGTGTGTGTGTGGGTAGGTGGGTGGGTGCGTGGGTGGGTGGGTGTGGATGGATGGGTGGGTCTGGGGGTGTGTGTGCGTATGATCCTGATCCGACCCAGATGCACACACACACACCAACACACAAACACACATACACACACAATATTTCACTCCGTGATTTATATTGAACCCAATTCGACTCTCGCATTATTTTTCAACACATAATTTTTATGTAACCTATTTTTTTGGTTGATTGTAATGTGTGTGTTGGCGGTAATTTTTGGAGAGCTTTTTCTCCGTCTAGCATAACATCTCAAGGGTTGAATATACACCTTAATTTTTTTTGTTCTTCACGTATTTCAAGACCGTCATTCCACACCACATTCTCATCAATTTCAATCTGAAAACATAAGGCTGATGATGTATTTAATAAAGTGAAAATTTAGCCCAAAAACATCACTCAATCGTATAACGCCAAGTACAATAAACCAGTCTGGGTGCTGTGGCTGCACTTTTCATCCCCGCCGTTATCACAATGCATTCGTCTTTTTTTTCCATTTTTTTATTCCCTCTTCTTTTTGTCCAACCCCTTCCAAAAGTGCGCGCCAACACGCCAACGTGTAATGGATGCGAGTACGAGATACACCATGGGGAGTTTAGGGTTGTGAGGCTATAAAAGCACGTGTGTATTTTTCTAGTTCATTGTGAAAAATCGGGGGGGTGGGGAGGGGTGGGGGGAGGGGGGAGGAAATCGCCCCAGCTCAACACAAAATCTACTTCGCTGGCAAATCTCAGCGACAAAAGCCCGTGCGAATCGAGTTCGTGGGAAGATGAGCAATTTGAATGGCAGCCGACAATTGGCTTCACTCTCCTCTCGGCTTTAAAGCGGACGTTTTGGAAAATTCGACAGCACTTTTTTTTTCCTCATTCCATCAATTTTGCATTGCCTACTGACACTCGAAAATCGACATATTCAATGGTAGTACCATTGGAGTTTCAGCAGTATTGACAATTTCTCGACGATATACGAAGAAAAATGTATGGTGGCATCACCTACCACTTTGCTGGTGCAACACAAATCGTTAGTGAAATTATATTAAAAAATCGGTTAATTTTATGAGCAAACCCTTGAAGTTGGGACATTTGAGCTTCAATTACTCAGCCGCTGTTGAATGTTTTGTTACGAAAATTTTATCCTACCCAGTTCAACATATCTGCTTCAGTATGCAAGTAGTATTTTCCTCATTTATTTATTTTAATTATAGGAAAGAAACTATTTTGGTTTTCAAATTGTCAAACACCGCCCCCCCCCCCGCCCCCCACGCATTTCAAAGGTGGAGGAAAAATTCATTTTCGACTGTCGGTGGCAAAATACCTTCCCCTATCGAGAATTCGGTAATAGTTCAAACCTGTAACCACTACGTAATTATGCAGACATACAACATAAAATATGCATTCCTGAATCAGGAACAACATTGATGATATTTCTTCCTTCAGATATGTTCAGGAACCATTTATCGTTTTCCAAGATCTGAATGCTAATGAGACCGGACGAAAAAATTTTGACCATGAACTTGTCGATCTAGTTAAGCTATAGCAATCACTCTGAGAACATGTCAGAAAAAATGCCATTTTCACGTCTCTCGACCTTTCACATGGTTTCAAATTTCTAATGAGACCTACGTGATTGTGTGTGTGTGTCTGTATGTGATCAGTGACCTAGTAAACGGTTGATCGCGAGCGGTTCGATCGCTTTCATTGTTATTTTTTGCAAAATACGCGGTTCAAAATATCTATCTCATACAGTGTTGGGTGTAGAGCAAAATGGTGTAAAAATTTTTTATTTCCAATCGTATTCTCTACATAAAAGATCTCAAAACGTTTCTCTATATCTCTTATAGTTCACCAATTATCAAGGGCAGAAATTGACAACTTAGAATTCTAGCGAATTCAGAAATTCCTTCAAATGAATGGAATATGTGTATGATCCTCGGGTTGAAGTAATAACTGCCCCATGCGCGTTTGCGCGGGCGTGTGTGCGTGTGTTTGTGTGCGTGTGCTTGTGTGGGTGTGTGGGTGGGTGGGTGCTTGTGTGGGTGTGCGGGTGTATGTGTGGGTGGGTGGCTGGGTGGTTGGGTGGGTGGGTGGGTGGGTGGGTGGGTGGTCGGGTGGTTGGGTGGTCGGGTGGGTGGTTGGGTGGGTGGGCGAGTGGGTGGGCGGGTGAGTGGGTGGGTGGATGGGTCGGTGAGTGTGTGGGTGAATGGGTGGGTGAGTAAGTGTGTGTGTATGTGGGTGTCTGTGTGTGGCGAAAGGACACAATTGATTGAGGCATCTCGCCTAAATTCCACAAGTTACATTTATGGTTACAAAGGCTAAGAAATTATGAACTCAAAAAATATTTCTATGAAGTGAATTCAGTGAATTATCTAATTAAAAAATCGGGATTGAAAATTCATCAAGGAAATTACCTTTACGATTTATTTTTTTATTAAATTTCCAGGTCAAGTGGACTTCTGGACACAGAGTGAAACGGGCTGTGCCTGCAGCTTTAATTCATCGAGCAAGGATTGCGCTTGTTGTGTATTAACGGGCGGTTGTAGTTGTGGCAGTGCAATGCCTAAGCGATGCGGCCAGTGCGGCTTGGAAGAGTACTGTGCAAACAGTGAGTACCAGTTATTTTTCATTTATTCGTTATCCACCTTTTGATGGCTCGACGAGCCATGAATACCACACCGTACCCACGCAACATTATCAGCAAACCCCTTCAGATCGTACGGTCTGATCGTGATAGCTGTTTTCACTTACCAATAAAAACAGGCAATTTCAATATTCAATAATTCGGTTTGCGATCGATAAAATAGGAGTGCCTTTTTTTTTTATTTTAGAACCCCTTTTATAGTCTACACAGTAAGCGCAATCTTCGTTGAAATTCCATTGAGAGCGGGAATTTTGAATATCAAATTAATTTATCAATATTCGATATTAATGGACGATGGTACTTCAACTGAGTTTGCGCTCTTACTGGAAAATCATATTATCTGGGTCTTGATGCTAGATGGAGTATTAATACATGTTTCGTCCATTACTTGCGGTACATGATTGAGGAATTTTGAACGTGCAATTAAGCTCACACCCACACACACACACTTCGTTCTTTTTTTATAGAAAAAACACATACACATACACACACCCGCCCACATCCATCAGCCACCCACCCACCCACACACTCGCCCATCCACCCACCCACCCACACACTCGCCCATCCACCCACCCACCCACCCACCCACACACTCGCCCACCCACCCACCCAGCCACTCACCCACCCGCCCACCTAGCCACTCACCCACCCACCCACCCACTCACGCGCCCACTCACTCGATCACTCAGCCACCCACCTACCCACCCATCCACCCACTCACCCACCCACCCACTTACCTACTCACGCGCCCACTCACACATGGAAAATCGGCATACGATAATCGGCATGGAATTTTTGAAATGACAAAATAACAGTTACGACTACTGAAACGTTAAAAACAAGCTCAGTAAATTTGCAAAATTAAAACTGATGAAAGGTAGATCTAAAAAATAGAATATCTGACGGAAAAACCATGCAAAACATAGTACTATTTTTTTCCTCACAAACTGCAAACCATCGCTTTTATGGGGTGGGTCTCCGCTTCAACGTAAAACGGCACCTTTCATGGTTAATACGGTTGATTGAATAATATCGAGATTGAATCGCATTAACGTTCCACTCAACAATTCGATAATACTCCTGAACACAATGAGATGTACTTGCAATGTTATCAGCAGCTCCTCGAATCCTAGGGTCTGACCGCTGCGATCGTTTTCACTTACCACTGAAAGCAAGTGATTTTCATTAACATTGTTGCATTTTCATGTTAATTCATGGAGGTGTGAATTATAGAATGCTGTGAAATGCACGCACTGTTCGATTGTCCATTCATAACATTTTACTTCACATTAAGAGTAATCATAAATATAATACTGGTCAAAAAAATTATTATTGGTAGCAGAACAGAGTATAGAGCAAACCTGTAGGCCTCTAATCAGTGTGATAAGGGCGTATATCGAATTCCTGCGATATCGGCCGGCTGTCATCAGGTTTTCCATGTTTCCCTTCGTCTTCGGCAAATGCAGTACAGTTTGGGGGCAAAAAAGGGGGCCGGTCTCCATGGCTTCGCAAAAGGAGAGGGGGGGGGGGGGGAGGGTGATAGATGAGAGGGGGAGGAGGGGGAAAAATATGTAAAGGCCCGAGAGGGTATAAAAAAAGGATAGGGAAAACCGTATTTGATTCGGAGATAAAAATTTCGCCAAGTAAGGGGGGGGGGGGAACAGAATATTTCATCTCTGGGTTGGGGATCTTTCATCCGCAAGCGGGGGATCCTGTGTTCTCCAGTCGGGGGGTTCATCTGGAATCGGCGGTATCGTATACCGGAATCGGAGATCTATCCCAGAGTCAGGGATGTTTCTCCGACTTGGGGATATTTTATGACTCAGTCGGAGATCCTTGCCCTCTCAGTCGAGGATGGCCCATCGTGGAATCGCAGATATGGGTTCCCGAATGGAAGATGTGATGTCCCCGACTCAAAGATCGTGGTTTCCTCAGTCGGGATGTTTTATCTTACTCATCCCGGACTCGAGAATATTATATTCTGGAAACGGAGATTTTTCATCCCCAAATCAGAAATATTTTATCCTCGAATCATCGTTTCAACTCATTGAAACACATTGATCCGGTCTATTTATTTAGCGTTATTCTTTGATAATTCTTTCCTATATCTTAGAAATTAATTCAACTCAATTCAACTCCCACCCTTTCTCCCGAGAATATCGAAGCTTAAACGTAATTTCAAAGTTTCATCATTTGCAAAGTTAATTGAATAATCTCTGACTGTCTTTCCATTCAGTGGGACCTAGTCCGTCGCTGTTGATTTAGCTCGAGTTGCTTTCAGGATTTATTCTCAATGATGTGATTGAACTCAGGAAAATTAATTGAATCAATTTGTTTTTTATCATATTTGTATATCATTGAGTAGTCGATTTTGAGAAGTTGTTGTAGCATTTCCGAATTTGCAAATCGCATCTTTGCGGTAAAACTAGTTGGCTTGGAGGTCATTAAAATATTCCCCAACGAATCTTCGGACGATGTTTGTGTGTTCGTGCGTGTGTTTTCGTTTTATAGAAAACGAGAAAGAAGAACTGTGAGTGTAGGCATGGGTATGTGTGTGTGTGTATATGTGTCGGTGAGTGGGTGGGTGTGTACGTGTGGGTGGGCGTGAGTGAGTGGGTGGAGGTGGGTGAGTGGGTAGTGGTAGGTGAGTGGGTGGAGGTGGGTGGGTGGGGGTAGGTGAGTGGGTAGAGGTGGGTGGGTGGAGGTGGGTGGGTGGAGGTGGGTGGGTGGAGGTGGGTGGGTGGGTGGGTGAGTGGATGTGTGGGTGAGTGGGGGGACGGGTGAGTGGTTGAGTGTATGGGTGGCTATGTGGGTGGCGGTCAGTGGGTGGCCGGGAGGGTGGGTGGCTGTGAGTGTGTTTGTAGGTGGGGGGGGGGGGTGAGTGTGAGTGTATTTGTGGGTGGGTGTGTCCGGCGGACGGACACACCTCCATTCCACCCTGTGCATATAATTGGAAAATTTCATCATCCATAAAGTTAATTAAATAATCTTGAGGTTGAGTCGCATTAACGTTTAAGTCAACAGTTCAATAATACCACGTAAGACAATGAGATCACACCACTCTAAACTCCTCGAGGGCATGCCTTTATACCTGAAGTGAACTTCGAATACACGAAAACAAAAGTAACCCTTCGCAGAGACTCATTGCGATACCGTACCACTGCTATGTCTTATCTCTTGTCTCCGTCTTGAGCGTTCCTTTCTGCATTGTGATTCTAAACTGTGATACAAAAGTTGCCTTCGTCGCCCCGGCACTTGGCAGAAGCAACTATTCTCCCCCTTTTCTGCGGAACAGAGAAGCATTTTACCCTTAAAGTTTCTCCCCCAGGAGTCACCAATCTCTCAGAGTTTATGCTGGGTAATGCGGATAGTTTTGAGCCAAATGTGACGTACTTTATTGCGGTATTTCACTCGATTTCACTGAGACTGACAGATTTTTAACTTCCCTATAGGCAATGCTATTGATTTATCTACGAGTGTGACAAAAATTGTTATTTCTTCGAGTCTTCATGCGTTAAGGGATTTCTAACAACTTGCGACCGTGTTGGATACACACACACACACACACACACAGCCCCACACACACACACATACATATACACACACGAATGGGTTGAAATTTTGAAAATTCGATACATCGACATATTATGGAAAATCGAATGTTCATTTTCGAGGAAAAACCATGACTTCCTTATCGCAACTTAAAACATATTCAAAATATTTTTCCCCAAAACCACATTCTCCACCTCAAAGTTCCTATCACGATTTCAAATCTGAAAGATTTTTTCCATTCCTGCAAATGAACCCGCTAAATATTTTCAAAGAATTATGATGACCCATTTCCGATTAAATCACAAAATTTCCATTCCCGGATAGTAGAAGATTGGAGAGAGACGTAGTCAGGAATTCCGTGAAATTTGTTCATATGGTTTTTACAACATGAAGCTGCATTAATTAGTACTCCAGTCGACTAGCTTACAATTACCCTTCGTAATACTGTATATTCAACTGACAAGTAGGAAGCAAGTGCCGTGTACGCCATAATTCAAATTGATACTTGAGAAACCATATTACCAGCTCCACTTACAACAAGTGTTTACTCAATTATTTGCTGAATAAATGACACAGTCAATGTAGATGTACTGATCATTGTTGATGTTATCAAGCCTGTGTGGAAAATTGACCTGACATAACATGAGAAAACATGAAATAATTACTTAATACAGCTTTTAATGAACATTCCAAAAACATGTATCCCATTTCACGGATGTATTCTTCTGAATTTTTCAGTGTGCAACATAACACTGGACAGTAAAGAGTTACTCAGCAAGTCGAACCGAGGCTTCGGACAGATAAAATCTCCATCGATAGAGGGGCCCACCGAGTGCACATATAAATTCATCCCCGACACGGGTCAGCGAGTAGAACTACAGATTTATCGAGTTATTTCTATAGGACGACATAATGGAAAAACGTAAGTCTTTTTTCATGTACGTTGTTGTGCATTTCATGCAGCGATTCGTTTTTTCGGGATTAAGTTTACGATTTTATTTTGTATTGGATATATCTATATCGATGCGCATATACACGATATGATTATCAGTCAATGGTAATATTTGTGTAAAAACTTAAAGGGTCGATCAATCGGAGGAATTTTATTGATTTGAAAAATACGGACAATTTTAATACATCCATAAGACGGCAATTCTTTTGAAATTCTGAGAATGGCTAAAACTTTGGAAATTGCGAAAGTCTCATAAATCAGATTGATTATTTTAATTTGTTTTCAATTTTTCAAAAATTTCAAAAATTTCAAAAATTTCAAAAATTTCAAAAATTTCAAAAATTTCAAAAATTTCAAAAATTTCAAAAATTTCAAAAATTTCAAAAATTTCAAAAATTTCAAAAATTTCAAAAATTTCAAAAATTTCAAAAATTTCAAAAATTTCAAAAATTTCAAAAATTTCAAAAATTTCAAAAATTTCAAAAATTTCAAAAATTTCAAAAATTTCAAAAATTTCAAAAATTTCAAAAATTTCAAAAATTTCAAAAATTTCAAAAATTTCAAAAATTTCAAAAATTTCAAAAATTTCAAAAATTTCAAAAATTTCAAAAATTTCAAAAATTTCAAAAATTTCAAAAATTTCAAAAATTTCAAAAATTTCAAAAATTTGACGATTGTAAAAATACTCACCAATTTCAAAGAACAGCCTGCCCTCTTGACCCTGTCATCTATCCACAGGTTTATCCGAGTTTAAGGAAGAAGTCCAACCCCAAAAGAAGAAATTTATGACTGAGTATAATACCAAAAATTCGTTTCATCATTAAAATTTCATGTTGGATAATGCTTTGGTACAATAATATACGTCTGCCCCACACATTTTCATTTTTACCTAGACACGAAGTTCCATATTTATAACTCCACGCATGGAACCGCCGTAAACCCGCAAATGGAAGAGAGATCGATACCTCTAAATTCATAAGGGCCTTTCCCACCAATTTTATGCCCCCTAAATGTGTAAAAACTTGAAGTTGAACCATATTTCACTCCTGCGGTGTACGGTTGTCAATTTAAAAAATTCAGGATCAAATGTTCGTTCAATATTAAATGCCCGTCACTGAAAGAATTCCCCTCTAAACATCGTTTTTTAATTTCACTTTGGCCAAGTAATACATCCATATCATCTGCTAATTCCCTATCTGTAATCCTATCACATTCATACGACAATTAATTAATTCTGAAAGTAATTAAATAACCCATATGAAATTTTAATGTTGATCAAATGTACGACTATCCATACATCCATGTTTGTATTTACATTTTTTCAGTTATTTAATTAATAATACTCCCAATGGTTATAAATTCAAAATTTTTGTATAATACACCTCCAATATTTTCCGAATGTAATTAAGCCAGCTCTCCGCAGTTCATTTTAATTAGAAAAAAGGAAAACGAAATTTAATTGAATTTCATTTTAACAAGCAACGCAATTGCATCTGTGGGGAAAAAACCCAGAAAATATGTAAGGCTGAAGTGAAATTTTGAAACCAAGTCTGTATGAAATTTTTAGGGCTTTTTTCAATGGTGAGAACTTGTTATCAAAGTATTGAGTTTTAATATTTATTCATTGGGTCCAATTTTGTATATTTTGAAACTTCTTTGGTCAGCATAATTTTTCAGAATTTCAATTTTTTCAAATTTTTGAAATTTTTGAAATTTTTGAAATTTTTGAAATTTTTGAAATTTTTGAAATTTTTGAAATTTTTGAAATTTTTGAAATTTTTGAAATTTTTAAAAGTTTGGAAATTTTTGAAATTTTTGAAATTTTTGGAATTTTTGAAATTTTTGAAATTTTTGAAATTTTTGAAATTCTTGAAATTTTTGAAATTTTTGAAATTTTTCAAATTTTTCAAATTTTTCAAATTTTTCAAATTTTTCAAATTTTTCAAATTTTTCAAATTTTTCAAATTTTTCAAATTTTTCAAATTTTTCAAATTTTTCAAATTTTTCAAATTTTTCAAATTTTTCAAATTTTTCAAATTTTTCAAATTTTTCAAATTTTTCAAATTTTTCAAATTTTTCAAATTTTTCAAATTTTTCAAATTTTTCAAATTTTTCAAATTTTTCAAATTTTTCAAATTTTTCAAATTTTTCAAATTTTTCAAATTTTTCAAATTTTTCAAATTTTTCAAATTTTTCAAATTTTTCAAATTTTTCAAATTTTTCAAATTTTTCGAATTTTTCAAATTTTTCAAATTTTTCAAATTTTTCAAATTTTTCAAATTTTTTAAATTTTTCAAATTTTTTAAATTTTTCAAATTTTTCAAATTTTTCAAATTTTTCAAATTTTTCAAATTTTTCAAATTTTTCAAATTTTTCAAATTTTTCAAATTTTTCAAATTTTTCAAATTTTTCAAATTTTTCAAATTTTTCAAATTTTTCAAATTTTTCAAATTTTATAATTTTTTAAAGACACCCTTATTTGAATAAATCGAGCTCCCTCCGAAAAAATACTCCATTTTATGTTACATAATTTTATTCCCCCTATAAATCAGACGTGAAGATTGAACAATTACTGGTTCGATCAGCGGAGGTACACACACAGGCACAGAGATATTTCGCTGATTACAAATGATTTTTATACAGACAATGGCCCTAGAGCTCAACCGACTCCGCCACTTGAAAATGTCCCATCCCTGCAAATTGATCGACTTGACTTCTTTCCGCATTAAGGAGAAACGTTCCATTTGGAGCAGAATAACTGGCCTTTCTTTCACTAAACAATTAAAGGGTCAATATTTTACCTTGCTAATGCGACGAGTTTCCAGACTCGTAGACAAGGTCTAATGCAGTGGGGATTTCATCACGGATAATGCCCGGCGTATATATTCGGCCTAATAAATAATGACCGGCCCATTGTGTTTCGTCCGTCCCACACCGGCTGCTCGTAAAATCGCCGTGGCCGTACGCGGCACCCGCATCTGTGAGGCTGCATTATTTACCCGGGGAAATTGTACTATGGAGAAGTGAAAGCCCTCTCTCCCTATTCCCTCGTCCATCAGAAGGGCTTGCCACGGGTTATCGCCTCTGCGATTAATTTCTTCGCGACACGCCACCCATCCACAGCTTCATATTCGTATAACCGCAGGGCCACGGCAAGCCTTCAACACCATTCTTCTGGCACTGTCAGTTTTTTTTTTTACTTCACACATATACGCATTCACACACGCAGAGCCAAAAGTCGGGGCTTTGGCGTAGTGGTAGAGTATCTCCCTACTACTCCGAAGGTCCTAGGTTCGCGCCCGGCCGCCAAAGAATATTTTTTCAAAATATTTTCTCATGGATTCCGACCGATGCAGGAACTTCCGTGTGTGCTATCGGCGGTACCCATAAAATGAGACCGCCCGGCCGAGCGGGAACCTAACCCGACGCAGGGGGGGGGGGTCCATCATAGGCGCCGGCCATCGTAGCACAGGGGTTTCTGGAGGTTTACCCTGTGTTTAGAAATACGATGGCCTAAAAAATGGCGAAAGTCGGCCCCAGCCGCAGGGGTGGGTGTCCGGTACGCCCCCTGAAGGAATGCTTACACGGCCGCTACCGGGGGCGTACAAATGAGAGGGACGGAGGAAAAAAAAAGAAAAAAAAACACACACAGAGCCAAAACCTGTGGAAAATTTGAGTACTTACTGACTGCAATACAACAAGACAGTAACGATGTCTTGCAACTGAAGCTTTTGGAGTAACTTTTGATGAATCCTCATTCTGTTCTAATCATTAATATTCTCAGAATTTTTTTTCTTTTTTTTCCATTACAAGTACTGTGAAAACTGTAAAATTGGGAAATGCATACAGGTCAAATTGACGAAGTTACCAAAATTGTAGAAATTCGTTAACTTCCTGAAATTCACTTCGCACGGCTTATCGCTTCTGCAGTATTTCACTATGCAATTAATGTCTTCGCGCCACACCAGCCACCCACAGCTTCATATTCGTATAACCGCAGGTGCCGTGGACCTGGAACCCTTCAAAACCATTCTTCCGACAATTCCCGCTTTCGACCACATACACATACACACAACGAGTGCTAACTTGAAAATTGAATGAGGGAGTCCAGGGGTAAAGTTTCCAAATGAACTTTGTTGTTCTCGGCGATGTAAACAATTATGAATCGAAATTTTGTACTCGGGCGCTTCATTGTTCGGGCAATTGAGTTATCTTTGAGCGACTATTCTGAGACAAAGTTGTATTTTCCATTAACCAACTGGTTTCGGTGTCCCCTTTATTATATATGCAGGGCGGCTCCTTGGGGTCGTGGGTCCAGGTATGAGAGTGACAAATTCTACCGTGTTTTTGGCTCTCCCAAGCGCTACATGAAATATTGTTACGATATACGAATTACTTTGTATTCACCAAAAACTTTCCTCAAGTTAAAAATTAATGTAGGGACTTTTCAATCGGTGTAGTCGAGAAATTATGCAACAACTACCTCCACCCACACCCACACTCACCCGCCCACCCATTCACACCCACCCACCCATCCACACCCAGCTACCCATACCCACCCACACCTACCCACACCCACCCACATGCACCCACACTCACCCGCACCCACACCCACATCCACCCACACCCACCCACACCCACATCCACCCACACCCACATCCACCCACACCCACCCACCCACACCCACCCACACCCACCAACACTCACCCACACCCACAACCAGACGCCCACACGCATGAACGCACACACACACACACACCCACACGCACACACACGGATACACGAGGGGAAAAAAATACGCACACGACAGTCTCCACGAAAATTTCACTTTCGATTTTCAAGGTCGTTGCAGTAACTTTGCTTGTCATAACGGTAAACATATCCATCATTTATCACTTTAAAAGTCGATTTTAAGTATTACGAGGGTCCCCATCAAGGTACACTATATTATCGGATTATCCATACCGATAGAGAGCACGTGCTGCGATAAACTTGTACCGTGTCGGTATTCGCGTCATACACTCCGAGCACATTGCGGTTTTGGGGTGAAAATTGATGCACGATGTGTGATGCCTCCCCCCCGCAATCTTCCGCGAAAATGATTATTCAATGTTCAGCAATTTACGTATGACAGGATGGCATTATAATCCATCACTCGTGTATCCCTGTGAAATTTGCGAATGGAACCAATAATTTCTCGGTGCTTTCGGGATTAATCTAGACCTTATACAAAAGACAAGTGCTTGTGAGGAGCAATCCTATTCCGCACTTTGAATTCAGTACTGTGCCTTAATAATTGAATGGGACATTCCAGGAAATGTTCCGGAAGAAAAGAATGGAAAATTAGCAGGAGAATAGCGTCATTCCCGAGCAAATTGTCGTTCATAAAAAAATAACGGAACAAGACTCAGTTTTCACATACTTGTTCAGTAGCATCGCATAAAACTTGCAGTATAGTACGGACAACAAAATCGCCAAAAATCTTTCAACTCCAAACCCACCCCCTATCCACCCCCCAGGGAGAAGTCCGCAGTTTAGGAACACCCTGTATAGTGCACCCCTTCGACTGGATTTTACTTTCCATAGCATCGTTCCTAATGTGAAAGTCTTCACTTTCATTCTATTCTTCAATTGTGTCCCATTTTTCCTACAGTACACGGAGCTTTCTTAATCTGTCATGTCAACTGAGGGCATTTTAGCATAGCACAACGGGGATAAATCACCAGGTCTATATCGTTGAAAACCACGTGCAAGGGCTTTCGTAGTCATTCGGCTTGATGATGTAGTTGTTCATGGGTTCCCTCAGCGACTCGATTATTTAAGGCGCCCGGGTCCCTCTCGCCCAGTCTCATCCGGAAGTTCAACAGCCCCGTGCTTGCCGCCTCAGCAAATATTCTCAGACTGGTACTTCCAGGTCCCTCACGTCACTCTCGTAGTCTTGGTGTGATGAGGACATCATTATTAATTAATTGATTTCGGCTCTTTGTAATATCGCATTATGGCGGAATATATGGCTTCTTTGGGGAGCAATGGATTTTCACTTTATTTAGCTGTACTACAAACGCAAAATAACGAAAAATAAATCCAATAAATTTCATTGCTACTTTGCCGCGACGCACCAAAAATTGTCTTCTCATTGGGCCAGATGTGGAGGAAAAAAGAACCAAAAATGGGAATTAAATTATTCACATTAATCGGGGTAGATTGAGTGCCCCTCTCGGCCTGGTCGCAGCCCTAAAAACTCATCAGTGAAGAGATCACGGGCATAATACCTTATCTTGATGGTTTGATGCCTCAATTATCCCCCCCCCCCCCTCCCACCTTGGAGCTTGAGATAGAAGGGCTCGTCCCTCGTGAGATGCTGAAGGGAATAAATTTTCTCTGCCGCAGGCTCTCTCGTCTCCGTTGAATGTAGATCGTAACGAGTAGTATAGCTCGATGATTGGGCGCGACTTTGACTGGATAAGCAGTTTGCAACACATTCACGTTACAACCAACACCTAAAAACTATAAAATTCCAATCCTGAATTGGCACATTATCATTTTTAACTTAGTTATATTTTAACAAGTTATTGTTTTGCCACCAGATATCCACGTTTCATGGTATTTCTGACCTTTCTAGACTATTTGAAACAAAATGTCTGTGTGTGTGTGTATGTGTGCCGATGTACGTATGCAACCAAAAATTTCCCGGAACGAGTTCTCGTAAACAAATTATCCGATCAAGGTCCTGTATGACGCAACCGAAGCATCTTGCCGTAACTTAGGGCTGATTAGTTTTTGGTCCATATATGTCTGCTGGTTTCTATTGCTATTGACAATTTCAATTGTTTATAACGCTGTATCTCACGAAATATTACAGATACGCAAAAATGTGTCGAATAAATGTTGTTCCTTATAAAAAAATCCATATTTTGTGTCCTTTGACTTTCTTCGTATCTTCAACTGTTTCCGCGTTAGAGCGTTATAAACAATTGAAATCATTTAGAGAGCTCCATTGTGAGAAAAATGAGAGATTGGAAAGAAAGTACACACACACAGGCAAGCATCGGGAAGTTATAATTTTGGTCCGCGGAGGGTCGAACCCACAGCCCATTATTTTCCTCATATGTTTGACCTAGCACAGATCAATAGCACAGTTATTGTAACGTAAATTACGTAGATCACAGTCGGATCAGCTGACACCATCATCAATTCATTAAAACCTCCACCACATTCAAGTTGTTAAAATATCCTTAATTGGAACTTGTTTTTTTTGCCGTGATAAATTCTCGACGCCTGAGTGATAAATGGAAAAGCCCAGTGTTGATTCACCACCAAATCGATTACCGTCAAGTGTTATCTACCTCACAAGCTGTACGGAATGTCGTAATTAACGCAGTTCACGGAGTTCTATAGGAATCGGCGATGTATACAGTAAATTACTATTCAATTCCTCTGTAACCGCCATAGCTGTCTCAGGCCAAGGATTCGCCAATGCCATCAAGCTGTGATTCAGGGAGAAACGAGAAGCTCCTGAGATCGCTCATCACTATTTGCATCACCTCACAATCTATTTCGCTTCAATGGCGATAATTGGTGAGATCACTCTGCCAAGTGGAAAATCGAATAGACCATTAAAATCATGGGGAGATGACGAGGCTAGAACGTTTAATGATCAGATGATGGTGTTTCATTATCGGATGATATCCAAGGGGTTAGCCCAGATCAAATTGGGGAGAGATTAGGGAAAACCGCAGGAAATGCATGATTTTGGAGGAATGAGCAGAAAATTTTTTGTCTGGTCCAGATGAGCCACGCCCATTCACCTTTTGCTCCCTCCCTTCATTGATTCTCCTATTCACTGCACAATCATAATAATGACCATGCATCGCGGGAAAAATCACTAATTAAAAAAAGGGGAATACAGTCTCATCAATTGAATCCTCATGTCCTCCTCACCTAGATAAAGTGTACGTGCAGATTTCCCATCTAGGTGAATTGTCACCGCAAATTAGATTCGAATGCGAAACACAGTGTGGTGGTGGAGTCTGCTGGACCGCCGAACTCGCGCAATTAATTCAAAGCCTCTAGTCTGGGTCCCGGAGGCAGGACAATAGAGGACATTGAGAGCCGAGGCTCAACGGCGAGTCAAGTCGCGTCCGGTGAGAAGTTGGCTTGGTTCTGATAACAATGGCTCGCCCATTGGGATGTGAATGTCCATAAAATACGGAGATACGTCAATTAGACGTGTTTCAGTGTCCATTAAAAAAAATGTCCTTTGATTGCAGATGCGAAGGCGGCTGGCTACAACTAGAGGGCGGCGCAAGAGTTTGTGGCTCCAACGCACGTTTTGATAGGCCTGTTGTCCTGTTCTCCGATGAACCTGAAGCAACGCTACGGATGCTGTAAGTTTATCTTCAATTTTTTTCAATTTTGATCCTGGATGAGTCGCGTCATGAGGGATCTGCGGCAGTGCTTCCATTTCTTTTTTTTTTTCTTCCAAACGCTATTCTTGATCTTTGAGAGGTCGCGGGGGGTCGCCCAACGTCTGTGCTCGCGCCTATAGCAAATCGCCGCGCGTGTATTTTTCAATTTCGCTGCTTCTATTTTCCCAGTACAAAAACTTCTTAAAAAAATCCTTTCCTCGGCCAATCAAGGGAAAGTACATGGAGGCGAATATAAATAAGTGATTGGTCTGTATTGTCCGTGAAAGGCTAGAGTTTTTTCCAGGCAAAGGGAGCAAAAAAAATATATGGAATACGGTAACAGAAGGTCGGCCCTGAAGGCAGACGGGGGACTCTATTTATGGTGCCCAATTGGCTGGTGGTTTGGTCATGTTGGCAAGGTATCCTTGGAGATCATCAGTCTGTAATGCCTTCGTTAGTGGCGTCATCAAATATTTATGAAAGAAAAATATCAAGGTGTTCATGAAGTGCTGTATCACTGATCAAAGCAGTAAGACCTAGAAGTGCATTCGCACTTTGAGCGAAGATTCACCTCTGCGGAATAACTTTTGAAAAGTTATATAGGTTAAATAAAAAACAATCTGTTGTAAGGGAGGTGCCGGGTGTAGCACTGAATCAAACGCATCCCCCCCCTCCCCCCTTCTGTATCGGGTTAGTTTCCCGCCCGGCCATGCAGTCTCATTCCCGGCCATACACGAAAGATTCCTGCTAGCGGTCATTAGGATCTTGAACCTAGTCGGCAGACACTCCACCCACCACATCAAAACGCCGAAGAACTAGTGCATAAATAAAAATTGGGAAATTTTCCTGTGGCCCTGGGGCGTATCAAACACATCCGACCCACAAGTTACAGTACATTCGCATGAGATATTCACGCCGCTTAATTAGATAGTACCTTGATTGAAACAACATTAGTCCAATAACTTGTTTCCTAAGCTCACGTCTCATACTCCGTACAATTATCGCACAAGTCCGCTGTAGTTACGCCCGACTATGAATTCATGAATTATGAATTTAAATGGATGCGAATGGTTGTAATGCGTTATAAAACATGGATGATGAACGTTCACGCGGGTTGAGGAAGGACGATAAATGTCACATCAATGTCCGGATGACGTACAATAGCTATTCGTGTCGTCTCCCGGTTTTATAACTTTTCGCTTTGGGTATGACACACGTATTTTCTTCACCAGGAGGGGGAAATTTGTTTGCCGTGTGCGGGATGGAGATGTAGGATGGTGGAGGCAAACACGAGAAATTATTCAAATTAGATTGAGTTTTTTTTCCAGGACCATGAATCAATTAGTGGGCTGAACCATCAGGGATAATTGGATTCAGAAAGTCACATTGATTGTGAAATTGCGACGTTTTTATTTTTATCGAAGCATTTACGAGCTCTTAAACCCAAAATTTCGGATATCGTCTTGCACAGTTTTTTGTAAGGTCATTTAATAGACTTGGGGCCAAGGTTATGCATTGAAATCCCCAAAAAAATAGTGCCTAGTGTCCCTGATTGATCGCTCGGGGTGAACCCTAGCAGTCGAACTAGTGATTCTGAAAGGAAAAAAATTGAATTCGTATGGGAGGAAACTATCTCCGTTTATCTTTCTCCTTTTTTTGGTTCATTTTCCCCCCATGCAGGCATGGAGTACCTCAACTCCGCTAGTAAATTGACGAGACGCACTCTCATGTTGACGCAAACGTTTGCATTCTCAATTTCATAAACTCGGGACTAAGTCAAATAAAAGCGCATCAACTGAGATGAAGGAATTTTTTTTTTTAATTCTCGGAACATTGCCGGGTTGCTCGGAAAGGTCATATGTACTCACATCTTCATGTTTCTACAGATTTAAATTTCTCTGTAATTCTTTCGAGTAATTTTCATGGGATATAAGTGTTTTTTGAAGAATATGGTGAAGGGAAGCGCATCCGAAAAATGATACACTCATCTAAAACTATCGTCAATTTTTCTTTACCTAATGACGCCTCCGAAAATTTTTAAATTTAAAAATTTGTAATTTCTAAGACTTCAGAATTTCAAAATTTCAAAATTTCAAAATTTCAAAATTTCAAAATTTCAAAATTTCAAAATTTCAAAATTTCAAAATTTCAAAATTTCAAAATTTCAAAATTTCAAACTTTCAAAATTTCAAAATTTCAAAATTTCAAAATTTCAAAATTTCAAAATTTCAAAATTTCAAAATTTCAAAATTTCAAAATTTTAAAATTTCAAAATTTCAAAATTTCAAAATTTCAAAATTTCAAAATTTCAAAATTTCAAAATTTCAAAATTTCAAAATTTCAAAATTTCAAAATTTCAAAATTTCAAAATCTCAAAATCTCAAAATTTCAAAATTTTAAAGTTTTTAAAAAATTGCACTTAAATTTCCACGGCTTTCCCAAATAATTTCATATTTATCCCTGTATATTTAGTCCGGCCAACGGCGAACAGACCGCTCCCCCGGAATTTCCCAGATACACGAAAAACCTCGCACACATGAAGAGAGCCAAATTGAAACGGTCCTCTCGTCTGGCAGCATCCTCGGGGAATACGTGTGACACAGTGGGGTCGTCGCTTGTCGAATGGTTCTGCCTGGAGAACGCGCCGGAAAATCACCCGACGGATATATCGGCGGGCGAGGAGGGGGTGGAGGGGGGGGGGGGGGGAGGGGGGAAGTTGTATAGGTGGTCCTCGTGGAATGAAAGGTTTCGTGTGCACTCATACGAGGATGGTAGGAAAAAAGTGGAGGGATGACACGAAAAATTCTGGCGCTTCCGAAACTCGCGAAGCGTCGTGCCCCCATGCGCGGGGAGCTGCTGATTGGATGGATGCGGGTCCCTGTCTGGCCGTCTCTCCCACCGAGGACACAAAGGAAGAATGGCATTTTCAAAATTCCACTGTGAAAAATTGCGTACCCCGGAATCTAGTACAAAAACGAAACACAAATGCGCGGCAACTTCTGCGGGCTGGTCCCCATACCTCAAAGTTTCAAACATTAATTAGTGCATTTTTTTTTTTTTAATTTTTGACAATTTTTTTACATGGCCGGAGCAATTTATTGAGATCTATATTCCCAAGAAATTCAAACCAGCTTTTGCAGAAAAAATATAAACACTGTCAAAAACTTTTTGCATGATTCCCAGCTAAAAATGTCCGCTTATAGAAAATGTAAAAGTGACCAATTGTGAGTCCTTAATTGAAAAGTAAAGAATTGCAAGATGAAGGGAAGAATTGCTCAAAGAAAATGCTTATGAATGAAAAGCGTTTAGAAACGGAAACGAAACACTAAGCGATGGTATTTTCACCTCCTAATTTTCCTCTATTGGAGGAAGAAGAAAACCAATTATACTGCTCTCCATAGTGCTAATGTTAACTGCCAGCATTAGCGGAAAGAACCCCAGCGTCAATGGTAAGATCGTTGGAAGCTAAATGGAATCATTACCCGCGTACTCCTTTTTTCTTTATTTCTTCTTATTGCCCCCATTTTCCAAGTTACCGCTTGACTAAATCGATGCTGCTTCAATGGATATTATCCATAGTGGTTTAATTTGCGATTGTTGTGGGGAGGTATTATGAATTAAATATGAGAGCAGTGGAGGAGAACAATTGGGTGTTTACAGTTTGTTAAATATCGAAAGATTCCCAAAACGGTTGATTGGAAAGCAAATTATGTTTCGTAAAAAAAAATTTACGGAGCATAAATTGTACACAGAACTAGTGGGATAAAAAGTGTTATTATTATCATGAATATTTGAGTTCCCCTCCCCCCCCCCCCCCCCGCCAGAGATCGGGAAAATGGCGTTACATATTGAAAAGGGCCCTCTTCCTCAGGTACTCAGGAATCGAAAGAGCATGATCGATTAAGCGATCTTCCGGCTCTACGATTTTGTATGTAAATTCCCCTGGACCTGAGCCTTGTGATCTACCGCAGATGGGTCGCGCCGGATAGAGCCAGCTGAAAGCGCAGTGGCGGGTAAAAGAATCCGAGCGAATCAACATACATTTCAATCTCAATTGAATGGAGAATGGATTGGATCAATTTCACGGGGATAACAATACCTCGACCGCCCACTTTTTTTTCCCATTGAACACAAACACATCAGGGGATTTGGCGATACCCGCCAACCCACCCTACGGACATATGAATAATGATATTGCTACTCTAGTTTTTAATACGAAGGGAATAAAATTTCGCGAACCCAGTAAAACTTCATGTTTTTTTTTTCACAATTTCCCATTCTCAATTTTTCGGGTGAAATTTTGACGTGAATAGTACAAACTGAATATATGCGCTCGAGGTTGTTAGCATTTTTTCGGTAGATTATTGGTCAGCATCAACACAGTAGTATTGGTCAAGGCGGTGTTTACAGTTTTAGCTAAGTATTTTGGAAACTAATAGAGATAGGAAAATATGCTCTTATACAATTTTGTAGGTCTCTTTTTTGTCTATCAAAGAGGTTCATATGAAAATGTCGCTCCTTTTTATTTTTAGATATCTGCTGAAAAGGGACTTAACCCGATTGATCCTTTTGCCGGGAATTGAAAGTCGATTTTCCATTGGATCTCCATATTTCACGGTATTTTCAAGATTTTGAAACAGTTTTTAACATATTGTCCATGTATGTGTGTGTGTGTGCTCCCAATTTTTTTTCTCAACCATTTTTATTAGAAAAATTGTAATTAATTATTTTGTTGGAAATAAAATCCACCATAAGAATATCTCTTAATTTTTCATTAATTTTTGAAGTGAAACTTCTATAGGCGCCTTTGGGTGTGAATCGAATACACGCGAGTCCCTATGTTACAAAAACCGACATCATTGGGGAGGGGGAGGGGGCATATATAGAGTGCGTACGCACTTTACTTGCTAGGATGTAGAGACGGTATGCGAGGTACGGGGAGGGGGGCACGAGAGAGAGAGAAGAATGGAGCATCCGCGCACATCTAGACACATTTACAACGTGTTGCATGGGAACGTCGATAATGACGCGTTCGTCATAGTTTAACGCAGGGCGTAAGATGGCGTTATGCGCATTTTCTATCGGTGAATAGCCAGCTGTTTTCCAGTCTAGTGGGTTAATATATACGTTATATATGTGACGGGCGTTATTTTCTATATCATAATTCATGTTCGGAATAGTTTGCTGTGGGTGTTAATCAAAAGTTTTCGTTTTTTACTTCAGTTATCACAAACCGATGATTTCATTTCTGAAAAATCGTGAGATGGAAACAGAATAAAAAATCCTTTGTATGTCGATATAATTGGATTGTTTCGAATCATAACCTTTCATTTACACTGATATTAGAGCCACTGATCCTATCCTCAGCAGTACAAAATTTATTTACAGAATATCTTAACATAAGATCTTGAAAAAAGGGTCTTGGTAGAAATTATAACAGGCGAACTTATTTCCGCTTTTTTTCATCGATGAAGATCCTGTAACATTGGCTCACGAATATTACACGAGATTTCTAAAGAAAAAAATATCATACGTAAAGAAAATTATAGCCCCTAATAATTTATTACCAAGCACATTGTCCGAAATTCATCTGAAATTTCAATACCTTCAACTACTTTTTCAATTTAAAGTCCCGCGGCTAGTGGCATTTTTTATTAATTCGTTGTCCACCATGAACTCGGAAATTCCTCAAGATCGTAAAAGCCCGGTAACAATGTCCACCTCCCAGTTATGGAGCATAATTTTGTTGACGTTAAGCTACTGGTATTCGAGTTGCGAGAACGAGGGCAAAAGCTGCTGTAGAAAGGCCGATAAATATTTAGATCCTTAGACATAAGAGTTCTGGCATTCTTGGAGCGTGGAAATTCCTTGCTTGAGGGGTATAGTACTCTCCACCGATATATAAACAGCTATCCCGGGGTAGAAGCACAAAGGAGTAGTTTTGTGATTCGTGTTATTGACGGAGGTATCTGGAAGTGGAATTTCTCGGAGTAAAAATCATTTCATATTTTTTTTCTATATTAACACTGTTGCATATCATGTACATGGTAAAAAAACAACGATAAGTGGACAAAATATGGATCGGATTTGGGTCACACACAACTTCCCGATAGAAATTAGCAAATTCAATTACGATAATTACATACGATTCTCCAAAAACAGTCCCCAATGAAAAATAAACGACTTAGGTGATATGGGAGGGGGGGGGCTGCCTCAGAGGCGCACGCCATCGTAGCACAGGGGTTTCCGGAGGTTTACCCTGTGTTTAGAAATACGATGGCCTAGAATGGCGAAAGTCGGCCTCAATCGGATGGATGGGTGTCCAGTACTCCCCCTCAAGGAATGCTCAAGCAGCAGCTGCCGTGGGGAGTATAAATGAGAGAAACGGAGACAAAAAAAAACTTTTGCGCGCTTTTCTACGATACAAATATCGTTCACGCGCACACCATATAGGTACCGCGGAGGTAGATGCATTATTAATTAGGTATAGAAGAATTTAATTACACGACTCGGGATCAGTATTTAATTACACGACTCGTGATCATGGTTATACGGGGTTTTACATGGAATGCAGCAATGTCGATATCTCATATTTATTTTCAGCATATTGAATAGTTATGCAATTCATGGTATGATATCAATTATTCGTGACGTAATGTACGAAATAATTATTTTTTTCCTCACTGGGCCGCTAAACCACAAGTCTAACCGCGCGAAAAGAGTGTGTGCCATTGGACTTAAAAAATTTGTCAAGCGTTAAGACAAGAATTACTATTTCGATGAGATTAACTCCAATGTTGAGTGAAAAAATATTATTAATTTTTTTTCGCGATATGATCGACAATTGGGTTAAAACTCCTATACAAATCATAAGTAATTTTCACGCGCCCATTTCACTTTGAATCGATCTCCTCACCAGGGCCTCGATCGCTCCTGTACCAAGGATTAGATACGCTTGGAAGTCGTATTGATTGTTGGGTGTACAAATATGGTCTACGTAACTACTACCCTTACTACAAGATGCGGTACACAACAGGAATCTCACTTCCGAGTTCAAAGTCACGTGGTCAATTTGAGGGTGTGTAACACCAAAGAGCAGGGTCGAAAACCCCGAAATCGTCAGTTGTTACTATGCTATGTGAAAAGCACTATTTTTGCTACAAGCAAATTGGATTTGCCAGAAATAAAACAACACCTGCCACCAATAATTCCACTCAACCGACAGCTATGGGCGCGTGGCTAGAGCTGTTCTATGACACACAAGGTCCAAGGATCGAAGTCTCCTCTCGATATAGTAGTGTGGAATTGTCCAGGCTCTAATTGAGGAGCCAGAAAGCATAACCGACAATCCGCTCGGTCTTCCAGAGCCTAGTAGGGCAGGAGGAGGCATACATGCTCGCTTATTCGTCACTAGATTTTTTTTTTTAATCTTATGAATCTATTTTTTTGCCATTTCGATCTGGAGGTTACTGGTCCAGCCCACATCTCACTTATATAACAATTTTTTGTAGGGAAAAATGTGTGTTATAGAAGAAATACTTATAAAATATTCTATATATACGTTTCTACAGTGTCACTGTTATGCTCGAAAATTCGGGAAAATTCCAGATCCAATTAGCCTATTTCACGTCGGTGTCACAAAATCATAATAAGTAACGTTCAATACCGATTGCTTTAAAGTTTGAAAATTGCGATTGCATAATGGGGCCAAAAATTGTCCCATCTATTTACAACTTGAGTGTTTTACATATTCTGTCCAGTGTTGAAAACTTTATATGTACGCGATAATTGCAGAAAAAACAGAATATCGTTGCTCCAAATTGGAAAATTGAAAGCTCTCATTTTTAACTTCCCGATTTTTCGGGAAGTTATTGTATTGACCCCGAAATCAATTTTTTTTTGACTTTGCAACTAGTGTTTTAAGTATACCAAAATGCTTCCCATCAAATTCCGAGTAAATGTCTGTGTGTGTGTGTATGTTTGTATCGGTGGAATCGGACTTTTGGTTAACGATTTCTTACGAACGGATTGAACGATCGAGGTTATCGAGGTCTTATTCGGAGCGTCTTCATCGAACTTAGATCTGATTAGTTTCTGGTTCAAATTGACGGAGCGGTTTTTTTGTTATTAACAATTGAATTGTTTACAACGCTCTATTTCAAAAACGGTAAGAGATACAGCAAAAAGTATTCAGCAGAATTTGCCCTGTAAATGAGAATGCATATTTAATTTTTTATCACTTTTTTCCATATTTGTCATAATTAAGGAGGTATGACGGGTTTAACCCTCGAGCGTTCGCACCCCTATTGGCGTCTCACTCCCACTCCAGTAACGCGCATAATTCTCGTCCTCACGCTGACTATGCGGCTAGTCAAATGTTCATAATTATCTGCTTGATAAATGGGATTGAAACCTTTAATTGACGTATCGGAAAATCTAGGAATCGCAAACAGAAATTACAAATCAGGAAGTTTTCTTTGCGTTCCCAACGGAACACACTTTTATCCCACTAGTTTCAGAATCAATGATTAACGGTATCTTCTTACTTATCTATACTTATGACTTTGTCACGCAATATAAACACCACAATACTCCATTGACGTGCATTTTTTTTCGCTTGAGGACACGGCAAGAATAACAGCCACACCATAAATTTCATGCGCCTATATATACGTGTTAGAGCGATCGTGTATCCAAACGAGTGATGCACTCCGCTGCATCCCCTGACGGTTGATCAAAGTAGAATTTTTGTTTGTAATCAATTTTTGATATCGTTGTTTGCGCCAATTTTCCCGAGTTTCTAATTCCCCGATTTTACTTTCACCTTGAAATCTAAATAAAAATTTTTTTCTCACTCATGCCCATTTTAGGCTTTTTTTCAGTCGGCTTTCCGGAGGTAACCTGATGTTTTTCCTCATTTTTAGTGGTGCAATGCATTGTCGGCTGTTTTTGAATGTTTTTCCTCTGCCGCAATGCATTGCCGGCTGTTTGAGGTACGCGTTGTGTCTGTAGCATCGCGACTACAGTAACTGTTTGGGTCTCCAGTATCATGTCTACTGTAACGCATTGTGTCTATAGTCACCGCATTGAAGGGCAATGCGCATGCGGTGGTGGGCCCCGCTGCCACTTCTACAGTCCCTTGATCAAACTTTAGAAAGAGATGACTACTGAAAAAAGATGATCACCTATATTTCGACCCATAGTCTATGAATGATCTCTAAAAACTACGTTAAACTCTTAGTTAGGAAGTAAGGGCTTAACCAAAAATATACACTTTTAGATAGTAAGATTGCGTTTTTTTTTGTTTTTGTTAAAAAAAAAGATGAATTATATTCAAGTTATTAGTTCTTGACTGATATGATAAGAAAAGTTGCAAACTTGATTTCCATTCAAGTATCAAAATAGCCAAAAGGGAAAATGTTCCGGTGTTGATTAGTTTATATTTTTAAATAGTTGAAAGCTAATAGTATTATAGTTTTTATAATGTTACATATTTACGGAATATACAGGGTGTCCCGCAACTGCGCACTCTAAATTTGAGGGTGGGAAGAGGGCAAAATTTGGAGTCGAAAGTTCCTTTTCCACTTTTCTCTCCGAGGCCCCCCCACCGAGTTACTCAATTTTTAAATGAGCGAATCAGAGCGTAGCTCCGCCCCCTTGACCAGTGCTTGTCCATTGAATAGTTATGAATTAGTTTTCACATGTCCCATGTGTGTACACATACACATACTCATACACATACACATACTCATACACATACATGTACACATACTCATACACATACATATACACATACACATACATGTACACATACACATACACATACATGTACACATACTCATACACATACATGCACACATACACATACACATACATGTACACATACTCATACACATACATGCACACATACTCATACACATACATGTACACATACTCATACACACACTGCCCACATGTTGTTGGATAATTGGAAATATACACTGGCATTGATCAACGCACCTGAGGTGTTACGAATTCATCAAACCTACTATTTACTCCAAACAAACCAAATTAAAGATCCATTGAACTTGATTGCATAATTATAGCATAAGAGAGCATTAAGTAAACCTTTCACTAAAAATGACGGACAAAAAATACCTGGAGTTACCCAAGAGTGACTGCAAATAGTGAAAGTCCGTGGATGATGTCGCGGAAAAAAGGAATTCGCGAATATTCCCTAGATTTTGAACTTTGACGATGAGCACTCACGGCAAATAGTTGACGTAATCCTAAAACACCGTTGTTTTCGCCATGCTTGTGCTGTCTTAAGGGGTTTCCAAGTTTATTCAGTGATGATTCGCGGAAAGAGCTGTCCAGCGCATTAACTCTTTATTGCGGGTACATGGGGTGGGGGTTAACGGGTTAATGGGAAAAACGACAACGCTCGTAAAAAGACGGAGCGAATGGCCCCGAGGACGAGATAATTTGTCTTTCAGGGAGAACTTTGCTCTGTCGTTGCCAGGTGTCCGAGAAAATGTCGGAGGTGTTCGGGTGAAAACTGTTTGGGCGCAAACTAGTTTCCAAGACATGAAATGCTTCTACACTATAACCCAGGGATGATATATAATTTTTAACTTCCCGGTGGAAGAAGTTATTTTCATGATGACAAAGATGAAAAACATCTGTGACAAGTCCTAATAAAATGTGTATGTGAGTGTGTGTGTGTGTGTGTGTCGGTAGGTGGGTGTCGGTGGGTGGGTGTGGGTGGATGGGCGGGTCGGTGTGTTGGTGGATGGGTGGGTGTGTGGGTGGATGGGCGGGTCGGTGTGTTGGTGGAGGGGTAGGTGGGTGGGTGGGTGTGGGTTTGTGGGTGAGTAGGACAGGTGTGGGAGTAGGTAAGTGGGTGTGTATGATAAAAATCTGTAAAATTACGTCAGTTCCATATTTTCTCTCCACGAAATTGAAAACTTGCAAACTGTTCTAAATTTTCGCCCAAGATTCTATAAAAATTCATGAAAACGGAATTTTACTCAGGCTTTACTTAACTCCTTCCGTAATTTCTATTGAACTTTTCTTTTCGTGCATATATTACATTTTTCAGCGTACATATAACCAGCAAATGCAAACTATATGCCTGCGACTTATATGCGCATATATATCACATCTATACCACCTATATATTGTTTTCCATTAAACCGTACACACCATACACATGTATATAAGTCATATTGACACGTATGACTCATAAAGGCACATATTTTCCGCGTACATATTTTCTCATCCAAGATACCTGCAGTACTTTCCGTACTTTTTTTTCTCCCATGATTACTTTATACATTAGATGTGCTCTAGATCCACTGCTCTTTCTTGCCAGCAACTGCTATTATACAAGCCCGTGGTAACAGCTCGTCTCTCAGACGCAAATTCCCATTCCCTTGCCTCTTTTTACCTTTTTCCATCTTCCGCATGGTCGAGAGTTTTCGAAGCAAAAGTGGCCGGACGATTCGTAAAAAACGCAGGATTGTCTCGATGGCACCACGAAACTCCCGTCTTATCTTATCCGCTTGAGCGCTGAGCAAAACAGGGATACGATAACCCGTGGGGAATGAACGCGTGGAAGTCGCAAATCGGCCCAGGTGTTTCGCTGTGCTCACCCTAGTGAAAATTCCAGCCAACAAGAAAATCCCTTTTCCTAAGAAAAAAAATACGGCGGTGATTATATAAAGTGGGGAAAATCGCAAGATGGCGAGTAGAAGATAGGCAGTAGCACTCGAACACCGTAAAAAAAGACTGTAGAAAATTGGCAGGGTTTAGAATCGCCAAGTTGCATTACGTTTCCACTTTGAGGATATTTACATCTCAATTATCATTCAAGCAAATTTTTGGAAATTTTTCACAACCCACCCACTCACTCTCCCATCCACCCACCCCCCCCCCTCTCCCATCCACCCCCCCTCCCACCCACCCACCCCCCTCTCCCATCCACCCACCCCCCACCCTTCCATCCACCCACCCCCCACCCTTCCATCCACCCACCCCCCACTCTCCCATTCACCCACCGACCCACTCCCCCATCTAGCCACCCACCCACCTACTTACCCACTCTTCCACCCCACTACTCTCCCACACGCCCACTTACCCACCCTCCCACCCACCTACTCGCCCACCCACCTACTCGCCCACCCACCCTTCCGCCCACCTACTCTCCCACCCACCCACTCTCCCACAGGCAAGGGTTATTCCTACAATGACAACACGCACCTGCAACAATACCAGTTAGCGCCCTTAAGGCGTGACGATCGCAGTCGATTGACTAAACGCAACCTCTCAAACGTTCAGATAATCATTGATTATCAATGAATTCTCCTCCTCCTCTTGCCTCATTTTCACTTTTTCCCTCCGAGAATTTTACTGGGAAAATGTAATTATCGATGATGGCACAAAAAGTGTTGTGCGCTGACCGGAATCGCACGACGGACAAACTTAAAGTAATTAAACTGTGATATCATTAAGGGAACTACGCCGAAACGTTATTCTATTGGAGAAATGGGGGTTGTCTGCTATCCCTGCCTTCTCCTCTGTCCCGACGTATCCGACGTCGAGCCAAAATTATATTGAAATGTGGCTCGAGGCGGCAATCGTCGGGAGGCCCTAACAGGGGTTAATAACCTCTCGACATTTTGAGTGATGCCTAAAGGGTAGCTTAATCCAGAGTATCGAGTCTCCTGATGGGATTAAGTTCTAAATATTGAAGACTTTTCGGATTATTGAGATGGCGAAATTGCGTTATAGCTGGAGTTACCGACACTCTGTCTAAGTTGAGACTCTGTCAATGATGAATGGTTTGTTTGAATACTAGAGATTGTCCTCCGAAGAAAAATCTCCAGCAAAAAGGTTCCCTCGATTGAGTGATTCTTCCAAAAAACATTCACTGCCGAAATTTATGCGGGAAATATTCCTCTAAGAGACATCAAATAATTGAAAAAGACATGTTCGGGAGGGAGATCCGGGGAGCCACACGAAAAACTTACCACTTTATAAGTATAATTGGACTCCCTTTAATTAAATAATAATAATAACGTGCACTTTTCACGACTCTCCAGTCTGCGGGCTGACGTTTCCGCATACGAGGAGTAATAGGTTACCCCCTCCACGCTTGCAATGGGTGTGTCCACAAGACGCGAGACATCGCCCGTGAGGCCAGGCGCAACTGCATGCCACGAAACGGCCATACCCCTCCGGTGCACTTCCTAACGTGACGCCGAGTGGGGGACGCCTTCCCCTCTGCTCCCTGGCGCTGGGCGTTACGCGGAGTCTGTTGTGATAGGAGTGGGAAGAGTTGTGAATGTAAAATATTATTTGTTTCATGGGGAACCATTCCGGTTCTATGAATCTTATCACTATCTGTAATACTTACTGAGAGAATAGGGGTTGAATGTCGAACGGTATGTAAACTTGTTTCCCCCGTTGCATACGACATACTATATGTTACAAAATATTGGAAATACGGGAAGGAGTCCTTGAAATTGATTGATGAATTTCCATTCTCGGGGCAAAACAGTGACTCCCCCCATCGTCAAGATAACAAAAAATTGAATAGAACTTGCTGCATCATATCACTAGTGATCATGATGCAAGGGAAAAATAGTAAATGGGGATTTCATAAGACCGTCGAGCACAGTCTAACCTCCACTTCCCGGATTTCTTCGTTTTTAGTAAAATTCTGACCATGAAAATTGAGGATTTGCCAATTTCTAGGGCTCTAACAGCACAAAAAATTCATTAAATAAATTGTCTCAAAGGAACAATTTAATAAATTTTTAATGAGGGATGAAATGTATTTCGAATACACAGAAAAATATCACTCTATTTTCCGATAGTTCTTCATTGCAAATCACGTCCAAGTTTCGAACTCAATTTGATTACAAACAACACAATTTGCACTCCCTCGACTCTCATAAATTCATTGTCGCAATGAAGTAGAAATGCAGATCACCCCCACCCACCACCCCCGCGAATAAAGATAATTTCCCCAACAGATGTTGTCAGCCTACCTCTCGAATCGACGAATATCCCCATAGTCTCCTCGAAGTCATCTCACAAACAACTCGAGCATTTCACCCCAGAAACAGAACAAGCAATTTATTTATCTCGAGGTGCTTTCACGAGGAAAAATCTATAGGACAGATTTTCTATAATTGAATAGATAGCAACATCTGAGCTCCGCTTCATTCAGGTGTTTCACGAATTAGTGGAGGGCTCTTGTGAGTGAATTACTTTAAACGATGATTGCTCTTCGTTGGGTGAAATGGGTGGAATTGCGGATAAAATGGTGGGACAATAAAAGGAGTAAACGAAAGAACAGTCTGCGCATTATGAGTGTGATCCAAGAGGATCCAAGAAACTGGTCCCTGATTAGTATTTTGAGTAAGTACGATCCGATAATGGAGATAGAAAAGAAACCTGTCAATATTAAAACTGCAATACGTTGTCATATATTAACAATATATAAGGAAGATGTAGAACTTCACTAATGTAATTTCTTTATCGTCAATAGCCATCATTATTTGCCTCTATATCGACTCTTTTGCTGGAGAGCGCGGAGCGCTCACACACCGTCCGCGACGCGTCGCCCACCATAGCTCTTGAATGATGGACGTTAGAAAAAAACTGTATTAACATAAAATGTGTATTTTGAGGTAAGGAACAGAATTTGTTGAAGGCTTTTTTCTCCATGTCTATCCGTTCTCGAGATATTTCGTTATACACAAGGCAAAGGAATTCCACAATTGTCTTATTTCAAAATATCTGTCATCGATAAATTATTTGATACTCCAAGGGTCCAAGTGATTTAGTAACTAGTGGTGTGTGCATGTGTGTGCCCTCCTCGGGGCACAAACAAAACTTCCCGATTTTGTTTTTCAGCACAACCTACTAAATTTATTCTTCTCCAATATACTACGGTTAATCAGTGTGGCCCCTGTTATTATCATAATGAAAACATGCCTATTTGAGAATTCCAAACTGACTCATTTATGAAGCAGATAATTATGAATACTTGAGTAGACGCATGGTGAGCATGAGGATGAGACTTATGCGTGTTACTTGAGTGAGAGTGAGATGCCAATAAGGATGCGGCTGCAAAACAAAAACTTTAATATTTTACCCAGTGGAACAGTATAAACAATTGCAATAGCTAATAACATTGCATATACTGCACAAATGCCATCCAAAATGTGATGCGCTCGATTTTGCATGAAAACGCTTCGATTGGGACCGTCATGACAGCGCTGGGTCCATTTGTTCACTGATTACATGCATAATTGTAGAGACTGCTATACCTCCTTAATTATGCAAGTTATCGAAAGAAGGCATTCTACATAAAATACGTATGTTTATATGGCAATCAACTTTTCTCATATGAATTTTGCGCTAACTCTAATAGTTTATGCAGTAGAACATTATAAACAATTGACATTAAGTACTGGACCACTTTTACTCAAAATGTAATCAGTTATAAAATGTGCTTATATCTTTCAACTGTGACATTGAGTACCTGGATCACAACATTTTTGTGTGAATGAACGTTCATTGTCACTATTTTCAATTTTTGCTCAACATGAACTTCTCAAAAACAGGGGAACTACTCGATGGATTCGATCAAAAATCTAATCAGCTCTAAGGTACACGGAGAGGCAACGATTGAAGAAAAAATTAATCGAATCGCAGGATCCGTTTCCGAGAAAACGTAAACAAAAAATTTTGCCACATAGGGACGAACACACACACACACACATACAGACACTTCTCTGAAATCACTTCAGGATGATGCAAAACGTCGAGAAACGTGAAAATTTCATCGATCTGGCACTTTACATTTTCGGGATCATTACAATAACTTCCCTAGATCGGAAAGTTAAAAATTTGAAAATTCAAATTAGTTTGAGATTTCTTAAAGATGGTCATGATTTTAAGATCTTTTGTTTTTACATTTTGACCTTAGCTTCGTTCAAGTGTTCCTACAACTTGCTGAAGAGCTTCTGTGAGTGAATCAATTTAAACGATGATTGCTGAAATGGTGAAATGGAAAGAATTACGAGTAAAACGGTGGGGCAATAAAAGTCCGAGAGTACATTCTACTAATGGGCGGGAAAGGGCCATCGGAGCAAAAAGGTTGCATGCAAATAGCACAATTAAGACATCGAAGTGTTTTCGAGATAACGCCTCACGCCCCATCGTCTTCCGCTACTCACAGCGCTTCATCCAATGTCTGACCTCTCTAGGGCATTTCTACTTACTCTCTCGCCATCCGTAATTACTGGAGTGAACGTAGTAGAGCTTGTAGAAAATTGTCGTATGTCAGCTACTCGAGAGAAATTAAATCTGCGAGCTTCTGGGCGTAGAGAGAATTTCTGTACAAGGTGAAATTATCAAATTTAATATCGGAAATGGCCAAAAGAGACATTTCACACAACCTTATAGCCCAAAATGGCCGGCAATCTTCGATTTCCTTATTTTTAACGTTTCATGGTATTTCTCACATTTCGGAACTATTCAAAACAAAATGTGTGTGTGTGTGCGAATGTACAGATGGTTTACAGATTCGGATAAAAAATTTTTTTTGGCGATTACAACATATAACTTCGAGATAGCAAATACGAAATTTGCCTGGAAGACTTGCCTGAAAATTCAATTATGTCATTGGGAAGGAAAGTGAGGATGGGAAATAACAAATTTGTTAAACAAAGTTCTTTAACGTTTGTCAATACACACACATACAGACTTCGAGTGCTTGAGAATTTTCATCAAAAAAATTTTGTTCATCAGTAGTTTCTAATTTAACTACATCACACAACTTGAACTAAACTCGTACAACATGAACCAATATATATTTTTTTTTTTTGTTATGTGTAATAGAAGTGATCTGACCACGGTGGAAATTACCATAAAACCGGAAAGTGAGTTTGAACGGCATTTTTATGGGAATTTTTATGTAGAGCAGTAAACATTGCCGTGTTCTATAGTACACTTTACCATGCCAAATACAGTCACGTCAGTACTTACTATCCAAATTTTAGAGGCATAAAGCAGCAAAAATTACAACTGTAAAGCCAAAAAAAAATATGAAGGAAGTCATACCATAATTAGGGAAGTTTATTGCCAGTACATGTTCGCCAGGTGTCCTGAGATCATAGAATGATAACAATTTTTGTAGAGTTTTTCAGGGGTTACTGACATCGTTGCTAAATCCTCAAGAAATTTTAGATGTCACTAACACTTCAGTCTTAATTTTTTTTTCAATATTTAGACAAGTGCTATCACCCCAAAAATTCAAACGTAACTAAAAACGGAATTTTCAATTGATTATTGCGATGACCTTGAGATTGATAAAACTTTCGTCAACCAAATGTTCATGCTTGTAAACCCTTGCCATCATTTTGCCATATTTCCCCTAAGGATTTTGTTTGTGTGTACGTGTGTGTTCCTCATACAACGATTTTGTCCCATGGTCCCAACGAACTTTCCCATCTTTCTAATTGTTTCCTAAAAATGTTTTCTTTCAAAAGCATTTCCGATGTTCCTCGACAATTTTTAACCCATCTCCATTTTCTTTTGCAACCTTAATCCTTCTATTTGACTGCATGAATTTTGTAGATCAATTATTGCCTTCGATCTTACACCTCGAAGCACGAAGCCGATCCGTTTTCTCTGCATCATTTATCAAAAATAAATTTTAAAGAAACTCCCATTTTCCCAACAGCGGAAATTGAAAGGATAGAAGAAAGTCAGTTATTGATTATGCCAGAAGGCACATGTAACGGCGGACGGAAAACACCCCACTAGATAGTAAGAAAAGGAAGCTTATCGACGCCTCCACATACAAATACAACCTTAGAAAATGGGAAAAAAGGCATTTTCAAACTCTGTACATAACGTGCTCCATTCCACGAGAGTAGAATGGTAAACATGAAAGGAATATTCATCGCTGAAGAATCAGCCCGATGGATTGGTCGATCCTAAACCGAAAGAGTGCGCGGGAAAAAAAAGCATTACGCCAAGGTTCAAATGCACTTGCGGCGGAAGGGGGGGAATGCAATTTTTTTTTTCTCCCACTTCCCATCGAATGTCAATAAACTACCAATCGGTCATATAAAGTGCTAGCTTTCCCACTTCCTATTCAAAAAAGAAAATCGCAATAATTTTGCTATTTTTTCTTCTTGCAGAATCACTGAAAATACAACGAGATCACAATTCTTGGCGTACTATAGCTTCGCATCGAAAACGAGCGTCTCCGTGGGGTGGCCTATGAAGGGTGGCAAACGTATAGAAAATTCAGGTGAGACTTTCAATTCAAGCGGCACTAGTAGTCGCGCTAAGGGAAAAGCCTCTAAGCGGAGTATGGCGAAATTGATTTGCAAAATTCATTGTAAAAGTTTTGAAGTTTAAAGAAAATTATGATGTAATGACACTAACCACTACGTCCTATATATATATATATATATATATATGTTCTATATATATGTCCTGTATGTGCAGGGGCGGGGGGCAGGGGGTGTCGGTACATCGAACTGTGGGTGGCGGCTCGATCACTCCCCCTCGGGATAAGGGGGGGGGGGAGGGGGAGGGTGGGTAGTTATATATACAAAATGACTAGTTTGGTGACAGTCATCAAAGTGGCCACTCGACAATATTTTCCTAGCCACTTTGATGACCCGACCCTCTGTGACGTCACTAAACTATCCACATGTTACCGAACTACTCGCGTGATAGATGAATATGTCACCAAACTGCGCAGACGGTAAAAATATATGTTGAGTATACTCGGAGTAAACTTGAGGTATACCATTTCACAATCTTCATCAATGAGCGATTATTGAATCCGATGGACTCGAGAGTATATAATATATAATACAGACCAAATATCTGTGTCCTTCAAAAATGTGTGAAAAATTCGATTTTTCGTATTTTTCACATACAAAAATGGGAAATCGACGGGACAAAATATATAGTTTTCTGTGTAAGGGGCTACAATCGGTGATAAATTCTGTTTTTCTTTTTGCGCTGAAAGGCATTTTTGAAATCTTGATTTTTCTCAAATTTTTCGACTTTTTCCGAAGTAAAGTTCTTTGTGTAGATTTTTGCACTTCCACTTACAGAGCAAATTGATTAATACTTTTTGCCGTATATCTTACCGTTTTTGAAATACAGCGTTGTAAACAATTCAATTGTTAATAACAAAAAAACTACTCTGTCCATTTAAACCAAAAACTTCCATGAAGACACTCCGAATAAGAGGTCGATGACCCAGATCGTTCTACCCGTTCGTGAGAAATTGTTGACGGAAAATTCCGATTCCACACATACAAAAATACACACACACACAGACATTTGTTTGGAATTCTACGGGAAGCATTTTGGTATACTTAAAACCCTAAGTTAATAATATTCTGACGCAATTCCTATTCGTGCAAAAATGATTTCGGAGCCCAGCTGAGATAATCTACAATAGGTTCAAACACAATCGACAGAACCCATTTGCCCGTAAGTCCGTGAGCTTCATCGCTTTATGGTACCAGCTGTAATAAGGCGCCTACCAATGAAGACGCTACATGTATGTGCTTTAGACGTTAGCGTATGTGAGCGGACGAGAGACCGTAGGCAGAAACGATGATACAAGTAAAGCGCCCGCCGGCTATTGCCGCCCCTACCGGTCTTTCTCTGTACTGTATACGCGATCAAGGCCCCAGTAACTCAGACTATATAGGATGCATGGGGTAACAGCTTGGCCATCGGGGTCGTCAAGTGCAGGCCTGACCCTTCCCTCGGATCATCATGCAGGAGCCCATCTCTGACTTAACTGCATGCAGATGGCCATGCGAACATTAATGCTCACCTGCCCAAGTGAATCAATTCAGGGTGTTTCATTGGATTCATCAAGGTCCTTTATTCTAGCATTAAGGTGAGCGCTACACCCCAAAGCAATACTTTTAACGCTTGGCTAAGCATTTACGAAAAGAAAATAATATGGTCCCATATTCGGAACTTACAAAGATGAAGATTGAGGACATATATACGCAGAAAACATTCTAAATCCATTGAATAACTCTGAAGTCTAGGGCTGTGAATTGTCAAGAAATTAATGCAAAACCCATGATTCGGGTTTGTAAACTCGAGAATATGTGGAGGCGTAAAAGGCAGTGGCTGAAAAACCGTGACGTTCTGATTCACCCTGAGGTCCCTGATAAAGCCAACCTGTTCTCCGCCCCCCCCCCCACCCACCCACCAGTGAGTCTAATTCTCAGAGCCAACGTCCGAATTTCTCCGGACAAACATAGCAACGTAATTTGCCCCTCGCCTATCTCGCTCTCTCATATTTTTGCCTCACTGCCGACCCAAACCCTAGTTAGGACGGAAAATTATACGAGGTTAAGTGTGGGGACAGTCTGGGCTTAACCGAATAACGCTATGCGACATAGCTGTGTCGTGCGAGGACCAACCCCACCTGTCCCCCCATTTAGGATGCTGGGTGCCCGCGTTAACAACGTAAACACTAACGACAATTCTACAGTGGAAATTTTAACGCGCCCCTCACTTCCACGCATTTGCCTTTGTTACTTCGTGTGTGCTGTTACATTTGCTTTACCTAGTTTGTACTTTAGATGATATCATTGTAAAAGATTTGGAAGAGATGTTGCAAATGTTTCGAGGAATGTATTGGCAATTTTGAATTAGGATTTTAATGTATTGAATAATTAATAATTATAAACCGCCAATAATTATATATAGGTTCTCAGAAGAATTGCCCGGACCGGAAGTGGTGGGTCCATTGAGTGGGTCTGAACAGAAAATCCCTTTTCCACTTTTCGATCAGAAGCATCCCGGAGAAATTGTGGGGGTAAGGAGGCTAGCCAAAGACATTATCACTACCAGTAGCCACACACAAACACACACACACCCCCACCCCTCCTTCTTTCCCTTTATTTCTTTTAAGAAAAAAAAAGAAAACACACACACACATACACGCACACACACATATATACACCCACACACATACATATACCCACACACACACATATACACACACCCACACACATACACCTACAAACACACACACACACATTAAAAAAAAAACAAAAAAACACCTACACCCACACACATACATGGGAGAAACCTAACTCCCGAAACCAAGGGTGCCAAGGGTGGGCTCCCTATAACAGCCTACATATTAAAGAAGAAACCATGGCCAGTACAACCATTGGAAAAATGATTACGGTGCAGGGGAGGGATACCCCAGTACCGGCGGGTGAGAGTGCCGAAGCAGGCTCGAGCTCGTCGAGATCCGACTACTGCAGCCCTCAAGAGGTGGACCACTTGGCCTCTGATGGGTCTACTACCCCAAGTGAAGAACTTCTGAAGAAAAGGCAAGCTGAAATGGTTAAGATTGATAACCTTTTAAAAGACTTGTTGGAGTATATCACTCCGAAGGCAAACGTTCACAAGCACATTAAGTTGCAAGTCAATAAGATGAAAAGCAGTTATGACCGTTTCGTGGCACTTGACAAAAAAGTGATCCCACAACCAATGGTGCAGACTGCTGACGCCCAAACTTCACCTCACCTAAGTGGGCAGCCGAAGAGAAAAGATATCTCACCTCTGGAGGAGAGAAAACTTCCACGACAGGTGAAAAGAAGGAAGGAAATGACCTTGGAGAACTCTGAGACTGCAAACTCAACCGAGGCCACGGAGAATGACCGAGTAGTTCGAAACCCTACTATCCAGAACGTTACCTCGGATACGGGCGAAAGTTCCAGTTGGACAAAGGTCCAAAGGCAGGGAAAAGTGGCGAAGACACACCAGAATCAGCCTCGGACGAAGAAGAAAGCAGTAATCCGCCCTGATGCGCTAATTATTCGTCCCACGGGGAAGGATACGTACGCTGAAATATTAGGACGTATAAAGAAAGACCAAGGTGTCTACGCGGCTAGCTCATGCGTGGACAAAATCCGTAAAACAGCCTCCGGAGATGTTCTTTTAATTCTAGCGAGAGGAAAGAAGGACGAAGGTGTTGAGCTGGAGAAGGCACTAGTTGGAGCCCTCCAAAACGAAGCTAAGGTGTTCAATAAGGGACCTCAACAGGAACTCGAAATCAAAGACCTCGATGACGTCACTACCAAAGAAGACATACTTGATGCCCTGAGGAAAGCTGATGGCGCAGATAGTGATATCTCATTGAGTGCCATCAAGTCTCTTCGCAAGGCCTACAGAGGAACACAATCTGCTACGGTGGTACTCCCTGACGCTACTGCAAGAAATATACTGAGTAAGGGTAGTAAAATACGAATAAGCCTGGTATATGCTCGCATCGTGACAGTGGTAAGGCCCATCAAATGCTTCAAGTGTTGGCACTACGAGCATCTTGCCGTCAATTGCAAGAGCTCCATTGACCGATCAGACCTGTGTTACAAATGCGGCGAAAAAGGGCACAGAAGCGCCGATTGTAAAGCGTCTCCAAAATGCGTTCTATGCGTAGAACTGGAGCCCACGAAAGACAATGCCCATGTAACTGGTAGTATCAAATGTCCAGTCTACCAGGGTGCACTCCAGAAGATCCGTACACAGTCATAGTGCGGGTGTTACAGGTGAACCTGGCTCACTGCACCACAGCACACGATCTGCTGACGCAGACGGTTCGAGACCTGAAAATTGATGTTGCCGTCATTTCGGAACCTTACAGGAACCTATATACCCAAAACTGGGTTACTGATACTAGCAATAAAGCCGTCATCTGGTCCTGTGGTGCTCTGCCGCTTGAAGCATATGACGGAGACCAACAGTCTGGATTCGTTGTGGCCAAGGTGAATGGTATCTATCTTTATAGCTGCTATGCACCACCAAGCCTTTGCTATGAAGACTTCACAGCATTCCTAGATAGACTCGTCGTGGATGCAAAACAGCATTCCCCAGTGGCAATTGCGGGAGACTTCAACTCTTGGGCAGTCGACTGGGGCAGCAAGGAGACGAATCAACGAGGACGGGCTTTACTGGAAGCCATGTCGGCTCTAGATGTTGTCCTATTGAACGATGGAATCAAACCGACATTTCGCAAAGGACAAGCGAGCTCATGTATAGATCTCACCTTCGTCAGCAGCAGCCTGATGAAAGGAAACTGTGCATGGGAAGTATCCGAGATCTACACTGCCAGTGATCATCAGGCAGTACTCTGGGAGGTGTCGGTTGATTGGAGATCCACACCGGAAAGAACAAATGGAGTCGGCTGGAATGTGCGAAAATTTGACATTGCCACCTTCCTTATGGCACTGAAGACTACCCGATTAGACAGTAAGAATGCCACAGGGAAAGCAGACGAAACCATGCGGAGAGTCACCGACGCCTGCGATGCCACTATGCCCAGGAAATTTAGTGGAAACCGACGGCCACCGGTGTATTGGTGGAGCGGTGAAATCGCGACCCTCCGCAGGGAATGTTTCGCAGCGAGGAGAGCTTGGCAACGCGCAAGGAAGAAGTCCAACCCCGAAAGTCTCGAAGTGGAGTTTAAAGCCGCTAAGCGTAAGCTTACTAAGGCCATAAAGCTTCGCAAACGAGACTGCTGGAACGAACTGTTGGAGGAAGTGGAGAAGGATCCTTGGGGCAGACCGTACAAGGTGGTTATGACGCGGCTCAAGAGCCAGCCGATGCCATCACCAACCTGCCCTAGGCTCCTGGAGAGAATTGTCTCAGTCTTATTCCCCCAGCAAATGAGTGTGACTGAAAAGCAGGTGGAGGGTGCTATTATCGACGGAATACCGCCGATTACAGCTGAGGAACTATTGCAGGCCTGTAGTAGAGTGGGAAACAACAAGGCCCCCGGTCTCGATGGTGTGCCAAATATAGCGTTGAAAGCCGCCATCAATGCAGCACCCGGCATGTTCCTCGAAATGTATAATACATGCATCCAGGAAGGTATTTTCCCCAGCAGATGGAAGCAACAGAGACTCGTGCTTATCGCCAAGGGGAAAAAGCCACCGGACGAGCCATCATCATATCGTCCACTCTGTATGCTGGATACGGCGGGCAAGATCCTGGAACGCATTATACATCAGAGAATTGAGGCAGTGGTGGAACCCCTATTGGCCGAAGCTCAATACGGTTTCAGACGACGACGATCCACGTTGGATGCTATAGACCTGGTGGTCAAAACAGCAAAAAAAGCAATCGATGGCAGGCGATGGAAAGGAGGTACGAAGCAGTATTGCTTGGTTGTTACCCTGGACATCAAAAATGCCTTCAACTCGGTACGGCGGGATCCCATCCTCGCGGCATTGTCGAAGCTGCAAGTACCGGCATATTTGCAAAAGATGGTAGGTAATTACTTTACCGACAGAGTACTCAGATATGACACAGAGGTTGGTCCTAAAACATATAGGGTGACTGGGGGGGTACCTCAAGGCTCAGTGTTGGGTCCTCTTTTGTGGAATATCGTATATGACGACTTGCTCAAAATAGCATTACCGGCGGGGGCCAAACTCGTAGCTTTTGCGGATGACGTAGCCATAGTCATCGTGGGCAAACACCTTTCCACGCTCCAGCTCATTTTCGAGAATGTTTTTAACAAGATACGACAATGGATGGACTCGATTGGGTTACAACTTGCGGAGCATAAGACTGAGGCACTCCTCATTACGAGCCGGAAGAAAATAGAGACAATTACACTGCAAGTCGGTGAGCACGAAATAATTTCCCAGCCCTACATACGGTACCTGGGAATTATGATTGATGCCCGACTTAGTTTCAGACAGCAAGCTCAACATGCAAGCAGTAAGGCAGGAGCAGTGAAGACTGCTCTTGCAAGACTTATGCCAAATATTGGAGGGCCAAAACAGAGGAGAAGGCTCCTGCTATCATCAGTTGTCACGTCGGTATTAACATATGGTATTCCTATATGGAGTGATGCATTACGAAGCCAAGCATCTCGGCGGCAAATTGTTCCAGTCTACAGGCTGAGTGCCCTTAGAGTGGTCAGCGCATACCGCACAGTATCGAACGATGCTGTGTGTGTCATTGCTGGGATGCTACCTTTTGAAGTGCTAGCGGAAGAGCGTAGGCGACTCTACACACGCAAAACATCAACTGAGCTGAGCTCAGTGGAACTGAGGACAGAAGAACGAAACCACAGCATCCAGCGATGGCAGCTGCAGTGGGACGCCTCGAGCAAAGGCCGGTGGACTCACAGACTTATTCCGAAGCTAGATGTTTGGCTTGACCGATCACATGGACAAGTCAATTACTACCTAACCCAGATGCTCTCAGGACACGGGTGCTTTCGGGAATATCTTCACAAATTTAAGCATGAGGATTCTCCGGATTGCCCAAAGTGTCCGAGAATGAAGGAAAACGCGGAACATGTTCTCTTTACGTGTCCGCGTTTCGACGTCCAACGAGCTGTATGGGAAAATAGCGCAGGCAAACCCATCAACGGTGGAAATCTTGTGGAAGTTATGCTGTCATCAGAGGCGGCATGGAACGCGACAAGCGACTTCGCAATGGAGGTTTTGTAGGAGCTGCGCCGCGAGGAGCAGTTGCGGAAAAATCCAGAGTAAACGGAGGATCTTCTTACCGCTAACGAGCGGAAAGGATTCGCTACTGAGGAAGCCAAGGCTATCGTCCCCTACACAACGAAGTATTGCTCAGCAGATGTTCCGTCGTGTTCTGGGGACCAACCGAACTGTATTGTACGTGACAAGGGGTATTGTCCTTTGCACGTTATGTTTTATTTGTTAATTCTGTAAGTTTGTTTAATAAAGGAAAAAGTAAGAAAAAGAGGAAGGAAAGAGAAAGAAAAAAAAAAAAAAAAAAAAAAAAAAAAAAAAAAAAAAAAAAAACCCACACACATCCATCCACTCACCACCCACTCACACACCCACCTACACACCTACGCACACACCCACCCACACACACATACATATATATAGGAGGGGGCTTTTGTGTAGTGGGTAGAGTGTCTGCCTACTATTCTAAAGGTCCCGCGTTCGATTCCCGCTCACTGCAAAATATTTTTTCTGAAAAATATTTTCTCACGGACTCCGACCGATAGCAGGAACATTCCGTGTGTGCTATCGGCGGTATCCATGAAGTGAGACCGTGAGCCGGGACCGAACGCGACCCGTCGCGCGGGGGGGGAGGGAGGGTTCCATCGTAGACGCCCGCCATCGTATCACAGGGGTTTCTGGAGGTTTACCCTGTGATTAGAAATACGATGAGCTGAAATGGCGAAGTCGGCCCCAGCCGCAATGGGTGGGTACTCTGATCCGTAGTATTGCCCATGTAGTAATGCTTACCAGCGGGGACGTGGGTGAATACGAATAGAGAAAGAGTGAAAAAAAAAAAAAAAAAAAAAAAAAAAAAATACATCCACACACACACACAAACACACACACACACACACACACATTCACGAGCTTGTATAACGACCGTGAAGCGAGACGTATGATGTCAAAACTTCCAAGATTTGCAATAAAAAACTTTGCAAAGCCTTTCAATAATGCAGGTAAATAGCCGAGAAGTATTGTCTCCTTTTATAAGAAGTGGATAACCCTTTATTACTCAGCCCCCAATATTTCCCTCATCTCAATTGATTTCCCATCACCCTTCCCTGCCACATTGCCTCAAAGTTTGTACCCAATCCCCCTTACCCCATCCCTAAAAACAACCCCCCCCCCCCCCCTCCACCCACACCCGATGTCGGCTAGAACCAAAGATGGACCTGCGAGTATATGGCCCCCTAAACGCGTGCCGAATCTATGATGACGCCGTTGGAATTTCCACACACGTGATGCTAAAAGTTTTCCTTATACCGTTGGATGTGCTAACGGAAACTGGGGGAAAAGCGGAAACGGGAATCAGCCCTTGGCCCCTCATCTGCAGCTCCAGAGACTCGAGATTGCTCGATACAAGTATTGGACACCTACGGAATTTCCAATTTTCTATATGTAGCACAGTTAGATGGGGGTCAAAACGTGCCATTTCGCTGAGTACCAATCAGCCGATTCGACGAGCAAAGCGGCCCAGATGTGAGTGAATGAAAAAAAACATGAGAGAAAATGCACTTTTAACCCTGACCGTTAATTAACGATTCTAATTGAATATCCATCGCTGATCGAGTTAATGATTCCCCCCCCCCCTTTTTTTATTTAACCACTCTAGTTAAAACGTACACGATATTTATTCAAAGGAAATCACTTTGATTCTGTCTCACTACGCAGATTCATTGGGAACGAGTAGATGATAATGATGGTAACGCGATAACTTTAAGAATTTTTCCGCGAGGAGTTCATTAAGAATGGGAAAATGGATGCCAATTATACCGAGGGTAGATGTGACGGTAATAAGTTAATATCAGAGTGAGGGAATTTTTTTTTGCATCTATTATGAGCGGAGCGGGACGAAATGTCTCTGGTATCACTCTGAAATTTTCGCAAAATTCGAAATTCTAACTAGTGAAAAATTCAATAATACCCAATATTAAATAATTTGAAAAATTCCAAAAATCTAAAAATTCGAAAAATTCAAAAATTCAAAAATTCAAAAATTCAAAAATTCAAAAATTCAAAAATTCAAAAATTCAAAAATTCAAAAATTCAAAAATTCAAAAATTCAAAAATTCAAAAATTCAAAAATTCAAAAATTCAAAAATTCAAAAATTCAAAAATTCAAAAATTCAAAAATTCAAAAATTCAAAAAATTCAAAATTCTACGTCAATCAAATGTTTAAATGACTGATTTTAGAAAAAAAGTGCGGCTAAATCAGTGGGACCCGTGAGGTTAACACCGACAATTTGCAAATTTGAGTATTCTCAACTATCCCATTCATCAAACAGATAATTATGAATATTTGACTAGTCGCATAGTCAGCGTGAAAACGAGAATTATGCGCTCTACTGGAGTGGGTGTGAGACGGCAACAGCGATGCGAAAGCTCGAGGCTTAAACCCATCATACCTCCTTAATTATGACAAATATGAAAAAAAGTGTAAAAAAATTGAATATGCATTTCCACTTACGGAGTAAATTTCGCTGAATACTTTTTACCGTATCTCTTACCGTTTTTGAAATAGAGCGTTGTGAACAATTCAATTATTAATAACAAAAAACCTGCTCGGTCAATTTAAACCAAAAACTAATCCGATCTAAGTTCCATGAAGACACTCCGAATAAGACCTCGATGACCCAGATCGTTCGACCCGTTCGTGCTACATCGTTAACGAAAAATTCCGATTCCACTCATACAAACATACACACACAGTTATTTGTTCGAAATTCGACAGCAAGCATTTGGTATACTTAAAACTCTAGTTACGAATCGAAATAAACAAAATCAATTTACGGGTCATTACAATAACTTCCCCAGAAATCAGGAAGTTAATTCCCGGAAAATCGGGAAGTTAAAACCTTCTTTTCACTTCTTCAAATTTTCAAATTTCCAGGATTTTCCATCCATTGAAAAAATCGGGAACTTTTGAAATGGTTGGAATTATCGAAAGTTTAGCAACTGCTGAAACTTGTCTTATACGATGTGCCCCTTCAGCCCACACGTACCGAATGAAAGGTCCTGCAGGGGTTGAAAGCTCGCTTTGGAAAATCATGAGAAAACATGAGTAAAGGGGGTAGTTGGAGAGGGCGACGAGCATTACAGAAATTGGGCGAGTCTGATGGAAGGCGAGGGGCCCAGGTCCTTCTCGGCTGAATAAAAGAGTGGCGCGGGGCGGGCGGGTTGGTGGGGCGGCGGGAGGTGGGGGTGGAGTGAGAATGGCTTGAGAACTCGTCGCCGCTAATGGCACCACCCATTATGACAATTGTATGCGAAAAATATAAAACCTAACGAAGACGGAAATAAGAATGCAGAGACAATGACCACTGGGGCGGGAGGGGGGGGGGGGGGGGGGGGGAACTGCGCGGGAGCTACGGGGCAAAGGCCAGCATCTATATATGTATATACGTGGAACCTTTCCTACATTCACCATTGCCGTCGGAAATTGCTGCGAAATTCATAACTTCCGTCTTCCATGGGATGAAAGAAACATGGAAGCTAGATATTTATAGAATTTTCTCATCACAAAATTAGGGGCTTCATCATGCATGAAGACGTGACGTTTTTCGGCAGTTTTTTCCCCGGTACATATTCTCTTTTTCAATAATGGGAAAAGAATATTTAATGATGATTTAGTCGTTAGGAACTGACATAAAAAATGGGCCAATTTTTTTAAAATGTGCAATTTTTTTTATCTTTTATGTTTTAAGTTTTAAGTTTCTTGTGTTTATCTCTTTCAACATTATTGGAAGTATTGTGAAAGATTGCATTTCTTTTCGATTTCTGAGGCATTCTAAATTTCTCATCTTTTCATCATTTTATATTTTTTTTGTCGGGTTTGCAATTTTTCTTTAAACTTTCTTTTTTTTAACTGTTGAAATTTTCGCAATTCCTGCAAATTTTATGTAGTTTTAATTGTGAATTTTTATTTCATAGCTGCGAGTTCGATCAGTTTGAAAATCATAACACCACTCTAGAAGCCGATATTTGACGATTTAGTCCTCTAAAACCGAAAAAGCCGGTCCAAAAAAAAACAAAACATTTTTACAGGCTAACAGTTATCGAAGTGTCTGGAATTTCTTCTATTCCAATTTTTGTCGAAGCTGTGCGCTTCCGAACAACACATGCTTTTTCGACAAAAAAAAGCGTAGTATATTGTTGGTAAAGCGAGTAATTTTTAACATACCAAAAAATCGCTGCATACTTCGATGGAGAACATTTTCGTTAAGTGAAAAATTCCGTGCAATGGCGTTGAACCTATGAATCCTCCCAGTTTGATAAAACCTATTTCGGGAAAAGCGCTTTGAAAGTGCAAAATTTTATTTCTGTATAAAACGAATTAAATATGATTCTTAAGGCTCTACAGTAAATAGTGAAAGTAAAAAAAAATCTTTTTTCGCAGCCTCGCGAATTGACATATATATATGTTCATATATAGTTCGTATTTAGTCTCGCCTAAACCGTGAACCACTTAATTGATGTTTATATATGTTATCAACTTGTGTTACAGATTGCGATTGGATATACGAAGACTGCATAAATCAGAATTGTGTTTTGGCCAGTCCTGCCTATCCCGGCCTCTACCCCCCAAACGCAAGATGTCGTTATCTGATTAAATCGAACGGAACTGTATCGATCACAATTATCTTCACCTCCGTTCTTCTCTCCTACAAGTAAGTGCATTTAACAAAACTTTTATTTCTTATACAATGCAACAAAAGGGCCGTACAATGCCGTTTATAACGTTCTTTCACTTCACTCGTTTAATGAAAAGCGGATGGTCCATACAGAGGCAAGATAACAATTGGAAATTGCACTTTGGCGTGATGTTTCAGTTCCGGGGGAAAAAATTCAAATAAATTACGATCTCGCGATGCGAATCATTGTTTTCGGCAACAAAAGCTGATGAGAAAATTGTGTTTTTCTTCTGATTTTTCGCTTTTTCTCAAACATTTATGCTGAAATTTTTTCATCGGTAAAGTAATTGCAGATCGGTTAGACAAGAGTAAAATTGATGAAAAAAATTATTGCATGAGTCATTCCGCTAATTATCGATGGAACTCTTGATTGATCGACGGAAAATTTAATGAAAATAATTTCTGTATTATGATAGGAGCGTTTTAGATCATACCTCATTCGAGGGAACACCTCCATTTTCTTAACGTTTATCGCTCATATCTCTTAAATCGATCGGTTTAGAGGAAAATACAATCAATAACTTTTTGTAGCGAACCAAATTTTGCACAAAAAATATCTTATATGATTTTTGGATAACACCTCTTGCTGACGAGATAATCAAATTTTTGAGGAAACGTGACAGTTAAAAAAAATTTGTAACTTTCATCGATGAGCTATTGGTACCACCCATAAAAGGTCACCCTCACATTTCGCTTATTCCTTTCTTTTTTTAAGTTATTTTCCGCTATCTGTCTTCTACCGGAAACAAAATAATTGTGCAGCGCTGAGGAAAGGAGATAAAACTATTAGCTCACACTCTCGAGAATTATCGCAATCGAAAGAGCCCGAACATGTGGAGAATGCGCATCACTCGGAATTCATACCCTCTCCACTATTTTTCAAGCCCAGATCCAGGTTGCTTTTTATCACCAACATGAACTCTGCCAATGTCCATTGGTCCACTCCTCGCATCGTTGCACGCCTCCTTCTTTTTTCACCCCCGCCGATATGAACACGGATAGCCATTATATGGTCGACTTTCCTCGGCCGCTAGAAGTCCTCCACCTACGAAAAACCCTTCAGGGGATCTTCGTATTTCGGAAAATCCTCCCTCTTGTATATACCTAACTCTCTCCACTCGCTCTCGTGGTTATAATAAAAGAAAAAATGAGGGAAAAACCCCCTCGTCTCAGTCGACTTCACTCGCACTCGAGCGAGATTTATCAGTTTTTCATCATTATTCTTTTTTTTCTTTGGGGAATAAACAGTGCAGTGCCCTTTTGACGTTATTGTTGAAGGGAAATGATTATGTGCGAAAATCCTGAGTCAGGAGGGAACTTGAGACAAAAGTGGAATCAGATTGAAAACATTTTTAGTACTAATAATTAAGTACTATTTATTTATGGCCGATTCCGATATATATATATACATAATATATATAATATATATATATATAATATATATATAATATATATATATAATATATATATAATATATATAATATATATATAATATATATATAATATATATATAATATATATATAATATATATATAATATATATATAATATATATTATATATATATATAATATATATATAATATATATATAATATATATATAATATATATATAATATATACAATATATATATAATTGTATATATATTATATTATATATATTTATTAAGTGTATTCTATGGATACATATACACACACATTCTTTCGGCATTTCATCGTACAGTTTGATATATGTGTACATAACATCATTCTGAGCAGAGCTTGTTTTACTAAATGGTATGGATATTTGTTCTAAGAGTTTTGTCACTCGGTGAGTCTCTTTCCCTCCTTCATTTCTTCAATGTGATGACTACAAAAGAGTTGAATATCGAGAAGTGAAAATGTGCACATAATCTGTCGAATATAGCAAACTTCCTGGATGAAATTTAACCACAATGTTACAAATATCTTGACGTCAGACCATTTTTCAACAAATCTTAGCTGAGAAAATAAATATTCTGCTCTCAGTGCACCCCTTGATTGATTGAAGTTGGTCATCACAATTTCAAAAGTCACTCCACTAGAAATTTCCAGTAATTGGGAAAAAAATGTGATGTACGACGCAGTATGTTGGATGATCCCCATGGCGTAAATCCAAGAATAAAACAGCAATCTTAGAGAGCAAATACATGTAGAGGAAATCCACTGGTGTTGGACCCCAGCCCAAACCGACCCCTTAGCCTCGCCATGGCCCTAGAGAGACTCCAATCGATCTCATTCCTCACCCCGTAAACCTCAAACCATTACACTCCCAGCTCGAGGATCTGCTTATACTCCTTCCTCTGGATTTCGTAAAAAAGAGATCTGGCAAAATAGAAAAAAAAACAGCAAGAGGAAGGCCAAAAGTGCAGCCCCGTAAAGAACACCCCAGAATTCTCCCCTCATCCATGTAAACGTCAGAATTATGCTACGGAGTTCAATTTATTTTCCCCCCTCGGGGGCTCGCACGGAAATAAATATATTTTTGATTATTTTTCTCATCCAAACTTCAGCCAATAGACTTGCATCATCCACCTCTATTTCTTGTGGTCCACATGAAGCTTAACTGTTTGTTTTGCCGATGATATTTCAGTGAATAAATTTGCATTGGCCCAGAAAACATTAAACCAATATCTTCTGATAATTCCCATCATTATTAATCTAAAGAAATTGTGGCCGACAGAAAGATTGCATGGACATTATAGGCAGCATCCCAATCGAAAATACATGGAAAGCACTTCGCTCATTATGCGAGGAAATACGTCGGGCGAGGAAAAGTCCACTAACGGAACTGCTGACTGCTGAAAAACTTGCACAACACAAAATCCCCTGCTGTTCCTTTACCACCCTAAAATTCCCACCCCAAAATTCCATTCGTCTTTAACACTGCACAATCGTTTTTCTGCACCCAGCTGAACAAGGCCCCTTACATATTTAACCATCCTCCCATTCCAGCTCATTCATCCTTGAGATCCATTCACCTCCATTCCCCTGAATTCCCACAGTCGTTAAAGTCACCTAAGATTAAAGTCCTCAAACCCGGGGGGGGGGGGAGTGCGTACATCCCCCTGTAACAGCAAAAACGCGGAAATTGAAACCCTCGGGACATTATCCTCAAGTTGTAATTCAGCTGAATGTTTCCCAGCCGAAGAGTGGGCGATTCGTTAGAGTTAGCAAATCCGGTAATTCGTTCACATTTGGCAGAGACAGATATACCCCACCCCCTAGCCCCCTCCGCCCGCCCGCCACCCCCCCCCCACCCCCCCCCCCCCCCCTCAACCATCCAACACTGAACAAATTTCAGTGTCGACATATATGTGTAACAGAGCATAACGATGATTGGCTGCAAGAGCTTTTCGTTATTGTGTCTGTAAATCAGACCACAATCCCAACGGACCTCTTTCCACATTTTCGTAACACGTCACCCTGCCAAAGTGGCCGTTATTTAATGCCGGAAAATCATCAACGCCTGTGCTGTTTCCACTGGTGCCTCTCACTTTTTTTTTTACTCTCCATCCCCTCTCATTCTTTTCCTGGGACTGGTACATTGAGAGCGAAGCAAATCACGAAAATGCAAGGGTATAAATCTGTCGGGTATACGCTATATCGCCCATGGGGGCATTAAGGGGGTACAACAGACGAGGGATTTTGATCCAACTCATTTATTTACGCTCAGTGGTATTAATTTCAAAAGGTAACTCAACCGACAGACGCAAAGACTGAAACTTGATACACATAATGCTGGTAACCGCAGCGCAAGTTCATACTGTGAAAGGGTGTAGGGAGGGGGTTTTTAATGTACTTAGTTGAGTATTGTATATGAGCTAGATTTTCAAGCAGCAATATTCATGATTTCTTATGTCAGTAAATGTGACAGGTAAGAAGTTTTTGTTGGGTTTACGGAAGAAAGTCGTGTTTGATGCAAGGTGCCCCTTGATTTTGCCTTATGTGGTTATGTGCAGCGCGGGACTGCACCGGAATGTTATATAGTAACCCAAATTTTGGCAGATTATTCCCAATAAGTTCAGCAGCAATGTCCATGCGTGTGTATGTTTGTGTGTACATATGTATGTATGTATGTATGTATGTATGTATGTATGTATGTATGTATGTATGTATGTATGTATGTATGTATGTATGTATGTATGTATGTATGTATGTATGTATGTATGTATGTATGTATGCATGTATGCATGTATGTATGTATGTATATACCTATGTATGTATGTGGTCAAATTTTAATCCTTCATGCGCCCCAAACGAATGATACCTTTAAGCAATAGAGATCACTACAAAAAAAAAAGAATCTGAGAAGACATCTTTTATGTTACATAAGATTCCTTCCAATTTGCATACTTAAGGAGGTATCGTGGGTTGAACCCTCGAGAGGTCAGGCTGCAGTTCGCACTGACTCCCATGCGGCGTATCAGTCTCTTGACGTCATGCTCACTGTGCAACTACTCAAGGACTAATAACGATTCATGTGATAAGGGAGCGCGCGTGTGTGGGTGTGGGTCAAATGTTGCATCGACCTCACTGACAAATAGATTTCAGTGACAGGAGTCACCTATCCATATCGGCATTCATTCAAACTCTAAGTGCCTGCATAATGGTCATAACACAAGGGTGCTCCATTTTACTTTTTCATTCATGTAGGCGCTTTCGTTCCTAGTTTGAAGGAATAATATTCCTGCGGGATACGCTATCAGGTGTCGCCATAATGAATACCTACTGGGCACCCCCGGTTCATCGGTTCGTTATTATTCCACCTCAATCTGGTTATTATATTACCCAAAAATGGAAATTCGATTTTTCATCATAGCTCTGTGTTTCAAGGCAGCACCGCTGTCGAATATTTTTGGTATCATATATTCAGAACTGATATCATTAGATGGAGGAACGTGGTTTTCGAGATGTTCGCAATTCAGTAATTTTGAATTATTTCTTATTACGTTGCTGAAGTGATTTTTCATGGAAAACGAACCCTCGAAAGCGATCATCAACTAGCTAAAAATCCTTGAAACGTGCTAACCCCTGACGTGACAGGCGCACAATAATTGTCATTCAATTTCCCATAAATTCCAGAAAAAAAACCATAGATATAGCCCTCTACTCTCCCAATATTCGCCCATCAGCCATCACAGCTGATGTTTTTCCCCGCGTCATGCATTTTCCCATCCGCAAAATTTTTCCACCGATAAAAACTAATAAACGCGAACTAAAACACTGAACGCAACATCCGGAACAGCCCATATGTATATGTCATATGGGCTCATATGTATATGTCATATGGCACCCCCTCCCTCCCCCCCCCCCTTCACCGCACCGTGAATAAAAAAATTTAGTTATCGGCTCTCATGGTTATGAATAAGATGATAAAAGGCAAATATAAAACAATTTCCTAATAAGTTGATTGTGACTGCGGCCCATGGAGGTCACATAAACAACATCCTGACTTGTCATTTTAACGTGAGTCCATTTTATGGAATAATGAGGTTCTATATATAAAATACTGTTGCATTGATCATTTCGCGATCTGTAATAGTTTCTAAAATAATGGGGGTTGAATGTGGAACCGGGTGGGCCTCCCCCCCCCCCCCCCCCACCCCCTCCCTCCTCCCCACGCCCACCCCCCGTTGCATGCAGTTGTAATACATTATAAAATATTAGAAACACGAAGCAGAGGTATACAACTTCGTTGATGGAATTGTTTACCAATTTTTTGGAACCTTAAAGTTACCACCTTTTCAAAATTGTTATCATTATTTCCAGCATTTCGATCATTATAAAAATTGTTCCACTTTTCCAAGTTCTTCATACATATTCTGAACTTCTTAATTTAAGGTATTGGAATTCCCTGATTAAAGACTTCACATCCCGCAAATACTCCAGGACTTTAAGAGAACATCAGATTGGTTAGAGCTCCCTTTATCTTTAAGTGTACGTCGCCTTCTGATCGGCTAGAATCGGCATGCAAAAAAAACCTTAAAATTTCGGAAAACAATTTCTCTCTTGATCGGTGAAAATGAGCATATCAAAAATAACCTATAGAATTTATTCTACAGACCGCAATTACCTTAAATTTTTGGGCATAATAGCACGGAATTATTACTTAATCACCATTATACCATTACATCTGAGTCTTCCAGGATTGTAGTAACCGTCCACAAGTCCCCATTGTTGATCCTTGAATTTCTCCACTGAGCAAAGCGACATTTCAGTATTGTGTAAAGAGCCTTTTAAGCGAGACAACTCGAGTACGTTTTGTATCTGTCCTCCTCCTCCCCCCTCCCCCCCCCCCCACCCCCCCCCCCCCCACCCCCAGTATCATCTAATGTACCTTGGATTCCGCTTTTTATCTCGAGACAAATAAATTAAAGCCCAGCAAGACGCATTTACTCTTATCGGAGAACGCGAATCAGACCTCCACTTTTCATTCCCCAGAATTGTCTCCTTTTTATTCGCTGAATCGGTCGCCATGGCCTGCGTTAATTAATTTTTACTAGAAAAAGGAGCCGTCCAGAGTCCATTCGCCATGCAGATGAACAAAAGCGATAATTAACTCCCGGTTAAAGATAGAACGAAGCCAAGTGAGGAGAAAAATCAGTCAATCTGAAACACGAAATACCGGCGTTTTCGGGTCAATGACTGCAAAGATTATAATTACAAAAAAAAAACAGATAACAAAAATTGGATAGTGGAATTGTAGACTGTAACAAGATGTCTTCTGCAGCACGTGTGGGTGTGGGTAGTTTTTTTGTCTCCTTCAGCCTCGTTTGTACTCCCCACGGTAATTGTCTGAGCATCCCTTCAGGGGGCGCACCGGACACCCATCCATACGGCTGGGGTCGACTTTCGCCCTTTTAGACCATCGTATTTCTAAACACTGGGTAAACCTCCAGAAACCCCTGTGCTACGATAGCAGGCGCCCATGATGGACGCCCCCCCCCCCTCCTGGGTCGGGTTAGGTTCCCGCCCGGCCGTGCGGTCTCATTTTACGGGCGCCGCCGATAGCACACGCGGAACGTTCCTGCTGTTGGTCAGAATCCATGAGAAAATATTTTTGAAAAATATTTTCCGGCGGCGGGATGGAGGACCGGATGAATGTCTTTACATTCCTACGCCAAAGCCCTGACTTACGTATAGGCGAAGCCGAGAGCAGGCAATGGCGCGAGCAAAAAATCCCCACAATGACAGCCTGGACAACATTGTTCCGTAGTGACTTTTACTCTTCCAAGTTCAGAACAAGGCTAATATCAATTCCCGAACGAGGAAAAGTACAAGGCGGTACGGAAAAAACTTAATTTGTGAATATTTTGGGATGTACTTCGCTTTCCGATAGTTACATCTAAATCTACAAAACCCATCAAACCTTTGGTGGACTCCATTTCGCCTCGCAAACGACTTTTCTTGAAAAATTTTCCGGGAGAGTGGCCAATTTCCATCTCCACATTACAATTCCGTCTTTTTATCCCGAATCTTTCTATTTAATTAACTCGAAGCCACTGGCATAATGGAGTGAATTTGAGGCGAAAAAAAAAAATCACTCAACTTATGGCAAGAAATAGGGCTTCCAGGTCGATGAGTTATGGAGATTCACTCAGGTGGCGAGAGACTGTAATGTCTTTTCATACTCATCCCAGATGAAGAGAAAAGGGTAGGAGAAATGAGAACGATATCCTGATGAAATGGATAGGCGATACGTCTCCTTGGTGAGTCATTCGTTTCAGATCTTTCCACCATGTGGAGAAGTGAATCAATACTAGTCGAGGCACACATATAGAACATGGTGTCCTAGAGATAGAAATAAGAGGAAGAGATAGAACCTAAAACCATGTTGGAAGACTCTTGTACCAGAGTCGGTGATACTTTACCTGAAGGGTAATGCGGAAGGACGATTGGCTGTTCCGCGTATTGGAAGGGGAATTGGATCCATCGTGAAGGATGTTATCAATAGTAATGAAAAAAAATCATCTCTATGAGGCTTTGGCGTGAAGATTGGCTAGTTTCATGGTTCAGATGACTTCGAGGTGCACCCAGAGAATTTGATTTAAGATTCCATTTCAAGTTTCAGGAAGTACTTGACTCCGACTTGATCAATGACGTAATTGGAGAACCTGAGAACTTGAGCTTAGATCAACATAAGTTCGATCGACGTCGGTTGATGCTGCAATGGACCATTCTTAGCATCTCAGTTTCAGCCATGGCTAATTTAACTTGACGCGAATAACACTGGTCACAGACAGAAATAAGAATTGGCAACCTCGAAATAATTACAACTAGTGGGATGGAAGCGTGTTTGCCCCCGTTGGGAACACAAATAAAACATCCCGATTTGTAATTTCGGTTTCCCATTCCTAGACTTCCCGACACGTCAATTAAATATTCAAAGACTGGTGTCAGAGAAAAAAATAGGAATCATGAAATTTTGAATACCGGAATACAACAGATGTCGCTACCTGCAACTATGTCACGTGACGCACTGACCAATCACACTGCGCATCGCGCATTCAGACTCTCCTGTGCAAATGCGGGCGAACACGCATGCGCCGGCGGTAGTCGGGCAACTTCGGATCTAGACCGAATATAAAAATTTGAGGAGTCATTAAAATTTCGCGCCACTCAAAATCAACTAATAACTAATAATCCACTTCATGAAAGTGAGGCAAATTTTGATCGAAGCTAAGGTACGCCGAGAGACTCCAATTGCGACATTGATTAGCTTGATCACAACTTTCCTTCGTAAATAATGATTGATCAAAACTTTTGGCGATTGTCGTGCTTCATGTTTAAAAAAAAACCGGAAACTAGTGCATGATTTTTTTTCAAAATCTAATCAGGTCTCAGTTGCGTGAAGACGCATCGATGTAAAAAAAATGATCGAATCGGGTGATTCGTTTGGGAGAAATCGTTGTCCAAAAATTGTGGGCACATACGTATGCAAACACACATACACACAGACATACAGGCATTTTGTTAAAAATGCGCTAGAACGATTAGAGATACTTTGAAACGTGAAGATGTGATGAAATTTCCACTTTTGATTTTCGCGGCCATTACAATGACTTCCTATGTCGGAAAGTTAATAATTTTCGAAAAATCGAGAAGTTAAAATCCAGCACTCATCATAATTTATATTCAAGCTGAACCCCAACCGATATTCATCCTATTTTTTTTTCTCATTCATTTCTTCAATTCAGAAATTAGTCGTCTCGATCGTCAAGCAGCCGAGATGGTGGTGCTCCTACGGAAATTTCCAAGCAAATGGAATAGAGTGAAGAAAAAAAAATATAGAGATGGCAAAAAGAGAAGTAAAGCCCACGGGCTTCACGTAATAACCGAAAGTGGATTACGTCCTTCGTTCTGCACCGGAAAAAAATTTGTAATTTCGTTTTGCTCCCCGCCGCCGCCGCCGCCCCCCCCCCCCCTCGCGACTGGTAAAGCCTACCCACAACTACGTAGTCAGTTTCATGCGGTGCGACCACTCGATATTCGAAAATATCGAATTGTCCCGGAGGCACTATTTTCCCTTTCCCTCTTTTATTATTTTATTTACATTTGCGTCTCCTTCCCTCTTTCACTTTTTATGGCGCCTCTTCCTTTAACCAATGCCGCCATTACTGTGGCTTATCGCCAATGCGAAGAAGAAGGAAAAAAACATCGCCGGGCGCACGAGTGCAGCGTGTACTTGAAATGGCTTTGGGGAAATTCATTTGGGTTTTTTATGGGCTTCGGAGGGTCCAGAGGGCACCTCTGGTGCATCCGTACCGGCTCTAGCTGTACATAACCTCTATCTCCACGAGCTTTCTCAAGTTGGAGTGGCCTCTTCACCCCTCTACACATAGGGCCACCAATTCATGAAATTTCATGGGACACGTGCGCGCGGTGAAACCCACGGGGAAAAAATTACGGCAAAATCTATTTTACGTATCCAATGGAAGAAAAAAAATGATCATTGGGCGAACATCCGAAGGGATTCGTACGATTGTTTCAAATTTTATGGATGACAAACGGAGGGCAAAATGTCTGGAATAAATCTTGGAGAAAAAATGTACTAAAGAAATTCGATATCCAGAAAAGCTCGACTGTTCAAAATTTCTTGTAGTGCGGCAAATGTATTTGAAGATAGTGTCTTCAATTCAGTGGAATTTTCCCCATTTTCGGAATTTTCCAAGCTCCCAAATCTAGGCCAAGCTGTTCACCTCGATTCCTCCCCCCCCCCCCCTCCTCCTCTTCCTCCCCCCCCCCCGAACTTTATCACAAATTCCCGAAATTAGAAATAGAAAAAGAGGAGAAAGTAGAAACTGTCGTCAAGTGGTAATTCAGATTGGCTTCGTAACTTTTCGCCTCCAACTTTTCTATCCGGAAATTTTTGCCCCAACTCTTCTTTTTACCCGGGTATAAGCCGGGGCCGAAGTTGCCGCGAATCTCGTCGCGAATCTAGATGAGACTTCACGGCTGTGGCTTACTTGATGGCTTGATGGCTTCTTTGACCCTCCCCTCCCCCCCCCCCCCCCCCCCCTTCACCCCACTACCACCCTATCCGCCCACCCTTAAAGTACCACAGAAAAGTCGGCAAGTCCCTTAGGAAGCGAACGACTTGCACACGCGAGTGTACAATTGTCTGTACACTAAAAAGTAAAACCTTATTCGAAGTTCAGCCGCTCACCCCCCCCCCCCCTCCTCGCCCACCCAACCTCCCCCTTGCAAGTTTCTAATGAAATGTTGTGACAAGCGCATAATGGGTGCCTGAAACTCTGCATAGTTATGCGGAGAAGAGTGTACATGGGGTGGGTGAGGTGGAGGGAGGGGGGGGGGGGGGGAGGGGGTGCAAAAGTTACCGCGACAGGCCATAAGAAACCGCTAGCAACAAACGGCCTCTCCACCCGAAAACTTTTCCCCGGGGCCAAGCCATTGAATTTAATTATCTGAAGTCTGACTCGCACTGGGTGATTCCAGTGCGATATCACTGTTTTTATATGCGATCACCCGGTTTTAATGTTTAGTGTTTCCGGGGGTACGGTCGCATAGGAATTACATATCAATGAGATAAATTTTGTGGAAATGGGAGAGTTGGGTGGAAATTTAATGGACAGGGTTTTCGATATCTTGAAGTACTGGAGAAGCGAAGTGGTTCAGATTGAGGCTTCAGTGATTTTACGAATTTTCTTTTTATTACAGGCGCTTTGAAATCACCGGAAATTTAAAAATTATGACTTTTTTGAAATTTTCCAATTTTTTGCTAATTTTTGAAATTTACTAATTTTTTAAAAATTTTGAATTTTTTTTCAAAATTTTCCCTTTTTTCCAAATTATTGCGTTTTTTTTTAATATGAAATATTTTTTTGAAGTTTTCTATTTTTTTTTAGGATTTTACTTTTTTTTTTGAATTTCAGAATTTATCAAATTTCTAACATACATTTTTGAAACTTAGAAATTATGAAAAGCGAAGTTTTTCCGAGCGAACCTGCTGTGTCGTATCCCTTGATGTCTGACCCGGTCGGGGTGAATCCACTGCGACATAACTATCTATATACGCCATCAATATTTTCAAATTTTTTAAATGTTTGAAGTATTCAATATTTCTAAATTTTTTATATTTACCAATATTGCTTTCATTTTTATGAATTTTTGGTCAGTCTAAACTTTCCAATTGTTCCAATTCAATTTTGCCAAATCATTATTTCAAAATATTTGAAGTTGCCAAAATCTCTAAAAACACCGAAATTTTCAAACTTCAAATTTCGATAATTCTCAATACATCGAGTAACACTTAAGGTTTCCTCAATCCCGAGTAACCATCTCCAGCCCCCCCCCCCCCATTTTCAGTAAATTGAAAGTAGCTGACGAGTAAATCGCTGACGCCATCACAAATTTTTTTCTCAAGCAATATTCTTCTATTTCCCCAATCATGAACACGATTAATCCAATAATATCGATACCCAATTAATGGGCGACGTCGAATTTTCTTTCCGCAGTTGGGATTTTTCTTTTCGCAAATTTCATTAGGTGTTCCATGGGGGTGGGCAGGGGGGGGGGGGGCTTGGAGGACTCGAAGGATCCCCAAGGCGGGCTCGATGTTTACACGCTTGATTTTACCTTGTCTTGTCGCCATTGTTTTTCCCCTGATTACCTGCGACGACAGGAGCGTTAACAAGCTGCCCCCTTGCCTCATCGGACAATCTCAACTGTCTTCTTACTCGCTCTCACTTTTCCGGGGGGGCTTGGAATAATTTTCTTCCTCCCAATTCAATTACCTATCGTGAAACAAGAAAAATAGTATTTTCCTTGTGGAGAGTTCTCGTTCCCCCGTTCCTTTTTTTTCCTCCGTTGTTTTTAAAGCTGAACAGTTCTTAAGTTAAAACTAGGAGGCGTTTATAGTGTGAGTTTCTTACAGATAGACTTTGGATTATTTTTCCTACTTATTGTGCATACATACACACACAAATACCCCGTAGATCGGCTCGTTCCGAGAACTGATCAATTTTCTTAATTTTTTAGCAACAATTTCGCAATATCTCACTAACAGAAACCGATATAGTCAAGTTCGAGTCGACACTGTCCTATCGGATGAAGCTCACATTGTCTCTCCCATCTTATTCCACCTGCACTTTGCTTTCGTTTTCCATAAAATCCCAAGAAATGTTTCTATCGCAGGCGATGCTGATCGCATCGCTTTGTACTCAGCACGTAAATCAATCAATAAAGCTTCTAGAAGAATTGAAAACGCAGCTCTAACAATTAGCGAACAAACCAAATGGAAAATTCAAGTGAACGCTGCTAAAACAGAAACAATCATATTTACCCGCTCCCACTCTAACCATCCGAAGCAATAAAATCACCTCAACGAGAAATTTCTGTGAAATTTTCAGGTTTACATATTGATTCCAAGCTCCTGTGGAAGAGCACATAGCTGAAATGAGGATAAAAACTGAAGTTATACTAGTACGATTATGAAATTGATCTCGCTGGCCGATCTAGTATCCCTGCCCTTCCCTGTATCCGACCCCCCCCCCTTATTCACCCCTCCTCACCCCCGAATGATAAGGTCCTTTAGAAGTCCAAATTAATACTCCTTCTGTGGACCATTATGCCCACATGGGGATAGAAAAACTGATAAGTAACAATGAGAAACATTTTTTTTTTGAATCTTTAACGCCTTCGACCCATTATGGATTTTCGAAAAACAATTTAATGCAATAAACAAAATGTAAACAGGAAAATTTTCAAAATGCAATTATGTAAATCAATAAGTTATTTGTTAATAGGTGAGAAATAAACAGGACGGAAGAGGAGAGAACTCTTGAAACGTCGGCTTAATGAAAGAAAACTATGTAATCTGTAATTAATCAGAGTATTAATTTGGATTCAAGAAGAAGCGGTAATCACTCTATGGTTCTTTTATTATGTTGCCATATTCGCAGGAATATGTAATGTACTATGGGTACATATAAGCCATCAAACTGCGATGTGTATACTCAAAAACCACCTGCGCCAATGAAAAGTAAATGTCAACTTTGTCAATGCTTTAAGACATCAATACTGTATATAGCATGTATACATTATTTTTGGGAATAAATAATTTTTAAGTCAAGTAAAAATAAAGCCATGAAACATGAAAATTTGGCAACCGCTCAAAAGACCACATTACAGCACGACATGGAGAATCTTGTGTGCCGTATATTCCAAATTAATTAGCTACAATTCTCCGAAAACCTAAAATGCGAAACAACAAAATAGGACAACCACACGAGCTCCGGAGTTTCTGTTGTTAATGGAAACGCAGATATATATCCACCTATATACCTTCGTCTACCTCTCCCAGTTTCTCTCTTTACTCCCTCCCCCCCCCCCCCTCCCCCCGCCCCTCACCCGTTCCCACCAAAACGAACGAAAATGCGAATGGACCGCCACGAAATAGTACCTCATTACGCGCGAAGCGGTTTCGAATAACAATGGAGGGTGAGAATTCGAGAGTGCGAAGTACTGAGATAATACATCAGTGAATGTTCAATAGTAATCGTAGCGTTTGATACATTTTCCTCGTTCTATCATAGAAATTGCCTTCAATTAGGGGAAATAAATCAATGCGACCTCACTTGGCTAGTAAAAAAAAATACCGGCATAATTGCAAGCCCAACAAAACGTTATCTTCTGACGCGACCACTGATGGCGTAAATTAAGTCGGAGTTACATAAAGATACTTAGATGGAACCATACAGCATGTTATCTACCATACATATATAATCTGCTACCCACACACACACACACACACACACATACGCGCGCGCGCGCACGCACACATATGTGTTCACGCTCACATCATTGACTATCCAGTAACTTAAATAAGTAATTGTTATTACCTTAACCCGCCGTTGCTCGCATAATGAGGGAGATGCCGCCAAATTATTCTCACATCTATATATACCTCTCTATATCTGTATATATGAATATCAGAACAATTCGTTCAACTTTCCTTAGAAACGGTGCCCGGCCGCATCGCGCTCATAGCGCGACAAGCAACGGGTTGAAACTATTCCAATGGAAAATGAACGGCAACCATAATTCTTCATATGTTTTAAATATCCTAAATACCTAGAAACAAATAAATTTTACCAATTTCGAAATAACGTCCATGAAACCATAAATAACTGAATTGTCATTCTTTCACCTCGTTACCCATTTGGGAATACAAAAAGCTCGATTTGTCACCAGCTCACGCACGACTAACGTCAGCCATCATCAGCTCCAAAAACCGAAGGTACACAACTGAAACCGATCGTCAAATAATCAATAACATAATCACAAAATCGCGAGAATGCTTGTATAATTTTCCATAACCGAAATAACGGTCAATACCCCATATGTCAATTATACGTACTTTCGTGTATATGAGGACCTGTCGGTTGTTTCGAGGACTTTATTGGTCGCAAGCCAAATTCAAATTTGCACTGAGGAACCGCCTCGTATTTCACATCATCCTGATACTTTTTCCAACCCCTGTTAGTATAGGTCTATGTGTGTGTTTTCATTTCCCGCGGTCCCTCTCTCTTGTACTCCCCACGGTAGCCGCACTTCAGCATTGCTACGAAAGGGAGTACCGAGCAATACGGATGGGACCGACTTTCGTCATTTCGGCCATCGCATTTCTAAACACAGGGTAAACCTCGAGAAACTCCTGTGCTACGATGACCGGCGCCGATGATGGAACCCACCCCCCCCCCTTTTGCGACGGCGCAGGTTCGCGCTCGGTCGTGCGGTCTCATTTTATGGGTACCACCAATAGCACACATGGAACGTTCCTGCTGTGGGCCCGAATCCATGAGAAAATATTTCATCGTGTGGAACATTCTGCGGCGAGCGAACGCGAACCTAGGACCTTTAACGTAGGGAGATACTCTACCCACTGCACCAAAGCCCGACACTGTGTAAGTGAGTGAGTGTATATATATATTTTTTTTTTTTTTCTACTCTTTCTCTATTCGTATTCACCCACGTAACCGCTGTTAGGCATTACTTCATGGGCAATACTACGGATCAGAGTACCCACCCATTGCGGCTGGGGCCGACTTCGCCATTTCAGCTCATCGTATTTCTAATCACAGGGTAAACCTCCAGAAACCCCTGTGATACGATGGCGGGCGTCTACGATGGAACCCTCCCCCCCCCCCCCCGCGCGACGGGTCGCGTTCGGTCCCGGCTCACGGTCTCACTTCATGGATACCGCCGATAGCACACACGGAATGTTCCTGCCATCGGTCGGAGTCCGTGAGAAAATATTTTTCAGAAAAAATATGTGCAGTGAGCGGGAATCGAACGCGGGACCTTTAGAATAGTAGGCAGACACTCTACCCACTACGCCAAAGCCCCGTCAGTGTATATATATATATATGTGCGTGTGCGTGTTTGTGTGTGTGTGTGTGTGTGTGTGTGTGTGTGTATGTATGTGGGTGTGTGTGTGTGTGGGTAGGTACAGGTGGGTGGGTAGGTACGGGTGAATGGGTAGGTACCTAGGTACGGGTTGGTGAGTAGGTACGGGTAGGTGGGTGAGTGGATGGGTGGGTGGCGGAGTGGGTAAGTGGGTGGCGGAGTGGGTCAGTGGGTGGCGGAGTGGGTCAGTGGGTGGCGGAGTGGGTCAGTGGGTGGGTGAGTGAGTGAGTAAGTGAGTGAGTGAGTGAGTGAGTGAGTGAGTGGGTGGATGTGCCGCATTTACTTCTCTGCAAAATTGTCGATTTCCTGCCTCTCCCACCCTCCCCCTCCGCGCCATTCTCTTATTTTCCAAAAAATCCACAAATGTCTATTATCGTCAAGATGAAATCCAGAATTGCGGAAATTGGAAGGAACAACAAACTCCTTGGCTGATCCTGATGGACAGCCCCGGCCCCTGGGATGAGGGTTGACAGGGGTGGTTAATCATTGCCGAATCCGTTGAGATAAACGGGACCACATTATCTGCGATACGCGGATACAACTGATACCATTAATGCCCGATTGGCCCAGTGTAGTGTATTTCACACGTGTCAATTCCAGATGCAGACAGCTTTGCCTTTATGTTTCGATTGTCAGGCATTCAGCCACAAAGGTTGCGGTAGCCGATTACCAGAGGGTACATTCAACCAGTCGACCGGAAAATGGTGAAGAAACTATTTCCATGGTCAATCGCAAGGCTCTTTTATTTGACTCTCAGAGGTTGGCGGCTCTGTAGGGGATGCAAAAAAAAATATCCGACTTGGGTTGAGGATAATATCCGATTCAGAGATATTTTATTGGGAGGTATAATACTCCCTCACGGGGATTAAACAATACCAAGACCGAATGCGCTTAATTACGATTTGAAATTTCTGTGAACATGCAAAAGTCATTATAAAAATTTGAACTTCAATCGCAAATTTAGCAAATCTCCAGGCGATATCGGAAAGAATCTGAAGATGTACAAAAATACTTGGAGAACGTCATAATTTCACGTCAGTGACTGATACACATTCGAAAGGATTTCTCGACCATAATTTTTCCTCGTGTTCACTGGAAAAGAAAGATACTTTCACCTCTGGAAATGCACAATTTTTGCATGAATTTTACTGAAGTTATTGACAGGAACTTATTGAAGTTGAACTTCTTAGTTGAGGTTCATTGAATCTTTCATTTAACTCGTCAGTGGTCGCGTTGTCAGACTTTCACCGAAATTTTCATACCGTCGAAAATATGTTGGAAAGTTGACATATCTGAGCGAAATTTTTTCATTGCCTCGAGTCAATCCGTCAGTTTATTTAGGCGGAAATAAAAGCCACCACTCCACAAAATCATTTTTTTTCGCTGAACAAAGCTGAACGCGACGCTGAAAAAAAATTTTGCCATGAACTTTTCAACAAATATATTTATTCCTGGCTTTAAATTTCGATCAATGACTGATAAAAATTTTCAAAAAGTTTCCAAAGTGAGAAAGTCTCCCGAATTCCCCAAATTTTTACAATGAAAATAATGAACCCTGCACTATATTGACCTGTGACCCACCAAATTTCGAGCTATGAACCGCGTCCTAACGTTTTAATTTCCCAGCATCATATCCATATTTGCTGTAATACCTATTTCAACAATTTTCCTAAATCCGCACAACATTGGCGTGAGCGAATAAATACGTAAAACGGAAAGCGCCAAATGTACCCGATAATACGTATGTGCGAGGCTCCATAAGCCAATTTGCAGTGCCAACAAAAATTCCAACTTGGCCCCATTCCACGTGCGCACCCCAGCTAATTATCCTCGTATTTTATCAAACTGTTTCATATCATCAATTCGTAATTTTCCGTACCCCCTGTCTTCCTATTTTCTTCGGCCGAATGAACACCGCTAATGGGATTGTCCATTAACGCCAGAGTAAAGTATTAACGATTTAATTAATTTATCCTTTATTATTTGTTTCTATTTTACAGTCACTGCACCAATGATTATATCGCTGTCTACGCCGGCCCAAGCCCGTCCAGCACTATGTTGAAAATGCTGTGTAGCAGTGAAAAAACAACTGTAGTTCACGCGGGACCCGAATTACTCGTGGAATTCAAGTAAATATTTCATTGCTAATTACTAAACCTTCCAATTATCCACCATGAGCATCGTAATTTTCATTTCAAAGAATTGCAATGACTAGAAAAGTGATGCACCATCAACAGAAATTACCAAAAAAAAATTACCTGAAAATTACAGAAAATGATAAATTAGTGAAATGAAATTCAGTAGACATCACAGAGCAAAATGCGATTTTTATATTCACAAAAAAAAAATTTTACAAAGTTTTCCCATGCAACACAAAATGAAAATTAAATATTCCACTCACAACCAAAACATGGGTTTAATTAAAAAGGTAAATTTGGCTCATTAAAAGTAGAACAAATATAAATAGCGGATGGGAGTAACAATAATTTTGTTTCAAAGTAATTTTATTGTATTCTAGAACTCCGTACAGAGTTGCCTGAAATGCAAAATTCCAAATGATGTGAATAAATGCTATATATATGCTCTTCATAATATTCAACAACTGAATGACTTGAAGATAAATTGTAATGAAGAACTTCGTGTGTGACTGACTTGTTGAACACAAAGTTTCTTTTACTGATAAGTGGTAACACGTAAAAGTATAAAGCGACATGTAGGCATTGAAGAACTCAGCTATCAGCAGTCCCCTTAAATCCCATCAAAACTTGCAGATCAGGACCAGAAAGACCGCCATTCAACTATAACGGCTTCCTAGCCAAAGTCAGCGTAACGGAATTAACGACTGCAGCTCCGACAACCACAACAACAACAACAACCGAGAATTTAGGTGAGGAGATTGGTGGTAAAGGTAGTACGTTAATATTAAGCATTAGTCCGTCATTGGTGTCCTCCCCCCTCCTCCCGCCCCACGACGGGTTTTTTTTCTCCGTCCCTCTCATTTGTACGCCCCGGGTAGCGGCAGTTAAGCATTCCTTCAGGGGGCGTACCGGACACCCACCCCTGCGGCTGGGGCCGACTTTCGCCATTTGAGGCGATCGTATTTCTAAGCACAGGGTAAACCTCCAGAAACCCCTGTGCTACGATGGCCGGCGCCTATGATGGAACCCACCCTCCCCCCTCTGCGTCGGGTTAGGTTGCCGCTTGGCCGGCCGGTCTCATTTTATGGGTACCGCCGATAGCACACACGGAACGTTCCTGCATCGGTCGAAATCCATGAGAAAATATTTTTGAAACATATTCTCCAGCGGCCGGGCGCGGACCTAGGACCTTTGGAGTAGTAGGTAGATACTCTACCACTACGCCAAAGCCCCGACGACGGGTGGCGGCCCTCGTCCGGAAGCATCCCCGGAGGGGGGGATACATCTTAGGCGCCCAGCCTTATAGCATCGGGCTTTCTGGAGGTTTACCCCGTGGTTAAAAATACGATGGCCCAAAATGGCGAAAGTCGACCCCAGCCGCATGGATGGGTGTCCAGTACCCTTCCTGAAGGAATGCTCAGACAGCAGCTACCGTGGGGAGGACAAACGCGCGGGACGGAAACAAAAAAAAAGCATATCGAGGAATGAACCACGATTTTAAGGAATTTTAAGTCGCTCTGAACAGCCTCCTCTTTTCTCCTTATCAGTCTGTGCCACTCAAGTTTTCTTTATTTTATCGATAAAATTGAAGGGATAAAACCAAGACTAATGGATGGGTAATTCAATCCTGCATCAAACAGATTTAGCTTATCGAGAATTTAGTTGGCAAACATCTCGTAACCGAAGAGCGATAACGTGATAAGGAGCATTTTTATAGATGGATTTAATTTAATGGGCCACAAATAAGGTTGCTATCAAGGAAGTAATCTCCGTTCGATTATGAGTTAATTACCAACAAATTCACGAGAAGCTAACTCGAGTTATGAGGGTTGTCAGTAAAAATGAGCAAAGTTTAATTATATCAGGATGCAATAAAATTTTTCAGGTTCCTTCATGAAGGTGTCGTGAAACTCCGAATTTTACTAAGAATTGATATTATTCATTAATCAACCCATATCCGGTTTATCGGGATTTTAGATCTGGGTGGAGAGTAAATCAGTGGAAAGAAATTTAAGATATACACTTTTATCAGAAATGCAATTCTTTGCAGGAAATGTTTTATGAAATTTTTTGATTGAAGCAACCGCTGAGAGCTAATTGATCATTTTTATCAAAATCTTCGAGAAGATTTCTCAAAAAATTTTCTCAAAAAATCTTCTTCTCACCGAAAATTGCGAATTACTTTATTGCACCACGATCCTTTTCCATCATTCCGTAATTGAACCTTAAAAATGTAAATTCCAGTGGAAGTCATCAGAGCCGGAAGCAATCCCATGAGCAACAGCATCCGTTCATCGGACCGTGACTTCAACGATGGAAAAGACACCTCTAGCTGCGACTTGGACATCGATGGGGACAAATTCCGCTCGGGTCACTATGATACGCGCAAAAAAATTCGCGCCCGAAATTGCCACTTGATCCTTCGCGGCCGCCTCTACGACACCATCCACGTTCTTCTGTCCAGTTACAATCTCAGGTAAACGCCGGAAATAAGTTAGATATATTTTACGGCCAATGAAAATAAATCATTCACATATAAAAAAATTCGATCTGCTTGATTATTTTTTTTTTTCAATTCAATACTTGTGGCCGGTCCAATTGTTTTGGAAGTTTTTAAATATTTTTGAACTTTTTTTCTAATTATTGAATTTTTGAATTTTTCAGAAATTTGTATTCTTTGAATTTTCTGATCATATAAAAAATTATAACAAACTTGTTAATCTCCGGAATGTCTCATCCTTCGTGCTAACAATTTCTCCCAACTTGTGTTCTCCAATCCTTCCAAAGAATTATAAATTTTCGAAATTTGTCGTGACCACTTCTCCGACGACCTGCACGTTTTTCCGTCAAGCTACAATCTCAGGTAAACGTCGGAAATATGTTTGATAAATCCCACGTCCACCGGAAGTAAAAAAGTCTAGTGTAAAAAATTGTCGCAAGTGACTTCTACCGATCACGTAGCACGAAAGAGGTATCCACAGTTGCCCCGGAGTAACTGCACCGTCCCCTTATCTCGAACTTAGACGTGACACGCTTTCGTTACAACGCCCCTCCCCCTCCCCCTCCCCCCCCCCCACCCATGCACCCCCGCGGCCTGTACACAAATGCAAATCGGAATAGTGTAACCTAACGCCAAAACGGGTATATAGGCCACGCACAACAGTCACGTAGAAGAGCGACTCTCGCGTGCACGGAATCGCGGAAAAACATGGATTTCTTTGCGCACAATTTTTCTCGGGGGCAGATGAATGTATCCGAGATGATACGTGTCTTCTGGGGATAGAAATTGCAAGGGAATAGTTCATCGCGGAAAAGGGCGGATGTCCTCCCAACGTCCGCGCAACATTGCAACGGGCATTCAAATAATTTCGTAACAATTTTTTAAAAACTGTGTAAAACCCAAAATTCCAGCATTTTATTTTCCTATATCCGCCTTTTCATTTTCCTACACAGTATAAAAAATTTCAAAATTTTGTGGACCCATTGCGCTTCCCTAACAATCATAGAATCTTCAGCAAAACTACTGGCGCCCCGAAAAAAAAACGTAAAAATTGACGACACATAAGAAACAGTATTGGCATGGGTCTACAAAAATGAACTTTATCGTGGCCGGCATAAATTCTGAATGGAATATTGTAAATCCGAGGATCGGTGAACCGGGAAAGCAGCAGACGCTAAGGTACTCGGTACCTTTATTCCCGTCAGTCTCTCTCGTCGGCGAGGGCCCCAAGCGCAGGACCACTTGCATCCCACGAGACCCCGGTGAACTTCTTTTTTTATCCCCCCCCCTCCCCCCAGAATTTTTTTCACCCTGAATCTCCAGAGATATGCAGAGCGAGGTGATATTACCTGGCTTAGGACATTTCACTGTGAAATTTCCCATGCGCCTAGTATCTGTATATAATTTTTCTTTTTTTTTTCTTCATCTTCCATTCTCTCTTTCTGGCACATCCCCCAATCGTTCGATACCGCCAGCCCCCCCCCCCCCAATGTACCTATGAAATGATGAAATTCGAGGCACATGTGCAAACACAGTCTCTTTGTTTTTCCGCACAGCGCACCATCACATTGCGACTCGATGATTGAAGTTTGGGATGGGGTTATGGAAACCGGTGTGAGCCATGGGAGTGTCAAGTCCCTCAAGAGAATATGCAGCCCAGGGCAAAAAGCATCGCACGACGAGCAGAACGAGAGGTGAGAAATAACTGAATTATTGAAATTAAATATTTTTTTATGGATGCAAATGGGGATTATAAGAGATTTTGGGGGAATCATGTAGTTCATGGTGCTTGATGGTGATGGTGGGCGGGCAATATATGCAACTTGCAGCTGGCGACCTCGGGGACCAAGGCCCCTAACTATCTTTCAAAGCTCTGAACTACAGTGGTAAACCAACCATTATCTCTGAAGTTAGCACAGATGGGGAAAAGTTAATAAAATACTTCTTTCGTAGCCAATCGAGCTCTACAAAAAAGCTCTTATGAAGATTATCTGACTTGATCTAGATTCTGAGATATGTAACAAAAACCGAGACAACCGATGAATGTATCCACCTCGTTAATACAAATGTTGTAATCCAGATTATTTTCAGAAGAAGAGATTCCACTTGTTAAGTTGTCGATTTCACCGTTCTGATCAATTCAATTGAAAATTTGCAGCTAATAAACAGAGCGGGAGGCGATTAATATCTATCGCTGATAAGCCCCCCCCCCCCCCCCACCCCGCGACCTTAACTTATAAGCTATATATATACAGGGTGTCCCATTTGAAATAATCCACCTAAAATCCCCTGAAAGGGTTCCAGGGGGACGTTTGATGCATGTATTTGTTTGAGCTTTCAAGGCCATGCTTTCAAAGTGCAAAAGCGCAAAAAGCTTTTTTCAAATGGCAATCGTATTTTTCACTCCTATGAAACTTGTTCTCCTTGATGAGTTGTCTGCAGATACCTCATCATTCATGTCAATTCCTTCAATTCCTCGAAAACAGTTCTGTTATCAAACGGAAGATTCAGACTTTCTCAGCGTAACCCAGAATGCACCACGTGGAGCCAAAGTCTGCTCGCATCCCTTGCGTTAAAAAAAAAAGAGAAAAAATAGCGCGAACATGTGTGGAGGTTCATGAGCTCATGAGTTCATCAGTTGTTCAATGTTCCCACCGTTGACTTGCAAGCAATAACTCAATTCGGTGGCGAAAATTTCCAACAACCTTCCGAAGCACTTGGGGAGTAATGCTTGCAATAGCCTCCCTGATACGTCTCGGTAAGTCTACCGGAGCGGTCGGCCAATTCACGTAAACAACATCTTTGACAAAGCCCCACAGGTAGTTTGTCTCGACACCCAACAACTTATGTCTCCAAAAATTTTCATTTAACCCCTTCAGGAGATATTTAGGTGGATTATTTCAAATGGGATACCCTGTATATATATGTGAGAGCAATGCAATTTATTTAGATTTTTCTCTTCTGGTTGAATGCAAAATTGGAAGATTCGAAAATGGTGACTCTAGGACCATATAGAAAATAGAATAATGTTCAGGCCCAAATGACATGATCCACTATATCAATGAAGCCTCCGAAAACTCGAGAATCCCATTACAAATTGCATATCCCTTCACCGAGGTAATTCCACCCCTGACACTTTGAATGAAAGACCCGCCCCATTTCTGTGGAGGCCATTCTTCACCGGCGAGTGACGGCGAAACGCTGGACCACCAGCACTGGCCAGCCCCGAGGTCATCTCTGTCTCAACATTCGCTTGTACATGTTTGTTCTCGGGCTCATCCCCCTATTACCCTTTCCGTGTATCACCGTACCGCAGTTCCACTTAACACAATTCATGATCCCCATTCTCGAGGAATTTAACATTTCAATCATTTTTACCCCCAACGAGCGCCAGAGACATAAATGCGCGGTCGATTGATCCGGAAGTATACTTTGATCTTTCTTATGGGCTATTTTTTCCATGAAAACTCGACGAAATTTCGTTTTTCGCATCCAGAGTATTTGCCTCATATAATTTTTTTTTTCTTCAAATTAAAAATATAAGCTCGACCCATGAATTAATCAAAATTCCTGAGTCCCCTCACCTTAATACATTTCATTTTATTCCACAATTTTTTCCATTACAATCCTTTTATTGAGTTGCTTTTTTTTTATTTCGACTTTGTTTTTCATTCTCACCTGCGATTCGTTGAAAAATCAGCGACACTCACTGACCACCGCACAACTGGCACGTCCAATTTTATTCTTCCATTTTTTACTGAATTTTCCCCTGTGGATTTTTAGTTCCGCCACTTTCAACGTTAAAATGTTGTTGCCGCCGCCGCCCCCCCCCCGCGAGTGCTTCGCGAAACAAATGAAATTCCCGGATTTGACTGACCCGCGTTACTTTTTGACGAGTTTTCAGCAGCACAAAGCCTCGATCCCTCCACTTGATTTCAATTTAATCAAACTGTCAACCTATCCTCCATTTTCAAAATCCGGTGACTTTTATTGAAATCCTTGTTCAAAGGTTTTTAATATCTCAAACTATAGGTGTTATGTAATATCGTAGTGCTTGGATAGTTATTGTAGATTGAAATTGTTAGTATATAAAATATATACATGTATATGGTTGTTGCAGTGAACTCATTATTTAGAGTTGGCAAATATATTTTCCACAGTATATATACACTATATACTATATACTATATACTATATACTATATACTATATACTATATACTATATACTATATACCATATACTATATACCATATACTATATACCATATACTATATACCATATACTATATACCATATACTATATACCATATACTATATACCATATACTATATACCATATACTATATACCATATACTATATACTATATACTATATACCATATACTACATACTATATACTATGTACTATATAGTCCATACTATATATACTATATATAGCTATATGTATATAGCTTTGGAGAAAGTATGCCTACCTGCAGTGCAGCACGTATCTCAAAAAAAAAATCCTCATATATCTCTATTTTTCCTTCAATACTACTGAAGATACGATATATCTAACTTTAAGTAGTATGGACCATATAAGTAGTAATACTCTACGTTTAGGCAGACATCGTAAGATGTCCAACAACTACGTTCGAAATGGAACCAAAATTGAAGAACATGATTCCAATTAAGTTTTGCTATGAATTAATCGTTCCAGACTATATTCTATTGATGAATAGATAAGAAGGAGTAGATAGAAAACAGTTTATTATTTTGTAGGGAGTGAACCAAAATCCGTATTTCCGATCAGCCGAAACTATTTTCCCTATTCTCTCACCGAGAGCTTGCGACGAGGCGAAACTTGCGCCAATACCTGTTCTTCGCTGAAGCCCACCAACGTAGCTGCCACGAGGGCCCTTCAATCAGTAGGACATTTTTGAAGGGATCACCCGCTCGACGAGCCGCCAATCAGGGACAGTGACGTCATTCGAATTGAGTGAAAATTGCTAGCTTGTCGCCGTACGAGTTGATCCCTGCAGAAGAACGAAAAGGACACTCTACCGGAGGTCCCGGCAGTCACTTCGTATCATATGAAACAGTCATATTGGAAAAACGGAGCAATTCTGTTCAATATGCAACGAATAAGTCAAGTGACAATCCCAAACAGAGGTATTCCTAGTGATAGAAGACACCACTGACCGAAAGTTCGTTTTGATCAACGAAGACTCTTTGGAAATTGCAACTTATTTAGGACTCTAGGATTGGCTATGAGTCCAGAGCTCCACGTAAATGTAGGGTTGAGCAAGACCCGCGATTTAAGTGAGATTCGTCGTGTGGATGGTGGCCTCCTTCACCAGGAATTAAAGAGTACCGTTTGACATATTCCCAGTTCCTCAGCCAACGTATCTACTGGTTGCTCAAGGGCCTATTCCGCTGCTTCTAACTGGGAACAGATAACAAACCTCGCCCAGGACCCCTCTTCTACTTCAGAAGGCCCAATGAGTCTCCTGAGATTGTGGAAGGTTGGAACTTCAAGCCTGAAATATCAGAGATCTGGTGTAGTTTCTGCAGTGTTCACCTGCAATTGCAAAGGTTCTAGATTCGAGCCTGACTTGTGGCGGATATATTCAATACAAAATATCTTCTCGGGGAATTGAACCCATAACAGGACATTTCGCACTTCAAGAAGCTAGTGCATACTGAAAAGTTATATGAACCTTCGCCGACCCGTTCACAGGGCGAAGATCCTGAAAGCGAGTGAGCTGAGACAAGAACTAGTGGGATGGAAGTCTGTTTGCCCCCGTTGGGAGCACAAATAAAACTTCCCGATTTGTGATTTCTGATTCGCATTCCTAGATTTTCCGATACGTCAATTAAATGTTCAAAGGCTGGTTTCAGAGAAAAAAAAAGGAATCATGAAATTTTGAATACTGGAGTGCAACAGGTGTCGCTACCTGCAATTATGTCACGTGACGCACTGACCAATCACACTGCGCATCGCGCATTCAGACTCTCCTGTGCAAATGCGGGCAAACACGCTTGCGCCGGTGGTAGTCGGACAACTTCGGATCTAGACCGAATATGAAAGTTTGGATAGCCATTAAAATTTCGCGCCACTCAAAATCAACCAATAACTAATAAATCACTACATGAAAGTGAGTCAAATTTTGGTCGAAGGTAAGTTGCATCGAGACACTCCAATTGCGACATTGATTAGCCTGATCACAACTTTTTGGCAATTGTCGTGCTTCATGTTTTAAAAAACCGGAAACTAGTGCATGCCTTTCTTTCAAAATCTAATCAGGTCTCAGTTGCGTGAAGACGCATCGATTAAAAAAAATGATCGAATCGGGTGATTCGTTTGGGAGAAATCGTTGTCCAAAAATAGTGGGCACATACGTACGCGTAAACACACATACACACAGGCCTTCAGACATTTTGTTAAAAATGCTCCAGAACCATTAGGGAGACTTTGAAACGTGGAGATATGATGAAATTTCCACTTTTGATTTCTATATTCAAGTTTTACCTCTCCTAATTTTTTGCACAGGTTACGTTCTGTTAGTATCAATTAAAGAAAAAGACAGCCTTCTCTAAAACAGATAATCGTTTTTCGATGTGAATATAATCTAATTGTCAGCATAGCGACTTGAAATAACAGTGTGCAGTAATTTTCAAGAAAGGATCCATCAGCAACCCTCTCCTCCCCAAACAGGCTGGACCATTTTTATCCTGTGAAAAACAACTACCACCAGAGACAAACAACAACTGAAACACTCGGACAATTTTCTCACATTGCACTCCGAGCATGTATATGTGCAAACGTTACACAGATGGAATGTCCAGTGGTTGGGTTGCGGTTGGCCCAGAAAACCGAGGGACTAAACCACGGATCGCCCCCTCGGAAAGATTTCCCAGAAGAGATTCGTGAAATGGATGGAACGATTTCCCGTTCCGACACTGACTTTCTCGCTATATATCTTTTTCATTTAACCATTGAGCATTGACGGCCGAGTGTTGCGGTTAAAGCCTCACGAAGGTAAACCGATCATGGAATATGTTCGGCAATTTTATTTTTAAATTGGTTTGATTTTTAAAATTTATTTTTTCCATCATTCAGTGTTATTCCAGTGGATCAATAAGATTAATTCCAGTGTACATTTGTCAGCACCATCAAATTTCAATATTCTCACAAATAAGCATTCAACATGGTTTTTTATTGACTGATTTTTTATTTTTTATGTGCTCTGATTCATAAGTAGAATTTTATTTTTTGTTTTATGTTCATTCTTCACTGTTGCCTCACCCAAAACGAGACATACAAGGGCCTATTAATTGGAGTAATTAATACAAAAATAACACGAATAGTTGACCTATTTCGATGAATATGCACTGACACAGAATTGCTAAGTGCAAATCAAAATGACCTGATAGATTTTATTACATTTGTTTTATGATTGAGGAGTACTAGATTCTATGAAATACAATTTCAGTAATCAGTTTAATTCAATCCATTTAAAATTTGATTGAAATGTTTTCCACATGACCAATTATTAGAACTGCGTCGCGGCTATCTATATATATTTAGAATTTCATTGAAATTTCCAAGGTGTTGGCAGGTTGCAAAAATAATACAGAATTTTTATGAGTTTTGCGGAATTGAGAGGAAGTTATTGAGACTGTCGAAAAAATTTGTTTGCAGCTTTTGAAATGGATAGACAATTTTTTATATCTCTCGGGAAAGTTCATGTTTAGTAGATGGGGCATTCCACGCCAAATTTACCACTTTGAAACCTATTCTAATTCAGTTCATATATTTTTTTCTGGATGCTAGAGGATGAAAAAAGTATCCCAATTTTGGTTTAGATTTCTTTGTTAATTAAGATTTCTTAATCAATTTTTTAAAGTCAATTTCCAATTGCCTAAATGTAAAAATCTGAAAAAAATCAGAAAAATCTGATGACAAACCTCTAGCACGATTTCGCGAAAAAAAAACGATTTTTTCAATCGTTATCAACATAAAATTATTTTTTTCCTATTAATTATTGTGAACAAATTTGATTATTCATATTACTTATCATGGGAGCGATTGAAGGCAAAAAAGATGTGCTGAACAAAAATAAAATCTTTTTTTCGCGAAACCGTTCTCAGAGATTCGTCATAACAATTTTCTCAGCATAACAAATAAACTATGTGGAATACCATTTTTTAATACAGCTCAAAAATTTTAGTTTTAAATCCCTTATTTTCCTAATTTTTGCATTTAGGCAATTGGGAATCGACAAAAAAAAATTGATTAACAAAAGTTAATTAACAAAAAAATCTAAAAAAAAATTGGGATGCTTTTTTCATCATCTAGCATCGAGAACAAAATATATGACCTGAATGAGACTAGGTCAGGTTTCAAAGTGGTAAATTTGGCGTGGAATGCCCCATGTTATATATATATACAACAAGAATAGATACAACATTTTTATTCAAACTGCCTCGCATGGTAAACATTTTTCAAAATTTTCGAAAAGTGGGAGGGGCGGACGATCTTAGGTCCTCATAAAATTGGGGTTTGACAAGTGCGACGATTTGTTAAGTACATCATGAGCAAATTGGTTCAGAGGAAAATATAAAAAACGGGCTATGAGTGTGACCCTCGATGGTTCCCACCAACAGATATATATATACTAAAATATATATATATACCCATATATATTTATATGTCAATTTTGGAGAAAATTTCCAACAGAGAATAGTGTGCAAAGTATCTTGATACATCACTATACAACACTTCGAAGTGATATGATCCCGTAATATTCAACATGCCTTCCACACTAAAAAACCTAGACGGAGTGCGGCACTTTGCTCACAGCGCGACCACCAAAGAGTTGAAACAAAATATCCCCCACAGCATCTGTATACCCCACATTCTCCCAGTCCCTCAAAATTCATAAATTTCAATTTCACACAAGTATAACAAACTCCCTCAATTTTGCTTCACCAAAGAACTAAAAAGTCTTAAATTACAAAAGCCTCATATCAAAATGATCGTCTCGCATTACCCATCCCATAATTCCGTTAAAAATAGCCCTCATAATTTCCAACCTATCCAAAGATACATTGCCTGAAATTGTGAAAAGAAACTGGAGCCAAGTTTACATCGAACATCACAGTATTAGAGTCGACTGGTAAAAAAGTAGCCCCCTGGATTTTTAATCTATTTTAATTTCTAACGTACAACCAACCGTGCAGAACGATTTATATCCAGGCAACGAGGCAACCGTACGTGCCTGCGGCGCCCATTCTCCTCCACCCAGTGTTTTATGTCCGCTAATCTCGTAAAAATTCATGCAAAATATGGCCCATGTTTCATTTTTAGCTCTCCCTTTTTTTCACCCCCCATCGCCCCCTGATCCACCCGCGGAATGCTGTATTAGCCTCGTGGTCTTCAAATAAGCTCGGCTTTCCCCCCTCCCGCCCCCCACCCTTCGCCCGTCCCGTTGCAATCCGATAAATAAACAGTCGTGTGCATATTCTTCATCGTTTTCCAACAATATTTAAAACTGGCAAATGGCATTATGCTATCGCCCTGTCGACTGTTTGCGTTAGCATTGGTGTACCGTATACATCTTTTCTAAATTTATTTGAGCGGGAAATTCAAACTGAAATTCATCCAGATTTAACTGCCCCATCCGTATAGATATATATATACTTAATAATGTACCTAATATATTTTAATTATATATGCCATATATAACATATATATACCATATATAGCATATATATACCATATATAGCATATATACCGTATATATATATATATATATATTTTTTTGTTGATGATCTGACGAGAGCTATATATATGTGTATCTGTAGGGTTTTTCAAAAGCTGCAAAAACAGAGAAAAAAATGATACTTCCTTTTACATCATTATTTATGAGGTGGAAATGATTCATTTATCCAATTTAGTTTCGATGAAAAATTCAGAAATGTCATCCTTGATAAGACAGATATGTTCACCCATCTCCGCTAATCTAGACATTTTCCATGTTTTTTTATATTCATATAATCAAATTTCCAATCCGACGAATAAACAGCCATATGCATATCCTTGCACGTTCTACCACAATATCGCGAACTGGCAAATGACGTTATTCCGACGCCCCGTCAAAGTGTCGACTCAGCGTTTTCATAATATTTGATTTCAATCTGAATATTGACGATTCAATTATCTCAGGAGGTGAGACGACAGGCCTGGGATGGGGGGGGGGGGGAGGGTAGGAGTTAGGCGGAGAGCGGGGGGGGGGGGCGATAGCTGCGGTTTTCGTCGACGGGAATCGATGGGCCAAAGCCGTGCGATTTCATTCCCGCCTCGCAATATGTACAAACCAAGCAATCCAACCCCGCAAATACGTAAATGGAACAGAAGTGGAATGACCTCAGGCAACTCATTAAACGGTATATTCAGTTTGTTGCCCACCTGTTTTTTTTTTTTTTTTTTGAGGGAGCCAGTCGATTTCGGCACAGAGAAATTGCATATAGAAATGGGCAGTTTTGGTGATATTGATCCGGGTTGTGATTGGATTCTTCGGAGACTTTTTTATTTCAAATTATTATTTGCTTTTGTTCGGGATTGTTTTTGAAGATTTAATATAAAACGTGGAGGGCATTGGTTGTGCACGATTCTCCTACATAGCCAATTATCAGGTTCAAGGATCATTTGAGAGAAAAAAATTATGTGACATCTTGGGTAGAAAATTTCATTCATAATCAATAGCTATAATTCTTTTTTCTTTCTCTAAACCTACTAGTGTTTACGCTAAATCGAGAATTTCGAAAAAGAAACTGTGGATCAATGTTCATTAAGATTTAATGGGTTCTACCTTATGAATGCCCTGTACGTAGTGTCCAAGAGATTTTGACTACCGACTTTGAAAGCGCAGTTTTGTAAATATGCGTTTAAAGTTTTGAGTTACACTAAAACGGAGAAAACTTTTTTTTGAAGTGAAACTTCTTATGGGACAACGCGCCATAGTAAGACGCCATGGAAACGCGCCATAGCAACGCGTCATGGCAACGCGCCATAGCAACGCTCCATAGCAACGCTCCATAGCAAGGCGCCATAACAACGGGCCATAGTAACGCGCCATAACAACGCGCCATAGCAACGCGCCATAGCAACGCGCCATAGCAACGCGCCATAACAACGGGCCATAGTAACGCGTCATAGCAACGTGCCATAGCAACGCGATAAATGTTCTCATCTCCTCCTGTCCCATTAATGTTGGACCCTTCTGCACTTTCATCGTTCTATGCAAGGTATTATTCCAAATGCATAAGAAACAACTTCTATTTCTCTTCTGAAGTTTCACTTCTCTGGCTCGTCAAGAACGACACATTTATTTATTGTTTCCTAAGTTACATTGAGTCATCGATTCCTGGGCCAGAAAGTAAAGAACTTACTGCAGCTGAGATATCCAGCATCTCCTCCCGTTCTTGTCTATGACGGATCCTAGCTTCACGAGTCTCGTTTTCAGATTTTCTCTCTGCAACGAAAATACGGTTTTCGTCAGCTTTTCAGGCATACTCGCGGTAATTTGCGCTAAGTTTGAAATTCATGCCTTGCATGATCAATAATAAAGCTGATGTAATTTCATTAAAAATTCAACGAGTCATATATCAACATCAATGATCTTGGAACCAGCTGGAAGTATTTTTGGAGTAATTTTCCAGATCAACTACTTCAAACTTTCGTTATTATTGTGTGGAAAACCACCAACACACCGCTGGGGAAACTCATCCTGACTCAGATCTTCCTAAATAGGCATCATCACAGTCAAAGCCTTACCTGGTAATGAAGTACATTCGTGTTTAAACCAATTGTTCAGCCCAGCTACCCTGAAGCGCGCAACTTCTTCAAGCTGTATTTTCAAAACTATTGCTCGGATCGACTCCAAAATTTAGGACAGCATCCGCGTGATTTTGTAGAATTTAATAATTCTATCAATTTTACTGTACAATGACCATGTCACCTAAGTACATTGAATAAATTTGTTTTTTTATCTTCAATGCCGTCAATCCGTTCAGGATATATCGGCTTGTGCACCAAACGCTGCACCGCATTCGCATGATAAGACACACGAAACCACAGAAAACCTATATCGATACAGGCGGCTACGCTGTGAGCAATCTCCCGCTGGTCAGAAAATCCGAGAAAATTCTCGCCCTGTTGGGGATTTGGGGATCTAATGTCGGTTGTTAGGATTTGAACTAGGAACCCAAGCGGGACCTTGAATAAATGATGACTTGTCAAAGAAATAATTATATTTACAAGGAACTCATTACAACCAACTCAAGGTTTACCCACACTCGCACTTCATATGAATCAATTTCCCAACATACTACACCAACGTAATATCATACATCTTAGAGTAACTTCTTCCTCCATAGGTGTTTGAAATTTGTCAACAAAAAGGCCTCTTTATAAGTGTCCCCCTTAGAACTTCCCCAGGACATACAACCTTCCTGAACACCCGCGAATTGTGTCCACTTGAATAGAATTTTTGTCCCCCTGGAAACTTAACTTTTGAAAAAGTCAAGAGACCGTTGGCAGTCATCCACCATCTCCATCACTGTTCCTCACCCCCCCCCCCCCCCCCCCCCCGCCCCTGACATCTCAATGCAGATGTGCATGTTTTTCAACTGCACTATGAATTAAAAACGTGGAAGGGAAAAAGTTGCTCTTGTCGTTGATTTGAGTGTTGTGTAATGAACTCGCCTTTGAAGCGAGACAATCCATGTTCATTACCATCCCAATGGGCCGACATGCATGAAACGGGTGAGCTCTGTATGTGCCATTTGGCAAAGGACTGGCAACATATAGCTTTGTAGCCTTGGGGCGCACTAGGTCTTACTCCGGGAATTGTGTATCAAAGCGGAGAAGCTGAATGTGCTACTGGTATTGTGGTTATTATAGCCATGGAGGAATAATTCTATCCAACCTGTGTCATATATATGTCACTGTGGAAAAAAGGGCTGACATATTCGATAATAATCTGTCGACGATATACTGTATACGTGAAGTACAATTTGGGATAACATATGTCATGAGTGAGGGGAAAAAAACATTCCTCTGAGCACATCTCCAATAATGGAGAATTTGAAAGGGGACAGCTGAACTTTGAACGAGTTTAGCTTGATGATTCTTCGTTCATGGTTTTCGGCGACGAATGCAATAGGTTGCCAAATTTATTAGTCGAGGTAGTTTTTTTTATTTTTTTTAACATACCAAAATAGACGGGATGTGTGTGTGTGTGCGTGTGTTGAAAATTTGGGATAAATTAAACGCTACCGCCTTAGTTATGAGTGTTACAAAAAAATTCATGAAACAAAAAATGTATGTTTCTATATAGGGAATAACTTTTATTTGGAACTTTTCCGTCTAACTCTTACTCTTCATGTAATAGAGCGATATAAACAATTAAAATTGTTAACCAGTGATATGTCCTGAGCTATGAAAGTTATGAAAAAAAGTCATAAAACATTATGTGTGTATTTTTGTATGAGAAATAACATTCATTATACACTTTTTCCCCTATCTGTAACGGTCCTCGCGATAGAACGTTTTAAATAATCGAAATTGTTAATAACAATTGAAGCAATTGATTTTCAACATTGACACTCCTTTCCGCCCTGTACATCAGTCAGCAGTAATTTTGTGTCAAAGAAGAAGCAAATCGATCGAGACACACACAGAACCCTCATCTGAAATTTATCACAATGATGTGCAACGTCGAGAAAAGTCAAAATTTCCGATTTCTGCTCATTACAATAACTTCCTTAAATCGGGAAGTTAATTCAATTTTTAGAGATACAGTCAATTATATACCTAACTTGATAAAAATCCATATGTAGTTCGTTTGGGTACGGAGCGTAATCCGTTATACCCCGGGTTCCAAGACTGATGTCCGAGAGCACCCAGCATCCTAAGATGTACGGTCCACCCACGAATGGGGGCAGAAGGGGAAGGATCATCCTGGAGAGGTTCTGACAGTCCACGCTCGAGGGGGTCCATGTCAAAATGCACTGTTCGCCCGCGAGTGGGAGGGGGAGGCGGGGGGGGGGGGGGGGGGGGTAAAATCAACTGACGACATAGCTCACTATTGATCGGCTCTATGATGCATAATCGCATACCTCGAAGTAATTTCAATGGACATTATCACCGGTTTATCCTTATGCAAACAAGGTACTCTCGTCATGAATTGAAGATCTCTGAATAGGCGACGAGTGAATAAAAATTCACCCTGTTTGTGACACATACCAACGACATACCAAAGGGATCGATCAGAAAAAAAAACTCTCCATCTCCCGCAGCCCTGTGTGCCCATTTTCCATACCCCAGACGGCATATTAAATTCCATGTCGAGAACTCAAATACTCACACTGAATATTCACGAGTTTGATCAAAATCCAAATGCTATTCACATATAATATTTTTTCTATTCTCATTGTCGGGGGTTCACGCTTCTTTAAATGACAGGCTGAAGGGATATTGAGGTGCACTCACTGGAAATTCAAGATTGGTCGTATTGTGATAGTGTATATGGCTATTGAGTGAACATTACCTGAACATGGACGCAATTTCGTTTGTGATTTTAGGAAAAAGTCAGCTTCAAAGGGCCCAAACATTGTCCTTTAATTTTTTACGATGAAATATCTCAACATCATCTCAATCGTGAGAAAATAATAATCCCGCAATTTTTGCTACGAAAAAAGAAAGAAATATTAACAAACGAAACGCTTAATACTCCTCCGACAGGAATATTCTCTGTCACATCTCATCATCTTTTCCCACGAATAATTCACACTACATATTTCTGTCATACATTTCGTGTCATTCTTCCCATTTCACATGTTCCCCCGGCATTTCATACGAATTGCCGTACTTAACCCAAGATCGTAAACCTCTTCCCGGCATTTCACCATCCGCCCATCCGCATTTTCCTTTGGCTCACGTTTTTCTTTTTACAGGTACGCAGAGACCGAGCATTACTCCTCGACAGGTCGGGATATGACGGTTGTTTTGCGACGTGCATCAAACAAACCGCCCGATGAAGAATTCATGGATGTCGCTTACTATTTTCACGATGGTAAGTTGTTCTTTTATATACTTGGCGTACAAATATAAAAGTCATCACGTTGCAATGATAAAATACGACCATTAAACCAGATGCATACGTTGGCGCTCAATTCTCGAGTTATGCATTTGTCAATGTGCATTTGCATGAGAATAAAAATTTTGTCAAAAATGTTGACCAAAAAGGGACATTGCGAGTGTAGATCTATGCGCGAATTAATTTTTTAGACCAGGATAGCGATCATTTTAGAGTCATGCTTTGGAGCAATGCTGCTAGTGATCTATTGACGAAGTCCTTACGTTTGACGTTTGAAACCTGACCCTGCCTAATTCAGTTCATAATTCTTTTTCTTAGTGCTAGATGATGAAAAACACATCCTAATTTTTTAAGTGAAGCTTCTATAGGCGCCTTTGGGTGTGAATCGAATACACGCGAGTCCCTGTGTTACAAAAACCGACACCATTGGGGAGGGGGAAGCGCCATATATGGAGTGCGTACGTACTTTACTCGCTGGGATGTAGTGACGGTATGCGAGGTATGGGGAGGGGAGCACGAGAGAGAGAAGACTAGAGCATCCGCGCACATCTAGACTCATTTACAACGTGTTACATGGGAACGTCGGTAATGACGCGTTCGTCATAGTTTAACGCAGGGCGTAAGATGGCGTTATGCGCATTTTCTATCCTCGGTAAAAAGCTAACGGTTTCCCAGTGTGGTGTGTTAATGTATACGTTATATATGTGCTGAGCGTTATTTTCTATATCATAATTTATGTCCGGAATAACTTGGTGTGTGCGTTAATCAAAAGTTTTCCTTTTTTACTTCAGTTATTACAAACCGATAATATCATTTCTAGAAAATCGTGAGATGGCACCAGAATGAAAAATCTTTTGTATATTGATATAATTGGATTGTTTTAAATCATAACTTCCGATTTACACTGATATGAGAGCCACGAATCCTATCCTCAGCAATAGAAAAAATATTTAGCGAATAAGTTTCACTTCTCTCGCACAACTCTCTCCGCACATGTTTTTTTTTAGATTTCTTTTGTTAATTAACATTTTTTAAATGAACTTTTAAAGTCAATTTCCACAAAAAAAAAATCACCAAAAAAGGGAAATTTTAAAACGAAAATTTTGAGCTGGAGTGAGTGATCCCAAATTGTATCCAATTAACAAAATTGGTTCAGCGTATTTTCAGCAAAATTCAATTTTTTTGTAGTCCTCCATACAGTTAACTATATATACGCTTCTCTGGAAAAATAGCTGGGGTATGTATTTGTCAATGCGGAGAATTTTTTGCCCCCATCTTTAAGGAGATGGGTATGGATTTTCGCCAAGTGCCACGTCAGTGAAAAATCGCTATGAAACAAGCGGAGAGCTCTTTCCATCGAGCCGTGAATTCACGTTTCAGTGTGAACGAATATGATAGAGAGAAAGCATTCGCATATATTCCCTGTATTCCTCGCGTATTTGGTCTAGCATAGGGACCAACTGGGTGTGAGATAAAACGGGTTGAGGCACTTTTAACGTGTCAATAGCCCGCGTTTAAGAATACCATAGCTCCGACAATGTTTTGCGCCGAAATAAATCCCACGTTTGAGAAGTGCTCAAGCGAAATTGACAGCTGTGTATGATGGAGCATTTTTCACAGGCGAAATCCGCGCGAGTGTACGCTAGAAAATTTAACAAAAAGTTTTGAAAAGTTATGTTTCTGCACTTGGGATATCACGTGTTAGGGGGCGAAGGGGGAAAAAAACGGATGGACTTGGGAAATCTTTACGTTTCACGGGATTTTGCAATGGTTCAGATAGGGGCTTTTATAAGGGTTTGGATCTTTTTTCTCACATGGCAGAATGAGTTAAATTTTTTCTGTGGTGTTTGTAACATTACGTTGAAATCTGCCAATTTTTCAACAGTATTCGATTTTATTATTTTTTTTTTAATAGTGAAAATTTAAAAAAATTGTTATGTTTGTTCACCGCAACAAAAAAAATGAATCAGCACAGTAAAAAGGATTTCTTGATTTTTAGCTCCATATTTTCGTTTTTCCCTTAAAGTGAAATTTTTCAAATTTTGAATTTTAAAATTTTTGGAATTTTTGGAATTTTTGAAACTTTTGAAATTTTATAAATTTTATAAATTTTTGAAATTTTTGAAATTTTTGAAATTTTTGAAATTTTTGAAATTTTTGAAATTTTTGAAATTTTTGAAATTTTTGAAATTTTTGAAATTTTTGAAATTTTTGAAATTTTTGAAATTTTTGAAATTTTTGAAATTTTCGAAATTTTCGAAATTTTCGAAATTTTTAAAATATTCAAGCTTTTTGAAACTTGTGAATAGTTGAAATGGAAAAAAAATTAAATTCGCAATGTTTGAAATTTTTAAAAGTCACAATTTGCAAATTTATCTTGAAAAACCCAATGACCAAACTTATGAAGCTCGAATATCCCTACGACTATGTCCGTCGGGCAATATTCCCCATCTCCCGAGATAGTAATTTTTCCTTCAGCTTCATGTTTTCTCCTTTCCTCTTTCTCAGAGAAGGAAGGGGGCACTCTACGGCCCTCGAGTGCCTGTGACGTCGAGTACTACGGACCGAGCTCACCAAAGGAAGGCTGGGTGGTGCACCCTATTTCCAGGCTGTTCACCCTGCAAGGCTCCGTCAAGTGCAAACACCACTTCATTCCAGCCGCTAACCAATCGGCGATTCTCACGGTACGGTATAACCATAAACTCCACGGGCAAATCCCGGTGATAATTGTCTTCGAGAACTTGAAGTGCCATTGGCAGTCTTTCTTATCGGTGAATTCAATGTTTCAATGAAGGTGGAAAGTGACAGTGTGAAACGAGCGGGGAACCGCGGTTGCATAACACTCTGCGGAGATAGCGGTTGCAGATGCATGAGTGACAAATCTCTGGATTCTATTGATTATCTGCAAGTGATCGCCGAGCCCGGACACATTATAATGTGCCTCTGTGGGGATTACCAGGTAACAAAAAAATCCGACAGAAAATAAACGAAACTTTTCCAACCCAGCTTCACAAAATACAATTTTTTTCTATTTTTCCCTTAGTCAAACTTTTGGAGTTGCTGCGATTTTTTCAATTAAAGAAATAATCCAATACGTGTCCAGTATTCCAGACATCCAGCGTTTTCTGTTGTCAATTTTTTTTAATTAAATTTTTTAAATTAAATTTTTTAAATTAAATTTTTTAAATTAATTTTTTTAAATTAAATTTTTTAAATTAAATTTTTTAAAGTAAATTTTTTAAATTAAATTTTTTAAAGTAAATTTTTCAATTAAATTTTTTAAATTAAATTTTTTAAATAAAGTTTTTTAAATTAAATTTTTTAAATTAATTTTTTTTAATTAAATTTTTTTAATTAAATTTTTTTAATTAAATTTTTCAAATTAAATTTTTTAAATAGTCATATTGGGAGGGATTGATACTTCTCAAGTCAAGCGTCCTAAATTTTCCTTATCTATTCAAAAATGCCTAAATCTATAGTAAACTGGTAAATCGATGTAATTGCATTACCCTCTAGGCTGAGCTTCTGATAAATATCTCAAAATATACGAAGCATGCGGTCGTCTTCATAGAATCTTTTTCGTAGAACTAACTTTTCTCAACAAAAAGTTCCTTATGAAATTTTCCCCATCTCTCCAAACTTCTCAAATATGGGACATTTCGTAACAAATCTGCCACCCCGGCCATTAGCGCGTACCATCTTGAGATCTCGCGGAAAAAATATGTCTCATTCTATTCCATTATGCTTGTATTATATTACATTATACTCCATAATGTTACATTTTCATTCAACATAATTTTAATATAATTAGTGTACAAGCAAAAAAAAATATTGTTATAATTATATTCTCTTTCATTTTACAAGTCAATTAAACTTAACCGCATCTTCTAACTCCTTACTGTGCAGAACTGGCTCCCCCTGACAATCCACAGCTGGACCCCCCTCTATATCGAGTGGTCGCGGACAACACGATCGGGTTTAGATTTCAAAGCCAACTACAAATTTGCTGAGAGAGCCTCCTGCCGTGATCATACTTTCCGCAATCCCGAGGGTGAAGTGCGCGCCGATGATCTCAGTGTTGGTGGTATCTCAAGCCTCAACGAGTACTATCAACAGAAGTGCATGTGGATATTGGATTCGTCAGTGGATCGCCAGCTTACCATTGAGATTGGATCGTTGCAGGACCGTAAGTATCGCTGGTCAACCATCATTGATTTACATTAATTCATCATGAATTCTGGTCCCATTGAGTCAATAAAATGATGCATTTATGCGTAATCCATGTACGTTAGATAATGAATTCGAGATAGAATTATCTGAGAGTGCACCTAGGGACCTCTATTGGCGGGCAAATAGTCATCAATCATGACTATCAGTTGATTCATGATCATCCAACGTTTTAAGATAGTTTGAAATCATCTCAAGTTCCGAGATTAATTGAAATCATCTCAAGTTCAAGATGATTTGAAATTATCTCAAGTTTTAAAAATATTTGAAATCATCTCGAGTTTGAGATTGTTTGAAACCATCTCAAGTTTGAGATTATGTGAACTAATCTGAAGTTGCAAGATTATTTGAAATAATCTGAACTTTTAAGATTATTTGAGAAGATCTAAAGTTTTAAGATTCATTGAAGTCATCTCAAGTGTTAAGAATATTTGAAATCATCTCGAGTTGGAGATTGTTTGAAACCATCTAAACTTTGAGAGTATGTGAAATAATCTGAAGTTTTAAGGTTATTTGAAATCATCTCAAATTTTGAGAATATTTGGAATCATTTCGAGTTTAAGATTGTTTGAAACCATCTCAAGTTTGAGATTATGTGAACTAATCTGAAGTTGCAAGATTATTTGAAATAATCTGAACTTTTAAGATTATTTGAGAAGATCTGAAGTTTTAAGATTCATTGAAGCCATCTCAAGTGTTAAGAATATTTGAAATCATCTCGAGTTGGAGATTGTTTGAAACCATCTAAACTTTGAGATTATGTGAAATAATCTGAAGTTTTAAGGTTATTTGAAATCATCTCAAATTTTGAGAATATTTGGAATCATTTCGAGTTTAAGATTGTTTGAAACCATCTCCAGTTTGACATTATTTGAAAGATTCTGAAGTTTTAAGATTATTTGGAATAATCTAAAGTTTCAAGATCATTTTCAATAATCTGAATTTTTAAGATTATCTGGAATCAACTCAAATCTAGACTATTTAAAATACTCTGAATATTAATTGAAATCATCTCAAGTTTCAAGAATATTTGAAATCATATCAAGTATAAGATTATTTCAAACAATCTGAACTTTCAAGATGATTTCATCTCATCTCCAATTTCGAGATAAATTGAAATCATCTCAAGTTTAAGATCATTTGAAATAATCTCAAAGTTAAGATTATTCGACATAATCTTAAGTTTTCCCATTATCTGAAGTCATTCCAAGTTTTTAGATAATTTGAAATCATCTGCCACTTCAAGATGGTCCATCAGCTGACGAAAGCGTCTCAAAAGTATGTGTGCTTGCAAAACCAGAACCTGCATACATTATCCACAGATAATTTTCGATCATCTGAAACCACAAGATGATTGCGAATAATCTCACAGTTCAAATTTTCAAATTATCCGCGATCAAAACCCGGTTCTATCCCAAAACAAAATTGTTAAAAATCCCCTTTAGCCAACCCCAAATCATCTGAATCTGCAAGATAAAATAGTATCTATCCCCTGATATCTAACTCAGAACTACCAATCGAACCGAGAAAACTGAATTCTCACAGAAAAACCATATGAGGATTAATGAAAAATTCGAGCACGAGAACGATCACAAATTGATCATGCACGTCTGATGTAATCAGAAGCTATTATTCACTATATCGAGTTACATTATTCGCTGTATCATAATCCAAACATCATCCCAATTCAGACAATTCATTACGAATCATCAGTTACTCTCATCGAGTGAATAAACGAAACAATTTTGGTGCAATTTGCCAGTACGCAGTATGAATCTATCGAATTATTGCGGCCTAAATGCCCTGATAAACTCGAATAAACTCGTACGCTATGTCGGGGGCTATATAACAATTTACCAAAAGCGTTATCTCAAATTCACGACAACTGCAATTCGGCAATACCGTTTATTATTCGTATTGCCTAGAAATACGAACCCTATGTGTGCAGCCCACTTGGGTAGGGTATCAACCGGTAGCGGAATACGGTGTATAAACGATCCAGGTTGACACAGCAAACGATACGAGACGAATAAATATGCTGTCGTTCATTCCGCTGCCAGGGGGCTTTCCGGAACAACCAATTAAGGGTGGGCGTCGGCAATTAATTGCCACCGACAGTCGGGGGTTAGATAACGAAGCGGCTAGCCAGAATGAGGAAATATAAGAAGAGGATGGGGAGAAGATAGTGGGGATTGACTGACAGTACTGGGAGAAATCGTGAATAGTCATTTGTGGACGTGGTATCCATTGAATTAGCATTATTGCATTTCGCGGGATGGGTGCCCGCTTAGCCCTACCTACTCCGACGAGCGGTTGCTGCGCGGCAGCCACGACTATGGAAGCTCTATATGTGCCTCTGATCAGTGGAACAAACGTGTACATCGAGTTCCTGCAATAGTGTCGGTGGTACGATCAGGTTTTACAGTTTCACGTCTTCGGCAAATGCAGTACAGGTTGGGTAGAAGAGTCATGGCACTGCAAAGGGGTAATCAGAGAACAAAGTGGGAGGGCATTTACAGAGTTACACGTAATTGAGAAAGTTCAAGGATTTCAAAAAATATTCTTTCAAACTTGGATTTTAATTTTTAAAAATTCTGAAATTTCATTGGAAGAGAATTTCTAAATCTTCAAAATTTTAAAAATTGAGGAAGCTCAATTACTGGTGATACGATGTTAACTTTTCACACAGCGCGACTGGATATGAACCTCGGCTTTCGGGAGAAAGCCCTCCGAAATTTATGCTCCCAGTGCAATTTTTTAGCAAGTAAAACCTCGAAGTAACTCAGAATGCCGCAGAAACTAAAAAATACTAACCCCCGAACATTTTTTTTTCTCTTCACAATGGTGTAAAAAATTTACGCAAAGCGTACCAGTTTTTCTACCACGAAATGGCATCCTCTGAAAACAGAAAAAAAAATATTCCCCAATTTATGCAAAATTTCAATGTTCAGGACCCTGCACAGCATGGAACCTTACGATACACGAATACAATAAGACTGGTGATCCCGCTGGACCTCGTCTGCATACATTCTGCTCACGTGACCGGCATAAAAATTTCACCCTTCCGTGGAAAATGAACACTGCAGTTGTCAGGTGATGAAGCTTTGATTTTGCATGTTTCCTATGATCCCTCTGTGAGGCAAAAAAAAAAATTATGTGTAATATTTACGCGAAACGAGTGCGCAACTCGACTTCAATCAATCATTCCACAAATTGTCCGCACTTTCAAATTAACAATTTTTATAATTATTCAAATTTTGTGGCCACACGAGCACGAAAAATTGTTTTGCAGCGCAGAACAATATTTTCTGACACCCTGCGCATGGGCGGGGCCTCGCGCACGCGACGCGTGCGCAAAGTGCCACTTTGCGCACGGCGCCTCAGAAAGAGCGACTTTTCGCACTGGTGCTAATTTTTCATTTTTTCTCGCGATTAAAATCACTTGAGGCTCACCAAAACCGAGCAACACATTGGAAATCCCAAAAAAAATTATGTCCAAGTGACAAACACGATTTTTGTTTCGACGCGCGGAATGGTTTTCGCGGCCGCGAAGCGTGCGTAAAACTCTGCCCTACGCGCTGAGTGATTCGTACGGGAAAATAAATTGAAAAATAAATAATGTGAACCTCTTTTTCCTGTGACACAGATTGCAGGCACTGGGCAGAACGGCGCCCCAGTACGTGATGAAATGGCGAAGTGACACAGTTGTGGCCAACACCCGAAAAAGTGGCCCCTCGCCAGCGCCGAATTACGGATCCGGCACGTCAGTCGGTGCCCTCATTAATCATTCATCTTTTCCCCTATTTTCATCAGCTCTGTTGCTAGTGTTACTATGTTATAACAAAGTCTGAATGAGCCTGGAATTCTAGTGTACATAGAACATTTCTGCGACAAAAAAAAAAACACAAACTGCAAGGTGATTTTATTGAACTAATCCAATTACTGTAAATAATATAAATAATGAAAGTAGGAAAGTTCTAACTGACTTAAATTATTGAGTTTGTGTAAATAAAGTGTAGATTAATAGAGTTTGTACAGAATACATTGAATCGAAGTTATGGGTAATGTAGGCTATGATGAATGAGAGAATGAGAAAAATTAATAATCGTTGAAACGTCTAAAGATGAGAAATGACGAATTTTGGAGAACGAGCTTGGATGCCCATGGCACAGTTTGCTTAGGAGGGACATCAGTTATGCCGAAGGGAATTTTAAATGGTGTGAAACTCCATCAAATGTCGCCCTGAAAAATCAGAATTTTTTGAAAAACAAAAAACTTCTCAAGTGTTCTCAGTTATCTTATGACTTGATGTTCCTCTTACGAGATAGCAGGGCGATTATTGATCAATTGCATCAACCAATCATCGAAATCATACCGCGAGTTTTATGGAAAAAAAAGGAGAAGCGTACGACCGGAAAAAACAGGTGCAATTTCCAGCAATCCGAATCTAAAAATTGAATTTCAAAATGAAAAAACATTTAAAAAGTAATAGTACGAAGGAGAGATGAAGAAAACTGTCGATGTATATCGCAATTATCGAAAACCGTAAGACCGCAACTGACGCGACACCAGACGGTGTGGCGGAAACAGGAAGGGCGCGTGCGAAGCACGCGCCACCAAACTCGTTTGAACGGAAGAGAAAGCCTGTTTTTTTCTGCTGTACCTTCCGACAAATCTCTCCTTGTTATATTTTTCATAAAACCCGCGAAACTTTGTTAATTACCAAAGACAGGCAATTCACCACTACGTGTATGTATTAATGCTATCATTAATATAAATAGAAAAGCAAAGGAATTCACAGAGACTATTAGTGATGACAAACTGATCGATAAAAGGTGACGGTGGAGGTACGAGGCTGTAAGCTTCCATAAACCTAAAGCTATATTTTATGATCATTTAATTTATCCTCTTTTTCATATTTTTTACGATGAAAAATGGCTATAAAACAGTTTTATTATCCACCGATGTATACATATAGATAGTGGCTTCATAAACTTTAAGAGCACGATTTACCATCAAAGTACTCTTCAGCTCTTTTTACATTTTCACAAGAGGCGATTTAATAGACATATCAGCACTGATAGAGATGAATGAGTTTTTCAATAATCGATAACAGTTATTTATTCGGAAGGTGCTCACGAATTTCCTGGAATTGAGATTGAATGAGGATTTTTTTCGGGTCGATGGAAGAGGTGAAACAGGTGTTCTTTTTTTTTCTTTTGAAAAATTTGTCTCGTTCCCAAACCGTCCAAAAAGCGAGGAAGAAAAAGGGAAGATAAGGAAAATACGACTCAATCTAATAAATGAATAAATATTTATATTTACGTGTTTTTGACCTCATCGCAACAAAGATGAAAGTCTATCTAATTTTATTGAATCACGATGAGGTATTTCATCGCTGATGCAAGGCCAGAAAAATCTATGAGAAAAATAACATGGTCCAACAATAATTTGTTTGTTTTTTCTGCCACAAATTGGACCCCTAGATATTGTAAATTTTTTCATGCTGACTCCAAATAGTGCTGATGACAGTTTTTTAGCGCGTCGGTTTTTCGTGATGAAAATGTTGGACATTGAAGAAAAAAATCAGATTTTTAAATGAAAATCGCCCGATATATGTTGCCATCCAAATTATCCATTCCTCATTTCAATGGAAAGAAATTTGCTTTTTTCCGGCCGGGCGGGCGCAAAGTAAGATTTCCGCCCCGCTGCGCGTGAGGAAATCTTCGTTTACGTCTCCGCCGGCAGGGACAAAATTACTCCGGGCCCGCCGTGCAAACCTAATCGCCCTGTTCCCCGTGCTTGCCATCCTCGGCTTCGCCACGGATGGCAATCTAGTGCATTGCGAGGGGATGATTTGTTCTCCACGCGTACACTAGGTTCTAAACCCTGTTTAGGGGCCGAGTAACAAAAAATATCGCTCTTCGCTCGGCTGAAAAGTAATTCTCGTGTGTCAGTTTGCAGTCCACGGCGCAAATACCCGTCCCTTCCCAACTTCTGCGTCAACAAATATTTTCATGAACTCTCATTTTTATCCACAAATATTAGTCATCTTTTCATCAAAAATATAGCAATTTCCTCTCCCAATGTTTAACATTCTTTTTTCTCCGAATATCAAACGTACTTGAATTCCAATACCACTGGTGGATTCAGCCTGAAAAAACTCTATAACAGCGCGGTCTCATTTTCCGAGGACAACAAAATTTCATTGGACCGTGTAATTGAACAGTTTTTGTTTGAGTTTGTAATCTAAAAGGAGTGAAATTGATGAGAAAACCGCCGCCTCCAATAGCCGAAATTTAGATCGATACAATCTACAAAGCATTCAACTGGGTTGAATGCTTTTTACATTGAGTAAAAAGATACAGAAAAAAAACGAAAGAAAAGAAATCATAGCAATTTAAAAAGGAAAAATGCGTATGAATTGAGGGTATTACATGTTACATGTACTAGTCGTGTATTTAAGTAAACAATAGTCAATTGTTTTGCATAAAATATTAATAAAATGAAATGAAGTGATAACCAGTGATTTGAGTTTATTAATAAACATTGATTATGTAAAACAAGTCATATTTATTGAAACGTAACACATTACAGATTGATATACACATTTATCATCAACACATCTAATAAAAATTCACCTCTTTATTCACGCTTGTGTTACTGATTTGACAATAATCCTGAGATGATTGGAAATAGGTAAAATGGCGAAATTAATATACCTTATATTATGAAAAATTATTGGCACAAATTTGTAATACGGGAGTAGATATGGGGAGTAAAAAATAAATCATTGTACATAATTGAAACTACAGATTTAACGATTTTTAAGATAAAACTTAACATTATATTTACATTTTCCCCAAAAATCATTTATGACTAATTTTTTTTTTTCAAATTAGCAAGACAGCTGAGATTGTAAATTTTCAATTGTTAATTGATCAACAAATATGTAATTCCTATAATTTCACTCTGTCCTCTCACACTTGCCACATATTACATTTTATCAAAGACGTCGATACAACTTTGGATACTGTACACTTGAAATTGAAGATCAAAGACAGAGGTCAGTATGGGCTCTTGTTGTTAATTTTCTCCATCTCACTCCCCCGCCAAACTTCAACAACTTTTGCTACGATAAAACCGAGTCCGTGACGAAATCGCAAAACGAGGTAAGTGATCGAAGCCTGGGTTTCGATGAATATTTCAGAATCTAGAGGAATCACAATAATCTTCATAGGAACTTTTTCGTAGGGCTTAATGTGATCTACAAAAAGTTCCTTATAAAATCTTCTCCATCTCCCCTCAATTTTGAGATATCCATAAAAAACGAGGTAACTTATTATGCCCCATTTCACCAACTCACTACAGTAATAACTCAACAAGTTTTTCGTGCACAAGATATGCCAATGATTGTCTAAATCTGTAAATAACTCATCAAAAAATCATCTAAAAATTCACCTCAAATTTTCCTAAAATCTTTACCATAACATAAATCGATACAAAATACGTGGAATAGTATCGCTGATTAATGAGCATTTGTTACATAATTTTCATTATGACAGTATCACTTTCAATCAAACGTCGAGTAATCTTACTATTACGGTATTGCGACGGAGACTATCGAGACATTGGATAATCTACAAAAAATTACGGTAATCAAATGTACTGGTTACGAGTAGATTCAAAATTGGATTAAAATTCTCCACAGATATGTTTGGTTTTTTTTTCTCAGTGAACAAAAAATATTCATTGATTGTATGGACCAGTCAAAATTTCCTAGAGACATTGTTTCGAAATACGTTCGACCAACTATATTGTTTCATAATTTTTTTGGACTCTATAGCATAATCAAATCTTTACGTTTCATGTAATTTTCTCAATTTCCCAAAAATTTTAGCTCTTTTTTTTCTTGTTCTGAGCATTCCAAGTGATTGAGAATTTTTGGAAACGTATAAAAATGATGTTCTTGCAATAATGTATTTTTTTGAAGACTGTTCTTGGCGACGAATTCGTCAATTTTGTTTACCGACAAATTCATCAATTTCCCTTATCAATTATTGACCTCTTACGTAGGCGCGTTGTGTAGATAAGCAGAGGCTGAATTGAGCAGTCCCAGGCGCTGTTTTTGCTTTCGCTGCTCCGTCATCTGCCAATTAGAACACTCAATTAAAATGAAAAAGCCCCACTTAGATGATACACTCATTGATTTAATCAATTAATACCCAACCTGATCTCGAAGCTCGGTGAGCTGTTGTGACAGGCACTTGACCAATTGCTGAGTCGACTCCAACTGAGACGATAGACTTCTCAGCTCCACTTGTTCACCCTCACCCTCATCAGCAGCAAGTGACTTTGCACGTAGTCGCGGAAACCAATCCAGATTACGATCCTGATGGCCCAGAGAATTACAATCAATACTCATGAATATGGAGGGTTGATACACCACTTTTTTTAGAGTGAAATCGTGACCCAAATAAATTCATACTATGCTCACACTCGAATCAAGACCCGATTAGTGCCGATACTCGTCTCCGGCTTATAAAAATGAAACAATTTAGGAATAAAAATTGAAACTCAGTTTTTTATTTATTTCTTAAGAAGTCATATTTTTCGAAGTCCGTTTTGGAGAAGTTTGAAAGACGCCACTACCTCAAAAAAAAAATTCAATCATCCTACTAAAAACAAAAGTGATGTATCCACCCCAGACTGCAATCCCAAAAATTCAAATTCCATACCTTCACCATCGCGTAAACATAAGACTCAGGTCCCGTGAACTCCGTAGGATCCTTGACCTTCACCAATACAATGAAGTACAGATAGTGCCACATATTATGCTCATTCTTGATATGTTCTTCAAATGACACCGTCTTATTATCAAAAGCCGATCTGTTGAGTCCGCATATAAAGCACGTGTTCTTCAATATCAACTCTTTCTGCTGCTTCTCCGACCTCAGATCCGCAAAGGTATCAATAATCACACCAAAAATAAGATTAAGAACAATAATGATAACGACGAAGAAGAACAGAAGGTCATAAACAACCCTAGGGACAAACAATCCTTCAACACTTGACGGAGCGCGAAGAACGTCTCCAATTCCACCTCCATTCCTCAATCCCTGATTCAATGTTGTAACAATGCACATGAGCAATGAATCACAAGCTCGCTCCTTCATTTCTCCCCCCACATTCACCATTTCCGCAGTAGTCTTAGCATTCACTTCTTTAGCATATTTGGATAAAGTCTCAGTGGCATCACAATCACCCGCAGCCTCACACGTATCAATATTTTTGATTTCGGCTAAGACTTCTTCGTCCACACTGACTAGAAAATCATCCTTGAAGAACATGTACCCAATAATGGAGAACATATACACAAGAATGAGTGCAAGAACAGCTGTCAATATAATCGACCTTCCATTTCTCGTAACTGATCGTATAACATTGAGGAGAGTCTCCTCACGATAAACCACATCGAATAGCAGTACTGAGTAGAAGAATGGATGCATGCATATACCTAGAACGCAGAACATGAGGTAGAAAGCATGATACCACAGCTCCACATTTGCAATTATCTGCTTTGGCGTTCTCGTAAGCGTTCCCTGATTTCCAATTATACTGATCATATGGACAATCTTAAAACCGATTGTTGTGACACCCAGAAGCCAAAGTGTAGGCTCTGGACCAATCGAGAAGATCATCCTGAGAATTGTTGATGCAGCAAATGTCCGAATCCCCGTAACTCGAGGTAGTGTCACGACAATGGCGCCTGAGGACAGCATTGCAGTCCAAATTAGAGCTGAGAATTGTGGTAGTATTAGGCTAGGCACATGATCATCAAATGGATAGAAGAATGCAACAATTAAATTGATCAGAACTGCGCAGTTGAATAAGAGATTGCTCCAAAGGGACATGTAACTGCTCATCCAGAATAGCATGGGCTGGCCCCTGAGTTTCTTCTGCCATTTCATCTCGTTAAACATATCTTCAGTTCTCTCAAAGAAATCCGATACCTTTGATCCCTGATCGTCTCTTTCTGCCGTATGCAATACCCTCATCTTGGTATCAGTAGTTATCAATTCACAGATTTCGGGAATTGGAAAGACAATCTGCTCGAGTGTTCTATCGTGTCTCACTATTTCAATCTGCGATGTGTGGCTTACATAGTACTTCAATGCCTTGTTGATTTTTGGATCGGAATTGTTGAGCTCGGAGGGTTTCAACATTGTTGCAAGTTCCTTGTTGTGATGGGCCAGCTGATGACAAAGAATGTAGATATTGTGCCCAACTTCCTTAGGAGAGACGCCTTCTTCCCCATTTGTGGATGCATCATCAGAATCTGGATCGTCATCCAGGGACTCCTGATGAAAAGCTCTGCAAGCCACGTCAATCAGTTGCTTTGGATTCATGTTGTAAAGAATTCGCTCGGCATTCTCACTGTCCCCTCTGCTTTCCATAATCGCCAATAATAACTTACTAGCATTGTTCTTTAGCTCGAGAACAAGGTCCATGCGAGTCTTTCCCAATGGATTGATATCGTTCAATATCAAAGCTGTGATTATGTCGAGACCATTGGACTCGTGCGTTGCTATACAGTTCTGATTGTCATGGCATGGGCCTTGGCAGTATTCGGTTAAAGTTTCGAGGGTTTGATTTATGAGTGCTACATTGTGCTCATTGATGTATAACCCTAGAAGACCTAGACCTCCCGTTGTCGATCCACAAATGCAATCCAGGAACATTAGTGTCTCTGATACCAAATTGAAGTTGGTTTTATTATTCTGGTTTCTCAGGTAATTTTGCAAATCTCGATTGTGATTTTCACATAATAACTGAAGAAATCGAAGAATCGGTTGCATCACAAGGACTTTGGCGCTGAGAACACTTTCGTCATGGTCGACATTTGCGTTTCCTCTATGTCTTTCCAATTTTTCAACCAACATGTCATCCAGGGCATACCCCAGAGCCGCATTGTTACTTATATCTTCCCCGGAAGCCAAAGCTCTAACATTGGCATATGCTTGAGCAGTCGAGGCGGCTGCTTGATTCAATTCCTCCCGCAATTCTTCGGTTATCACAATTCCATTGGGCTTCGATAAACGCTTCTTGGATATCTTCTCAAGGTCCTTATTTTGCTCTTTATCCTCATGAGCTTTTGCTGCCATGTCCGAAGTGTTGACTGTCACTGTCGCTTTTATCTCTTGTTGCGACTCCTTCATCTTCTCATTGAATACCTTGAAGAAGGACTGGCTCAAGTCGTCACCCATGAGTTTATTGTATACACTTTTTTGAATTATTGGATTGCCGCCTTCTAAAAGAGCAATTCCCAGTTCAACAGCCTCGACAAAGATGCTGGGTGAGTGGACGCTCTTGATGACGAGCTCGACGACAAGATCGGAGGCACCTTCTCGATCCAAGTGGCTTTGTACTTCGTGAAGAGTTCTTCCTGCGCGACTTAGAAGTTTCGCTCCCGGGCCGTGAGTCACTGCAGTTGAAATGGGAACTCCGATGTCCACATTCTCCGACTTCAGGAGGAAGGATTTGCCGAAGTAACGAACTAGGAGATTGTTCCGAAGTGCCTCACCCTGGGGAAGAAATAACAGAGTAGTTTGGTGGGCTAGGGCGGGGGAGTTTCGCAGCAGAATGTACCAATAGCCAAAGGGTCCAAAAAGGCCTTTAAATAAATGTTACTCAAGTTATGGGGGAATATAAGTGCGGATTCAAAGATTGGGATATTTAGCAGAAGATAAATGTAAAAGAAGAGATATAACTCGATTAAGCAGGAGTCTAATTGGATAGTGAATATTCGGCAGTTAAGTGGTGAATCGTTGAATCGATATTCAATATTTTGATGAATATCTATTCATTAAGTTTACCACTTTGCTACTGTTCTCGGGTGATTAATCAATAAATATATCGATAAAATATTCAAGGGTGCTAAAGTACAAAGTATTGGTACATCTTGCTGGTCGTCTAAGAAACAAAACGATAGGAAATAGCTGAATCGGCGAAATTAATGATAACGCATCAGTAGCATAATGTTCAATAAAATAACGTGCACTATAGCATCATGCTAATCAAGCCTCAGAGTTCAAAAATTGCCCCAAAAATTTCTACAATCATCTTGCGATTCAAAATGAGATACTAGTCCATCTCACATCTATCATCCTCATCTATTACTCAGTTCAATTCACTGCGACTCTACAATTTTTACCCGCTCCAGTTGTGTCATTTGTTGAGTTTGCAACTGATCATTTGATTCTGTTGCTCTTGCCAAATCGTTTCCCTTCTCAGCTTCCAAATTCACTGGCACATCCTCACTTTCCTTTGCAGCATGAAAACACCTTGACCTACAGTACTATTCTACCAAAAAAAAAATAAATAAACTACTCACCCAAATGCCCAATACAACCATTTCCATTTTGTTTATATCACTAATCAAAATATTTATAACGATGTAACGGCTGTTTTGTTAGTAATTGAATCGCGTATCAACTAATTTCAGAAAACGTCTAATCAATCTACCAAAAACTAAATGTGCTGTGTAACGATTTGGGCACCCATAGAGCTTAAAGTAGCGTAAAGAAAGGAGCGTTAGTAAAGAAATTTTATTGCATTTTTCTAACAATTAGTCAGCGCTGCTCCCAAGATGCTGTGAATTGCCGATTTCATTGAATTTCCATAAATTGTAATAATTTGTTTAATTGTTGGTTTCATGAACGATATTTCGTGCAGATCATTGAATATTTTGATTTACGCACCTTTTCTCCGTACTCCGGATCGATTGCCATCATCTCGCGCAGTGTTCTCAAAACTTTGACGCAGAGCTTCTCTTCCGTTTCCTCGAGTAATTTCACGGTGTGTTTAATTAATCTGAAAAGCAGGTATCAGCATCATTTGTACTGCTCCATTACGAAAGATTTATCCTGATGAATAAAGTGGATCTACCTTTTTATGAATCCTCCATTCTCGCATCTCTTGCGGGCATCTGTTCCCAGAGGGAATAACAATTCTGGACGGTAGAGAATGTCCACAAGGAGAGAAAGCTCAGATTGTACTAGAGGCTTCAATTGCTCCTCCAAAAGACAGACAATGTCCTGGAGGCCCTCGATTATACTCCTATCGAGCCGCATCAACTGCTTCACATTGCACAAATACGAATACTATCAGTAATCAGACAAATTTCATGATCAGATTGACGCAATCCAAAAATGGGAGTGGCAACGAAAAACGTGGACTCAAGTCAACAAAATTACAGTAGTCTTAAAAGTAATCGGTGTTTCGAATTCGCGTTACTGCTATGAATAGATTGAACTTAATGGTAAAAATTCACTGACCCGGCCACATTTCAAGTTGGGGCTTTGAAGAATTGAAAACAAAATTGAGATACCTTAGCCAAAGGGGACGCGCTTTGCTCGAAAGAATCTGATTGGTCGGAAATACCACCCAGACCAATTGAAGCCTATTTTGAGCTGATTGCTAGAATCAACGATATGCTACCAACATCAGTTAAAGCTACTGTGGCGTATTGTTGGTTGATAGAAATATACAACTAGTAACTCCAATCTTTTCTTTTTAACTATGTAATCCATTCAGGCACCAACGAAAATTAATCTCCAAATTGATAGTTACACACACGGGGAGATGGGACATCGATCAGCTTAGCATTTTTCCAATATTACCGACCGACTGATAATGCAGAAATGTCACGAAAGTTATCGACGTTCCATGTAGCCCGATCTATTCAATATAATATCCTATAGAGGATCCTAATAATCCTATAGAGGATTCAAGTTTCAAATAAATTTTCCGTCATTTGGCCAAGTAATTAGATTCACATTTTGGGACCTGTTTATAAGTGGATGTATTAACAAATTTTGGATACCGTGGTTCATTTTTTTTGTCACCTGCGCCAACGCCAATGTACTTTTCAAAGTGTCGAAATCGGAAAGATTGATCACTTCTTAAGGGATCTGCTATTGAAGCCTAATTATAAAAGGCCCCATTATCCAAAATCTTTGTTAGTAAGTATTGTAACAGGAAAATAGTTTGACCTCGACGTCGGAATCTCGTTAGACCTTTTGGGTGTCCAGGGTTGATTCCTCATTATTTATGTACTCATAATTTAGTATGGTACTCCAGATTATACAACACGAGGGCACACGTCCCAAATCATTCCGCTCAATATCATTGGTACGTTTGCGTTCAGGTGGGTTCGTGTCCCCAGCCAACATTCAATGGGCACACAATTGTGGGCTTTCGACACTCTGTCCCCGACTACGATTAAGTACAGTCATTTTGTAATCTATTAAAAGAAATTGTCTTATAATTGTAAATTCCTATCCCAAAATATTGTAAGTTGTCGAGCACAGTCGACACCCAAAACGTCAGTTACCCACGTAAGTGAATAAATTTATTCGTATTCTTGCCTGATATATCTCGATATCTTCTTTCTGTTTTCCACTCGGGTCTGTCCGATTATCCCACTTCCTGGGGTAATTTCAACATATGTACGATTTAAATTAGATTAGAGTAGTTCCCTCTTGTCTGTTAGTTACTCATAAAACAAACCGGCGCCCAAAATAAGAGAAAGGGTTATTGATTATTAATAGAGCCCTGACGGTCCTTGACCCAGACTGCGTCAGTGTGGACTCGTATTGCGGAAGATACGGATAAAATAAGTCCAGTCTCAATATAATCTATAACTTCGGTGACCTGTTCTGATGTGATTCATAAATGGAGGTATACCTAAAGTATAGGTCACAACTGAACTGCCCAAGAAAAAATATTTAATCAGCAAAATTACCTGACTCTGACTGCGCTCAATTTTCGGTTGTTTGGCTGCTTGTAGCCACTTGGTGGTTTGCCTACTCAGCATCGCAGCTTTGTTGAACATGGTGGCCACTTGAGCCTCCAGGTCTGTTGGTATAGCAATGCCCCGTCCCTTGGCTAATAATAATTTGGTACATAGGTCGATTGGACTACAAATTTGACACTTCATACAATGATACAACAACGGGCACTCACCGACATCAGATAGTATTCTGATGCAATTCTCAACAGTAAACCGCTGTCCAGCATTTAACCAAGTACACTGAGACACCTCAAATGCCGCGTGAAGCAATTGAACAAAAATCGGCTGCCTAGTCTGTTCAATGGAAGAAATTGTCATTAACAATCAGAACTTTGTAATTGGACATTTGGGGACATTGATAATACATTAAATAGGATAAGGTTAGTCAGCCAATTAATCCCACCATGTACGGTTATATGCCGACTTTAAACAGTTATAATAAACAATGATAAACAATTTAGATAAATTTTATTCAACACCGGGAATAGGTATCCATTGTAATGGCTATGCATGCTGATATTAGTAGGAAAATCATTTTGCCTTTCTGTAATTTTCATGTCTTATTTCTTCTGTAGGTACTTTTCAATTTCTACTTACAGAGTCATTAAAGTCCATGTGCCTGTCGCAATCCTTGAGATTCCAAAAGAGCCTGGCCTCGTGCAGTTGTTTCTATTAGTAAATCAACCCAACCACCATACAGACCCAACGAATCACCAATAGTACGTGTTTCAATGTTCCGTTGAATCATATTAGCCAGCCGCGATACATGCCAAAAAACACAGATCATGCCGCTGCCGAAATCAGCAATTCCCAAGCACACGTCAAAAAAAATCAAACCACTCGTAATTTAATTTGAAGCTACTTGAGCGTTATTTACAATTGAAGAGTTGAGAAATAATTGAGAGGGTTGCGATAGGTCTATTTGAAACTCTGTGGCATACGTATCCAATATATGTAGATTTCTTCTTATAAAAGGAGATAATGGAGTAGGCAATATACACCCAATTTTGTTTGAAATTGAAATGTTCAATTTGGAAGTGCCAAAATTGGAATCGATGAACATGCGCACTTCAGAAAAAAAAATTGATGTCCTACGCTCCGGAAAATTTATGATTTTTTTTTTCGATTCCTAAATTTTTAAAATTTCGGAATTCTAAAATATCTTAGGCTATTCAAATTTTCGAGCATTTTGAATACTTGACACTTTTTGATAATTTGTTTTTTTTTTTTTTTTATTAATACTTTCACGTCACGTCATTTGCAGACTCAATGAAAGTCCCACTAAGACGGGAAACGTTGAAATTTTGACGTACAATCGCTGATTTACATACCTAGCTACGAGCTGAGTGATGGCATTACACCGACTCACGGTATCTTTTTTCTTTTACAGAAAAATGCAAAAAGCATATGTTGAATATTACATATTCCCAAATAGAGCCATTGAAAGCCTTAACATTTAGTTCTCACTTCTCAATCTAATCTCATTTTAGCTTACATAGCATTTAATTAATCTAGCTACACGATACTGAAGTGAAACTTCTAGGATCTCACATATAAATTCCCGTTTCAATGGATGATCCTGACAAAATTCAATCTCTAAAAAATTGTAACCTTTCTAAAGTTTCAAACAATGAAAGAAGTCAAGGATTCCAAAAATCTCAAGGTCGAAATTTCGAAAACTACAAAATTAACAAAAATTACCACGTTTTCGAAAATTGTTCACAAATCGAAAACATTCCCAAATTCGTTGGCATGGATGAAAAGAAAATTGAATTAAGATCAAATCAATAGTTAATACAAAATACTTGAAGTTTCGCCTCGATTCTATAGCTCACTATGCCCTAATTTTTATTTTTGACGTGTGCTTGTACGACAGATGTTTCAATTATTTTCATGCAAAGCCAGTGTGAAATATTAATGATCATGACACCCTGTGATTATCCAATATTAATACATTAATAATCATCGATATCTTAGCGTATATTAATTTTGTGTATTTACAATATCAGGAATAATCTATTGCAATTAATCTATTATTTCTCAGGGTACGGTTTACCTCCAGCTTAACGTCATTCGTTTGAAATGCAAAAGATAATTGAAGTATGTAATCCTTTGCACGACAGATTATGTTAATATTTTATTATTCAATATATCACTACCAAACAAATTTCACCATGCAATTTATCTCATCAAATTCTCTTTCCATATTGGAATAACCTGCAGTCTAGTGTTAATCCGGTTATTTCAAACTCATCAATTAATACCAATCATTATGTGTTAATCAGCTCAAAATAAATGGATAAAAAATACCTGAACAGTTGTGCTCTGATCCGAAAATGGACTGCTGAAGAACGTTGTGATGATGTTCATAAGACAATTAGTAACATAGTTCTCCAGTGCGATATCTGCATGATTCCTATCATGAGTTGCCGTTGCAATGCGACTCATATCAACAATGAAAGACTTCTCGAAGAGTGACCACATGTGATTTGACGTATAAATCTCCTTCATTTCGACTTCTGTGTCAATATAGCAATGATTGAGAAAATTGATGTATGCTTCCTTGACCTCAGGCAGACAATCAGGATGTGAAACCATGGCTACGATATCATCGAGTGGTAATAAACTGTGGCACTTGATTTCGGTGTTAACATTTTTTCCCATAGTACAGCAAGCCAAAAGTTTAACCAACTCCACATGGTACTTCAGCGGACTACTCTCGCCAATTCTCAATCTTTCGGACCTCATCATCTCGACAAAATGATTGAAAGACGCTCTGTCGTTATAAAACACGAGGACATCTTCGCCAGATTGCACGAGCTCCTGCATTACCATCTCCTGGCATTTTCTGATAAACTGATTCTCAGCCTTAACTATCGTCTGCAAGAACTTCAAGTATTGCACGTGCTTTCCGTAGGTCTCAATACAGTGAACAAAATGCTGGATGACTTTGGCACTGACTTCGTTACAGAGTGTTGAATTATCCTGGAAAATGCTGCAGACTGTTTGAGCTTCCCTGAGTCCAGGAGTTAGGAAAAGATCCAACTGTTTGTGCAGTAATATTTGATTTTGCTGATTGCCGAGACAAAAGTTTTGCAGGAAATCGTGGGCAAGTCTCATTAATTCATCCATTCGAATGTCCTCTTTTGCATCGAATGGAACTTGGAGAAGATCTAGGACTATTGTGTGTACACCCACATTTCTCAGGAGCCTCTGTTCGTGTTTGCGTGGCTTGACGAGACCACCAGGGAGCGTCTGAATGCAGAGTTTGTTCATTCGTATTAAAATCTGCTGGATCTTTCGGTACTCGTCGGCCTGCTCGGGATGCAGGGGCGGTCCTACGTCCAGATCAATGGCTGAACCTGAAATGTGTTATTTCGGAAAGTTCATTAATTTTGGATAATTAATTTATAAGATTTGAAAGCCAATTGATGAAATTGACCAGCGAATGATTTTTGATATATCATGGGGTAACAGGAAAACGGGAAATATTATATCGTCTGAAACTTTCAATTGCTCGACAATTTTAAAACTTCCAGTTTTGAAAATCTTTCACAATTTCAACTTCTATATTACTCGCAATTTTCTAAAAATGCACAAATTTTAGCAATTTAGAAAATTTTAAGAGTTTCATAAATTTCGAAAAACTTTATCAATCTTCAAAATGTAATTTATTTATTAATTCATATCATTTCATCGAAAATAAGTAACAAAATGTAAAATTAAAATGAGACAAAAAATCATTCTAAAAATTGTAAAAATTCGAAGAATTTCGAAAAATTTTGGAAATCTTTTTGTCTCATCCAAATTTTTACAAACCTTTTTTATCAGATGACGTTAATTGAGGCGCTGGTGTCCTGGAAGATGGTCCAGCATCTTCTTCATCATCTTTAGTCTTCTTCTTCTTTTTCGTACCGTGCTCCTCAGTGGACTTGGACTTGTATACCCACAGTTCAGATTTTTCAACGGACTGACGCAAAACGTCAAGATCTGCCTTAATTTGTTTGTAGGATTCAACGTCACTGTCTGAGACTAGCAATTGCACCTGAAATTGGGGGATGGAAGTGAGTTGAATGAGGTGAAAGCACTTGTGAATTTATGGGGAGGGCTAAGTCACCTGTTTGAAAGCCTGAAGGACCTCTTGACGTTGGCTGAAGTGTCTGAATAATAGATGAAGGGCTCCGGACACTAAGGGGGGATAGTCGTGCATTGCGAGATGTAGGAGAACTCTCAGGAACGTTCTGCCACCCTGACCATCGAGATCCAGGGCCACACATTCGTCACTAAAATATTCAAGTGTTTCAGAGTCGTTGATGATTCATAAGTAACTTTCATATTTTTTTTTTAGAATCATCAGATGAAATTACTTCATCGTTTATTTATGTGAAACTAAACTAAATATAGAAAGATAAGAAGAATGCCTTATAAATAAGAAAAATAAAAAAGGTTTAGACATAAAAGAAATCCAGAAAGAGCCAGATTTATTTGTCAAGCTAGGTGTAAAAGGACTTATACACGGGGGGGGGGGGAAGAGAGACAGAACGTATACTATTAAACAATAAAAAATAATTCATTTAATTTAAAAAAATTGAAAGAAAAAATAAAAGAAATTAACGCCACGAAAAAGTTGTACGTGACACCTTTTTACTCCACTTGAGAGCTTTCGAAATTTAGATTAAAAAGGGTAGTTTTGAAAAATCGATGAGAAACTCGAAAAATCTCAAACTACAAAACAATAAAAAAAAATGAGAAAAATTGGGGAGTTTCAAAGAGATTTAAACATTCAAAATTTTCGGAAACCTCAAGAAAATTTTCCACGCTTTCATTCTTTGGAGAAATTCTCCACCTTTCAAAAACTTCAAGAAATAAGAGAAGCACATTTGTTTTCAAAATTCTACACTTTTCAAAAAAATTGAAAAATTCTGAAAATTTCGAAACTTTAAAAAAACAATTCTTAAATTCAATAACCATGAGTACGATACATTCAGCATAAAAATTTGTGAGGTTCAGTATAATAGGCCAGTCCCATATGGGGTCCATATATGCCTATGGAAGAGATTGCATATCCCTGAGGCGAAGATATTCTACAGGGTTTAACGGGTCTACAATCGAAGTTTCCTGAAACTTTTGATTCATCTTTTCATTCCAAATAATTAGAATTTTCTAATTCCGAAAAAAATTACACCACTTGTCAATCGCTGATCCTTGCAATTTTTCGATTCATTTAATTTCGCGCTTTCACTATTAAATTATTCTTCATTGATTACCTGCTGCCAAAAATACCCTCTGCTTGCTGTCCAATGGACTCCAAATCGATTCCCTTTTGACCTAGATTCACATCACCAGAGGATTTTTCATTCTCATCAAATTCCTGTTTAAAAATACTCAATAAACATGAAATCCTGTAATCCAATCGAACGTCCAGTATAAACTGCAATATCTCGATGATTTTGAGCTTCGTATCCATAACAAGTGGATATTCTTTCTTCATGGTTGGTTTGGGTCTAGGTGATGAGCTTCCAGCCAGCACTTGACCCGCTGGCCCTAAAGTTAGTGACGTCATCACAGCCCCCATGTCACCGATGCACCTCAGAACACCACCTTCGGCTAATTTAAATTTTTAATTATTCATTTGGATCAAATCGTCATCAAGAATGTCGGGCGTAAATCCGAAAATCCCAAAGTACAGTTAATTTCGAGACATTTTCTGGGAACGTTGGTGAGTTAAGGAGAGGCCGTGGTAAAATGTGGAAATTAAAAAAAAAAGTTTACTTTCAGATTTGTTCAATTCCATTTTTTTTATCGTATTGCTTTTTAGTACGTTCAAAAAAAAAAGGGAAAAAATCAAGGTTTTCAAAACCCGAAGATTAACTCTTTTAGTAGAATATTTTAACTGTGCTTCATTGAAATTTCCGCTCAATCTGTGCAAAATTATAGCACCCGGACTCTGCAAGATTCCAACCCGTTTTACCCCACGCGAATAAAAATGGGGTAGCAAAATTTTTTTTCAAATATTCCATGTTTTCTTCTCCACAATTCTCTATGAATTTGAAATGTCACCGCGGTCTCTCCTTAACGCTTTAATAAATACTTTTCGACAATATTTTCAAAATATCAAATTCCATGAAGGCTATAGAACTAGGACCACATTAAACGTCGACTCTAAAAAACTGTCATTTTATTTGTACAAACGGGCCAAAATGTTTTGAGTATGAAATTTTCTTAATTCTGGAATAGCTCTATAAAAGATTATATGTCAAATCATTGAATGGATCTATCCAAGAACTAAGGAATTTGAAATTTCAGTCATGTCGCCAGCTATGTCCCTTATAATTTAATAAAGCCGTAGATACTTGGAAATTATAACGACTAATCAACTATTGCAAAACTAAACTCTATATATTCAATAAATGAATACAGGCAGATGATAATGATCATTAGCTGATGTAAGCATACCTTTCTCCTCAGTCTCCCTTTTCTCAGCTGAATGTAAATATTGACAAGCCAGTTAGTGAAAAATCGCAAAACTCTTTCAGAAAATATAGATTTCTACAATTGTTACAAGAATAAAAAAAATATTGGATTTTTCTCTCGTTTATATATATTAAAAATTTTCAGATTTCTCTTTCGTTTTAATATTCAAAATTTGCAGATTTTTGTTTCGTTTTAATATTCAAAATTTGCCGATTTTCCTTTCGTTTTAATCTTCAAAATTTTAAAATTTTTCTTCGAATCATCGCAAAAAAAATTGTCGAGAAAATAAGTGATTCAACCATAATTTGGAAAGACATTGATTATGTAATAGTTTAATTGCATGATAGCTGCGATGAATGATTAGTCAAACTTACAATCAATATCACCTGCGGGTATCTTTCCATCGGTGTAATCATTTTCTGAAACGCAGTCCAAAATACTCAGGAGTGTTTTCGTTAACCTCAGTAAATCACTAAAGCTGTAGAAACCGAAGTAGATGAGATCGCGTGCTAATTTGACTACCTGGAAGATCAATAATGACATAAGTTTGTTTTCAATCTTGCTCTATCTACTTTAAATATATAGTCTTTGAGTTCCCCAATATCTAAAAACTATAAACAGTTCAGAGAATTCCGAAAAATTGAACCAAAAAAATTGACATAATTTCGACAATAAAGGAAATGAAATAGGAAAATGGGAAAAAATTGTGTTCTTTCTCCAGTTGGCTCGACGTTTGCCTATCGAAGGCCATCAAATTTAATTAAATAGTTAAAGAAATTCAGAAAATTATTAGGAATTAAAATTATTCCGGCATTCTGAAAGTGTCAATAATGTTAAAAATCTCCAAGACATAAGAAATGTGTGTAGAAAAATGAAAGTTCTAAAAGTTTGAAAAATTTAAAAGTTCTAATAATACAGTAAATTCCAACATATCGATCAAGAACTGGGGAATTCTTCAACCAGCAAGCTTTGGAATATCGTAAATATTTTCAAGTGTTCTCAAGTTTAAAATCTTCTCAATTTTTAAGAATTTGATCTCCGGCCATAAGTAGTTTGTCAGTTTGTTGTTCAAATCACTAAAAATGTTATTCACTTTAGATGATTCTATTTATTTTCCCCCGAATTTTTAAAAATGCTCCAAATCTTCGGAGATTCTAAAGCTTTTGAAATTCTAGAAAGTATAACGATTTTGAATGTTGCCAACCTAGATTTGATGAATTCATTCAAATGGTTCATCGATTTTTTAGCTTTTTCGGTATTGAGAAATATTGAGAAACATTAAACTTAACATTCGAACTTGAACAGCAAGTTTCACTTAAAAAATAAGTTCCTACTAACATGGCATCTCTTTCTTTATGCCCGTAAAGCATCCAACAAATGCACTAATTTGAATAAAAAATTGTAATGACCTCAAACGTGAGTTTATTCTGCTCGTGATCTCCAAAGGACCACAACCTGGTCACAACATTGCACAGATAATCCTCGACGAAGATGATTGTTTGACTGAACTTCGCCCTGACAGCCTCCTTGCTTTCATCCGGCATCTTATTAGTATCATAATCATTGATGCTCATCTGCGATGGTATTTCCGACCACAATCTAGCATATTTAACTGGTGTTACTTGCTCTTGGGGATCCCTATCCACATGCAAATGCAGCATAAGCCGGCAAAATGATGCCCTAAGGTCATAAGGCACCGTCTCATCTTCCATACACTTGAGTATCAGATCTATTCCCAAATGGGGTGACAAGCAATTCAACGCCAAATACTGTCTATTCAAACACATATTACTGAACAGATTCAACTGATGTCTATAGTAATCTAGAATAGCAGCGTCCTCAATATTCCCCATTTTGCCACCTCTAGACAATTCGCCAAGTGACATGGAACGCTTGCCATTGTTCCAAACAAGCAGAACATCCAATTCCTCCAAAATAGTTATCCTCGCTACCTCATTGTCAGGTCTATCATCCATCTCCTCAACCTCCACCTGAGTTTTGAACATACGAGTCTCAATCAATATATCCTTATTCTTATCACTGAGAACACTCTTACAAATGAGCTCCTGAGTCACAGCTATAGCCTTCTTATTTGATATACAGAGATCGGATAGATAATCCAAGAATCTTGACTCCCAGTTGAACATATTCTTTCTGACTAGACCAACGAAAGTTTCTATCTCCGCAGCTGTTATGTGCTTCTCCAATAGTTTACGATTATTATGGAGCAATGCGGTTATCGTATCTTCCGCCAGTATATCGTATCCAATTTGTTTCTGCATGAAGGCAAAATGCTTGGCTATGTATTCCTGATTTTTACGATAATCCTGTTGTGACAAACGAAGTATTCTGTAGCATAGTCTAAACATGTACTTGTAAGGTGCGTGTCTAGGATCATTAAGTTCTTCGATCCTTAAAAATGGCCCTTCACCAGCATCGGATTCCAAAAACGGAGCCTGCAGAATCTTGAATAATTGTTCTAAGATATATTGCTCTCTCAATAACTTCTGCCTATCTCTTACAGCATTAGAAACTATCAAGTCTAGTGCTTCGGACTTATTCTGCTCGTTTTCTAATCCTGCGATGAAGTAGACAATGTCTTGTAGCAAACTAGTGACAGCTCGTCTCTCGTTATGGGATATTGTTCCTCTCTCCAACTTTCCACTGATTGCGGCCAAAACTTTACAGGCGTCGTTAGCAAAATCAAGATCACGAACCTCTACCGGTGATACTGATCTTAGGGCAAAGGCCTCTTTATCTTCTTTGCTAGTCGCGCAGCCAACTTTTGACATAACGGGCTTCTCATCATCCTTGTCAATGGGAATACTTGTTGAGTGAACCCATGTGTTAGTGCAGATGTGGTGCAATCTGACGAAAGAAGATTGCGGTACCAGGCTGTCTCCTCTCGTAAGGGTCGTTGGGTCCAATTCGAATAGTGAGCTAATTTCGTTGCTGTGTGGAACTGAGACGAGTCGGTAGACAGCACCCGATGGCTCTCGTTTACCTGTGATTATTAAGATAAGTTTACTTATTACTTGTGGATGTCCTTACTTTTATACCGACGACACCCTTTATAGGTATAGGCTTCATTTTGCGCTGTACCTTAAGCTAACTATTTTTTGTTTATTTTTTGAAAAAGGCAATATGCTGATGCAGATATATATTCCATTAAACTGGCCTATCAGTTGATCTATATATATTTGGTAAAAACCTGTTTTTGTAAAGGAGAAAAATGTCAGTTTTGTACATTCTAGAGCGATTACTTATTTCCAATTATAAAAAGACATTATATCTGAAATACTAATCACAAATGATTTTGGATTTTTCCAAGCACTACTTAGCGTATAGAATCATCTAAAACCTTTTATAGTTTCACGAGGCTCATCAGTATCGACTTCAGCGGCGAGATACTGTCCTGTCGCCAAGTGTTTGAACCTGAATAGAGAATTCCAGTGTCCAGCGCCTCCTCTACAAGGATCATGTTGCACAACTTCCACTTCCCAAAGAGCTTTGCTACTTGTTGCAGCTGTAGCACTGGTTCTTCCAGTAGTTCTCAAAAAGACGTGCTGCTTTTTCTTGTACTCATCCATTGTGAGGAACTTCTCCTGTTCAGCGTGAAACAGTCGAACGACATCACCACCCTTGAGGATCTCCTCCTGATTTTCACGGTGCTCCATAAAAAGCGTCACTTTCCAGGAAGTCGATGCGTTTACAACATTCACCTCCTTACAACCAGGATTATCACTCAACTCGTAGTTGGCTGCTACATGAAGCCCCTAGCATCAAAATGAGCAAAAATAATTAGATTTTATTAAATACTAATCGTATGCAACGAATAATTACGACAATCTAGTGTTGGAAAACGTAGAATTTTTTATGGTAGACATTATGGCATAAATCCACAAGGAGTCTAGTCATGGGGCAATTAGGATAATTACTCTCATTAGTGGACCCGGATAGTACCATCCAGATAATTTTTTAGAAAAATTTACATTGTCATACCATGATAATAGTATTATTATCATCGCATACAATTTTGACGCAATAAAGAATGAAAAGTTGACAATGTTTTGGAAAACACTGGAAAATTCTACGGTCCGGATAATTATTTATTTATGGATATTCATAGCAGAAGGCTTTGGAAAATTTATCAATCCAGATGATCTCAATGGACGATACATCCAGCGAGATGTTGAATGTTATTTCCATTTTTCTAATGACTGTGTTTCTATAGATAGAATGAATGACAAGTTAAAATTGCAATGAAAATCCCGAAGAACTCAATTGTCAACACTCTACGATGGTACACATTGAACTTTTGAGGTGATATCGTGTTCGGTGCAGTTGAAACTTCGAGGGGTTACAAATGTTGATACACAATAAATTTGAAACCCTTTGAGCAATTACAATTACCATATCTATTAGTCATTAGGAAAAACCATTAAGAGTAAATACTACATGACTGACACCAGTTTTCGTTAGAAATTTCGTCGAAGGCTCATTTCGAAGGATTTCGAAAGATTGTTCACTGAATCAGAGATATTGAATCTCATACTAATATGGACATTTTCCTAGCCTGTAAACGTGAATCACGTGACAATATATGGATTTTTAACCGGTGACGAAATATAGATTGACTATATGTATACCAAGCTTGTAGTTTATTCGATTCAAAATTGAAAAACTTATGTAGTTTTACAGCATTATCCTTGTTCGACATTTCTCGTCAACAATGAGAGTATTCAGGTAGGTCCCTATCTTATCCAAGGGCTTTCCAACTTCACCGCGATCACCCCTTGATTAAGGTAATGAATGTTGGATAACTTAGGTTTCCTATAGGAGAGTCCCTGTATCTGGCCCCAAAGATAGTGTGACCGAGGCCCAGAGATGACTCATAATGTCTTGTGTTACTAGTGTCATGTTTGAATATTTGTATGGTCAATTTGATTCCGACGTTACCGATATCCTCGATCCTCTACGAAAAAGCACAGAATCGTGCACACAATCGAACTAAATCGGTTTTGATCGGTGCAATAATTGCTTCAATAAAAATGTAATCTTCTCTATATTTCGATATATTTACTAGAAATTGACAAAAGTCGAAAACGTTCTCGGTCGAAATTCGAAAGATCTACCTCAATTGACCACTTCGCTAGTGATAGTCAAATTTAGAGATTCGTGCTTTATAGAAATTACAGGAGGACTGAATTGAATGGGATTGAGAATGGGAAAGTTGAATAAGAAGAAGTTGAAGTTGATAAGTTATCAAATTGCCTCCAAGAATTGATGAGCACTTGGAGGCTGAGATAGTCCTCAGAGTAGAAAATTTGTAACCAGAATCAGAATTTGGTAGTACAGGACTTAGAGATTCGAAAGCTTTTGCCATGACATCAACTTCAGCCTAAGCAGCAATCCCGGTGGAATTGCGCGACCTTGTTGGTAACATTCGATGTTATATTTTATATTTTGTCTGTTTAGATAGGGCAGCATCTGAATCTGACTAAAAGATCCTCAGTAATACCTGGCGGCCCGCGTTCACCGGCTCCATGATAACCTTGTCGCCGACGACGACGCTGTCTCCATCGCTGCGCAATTTGTAGAAGGGCATTATATACAGCCAAGAACCCTCGTTGCCATTTGCGTCTAGGTACACCCGCATCGCATTCTTCTCGAGAAGCGCCGGCAGACGCTTGTTTACCGTCAAGAACTTGTTGGACTTGAGATGTAGCAACTGGAATATCAAAGATCTTTTAAAGTTTACCCAAATTGGAGCTGTTTGTTTTTAGGACTGGGTAATTCTGGAAAATACGGAAATCTGGTGTGAAGAGCAGCATACCGGAAAAAAATCAATAGGAGATTTTATAGGATTTTCATGGAACTGCTTTAGAAAATTAAAAAATTTAGAAACTTTGAAAAGTATTAAATCGTCAGTATATATATCTAGAATTCTGATTATATGGATAGAAATCTATAAGATTCAGATTTTCATAATTTGATGCGCTGCTCCGTTTTTATTTCTGTGGGATTCCATGACAGTTTCTATAGAAACCAAAGCGACAAAATTCTACAGGAAATGTCTCAGTGTTCCGGATCATTTCTATCATCATTTTGCAGAGTATCCTGAGGAAGCCTATAAGAATTCTGTAAGATGTCTTCGCTATATGTGGAGATTTGGAAAAATGAATTTGTTCGGAATTCACTCAATTCACACAATAAACTAAACAGTTGTCAGCGCAGAGAGAGACAATTTTTTCACCAAATTTGATACTCTGTATTGTATCGAACTCGCCTACGGTCAATTCAATAATGGCCCATAATTTAAGAATCTTTTAATGCGTAAAAAAGCTCGGAAGAATCAGAGATTCCCCATCATGAAGATTTCGCACATTTTCTTTCTTCCACAAATCTATTACCTGGACGACATTTCCGTAAGAGACGACGGAGCCCAGTAATTTTTTATTTTCCGTTTCATTCTGCTTCTTTTCAATTTCAGCTGCATGATGAAGTCGTTTGAGTAGGACGGCATCAGTCGATGAGCTACCGCTCTGTTTAGCCGCCTTCCAGAACTGCTTCTGGGCGGAGTATCGGTTCATAGGACATATTTTGAAGAGGCAATCTAGCAGAAAAATAAATTGCAAGTTACACATTACAGTTTTTAAAAGTAGATGTGCTGGTACAAAAGGTTGGCTGAGCGCATTTTTTCAAAATCAAATATCCCCCCCCCCCCCCCCAACGTTCTTCCATATTAATGAGTAACATTTCAAATCCAAACTTCAAACGTAACTTCGAAGTTCAGAATAGTTTGTGTCTAGCAAATATTGCAATGAGGTTGACCTGCTCTTTGAACAAACACCGTTTCGCTGTTTATCACAATTTATCAAGTACTACTTCCCATGAAATTCATGGCAATCCTTCCCCAAGATGTTCACTCTTGATGTTAAAGTCAATAATAGAACATTCGTCAGTTTCAAACCGCAAATGTATCGAGAAGTCACACGAGTGGCGCTGGCGTTTCTATACTTTCTATTGGATGCGTCTGTTCGAGTCGTGGTCAAGACGGTCTGTGATTGGTTGTCGAGGGCAGACGGAGTTTCGTGACGTCACCGCCGTTATCAAGTTGTTAAAAAAATAGTCGTATATTTGATAATTGAAAAAGAAAAAAATGTTTACTGGTATTTATCATCATTTTAGACTATGTACTTTCGAGAAGAATTTTTTTTTAAAGTTCCCTATTTAAAATTTGAGGCAGGTAACATCGATGGAATCGAAGTCAACAAATTTTCTTGAATTGAGAATATGAACCATTTTTGCCCACATATTTCGTTCATTTTTTTGTGTATGAAATTGTCCTCACAGACCAGCATGTTCTATAAAAATCGTAAGAGATTTTTCAAATGAAAATCAAGTAAGTTTTTGAATTTCTTGTTCGGATAAAATAATAGAAATTATAGTTACCCCTGAACTTTTTGGGGGGATTGGACAAATCCCCAGCCTCCGGGCACACGACGCATCTGTCGTCGACCAATCTGCGAAAAAATTAGTTCAGTTAGCATAAGGAACATTTAGCTGGCCCTGGGAGCAACAAGTTAGATAAAAAAAATCATGGACTGCGGAATTCTGAAGGCTTTGACGCTCCAATGGGTGCTTATTTATCCTGCACGCGGCCTTGAATTTATCACTGAGATGACCGCAAGTATAAAATCACTAGTGAAGTGGCAAAACGAACGTAATTACGATAAATATGCCATGAACTACAAAGTACGTGCGATACCACGAAAGTGAAAAACCTACATTGAAAGAAATAGCAATTCTTTAAAACTCGCGCAAGCTTTTTCGTTTTCTGATTTTTTTTTTTTTCTTAACTTTCGCAGTTACTAAATTTTGAAATGCGTGACATGGTTTATTTGGGTGAAGTTAAAGGGAAAGAAAAAGCTTAAATTTCGGGAATTTATGAAAATTTTTAAAATCGTTGAAATTTGTAGATTTTCTTCTAACTTTTGAGATTTTCAATATTTTTTAAATTTGGGATTTTTGGGTTTTTCCGGCTTCGAGAATGTCTGGAATGTTTGAACATTTGGTATTTTTTTTTTCTTTCAACTGTTCAAAATGTTGGATTGTCAGAATTTCTTCAAATGTCATTTTTTTTCATAATTTTAGAAAACATAATATTTATCAATGAAATTTTAGAATTATTTAAAATTTATTAAGTTTGTGAAATTATTGACTTTTTTGTCAGGTTATATATATATATCTGAAATGAGGCAAATAGAAAAAAGACAATAAAAATATGACAGGCTTTCAATATTAGGAAATGCGCGTGTGTGTGTGTGTATGTGTGTAAACAAAACACTTCGTTTAACGGTTCCGGCGGAACCACCGGAGGGATTTTTTTTTTTAATGGGCGTGTTTCAGTGGTCTCCAGGTCTGAAAGGAGTGTTTTCCAACTGTCCCCTCCGTTCAATTGTTTTTAACAATGTTAATTGTTAATAACGCTGTATCTCGAGAACGACGATAGATACGAGGAAAAGTGTCCAACAAAAGGTGTTCCTCTCATGAAACTACATATTTCATGTTTTATTACTTTTTTTGCTAGGCATCATACTTTACAAGACATCGATAAAAATCATAATAATACATCAATAGTCGGATTTGGGTCACTGATATACAACTTGACTTCATACGTGTATCGTCACACACACACACAGAGAAAGAGAGACTTTGGGGAAGTTATTGATGCGACCCGCCGAGGATCACACTCACATCCCGTTTATTTACATTGTGCGATGTGCCGTATTTTCAAAATTTTAAAAACTTCCAAAATTCTTCCATTTTCTCCATTTCCGAACAATTTTCAAACATGCAAAGATTCTATAAATTTGGAAATCTCCAAAAGTTTAAAAAAACCGGACATTTCCAAAAATTTGGAAAATTTGCAAAATTTTTGGAAATTTTCCAAAATTTTCAAAGATTTCCAAAGTTTTGAAAATTTTGACATTTCCAGCAGTTTAAAAAATTCGGAAATTTCGAACAAATTTGCAAAAATTGAAAAATTCCCGAAAGGTGTAAAAAAGTAAAAAAATACAATTAAACAATCCATTGTTTCCCAATTATTCCGGTATTTTCCAGTTCTACAATTCGCCTTACATTTAAAATTTGACATAATAAATAAACTGAGGGACCGAAACGTTGGCAGATGAATGGATGAGTTTTGCTCACTGCACAGTTTCCCCACTCCTCTCCGATGATGTCGCTTAATTTCGCTACACTCACTACACATTTGCCCCCGACGACAGCTACCGAAACATAAAAAATTCTACTTCAAAACTGGATGTGAACAATATGTCCGCTATAATTCATGCGTGGCAACATGATGAGATGCATCACAGGTGTTTTGAAATAGCGAGAATTTATGCCTGAGAACAAGTGAATAAATCCCTTGAAACTAATGAAGGCATTAAATTAAAATATATATAAAAAAGCTGGAAGCCGTTAACAAGGCATACGTCGGGAGGCATTTTTAGACATATATTTATCTGAATGGGCCAACGGGGACACGAATGAAGAGGAAACATCTGATGGAACGGGGAAACCTACTGTCAAGACCGTCAGAATGTCTGAAATGTTAGCCCAGGCCTTCCGGATCGATAAGAATATTAAGCCTCAGTTACAATTCGCAATGGAAAAGACTCGTATAAGCCTATCCCACTTTGCTATGAAAACAAATCAGAAAAGCCTGGAAATTTCCACCAGGAAAAACTTGCGTCTATTAAAGCTAATTAGTTCTCTCAATTTATAATAAAATCGTTCCCTTCTGTAGTTCATTTTCCAACATTTTTTGGCCAAGCAAAATTTTTTCCAAGGGACTTCTAGGAGGAAATCGCGTTAAGTCATTCTATTCATAACATTTTTTTTAACATTCAGTATAAATTTTATATAATTCATGAGATAGATAAAATTTACAGTCATTAATTAAAACCTCATCAATATATAAGGAGAACATTACCAGCACAAATATTGCAATTTGATCAGTTCAAAACCGAGTTTCAACATTAAGGTTCAATCCTTTACATAAAAAAAAAGATGTGAATATTTATTTTTTTTTTAACTGCTACATGTAGTCGGAAAGAGTATGCAAAAATACACGGCGGCATTTGGTCAATTTTTATCAATTGAACTGCGGGCAAAATCCCTTTATCATCGACAAAGATTAAAAAGATTAGGATTAAAAATAATCGACTGTATCATCAATTGCTCGGAATATGTCTGTGGTGTTTCCCTCCGGGTCGGTGGGCATTCTCATTTCGACGTTTCATCGATTTCCCGCTGTCAAACCGAGGGAAACCCTCCGGTAAATCCGTCAATAAAACATGAGTTTTGTGAACATTCAATGGTTGAAATCGCAAAACTGTATTAGCTTTTCCAACGATTCTCGACAACTCAAGCCCAATGCGATTTTGGCCTCATAAGTTCCATAAATTATAAAAAAAATTCACTCAAAGATTACATATAAATGTTCAAATACTTACGTCAAAATTTTACAGATTCGTTTTTTTAGTTTTTCTCTTTCTTCTCTTTCTTTTGATCCAATAAATTTGTAATTAACAAAAAATTAAATAAATGAATTAATAATAATTAAATAATAAATAATTAATAAAAAAGGAAAGAATTGAATCCATTTTCAAATGGATAGAGGTATATAGGGAAATAAGTTTAAACAAATTTTGTTCCTTGCGTTAAAATGCATAATTTTTTTTTCTATCGTTCATAATTTAGGGGTAAATGTGGGTGCGGTGTCACGAGCGGCGGGCAAGTGCTCACCAGCGACTTGCACGAATTCTGCCGCATTTTTTCAACGAAAGGAGTAAATGGAGCGAAGATCTGACACCGTAAACTATTCGCTATGAACCATTCCGTCAGCCACGCTTTATGACTTTCCCCGCATTTCCAATATTTTACAACGTATTATATTATGTAGTTCATATGAAGCGAGGGAAGACCGGCTATATCCCGTTCGACATGCAACCCCCGTCCTTTCGAGACGTATTGCGGATAGAGATATACCTCATAAAACCTGAATGATTCCTCATTAAACGAACAATATTTTATATCTAGCAACCGTTCTCCATCGATGGAGATCTCCATTTTTCAATTCACCAGAGTCAAAAATCGAGTCGAGTCAAAAAAGCGAATTGGAAAATTTTTCGTCCAGAACAATTGCAATCCTCTTGTTGACTTTTCTTAATCCCCAGAAAATGTTTAATACCACTTTTCGATAATGCTTTATGCTATCCAAATTTTTTTTCTTTTTAGAAATTAAAGAAAAAAACCTAAAAAAAAACATTTACAAATCAACAGTGACCCCCCCCCCCCGCGCCGAGGGGGAGGGGGTGGTCACACTAAATCAACACCCATTTGTAATTTAGGTTACACAAATCTTTGAAAAATTCTTGAATGGAACTTGCAAATCAGGAGGTGGGGGGGGGGGGGGGTCACGCTGCTATTGTCAATTTTAAAATGAAAATTCCCGCCAATTTCTCTCGATCAATAATCACAAACCATAATACAGGCAAATAGAGAAATGCTAAAATAGCTCACGGGGAATCGATAATGAAAATAAGCGGGAGACCAAGTATGCAGAAATATCGAAAAAAAAACCACGATGTGTTATTTCTGGCTCATGGAGAACTCAGTTGGAAAAATAATAAAAGCAAATTGCACGGACACTTGTGACCCTCCGGAAGTGTTGGGGAAGTTGAAGAAATATGAGATATATTTTGTTCCACTGAATTCTGGGATCATTAAGAATAATTGAAAAGGGAAGTGCCGAAATAAAGAGTCCAATTTATTCGAGGTGTTTAAATTTAGACGGTCTGATTAATTCAGGAAATTGTGGGGGTCCAGTGAAGAAATGGCGAATGTTTGTTTTAGACCATTGGCTTCAATGAGCGTCATAACTTTAATAACATGGTTCTTGATTCATTTGATGTTTGTACGTGATGTATTGTTTTTCTATATAGGTCATTCCACTAATTATCGGCACACTTTTGTGGAGTTATTTTTTCACTTATCTATTTTTTTAAGAATTTCAAATTTCAATTTTGCACCGGTTTTGTAAGTTCAACAATTTCAACCACATGAAATACCAAAAAATGCTAAATTTTTTATCTAAAAAATTGCAAAGGTCTGAACCTTGAAAGACTTTACGATTTTCAAAATTGTCTAAAATGTCAAAAAAATTGAGAATCTCAAAGATTTCAGAAAAGGTCTAAAAGTTCCCAAATTCTGAAGTTCACAAAATTTTTTAGAAGCACATTTTTTTGGTGGTCAAAATTGCAAAAGATGATAACGCTATTATAATCGGTGACACAATTTCCATATATGAATTAAATTAACGCTTAATTTGACCACATACAATTATGTTACGCAGAATAATTAATTTCAAATATAATCTCATTAGTGCTCATAACATGAGAACCCGTTAATAATAATGACACAATGTCTCGGGTCTATAAAAATCCCCCGTCCCATCGATACATCATCAACTTCATCGGTTCGCACTGCAGTTTTATGGACAGTAGGTCGGCACGGCAAAGTACACGGGTAACAATGTTGTTTTTTTGCAGCGCGTCTGTACAAAAATAAACATCGTTGTGCCTAGAAAAATGCAGATGCCCGTAATTTTAATTTCATTCCACTTACTCTGAATACCCGAGTGAAAAGACAAACCGGTGGGTAATGCGACACCTCGGAATTGTTTCGTAATTACGTGGTTTCTTCGTAAGGATGTAATGGAGACCTTAATAACATTTTTTGCAATCTTCACCAAAATATTTTGTTTCATTTTTATTGATAGTGTCAGACACGCAACTAACCCTGGTGACAATATGAAAATTTTGCGCTGGATAACTACTGCGAAATGGAATAAATAATAATGTTCCCGTTGGGACCACAAACAAAACTTCTCGATTTGTAATTTCTGTTTGCCATTCCTAGATTTTCCGATGCGTCAATTAAATGTTTGAATGCCATTTATCAAGCAGATAATTATGAATATTTGACTAGCATAGTCAGCGTGAGGACGAGAATTATGCGCGTCACTGGAGTGGGAGTGAGACGCCAATAGGGGTGCGAACGCTCGAGGGGTAAACCCGTCATACCTCCCCAATTATGACAAATATGGAAAAAAGTGATAAGAAATTAAATATGCATTTCCACTTACAGAGCAAATTTTGCTGAATACTTTTTGCCGTATCTCTTACCGTTTTTGAAATAAAGCGTTGTGAACAATCCAATTGGTAATAACAAAAAAACTGCTCGGTCAATTTAAACCAAAAACTAATCCAATCTAAGTTTCATGAAGACGCTCCGAATAAGACCCCGATGACCTAGATCGTTCGACCCGCTCGTGAGAAATCGTTAACGGAAAATTCCGATTCCACACATACAAACAAACACACACACACACAAAGACATTTGTTTGGAATTCGACGAGAAGCATTTTGGTATACTTAAAACTCTAGTTACGAATCGAAATAAACACAATCGATTTAGGGGTCATTACAATAACTTCCCGAAAAATCGGGAAGTTAAAAAAATGACAAAACCTTTTCACAGAACAGGCTACCGGATTTCAGTCATTCTTATCGATATTGCCGAATACTTAGTGGAGATACCACCATTTTAAGTGTATACGGCCTTAATGAGCATCGAAACATTACGTAGATTGCTAGCATTTTTCACCGGCTTTTATGTTATAGACCCATGTAAATTTCGTCTTAAACTATCGGTCTGCATTTCCCCCAATGGTTTTCACGATACACTATTCTACCCGGAAAAAATATATAAGCAGAGCCTCATTGATATATTAAAGAAATCCCCAAAAACAAATACGAAATAGATCAAAAGGACACACAAGCATGCATGACATTCTTAAATCGACAGTAGCATTTTCTGAGAAATGTTTAATGAGTGGAGCGGCCAAACGCGAGAAAATAGGCGAGGGCAGAGCAATGCAGGCTAAAGATGAAGTGAATTGATTTCGTTTCAGTTCAATTGTTTGAGGCGTATTCGGGGCCGAGTGAAGCAAATTAAAGGGAATTGTCTAATCAATAATGAAGTGATGGAATTGATTCGAGACCCCAAATCCTCATGTTCAGATTATTTAACTCATCTGATGACAACTTTCAATCATTTGTAATTTTCCGGCATCAAGGAACCCAATTAACATTAAATTTCCAACGAAGATTGTATGTACGTATGTGGTTATTTTGTCCCCTCCGTCGCTCTTTTAATCTGTATCTGGCAATATTGGACTTCCACTTCGGCCGATTTTCGCGATTTGAGGTATCGTATTTCTAGGGACAGGGTAAACCCCGAGAAACTCCGCGCCCGATTGGGTTTGCGACCGGCCTAGTGCTCTCATTTTACGAGAGCGATTCGAACCCAGAAAATATTTGATCATAAAAAATGTTGACCCGAGGCCGGTCGGGGCCCTTTAACCCTCTCAGGCACGGAGAGCACGAAACGCATCCGTGAGCAAGGAGAGAGGGAACAGCCAGTCACAGCGAGAAACATGAGTGTGTTAGCACGCTACGTCTGTGCTGTGCGTGGATGTATCCCCCACTCCTGGCTAACTCAGGAACGTATTTCAGCTCACTCGGAGGGCCCATGGGTGCTGGTCGCTTTTAACTGATAATTTGTGGCTGTTTAATAGTTTTTAATGTGAAAATCATGGAAGGAGTAAGAAGAAAAAAGAGAAGAAGAAATCTGAGTGTATGTGAGTCTGTTCAAAGTTCTAAGAGGCTGCAAAGAAGAGGAAAGTTTGACATTCGCGCGGGTTGCAGTCACGACGTACGGACCTAAGCGCGCGCTCCCCACTCCAAGTCGCTAGCGCTTGGCGTTACAGTGGGGACAGCCAGCGTGCCTGAGAGGGTTAAGACACTACACACTACATCAAAATCGTAAAAAACTACAAAAAACCGTAAGACCGAAACGACCGCAGCACCAGTAAGTGCGGCGGAAAAAGGAAATGCGCGTGCGCAGCACGCGCCACCGGTCTCGTATTGAGAATTGTGCAAGTGCCCAAACAATCAAAAACTTAATTTATATTAAACATTGCTCAAATTTTGAAGTTTCCAGAACTCCAATATTCCAAAAAATAAAAACCATACGAGATCGGTAAAATGCAGGAATGAAATAAAATCAAATCGAGGATTTTTCAAGCATGTTAAAAAAATTGTAACAAAAATTTCACAGATATTGAAAGATTTCAAGGGCATTACAAGTTTGAGATGAGAATTTTCATCAATGAGAAGTCTAGCCACGCAGTAGCCGCCGTGTATCCTAAGAACTAGTGCATATATGATGTTAGATTCAATCCGCCAATTGTTAGTCGTCATTCATGAATTGAATGAGTGGAATTTGGATCAATCTTTCAATAGTAAGGATTGATGATTGAGTTCGTAGTCCTATGTAAGATCATGGTTATCTAGGACACCATTGTTGCCATAATTGAAGCTCGATCAGAATCGCCTGCAAATCAATATTTGACGAAAATATTTTTTCTTTCGTTGAATAAATCGGCGTAGTTGCTACTCTCTCATTTTGATACAGATGATTGTATGGAGAAACTACCAAAACTGTTTGTCTATACCTTCCTACTTGCATATAATATATCATTGCCGATAAATATTATACACATTCAAGCGCAAAAAATTGTTCTAATAGATTTACTAACGAGCAGTGAAATGTTTTTTTAATTTTGCTAATTCAAGTAGATAGAAAAACACAATTTTAATTCCAATTGTCAGTACTCCGACAATTTAAATGTCAATTATTCAGCACTTGTTCGATTCCGAAATACTTTTATGAGAAAAAAAAATAGACGCCTGTTGATACTGAGCTAATTTGGAAGAAATATTGACTCGCACCCCTCATTTATATCCTATTCCTATTCTAGAATGGACAATGTGCGATATATATCGATTATATCGAAAGTCTGTCACGCTGAAATGCGCGCGCAACCGCTTCGTTGACAGTGTAGTCTTTATCTCACTCTATCTCTCTCTGAGCTTCAATCAAGAAAATAAATCGATTATCGGAATCGAACTCGAAATGAGAAAAGGAACGGTATGTGGCCGCGTGGCGGCCACCACATGAACTAGTGACGTAAATTCGAAAACAGGCCCACACTCGTATGCGGTCGCTTTTATGTCATAGCAGTCATTCCCATTTTGTCAATGTATCATTTAATTGCCACCAATGGATGGGGAGCAGGCTTCCAAATGGAATTAACCACCTACACTATATGTCTAATTGTAATATCTCAGAAACTAACAATGCAACTGATGTATGTCTAATTGCATTAATGGATAGGATCTAGGCAAGTGTTTCAAAGGAAAATTGAATTCGAACGGTGTAATTCCGAGACGGTGACCAAAGAATTCGAAGCATATACAAGAGTGAATATCTTCGAAACTAACCATACAATAAACCCTAAAAATGCAGTGTATTTCCCTACCCATCAGTCTCATTTCAGTGTCATCGGCCTCAGTATGAGCCACCGTGGTCTAGAATAAGGTTCAAAAACTCGACTCGGGTTAGGGCCAATCAGTTCCTACGTTGTCATGTCAAAACGTTGGGCAGAATTTCGAATCAATGCTGCATCTTTTGTGTGAGGGATCTAACGAGAATTTCCAGTGAAACGAGTGGATTGTGAGTGTGACCCATGGCGGCCAAGCAAAAACCAGCGATTTGTAATTTTGACTCTAGATATAGAAAAATTATCGGTTTCAAGAGGCATCAATGAGGCTTCATGCTTCGTATCGGCATTTGTAATACCGGATGAAAAATTGAGGGTTGAACGTCAGACGGATTGCAAAATTCACCCCTCCCCCTCCCCTCCCCTTCGCGCCCCTGCACATCAACTGAAATATATTATAATTTTATTCTGCTGATCAACAATGGATGTCTACGATGAGTTCTCCCACAAATCATCTATAACTAAATTGCATTGGTGCTTATCGATCAGCGCGACGTGGATTTGCGCTCAGGACCTCTGAGTTACGACTCGGTCTCGGAGCCGATCGACCCATTATATAGACCTCAACATGGCTAAAGCTGGGGAGTACGAAGAAAACCTGTAGAATTTGATTGACGGAATTTTTCCTACAGATGAGATGTTATCACTGGTTTTCTCTAGATCTACTCCTTTCGCTTTTGCAAGCGCTCAAACCCCGTCCGCGATGCCGATCCGTACTTTTGGTCTTAACTTATGAGCGTCAGGAAAAAAGTTATAGAGTATAAAACGTTAATCTTAGTACACCGAACAACATTTGTTTGGACATTGTTTCTGTATCTCTATCTGTTGTCGAAAAATTGTGTTATGGAAAAAAAGGCACCAGGCAATGCAACCAAAACTCTTTCCGATGCAGAATCTATCGAGACACTTAGATTGCACCATCATTGAGCTCAATTGTATAATTGGTGCATGAGAAGGCGTTTACGAAAGATTTTGACTACACACAATATAGTCACACACACACACACACACACACACACCTTTTTGACGGGGCTTTGGCGTAGTGGGTAGAGTGTCTACCTACAATTCTAAAGGTCCCGCGTTCGATCCCCGCTCACTGCAAATATTTTTTCTGAAAAATATTTTCTCACGGACTCCGACCGATGGCAGGAACATTCCGTGTGTGCTATCGGCGGTATCCATGAAGTGAGACCGTGAGCCGGGACCGAACGCGACCCGTCGCGCGGGGGGGGAGGGAGGGTTCCATCGTAGACGCCCGCCATCGTATCACAGGGGTTTCTGGAGGTTTACCCTGTGATTAGAAATACGATGAGCTGAAATGGCGAAGTCGGCCCCAGCCGCAATGGGTGGGTACTCTGATCCGTAGTATTATCCATGAAGTAATGCCTAACAGCGGTTACGTGGGTGAATACGAATAGAGCAAGAGTAGAGAAATAAAAAAAAAAAACACACACCTTTGTTCATAATTCAACGGGAAGCATTTTGGTATACTTAAAACACTAGTTACGAAGCGAAAAGATCAAAATCGATTGAGGGGTCATTACAAGAACTTCTCGAAATAGTATATTTCGATACAAGTGCGATGGGGTGTTGACGAGTGCGAAGTTGGCGGCGCGAGGCGAAGCCGAGCGCTGCCAATCGCACGAGCTGAAACACCCCGTCGCACGTGTGTCGAACGATAGTTTTTGACAGTGATGTTACGTTCTACGAGTGCCGAAATAGTTACTTTTCGTTTACTAGTTAACGAAAAGTAACTTTTCGGCACGAGCTGAACGTAGCAGCAATGTCGAAAAATTTATTATTTTTGCCAGTAGACACGCATATGTTCTATTTGTATCTTATCGATGTCATCAAGGCGAAGATATAAAAACAAATCGCTTCATAATGAAGGGAGATATTTGCAAAAACAACGGTAAGGAACTATTGGATATTTCTTAAAATCTCATTAGCCAATTTTACTGAAAAATTGGTACAGAAAGGGCAAGGACTGCAGCCCATTACCTGGAAAAATTTCAGATTTTGTCTATAGTTCCACCGGTTCAATTGTTCAACTTCGTACAAAGTGAAAACCGAATCGGTCCAGTTGTTTATATGCTCAAATTTCGTATTTTACGTTACAGACCATTCTATATAATTTCTGGACGAAATAGGAAATTTGGAAATCACGGTGTTGACAACAGCTACGATCGTTTCTTGGAATCACCCATATACATGATATATATATATATTTTCTTCAATTGAACTTATGTTACATACCCCAATGTTGACAGAAATCCGGAGACATTGCCCTCCGCATAGAGGCTGACAATATCTCCAAGATGTAGAAAACTCGCCGAGCCGAGAATCTCTCCCATTTCGAAGCTGGTCGCCAGTATTATTAGCGTTAATTCAGGACCGTTGAGGCCCCTCAGACCAGTGCATCATTCATAATATCTGTGGATGAGGACATAAAAAAAATTGAAATGAATAAAGCTCCGGCAAACCCATCTCCACGCCAATATGTAGGTCATAATCGATTTGCAGTGATAGCGGTTTGTGCATCAAAAGCCCATTCTTCCCGACAGAAGGAGCAACACAAGAGGGTCAATTATTGTTTATAATTATCAGAGGACTAGGGGAGCTTATTGATCCTTGGGATAAAAGAAAATAACATTATTGAACATTGCATGGCCACTTAACCTTTCACAAATTAAAAATAGTCAACATTGTCATCAATATTGTTTTTATTAGTGCGGAGATTCTATCGTTTTTTGCAAAAACAAAATTGGCGCTTTTGATGACATAAATATCATCTATTTTTTCCTCAATCAAAAATAACAAAATCCACTTTTGATTCTTCCAAATATTTCTTGGAGGAAAATCAAAATAGATAGCGCTGTTGCATAAAAGAAACTGATACTTTTAAGTTCTTTTATTTTTAACAAACTTTAATCCATTGGAAAACACCTCACGAAACTATATCTTATAAGAAAACGTTAAAAACTTTGTTTTTGCGAATACGAGTGTATTTATACTTATTTAAGAATGCAAAAGTTTAGATCGATCAAGAATTTACTAAAAATCAGAATTCCCGCCATTTTTGAAAATCAAAACCGCGGTTCATTCCGCCCCCCCCCCCCCCCCCAACCGGTCACTGACACTTTTATTGGAAATTACGCAACATGTTACACGTGAGTCCCTCCAAAAATTCCGTTGCTAGAATACCCGAATCAAAGTCATCCAACAAGAGCATGTCAAAATGAGGCAGCAGACCGGTTAAATTGACGCATTTGGATATTACCCCGGCAATCTAAACAATGAACACCGCCGATTCCCTGTTATTTCAATGTGTCAAACGGCTTTATTGTTCCAGACTCCAAAGACTTATCGAACAATAATTGAAGCGACGAGTTGGGACACTTGAACGCGCAACTCCAACAGTAATCCGTATCCGGGAATTAGCATTCTGTCTGATTAAAAACATCCGTTTCCACTCTTGCAGCTCTGCGTTGCGATAATTTTTTTTTTCCCTTCTTTCGCCCGCAAATCAAAGCGCAAGTGTGAAAATTCGATGGAATCCCGTTTACCACAAACAACAACAGTCACATGAGAAACTAATGGAAAAATGTCGACCTCGTTTGGTCTTTTCACTTTGACCGCTGGACTCTTTTTTTTATACATTTGAAATGTAAGCGTACAACCGGCATGGAAGACATTACAACAGTTTGTTTAGATCTCTTCCCTTTCTCCTGACTCGATTTTTTTCAGCATGTATCAAATGTTTGTGCAAACTGGCAACAATTTAGCTCTCATTTATTTTCCCCTATTCCTTGATTTTCTCACGATACGAGTGTTTGATAATTAGTAATGAGATTGCAATTAAGTGTTCCGGGTACTTCAGGTATTAAGGCGGATCACCTTGAGCCACTCACACGTTACTAGGTAAATAGAGACGAGTTATATTTGAAGGGGAAACAGTTGGCTGTTTGATGGGGAATTTTTATAGGTAATTGTGACACTAACCATACGGTGGTCCCCACATTACTGGGCGAACGTGGTGGATAAATATGAGGTTCCAGTAGCGATGGTGGCGGGGGGATCGCGGCCTCCAGTGACATCCAGCGGCCGATTGTAGAGATTTAATGCCGCGAACGCGGTGAAATTTGAAAGTTCGGTAAATGCAAGAATAACATGTGTTCACAGATTCACCTCGTTATTCATAGGTACACTGTTAGTGCGTCAATACTCGCACCTTGCCGCCCCGCAAGTCGCATGGCGAGCACTGTGCCGCCCGATGAATTGTTCAATTTTTATATAGCATCTATATATAGGAGCAATTGGCCATCCGCAATGTTCCATCTAAGATTGAGCATCCCATGATCTTGGAATTTTATTGAACTTTACTTTTCTCGACGATTAAGCAATGTCGTTTAAAGTTTGGAATATCTGAAGGTTTATCATTCTGACAAATTTTAGATGTGTGTATGTGTGTGTGTGTGTGTGTGTGTGTGTGGGTGGGTGGCTGTGTGTGTGTGTGTGTGTGGGTGGGTGGGTGGCTGTGTGTGTGTGTGTGTGTGTGTGTGTGTGTGTGTGTGTGTGTGTGTGTGTTCGTATGTGAGTAATTCTTTGAGATACGGTTCCCGGTAAATGGCTCGATCGATTTGTTTCTCCTTTGACACACAATCACCTCTGACTGATGTCCAGGGCGGAAAGGAGTGTCAATGTTGAACAACCATTCCTTCAATTGTTAATAACAAATTTAATCATTCACAACGCTCTATCGTGAGAATCTTTACAGATAGGAGAAAAAGTGTATAATGAATGTTATTCCTCATACAAAAATACACACATAATGTTCTGTGACTTTTTTCATAACTTTCATAACTCAGGACATATCACTGGTTAACAATTTTAATTGTTTATATCGCTCTGTTACACGATGAGTAAGAGTTAGACGGAAAAGTTCTCGATAGCTTAGCGGTCCAAAGCAACTACCCGGATTGTAGGAACACCCGAGTTCGAACGCCGGTCGATCGATTCGAGCATTCCTTTTTTCAATTTGTGCACACTGATTGTTCTTCATTTAATTATTTTCTAATAGGAAATTTATCAATATTCGAAAAGTTGAGAGTGAATAGGTAGTTGCGGACAAGCAATTCTCTCTCAGTTTCTCGAGACGAGACTGAGATTATGCGCTGAAGAATTTTTGGAGTCGAGACAACATGGAACCGAGCATGTCGGTTCGGGGATCGACAAGAGGCTCTGTTCTTCTAAGATGATGGGTTAACTTTCGAATTTTAGGGCCAGCCTTCGGATAGTTAGAGGAATATTTAATCTTCGGGTTGAGGATTCTGATTGGTCCAAGTTCCAATTTCAATCTTTAAGTGTTCATTAGCCACGGTTCAGCACGAAAAACTAGCACGTGGAATGCAATGAGTAATAGACAGATTCGGTGATTTCACTGAAATTAGGGAACTCCTGATAGGAAGCTAAGCCCAACGAGTGACGTCACACATGAATGGGCACCCAAGAAACCAGGAAGAATGTCGAACGGTATTCATTTGTCCCGAACTGTTAATGTCACTTTCCAATGCACCTGCCTTCCAACCTTCATTCCATTGGACATTTATGTTCCTTAGTTGAAGCACGATCAAAAAAATTCAATGCTCGTTTCTAGAAACATCAGAAATAAAAGATGATTTTTATTAACTTCCCGATAGGGGAAAAGGTTGCTCTGCCCCCCAAAAATGAAAAATCGATTTTCCACCAGATCTCCACGTTTCATGGTATTTCTGACCATTCTAAACTATTCAAAACAAAATGTCTGTATGTGTGTGTGTTTGTGTGTGCCAATGTATGTATGTAACTAAAAATTTCCCGGAACCATTTCTCGTAAACAAATTATCCGATCAAGGTTCTGTATGCCGCAATCGAAGCGTCTTGCCGTAACTCAGAGCTGATTTGTTTTTGGTCCATCCATGTCTGCTGGTTTCTATTGTTATTAACAATCTCAATTGTTCATAACGCTGTATCTCACGAGATATTGTAGATACGCAAAAATGTGTCAAATAAATGTTGCTCCTTATAAGAAAATACATATCTTGTGTTATTTGACTTTTTTCGTATCTTTAACCGTTTCGGCGTTAGAGCGTTATAAACAAGCGAAATCGTTTAGAGAGCTCTATGGTGACAACAAGCAGAGGTTGGAAAGAAAGTACACACACACACGCGAGACCCCAATTTTCTCAATTTTTTCTACATGTCTGCGCGGTCGTCAAAAGTACTGATTGCATACATTTTCCGTCGTTTTATCGGACTTGCCCAGGGGTTTACAGTCAGATTGTTAATTAATACAGATGATTGTTTGTGAGAAAAGCGATCCTAACTCCAGCGCTACTCGAAGTGGCGGGTAAGGTCCATCGAGCCCATATGCATGTAAAAAAACCCCATTAAATCAGTCTGCTTTCTCAGTAATTGGACCCAAATATTGTTGAGAAGAAAATGGAATGGCTAGTTCAAAAAGTAAGATAAAATTTTAAAACATCCCTTTGCAGTCCTGAGGACCATGCTCTAGACCCTATATGTCCATCGGCAGAACGCTCATACCGCTACCAACGACAGGTTATATATCCACGCAAATTGGAATCAAGTCACTTGTGATTTGTCTTTACCCAAGGATCTATGTCGCGGAAGGCCCAGTATCAGTACGAATGCAAATATGAACACGTCCCTTTACGCGCTAATTCAGCTGCTTGAATGAATATTCCATTCAAAATGATTATGGTGTAATGGGTATCAGGAAAATACGTAGTTGATGATTTACATAACAAATCATAGTTCTCTACTCCTCATAATCGTGAATTATACAGTTGGGATACGCGCGCTTTGAAGCTGAAACATCAGTCACTACTAAATGTTTCATAGTGGATGGAAAACCTGACATCTAAAGTTGAAAATATTTTCTGATATTTATGTATTTATTTGTTTATTTCTTCCTTTCACGCCAATCAGCTTTATACAGACTCAAATATAATAGTACAAGTATATGTAATCTTCGTGCAGAAATATTGCATATAACCGACAAAACCGATTTTATAAGTAAATAAGCGCGGTTAATTCTAAAGTTGAGCGTTGTGATTGGCCGGGGTTAAATTTTCAACCAATCAGAAGCCTTAACGCCAAAGTTAAATATGGCGCTCACTAACCAAAAACTGGTCTTCGAACTCCAAAATAGTTAATTAAGTAACTGTTAGAGAAAGTTACTGTTCAAACATAGTGACGAAGTATAGATGCGCTTGATTGATTACTATTGATGAATTTATTAAAAAACTTCTTACTCGTTACAGTTCTACCAAATTTATGCCAATATAAAAGTTATTACTCTTATCCCAACGGCGAGATCAATTTATTTTCCATTGTTTTTGTTATTTAAACTATCTATGAAAACAATATGTTAGTTGCCAACAATTGCAGCCGTACATATTTGAATTTCGTAACACACAATAGTCAGTGAAGTTTTATCCCTAGGCACTAGGGGAAATTCCCTAGTTGCACACCTGATGTATCGATTGTAATCATATGACTGCTGGTCTGGGCGTAGTGAGCGAATCCCCGTGATTACTTTTCTTCCAAGAGTTTCAACAAAAATAAATAATTTCGGAGCACTCTGAATTATTAAAAAGTGTGGATCTAGCGCAACATTATTCATCATGAAAGTCTGTGGTCCAAAATACGCACTGTGCGGTCTCATCGTTTCAGCTTGGGGAATTGTTCAACTGGTAATCAGTGTTAACCTTCATACTTAGTCTAAATAATAGTTTTTCTTCAGGAATGGAGTTTTTATTTTTTTATTTTCCTATATATCAATAATTTTGTCAATGTTACACTTTCAAATTTGACATCTTCGTAACTTTTCAAACACCATATACTTTTATGGACTGACCTTACTTTAAATTTAATTTCGTTTGTTCATTCATCACTTTATGATATGAAACTGATTTTTTTTTAATTATTCGGTTTCTACAGCATCTTTATGAAATATCTCAGAGTTGTATATTAATGACGTTTTCTATGTTAATCATTGAAAAACTTCAGTTGCTAATTTGGCCAGCCTAGTTGTGACTTGACTCTAAGTTTGAGGTTTTACAGTCAGTAATTTGTTTAGATAGTCATGTAATATGGATTAAACGTTTTGTTCACAATTAGCATTATTCAATTCGCTCCTATTATTCTTGGGAATATTTGTATTTTCGATAACAGATACATAGAATTTTGCAAACGAATTGAATTACCTGAAATTCCATTAATTTCCACTTAAACATATATATTTACCACGAAAAATGTTAATTTCACTATCATCGAATAACACTCTTGTATACAGGATATGAAACTATTACTCTGTTGGTACATGTTTCTAATTTGATAGACTGAAAACAGCAAAAATATATCAGAAACTAACACGTTATATGGGAAACTAACACACTAAAAAATTTAATTTACTTAAAAACAACAGACCGAATTTTCAGAGACTTAATTTACGTATGATATTCGGTGCAATGGCACTTTAATTCTTTGACTTTGCTGACTAGAACATTGTAAAAGGTCTCATATTGTTCACTGAACAAATTGGAATGATTATGATTGATTAGTCACTACTTTTGTTGTTACTTTGCAGCTTCTCATGGGACTCTTCTTCTTCATGAGGAGTGTCGCACTCATCGAGGACATTCCTCTGGAGGGTAAGACATTCAAATCACCAGATGAATTCTACTTCGCCGCTGACAATGGCTACACGGCGAATGCCTATAATTGCTGGATTGCCGCCTGTCTCTATGTCTTCACTTTTCTATTCTCTGGGCATCAATTTTATCTCAACTCCAGAACGTCACTCAGTGTTTAAATTAATATATTTTAGGGCTGTTAGCTCATCCTCATCCAGAGGATATGAACCCTAAGAGACGCAAATGTAATTTAATTTTGTAAGGTCAATCGATCATTTCCCAAAAAACGAAATTCCTATGCTCAATCTAAAAAAAATTAGTCTGGTGGTAAGAATTTTGTTTTCGAAGGAAAATGGTTTTACATTAGGTCGTTATGTAACATTAACATAAAAGTCCTAATTTAGAGTCCATTGTTTTGTAGAACAATTCAATTGATTAAAATGATCATTCCAGTCGACAACAAAAATTGAATAATAATCAACTTCTATGTCATTGGATCGAAATTTTGACTAATAATGTCACATAGCCACTTAAGTTGATTGTCAAGCGATGAAAATGATCCATCGCTCAGTAAAAACTATGAACAGAAAATTGCAGGTAAACTCATTCGATGCGCTCGTCTGATTTTCGGAGAGAGTGATGCCATTTTATTTTGTATAAATGACCTTCGAAGAACAATTGAAACAATATGAATTGTAAAATATTAAAATTCAATATAGGAATTTCAAATGGTAATAGTATTTGTAGAATGAATGGAGAGCTTTTATGTGATTCGTTAGTTGGAAAATTTTTGATTCTGTTCAGGTTTGTTCTTTTAGTTTCGTTAAGTATATGTCCATCAACAAGTTATAGATAATTATTGAATTTGGAGTTTCGTGTATTTGGCACGTAACCATGAAAAACGAGGAAATAAATGCTCATAGGAGAACTTTGAGCTTTAGTCAACTGGAATTTTATTTTTTGTTCTGTTTTTTTTTTCTTGTAATTATTCTTTGCACCCTACATGCGATCTTAACAATCAACAGAAAAAGGCTGGTGAAGAATTTTGTGGGCATTGTATAAAAATTTGGCTATTTCTAGACAACTCTATAAAAAAAATACATTGCAATTTGAGGCGAATCTTGTGGAATCGATATATTAAATTTCATCCAAAAAATGCTAAAAACGGTTTAGATTCGGTTAAACAATTTCATATAATTGTCTGACAAAATGTATGATATGTTATGATAGCAGAATGACATGAAAAGTCGATCAAAGGCGCACAAATTTCCTCGTGCTATGACAGAAATAACTATACTGTAAAGAAATGTCATTGGAGATATTGAAAAAAACCTCACATTATGATAAGATCGCCGGTAAACGAAGAAAATATTGTCGATTGAAGAAAAAGAGTTGGAAGAATTTACACGTTGATACTTTTTTTGTATTTAGTGCCTTCTTGACGAAAAAATGTTTCAATTTTTTACGAAAAATACTTGACTCATTGAAAACCTATGGAAAATTTTTAAAACATCAATTCCTTCCTCAACTTGTATCAATTATAGAGATTTAGCGTTAAAAATTCAAGAACAATCAGTTTTTAGTATAATAACAGTATCTCCTAAAAATGGAAAAAATTAAGAACCGTGATCAGATTCTTCAAGAATGTTTTTTGGAATGTTTCATAAATATGTAAGAAAGTTTCAAAGCTCTTGTCCACGGCCTTAATATTCCTAGAAATTGAATATATCGTTCGACAATTAAATTTATTTATTTCTTTGAACATCAGAAATTCTTGATCATCAATAGTTTCTATAATATTGACTGAATTGACTCAATTCACTGAAAAAATTGAAAATTTGTTTGTGGAGCAGATAGAATTGCTCAGTATGATTGATGAGTGTTAATTAATTTATCGCCAGTATTTCAGCAGGTAAGTAAATTAACCAGGTTTCCATTCACGCATTCTTCAACTCATGAAAATAATAATAATTAAAGCTTTAGTTTTACTCAACGTGGCGAATCTCATTTCCAGTGCTTCAGTTCAAGAGCCTTTGGTATAATCAGAGTAAAAAACTTCAATCCACCTTTTTCATAGGGTGAAGCTTTTATTACAAAAAATGTAAAATGTCACATCGTGCATAACATAGTTATAAAGGGAGTGAGAATTCAGTTTTATGAAAAATTGGGAAGTCAATCGCGATATATTCTGTCGCGAATTTTCGCTTCTATCCTGACTTAGATCTACCAACTTAAGTTAACTTGGTTCCCCTTCGGACCCCAGCGATCAAGCATCAATGACCGCCAGACATGAGTGAGGACAACACAATGTCTGGGGGACATGACACGGTGATGAGTTCCTCGGATGTCACCAAAGACCTTCTCGAGTCCTCGGGTTATCATTGCGGACGCCTCGATGTCTGGCGGACAAGAATAGGGACGCATATATGTCCCCCAGACATTAACAAGGACGCGTAGGGCATGCATAGGACGTAATCGGGGACAAAATTGATGTCCGCGTGGGCCATCAGGGTTTTTTCTGTTTTTTCGAGTCCCCGCTTGAGGCCTCTCTGATTGGTATAGTAGAGTGGAATTGTCCAGCTCTCGAATTCCTAAGGATTTATAGTCAAACGGGAGTTTCGTCAAAGAAACGGATGTACAAATTGAGGTTTTCCGTGGTTTTCCATCAATTGTAAATTGACCCAAGCAATGTCAAGTCTGGTAGGCATTGCATTGATTGGGTCAAATTAAGCGAATGCTGTACGCTGTACAGTTTAGGAAGATTTCGGTTCCCATCGGGACCGTGGGAGGGTCGCCACATATGCATGTTATCGCATCTAAGCGTAAATTAAAAAAAAAATCAAAACCAAATTTCAGTAAATGGATTTATAGTTGTTAATTCAACACACATGTGCGTGCTTGTGTTGAAAACTTGTCTTGAAATTACCCGCCTTTTCTCTAGTCGCCATATAGATATGGAGCCAAATGTCTCGGGAAACGTGGTCGACATAAACTCCGGACTGATCGTGTTTTCCGTCACTGCCGGTGAGTTCCTGTCACATTTATTATTTTTGCAATATGTATTGACATCTAACGTCTTTAAATTCATAAGGAGGGCTGAAGAGTCCCCAAGCAAGAACTAGCAAATACTTCTGAACTATTGCAATTCGATTCTAAATCATTACAATTTGATTATGGCGATGGTGTAACTGTGGGGGGTAATTTTCTCATCTTTTATTGTTGATTCATGATTTGAATATTTTTCCAGGTGAATATTATGCCACAAGCCTGACTTCAAGACCAAAATGGCCAGTGAACTTGCAGAGAGTATTTTGAAGTACCTGGGAACAAACGGGGAAGCCAATTCTCTAAGTTTAGTCAATGTTTTCAATGAGGATCATCAAAAGATCATTGGTGCAATCAAAAGTCTGCAGACACTTGATAATGTATGTACTTATCATCAATTTTTGCATTTTTCCATGGAATAACATATATGCTTCTTTCGGTACTTTTTAGAGTTTTCGGCAATATCAAAACAACTCCCAGAGACAGTTTTTTCCTGGAAGAGTACTTCTTAAAAGTTACCCTTAACTTATAAACCTGAAGCGTTTAGAAATTTTGTCCTCAAACATAAGTTTTCCTTCGTTACAAAAAACATAATCTGAAAGGTTAATTTTCGTTACGGTAATTCAGTCTTTTCTTTTTTCTTCATTTTAGAACTCTTTCTTTGATGTATCCCTTTAACATCTCAGAGTTCTTTGAACACAGAGGAAGTATGGGCTGCAAGTCGATAGTTATGCTTGGCTGAAAAACGATCATATTTTTACTTAGACACTGAGATCCTTTATCTATCTTTTTCATCGTAACTTCGCATAAAAATGCTACAGTAGTTTTCATGAAAAATACATTTTCTTACTTTTCAACATTCTTAACGATGACTAGTACAATTAGACTTTTATAATTAAAGAGAATACAGTTTAGAATTTTTTAATTCTGTTTGAGCTTTGTAATTTTCGACATTCTGTCAGGTTTTCAACAAAATCGATGTCATACTTATTAATTATTTCTTTTGTCCCAGGTAATCGACGCGGAACAAGTAACGCAAAAGAAATGGGAACCAACGGCGGAAGGAGCCCACGTGATCGCCCATGGAAGTCACGAAGCTGCGGTTTATCATGCGATCCCCGACTCGGGAATTGCTCAAGCCGAGGTTATGAACTCCGTCCCTTACGCCAAAGTTGGATTTTCGAAAGCCCTCGTTGCCGGCTGGATAAAGCTGGACAAAACCTCAGGCAAGCCAGAATGCACGAATAATCTGATGTTTCACTATTTCTATGAATTTCAGTCCATTCAATGTCCAAATATTCCTCAGTTTTGGTGGAAGTTTCTATCCGCTTTCCTATTACCAGTGTACGGTATTCATGTTTCAACTGTCCCAAGGTCCTCATGAAATATAGGAGTGAGCTATTTCCTCATCTGTTTATCTATTTGTTTTGAAAATAAAGAATAAACCAATAGAATTTGATGGCAATATGGAAGGCAAATTAATGAACCATCTTAGAAGTAATGACAAATTGATGAACCATCTTAGAAGTAATTACAATTTCCAATTTTGCTTGTGCTTGCAGGGAAACCAATGGTTACCAAGGTCGTTTCCTCCATCGAAGACAAAACTCAGTTAGATTTGAAAACCATTGAAACCCTCACCGACTTAACGAGAGCTGAATACAAGAAACGAAAGCTGCTCCAGGAGACCATAGTTAAAAGTGTACTTCTCAGAAAAGGTGCCAATTTTGTCACCAAAATTGAGAAAAATGAGGCTGATCTAACTTCCGATTTACTCCTCAATCAGTCCTGGAAGGAGAAAAAGTTCAAGCCCTACAATTTTGATGCTTTAGGCGCGGCACTAGACGTCGGACACCTGCACCCCCTCTTGAAGGTGGAATTAATTAACTGAGTCGTATTTGAAATATGTTTCGTCCTAATTCAACTTACGAATCTCTATTCCCTAATTGAACTAATACACTAACCCGATATAGTTGACACTAATAGTAAATAATACATTCTAATTATGCAAAATACAGGTACTAAAAAATGCCATGACCGATGATGTAAATTTCGAAGTTCTTCGAAGTCAACAAACAAAATCTCAAAATTTGAGAGAACTTACGATTTTTGCATTTTTAAAGGAATGCAAATTTTCCAAAATTAAGGGGCTCGTTATGATGTTGAAAACTTATAAATTAAATAGATTCTATAAAGTTCCCAAAAAATTCAATAAATAAAAAAATCAGAATTAATGACTAGACTGGTTGACGTAGCACAAGTAATTAAAACACTTGATTTTGAAGGTGCGGACTGAATTCAGGAAAATCTTCCTGGAGATGGGTTTCTCGGAAATGCCAACGAACAACTTTGTTGAGTCGTCCTTTTGGAACTTCGACGCCTTGTACCAACCCCAACAGCATCCGGCGCGAGATGCCCACGACACTTTCTTCATTTCGGATCCAAAACTGACAACACAATTTCCTGAGGATTATTTGAAGAAAGTGAAAGAGGTGCACAGCAAGGGAGGGTATGGATCGGAGGGTTATCGCTACGATTGGAAGATCGAGGAGGCTCAGAAGAACCTCCTGAGAACCCACACAACAGCTGTCAGCGCTAGAATGTTGTATAATTTGATGCAAAAAGGCGAATTCAAACCAGTGAGGTACTTCAGCATCGACAGGGTCTTCAGGAATGAGACTCTGGATGCAACTCACCTTGCAGAGTTTCATCAGGTAACATTATTTACCATATTAGTTCTATTTCGCATGTGATCATCATTTAATAAAAAAATCTAATCAGTTATTACCTTTTGCTATGTTTTTTTTTTTGGTTTTGCAAATAATTCAAACGTTTGAAATTTCGAAAACTTAGAGTTTTCGAAGTTTAAAGTTTTTTTTTTAATTTTCAATTTCTAAATTTTTTGTGTTTTTTTTTCTTCATCTAGAGACCGTAATAAATTTAGGATGCCTACTATATTGCAATTTTTTTACAATCTTTCTGATACGAGAGCTGCGGAAGTCCCTCAATATGCTAACATAATTCCGCTAATGTTCATTGTTTAGCCATTCGATAGACATTGACATAACATTAATAAAGTAAAATTTCATTCACGTAATTTCAGGTGGAGGGTGTCGTTGCTGATTACAATCTGACCCTCGGGGATCTCATTGGAACTCTGTACGAGTTCTTCAAGAAGCTAGGCATCGATAAGCTTGAGTTTAAGCCGGCTTATAATCCATATACTGAGCCCAGTATGGAGATATTCTGTTTCCACGAGGGCTTGGGAAAGTGGATTGAGATTGGAAACAGTGGCGTCTTTAGGCCGGAAATGTTACTACCTATGGGACTGCCTAAGAATGTTAACGTTATTGCTTGGGGATTGTCTCTTGAAAGGTGATTTGTCTATTATACTCCAGACTGCTTTATTTCCTCATTATAATTCGTTGCAATTTTTTGATGAAAGCCAGATGTTTCCTAGTCATTCGTCAAACCATTTCTTCAATTTGATCACGATTCGTCTTCGATTTGTCTATAAGTCAAAAACAACCTTTATTTGTGTCCTTTAAGCTGATTGCACAACATCTTTAAGTTTTTGACAAATCACACTTTCTAAATTGTTTTATTAATAATAAGCGAAAAATTCAAAAACATTAATAAGTCTTTTCTATTTTTCAGACCTACAATGATCAAATATAAACTCAACAACATTCGTGATCTCGTGGGGCCCAAGGTTGACCTTCAAATGGTTTACAACAATCCCATATGTCGCCTAGAGAAGTAAATATCCATTGCCTATTTCTGGAGGTATTCAAATCCCTAAAAACTTCGCTTTCACATTTTTTCCAAAAGGTCCAAAAGTCCTCATATACTCAAATAATTTTTGTGTTTTTCGTTGCAGAGTAATTGCTACTTCGCAATTGAAAGACGAGCAATGTCGGAATAATGAGTGGACAACGATAGAGAAAATAGAGAAGCAAAGTATCGTCATTGTTTGTGATCCACTTTATCCCATTTTGTGGCTCGAGAATCTTCTGAAATTGATGAAAAATCACATAAAAACGTGCCTAACAACTCATCGTCACTCCTCCCTTCAGAAAATACCATCGAATCTCGAGAAGTTTTGCGCAGATTTGAAAAATTCTGATAAATCTTCGGATTTATCGATAACGATCATTTGGAGCTCAGTGGGCATAGATCCAGTCCTCAAACTAAGCGATAACCGAGAGATCTTTGGTGCAATCAATATTGCCCGATATTTCAATCGATTGATTGAGCGAATCAAACCATCTCTGCTGAGGTACGAGAGCAATGGGTCGATTTATGCGAATAAAATCGACAGAGCTCTCGAACAAATTCACAGCTCTCTTCACAATAAGTCATCCAAAATTTGCGGATTGAGAAAAAACAAATCGGAGCATATCTTCGAGGAATTATCAATCGTTGATTTGATGTTGGAGGGACTACGATGAGATAGTAAATTATATTTTTTTTTTAATCCAAGGAATTGTAATTTTCTACTAATTAAAGTGACTGGAACTTGGCAATGGAATAGTCAATGATTTTCCTGCATCTTGGTGCATCAGTAACAATTAATTTAGTCTTATCTATGGGCGATTCTTTGTGGATTCATCGAGTCATTATGGTTTTAAAAAATTCTAGGTGGGCCCCGTTGGGTAATAACGGATTCAGAATTTTTGACTAATTCCATAGAGAGATATGAATATTAAATTAACAGTTTTTTTACATTTTCAGGGCAATTGGATGTATGATTAATGTTGATATTTATTCTTCAAAATTTGTATCTTCTTCTGACTTTTCCAATTAAAATGGGATTTTGAAACTTTTTTTTTTAAATATACATAGCTTGAACCAAATCACCGTGAAAATCAGAAAAACCAGGAAAGTCAAATCGGTATTTTTTTCAAGTACATATATTTCAGAGAAAATGCGAGAGTAAATATATTTTGGTGTTTAAGCATCTTCACTTCAGACGAATTCTAAGAAGATTTTAACTGGTAGCATTCAACTAATGATTTGTCTGTCACAAACAGGTGTTAGTTGATGCTTGCTGAGAAAACATGAAAAAATTTAGATTTGAGTAACTTCAAAAATATGATTTAAAGTATGTTCTGTATTTTCCTTGTCCATCGATTCTTATTTGTAATTTTTACAGGTGGGTCTTATCAGAGACGGGGTTATCTGACCATCGGTTGATCCATATAGTGACACTCGACTTAATTGTACAAGAATATGCAATAGCCCAATTCCCGATTTTCTTAATTTTATGATTCATTAGCAATGATATTCATTTAAACAACTCATGTGAGTATTTCGGCTGAAAGTCAATTAATATGATTTTTTTAAGAAACGAACTGCCCAGTAAAGACGAAGAAACAACAAGTTTTCAAAGTAATAACAAAGCAAAATTTCTTTATAAGCGAACCGACTTTAAGGAAAAAAATGACCATAATTACATAAATATTGTTGTTTGAGATCGCGCAGGCAATCTTTGACAAGACCTATATCTTCGATTTTTTTTCGAGTGGTACTTCTTTCCTCATTAAAAATTTGTTCCTTTTTTTGTCGTTTCCCATTATCATGAAAATGGTTAAAAAAATCGCCGAGAAATAGAGGTCAGATATATTGCCACAAGATTTAAATTCTCGTTGAACAAATGAATAATACACATGGAAAATATTAAAATTTTATGGTTTTGTCTTCGGAAAAGTCTACACATAATGTGATATATTTCCTCAATGCGCGCCTAAAGAACGTTGAAATAATGGCGCGACTATTGACGGGGTAATAAGACACTTTGCGCAATAGTCGCGAATGAAAACTATCGGAAACATTGATCTTATGAAGTACTTCGATTCTTACCATCAATCAATTTGCCTTATTGTGACATTTAGTTAATTATGTTAGCCTTATCAATCCCAATATAACAATATAACACTTCTTCTTGTTCGCATTCGTTCTTTGTTGTTTGAAGATCCAGTCATTGACTGCATGCTTCTTTGGTTTCTCGAATGAATTGTTATCTCAAGAGGAACATGAGTACCGTTAGTCATCCGTTTGCGCGCTAAATAAAGAGTGATCTGAGACAGAGAGATGAAATGTTTGGATGGATTTATTAATATTCGGAGATAAGTCGATGGAGAATAAGTGGGTTACGTGGAAAATTCTCCTTGGAGAACTCTAAATCTCTAGTTTTCGGCGACTGCGCCTCATTTGAGATCAATTTGAAATCTTGGAGGGAAAAAGTCACAGAAACAATTACATAGAAATTGAGAGGAGAAATAAATGGAAATGTCATTATTTGAAATTCACTATCTCATTTTTTAAGTAAAACTTTCTACTTGTAATAGAGTTTATGTCGAACTCGATTTATCAAACGACGACAAAATTTCATGATTGGAATAATAACCCTAAAGTATAAGAAATTTCTAAAAATTTTGGATTACGGATTTTGACTATGTATTACAGAATTAGGAATTTCAAACTTTATAAGTGATTCACAGATCCGGAGAGAAGAACGCAAAAATGACAAACGAATTGTAAAAGTTACATAACTTTGAAGGACGTTGAAAAATAATAGAAATTCGATAACAAAAACATATACAAATAGCGGATATCCAAAATTTAACCATCTCAATAGTTCAGTTCAGTCTAGCATTCATGTGCACACACGAATCGTTCGATGAAGAAAAAGTTACTAGGATTATTTTGAAGTTGTTAGAATGAATTTTGCAAATAAATTTTTCAATAATTTCTTAATTCGGTCGTTAAGTATTGCCTCAAAATTGTCGATTCGACCACGCGACCATTTCACAATGAAAAATTAAATTAAAAAAAAAATCACCGTCTGCAATTAACTATATAAGTTAACATTAAAACAAAACAGATTTAACAACAAACAAAGGATGTTGTCAGACACGCTTCGCGAAGCGCGTTTTACTTTTCCGCCCAGCGTGATAACAAAAACGGGGGAAAAATCTAGAGAAGAGATGCGGGGAAAAACACTGTATTTTTTTCATAAAGTTTCAAATTAATTCCACTATAATTAACATTTAATTTTCCAACTTTCTTCGCAGTAATCTATATATATATATCTCTTAGGAAAGTTTTCAAAATCTTGAAGTCAGAACTACAAATAAAATGAACAAACAAAAATTACGAGAAGGAATACACTGAAAAACTATTCTTAAAGTCTCGAGTACCTTTACCATATCACTTGTATTGCATGAATAATTTTGTTAATGTAGAAATATGTGATGATTTCAGTTTCGACACTAAGTATCTTATACTTTTATGTACGTGCTAAATTCTCGATTTTTTGCGTATTTTACATCTCGACTCATTGTAGAAGTACATTTGCAGAATTGATCATTTTCAATAGAAAACCTAAGGAGATACTAAAAATAAAAAAAATAATTGAGAATGGAGGAACCAGAACAAAATTTTCGGTTTTCATAACCGGTCGTTTAAAAATTTTATTTGTATCACTCTATATAGATGTATACCACGTGAGGAAGGACATTGTGTTATTTTACTCTCCCACCTTTCATTCACATTGAAAACAATATTTGCCTAACCTAGTGACGTGAAATTCAATTTTCCGTCCCGGCGGGTGCAAAACTAAGATTTTCGTCCCGCCGTGTGGACGAACAAGCTCTCTTTACGTCTACGCCGGAGCGGAAAACAGTATTCTAGTCACGTGAGGTAAAACACAATTCACATGTTTCGGTTGAAAAATTCGTCACCCTATTACCCGTTATTTACAAAACGTAATGAATTATTCATTCGAACATCATGAATGGAACGAAAAATCCGAAGAAAGAATAGGAATTACGAAAATTATACGAAAACTCATGTTGGAACAGAAAATTTGAATTCAACCTGTTTCGCGCGTTTTTTTAAAATAACATCAAATGTACGCGAAAGGTTGGCTTCAAAATTTTTATTCGCCTGTTTTTTCACAATGCCATTTTCATAGTTTTTATGGTTTCCTCGGTTTGTTAGATCCATTTACGATCTTCAAATTTCAATAATTCATACTTGGCACTAGAGTCTCTGTTCGACTTCATAAGTTTGTGTTTGTGTTTTAACAAATTCTTTTTTTTTCTTCTCTTCCACAGATTTATTTTTCAAAAATTTCCTTATTTCAAATCCGCGTCGATGGTCCGTATAGCGCGTACAATTCCCCGCCAGACAGAGACCTGGAGTAAGCGAGAGCGACAATCACCTACGAATTCGTGATTCGTGTTTGTGATTATTCGTGTGTCAGTTGTACTCCGTGTAAGAGCAACTCGAGTGTCCATTGCATAAAAACATCTTGTGCTCCATTTCCCAGACATCCAGTATCGCAAAAAAACATCTCACATCTCCCCCAAATATTGTCCAGACATACACAAGTGTTAAAACCTCTGAAAAATCTCCCAAATTGGCCAAAACTCGAAAAAAACTTCTCGAAACAAAAATAAATAAATAATCGAGTGTCGCGCGCGACGACTGGTGGTGGCAGTGTGTGACAAACTGTCAAAATGGCGTCGATCGTTGCAGATTGGCGGTGAACGTTGACGAAGAAACCCGATAAAATCAGTGTTAAATAAATTGCGATAAAATAAAAATCACTCCCACTAAATCCCAAAAAGCCAACAAGACCAATTGGTCATTATTCAACGGGCCCGCCATTTCTTAATTCACCTCAAAGTTGAAAAAAATTCCACGAGGCCCACGGATACTCACGGTAGAGTCTCGGAGGCGTGTTATAGCACGTAAAAAAATCACCGGAATTTGTTCGGTGATTTTTTAACAACCATAAACCAACAACATTGGGTATTGCACTTTAGCAATGCTCGGTAATCACCCTAATACACTTCCTGACAGTTGTATCGGGATTATCGCAAAGAGAAAAGACAAAGGGACGTCATCAGTGAGATACGTCGTTAATAACGCTTGTGACCCTCGAGTGAGGAGTCATTAGGTGAGTTATCCTATTTTCTCCTTAATTTTACATCATATATTTCGGCCAACTGTATTTTTAACTCTTTTTCCGTCGTTTCTTTCCGACATTTTGTGGATTATATTCGCGGCCGCGCGAGCTTCCGAGAACATTTGGAAATCTTCACAACCCAAACCGCCATTCTGATCAACGAAAAATAATTAAAAATAACGGGATTTTTTTTTACGCGTTCACATTAAATGGATTACATGTAAATATTTTCGGTCTTTTCAGAATTTTCTCGGGCATGAGCATTATGGATTTTTCCAGGTATCAAAAACAATTTTTTCGCCTCGAGCTAACCTATACGAATGACGGTGCAGTTTGTCTCGCGAAATGTGTTTCGGTTCGTTGGCTTGTACCCGAGAGTTTCGAGTGAGAGAGGTTGGATTTGCTGAAACAGAAAATCCTTGACCCGACACGAATTCTTATTGCGTGGTGAGGGTGCATTGGTTATAAATCGAGTAATTGGGGGCGAGGTATTGGGGGGGAAAGAAAAAAATTATTTTGTTGACGTTTTGGAATATGGCGGCTGTGGTTGGGAGATCCGCGTTTTTTCCCAGGATTTCGCGAGGCACAGGGTGACATTGAAAAATCAATGGGTCGTATTATCGCTGGATTTAATATGAAAATTTTATCACGAGGATATTATCACACCTTACCACGTGATCATTTTCGCAATTTATTTTTAATGTATGTCGATCAATAAATATTGTTACTTCTTTTACAATGAGTTTGTATTTTTGGCCGAAATTTAGGTTATCTTGGATGATGAGTAGTGATGAAATTGTGGAAAAAAAAACGATTGCTAATGTGAACATTTTTTTGGTTTTAGATCCACAGTCGACGATAAAACTCCAAAATGAAGATCGATCGTAGCAGATTGAAGAAGTGCACTTCTGAAGTGGTGAGTGGCTCTAAATATTTTCGGTATTCGTGGTAAAGGTCATTGCCCTAGTGAATAAAGATTTTGAAGCAGCAGTGGATCCAAGTGGTATTATTTTCTGATAGGTTTGCGTAAGAATTTAGTCGCAAAGTGGCGAATATTAATTCGTTACTCATTTTTCAGTGACTTTTTGCCAAAATATCTCGAAGTCGATGAGACGTGGCCATTTGTCTCCGTTGAACTACATAAAAAATGCTTTGAAAGAATCGTCATTTTTCCCTAAAATTATGAAATATTCAAAACGAACTAAAAGAATTTTGGAATTTTACATTTTACGTGCATTTTCATTTGACATTTCTTTCATTTAATGGGACAATCTAGATCGTTTTTCATATGAAACTTTTTTTCGGTAATACTCAATCAAAAAAATAAAACCAATGGCTCAATATTCGAATGTAATGAAGGCTTTGTTATTTCACTCAGGTCCTAGATATTGTAAAAAATTATGTTCAATTTTTTTTAACTCTGTTGGGTTTAACTTTGAAAGTGTTCCAATATTTTTGAATATACAAAAAATTAAGTTGAAATATTTTTTTTTTTCTATAATTTTGACCTGAATTTAGACGAAAATTTCATCACCCTTTTCTATTTTCAAATATCTATCAACACTGATGACATTCTGAAATTGACTTAATTACATCCATGAATACCAGTTTGCACTCAAATTCCACTAAATCAAGTTATATCTCGGGAGATGAAAATTGGAGTTTGAGGTCTCGATTTGAAACCATAAAAAAAGATGATAAAGTAAATGGCTCTTGTTATTGATCAATATGACGACATCTGAAACTGATTGCCACCACTGAATTAGGAGCATCTTCATTTAATTCTATACGTAATTTTCAATTTTAACACTATACGGAAATAAATGGAATGAGTTGTTAGTAATTATGAGTAATTGAATTATACAACCTAAGAAACATTGTCTCGCGGATTTCGGCCAATCAAAGTCTAACTAATTGAGGTAAATTTAGGTAATTTTATTTCCCCTCTGATTAATCAGCATTCTTTAAAAAAATCGGGATCCATTAAATACCGCTCCTGTTTCAAAATTTATCATATATTCCCATTGATCTTGCTTATAAAAAAATAACTCACATTTTGCAGAAAAATACCTCATGTTTCTCGCTTGGGTTTTTTGTAAAAAATCGAGGGCTTTTTACGAAAAATTCCTGATTTGTTTCCAATATTTTGGGAATTCCCTGCGGTGAATACCGCTGGTTACAAATATTTTTGTAATTAACAATGTTCGGGTTCATATAAGGTAATCAACCCAAAACACCTGCTAGCGGCTGAAATGCAACAACCAATACATATTTTTCTCTCCTTTTTTTTCTTCGTACAGGGAATTTTTTTGAGAAATTAAGAACAGTCAGCAGAACATATGATCTTGTTTTCATTCACATTTCAGTCAATAATTACTGTCCCATCTGCTGATTATTCCCGAATCTTTCCTTTCCTGAAAGTTGGTACTCCATGGCCATTAAAAAAAATCGAACTAACTGAACTAACTGTATAAACTTCCGGCACTCTACCGGTAACTTTGACGCAAACATTTTTCAATAGTATCGGAGCATATGTTTCTTCTCCCCGTTCAAATAAATAATAATTAAATTTTTTTAAATCCCTCAACAGCCAGCAGAATGCCAGGCCCTGATAAGCAAACTCCGCTCCTGCTCCCACAGCGAGCTCCTAGAAGAGCTAAAGCAGATAGACGCCTGGACTTTCGGCAAATGTGAGCTCTTCCATTGGATTGACGTCCTGGACCTCAGTGACAGTATTCTCGAAGAAGCATGCGCACGTAGTGTTGACAACCCCTGGGAATTGGCCTGTGATCTCCCCCAGAATCGTGAAGCTAAAGAGCTTCTCCTATGGGTACTCCACTTCACGACTCTCCTAATTGAACATTCATTCTCTCGCCACCTGTACAATAGTATGGAACATTTGGTCACCCTCTTATCCAGTTGTGATATGCACGTTGTTCTCGGTGTGCTCAATCTCCTCTACATGTTCAGTAAACGCAGTAATTTCATCACACGTCTGAACAGTGATAAACGTTCAGCCCTTCTAAGCCGCTTAAATCACCTAGCAGAGAGTTGGGGAGGAAAGGAAAATGGTTTTGGACTTGCTGATTGTTGCAAGGAACACCCAGACAAGGCCTTCCCAGTGAGCGCTACAACCCTTCACTTTGAGTATTACGCAGAAAACCCAATGACCTCAGATAGCCAACCAACGACCCCCAGTTCCCGAAAAACAAGTCAGACTAATCTCGTCACTTACATTCACATCGAGAACGTGGACAAATTGGGCAAAACCCCGGCGCAAATAATGAACGACCTTCTGAAGTACTACAACGTCCCCCAAGAGCGTCAAATGGCATTATTTACTCACATAAGATTGGCCCACAGTTTTTCAGACTATCGAAGGCGTCTTCAGTGTGTTCAAGCTAGACTTCAAGCTCTATCAGTCCTTGTGTACAGTCATGCACTGCAGGAGAATGCTCATAGTCTTCTGCATGCTGGCCTTCTGGAAGAGCTTGTTGAATTGCTTGAATTGCCCAATGCACATCTTGTTGAAATTCGAGCAGCAGCACTTCGTGCACTCACTAGTATCATTCATTTAGACAGAAATCCTCACTTTCCAAAGAAGCCAGGATCAAGATTGAATATGATTATCGATGTAACGGGAGCGAGCTCCTATCATGGATTCCTTCCAGTTCTTGTTAGAACTTGCATCACAACTCTCACATCACCACAGCCCGATGGCCAACCTTTTCCACTGCCACTTGCAACAGCTTTGTTCAGTTTTTTGTATCATCTAGCGAGTTATGAAGCTGGTGGTGAAGCCCTGGTTTCTTGCGGCATGATGGAGATCCTGTTGAAGGTTATAAATTGGCCTGGCAGTGAGCTGGAACACATTACCTTTGTCACACGCGCTGTTCGAGTGATTGATCTCATCACAAATATAGATATGCAGGGTTTCCAGGCTCATGGGGGTCTAGGCAGCTTCATTAATCGTCTCGACATGGAGGTTAATGTTTGCAGAAAGGAACAGCCTTTTGAGATCGAGCCACACATGTACAACGATGTCCCAGCTGTGAAGGATAAAGCAGAGTCTGAGGCTGGACCATCTGGAATCACTGATGGTATTGATGAATCAGAGGAGACAAATCCCATGGAGTTCTCAGAGGATGAAAATACAAATTCCAAGTTTGAGACTAAGGTGGAACAGACGGCAGACAGTACTGGACGATCTGGAAAAACATGCCTTCCTCAGAGAGCAGCGTTATTGAAATCAATGTTGAATTTTCTCAAGAAGGCAATTCAAGATTCCGCTTTCTCTGACAGTATAAGACATGTAATGGAGGGTGAATTACCCTCATCACTCAAACACATAATTAGTAATTCGGAGTATTATGGACCATCTCTGTTTCTCCTTGCAATAGATGTGGTGACTGTGTATGTTTTCCAAGAGCCCTCTTTACTATCATCACTTCAGGATAATGGATTGACCGACGTTGTCCTCCATGCATTGTTGATTAAGGATGTACCAGCTACTCGAGAAGTAATTGGATCCCTCCCAAATGTCTTCAGTGCCCTTTGTCTGAATTTACGGGGACTCGAGTCATTTGTCAAGAGACGTCCGTTCGAGAAATTATTCAAAGTTCTCATCTCCCCAACTTATCTATCAGCTATGCGACGACGCAGATCAGCTGATCCTCTAGGGGACACTGCTTCGAACTTGGGGAATGCAATGGACGAGCTCATGAGGCACCAGCCAAGTCTAAGAGTCGATGCAATAGCATCCATAATAAAATTACTGGAAGAACTTTGTGTTCTAGGATGTGATCCAAGATATGTATGCTACAGAGCAGCCAATAAATCGGAAAATTCACCATCAAACTCGACCTCTGGAAGTCGTCAATCATCAGGACAATCCGTGGGCGTTGGTGTGGGTGATAATGGAGCTAGTGGAGGTGGTGGTGGAGGAAGTTCTAGTGACGAGGAAGAGGAGGACGAGGAAGAAGCTAGCACTAGTTCTCATCCACAAAGAGAGGAACAACCATCGCCCTCTCCAGTTCAGCCTGGACCACCCCCACAACAACCACGTGAAAAAACACCTATTGCCCTCGTTGATTATATCCACAATGTTATGAAATTTGTGGATGCAATTCTCAGTAATAATTCCACCGATGATCACTGCCGAGAATTTGTCACGCAAAAGGGACTTGTACCTCTTCTTTCAATTCTGGGATTACCCAATTTACCTGTAGATTATCCGGTGGCTCAGGCTGCTCAGTCCGTTGCGTCTGTGTGCAAGAGCATTCTAAATCTTGCACATGAACCACTAGTCCTGAAAACTGGTTTGTCTCAATTGAATGAAGTACTCACTCTATTGAAACCTCTACACAGCCACATGGAATCACCGGGTGGTTCAGTTCTTCTGCATGAGCTTGCATCAGCTCCTAACCTAGAATCAGCTTTTACTAGTGACACAGCAACACCACTTCTTCACGCTATGAATGCAGCTCATGGATACGTCGTGATGTTCGTACATGTGTGCAGAACTAGCCAAACAGACATTAGAAATTTATCGATGAACCATTGGGGATCTGAGCTTGGTCAGTCTGTTCTTCAGGGGCTGTCCGAATTATACATGTCTCTGGTTTGGGAGAGTACACTTTTACTGGCTCTTTGTAGTGACGGCAGCATTCCACCAGGCTGTGATTTTGGTAAAGAGGATATGGATAAATTGATTCCAGCTGAATTGAGAGATGCTGACTCTTCTGCCTGGCCCAGTACATCAGCGGACATGGGCAGCAATGGAATGACTACTGCTATGGAAGCACTCAGCACTGATCCACCTCCAGTTTCTATGGAGATCGATGACAAACCCAGTACAAGTTCAACTGGACGAGCTTCACCAAGCCCTCATCAATTGAAATATATTAAACCTCTTCTTGGAGCTTCGTCCAGATTGGGACGAGCACTGGCTGAGCTGTTTGGCCTCCTTGTCAAGCTCTGCATGGGCTCGCCAATAAGACAGAGACGAGGACAGCCCCTTCCCATCATGCCAACAATTCCAAATACAGCTGCACGTAGTGTAGCATGTGCCCTAAATATTCTGCTAACTAGAGGATTGTCCTGGGACAAATTGCCACCATCACCAATTCCCAAGTTCAAGCTCACTTTCTTGATCTGCTCAGTTGGATTTACATCACCTATGTTGTTTGATGAGAAACGACATCCCTACCATCTCATGCTGCAAAAGTTTGTTCAATTGGGAGGCCAGAGCGCTTTCTTCTCTACTTTCCGTTGGGCTTTGTCAGGAGGTCAACAGTTTTCGTTATCAGAGGGCCTTGAACATCCAGATTTACCTGATGGTACTGGAGAATTTTTAGATGCCTGGCTAATGCTTTTGGAGAAGATGGTAAATCCAAAAGCTATTCTCGATTCACCCCATGTGGGCTTGGCCAAGTGCACAGCTGTGTATAATCTCTACAAGGCATTCGACCCCATCAAGTACCTCCAGGATGTGCATAAAAAAGCTTTCGAAGCAGTTATGCTTATGTGGGGAAAGAAACCTTTGAAGAACTACGGAGCGCGTATGACAGAGTCCATTTTGTCGATCCTGAGGCATATTCTAAGGGGTGAGAAAATTATTAAAGAGAGGTCCGAGGAGGAGGAAGGTGGTGAGGAAGCTTCTGGAACGAGTACTAGTGGAACAGCAGCACCAAGAGCAGCTACTACTGAACGACGTGAAGATCCAGAGGCTGATATCAATGCTGAACATCTGAGACAACTGATGGATATGGGCTTCAGTCGAGCTCATTGCGTTGAAGCTCTCCTCCATAATTTAACGGTTGAACAAGCGACTGATTATCTTTTGACTCATCCACCCACCCTTCGTCGACCGGAAGCACCAGCTGGCGATAGTTCTGCAGGTCCTGTAATGGATCTGGACCTAGTTGACGATCAAATTATGTACGCTATAGCTATGTCACTGGGTGACAATGATCCGAAAAAAATTGCTGGAGCTGAAGAACCGGTTAGGGACACTCCAATCACTCAGACAATCGATGATTTTACTTCAACAGCCCTGGAGCAATGTCTGAATCTCCTGGATCTAATGCCTGATACTGTCTACAGAGTCTGTGACCTACTAGTGACCATCACCAAGAGAAATGGTGATGAATGGCGGGACAAAATGCTGAGACACTTGATTAGAGAAATTGATGAACTCATGGATCACTTAATAGGCATTGCATTATCTCAAGATGAGGATGCTGGGATTAAGCTTGTTGAGTGTGAAGAAGCAACTAAAATTGCAGGTAGAATTTACCTCTACACACTATTTTTCGAAGGAACTTTCCAAGAAATGCGTGTACCATGTGCACAGATTGTCAATGAATGCGGAATTCTTGATCAACTGGTTAGACTTTTGGTGATCAGTGAGGGTCCGTTAACAGCAATGAAAAATAAATTGTCAAAGGATAGTAAAGAGGGAGTGCCTGTTGTTCCAAAGACCCCCAAGTGGCTTGCGCCGTTGCTCCTTCTCATCGACAGACTTGAAAAAGTTGCAGTTTTGACCCAACGAAAGCAGCTTATGCACAAGGTTACCAATAGGGTTTGGAAGTGGTTTGACCTTGGCAGTGGCAAATGGACACCCTACTCCTCAGTCAATAACCGTTTGATAAACGATGCTTATTGGGCCGGCGAGCCCAGTGTGAGGATTACCTACTCGAGAAGACGATACTTGATAACTTTCTCCTGCATGACACAGGTGAATGAGGACAGTGATAATAGGAGGCCAATCACCATGGGCTTCAAGTTCCCAACACCAACAACAGAAGACTCTAGTTCCAGTTCAGATTCTAATATGGACACAGAGGAGGCAACTGAAGAGAAACGAAACACCGTGATTGAGGGTCTAGACCCAAGCATTGCTCCGAGTATTGTGCGTGCATGTGTAAAACTTCTCGCAATACCCGTCGACAGGGATACACTTCACGCACTCATGAAGGTTTGTTTGCGATTAACTCGAGACTACAAAAATGCTGAAGTATTTGCTAGAGAAGGCGGAGTACAGTTGCTCCTCGATATGACTCAGGCTAACAGTTTCATTGGTTGCATAAGCTTGAGTACACTTCTCATTCGACATACCCTGGAGGAGCCCAGGACTCTTCGTCTAGCCATGGAAAAAGTGGTGCGCAGTAGAACCCAAACTAACATTCCCCCAGCGTACAAGGAGATCCTTTTCATGACTCGTCAAATCAGCAGCGCTGTATGCAGAAATCCCGAGGTCTATCGCGAAGTTTGTGAGAATATTTTGCGAGTGGATATAAGCGTTTTGAAACGCGATGATGTGGACAATCGACTTGTTGTGAAAGCTCTAGCCCCTAATCATTCATCAGCCATGCCAATGGCTGAAGATGTAGCTGTTTCCGTGATTCACGATCTTCTCGATGCTCTCGTTAAACCCGTTCCCGTATTTCCGGATGACAGTAACACAACACCAACTGGAAGCCCCGAGAAAAAGACAACTACTTCGACATCAACGACCCTGGGCGTTTCCTCAACATCGAGACGAAATGATGGTGTTCGGGCTAATGCAACGGCCAATGGGCCCCTGGATGACGAAGATCAAATTGTACCTTTGAAAATCTCTACGGACTACTCCAGCAATGGAAAAGTCGAGCCTGAAGAAGCTAAGAAACCTCTCTTACCCAAATCTGCCATATTGAAAATGTTGGCTGAGGCAGTTAGGTCTTATGGTGCTGTTGCCAATCTCATAACCGAGCACAGTTATCGAGCTGGACAAAGTGAAATGGTACCAGAGGATGTTTCAGCTCTGGCTTTTCTATTGGATAAATTGTTACCAGTGTCTGCTGAAAATTCGGGGGATAGACAGTGCAGTAGTATGGCAAGAATGTTAATTGCTGCTATTGCTTCGTGCAATCATTCACCCGATGCTCAATCGAGTCTTGTAACTGAAGTAAAAGCAGCATTGACCAGAACTTTGGGACAACCAGAGAGCTCTGAAAAACATGCCCAATTGCAATTGCTTATTGGACTAATATCGACGATGATTGATAATTGTCCACCCACATCACACTCTCAGCTAAGAGCACCTTTGAAAGTTCATCAGTATAACAATGTTAATTACATTGTGAGGATCATGCTGAGAAAGGGAATTATCACTGATTTAGCCAAAATTCCACATAGTCTTGATTTGTCTAGCCCCAATATGGCGGCTACTATCAATGCGGCGTTGAAACCATTGGAGACATTGTCGAGAATTATCAATCAGCCGATGCCTGGAGCTGTGAATAATAAATTTCCGAAGCCGAAGAATCGAACTATTCAGGAGGAGCCCATTGGCGATCAGACTGGCACGACGACCTCGGAGGCCACTCATGCAGTTGGGGAGGAGACTAATGAGGATGCAGAAAATACTGAGCATGATATATCGCTCAATGCTGAGAGTCTGGAGCCGACGTCTGAGAGCCAAGTGCATGAGGAAGGAGATGAAACAGCTCTCGAGGATATTATGGATCAACTGCTGGAGAGGTAGGGTTAATCTTGTGATTCTATAAGTTAAGTTAATATTTACCTATTAAACATGTTGCGATAGGTAAAAACGAAAAATGTCAATTTCAAAAATTGCAAAATTGCAACATTACGAAATTGGTTAAAGTATTCAACTTGAAGCATTTTTAATTAAAAAAGAAAAAATATAATAGCACTGATGTAAGTAAAAAAAATTAAATTAAAAAAAAATACATACAACGAATTCATCCAATTGGTCATTTTGTTAGACTCGTCGTTGCAGAGAAAAATGGTATTAGGTACATTAATTTTTCATCTTAAAATAGGAATTTAAAATAAGTGGGTTTGAATCACAAAAATGTGTATAATTCATTGGTAAAAAAAACAAATCTATAAATCTACGAAATACATTAATATGTGTCTTTAATACGCCCACTTCATTACTGATTATTTTAATCACTTGTGTAATCACATTGAGCTCAGTGTTGATAATCCAGTAGTGTTCTGTTCCCCAGGGACGGCTCCGCCGTTGCCGAAGAGCCAACATCCCGATCACATCGTCCCATGGACATCGATGACGAGAGTTTAGCTATGCGTGATGCCGAGGGTGACTTCGATCCCACCAGGGATACAACCGTAAGAGTAACGTCTCCTCTTTCTGCACAAATCTCCCTAATACGGAAAACAGGTTTCTTGAATGAAAAAAAAAAAAAATTAATAATTCACACATTGAAAAAAACCAGAATAATTATACCATAAACAAAATCAGGCTTGAAATCCAGTGAATTTTCTTCTGAATCGAGAAACTGTTTTTCTGTGAATCCAAAATCCCCCAAATCTAACGTTAAAATTTGTCTTCAGGAGGACCTGATGAGTTCCGATTCGGACTCGGACTCAAACCCCTCAGACGATAACGAGGACGACGTTCAAGACGATGAGGATGAAGAGGAAGAGGAGGAGGACGATGATGGTGAAGAGAACGAAGAGGAGGAGGAGGACGAGGAAGAGGGCTCATCAAATTATGAAGAAGACGGTATGGACTACTATGAGGATGTCGGTGAGGGAATATTCAGAGTGCTACCATCAGCCGAGAGAGACGGTAGTAATGTCGTTATGATCCAACATAATCATGAAAATAATCCTACCACACCGGCATCAGCCCGCCCAAATCACCCATGGAGTTCAAGTTTCCCTCTGCCCTTGGGTCTCTTCGAGGACCTTCCCTCAGTGTCTGAATCCAATGGAATAGGTTCTCATCCCCTGCTGATGACCCAGGGAAGCCTAGATGCTGCTAATACCCGAGCTCCTAGATCCATTCGTCAGCGCAGATATCAATACCTACATTTAGCCAATTCCCGAAATGCAAATCCTCCAGTTATTCTTCAAAGATTGCTAGTTCCAGCAGCACAAACACTCCCCCTATCAGCTACTCAAATGCTCACCTCAAATTTCCGTGACACTAGAGTTGTTCTCATGGACAACAACGGACTGGGAATTTTCTCGAATCAAGAGGAGGAACAAATTGACTTTGTGGATCAATCTGGATACCTATTTGGTCCAAGTCTTGCAGCTACATTGAATAATATTCCAACTGCCCTTCACTGGTGGATCGAGGAGAGTAAACAACTCGATGGAGATTCTCAGCCTGACTGTTGCATTGGTATCGTTCACAAGCTTGTTCCAGGCCTTGAAAAGCATAGAAATGCTGAATTAGCAGAGAGAAAGGACAAACGTAAGAAGCAACATGCTGATAAAGAAACTGAGAAAGAAACCAAAGAGAAGGAAAGTGCAAAACCACGTGAGTCAAGTTCAGCAAATGCTGATCAGGAGCAGCCATCAGGCTCTTTTCTGCAAATAGCGGGTGACGTTCTTGATGTATCTCGACGTTTAGCTGATGCTGTTGAGGCTGCTGTTGAAGCCGTGCGTCAGGATCGTGACGAGCTACTACAATTGCAAAACAGACAAGATAATATAATTGAGGTAACTGGAGACATGGAGGTAACTCTACCTGATGACGAAGTTCGTGCATCAAGATCATCACCGCCCACCCCACCACCTCCTCCTCCACCTGAAGACAATCGAGGTCCCATACCAGATAGAAATGCTACTCTAGAATTGGCCGAGAGTATTTTGGACTCGGTTCTCCATCCAAGTGCTGAGGAAGCCACAAGATTACGAAGATTGACAACAGCTCGTGAGTCCGAAGAATTGAACCTAAATCGTACCAACAATTGGTCAATTCTCAATGATTTTGCACAATCTACAGTTGAGGATGAGTCTACACCACGAGAGTCACGAGATCCTCATGCATGGGTCCACCGATTTCTGGCTCTGGAGCAATCTAGACGTGAGAATAATGCAAATGTTCCTCAGGACTCTTCAGCATCTTCATCAACAATTGAGACACCTACAGTTGAACAGCCTACTGTACCAACTGTGCCAATTGTTCCAGAGACTCAACCTCAAGTTGAAATTGAAGCTCCAGTTGTATCAACAGAAGCAGAAGCAGTGAACCAAGAGACAACTCAGGCTCAAGATCAGCCAGAATCGACGCAGGGTCAAGCCTCGGATTCTCAAATTCCAGATGGTGTTGATCCATCATTCTTGGCAGCATTACCAGAGGAAATGAGGGACGAAGTCATTGCGGAACAACTTCGACTACAGCGAATTCGTCAGAGAGCTCAGGCGACAGTTGTCGAGGAAGTGACGGGACCTGTGGAGGTTAATCCAGAATTTTTGGCTGCTTTACCTCCAGCAATTCAAGAGGAAGTGCTTGCTCAACAGAGGCTAGAGCAGCAGAGGCACGCAGCTGCTTCGGCTAATCCTGCTGATCCAGTTGATGCTGCAGCTTTCTTCCAGAATCTTCAGCCGTCGTTGAGACAAGCGATATTGACGGATATGGAGGAATCTCAGATGTCTGTTTTACCTCCGGATCTTGCGGAAGAGGCACAGAATTTGAGGAGACAGTGGGAGGCAAGAAATCGACATATGATGCAGGAGAGATTCCTAACGCATGTGAGCCAGGGAAATACCACTCTTTCCAGTATTCTAAGAAATTCTGGACGAGGTCGGGGTAATCCCAGGTACGCCATAAGTGGTGTTGCTCAAAGGGGACAATGGAGCTCCTGGCATCAGCGAGGTGATACCCTGGGCCACCAAAGTGCAGGACTCCGACTTCGCGGACGACAATTGCTCGACCACGAGTCAATGGCCTGTCTCCTGGTGCTACTCTTCGTCGATGAGCCTAAAATCAACACACTCAGGCTCCACAGGGTCATCAGAAATCTGTGTTATCACGGTAGCACTAGGGAATGGGTAGTGAAAGCCCTTTTAAATATTATGGAACGAAGTAACGACGAAAACAAAGAAGTTTTAACAGATTTTCCTGGAAAATTCAAAAGAAAATCAGTTCATCCCGCCATTGACTATTGCTCCCCAAAACTATCAGAGTCCAGAAATAATCTTCAATCTTGGTTGAATATCAGCATTGATGCCGCACTTGGATGTCGAGCAAATGTTTTCCACATTGTTCGACACGGTAGTAAAAAAGCTGATCGCCAGGGAAATGTCATTGCAATTCATCCCCAAGCTGCGCCAACAGTTTGTAGGCATACGCTAGAGCTTTTAATATCTTTAGCGAAGAGTTTCCCGGGTTATTTCGTACCAACCAAGTCCAAGGAGGAAGAGAAACTCAAGGAGAAGGAGGTCAGTGTTAAGGAAGAAAGTGGCGCAAAGAGTAAGACCATTTCAAAATCAGCGAAGACGGAAATGCCAGACTTCTGGGATATGCTATTGAAACTTGATTCATGCGCATCGAAGAAGGGCAAATCCGTTGCTAGGACTCATTCTAGTACAGCCCTGGGATCGGAGCCTGAACAAAGTCTCACTTCATTTGAGTTCTCCGCATTCGGCCAACTAATTTCAATGCTTCATTGGTCAGTTGTGAAACGAAGCTCTCAATTAACAGACAAATTGCTTCGTTTGTTATCTCTCATATCTATAGGCTTGACTGAAATAAATCCGTACAGGAGGCAAGATGCAAAAACTAAAAAGGTGGAGCCCAGTAAGGAGCAAAGTGTAGCAGCCCCCGAGGGCCATTTGCGATTGGCTGTACAGGTTTTAACTAGTAAAAGTTGCTCGGAAGAGGGCCTAGAGGATGCAACAGCTTTGCTTTTGAATTTGTCCCACTGTCCTGATCCAACTAGACAACTCATACTCAAACTTCTGCTTGAAGGGGCCATGGAACTAGCTAATATGGTCTGCGAACATATCAATGAGCTGATGAAAGAATTGAAAGTACTCAATCGGGAATTAAAGCGACGAAATTCCCTGGAAGAGCAGCCATCGACGAGTACCGCTGGTCGTGGCACTCTAATGGACAGATTTACAATGGATAATGTTATTGTAACGGCACCAGCTAAAGTAAAAGCCGCTACAGATTTGCAATTACCATCAATGAATGCACTCGTCAGCAAGACATCTAGTCAGGCATTTTTCCTGAGGATTCTCAAGGTCATTGTACAGATTAGGGAGGCGGTTAATCTCGCCAATAGAAAGAAGAATGAGAGTGCCCAGGAGACAGCAATGGATACTAATGCCCAAGTCCAGGAATCAACAGTTGACGATAATGCAACTTCTGATAATTCCATGGAGACTGCCCAAACAGCTTTGCCATTGGAATCACCTCCCAAGGCATCTGTGTCAAAAGCCGAAGAAGACAAAACAACATTACCACTTCTTAGTGAGAGCCTTGTCCTGGATAGTCTCTGGGAGACACTTAGCGCTTGTTTATTGGAACTGGAACACACACCAGATCATCATGCCGTCCTGGTCCTTCAGCCAGCTGTAGAAGCTTTCTTCTTGGTCCATTCGTCATCTAGTACATCGAAAGATCGTAATAATGATAGTAATAATGAAACTCGAGAGGCTGTACCAGATATGGCGCCAGTTTCACCCATTTTCCCAGAGACCGAAGGAATTACTAATGACATTTCTAATGCTGGAGCATGGGATCTTGCTCAGGCAACTACCAAGACATTGCCCTCTGATCAGTTGAAATTTTTGAAGTTCGCTGAGACACACAGAACAGTTTTAAATCAAATTCTTAGGCAGACAACCACTCATCTTGCTGATGGACCGTTCAGCGTACTTGTGGATCATACCAGGGTTTTGGACTTTGATGTTAAGAGGCGGTACTTCAGGACGGAATTGGAGAGGATGGATGAGGGAATTAGGAGAGAGGAACTTGCTGTGCATGTGAGACGGAGTCATGTGTTCGAGGATTCATTCAGGGAGTTGCATAGGAGAAATGCGGATGAGTGGAAAAACAGATTTTATATTGTGTTTGAGGGTGAGGAGGGTCAGGATGCTGGAGGACTCCTTAGGGAGTGGTATGTTATCATCTCCCGGGAAATTTTCAATCCCATGTATGCACTGTTCACTGTGAGCCCTGGTGACAGGGTCACCTACATGATCAACTCATCCTCTCACTGCAATCCAAATCATCTGTGTTATTACAAATTCGTGGGACGGGTTATTGCTAAAGCAATTTATGATAATAAATTACTAGAGTGCTATTTCACCAGGAGTTTCTATAAACACATTCTTGGAATTCTTGTGAAACATACGGATATGGAGAGTGAGGATTATAGCTTTTATAAGGGACTGGTTTATCTTACGGAGAATAATATCACCGATCTGGGATATGAGTTAACATTCTCGGCGGAGGTCAATGAGTTTGGAGTCAATGATGTGAGGGATCTTATTCCCAATGGACGGAATATTGTGGTGACTGAGGAGACCAAGTTGGAGTATATTAGATTGGTGTGCCAGATGAAAATGACTGGAGCCATACGAAAACAGTAAGTTTCTGCTGGGTTCAGGGACTTTCAATAGGAATGTTATGACAGTGAATAGGAAACCTCCGTTTTTTAAAAATTTCTTTTGCTAAGGTAACCTTCAGGATGAACCTTCCTGTATTGACTCTCGGTTCTCGAATGTATCCACTGGCTCGATGAGCCACGTATTGTAGACTTTTTTCCGAAAAAAATGCTCACTGGAATTTTTTAAATTTCAATGGTTGAGACCAAAATTGTTGTACATTTTTGTTGACTTCGGCTTTTCTTGGAGAATTCACGGAAGTAGGAAAACAAAATTTCCAGTATCGTTTCGATTTTTATTGCTCTTATGAACGCTTTGAAGTGGTTATATACAGGAATTTGTTTTTGTAATATTCTGAGATGCTACGACATTTCCAGATTTGATCATCAATTTTAATTTCTTTTATTGGCAACGATTTTCGACAACAATTTTGTTTCCTTCAATGTTATGTACAAACCTCATTCATGGAGCCCAATCGCACAATAATTTAAGTCTACACAAAATAATCGATATTTTTTTTGGAAGGTTTGTTCTCAAATGACTTCATAATAGAAATTTGTACGTTGAGGATTTTCGATAAGTTGAAATTTAGCCCTGAAGAAATTGAAATATTGAATTTTGGAATTTCGCCAAATTACATACACATATAAGAAAATGTTTGACGTCAATATAAGGTTAAAAGATGCATTTTTTTGGCATGGGAAAAATCATTCAATGGATTAACCTGAAAAAGGAGAAAATTTCAAAATAATTGAAGATAAATCTCTAGAATTTAGATTGAATAAAAAATGAACGAAATTTTTAATGATTTATTTTTACAGATTGAACTCATTTTTGGAGGGCTTCTACGACATAATCCCGAAAAGACTTATTTCGATCTTCAATGAGCAGGAACTCGAGTTGCTCATAAGTGGTCTACCTAATGTCGATATCGAGGATCTGCGTGCAAACACTGAATATCATAAATACAGTCCCACATCTCTGCAGGTAATTATTGCTTTCAGTCATTATTGTTGTTATTATCCTAGAGCGATTAATCAATGGAAATTTCAAATATCAAGTGGTTTAGAGTGTCATGACTCAATTTAGAGCCTTAACATATGCAAGGATTTTTTAATGAAAGCCAATGTTGATGAAGATCTGTGATGGACCAGTTTGGGTAAATACCAATGGAAGCTTCAATGGTTTTTGCTTTATCAAGAAGAATAATAGTGGAGATATTTCCTGATACTCATAATGGTTCATTCATAGTTCTACTACAAACATTAATTATTTATTTATTTATCATTGATGGATTTATTCTTTCACTTATAAGATGCAAATGTTCAAAAATAATAATTCAATTTAATAAATAAATTACATTAGGATAATAATTTACAATGAAGAAGGCTGTGTAAATTTGTAATTTGCCTTGCAAAAATTTTGTAGTTTTCTCTTAAAAAAAGTAATATTTTACTAAATTGCCACTTAAAGTAATTTGATTTGCACAATCCAAAATTGTTTTTTGTAATTATTATATATTAATAAATATGTATTTTATTTTTGTTTTTGGAATGTCCTTGGTGGGGGAAAAAAATTGTATGGGGAAAAAGGGAAACTAAGAATTTTCTCAGGAAATTTAACAAATATACATTTTCATGAAAAAATAGATTCAATGGTTCTGGCGTGCTCTTCGTGGATTTGACCAAGCCGATAGAGCTAAATTCCTTCAATTCGTCACGGGCACTTCAAAAGTACCACTACAGGGCTTTGGAGCGCTTGAAGGTATGAATGGTGTACAGAAATTCCAGATTCATCGGGACGATCGGTCAACTGATAGATTGCCGTCCGCACATACATGGTAAATATCACATCTGTCTAGATATCAATTTAGGTACAAGTGTTGATTTCAATTTTTTTTTAAGTTGTCAAAAGTTTATCTCAATAGGACGTTCTTCTAAACATTGCGATATCATCTCGTACAAAAGTTTGTAAATCGATTCTCTACTGCGAAACAGACACAGTTAATAGGATTGCTAAACATAGAAGAAACCAAGAAGTTCTAACAATCGTATAAAGTTATGTCATTAATGCAATTTGATTTCTTTAATTTCAGTTTTAATCAACTCGATCTGCCAGTCTACGAAACATACGACAAACTGCGTAGCAATTTACTTAAGGCAATTCACGAGTGCAGCGAGGGATTTGGATTTGCATAAATAGTTTAAATCCCCAAAGCCATCACATGTGGACAAAAAAAAACTCTTTCTTCATAAATTAACTTCGACCCCCGGGGACAAAAAAATAGCAAACAAAATATCGACGTAGACCGAGAAAATTCAAAGCACGCCCAACAATTTCGTTCGTTATTTTAAAAGATTTTTTTACACACCATGATACAACTCACATAAACAAAGCCAAGCGATAAAATAATTGATCTAGCCTCGGTAACCGGATAATATACATAAAACTAAAGCGTATGTACATACATGTACTCATTTGGGTGGGGAGAGGGGGAGAGGGAAATGTAATTATAACTGAATCACTGTGCAACGCTTCCCAAATGTCAGAGTTTATTTTGTTGAAGAAAAAAAAAGCTGAAAAAAAAATCGTAAAAAAAACATAAGTAAATTTTTGCAAAAGGTTTGTGCAGAGCTTAAAGTTGACTTTGAAAATAGCAATGAGAAAAAAATGATAAAACATGATTCAAAGAAAAAAAAAAGATAAAACAATAATTGAGACTTTAGTTAAGGGATCGGTCATAAGAATTAACAGTTAAGTTCATTTGTAAGCATTAAATAATAAAGAAAATTGAATAAAAAAAAAATAGCGTTACACGAGAGCATCAAACACAACTTGTTAGGTAAATTGATGGAATCACGGAGTGATCAGTGATAACTGGATTCGATCCATTTTTTTTTCTTTTGCTATCACACCCTCGTAATTATTTGATTGAATAGTAATTAGAAGACAGACGCAAGATTAAGACTGCAGGGATAAGGTGTAAGTATAGAGGTCTAAATTATTAACAAATTGTCTCTTGTTTTTCCATAGAAAAAAAATTCTGTCCCACTGTTTACATAGATTTTAGGTATTAATTAATACTTTCTAAATGCTATAGTTTTAATATTAATCAATCACTTGAAAGCAAATGTGATGTTATAAGAAATGCAAATAACGAAAAAATAAAATAATAAATTGTCTAATATTTTTTTTCTTTACATTTTCAACGATTGAAAAGCCATTCGGTTTGTAACAAGAAAATATATTAATTTCATATTTACAAAGTTCATACACATTGATACATATGTTTTTTTTTACAACAAAATTTCTTATATCTATTATGGCAAGTGAATTAACGGATTGTTATTGACTGTATAGTCCCATCCATAGGTGGAAACAGCAGGCGTTGACAAATCCTTCGATGAGATTGTGAATTTCACTAAGGTTGAAGGGGGAACTCGTTGTTTCCGCTGATTGACGATAGACTGCATAGAGTTCCTGAAAAGAGAAAATCGGTGAGTTGCATAACTCCCAAATTTGTAAATGGGAAAGTGGAAATTACTGATTGAGGGAAAAATTAAAATCAGAAATTTCAGATGAAAAAAAAAACGGACTTTCTGCTTTTTTCTCCATGTAATGATTGTAACTTACACCTCTAGACGTATGAAGATCAATGGTCAACATCATGAATGCTTGCAGATAGCTTGGATGTAGTATCAAGTGATGGGTGACATTTCCATCGGGTGTGCTGAACTGTTTATGGTGCTCCTGGTACTTGTTCTGCAATACCTTGGCGAGACTCTGGTACCATCCAATAGGTTGGTTCACCAGAGGACTGAGTCTTCCATCGAGTGTCGCCAGTCCCTCAGTTTTAGCCAGAGACTTAAGCTCCATGAATTCTCCATAACTCATTGTCGATTTGTTCTCCAGTAATTTATTCCACAGCAGGTGTGTCCTGTAACCAGAGCAACCAATTCAAAATTGTAATCTTTTCACTCGGATGATTTAATCAGAGCGTTGTGACGGAAAAAGTTCCGGATTAAATATAGCGCAAATATTGTTAATTACCTGCAGTGCAGAGTTCCCCGTTCGATCATACTCCTAATGTGTTCCCTCGCAGCTTTCGCCTGGGCTATGATCAACTGCTGCATTACTTGCTCGTGAGAGGAGTAGTAGCCCAGGTAATTAACCGACTCTTGTCTGATTTGCATAAAGTGCGGAGAGGATTCTGGCGTTTCCGCACTCGTCATCAATGGCGAACTAGGCACAGGTGGTGGGGTCGGTGCCAGCATTTTATCCTCGTCCCTCAATCCCTCCTTAACCGAACTCGTGGAACCAGATGTGCTTTCTGAGTCGGTTGTGTCGTCCCTTACACTTTTATCAGACAAGGGCACCGGCGTCGTCGGCCCGGACTCCAAGAAATTTTCCACCTAGGCAACAGATCATATTGTACTTTTAACATTTCAGAAAATTCAAAATATGTCCTCCGAAGAGGTTTTATCAATTTGGTTTATTTCGATTTGTAACTAGAGTTTTAAGTATACCAAAATGCTTCCCGTCGAATTCCGAACAAATATCCGTGTGTGTTTGTATGTGTGGAATCGAAATTTTCCGTTAAAGATTTGTCACGAACGGGTCGAATGATCTGGGTCATGAAGGTCTTATTCGGAGCGGCTTCATGCAAGTTAGATCGAATTAGTTTTTGGTTTAAATTGACGGAGCAGTTTTTTTTTGTTATTAACGATTGAATTGTTTACAACGCTCCATTGCAAAAACGGTAAGAGATACGGCAAAAAGTGTTAAGCAGAATTTGCTCTGTGTGTGGAAATGCATATTTAATTGCTTATCACTTTTTTCCATATTTGTCATAATTAAGGAGGTATGACGGGTTTAACCCTCAAGCGTTTGCACCCCTATTGGCGTCTCACTCCCACTCCCGTGACGCGCATAATTCTCGTCCTCACGCTGACTATGCTAGTCAAATATACATAATTATCTGCTTTATAAATGGGATTGTAACATTTAATTGACATATCGGAAAATCTAGGAATGGCAAACAGAAATTACAAATCGGAAAGTTTTGTTTTGTCCCCAACGGAAACACACCCACTTTTATCCCACAAGTAATAATTATTTCTGACCAACATCATACCTGAGATCCCGTTGCTGTCTTAACAACACTGTACACCGTTCTAAATTTCCCCAATTTATTATTCTCAACTTCTCGTTTTGGATAGAGCTCCCTCTTACTGGTGAGTATGAGGTAGAATTTCAGTCGGATCTCCGTTCTCTCCATCTGCTGTGATTGATCCTCTTTAGACACTATCAATGCAACTGTGAAGTCATCGGTGTACTTTGTATCCTGGGCATCACAATAACTCACTAAAGGTGTACTCTGAAGTCTCACCAAAACGTACTCGCTGTCTCTGGTATCCTGCGAGTCACTTGACATTCCAAATACCTACATAGGGATCATTCACTGATACATTCAGGTGATACATGATAAGAGTTTAATATAGTCAATCGTGTGCAATAAAAGCTGAAGTGATAAATTGAGGTTCCCTGTTCTCCAGGATAAATTTTTAAATAAATATCTGGGTATCTAATAGAGACCCAGAAAAGGTTCTCCAGGTTTGCCTAGCAAAGGTTCCTTGAGGAACTTATACCAACATGTCTCATAACTTTTGAGACACTCATTAAAAAATTAACCTGGAGGTAAATATAACTTGCCACATTTTATCACTTATCCCACAAAAATGATTGTGGTTGATTGAACACTTCTTCGTGAACCAATCTGTCTGATTACTGTACCTGCATCCCATAGGTCTTCTCATGGGACAATAGATAAGAGTACAGAGTATGTGCCGGGGTAGTCAAATTATTGACACTGACGACATCGCTGTATACCAAGTTCCTTGCGAAATTCGGGGCCTTGCTGTAGTACTTGATGAAGTCATCCAGAAATTGAGTCAGGTGGTAACCCTGCTGCAGGGACCACTGGCCAGTCCCTGCTATATATGAGTGTATGCATCTCAGATGAAAATCGTATGTAAATGAGTGCAAGTGCATATTTATTTTGATCTTGTCAACAGCATCAACAAAGCTCATCATGAACTGATTGACTGATCCAGTACTAGACTTTGTTTGCAAACGATTGCACTCGATAATGTGCAACTTAACGATGAAGAACGGCTCGCCCAGGTGAATTTGGAAGACTAGGATTCCTCCCAACATCGACTTTTTGAGGTAGCACACCTGGTGGTGAAGGAAAAAAAAAGAAAATTAAGATATAGTTAATTTTTTCAGTAGAATTTTTTCAGAATTTTACATCGCGGCCTATTTTCGCTACAGATTTTTTCTGATAAAAAAAAAATTTGAAAAAATTTGAGAGTACATTTTTTTCATGGTAGAACCTCAGAAAAAATCGCCATCGAAATCTGAAGAGGTAAGGGTCACGGGTCGTCCAAGTTGGTATGGAAAACCCCATATATAAAATGTATCAGTTCCTGACAACAATAAAATTACCTGATGAGGATCTTCAGGGTCTCCATCCCCGTCAATCTGCACAGGATGGAACCCAAGGAGTTGAAGGTACTGCTTGTACTCGGACAACATGGACATACAAAGTTCCTGATGCCAGGTTGCAGGTTTCTCCTCAATTTTCTTAGTTTGTGATCCTTGACTGATTGGGGAAGTAGCTGGTGGTGTCAGTGAGTGGTCTCGAGTAGCAGCCGATTGCAGTCTCCATTCAGGTAAAAATAAAATTGGCGTATGACAGTAGTGAATCTGTCGCGAATGTTGTTTAAACGTCTGAAGAGTTAACGAGTTCATCGGAATGCTTGGGGCTGCACTTCTGCTCTGCCACATTGAATACAATCTCGTCAAGTCTTCTTTGCTCCTCTTGTCCCTTTGATAAAGATCCTGAAGATCGTATATACCTTTTACAACAGGATCCAACGTATTCGAGGGATACTGCATACTAGATTTAGCATCACGCATCACTTGGAGCAGTCGATCCCAGGCTTGTGGCACTGCCTTGACAACCTGAGCACTCCGTCGCGGCCACTCTTTACTCTCTGGTGCCAAAGGAAACTTGGATAAGCCTTCAAGGTCGGACATCTGGTACTGGGAACTGTGATCTTCTCCATGATAATTGTCCAACAATTGATGATGAAAAATGCCCAGTTTCTGAAGAGTTATATTTGAAAAAAGGAGTGACCTCGATGACAACCACATGGCTAAACTCGTTGTCTGTCTTATCAACTTCTCCGATCGCTCCTTCGACCAATTATACATGAAGATCATCACCTGATGGCTCTCCACACGAGCCAGCAGTAATCGCTGTCTTGGAATGAAAGTTGACTCCTGAATGAGGGGATTAAATTTCTGCAGAAGCTTCTGATCTTTAGGAATGAGAGACTCGGGCTCTGGAGAAGGACTGAAAGATGCTTTCCACTGGGAAAAATTACGTGCCACGACCACGGCTTTTGTGTAAGACTTCTGGTCGTCAGGTGTGAAATCACAGGGAACGTAGACTATTTCATCCTCATCCTTATCATCCTTGTCATGCTTATCAGATCTGCCATTGGGTTCGTCTTCCCCGAAAATCCTGAAAGGGAGATTAGTCGATTGTTCGACAAAGTCATCAGTAACAAATGGTTGCGTTTGCTTCAACGCAAAAGATCGTGTTGATGTTTCAGGCGCGTTAATTCTTATCAAGTTCTGCAGCTCTCGAACAATTGTTTGGATGGGATGTCTGTGTTGGATGGACACCACGTGTTTCTTTACAGAAGGAACACCGAGGTCTAAAGCAAATTGGAACCAAGAAGGGAGGGTTTTGTGATAGACCTCATGGAGTTCTCCATCTTCCTTTGCTTCATCCGATCCCATTCGTTGTGGTACCTTCCTCGGTGAATCTGCCAATTCGTTTGATTCCTTTGCTTCGTCATCAGTATGACCACCTCGAACAGTCAGTGGCACAGGCAATAAAAGATATTCAACCACAAGATCCCACGTCGCATACTTGATCGCAGCTCTTAACTTCTCAACAAGAGTCTCTAAATTCACCCTTCCCTGTTTCCAAATTCTGAACTCAATGGGAGAGTTTGTGGACGTACCAGAACTAGTTCCCTCAAAAGACTCCGTAAAGACGACGCTCTTGAACTCCTGCGGGCTCAGCCATCCTGGAAATTTTTGTAAACCGTCAGAAGGATTGATGTCCTTGGAAATGGCCATAGCAATGCAGGCAATTCCCTTATTTCCGCTCGCTTGACTCTGATTGTTTAAGAAAATATCAGTCTCTGGAACTCTTTTGCTGGAGTCCTCGGATTGCGAGTAGTCCTGAAAATGATAGTGTGCCCTGGGATCTGTGTACTTAGGGATGTAGAGGAATTGGAGTATATTTTGGCGCAAGTAGAAAGCAAGGGCGTCCATGTGAGACGAGTAATATGGCTGAATGGAGAACTGAAGGTAAGTCTCTGGTGATCTGTATGGCTTCTGAATAAAATGAACGTCTGCGGGAGTGAGTTTGCACATAGGATTCCTCGCAAGCATAACGGATAGTACTTCTAGTACTGCATCATCAAGTCTATTATGCAGCACTTGGACTAGCTCTTGTCTGACTTCTAAACCCGGCTCCGAGATACCATGAACCATGAGAACGATAGAATCATCGCACTTGCTGAGATAATCCGAGTCCTTTTCACCAAAAGACCTCACTCTTGGGCGAGTATCATCGCTCTTGGATTGATCTTGAAGGCTGGAGGTCTTCGATTGAGACAACGATGCAATGCTGCTACTTCTAGACACCATAAGTTTCTCGTCAGACTCTGATAACTTATTCTGGAGTGGTTTATCTCCTGTTTGTTCGTGTAGCCTCAGGTAGAAGACGTTGGAATTGTTCTCACGATAGACGAACATGTTATTTCTATTGTTGACTGAGAAACGACTGAGTACCACGTGAAGGGCTTTAATTCCTCTGGACAAACCTGATCTTCCAGGACCAGTTTTCAGTCTGGGGTGTAGATAGAATGTCACTTCCCAGACAACTGAGCATCGAAACATTCCAGGTGTCAAGTTTATCACTGACTCGTGCTTTGGTATCACACTAGGATCAGAATCTCCTTTCCAGTTGTCCTCATTCGATTCGGCCTCCAGTAGTGAGTCACAGATCCTCGTATCGTGGAGGCTCTCCAGAAGTAAATACTGGTTAACTCGTCTGCAAATTGCGGATATCTGGGAGACAACGAGCTTCTGCACTTGTCGATACCTATCAACCTCAGGTGATGCAAATTCCAGAAATCTGCAGTGAAAGTACACATTCACATGGTTTTTGTGAACCTGCAGAATTAGCCAAAAGTTGGGCAATGTCTCCCTTCTTCTGTCGAGATCAACGAGCCAGCAGCAGTCGTCCTCCGAGTTACTGCTATCGCCCTCGTACCCATCATCAGTTCCCGGATGTCCCTCCCCAATGCTTGATATCTCAGAGTGGCATCCTGGAGGATCACCAGAATCCTGCCTCGAAGTTCTACTGTTGACATCCTGCGGACTGTCCTCATCCTCAAGCTCTATCGATCTTTCTCTTGTGATCTCAATTTCCCTCCTTGTTTCATGGCTTTCATCTTTAACGAAGTAGAGAAAACGCTCTAGCTGTTCAATTGCGTATCTGTCCGCTTCCATTTTGACGAGCTCTTCGAAAAACTTGGGAGCGCTATTTGTGGAGGGAAATACGAACTGAAGAGGTACTTTGTCCACGTGACAACTTGTCCGTCCATTTGACTCCGAAACATGCTTAGAGACAAAATCTAGTGTTTCTTCTGAAGGAATTCCGTCTAGAAGGGCCGTTGCTATTTCGTCCCGTAAGAGCCATTCTATTTCGAGCTTTAGGGTGGTGATAGCATCGTGCTGATGATTCGGCAGATGCGCTATTCTTTCACGGGTCGAGAGGTCTTCTGATAGCGCTGTGTCGTTCCCTGGGCTCTCGCTTTCGGTCTGGGGACTACCTACGGGAGACGCACTGCAGTAGGATGTTGTTCTCAGGGTCAGACGCTCCAGGCTCACCTTTAGGGATCACCGAGAATTTATTATTAAATAGGGAACTAGAAATATTTTTTTGAAAATTTTGGTTTGATGGGATCTTCATGACTTATGATCATGATTTCCACACAAAATGGTTTGGAATTTGAGATATTAGAGAATCCTGTAGTATAAGCCCCCGTTTTTAAATTTTCTTCATTTTTTAGTTCGTGCTTTTATCACCGTGAAAAATGGCCACCTTTCAATTTTGTGCCTTTATAATTCATAAAACTAAAATATACCAATTGGTTTGCTACAAAACAATTATTACCAGTTCTTCATTAAATTCTTCCTTATATATTTTACAAACTATTACTCACTTCCAAGACGTCTTTAGGAAGATTCAAGCAGATTATGTCCAGTGTTATCTTGACGTTATCTAAGTCCGAGATACTGCAGTCCTCCAAATGTTTTCTTATTTCCGCGAAACAAGTTGGTAACAATTTAACTGGAATACACCGGAAATCGGGCTTGGAGTGAACTGTACAGCTCAGTTGGAGGAAGAGTGGTTGCTCCTTACAAGACCGATCTTCCTGGACACTGATTAGGGACTCCGTGGAGTCGTAACTCGAGAGCTTAACTTCCTCCCTCAGGTTCGTGCTGGACCAGTTTGTGGAGGATAAGGTGGCCTTAATTCCATCGAGCTTGCAATCTAACTCTGCGGGAAAGGTGAAACCCTCCTCGAGATCGTCGTCACTATCGGATCTGTGAAACTCGAGCCTCTCAGGATTGTGGAGAGGGGAACAGTAGTAGAACTCTGGGTGAGCTGGGACAGGTTTGAATGCCACCTGAATTGAGAATATGTTTTTCTCATTAAAAAAGTTACCTCATAAATAAATAACCAGCAATCATCTCGGTACCATACCAAAAACAAAATGATTCGCCTCACCTGAATTATCCTCCGAAACTTATCCTTTATCAAATTATGCAACGGTTGAAATTCCACACAAGTCGAACTAGAATCCAAATCATCTTTCTTGGAGTTGGACTGATTTAGATGTTTGCAGACGGTCTTCAGGTAATCAGTAATATTAATTTCAATGAGAGATTCCTCGCACTGATCTACCGCAGCTTCCATGTCTTCATACGAGAGCTGAAGCTGGAGGGAGAGCGATTTGTAAACCGCCACCACGAAGCAATGGCAGTGGGCAAGATTCAAGAGCTTGCAGTGTTCAAGAAGGCTCCTATCGTTGCTACCAGGGTCTGAGTCTTCACTCTTTGGTTCTGGCGATGAAGATTTGCACTCGTGTGGGGGTTTTAGTGTGATAAACTCCTGTGGAAAGGTGTGCCCAGACGGGAACGTGTGCCCAGTTGGAAATGTGTGGTTCTGGTAAACATCCTTGGATTTTGGGCACTTGAGTTTGTTTATTAGGACGTCAATGAGAAGAGCCAAAGAACAGTCATAAACGTAGATGGGAAGGATTAAACCTGATTTAGGACCACTTGAGGGCACTCTCCGTCTTCTACCAGCTTTTGGAGTACTTTCCGCAGTTGTTGTGCGACTGGAAAAGTTCGTCTCGAAGTCCAGGAGTCTGGCTGGTGGAGACAGGTCAAATTTACGAGGAGAGAACCACGATAGGGACTTGTCGTCTGTTGATACATTATCCAAGTGTTCCATCGATTTTTCTCGGGAGTATTTGCGGTGACGATGGGGAGGGCTCAATAGGGTGCGGATGTCGCATTCAGTTGAAGGGACAATGGTCAGTATGATGTGGGTCGTGCTGATGCCCTTTATGAAGCAGCGCCAGCGAAGGGAGTGCTTCTGTTTGTCTGAGAGCTCGAGGGAAAAGGGAAGTGGCACTGATGGATCGCGTGGACGCGAGAACAGCATTTCCGTGAACTCTTGTGACTCGGAGGGACTTAGGAGGATCTCCTTCGTATGCAAGTGCTTCATGTGGTCCATGAGATTTTCTAGGAGAATGCCGTTCGTGTTCTCGGTTGTGTCTTCGGTGAAGGACGGGCCTATGGAAGTTGAGAAAATATTATTTGAATTTACATATTCCAGGGTGGATGTGATCATCAGACGAATATTGAACGTCTAGATCTTCCGATTTTTTTGCACGTCTTCCCCGTTATCAATACATGTTTTTGCCAATAGTGAATAGCATAAAGAACTGGACAAATTAAGATAGATGGAATAGCGTCGGCATTTGTGGCAGAGAAATCATTGATTGAATTTAACCAAAGCCAAAATAGGCTGGGGAAATGTTGCATGGTTAGCCGGAAATGAATACATTCATTTTGAGAGATATACTTTTGTCAAAATTTCAATTAATTTGGTAATTTCTTTTTTTGCTGTTGACTGAGGACCGATGGGATCTTTCAAGCGGGATCGAAAAGTTATGTGCCCATCGGAAATCGAACGTGATGCGGATCCAGTTTTGTAAGGTAGAGAGAGCCACTGGATTGATAATGAAATGAGGCTTGAAAACTTCATTATCTCATAATGATATCCCAAGTTCCTAACAATCAAAAACACGCATTGAGCATTCTTGAGCTTATTTGCTCATAAATTCACGACAGCTGAAGACTCCTTCGCGTTCGATAACTGAATCTATATTTCGTCCTAATTCACATGAAAATATACAATATAATTCTATTCCGTCTCAACATGAATGGTATGAATCTGAAAGTGATAACTCTAGTAGAAGTTTGCACTTTGAAGGTAAGGAAAGGAGAATCCGGAAAGAGGTCGTGTCTCATGGACTATATATTGTCATGTATGTGGAAGAATATAATTTTTTTTTATATTCTGGCTATAATTGCCCTTAAAAAATCGCGTGGGGTCTTCAAGTAGTGAATAGCCTTCGCGTATAGAACGCCGAATATTCTTTGCAGGATCATATATAGGTATAGTAATATGCTGTTAGTCCTTGGTTTACACAGTTCAAGAAAAGCACCTTTTAAGACAAATGTAAAAAAATGACACGAACGAAGACATATCAAATAATGAAAGTACTTGTTTCAATAGGAAGTCGTTGTTTTTTCAAAAAAATTAAACAGATGGTTGTAATTAACAATGTCCCCTCAGGCTAACTTTCAGGTATTCAACGCGAGATAATTGATAGTTGATAAAATTTGACTAACGATTCATTCAAGACAAACAGCTATTGACATCCTGATGCCCTTTCTCGCCGTATAGGCCGGATACTTTTTTTAATTTAGTGGAAATAGTAATGTTTAATAGGGACGAGTTGATGGTACTGCATTGTCAAGAAATTGAAATTTTAACATTCCTAAACACAGTGTTCTAGTTTCTACTATACATGATTTCTAATGAAATAGATTAGATATATCATATAAGACCCAATTGGTGGGTATCAGAGAAGTTATAAATTTTTCATCGTTTTTTTTGCTATGCACAGTAGAGTCTCGATTATCCGCTGTTGAATTGGCCCGGATAAGACGGACGGAGCCGAATATACTTGTCACAGGTTTTGCGCGTTATTCTACACCTTATTAATGATCACTTAAACTTCCTATTTCGGACTATTTTTTTGTACCAAATATTACATTATGACAATACATTTCTGTGCTTATATATTTATCTGTGTAATTCATAAACGTCCCATTACTAATTACGTGGGAAATGATTGAAATTTTATATTCCCTATTCTCTCGTGTGAACCGATTTTGTGTCTTATCCGCGGAAATTCCTTTCCCACATTACGTGGGATGCTCGAGACTCTAGTGTCATTCCTTTGAGTATACTTAAATTTTTGTTGCGGGGGGGGGGGGGGGGGGTTGGACTTTAACCGGATATAATAAATTTTATCCATGTACCGTGGAAATTGGATAGACGAGGTTCACTAGACTCTAGCATATCAATATTTTATACTCTAGTATATTGAGGGGGGACTTCAATAAGTTCCGAAAATTCTTGAAGTGAAACATGACATTCATGGACACTTCTCTATCAGTGTCGCTATGTTTAAAAAAAAAACAATTTTAAACAAGTTTTTTTTGTGGAAGACCAATTTGGGGCTTCAGAGAAATCAGCATTTTTAATACTCAAGTTGTGCGCTTTGGCCTCTGAAATGACTCAGAATTCCTGAATTCAAATCCCACTGATCTGCCGCGGCGATTGATACGGGCACCAATGTAATTTATTTATAAATGCCTTGTTTACCAACACATCGTAGATCGCCGTCGTCGATCCCCACTCAAAAACAGCATAAATATAGCGACGTTAACAAACAATAAGGAAATAAAAAGAAAACCTTCTCAGATACGATGTGCGGTTTGCGGAAGCTATGCTATTGACTGTCGCGCTGAGATAGCTTAGTTTTTACACTACGGAGGGCTACAACTTAAAAACGGCTGGTCAAAAAAAAAATGAAATAAATTTCAAAATATGAAAAGTCTATTAAAAATCACGAAAGTATGTTGTTCGTCTACGATCTGATTTTCAAATTCAAGCGATTCATTTCTACGGAAAACCGGATTTTCCGTGATTTTTGAAAGTTGCTGCAAAAAATCTTATTTTCTTTTATCTATTTATGTCACCATCCTCTGCAAATTTGTTATATTTTTTCAGTGTTTTCGATTTTTTCTCATTTTTCGAAAATTAGGTTGGTTCAATTTTTTCCAATGGCTATTTTCTAATTTCGCAAATTTTCAGCATTTCGCAATTTGTTCGAATACGTGGAATTACCTAAATTGGTAATTTCATCAAATTCTCCTAATGATGTCCTAAGTAATTTCAAACTCTTATTTTCTTTCGAACATTGAACATTTCCGAACATTTTCAACATTTCTCAATTCAATCTCTTGCTTTTATTTATAATATTAATTATTATTTCTATTTTGAGTTTTTTCAATTTCATTTTGAGATTTCTTTGACAAAAATTGAGTCTCGATTAAAAAAGGGTTCATCATATTTTTTAGAGCCATTGGTCAACCAAATTGAAAATTCTCTAAAATTTTCAATGTCCCAATTAGAGAGGATTTTATTTATTTTATTTATTTTCTCTAATTGAAAAAATTTCGGATACCGCTTTTTTCAATTCCCATCACAAAATATCCCGAACATTCCCGCCCTCGAAATAATCATGCGCATTGAAAATAAAAATGATCTAACCATCCGCAAACATGGAGAACAGCAGCTCGGCTTGTTGGCACTTCCGAAGAATGCTGAGTGCATCAAAATTGAATAATTTATGCTCGATACTGTCATCCCTGGACTGAGAGTTAAGGAAAGATTTTTGTGAAAAATTATTAACTGAAGTGCGTCTAGACGGGCCTCGATTGTATTGGCTTCCCTGGTATTGATATCCATTGCTCACATCGACACTCCCCTCTTGAGCCTCCACCTGGCTCAAAAGACTCAAATGCTCCAGAGTCAACAGGGCGTTGATGCACTCCTCATCGATTCGCGATATCTGAAATAAATATTCCCAAAAAAAAAAAACAATCAACGATTTATTTTCCTCCCAGAGCAATAATTTATTTAACGAAAAAACTTGTCTTACACTTGCATAAAAATTTATCAAACAAATGTCACATTTTTTACACTAATAAAAAATCTTGCTACAAGTTCGTATGATGGAGAAAAATCGTGGTAGTTCAGGTGTCCGGAATAAGTTGGAGGAGTTGAATCTCACTTTAAAAACCAAGCGCAGAGACCACTTCTCCACTTGAACCGCGACACCTTCCATGTCGACCTAGTCCACGGAAAAGCGATAAAAATGTCACTTAAATTGAGTTTCTATCTATCTTTCAGATGTTCCAAAATTTTTCAGATATTCGAAAAATTCGACAGTTTCGGAAGTTTTGAAATTTTGCAATTTTGTCAAATTCCCACATTATTCAGGATAAATTATTTTCTCCCAATTGACTTCCCTATTTTTTTTGTGCCTTTTTTCATTAATTATTAACAAAATGTCATGACAAAACAATAATTATTGCACTCTCTCTCCGAAGTTTTAGAAACTTTCCCAAAGTTGAGATGTAGACTGTGGTCGCTGATCAATGATAAAATACAGGGACATTATACTACGTTTTTTTGAAAAAAAAAAATTTGAAATTTTCAAAAAAAGGATGCAATTAATCCTCGAATGCTTAAAACTTTTCAAAGATCATCGAATTTTTTGGATTCGCATATTCCGCAGCATTGAACCGGTTTACGCCCAAAGGAGTATCACTTAAAGAAATGCTCGAAGAATCGAATAAGAAGATCCCTGAATCGGCGAATAATTCCAGTCAACACTAAGTTGGAAGAAGTAGATCTGGCAATTAAATTTAGGCTAACCCACTGCCTAGATCCTCACTTCCAACTGTGTGTCACGTGGACGATGTTGTCAATGGACGAATTAGTTGACGATTCACTTTAACACACACACACAAGCACACACGAGGAATTGTTGAAGAGTTCACGAGCGACTGAGGTGAGAAATAAAAACTGAAGTGAATAGTGGGCCCAGGTGATACCAGCAGGGGCCCATATATACCCACTGCGACTGATAGGAAAACCCCGTCTAGGCCCTTCATCGATATCTCCGCCCCGCCCTGATAACGATAACGATACGAGATAGATTCATCATGTCACAGCTTTAATCGTTACAACTTGATTGAATTGATGGCAATTGATTCCATCATTTTATACTGCAGTGTGCAAAGTTCACCATTTCAAGCAAATCCATAACATTTACATTATTCGACCAACTCCATCATTACACATTTTTAACTGTTATCTCTCTCTCTCTCTCTCTCCCTCAATCTAGAGATAAGCGAAAAAATGGTCAATATTTTTGGAGTTTTTCACATTTTATTACAGAATTTTTGCTGCCCCCGGCGACGAGAGAAATACCAAAGGTGAGAAATTTTTAGAGCACTGAAATGACTTTGAAACGCTTTCATATCAGCGCGTGAAGATAAGATTCGAGAGATTAGTTTTGAAGGAATATTATGAAGAAAATAATATTTCAGTGGAGGCGCTTGTGGAGTTTTGTAGGAGGCGAAAATTGGTTTAGGTGATTATTGTAGGGGGGAAAACAATTGTCCGTAGATATCGCGTCTTTCATATTACGGATTTTGATTTGTTAGTAAATATGTTGCGATTTTCTATTTTCTCTCAAGTTCCCGAAATTATTGAAATGTTCAAATGTACGAATCTTTCAAAATCATTGAGATTTCTGAAATTGTGAGAAGTTTCTAAATGTTGGAAAACATTGAAAGTTTATTTTTTTTGGAAATCAATTTTCACCTACTCTTATTCGTAATCGTCGGAAGTCCGCGCCAATACCAAAATTTGAGGGCGAACATGAAGTTACAGGTCTAAATATCAGGAATTAAAAAGTGTAACTTTCATCATTTCTCGAGTCTGGAGCATAATTGAAATAAATACCGAAACAATAATCTCTGAAACGGTATCTCCGTCCAATGTTTGCTGAGATATAAGCGTCCATGACAAAATAAACCACTTGAAAGTAGATGTCCAAGAAAGAGTATTTCCACCAGCTGATTACGTGCCATTTATCAGGCTTGGAGATAGCATTGGTGCCAGGTACTTGGAGATCTAGAAAATCACACTAATCTCGTGACAAACGAGATATCCTCACAATTCACCCTACTTCTCACTTCAAGTCTCATTACCAAAATCATGAGACACGAATCCTAGTTTCTATTTGATCTATTGATGTCTGTGCAAGTATTGAACATAGATAGCTTATCAGACACAACATTTTTAGGAATACGAGAATTTCTTATCACGTCGTGGATTCCGGAGAACAAGAGCGTATGGTCGTCCAGGAGATGACGAGCCTTCAAAAATCGCCATTTTTGATACCTACTTTTCCTAAAACGACAGACGATCATATGTTCCTTTTTACCGCTCTTTATAACTAGTGAGGACAACTACAAAAAATTATCTTCCGAAGAGAGAAGTGCAATAACTTTTCCGTGGCAAAGGAGGTGTATATCGAAAGGAATCATATTTTTTTTTTCAAATTAACTAAATTGTAAAAGTAGAATTTTTGGATGATCAACAGTTTTTCGGGAGCATATCTAGACAAATTGTTGTTCCCATTGGTTCCCCATTCCTTAAATAATTTCTTGTTTACTTCCATTACTTCAGTTAGAAAGTGATAAGAACTGGGGTTTTCCCTGATGTAACAGGGGAATATTTTGGGACGATTTACTTGACGATATTATGGCGCCTTGATACCAATTTTTTCACACATTCTTCAATAAAAAATTTGGTGTATTTTATGGAAGACGAATTTGACAATGTCATTGTATGGGGCCTCTCAGAATTAAAAGACGCCTTTTTTGAAAATGAGAAACTTTGTAAATAACTTCCAATTTTTCACTATTGATCATTGGCAAGACAACTGTCTAATTTTTTTTTTTAAATATAGATGTATGATACAGGACAATACTGCTAACACCTCGTAATTGGTGAATGTTTCTACGTATGATCTACAATTCTTCATTTTCACCCTGACTCAGCTTAAATTCGGTATACCTGTATTAGATAACCGCCACGATTTTTCTCCATCAAATTACAAACACGAGGCTACGACGAGTGGATCGGTAGGTGGCGGATTGTACCTCAGAGGTCCTGAGATTACATCCAAGTCCCACCGATTGTACCAGGCCCAATATAAATTATGTATCAGTGGTTTGTTTACTAACACATTGTAGATCTCCGTAGTTGATTACACTTGAAGTAGCATAAATATGCGACGTTAAATTACACCAAAAAAAGGAGTAGGACAAGTTACATCGAAAAATATACATAAGCAAATGTGTCATTCTTATGCAAATTTGGCCCAAACGAAAATCGTGACCCACTTAATAATTCTGTATATGATTAAATGATTAAATTTCGAAATTTCATGATCGAATTCAACAAATCTGAAAAATCTCCAGCTGAGTTTTAATCGGAATTTTTTAATTTTTTCAAATCATATCCAATTTTTCCTTCCTCCCGTACATCAATGAAAATCGGAAAATGAAACGTAAATTTCAAGGCATAATTTTGATATTGCCTTCTTTTTTTGTGAGTATCGCTGTGAAGTATGTGCAAATTGAACATAAGCAAAAATGCAGGACATTATCACCATGTGTAACTTTATTGGTATTCAATGTGTGTCGGCTGCATAGTATTTTATCGAAGAAATTTCGAATACGGTATCAACAAAAAATTCTCTAAATTCACAGGAAAAAACATAAAATTCGAGGAGAAAAATCGGTATCAATTTTCATTCGCCCCCTATTCTATTTTCGCGAAAAATTAAAAAAAATGAAAAATTAAAATTCATGTTATTTTTTTCCTTGAGGCGTTTTTGTATACGTTGAATTTGATGACAAAATTCTGGACACTAATTATCCAATTATACACCATTCATTGACTATTAATCAGAACTAGGATCTGCGACAATTTCACAGGATATTTTTTTTTTCTTTGAAGACGAGCTGAGAAGACAATATCTGGTAGAATTCCCCTTGTATATTATTCCATGGGAGTTATGTCTCCCATGGCACGAAAAAAACTTAATACTTACAGCCTCTGGAAATTGATGATATGCTAGGGCGTCCATATAAGCCCCAGTTGATTGCGTGGCCTTGGCACGTCCGCACTGGGGTTCGACCCAGACCTCGGTGACAACCTGGTAGTCCCCCAAGTTCTCCGCATCCTCATTCCCCGCCTCTCCATCGGCAGTTCCCTCGTCACTCTCCTCTTCAGACTCAGTATCCCTCTCCAAATTCGGACAACTCACCTATGAAATTAAGTACATAATGTATGAATTCAACAAATACCAAACAAATTCCATATTATTTGGATGTCCATATAACAAGGGCCGAGTTGCCAGTTCAACACATTGAGAAAGTTTCTCGAATTGTAAATCAAATTGGTACTGACAGTTTTCTTGTCCACAGTAACTTTTCCCATTTCGAATGCGACCACTTCAAGTCTCCTATTAAGAATAAAATTTTGATCAGAAAAAAAAAACAAATTGAAAATGAGCACTTTCTATTTAAACCCTTTCATTTTATATAGCCAAAATAAAATCTGGCTATGAAAAATTCTATGACGAACTTTTGAGCATGATTATCAAAAAGCTCTCTCTACATATAAATTTGCTTATCCCGTTTTGCCAATTCACTGCAGAACCAATGAGGAAGATATAGAGGGAAAAAGGGGACATGATGGGTTAAAACATATCTCCAATGATGATATGAGACAATGATAATTAAAGATCATATTTGTCCCATTTTTCCTAGATATCGGTATTGAAAAATTAGCTACTGACCGTATGGGGTGGAAAAATTACGTATTGAATGACACAGGGCTGGGCTTCCCCCATGGCCCCGGCCATCTGAACCTCCAAAGCCATGTTAATGACCCCCGCTGCTGAGTAAGCAAAGCAGAAGCCCTCGTTGAGCCGCATCTTCGTTAGTGTCGATAAAATCCTTGAAATGGCAGTGACATTTAATCGGGGAACACTGACGGGTGGCACCGTCTGCACACAGGGTTTTCTGACGTTCCACAACCATCGAAAGTGGTACAAATATCTTGACAAGGTTGTGGTGAGAACACCTCCGGTCGATTGCAATCCTTTACCACCCACTGGCTGGGTCCCATCAGGGAATACAACTGTGTTAAAATCCGTTGGCATCCTCTCGTACCTTAGAGGAATCGGTAAATGATGTAATAATGGTTAGGGTAAATTTATCAATTATCACATAATTTGAGTCATGGAAATTGTTTTTAAAAATCAAAGGGTCTTGAAATCGAGTCGATTGATATTAAAGTAATGGAGTGGAATTTCAATGGAATTTTCAAGGAATTTGAAACTTGAAAAAATGACAAATTCGATCAAATTTTAGCAGGAAATTCTTAACATGAAGTATAATGAACAACCCTAAATAAAAATGAAAACTCCTGCCGTTTTCCATTGATTGAATTTGGAATGAATGAAGCATCAGACATTGACCAGGGACATTTGACTCGTCAAGAAAATCTTTCAAGAAAAAAAATCTTAAGGTAAGGAAGCTACTAATGTTGCCCACCCATCGTACCTTATAAGTATCCTCTCCAACGACTTATGAATAATAGTACAACAGGGTGTTTCTCTCATCTCTAGGGGTCTGTTGGGCAGTGTCAGTTTGGACAACCTCTCCACCAAATCCACCACCACATTATGTCGCACGACCCCCTCAGTTCCCCCGGCAAAAGCCACATGGAGAACGACGCAAAGTGCTTTGCAATCGATCCTAATAACAGAAAACGATACCGGAGGCTTCTCCGATTCCCTATATATGAATTGGACGTATGTGTGATTTTCAACGAGGACGAAGGTCGCCCAGGTCTTGAGGAGAGCATAGAGTACTGCCGCCCCCTGTCGACACTGAATACACTGAAAACGTCCACTCTGATTGGCCTGGTGCAGGTACTTTGGCAAGGGCCTGTCATGAGTCAGGATGAGGGTTACTCTCTGAGAGTGCATCCATCGTGCCCATTGGTTTGAATCCAGAGACGCAACTGGCTTCCAGATTTTCCCGAATTGGGGACAAACTGCGTCGCTGAGCTGGAAGAGTCCCAGAATTATTAACTTTTCAACTATGGTACAGGGAGGCAATGTTTACATATTTTGGGGGAATTTGGATGGTGTGAAAATGGTTCAAATGGTTCGATATGGTTGCTAGTGGTTCCATCTCATCATTCATAACAACGAAAATGTTTTAATTACTGATCCCTGCCAAACGATGACATATTTGTGAACATACCTGGACAGCAGTAGCTAGAGGATATGCAGGTAAATAAAAAACTGGCATTCCACTTCTGATTGTGTCGGGGACATTATACCAGGTCCAGCCGGGCTCGGGAAACCAGCTGAAGTGTTCCAGCATTGTGTCATTTTCTGTTAGGGACGTCAGGGTCTCCCAGAATCTTGAAACGACGTTCTGACGAAACTGAGACTTCAAGGGCTTCTTCGAGAGGCACGTTATGTCATGGAGAAATTCGTAGGGGGCCTCTACGGTTATAGTATATTGGATGGTGTTGCAGGTAGCCACTGATTTTGGTGGCCAGGGAGTGGAGATAAAATACTCGAGGAAAACGTGGGTCTTCCATGGGAGAATAAAGCAAATCTCAGCGGAACCGTCTCGTAACGACATCCTCTTGATTAAGTAACCTGCAATTGAAGGGTAAAAGCTCAGTTTTGTAGCGAATGTGATGCATTGATTGTAATAGAAACGGGGAGGGGGGAGCAACTGGTTTGAATAGTATATGCAAAAAATATGGAGTATCTGGCTACATATTTTCATTGCTATCAATCTCGCCAAAAAGATAAAACATAAATATTGTCACTAAATGACCAACCGTCTCTCAGTCTGCAACAGAGTAAGCTGCTAAGGCTGCAAGTAACTTTATTATCAATCTGTTTTTTCCTGAGGAGTTGTGGTTGATGTCCGTAGAACAAGGAATTATCGGTCTGCCAGTAATTTGATTTTATTGACACCTCACTTTGGACGGTTCTGTACAACTGCCAACAGAGGAAATTCCTGTGATAAATGTTCATATTTAGGTCCTCCGGGGAAAGGTGGGGGGCGTAAGTCATGTAACAGCCGAGGGTTGCAGAGGCCAGGAAACAGAGAAGATCTTGGTGAGGAACTAATCCGTTGGCACAGTGTGGGTGATATGCACTTCCCAAATGCAGAAAACTGCAGGCAATTGTTGATGCCCTCAACTGCTGAACAATTGTGTCCAAAACGTACACATCAGAAATGCCGACGATGCCGTCGGACACAATCACCAAGTGAGCGCAACTGTGTTCGGGGAGAAGCGCTAGAGCGAGCATTCCATATCTAAAAAAATTAAAACATTTTTTATTTTTCAAGATTTCATCAATACTTTTTTTCTGTCTCAAAAAAAACAGGAATTTTATGTGCAACTTCCATAGGCATTTTGTTGGTAAGTCATGGGGATAATTCCGCCTGATTCACATAATGGTTATCAGGATTGTTATAAATCAATTATGGGACTGAATTAAAATGTAAAATGAGGAAGTGAATTGAAATAAGATGAGGAGGGTACTAGGGATATATTCCCTCAATGTTTTCTCGGAACCTCATACAACCAGCCGTCTTAAAAATTATCTTTCTTTATTTGGATGATTATGGATCTTCATATTCAGTATGTTGTTGTTAAATGGATAAAATATTGTATGCCTGAAAAAGTGCAATTCCTGTCGGCATTTTTCACCACTCGTAATATTATCAGAATATCTGTATTCTTCGAGTCTGAATAAAAACCTTGAAAATTTGACTTTTTTTGTTCTTTCACAGAAAAAATTGATTCTAGAATCAATAGAAAATGAGAATTTCAAAGAGGAATAATTCCGTACATTGCATTTCATTTGACGCAGAAAGTTGCAAAATTGATAAGCTAAGTATGGAGACTTTGCATGGGTTGTGTATTCAAAAGTTCTGAGTATTTAACAAGTATGGACATAAGCTGTCTATTCTAAATGTCTTCAGTATGTTTGGCACGAAGAATGCAAATTCTTATACATTTTTCACTCACGGGGTTTACGTGCAAAAAAATAAGAACAAGTAAGGGATGATGCTCCCATAGCGTAATCAGTTGGCCGTCGGCTCTCCATTTTACGTTTTCAATTGGGATGTAAAATAGGCTCAAATTAGGTGGAGTTTATACCATACCTCAACATATTGATGAAACTGGTCTCAGGGGATATTGACAGGGGGTGGGAGTGAGAAGTCATGGTCATTGTTATCCTGGGCACATCCTTGGGGCCGAATCTTTCACTCTCAGCGGCCGCTATGGTCTCTTCTAAAAAGTTCAGACGGGTCTCTATAAACTGCATGAGATGAACAATATTGTCAGGGGAAATTAGCCAGCTCTGGACGAGCACCTGTTGCGCAGGGTTCGTGAAGAATGGCGTATGAACGATTATTGTGACGTAAATCTCAGGGTGAAGGACTCGGGTAGTGCCGGGGATTTTGAAAGCTCTCGAGACGTTTTCCAGACACTGCTTGGTCGCCATGCAAACCTACAGATGCGAAAGATTGTTATTTGAGTATTGCGTCTTACAACCCAAATATGTTATGGGACATATACTTGTTGCATTTTTTGAGTCACTAATATATAGATAGATTTTTAAAAATTTGAGCTATCATCAAGAACAATAGAAAAACGAGTGATTACAAGGCCACAAAAATCTGCAGGAATGTTTCATTCCTATAGTATTTAATCCTGAACATATGAATTCAAGTTCATAAATTCACTAAATAATTAGGGTGGCTGAGTTGACATGCAATGACCCATATTTGAAGAATGCTCAACTGATCAATAAATAAACAAGTGGCTGCTATCAGTGGGTGGTTCACTGATATTTCACATTATTTAACCCCTCAAAGTCGGAGTACATATACGTATATGAAATCAGGACAAAGATGTTGACTTCACTCCAATTATTTCGAAGCCATGCAACGAGTTGCACAAATAACAAATCAAAGAGAAATGCACCTATAATTACATATCGATAATTTTGAATATACAGGATGGCCCATTTGAACAATTGTACCTAAATATCTTTCAACAGGGCCATGTAACAAAAAAATTTTTCAAATAAAAATTGTAGGATTCTGAGGGGGACATCCGATTTGGTCATTATTTCGAGCCCTGAAAAGAAAGATATTTAGGTGAAATTTTTCAAATGGGGCATCCTGTATAAGAAGCCATGAAATAAGAAGGGACAGCAAAAAATGTGCAGAGTTTGAAAAGACAAGTTCAAATCCCTATCATGAGCTCATCATGCACGATTGTCACATTTCTATGCAGACCTCATCGATGACGACCTCTCCTCTCTGTATATCGATTGTCCCTAGGGAAGGGCTGAGGTCTAGGCAAAAGACCATGCGATAACGATGTGCGAGAAATATCACAGATGAGCTCGACGTGATTCTGTATTGGTAAAGATGGCTGGTCCCATCCGACCAAGGTGATGAGTGGTCTTTGGGGATTATGGAAAGAATCTCAAGTTCCAAGGCATCATCAGAGGGCGACTTCTGCGATTGCGGCGCAATGACGGTGTCCAAGTGCTCTAGTATCCACTGAGCTCGGACATTGCGTGAGATCGGGAAGCCTTTCTTCATGAGGAGGTAGACCGTGCCTGCCTCGAGCACAGGCCGTTCCTAGAATTTTAACGGAATTGATCAAAATAGAAAGAGGCAAACAATTTTTGTATTTAATCCCATGTCCCAATGTCCCATGGCCCTCAAGTTATGGAGCACCAACAATCTTTGCACTCTTCATGGAATACTTGAATGTACTAGTAATGGGATCTCTATTTTTCTAGAGAAATGAGTGTAATTATGATTGCTCATGATCGAAAAATGAATTTGGATCAATTTAAAGTATAGACAGAGACAGTTTCTTAAGGTTGCAAATACTCTAATTTGATGAAAATAGTTTGAAAATAACAGTCTGATGGTGCAATTTAACCTCACCGACTTAGAGCAGCCATCTGCCAGTTTCAATAACGTTAAGGCATATTTTTGAAAACATTCCCGCCCTTTCGAAAGAATACAATTATTGGGCCGACTAAATTTATGGTTATACGAAAATTTTTTTATTCTCTTTTTCGATAAATGGTCCAGTGTTCCGTAATTCGGACATATTCCATGATGAGTACAGTGATGGTACGGAAAAAAGAACATTTGCAACGGAAATTATTCTCAAGTTAATAAAAGTGACTAGGAAGTTGAAAAATAAAGTCAAATGAATAAGTATAATTCAATAAAGCCGAAAATTGATTTTGAAATTTAAGCGAAAGTTACTCCAGAATGTCAATAACGTTGAGACTGCATGATCCCGTGTAGTAGATCACATTTGGTGTTTCGCGAATGTAATAAATTATCAGTAATTAGTTGATGACTTTTATACCTCCCCCTCAGGGCTGTCCATGTCCACCAAAAATTATCTGCACTTCATTTAATTTAGTTGTAATAAAAAGAAACACTAATTTATTTACATTTCACTAAGTCCAAGCACCATTAGGTTATGAATGAAAAATTTATTCTATTTTGAAGACACCAGACACAATCAATGGGTAATGATAAATAGAAAATTGCCATTTGATTGTGTACTTGTGCAAAGGTCACCACTAATGATTTATTTTTGTTGTGTCAGTGAGAAGATTCACTGATAGTAAGTACACATAACCTATAATTGCAATTCTATTATTATCGCGGAAGTGGTCATCATATGGCCACATTGGAGGCAATTCAAGCACAGTAGTTCCGCGGCGGCCGCTACGCGGCTGCGGCTTTCTTATTTTTTTTTTGAAGCTCTCAAAAAGTTTTTGCAGGTTTTGAAATTTTTGATTTTTTGATCAGTTTTTTCTGGTCCAACTTAAAAGTTACATGTAAATTTTAAACATGTGGAATGTTTAGAGGGCTTTTGAAATTTATGAAAGTTTTGTGATTTTCAAAATGTTTATCATTGTTAAACGTTTCGAAATACTTGAATTTTTTAAAATGTTGACATTTTCGTAATTTTCCATCTTTAAACTTTAAACATTTGATGCTAAAAAAATGTCATTTTTAAATTGCCAGTATACGACTCTCCCCGCTGATGCCTGGACGCAGTTATTGGTTTCGCTTATTCCAGAAGCTAGAACAATCGGTTTTCCATCATATGTACAAGTTTCAAATAATTTACAAACGCAACGATTCTGTCTCAGCTCCTCATGGCGCGTAACCGAAATTTTAATCACCTTCACCCCGCGAAAGGAAAAACACAGAGCGAACGAGTTTGAAGCCGGCATGTCCCACAAACTTTTAACGGAGTCAAAAGCTTCTGTACGAGTCAATCCAATTACAGTTTAAGTTATGCCATTTTAGTCTATCCACGGAAATAAAACCGTCAACGATCAAGGACAGGATCACAGGATAATAGACATTTACACATATGATAAAATATAATGAAAGCATGTGATCAATGCCTCAAAGCAATGCGACATTCACTTAGAATTTAGAAACGGCAACGGGATCCAATAGTGCAAAACCTTGAAAATGTTGGTTAAACTTCATCGCATTTGTTCATAAATATTCAATAGAGTTTTACATAAATATCCAATGAAGTTTTACCTATATTTTGACCGTTTTTTGTAAGAGAAATGAGTACTAAATACGAATACCGCTCGCGCCATTTGCCAAGTGAGAATTGGTTGCGCGCGCCACCATTCGGAATTCCCGCCAAGCAGCTGTGAAGTTTGACACAGTGATTTTTCTCAGTATCTAATATTCTATGATACTGACTTTTAATCATCGACTAATTTTGATAAAGGAGTGTTTACTAGTTCCATTGTTTCTTATTCGGATGCGTGATTTATCATATTAACAATGCCGAAAAGTCGAAAACGGTTGAGTTATTTGCAACGCAGAGCAAGAAAAATAAAACAGAAGGATGGCGATCGAACGTGAGTAAAAAATTATTAGTAATGGTGATTTTATTACTCATTTGTTTACGTTAGCGGCAGTGGAGATGATTAGAGGTAATTGTTTTTTTTTGCAGGAAAACACCCATAGAAAATGATCTAAATGCGTTTGATAATAGCCGAAAAAAGAGTGACGTTACTGCAGTACCAAATGGCATCAATCCTGAAAGAAAATCACATACGCCTGACGACGTTGTATGTATTGACCATTACGATAAGTTTTTAAGTGCAATCATATTTTCGAAGTGAAGTTTCTTACTTGAGAACAAACGAATCCATGAACGCTTTGGACAAATAAACGACTAAATACATTTGAAGTACCTACTCTTCAGCGTTTTCAAAATTTTAGAATGAAGGGAATAAAAAAAAATTCATACAGACTCCAAAGTACAAAAAAAAAAAATTCAAATATTCCAAACTTCAATAATAAAAGAGAACTTTTACGATCTTGAAACTGCGACAGATCTCAAATTTGTTCAATTTTGGAAGCTTTAGACATCTTAATAGGCCGGAAAATTACAGCTTGGAAATTTGAAAGATTTTGATTAGTGCCGAAATAAAAAAAAAAAAATACTGATTATACAAACATAGAAATTTCTTCAAGTACAAGAAATTAATTGAGGCAGGCTTTTTAAATATTTCAAACCTTGACTAAAATTCTGACCATATAGAAATTCATCAAAAGTTCAAGTTTTAAATATTGAAGAAAAATTCTAGGAAATTCTGAAATTAAACAAAAAATCTGAAATATTAGTCGTAACAAGATATTGTTAATTTAATTTGTTGTTTTAGTAAAACTGCATTAATAAGAGATATAACATTTGATTTGTTAGACAAATACATTCATCCGAGGAAAAAATGATTTTTTTTTTGTTTGTAGCAAAACTATTTTTATCGTTATTGATTATAAAGATAGGGAGTTAACAGAAAAACGGATATTTATCACAGTGAAAAATTTATGTCTTAATTAAAAAATGTGGAAAATAAAAAAATGGAGGCCCTATTGTGGGATGTTCTTCAAGTCTTATTCCTCTATCTGTAAAAACGAATCTCTTCTTCGCATTTGCAGGAAATCATTGACGGACAACCGCCAAAGGGAGACAATGCCCCTGCATCAACTGCCTCCCATGCCCATAATGACGAGAATATGAACGATAATATGACATACCCAATGAGAGATAACGATGAAAGAACGCGCAGATTGTTTGATCGAATACGATATTCCGAAGATGCAGTCTCTACACTTCCAAATAGATCATGGGCGATTCATTGCACAGAGCTTCCACTTAAAAGAATTGTTGTTAGCGAGATGATTATGCATAATGGCGATGGAGGATGGGAACCATTCTACGTCAAGCAGGTAAAATCGACGTTATTTTGAGTATCCAATTACTTCAGGTTCCAAAGAATTTTAGGTGGGTGATGACCTTTTTGAGAATTATCTGACGCATTGATGCATAGTATAACAAAAATATATAATAAAAAAAAAATAAAACAAACATATATATATATATATATATATATATATATAACATACCACAAAATTGCCTAAGAAAGTTTTTTTTTTAAATCACAAATACGACCGACCTAATCTAGAAAACAATATTTCCTCAAATTCTATTTCAATTAGTTAAAGAAAAAGCTCCGTTCCATTATTTTTATTTGTCGTTCTATTTTATTGTAAAATATCTATTCTCGTTCTAAATAATTACGAGAATTAGTAGTAATTCTTAATTAGTTTGTATTGCGTATTGCAAATAGGATAACTGTCGAAAAAATTTGGTTAGATTAAAATAAAAAATAAATTTCAACAATTTAAAAGGACCTTCAAAAAATGAAAATATTTAGAGTAACAGACGTTACTTGGTGGCCTCACGTGTTGTCCTTATGTATTTTGAATATAACTCCTAATGTTACAGATCATTTTTGACGAGAAACTCGGCTTCGAAGTCTTCCTTTTAAACTCCAGAACAGTATTGAAAGACATGCCCTCATCCATTCACAGCTTGGAGAGTTTCGAGGCCCTCCTGGACCATGTTCAGGGCCTAAAACTATGCAGAGGCGGTCCCAACTACCAAAAATACAGTCACATTACCCCAGAATGTGCGTACAAAGATTCGATCAATAAATGGCGCCATAATTTGTGCTCACTCGAAGTTAATGACTGCGACATTTGTGAATCATGTCTGTCACTCGATGAAATCCTCAAACGTCATGCTCAGCGCGTTAAGCCCTCAGTTAAGCAGAAAAATGGTATTGGTATGATGCAGAAGAAAAGACCTGGTCAGTCTAAGGACACTTAGCTATTCATCAATCAGTTTCACAGCGTCATGCATTGATGGAAAATTAATACTTGATATCTTAAATTGATTTATAAAATCGAGATTTGAGTAGAGATTGATAAGATGTTTGTTTCCATCCTGGGGATATGTGGTCTGATCAAAACTTTTTTTTTTAAAAACGGTTAGATATCACCATTGGGGTTGCGGTTCGCAGCTGTGGGACGAAAGTTCTTTTTTGAAAAAATCTGCGCTCAAAGCCAGATTCGAACGTATGTCCTTTCTAATAAATCGGAGTAGTAGATAAATGATTAATTATGTAGTACGATGAAATATTTGTTCATGTAAATAACGGTTTTCGTATTCATTTCTTCCACAACAGTCGTGTAAATAAATATTATTTGTTGGAGCTTGTGATGTTTTTAGTTTATTCTGAGTAGTGTGTGTGTAGATTCGATAGAAAGAGTGATATTTTATATTGGTGTGATGGCATCAAGTACCTATCGATCTCTGCAGAGTAGATAAATTTTTGGAGTTAAAGGGAAGTTTGACGCGTCTTAGCTGTTTGTTATTGTTAGTCTATCGAGTGATCTAACTGATATTTATTCGCTTATTAATTGCCCTACCTTATTGAAGCAACACAGATATATGAATACCACTCATTTTCATTTCCTTGGTTATTACATTTGTACATAGTGAGCGCCTGATTGGAGTGGAAATTAATTGTTTTTGCTTTTTAAATAAATTTGCTTTATAATTCTGGAGAATTCCCACTCAGGCATTTCGATGAGCAATGACTATTTTTTGGAAGTGTCTAGATGTATCACTATAGTATTTTGAAGTGATAAAATTCCAAGAAAAATTCAAGATTTATTCCTGTAGCAATGCATGATTTTATGCGTCATAGTTTTAGTATGCTCCAATGACAGAGTTCTATACGAGCAGAGAAACATATCCAATTGATATCACTATTTCTGTAGAATCACTGTTGTATGTTTTATTTTCATCTTGCATGGAAACGATAACGAGATGTATAATCGTCTAATAAAAGTGGAAATAAAATTACTGGATGTATTATCTAAATGTGATTGTCTTCCGACAAATTTTTGGTGATTTTTTCACAATGATAATTGAATGGCTAGAAGTAAACTGAAAATTTTGTTGTAAGAATATCTGCGCTTTCAAGTTTTATCTGCTCAGAATTTATTTTGTTATCTATTTCAGGTATCGAAACATTAGTTTGTAGAAACTATCAAAGTGGATTTTTCCTTCATCTTTTTACTGTCTTCATCTCTTTTAGATATAATTGAAATATTCCGTGGTTGTCTATTCTTCTAATTTTTTCTTAGAATCACATGGCGCACTCTAATTGTCGCCGAAGTTCAAGACAATTTGAAATTACTACATATGGGAATTCTTTTTGATTTTATCACTCATTTCCATCACGGTGTCGAAAAATCCCGAAACAATTACATGGGGTTGCCATATTTAAACAACTAGTTTATGATTGTTGTCGTATTTTTTGAATAATTTGATATGATTTTTTTTCAAGAAATTGAGGTTTCGAAATTTTGCGAAACATCAAATATGTAACTTATATTGAGGTATTAGTTTAAACTTTGCATGGAGTTTAGCTGTATTATAAAAAATATTGATATTCCATCTATGTCGAGAATTATGGTTTGCTCCTAACATAGTTAAATTTGTATATCGACTATTGAAGAGGGTATTTTGGAAACTACTTGAAGAATTCCGCTGTTTTAGCACAAAGTTTGTGACGATCAATCGATTGTTCGTTTAATGTTGTCTATGTTGATTGTTTACCAAATCAGGAGCTAAATCTCATTACTAAAATAGAGTTAATGGCCTTCTATAGAAAAAAAACATGAGAACATAGAAATAGCGCGGGGTAAAATGAATGATGGTCAAATAATAGATAATGTCCTGATAAATTCAGAGAGTGAAAATTGAAATTCAACTAAATTGTACACGTTGTCACTAAATGATGAATGAATAAATGTTACAATGTGAATGGAATCCTATAAACATATAGTTGCCTTTTTATTCCCTACCACTTGGAAAAGTACTTCCTTTAGTATTTCTCAATACTTTTGAACAGTACAATATATGTATAATTCCGGGTATTGTTCAGAAACGACTTTGATTTATTTTTTTTTCCTTCTAAAACTATATTTTCGGGGACTCTCAAGTATTATCTGAGAAACCTTATTCTCCATTTTACCTTTATTAGTTATATAAAAATTTATTTTCATCTTGTAATGATTTCATTATCGATTGACAATCACGCTACGTGAATAAATTAATATATATAATATATTATATAATAATATAATATTTATATAATTTATATATATTTATACATAAATTTATATACTTATATAATAATATATAAATAAATTAAATAAAATAAAGGAATACGTGGTGACGTGGAGAGATTTGGCTCTCACGTCGATTTTAATGCAAAAAAGTCAGCAGAAATTTATATCAGCATTTTCCATGAGAAAGAACCATCGAATGTTCGATATGCAAGGTAAGCAGTCCCACGATGGCTGGCAGTGTCGAATAACTGCTAGCCATGGTCCTGTAGCCCATGAGGCATCAGGTGAACCCCAAAGCTAACAAAGGGGCAAGCAATTGTAGTGGGATTGTGCGACTGCTTCCCCTGATTTTTGGATATCAGCATGAGGCTATGAAGCCGATGTGACGACACTCCGCGACTAGGCGCAAGATAGGACACTTGGTCCTGGTAATCAGTTAGACTTCGCGTACTGAACCCCTTTAGAACATTGGTCTTATACTAACTTGACTTTGAATTAAACCTAATACTTTATAAAGATACCGGTGTGCTAGTTTGGAATCATTTCACCCTATTTATATCCCGAAATCGAACGGACCTCTACCGAGAGCATAGTCGAGCACAAAAGGGTCAACTGGCGACCCGAGGATCCAGCATTTGATACACGGGTTATTGTGAACTCATTGACAATAGACAGCATCCTCAAACGTCACATTGGCGCCCAACATTAACGGCACTCATTTCGGGAACGCGAGTGCTTGGTTACCGTGAAATAAAGTAGTTATGTGACAAAATTTGAGACGATTTTGCACACCGGGGTATTCAAGGTATTCCGACACTTTTGTCGTAAGAAAAAGGCCGATTTATTTTCCTTCCTCTCGTATTGGGGCGGAAAATCAGAATAAGAAAAAGGGACAGGAATTCATACGTGCAGTGCTAATAGTGCGAAAGTGACACCTCACATGCAGGCCGCAGAAACAACACCAGATTTTGCTGAAGGAAAAAAATCTGCTGAGAGATTTTGCTAAGGATGTACATCGGGGTGCTACTGGCCATCATCGCATTTGGGTAAGTCCTGATAATTTCAAGATTCCTCCTATTCGCCCAAAAAGATCCTTGACCAGTCGCGGAGGTCGTAGGGATCGTAGAGACAATAGACACCGACCATATCTTAACGGAATAGACTTTCGAAACATAAATTCCACTATGACTGACGAGACAACCGGCATTAACACCGGAAATACAGCCGAAACCACGTTGACCGGAACTCCTTCAACTCCAACTATCACCACGACTACTATGACTACAACGACATACTCGATCGGAACGACAATGTCGACAGGGAGACAAATCCCGACGTCTTTTCCATCTGGGTTTTCCCCCCATCATTTTGGACCAAAAGGAAACTTCAGTGGAGGTTTCTTTTCCGCATCCACTCCTGTCTCCGGAAATGACAGAATTCCCTTTTTGACTGATCCGGGATTGAGGGGAAACAACGCGACGGCAGCAACACCTGCCGGGTCTGTCTTGAATATGGGTTCTCACCCGGGTTACGGATATCCGTCAGGGAATTTTGGAACCGTACACCACCCGTACGCTTCTCATCACGATCTCAGGAACGTGCTCGGGCCTCTTCCAAAGTTTGAAATAGGAGATTACGTGGAAAGGTTCATTAGTTCACTCCAATATGCGCGAGAAATTTTAGGGGGGTATAATGAAAAATTATTTATATACCAATGCTTAACCAAATACGGTCCCCAGGCAAGAACCGTTATAGAGGCCATTTTGCCGTCTATTACCACTATCGAAGAACTGATAGTGAAACTTCGCCTGACTTTTGGTAGCCGAGATAATTTGCGCCTAATGCTGGCGAAAATGTCTCGGCTGGTACAGCAGGAGGGAGAATCTGTCGCACATTTCTCACCTAGGTTTAGGGACTTAGAAATGAGGGCATGTAGTCGGCTCGCGACGGATGTGAATAGTGATTTCGGCATCACTATGAGCGGAATTTCACAGAACGCGCGCGAATCGTTCATTATTGGCCTTAGACGGGAAATTAACGTTATGATGTTCGGTCTAACAACAGCTACTTTCGATGAAGCGGTAGGGATAGCCGTGTCAATCGAGAAGAGACTTCAAGAAATCGATGAATTTGACCGATTCCGGAAAGTACAAGGAAATAAAAAAACCATACAAAGTCCAAACAAAGTCCACGCGTTTGGTACAAATCTCGATAATGATATCTACGAGGCTGACATGGTAGAATCAAATGTCAGGGCCACAACTTCGCAGTTATCAAGTAGCATCCCCAACAGGGAGGACCGAACGAATCATAATCGAAGTGAGAACAGAGGGAGCGGACAAAATGATAATTCGCGGGGCGCGAAACAAAATGCGGGCCAAGGGAATAACAACAAAAGGGCAAGAAAAAAGGGTGATTCCACTCCATCACTCTGCCACCGGTGTCAACTAGCGGGACATTATGCGCGTGAATGCACAGCACCGGCACCGGTGCCGCGACAATCCCAACACCAAGGAAATGCGACGACGGCTGATGCTGCATCCACCCATGCGAATCAGGCCTCTAGTAATTTAAACTAGAGAAGAGTCCGAGAAAATCGCCCGACGCCGGACTCCCAGAAGTGTTTCAAAACCGCCCATGTTAATTGTAAGGTATTGGACGTTCCCCCGACCCAAGTACATTTAAAAGTGGGAAAAATGAAGAAGGGCGCGGGAAGGTTTTTCGTCGACACAGGGGCGGATGTCAATTTAGTAAGGAGCGATAAATGGAATCTCCACACAAAAATTGACAATTCCGAAATCATTATTGTTAAAGGGGTTACACCGGAAAGGATCAAGACTAGAGGCTTTGTAACTCTGAACGCGGAAGGGATCGAAGACAGATTTCACGTCGTCGATCCCGACTTCCCTCTTTTAGAAGATGGATTGATCGGTAGACCATTTCTGAAGAGTAGGGCAGTCCAAATAGACTACGGGAAAGATTTGCTAAAGATAGGGGATACGATACATACGTTTATCAACTCAGAAACGATAGTTCTTCCGCGTAGAACGGTAAAATTGGTCTATATCAGAGTTCACAAGTTTGATTCTCAAATTGGATATATTCCGCGGCAGGATATAAAACCCGGAGTATATTTTGGTGAGGCTATAGTTCGCCCGAAGGGGGGAGTAGCTTACATGTTCGCGTATAACACACGGGAAACGGGGGAGGAATTCAAAATTCCACTGATACAACCCGAGGAAATTGAATGTGTCGCGACCGAAAAACAGATCAAATTATTCGGAGGATCTGAAGATACCGGATTTTCAACTAACGAACGTCTAGAGAGGGCCGAAAAAGTCATTGAACGCCTTCGATTAGAGGGACTAGATGAATGCCAACAGGCAGAAGCTAAAGAGCTAGTTAAATACAACCCATGGATTTATCAGCTCAAGGGTGAGAAATGACAAGAGGCAGATATCCCAGGGTATAAGTTGAAACTGAGGGACGACCATCCGATCGTGGTTAGGCAATTCCGCGTGCCATTTCATACCCGTGAAAAAGCGAATAACCAGGTAGACGAAACGCTCGCCAGCGGAATTATCGGACCGTCCGATTCGCCCTACAATGCTCCAGCGTGGATGGTTCCGAAGAAGCCAGGTCCCGACGGAGAAAAACGTTGGCGGATGGTTGTCGATTTCCGTCGACTTAATGAGAAAATGATCGCGGACGCGTACCCTCTACCCAACGTGACGGATATTCTAGACCAGTTGGGAGGTGTACGATACTTCTCAACGTTCGATCTAGTTTCCGGTTTCCACCAGATACCCCTGGACAAGGAAAGTCGGCCGAAAACGGCATTTTCTACTTCGAATGGTCACTACCAATACACACGCATTCCTATGGGAATTGCGAATGGACCCCCCGCATTTCAACGGGCAATGGACGTTGTATTATCGGGATTACAAGGCGCCGGTTTATTCGTTTATATGAATGATATCGTCGTGTATGGAAAAAACATTGAGGAACATCGCCTATAAAAAATTCGCTGATAGGTTACATGAGAAGCACATGAGCCTAAGTCCGGAAAAATGCGAATTTTTGCGAGAAGAAGGGACTTTTCTCGGGCATTGTGTAAATGCCGAAGGGATCAAACCAAACCCTAAAACAATTGATCCTATTTTGAAGTATCCTAGACCCAAAAATCAGAAAGGCATCCGGCAATATCTCGGGCTCGCGGGTTATTATCGTCGGTTCATTGATAAGTTCGCGAGTAAAACGAAACCTCTCAATCAGCTGTTGAAGGACGGCGTAACATTTCAATGGAGGGAGCAAGAAAACGCGTTTGTATCACTCGCGAAGGAAATAATATCCTATCCAATTTTGAGATATCCAGATTTTAACCAGCCTTTTCTTATCACCACCGACGCGTCAGATTACGCGGTGGGTGCCATTCCGAGTCCAGGCGAGATAGGCCAAGATTTGCCTATATCATATGCGTCTAGGGTAATGACGAAAGCGGAACAAAATTACTCTACAACGAAGAAGGAATTACTAGCAATAATTTTCGCCATCCGGCAATTCCGCCCTTATATCTACGGGCGTAAGTTTACACTGATAACGGACCATCAACCATTGACATGGTTAAAGTCCACGAAAGATCCAGGTGCACAATTACGGCGATGGGCAAACGAATTAGATGAGTACAGTTATGACATCAAATATAAGCCAGGAAAGATGAATCTCAATGCCGACGCCTTATCGCGTAACCCGATGCCGAACGAGGCGGACGACGCGATAAATGAAAAATACATCGTAGTGACGAGAGGAGATATACAGAGTATCAAACATTTGAAAAGTGGAGATGCAATTTGGTACATTGCTGTCCCAACACCGGAAAGGGTCGGACCGTGCGTTGTGGAGAAAATAGGACCAAATCTCGAAGTTCAGGTCAGAAGGGGCAAGAAATCGGAAATCATCCCAAAAGATTTCATCGCATCGATCAATAGCCCCCCCCCCCCCCCGAATTGGCGTGAAGTGGATGACCCGATGATTTGTTCTGAAAATTACGCGGAAATGACCATTGGTGACCTTGTATGGCACCACGATGTCGTAACACACCAGCTGGTCGGTCCGGATCCGATTACCGCTATCCTATCGCCCGACGTTATCAGAGTGAAGCGAAACGGCACGGATACACACGTCGCGAAGGATCGCGTAGTATACGTCAATCAGCAACCTTGCGAGGAATGCGTCGGAGAAGTATTTCCGGATGTTTCCGTATCTGGGATACCTCGTGAAGGGAAAGGAAATTCTCAAGAGGAAACGCGATACTGCGAGATACCGGGTACTTCAACTGTGCGCCGAAAAAGAGGACGACCATGCAAGAAACCGGAGGAACAACCGTTGGATGCTGATGAACCACCCATGAAGAAAGCAAGGAACTTACGTCCGCGTCCGGTAATTTCATATGCGCCTATAGACCAAGCGGAATGGAATGACTCAGTCGATACTGATGATACTGGAGACGAGAGTGATGATACTGGAGACACTGATAGTCTTTTCAATCCAATGGAGGAGCAGGGCAATGAGTCAGAGGATGCACCACGGGTTCAGGACAGTTCCGGCGCTACCGAGAACGAACCTAACCTAATAGGTGAGCCAACAATGGACCATATTTCGGAAGACTGGCAGATCCCATCCGATTCTACGGTTAGCGATGAAGAAGAGTCACTACCGCCTGATGAAGAACCACCGGAATTTCTCTTTTCAGAAGCGGAAGATGATGAGAATGTCCAATACTCACGCACACATCTGACCGATGAGAAAGACAATTTTGCGTTTTTCTTACCCGCAACTAGAGAGCTAGATAACGCTTGTCTTCGAATGCTAGTGGAAAAGAACTGGATACAACAAAGCCAGCTCACCGAACGGCAAAACGCGATAGGGGATGTCATCACAGTAACTAGAGCCAAACAGATTGGATTTGGTCTAGTCACCAAGAAAGACGCCGATGAGGAAGTATTGGAAGAAAATACGAGGAAAGCGCTTCAAAACTTCATCACAACTGCAGTGGGACTAGGATTAGAAACAGTCAGGATGGCCCACGATCTGGACTGTTTAACGGGAAGATGCCGACGTTTAATCCGGAATACACTGAAGGACAAATTAAAGGGCTCAAATACCGTCACTTGAGGAGCGAGCTGATATCGTACAAGAGAAACATGCGTCAGCCTTGGGAGGCCATAAAGGTATAAACAAACCCCGATACGCTATCGCGTGTCAGTTCTACTGGAAGAACATGGATGACCACGTGCGAGATTTTATCAATCATTGTGTCGAATGTCAACAGAAAAAACTCGTACGCGAAAAAAATAAACACCCAATGATTATAACAGATACTCCGATGGATGCATTCGAGAAGGTATCCATGGATATCTACGAACCTTCAGGCGTTAGCAGTAATGGTCATATCTACTTGTTGACCCTACAGGACTTGCTCACGAAATATGCCATCGCTATCCCATTAAAACGCCAAACCGCAGAGGAAGTCGCGCGCGGGCTCACGAAAGGATTAATCAGCATTTTCGGAGCTCCACAAGTCCTCTTATCAGACCGAGGTTTAAATTTTACAAGCGCAATCACCGCGGAATTTTGCAAGTTTTTCTGCATTAAACAGTGTCTGACAACCGCGTATCATCCTCAATCTAATGGGTCACTGGAAAGGAGTCGTCATGTTTTGACCGAATATTTGAAAACCCAAATCGGAGATAGCCCGAATTGGCACAAATGGATCCCTATGGCCATGCTTGCGTACAATACGAGTGTACACGAAAGCACGGGGTATATGCCATTTGAGCTAGTTTTCGGCCCGAAGCCTCGAATTCCATCAGCGCGATCCCTTGAGGAGATAGGAGGGAAGCCCTATCGCGTACTCTTTGAGGAAATAACGGAAGGACTGCGGAAAGTACGCGAAAAAGCCCGGATCAATCTTATCAAATCAAAACATAAGTCAAAAAAATATTACCATCGAAAGCTCAAAACGGTTGAGTACAATATAGAAGATTATGTTTGGCTGTTAAAAGAGTCGAAAACCGGTAAACGCGACGATGAGTGGAAAGGTCCGTACCGTATTCGCGGAATCTTAGATAATAATAATATCCAAATTGAGACCGAGAAAGGATCCAGGGTAGTTCACCGGGACAAATTAAAAAAAGCCCGGATACGAATAATTACGCCTTTATCGGGTGCTCCTTTCCTCTCTCTATAAACAAAAGCTGAGGATATAGGCGGGCAGTAGAATTAATAGGAAACGTCCGTTTTGTTTCAGGCTCGCCGGGAGCCCATATGCGCAGAACATCGAGATAAAGGAAATCCAGGGTGAGAACGGGATCCTCTCCATGAAATACAACAATTTACGCATTTACCACACAACCTGGAAAATGATAACGCACATAGACGCAACGAAATTTTTGAACGTAAGACAGGATTTCGTCACGCAATGCGAAAAAATTACTATCGCCTGCTCGGAATTGAGGAGGAAATGCACTTTGCAGGCTCAATTGAAACAAACAATGAAATCACTTGATGCACTGTATGAAGTGCATACCCACATTAGGGAATCCCTATCGGAGAACCACGAGCGGCAAAAAAGGGCTCCACTTGGATTTGTTGGGAAAATTTTTAGCACTCTTTTCGGTACTATGGACGAGGACGATGCAAAATACTATGATGAGTGCATCGAATCGCTCAAGAACAAGACAAGTGAGACGCTGGCCCTTCTGGCAGAGCAAACTCATATAGTTCGCTCAGAATTTGAGAGAATACAGTCGGACGTTCGTCGGTTTGATGAGACGATCCAAACACTTAATAAAACATTTCGTACATCGATGGATGAGGTCGAAAACCAACTAATAAAGATGACATACAATGAAAATTTAGCGAGTTTACTAGCTGCTCTAGATGGAGAAATAGCGTAATACGAAGTAGACACCCAAATACTAGTGAACGCGATTTTATTTGCGCGGAAAGGGGAGTTTCATCCGGCGATCCTTCCGGCCAAAACCTTGATAAAAGCCGCGAAAGAGATTTCGGAATAAACCAAGGGGGTGGAAATACCGGCCCCCCTAGATGTAAAACATATAGCGGAATTATTATGGGTGGGCGATTTAACAGCATATTTCTACAAAGGAAAAATCGTTTTTCAACTAGTATTTCCTATGGTAGGACTCACCGAATACATGATCTATAAACATCTGACCTTGCCCGTAAAAATTACCAATTCAACAATTTCAATGGTTGCATTTATAATCCCTAGTTATCCTTATACTGCTATTTCGGAACATGCAGATTCCTATTTTAAATTAGATAAGGAGGAGCTGGACCCGTGCAAGAAAACTTCACGTGGCCTTGTATGTAGGGCCACCCGACCAGTCTATGGGATTAAGGGAAATAGAGATTGCGAAGTCCAAATCCTAACGAATCCCCGATTTAGACAGTCAAAGATATGCGATATTAGAGTGAAAAGCATGGGTAAAACGTTTTCGGAAAGGACTGGAATTTCGAATACCTGGGTTTTTTCAGTTTTTGACGAGGATGAACTACACATAACCTGTGAGGGCCACGAACCTATCACCAGAGTTATACAGGGAAGGGCCACTCTAACCCTCCCCCAAACTTGCGAGGCTAGAGCGCGTTCGGTAACACTAATACCCTTCAAGGAAGCTACCTCAGAATACGAAACTATATTTCTTGAGCGAGTCGTTCTAAATGTTTCCGCCTATCTAGATGAAGCAATTTCAGAGGCAGGAGGGGGAAGTATTTCTGAAATTCTAGGGGCAGAACCTAGTCTTAAGAAAAGACGAGATGACCAAGGTAACCCTAATATCGCGAAAGACAGTCTAGGTTTACAAGCAATAATAGACCGAGCCAGGAACCTAGCTAAACAACGAGACATTACACGTAACTTCAGACGTCTAGAACAGGGACTGACGTTTGGTGGTATAGGACTCAGGTTTACTCCTCATGGCGGGTATAACTTATAAATTTTCATTATGGTCAAGGGTTGTGAGGGTTTTTGGAGGTTTGTTGAGGTTCTCAGGGTTTGCCAGACGCAAACGAGCAGACCATCGCCACCCCAGGAGGGACCATCAGCGGACACCAGTATCGAGGGAGCCATCACCAGTTCGACATCCAGCTTCGAGGGCCATTATCACGGAAATCCATGAACCGGAGATATCCATGAGGCAGTTCCCTAGGACACAATCTGTGGACACGATTGTATCTGTGGACCGAGATTGGGCCAGGATTCCCAACGACAGGACGACGATGGCGTGGGGATCCCAGCTGCAGATGGCTGACGTAGGTGCACAGGCTCGACTTACTCCTGAAGGATGGGAGCTAGTTAGGATGCCATGGGGCAATCTGCCGTCGAGAAGGACACAGTCAGTAGAAGGACGATTAATTGGGTGGTAACGTAATCCACCTACACCATCCATAAGGACGACGTGAACCTCCGAAAACATCAAGCAATTCTTATTATCCTATATTATATCAGCTACAATTAAGCAATTATGGGCAAATATCATTTGTAAGGGTTCAGTAATTAGGTTTCCTACTTTATTATTCTCCTTTGAATTGTATTCATACGCTCTTCAATCTCTTGGGAATAAGGTTGAAAATTATGAATTGTATCTGGGTTGCTTATAAAGCAGGGATTTTCATAGGCACATAGGTCATAATCTAGCATTTTGCTTTCTAGCATTGTTTTTTTGGATGGGATACTAATAGTTCTAGCAGGGGAGTGTGACGTGGAGAGATTTGGCTCTCACGTCGATTTTAATGCAAAAAAGTCAGCAGAAATTTATATCAGCATTTTTCATGAGAAAGAACCATCGAATGTTCGATATGCAAGGTAAGCAGTCCCACGATGGCTGGCAGTGTCGAATAACTGCTAGCCATGGTCCTGTAGCCCATGAGGCATCAGGTGAACCCCAAAGCTAACAAAGGGGCAAGCAATTGTAGTGGGATTGTGCGACTGCTTCCCCTGATTTTTGGATATCAGCATGAGGCTATGAAGCCGATGTGACGACACTCCGCGACTAGGCGCAACATAGGACACTTGGTCCTGGTAATCAGTTAGACTTCGCGTACTGAACCCCTTTAGAACATTGGTCTTATACTCTTTGACTTTGAATTAAACCTAATACTTTATAAAGATACCGGTGGGCTAGTTTGGAATCATTTCACCCTATTTATATCCCGAAATCGAACGGACCTCTACCGAGAGTATAGTCGAGCACAAAAGGGTCAACTGGCGACCCGAGGATCCAGCATTTGATACACGGGTTATTGTGAACTCATTGACAATAGACAGCATCCTCAAACGTCACAACGTGCATAATGACTGAAGGAGATAGAAGTCACAACTTTTATAATGAAGAACACCAAAATTTTACTCTTATCATATTATAATTTATTTCATATAAACATTTGATACATTTTCCAATTCATTTCTTCATTTTGTAGATCTTAAATTTAGCGATATGGATAGTGTTAATTAGACTCTACGGAATCAATTACTTTGAACATAAAAACAGATGAAGAATAATTCACAATTTTTTTTTGTCATATTTGTTGTTGTTTTTTTCTCTTTTCGTTGATTTGGCATGATATGATACAATAGATTTTTCATTGATTTTCGTTTCTATTAATTAAATCGTAAGATAGGGGAGGTATATCAAATAAATACGTTTTTTGTGTGAATTATTAGGGGAACAGTGATTTTCATGGAATATTGAATAATTATTAATGATATGTCTTTATCGTCACAATTGCTGAGACGAACTAAGCCTTACGAGAGCATACTCCCATTTTCTTTCACATTTTACCTATATATTTAATTCGCCTCTCTTCTTTTCAATATAACTATTATTCAACATTGAGTCTAGAGATTTGACTGATAATCACGATTTCTCAGAGACCACTATTGTTCGTTTTTACCTTTCGGCAGGATTTTTTATTATTCATTTGAATGGAAGGGAGTCCTCTTACTTTTGTTGATTGCTTTTCTCTTCCATTACGTTGTATTGAAACGAGAAAATTCAATCAATAATAAGTAACAACCATAAACTGAGAAAAATTGATTCTGTAGTCATGTGGTAAATGATAAGAGATGATTGAAAAATTGTACAGATTGTTTGGTGAATATGGTGAAAATTAGTATTGTTAGGGAAAGAAAGTCTGAGTAGAATTTTTGCGGAGAACTACAGCAGGAAAAAAGTTTGCCTAACTGTTTCAACCAACTGATCAGTTGCAACATATATTGGTGTCTCTACTCTACTGGGTGAGAAGATATCCTCGTTAGAGAATTTGTATTATATATAGCACCAAATAATGATAAAAGTGAGACATTTCAATTTTCCAATTTGCAGCAACCATCTTTAGTTTTTTCCGTAATTATCGCGTAGATATACAATTTTCAGCACTGCACCGAATATGTAAAACAGTCGAAACTTAACAAATTAACAGAACCACTAAAAATATTCTGTGTAGGTCTGTTAGTAGAAGATTGCAGAGAGGTGTCCAAATCTATCATGCCATTTCAATTTTCACGAAGACACCGGAATCGAGAAAAAAAGGTTAAATTTTCTGTTTTTGTAGAGCCAATAATTCCCTAATCACAAATAATATTTAAAATCATCTCTTATTTTTTCCCAATGAATCATGGAACTATTCTGCAGATTGATTCATTAAAATAATGTGGAGGAAATGACGGAGGAAGTGTTCTGTGAGATCCCAAAATACTCGTAATTGTAATGTCTCTTCATTCTACAGTGAAATAGGCTGAGAAATCAATATTTAATCTACTCATTACTGAATATCATGTTGTAAATATACAATTCATATACATTTATGCTCTTATAATGAGAACATCCTTGCATCGGAAGTTAAAAGTCTAATCATTCATTTTCATTGTCCCCATCATTATTTATTTTCAACAAATGAATCCTAAAATAATGCAAGCTGTTCTCAGGAAGAGCACAGTAGGACTACTAAATTCGCATTATACATGGACTAGAGTCGATTTCTTAATTTACTACTAGTTTTGTTGTTTATTCCACACTGGAATGTTTGCAATTAAATCAAAGGATTCAATTAAATTATTTAAATGAAGGTACTAAAGACAGTATTTCATTGCACTCAGTTGCAAAGTCAATTTTTTTATTTTTCGTTTCATCAATTTCATACAATTAATTTATCAATTTCAAGGCAATAAATAGGTGGAAATAATCAACTGATTAGTCAATTAATTTTTTGTTCTCAAATAGTACGAAAATTTAATTCAATTTAATTAATAAGAAAAGTGGTATGTACTTTGGCTTTGCAAATGAGAACTATAAGTTTATAGATATTGGAAGGCTCATCTAGCTTCGCTAAATACCTAAACACATTGTTTCATTTTTTTGTTTCACATAAATAGTGTATAAATTAATTAAGTACAAAAATTACAAACATATTAACAAAAATATTGGCAAGACTGGGAGGGGGAGGGATGGGGGAGGAGATTCGATAAAACATAGGCTAACAATTTATTTGTTTTGTTTTTCTTTTCATGTCCAATCATTCACTCGGGGTGAAAACTAAAATTGTAATTACGAATTTGTCTAATTTTGAATTTATTTTCCCTACTGAAAAAACAAAGTCTAATTTTTATTTGCAAGTCAATGATTATCTCGAGTTGAAATAAAATGTTGTCACTACTTTCATTAAACAACTTTCACGCTAATAAATATTACAATCATGTACGTCTCTGACGATTATTGTGTTTTTCCAATTTACCTAACACATATCACAGAATACGTATATTATTTCTGTAGAAAAATTATACAAGCGCAATGTATTTTACAGAATTCAGGATCTGTTGAGAATTTTTGAGGGGAAGCTAGGCCGCAATTTATTGCAATTGTTGAAGGAAGTAGATATATAATTTGAAGTCACGAAATAGTTGAAAATGAAAATTTTGCCACGGTTCAAGGTGATACAAAACTTCTAATGATTTGATTGTATTTGTTAGTCAAATAATTGGTACTTTGATATCACTTTGACTGAGCCTCTTCATGGAATTTTAGAAAGAAAAGTTAAATATCTCGGAAGCCAAAGAACACTAAAATCGAGATATGAATCTTGTTTTGTATCTCTTATTCTTCCGTACAAATACACCCCATGAAAAATAATCTCAATGACGAACTTGTATATTTATTCTTTGTTGTTGCAGCAATGGTTTCGTAAGAGGACGCGATCAAAAGACCCCATTTTTCATTGCGCATGCGCACTTTCTATTTACCAGAATGAAAATGTTGCATGGAAATGTTGAAGATGTCACTGTACTATCGTCTGAATTGACGTCACTTCCGTCGTTAAGCAGTTAGAGAATCTGTATTTGTCATTGCCTCACGATATTTCAACAAGTTTGGGCAAATTATCGATTACTTCGAAATTGAAAACATAGGATGATCAATTAGAAGTTATACCATTGTTAACTATTACGTAATAAAATTACAGATGAATTTACTTAAATATTTTTTTCTGCATCTCCAAGTAATTATCCTTCTTATTAATCACCATTGCTGCAATAAACTCACATATTCCATCATTTCACAACCTATCTGTTGATACTTCATGTGTAATATTTGCGCTTGTTTGACATGTCAATTTAGTTCTCCACCAAGCGGAATAAACGAAATAGCGAAGAACGTTGCAGTAGAAGAAATAAATCTCACATTACCAATATGATACAAACATAATAAATCATCGAACATGGTAACATTGATCATCATTGGACTGATGCACTGTCACATTATTGCTACTGGTTGAGCAGAGTATTGGTCACCTCAGAGATGGACAACAAAGGACTCCCGGCGTCCGGTTTGGTATCTGCGAGGCAGATTGTACCATTGTGGCAGCCGAGGAGGCTGCGTGATGTGACGGATGATATAATACGCTGTTGGTGCTGTTGGTTTCCTGTACCGTGGACATGGAGGTGTCTACCGTCCCCGTTACCACCGGCGATGGTGACGTGCTAGAAAATTCAGATTGAATCATCCAATTAATAAGAATTAAATTACATATACTGATAATCAAAGATGTACTGTGCCACACGTGTGATACAGATTCCACTATCATCTATCGGTGCATTACTCTGCAACTGGAGATGAGGTAGAATAATTTATTGTTTCCTATTATCTAACGTCTCTATATTTGTGCTACGTGAAATTGTAATCGACAACAGAGGTGGCCCAGGACTAAATTTCTTCAATTTGAGGGGGATATCCAGGATATCCAAATTTATTTTATTTACTATCAAATTGGAAATAGTTTGACAAATACTCATATGCAAAGGAGACATTGATGAATTTTTGATAATTCCGATATTATTACAGAGTTAGTGATGTTGAAAAAAGCTGAACTTCTGGATACCTCATCTCACCTAATGTATAAGTAGCAACTTCAAAACCAACTGTCGATGGTGGTTGGTTGGTTATGCATTTTTTAATTTAGCACACTGTTTATCAGGGGATTAAACAGTGCATCGGAAAAATGTTCGAGTTCCTGCCTGGTAGCTTTCTTGTATATGTATAACGTTCAATATTTGATAATCCGGAATTTCCCGGACATTTTACCTCTGTGCAATGAAGATGTCAGGATTTATCCAATGATCTTATTACTACTATGATATTCTGACATCTTACATATTTCGCAACTCGTTCAATTCAAATGGTGTACTCTAAAAAGCCTAAATTAGTGCAATACAATATTTCTACGAACATCACTCTACTAAAACCAAAATATGATAAATTGCACTACATGATATAATGTGTTGCTGGCTACATTATAAAAGCAGTAGAATTTTGAGCATTTAGACCATGCCGTTTTCGAGATATAAAATAGTGAGGAATTGAGAATTTCATATTGACGTGTTACAGCGAAATTACCTTAACCATCTTTCGATACTGAATGCAAGTGCCAAAATGTAGATAAAAAACTTTCAGAAAAGAAATTTGTAGAGTGCAATTTTTCACGCTTTTTGTTATGATGTTTGATATCTTGCAAGTATTTCCACTGATTTGTTTGTCACCCTTCAAATGATTAGCGAAGGGGAAATTGCCTTAGAGAGTAGCGATGATTTTAACGGATCCATATTGAATTAAAATCTGTAGTGAAGTTATTGGTATTAGAAAAAAATTATGGCGAAAATCCCTAGATTCCAATCCAGAGATTTAAGCATTTTCATATCCAATTTTACTCACAGTTTAACACTAGCTGAAATTTGAATAGGTAAAATCACAATTCACTACTTTGTCATAGAGTTCCGAATACCGCCATCATCTAATCGGGTTCTCAATCCCACCAATCTCTTAGTCAATTTCCCCCGCTAACACAGATCATATCCCTCCGCCCACATCACTCACACTTCAAAGCTCTCTCCAAACTGAGAAAACCAAAAAATCTAAGCAAGTGCTAAAACGGGATTTAACAAAAAGAAAAAACGCACCCCCAATCCCCGAAATTATTCTCACCAAAAACAAAACAAAACAAAACTCGTGAGGTTGGTGACACTCACTGGGGCGTGTGCCTTGGTGCGGGGTGGTGGTAAGGATAGTACTGGTAGTGATGGTGTTGGACTCCTTGCCATACCTCGGAGCCCGTCTCATGCTGATGTCCCTGATGATGATACCCTCCACTCCCATAATGCACAGCAGTCACAGAATATTGTTGATGCTGTTGACCCTTGCCCCTAGGTGAAGTAGGTCCTGTTTGTCCCGTAGGTTCCTGTTTCCACTTGCAGTCGCCATTAATCGTGTTCATCTCAGCAAGGCTCTTAAGAGGATCCCCAACATTAGTATTGTTGGAGTGTGAGGAATGCGTGGAGTGCGGTGTTGGAGGGCTATAGCTTCCGTTATTCCTGGGTGGAGACCTTGGTGGTGGTCCCCACATTAGGACCGTCTGCCTGGGTGCTTCACTCCCATAAACTTCAGGCTTGACATCCTCCATTTTCGGTGTCCTGACCCCATTGGCAGCTGTCACGGGAGAACTACCCGCCGAATTACTCGAGGAAGCACCTTCCAGCGAGTGCCTACTACCAGTCCTCACATTTATATCAGCATTTGGATGTATCGAGGCCGTTGTGACTGGACTTGCAGCGTATGGTGAACCCCCCACGCTGTTTGGATGTCTCGTGTCAACATAACTGTACTTGGGTGACTCCAATTGTTGACAATAGAGTCGATCCTCGGTTTTCGTTAACTGATGAGTGTCATAGGTGGGTAATGATACGTCTATGAAACCATTGTAGGCTGTTGATGTGTGGTACTCGGGGTAGTAGGATCCGAGTGGGCGGTACTGGAATAAATTCTCAGTTGCTGTGAGGTAGCGGTTGTCCAGGCCTGTTGGAGGGTAGAGTGGTTGATGATAATTCCCTGTGTGACCTATATATGTGGTTAGAGATGGATCTGTAGTAGCCACTGCTGCGGGAGCATACGGAGTTGGGTACATGGTGTTTAGGTTGCTGTAGGCCGCTGCAACAGCTGCTGCAGTACTTGTGTCGGCGGCGAGGTAGTCTACTGACGCTACCGTTGGCGTCGCTGGCGGCGATACTGGCGATTGATTGGAGAGCTTTGTTCTTTTACTGCGGCATGTGGAGAGGAAGTCCCGGAGTTGAGTCTTGTAGCGACGGTTGACACGTTGTGGCGTTGGCTGAGCGGGAAGTGTCGGGGTCATTGAGGTTCCGGTTAAGCTTTCTGAGTCAGAGAAGTAGCTGTTTGTCAGACCGGCGTCTAGGTAGCTCACTTTGAAGTCCATGGTGCGCTTGCCAAGGAGATCACGACCTTCCTCCTCCCTGAGAACAGATATGGGGAGACAACCATTAGATGGCTGATGCGACTTTCACTTTTGTGTGCATTAACTTTGTTTATTAGATTCCTGCTCCAGTGCTGTCTTGACGGTAAAATATATAAAAGCTTTCGCAATGATGTAGAGTCATGGAAGTTTGGGTATGCCTAAAAACCATCTATATGTTGTATATTTCTGTAAGTGAAAAAAACTAAAAGTTTGAATCCAGTTTTTTGTGATCTCGATTAATCGCACAAATCAAGTCTAATTTTTAAAAATTCTAGGTTCAAAGATTTGACATGAATTTTTGGTATCCAACATTGTTATAGATTCATGAAACTTTTAAGGTTCTGAAAATTTTGAGTTGTTGTTTTGTGTGTTGAAATTTTGTTTATAGGGTTACCCATCTATAAAATAATTACGCTCGACACAGTTTAGCTTTTCATAACTCTCCGCTTTAGGGTGAAACTCTGGCTGAAAGGTAGTATACAAGTGAACATGTGAATATTAACTGTTCAAGCAATTAATCAGAGCTTACATGAGAGGTCGATGTGTACTTATGACAAAGTCCGGTTTTGAATTTTTGTACACAAGCCTCGAACTCGTTTGGAGCCACTGCCACCCACCGTCCTTCATTTGATACCTGTACGCAATCATCCCTGAGGCACCAGTTTTCAGTACTGTAAAAGAACAAAAAATGGCTTTAAACAATCTTACAACAACGTATTAACTGATATTTTAACTACTGTGTGCAAAAAATATACGTCGTTAGCCTCCGGAAAAATACAACCGAGTATTGAGTAGCACGACTAAAGTATGAATGGAACTTATACGAAATAACATATCGAACTTCGAATATTTTCATTTAATTCATGAAAGTGAATATGTATGACAATTCGCTTATGGTTCAAATTTGCACGTAATGATTTGTGTGGAGCTCATGTATGTACATATAAAAATGTATATAAGGGTGAACAACCAAAGGATTCTAGTTATGGTATTAACTGGAAAAAAATTGGTTGAAAAACTTGAAATCGTAACGCTCTAGTAAAAATCATATAAATACTTACGCTCCTGATGTGCACTGGCAACATACGCCAGATCATCATAATGCACTAGGTCATATCCCCCTAAATTAGCTAGCTCAGCATCCGTATAACCGAGCAGCATTTTTCCCCTTTGGTCCATTGACACAAGAGCCAAATCCAGTTTGTGTTTGCTCTTGAACATGACCTCCTTCTGCGGTACCTCCAGCAGCGATGGTGGACCGAAGGGGGTGCACAGGGCGAATAGAGCCAGGGGTGGCTCCTCGGTTTTTCTATACTGCCCATGTAGAACTTTCACTCGCCCCCGGATGTCTAATCTCTGGAAAATAAAATATGAATTGAAATATTTCAGCATGACAGGTGGCGTCGTTATCAACGTTACTTTGAGTAATTACTTCATTGAGTAATTATTAATTAATGTTTATGCAACCAATGAAACTGCATTGGATTATCAAACTTTTAAACTTTACCAATAACCTAGTTGTGAGTCATCATGCTGAAAAGAACGAATTTGAATTTCGCGGGTGAGAATCAACTCACTTCGTGTTTATGAGATTGATCAATAAATAAGGGATCAGTTTCGAGCCCTTAGAGAGTTTATGCGAAACTGGCGCCATGTCACGTGATATCGGGTTAAGACTTCTCATTGGTTGGCGTTTGATTTTTGGAAATCCCAAACTTTCTACAGATCAAAATGCAATTGAATTTTGACGGTTTTCAACGTTTCACAAATTTAGTTACAACAGTTTCTAAAGTTTCTAAAACAGTTTCTAACAGGTTTGTTAAAGTTTCATGGGATCCCATAGATTCTGCGTATGCAAGTTTATCAAGAAACGCACTTACATAAAGGTGAAAAGAAAAGGAGAACAGGACAACGCAAAGTGTCTTTTTCTTGTTTTTGTCGAGCCGGAGGAACACAGAAGCGTTCCGCAACGCCGTAAACCCTTTTACGATTACAGTTTCATTTTCATAAACGTCAGAGTACCGTGTTTTTGCTGCTGGGGGTCTTGGGTTTATCTTTGGACTTTAGGTGAGGGGGCGGGGGATTGACTACTTGAATATCACTCGGGTCGTCATGTGGTCCTCAAGGATAATGTCCTTTTATATGAGTTCAGAAGAGACCGCGTCGGTTTTGTGTTTGAGGTAAGATAATTAGTGTTTTGCTGGCAATGAGCGATGGGTGTCTTTCGCGTTTTTTGGCAATGATTTATTTACTGTTTTGTTTGGTAAGAAGTAGGTACATGAGCGCATATGCGAGTTACTTTGCCACTTACATAATGTGTGAAATCGTGAACCTTATAATTTTTTTTTAACATCGATGGCACCCAATCTTCAATTTTCATCTTATGTGGAGTATAATTTTTTATATAAACGCTGTTAACAATTAATTTTTTTAATATCGATATTTTGGCATGCGCGATAAATTTATACAAGCGACAATTTTTTTCGATGACGAAGTTCGATATTTTCATATCGAACTTTCCGAACCCAAAGCTCCCACTTCTCCTGGAAGCATTATCCCAAGTTAGTGGGGCTCTGGGAAATCAATTAATGAGTGGGTAACGAGAGAACGAGCTATCCCCGTAATCGATAACTCGGCCGTAGTGAGTACGTCAGAAGATATTCCAAGCGTCATGGATGGTGCTTACACGAGGGCATACTCCGGCATCTCCGCAATATCGTGTGGGTGCAGAGAGGCGAATCAATCGCACCAAGAGAAGTTGTGTAAGCGAGAAAGAGAGGGCTCTTCCGTGAATCCGCTTTTAGCCAGTCCAGCCCAGGACATCACGAAACACTTCCCGAACGTTTCTCGCGTGACTAGCGATTCTCATCCGCGTCAGGGTATTCGATGAATGAACGTGAATACTTCTCTTCTTTTACCTCCCCCCGCGACCCCCCCCCCCCCTCTTGCACTAATTCCTCTTGCGTTTGCCCATTTATAATTGCGCCAAGTCTAATTGTCAAAAATTTTCGGTATTCCCGAGTTTAAGGGCGAAGTTTAATTGGTGGCAACTGGGGAAAAAGAGCAGTTGGACGCCATCTTGGGTGGGTTGCTGAGGCTGAGGTTGGGATGTCCGGGGGTGGTAAAAAATTGTTTTTTGAAAAGATACAAAGCATTATATCGTGGCCAAGTCTTTTCACTCCTTGCATAAACCACATATGAATACGTCCATTATTTTCCTCAAGGACTTGAAATCCACAATGTTGCATCTTCATTCATTACAACCCCCCAATTAACCATCCTCTACCCCCTAGAATTAATTACTAACCAGAAACGGAAGACAGAATTTCACTGTGCTGAATGTTTTTCGGGTAATTGGCAGACGAGAGGGGGATAATGTTTAATGGATCTCCTGGGATTCTTACTTCACGGTTGAGATAATCTTCAGAGACGGTGGTGCGATATATCAGGGCGCCTCTACGGCGCTATAGTGTATATATATGTACCCAGGAAAAAAGCAATTATCTTCTCTCGCGCCAGTTGGGATAAAGAAACTCGAGTTATAAGATCTCATTCAGTCTTTTCACCTACGCGCTTTATGACAGTGAAATTACTAATTATTTTTTTCAGAGGACCAAAGGACTTGGGTGTCGTATAAGGAAACTAGGAAACCGATGCAACTTTGGTATCCTTTTAGACAGTTTTTCGTGAATATATATATATTTTTTTTACGATATGTATTTCTCCCTATTCGTAAGCTTGAATAGTGCAGACGTGTCGGAAGCTGAATGCGAAGTTTCAATCGAAAGAACATCTCACCAAAAATCCTGAAGTGTTGTCCAGCAGACACCTGAATCGCACCGTAAAACTTCGCTCCAGTAAATGACAGTGTTGAGGGGAGAGCGCATCCTGGAGTGGTAAATTTGCATTTTCGGCGGGTAAAAAAGAATTCCACATGAGTTGACGCTGGAGCTCTTCGCGGTCTTCACTGTGAACAAGTTCGTAGACGCTCTGATGGACAATGTCGGACTGAAAATTGAAAATAAAAAAAATCTCCATTAGTTACACAATTTTTTTTTGTCAAGAGTTTGGTGCTGAAGGGGGTGACAACATTGAACGCATTGTAATATTTTGAGAACGTTCTTGATGTGACGGTTTAAGGTTAGAAAGGGACTTATAGTCCAGTCAATCTGGACCGTGGGTCGGAAATAAAATTTCTGCCCGTGTAAAAAATATTAATATTTTCAGGAAATTCCTCCAGTTATGCGCTGGTGAACTGTCTTGGCGCCGATTGGAATTATTGGCGTGGGCATTATTTAAACATTTTTTCACGCAAAAAACTGAAGTCGGGGAACACAAATTCCTAGGTCCGGAAAACCGTCTAGACTGACTGGACTATTAACCTCGCTGGCAACCCGATGGTGACGCCGTATATATATATATATATATAAGGAATGATGTAGATGTAGCGCATATGTGTGTAGATGTTTATTTTTCGCCTAAAAGATATAAAATAAAGAAAATAGCATAGCGTTATAAAAATTGTATTAATTTCTTGTGAAATACCCTCCTCATGTTCGAAAAAACTACGCTAAGCACATATACGATTTTATTGCATCATCCCCCAAGTCAAGCAGAGTGGCGCAGTGGAAGCGTGCTGGGCCCATAACCCAGAGGTCCGTGGATCGAAACCACGCTCTGCTAATATATTTTTTTTTTTTTGTACTTTGAAATCAACTAAATTAGTTATACCATTTTTCAATTTGAGGCATTTGATAATTTTTGCTTCCGAATGGAAGCATTACAATCTTTCCATTTTCACTTTCGCTAATTTTGCTTGTAAACGATATATAATGGTTTGAAACGTAAAAATACGAAGTTTGATTATTGTTTGTATGTATCAACTTTTTTCGAAAATCTTCACTTACAAAATTTAACATAAAAAGGACTAAATTTCGAGAATAAAATCTGAAACAATGGTCAATTATTGGTATTAGGTACATATAGCTGTGGGCGCAATTTCAGTGAAATCTGTCGGTAAGTTTCTTAGAAATCGACTTTTTTTTCCTTCGATCGGTCATATCTCAGAAACTAATCAAGATTTTTAATTTTTTTTATCACAATGTGCGTCTCAACGACTTCCAGGGAACGGTCGAAGAACATCTAGTAGGTTACTTACAAGAAATTGGAGATATTTCAATTTTTCTGTTTTTCATTGTTGTCGTTGCTTTTTGCTTTTGTACGCGCTCTTCCGTCCACAAAAATTGATATAAAAACTTGAAATTTGGAATAAAGGTTCCTTTGATTGCCGTGAAACCCTATTAAATGGCGATTTGATCGTATCATTCATTTTCTAGATTTCTATTTTTTCTTTTTCACGGTTTTTATTTTATTTCTCCATAATTATACAACCCATTTATTCGGTTTTTTTTCACAATGTGTGCATTAACGAGATCTATGATGTGGTTGAAAAAGATTTAGTCAATTAGTTGGCGTAATATGAGATGTACCTGTTTTTTTAACTTTTGACTTTGGTTTTACTTTTTGTGTTTGTACGCGGTCTACCGTCCGCAAAAATTAAGATAAAAACTTATATACTGATATACTAAAGGAACCTCTATAAAACAGAGGTTCCTTTTCTTACGGTGAACAACTCTATTGAATGGGGGATTTGATGACATTCTTAGTTTTCTAGATTTTAATTTTTTTATTTTGACGGTTTTGAAGTGAAACTTTTGGTGTGAATCGAATACACGCGAATCTCTGTTACAAAAATCGACACCATTGGGGAGGGGGAAGCGCCTTATCTGGACCGCGTACGTACTTTACTCGCTAGGATGTAGAGACGGCGTGCGAGATACGGGGAGGGGAGCACGAGCGAGAGAAGAATAGAGCATTCACGCACATTTAGACCCATTTACAACGTGTTGCATGGGAACGTCGATAATGACGCGTTCGTGATTATTTAACGCAGGGCGTAAGATGGCGTTATGTGCATTTTCTATCCACGGTAAAAAGCCAGCTGTTTTCCAGTCTGGTGGGTTAATGTATACGTTATATATGTGCCGAGCGTTATTTCTATGTCATAATTGATGTCCGGAATAATTTGGTGTGTGTGTTAATCAAAAGTTTTCGTTTACTTCTTCAGTTATCACAAACCAATAATTGAATTTGTAGAAAATCGTGAGATGGAAACAGAATAGAAAATCGTTTGTATATTGATGTAATTGGATTGTTTTAAATCACAACCTCCAATTTACGCTGATATTAGAGCCACTGATCCTATCCTATCTTCAGCAGTGGAAAAAAATATTTACAGAATATCATAACATCTCTATAAATTCCCCGAGGAGGTTTCACTTGTGACGTGTAGCTCTCTACGCACACGTTTTTTAACTTTTATTTCTCGATAAGTATTCAACCGATGTTTTTTTTTCAAAATGTGCGTCTCAACGAGATCTATGTGAATGAATGTATGCAATTGCACATTGAAGCATTGATTAAAAATAATCATTCAACAAATCATCAGATAATTTTAATTGAGAAATAAAAAGTTCCATTGTGTAAATGGTTGTAAATTGAATTCGATCATGAATAAAATTGTAAAATACAGTGATGAAATGATATAAAATCAAAATAATGTATAATGATTTTAATTGCATAATTACCCCAAAAGTCCTTACAAAAAAATGAAATTAATGATATCAAATTCAGCTGTGTGTGTGTGTGTGTGTGTATGTGTATATGTATGCGTCCGCCCGTGCGTGTATGTGAACGGAAGAGAAAATGGTGGTTTGTGAGGGCGGAATTGGAAAAAGGTTTTTCAACATTGGAACATTTTCATTTTGTGCTCAGTCGAACTATCTGGAAGGATATCACTAATGAAATTGGTGGAAATAAAAAAAACCGTTTACACAGTTGACACATTGGAAGGTCCGGGGACCGCCTGCATGTTTTTACTTGTATTTGAAAATATTAATTGATTATAAATGCCTACCGAAATCCTAATTTTTTTCTTCTTTTTTTTCTGAAACTTGTTAAAATGACATCGAATATTTTAGTCCTCAACGTTTACAGTGCTTGTATACCTATATCTTTGATTAATCTAACCTCTACTCTATCCATCTTTATATCGTAAGGATCTGGGTTATTAACGTTCTGACATTATTTTTGAAGTGTCCCAAATTTGTAAAATTTGAAAGGTGCAATGAGATTCAGTTGTGATTTTTTTATCTTTATAGTGTATGCCGGCCTGGACGGTCATGAATAGATATTTTCGGTATAGGGCCATAAAAAACTTGGTTTACGGCCGTGTAATGAACCGAATTTTTCCGTATTGCCTTGCACTTTTACTCATTCGGGGATTGGTATTAGCCCTGTTCCGAACTTGGAAAAGTAAAAGTGACTACGGAAAAATGTTGTCCAGGCTGTCATTCTGGGGATTTTTTGCAAAAATTTCCAGAATGACAGTCTGGGAATATACTATTTCTTCATACTGGGCGTAAAAACCTGTTGTACGGACGCGACCCGTCCGCAAAACGGGACTCTACGGATAGAACGATGAAATAGAGATTTTCGTTACAAGGTTCTAAAAAAACTTTTTCACGCTAGGTTTGCTAAACCGCGATTATCCTCGCTGCGTCGGTTGGATCGCACTTCATCCGATGACGTGACAAGAAAAAGTGTTCGCCTTTCGGGTTGAAAACCCTTTTCCGGCCTTATAACATCAATTTCATTATGTCACAGTACGCATGGCATAATTTGTAAAATTCACACATTGCAAAGAACCACCCATTGACTTTCCTAACTCAACAAACTTTCTGAATACTATAACTAGTAGACTAAGTCTATAGACAGGTGATTATAAAAGTTCACTGTGTAGAGCACAAGAAAAAGCGTTTCAATGTCTCATTTGAATAATCCACGAAGAGGATTTATGGAACTTGATACCCCCTAATCACGATAGAATTCTTCAACCACTTGATGCATTTGAGCCTCTCATATACTCTCATATGTGAGAATGAAAGGAAGGTGTGCAAGATTATCACTTGCGGAAATATATGAATAATAAATGGCCCTTGCCACGTAACACTTGCGCTGAATTTTCATGTTTAGTCAATAGAAGGAATGAAATGGAAATAAAATGAAATGGCGGGGGGAGGCGGGAAAGGGGGAGGGGGTGAGGCTGAAAACATGAGAGTCGTGATCATCGTGCTCCTGATATGGCCGAATATGGGAGTGTGGGTGCAGACGGGTAAGCTACTGGAAGCTACGACTCTATCATGATTTATTATTATTCATAGTCAACTGTGACCATTCGGAGACATTCAAGCCCTTATTGAGGAACTCAATTATTGGAAATTGCACGAGTATTCATTTACGTTGAGTACAATTACGGATAAGATAAGATAAGATACCGTTTATTTTACACAGTTGAGATAAAAAAATTACATGTTACATTTGATATCTCCAATGATTAACTTCCCGATTTTTCGGGAAGTTATTGTAATGGCCCCTAAAACGATTTTGTTGTTTTCGCTTCGTAACTGGTGTTTTAAGTATAGCAAAATGCTTTGCGTGGAATTCTGAACAAATGTCTGTGTGTATGTTTGCATGTGTGGAATCGCAATTTTTCGTTAAAGATTTCGCACGAACGGGTAGAACGATCTGGGTCATCGAGGTCTTATTTGGTTCGTCTTCAAGCAACTTAGATCCGATTAGTTTTTGGTTTAAACTGACCGAGCAGTTTTTTTGTTATCGCCAATTGAATTGGTTACAATGCTCTATTCCAAAAACGGTAAGAGATACGGCAAAAAGTATGAAGCAGAACTTGCTCTGTAAGTGGAAACGCATATTTAATTTCTTATCACTGTTTTCCATATATGTCATAATTAAGGAGGTATGACGGGTTTCACCCTCGAGCGGTCGCACCCCTATTGGCGTCTCACTCCCACTCCAGTAACGCGCATAATTCTCATCCTCACGCTGACTATGCCGCTAGGCATTCATAGTTATCTTGATATATGGGATAGTTTGAAATTCTCAAATTTGCAAATTTTCGGTGTGAACCTCACGGGGCTCACTGATTTACCCACACTAGTATTTTTTTGTGAAATCAATGTTTAAACATTTAATTGACGTATCGAAAAAAGTAGGAATATCCAACAGAAATTACAAATGGGGAAGTTTTGTTTGTGTTCCCAACGGGGACACACACTTTTATCGCACTAGTTAGTATAATACTCAGTTTTATACCTCAATTAATCGATAATATAGAATATATAATATATATATGTCAACACATATATATTAAAAATGTGATAACAAGACGCATTGATATTACAACTGGTTTGGTTAATGATAACGTACAATTCGTAGCGGGCGTATGGAGTCACGGCAAATCAATAACGTAATAATCAATTTTGAGGTAATGTATTGGTAAATTGGTTAATTGGAACGGTCTTGGGCCCGCTCGGACAATAATCATCCAGCGTTTGTGCTGCAATATGATTTTTGTTATACGAGTCCGGCTGCGTGTGGTTCGCACGCGCATTTTCTTTTTTCCCCGCGCTGACTGGTGTCGCGTCGGTTTCGGTCTTCCGCTTTTCGATAATTTCGATATTTTCTTTGGTCTCTCCTTTTTCCTATAGACACCAATGCTTTCAATTGTCTGACGAGGGGAAGGTTGCTCATAGACTCGACTACCGTACCGACCTGTACCGCTATCAACGATTTCTTATGTTTTATCATGCGACTTAGGTGCAGCGGATAGTCCCAGAACCCACATATTAATGTATTGAAGGCGTTCGAGATTTTTAAAAATTGTTTTAGTGCACTTCCTTTGCATTTGTTCCACATGTGGGTCGTGGGTTGACTAGACGTGGACGTACACACGAAAAGGGTCCATTTGGATGACTTTAGTTTCCGTGACGTTTTCCTCTGTGCAACTTCCCTTTAACCCCTCAAGTACGGGATCTATACCACATATAGACCCCCAGAGCTACCACAGTAGCTACAGTACCACATAAAGTCCCGCGACTCGGGTGCTAGATATCGGAATTCTGAAAATAAAAAAATTATCCCATGAAGTACATGAGTTTGTCAATACAATGCAACTTGATTTTGCTCCATAATTTTCTGATGTTCTGTATAGAAGTTATGGTGTATTGAAGAGCGCATTTGAGTCGACGGGAGGCCGCCGGCCGATGCGGCCACATCGCACGGCATGGCCGCCGTACTTGAGGGGTTAACCTAATGTTTAATTATTGATTTGATCTTGCCTAGTGACGTCAGTTCATGTGCTACCACAGTGATTGTTGATTCAAGAGGTGGGGAATCAAGTCTAGATTACTGTAGCATACATAATGCAGAACCGACCAAGTGGTCCCTTTTCACATGGACATCCACATATGACTATAGACTATATGTTGGACTTAACAACTGCCAACGAGACCAAAAGGAGAAGAAATTGTGCGGTTTTTTATGAATTTCTCTTTATTTAATTATCATCGAATCTGAAATGACTAATGAGACATTTTTGGGCAACTACAATTACTGCTTAAGGATGTTCGACCCCTATTTCTCACTTTTGTCAATTTTTTCCTAATTTATCCCAAATTTTTGGTTTCATAGGCGGGAAAAAATGTGCAATTCTTCTGTAGCTTTACTTTCTATCGACTCCTAAAATTTCATTGTCGCAGACCCACTTTTCAGCGTTTTGTCTAAAGTTTTATGAATTTTCATACAAGCGTAGAGAAAAGACTCAAAAATATGTTTACGGTGATGAAATTTCGAGAGTCCATGAATAATAATGTTATGCACAAATTGTACATTTTTTCCCGCCAAAAAAACTAAAAAGTTGGGGTAAATCGTCAAAAGATTAAAAAAAATGACGAATAGCGGTCGAACATCCTTAGGTTAAGGGGTAAGAAATCTTTCTTAAGAAGAACCTAGCAACAAAATCTCTATGAGAATTGGAAACGTCAATGATTACACAGAAAAATATTAGTGCCACTGTATTGCCGAGTACCACCAGGTGGATTTTTATTGATGTACCAGAAGAATGTGATTTTATGGCTGGGGGGACGGGAATAACTTTATTTAGTATTGATTTCGGGTGAAGTCGAAGACAGAAGTTGAATTTCCTAGGTATATTTTTAAATATTTTGTATTGCCAATCTCAATGTTATATTACATGTTTTTGATGGTCAATTTTTGTATGTCAGTTTTCTTAGGCAATGGATCTTTAAAAATAGGCTTGGAAGCCATTGAAATTGGATTGATATACGGTGATTGAAAACCTAAAGAGTACGATTTTCCTATTTCGCTTTGGAAAAAATTGGACACTCTTCAAAATTGTGTTTTATAAATAGCTGCATTTTAGGAAATTATTTTTTTGTTCTCGATTGGATTGTACATTGAACTAACCACGTTTTTTTTCACTTCAGATGGTCCTGCTAGGAGTTACGCTGACATCGCGGACGCACCTAGTGCCCGAGGGCTCGCCGGGAATGACGTCACGATGGCAGACCGTTTAGTATTTTTCGTTAAAAAAATCAGAAATGATTTATCAAAAATGTATCTTCAAGACAATACAAATTTTTGACTGAATATTTCATTTTATATGGAGAAAAAATGTAACTCCTTCACGGCGTTGCGCTTATCACACGTGTTCGGTAGACGAGCGCCACTGCAGAGTTCATCAGGTTTTCCAAGCTGTCTCAAATCGCGATTATAGTAAAAACCAATAGTGATTGTTAAATAACAATTTAAAAAATGAGAATAAAAACTAAAATGAATAGCAAATATAGAATTCGCTGTTTTATCAAATCCGGATTGGCCGATTTTACGACGACTACCGGTCGCACTAAATCTCTCACCCAAGATTCATGAGCCGATAAATAATAAGTGCATTGTGAGTTGAGTTAGTCAGTTAGTGGGCGTTTTGCAGGCATCGGAAGGAAAAACTGACTAAGATGATAAGTGGGGAGATCGAGATGCCGGTTTTCTCGTCTTGATTCCCTGGTGCGGGGTACCGATATATGAATTTCAAGAGTTTCGTTGCCCACGGCCAGGCGCCTTGGATGTGAGACACCCCGCTGGGCGACGGGTTCCTGTTGCCCGCTCGTACATTTGTTTGCTCTAATTTTAATTAAACTGAATACATGGTTCCTCTGGTAATCGCCCAAAATTCTTTTTATCCCCGCCTATTCGATTCCTGGAAATTACCGATACATTCATCTCATAAGTCATTGTGTTTTATCGGCTCTTTGGGGTGCGCATGGAGAAGAAAGCTTGGATAATATCGCGGCGGTTGGTGCAGCGGCCAAATCATTTCTGTTATGGACAAGGCAACCATCATTAATGAACAATATTGTATTATTAAATTTGGTATTGCGGGAACATATTTTTGCAGGAGTCCAGGTGTCGAATGTGAGGAAACTTTTCATAGGGCATTTTATATGATATGGGTCAACACAAATTTTTCATAATCTAAAAAAAAAATTCAAAATTTTTACAATTCACAAAATTTGATTCAATAATTTGATTTGTTTTCCAAAAAAAAAAATAACGAAAACCACCGAAAGTTTCAACCTCTTTGACAATTGGAAAAAAATGATGAGTTCTAAAAGCTTGGAACATTTGTGAAATTCCAAAAATTCCAAACATGCCACAATTTCCAAAAAAATTGAGATTTAAAAAATTGAAGGCATTCAATTCCATAGGTTTTAAAAAAATTGAAAGTCTCAAATTTTAGATATTTGATAGGAAATTGGAATACTTGAAAAAATTGAAAAATCAAATTTCAAAAAATATGAAAAGAACCACAAAAATATCTAAAATGTCTGAAACATCATAAGCTTAACTATAACAAAACGTAAAATGAAAAGTTTCATTTTTACAACGCAGCACTTTACGCACTTGTATTTCATTCCACAAAAATAGCTCTCGTTAATTATTGCACCATTACTCCGTAATCTCACAACCAACAGTGACCCGTCACGTACCAACGCATAATTACCCACCGCCTAACGCAATCAGATCGATCGGACTCATTAGCCCTAGCCTAATCACAAATTATATTTTAATTATTCCTCCAGCGATAGAGACTGCAAACTGCAAGAACCCCCCCCCCCCCCCCCTGTTCGCTTCAGGGCCAACCTGACGAGCATATAATTGCGCGGTCACGTGCCCCCGACTCTAAACAGAAACTCCGCAAGCCCCCAGACGTCCGGCGAATAAAAATTAACGAGCCCGCAATTCCATCCTCTTTCTCACTCTACACATTATCCATCATTTTCATCAATTTCCTTGGGTAGTATCATTCACATATTCTTATATGCGTCATGGAAAAAAGCAATGTTCGTCCCAGAACATGAAGCGAAGTGTAAGCCGAATGGTGAGATCTGACCGTTCCTGAAGAAGTCTTGATGAGGTCACATATCCACAGAATCAAAGCCGTGGAATGCAATGAATAAAAAGATGTGGGCGAACTGTGACTCCCATTTGGGCCACGCATATATATATATATATATATATATATATATATATATATACTTATATGTTATAACTTCCCGATAGAAATTAGTAGATTCAATTAGGATTCTTCAAAGAAGTTGCTCACATAACCTAATGAGGTTTAAACATCTCACGTAATATTACTTGTTTCCGTAACTTTCATAATTTAGGCGATATTGCTTAATCAATCGTATTTTTTCACCGATCAGGTTGGGAAGACACATGCGCATGCGCGCGCCCTCACATGCATGTGCATACATTGGAGGTTTACTGGTTTGGTCCGTGGAGGGGCATACTCACATTTCATTTATTGGAAGGGATTTTGCAAAATGATGACACACATACATATATATATATATATATATCAGCACGATATAGGGGGGGGGGGAGAAGTGGGTTCCATCATAGGCGCCGGCCATCGTAGCACAGGGGCTTCTGGAGGTTTACCCTGTGTTTAGAAATATGATGGCCTAAAATGGCGAAAGTTGGCCCCAGCCGCATGGATGGGTGTCCGGTACGCCCCCTGAAGGAATGCTTAAACGGCCGCTACCCGGGGTGTACAAATGAGAGGGACGGAGACAACAACAAAAAACATATATATATATATGTTTGTGTGTATGTGTATATACACTGGACACACACACACAAATCCTCGAGAATAGTTACCGTGGGTAGTACAAACGAGAAGGACGGAGTAAAAAAAAACACACACACACTTTATTGAGAATCTATCAGAAGCACGTGAAAAACGGGGAAACGTAAAAATTTCATGGCACTGAGACACTTTCGGAGAAATTGCTATAACTTTTTCCTATGGGGAAATGGAATGAAAATATATGGCATCGATTGGCGCGCCACACGCGCTTCAAACTTCACTGATAGGTTGAGCGTCCACGCACGCCATATTGTTGTGGTCATTGAACACGGATTTTCTTCTTTATATTTCGGATTTCTGTTTTCAATTTTGATGGCTCGATGAAGCAGATATAGTCAACTGAAAATGTACATAATGCTGAAATTCTACTAAAAGAGTTGCGCATAACAGCGGAAGTGACGTGGTTCTTCATTACAAATACATGCTAACGTGTAGATTAAGCTTTTTCAAATGTTTTGCAGATTGCAGCAAGATTGTTGGTTTGAGGATTTGGTGAGACAATTTAAAAAAAATTTTAAATAATCTGATTTGCCAGTGTCATGGCCCTTGCTTTTTCCCCGGTGTTCTAAAAGTGTCATGGCCGCTGATAAGTGTCGGAACACTGCTGATGTCAACAATTTTTGAATCTTTTCTGTTTTTATATTATATATTGTTAACGTATTGATTGTTTACCCGAGATGAAAATAATGCATGGTATTTTTACACACTTTGATTATTAGGAGTGCTCCGCCTCTTTGCAATTAGTTGGTTGTGGTAATTTTCATAACTGTCACGTACATATAAAATTTCCACCACTGGACAGAATATGTAAAATACTCGAAACGTCATAAATTAACAGTACCCCAAAAAATATTCTGTGTATATCATTTCAAATAACTATAAGTTATGACAACTTGAACAATTGTCATATTTTTGAAAACTAAACCCGAATCGATATCCCAAAATCGATGTTTATCGACGCAAACGCGGTTACCAACCAACTTCACGATGTTATCTGACTAATCTGACCAACCAATAAATAAATCACGATTGAAAAATAAATTATGCCAGACCAATAAGGAATCGTCTTACGACTTTCGACTGACGATGTTCATTTTTGTGTATGCGCTTTCATGAACGCAGGATCGAATAAAGAATGCACATCCATTCTGACCGCAGGGTACTTCCGACTTCAACGTATCAATGTACGATAAAGTTAATGTACTGTATGAATTATTGTTTCCACAATATCTTGTGAGTCATAGATTCTATCAGGTTTGTAAATAAAATCAAATATTTCCGAACGGAAAAAATGGCGGATAACACTGCCTTACCAAGCAAACGGATAATTTTATCAAAATTTTTCTCTCCATGTACGTGGAAATTGGATATTCCCGCAAATAATTTAAGAATCACTCGTTGTTCACAATTTTTTATATACCACAATTTAACATTTGTAAAAATAATTTTTTGATAATCGATCCTTGTCCGTGTATACACGATCGTTTATAGTTGCGGGTAAATCGTGTGCTTTATCCAGACTGCCCGTTTAAATAATCTTGAAACATGCACTCACGTATAGCTCCCCAGTGCTTGGACGATGCGGCCACGTCATGGATGGCTTTACGATCGTCTCTCGTCGTTAATTAAGAGCTTGTAATTATTTAGTGGAGACGCTAGCGCGCACCCCCGCCGGGGCAACCGGCTGGACCCCCCTTCTCCAGTGTATCTCCCATATCCTCTTTCCCAACTGCCCCTCCACTCTCATAATATTTTTTTTTGATATCTTCTTGATTTACATCGCCTGCCAAAAAATTCATTGACCCTTGAAAGACGAAAAAAAAATGTTTACTCCATTTTTGATTTGATAGGGAAAGATAGTGTTTGACAGAGTTTTTCCCTGAGTATGTTTCGAGGTCTGAAGTTCTTATAGGAATTTGAATGGAATGCGTGTATTTATGTGTGGTGGGCGGCAGGATGAGCGTGCAAATGTAAAATGATCGCGAATAAATTACGCGATTCGGATTCTATTTAGCCATTCAAGCTTTAAGTAAGTTAGGCTCCTATAGTAAAAAGGAAAGACGAAAGAAACTATCGATATATATCGGAATTATCGAAAAGCGTAAGACCGAAACCGACGCGACATCAGTGAGTGCGGCGGAAAGAGGAAATGCGCGTGCGAAGCACGCGCGGCCGCACTCTGGAGTAAAATAGAGTGATCTCCATTTCAGGGAGAATTGATTACACCGCATTATCCGTAATTAAAAAAACTGCCATGAACTTCTTTTTTCCAGCAACCCCAATGGATTCCACGAATTCATTATTAAAACTTGTTTTTAAATTTCGGATGCTTAATATCTAATGAATGGTACCACTGAAGTACATGAAAAGTTTAGTGTTATGCTATGTATCCAACTATATATTAGCGATTATCCCCCCCCCCCCCCGCCCCCCCCAAATTCCAACTAATAGCACCATGAGAGTGCGGTATCTGTAACTTTTCGGTAAGCTCCCTAGAGGGCAGTTGAGTAATTGGGATCAGCGAAAACCCATACACCTCATTGGCTGCCGCCAAGTTTAGTTCGTCGAACCGCCGACCTAGAGCCACAAGTCAGTACCTACGTTGTTGATTCTCTGGCCGTGGCTAACCCGCATATGTGGGGAACGTCAAGCTAACTTCCTGAACTCGAAAGGACAATGTGATATATTCGAAAAATATCAATGAATGAGATCTGATGTCATGACCCCTCCCCAAATTTCTGCAAGATAATCACCCGCCAAAAACGTCACCGAGGTGCGTCCGCGCTTGCCCACACCCGCTCCCTCCAATTTTCACTAAAAAACCTTCGATAATTAATCCTTACGATCGATCCGTGTATCTTCGTCACGCGACGAAAGGGCCGTAATAAAGCTTCCAAGAGGACTTCAGGATTAAAATAAAGAGAAAAAAAATCAAAAAAAATGGTGAAAAGTCGAGGCGATAATTCACTGTCACGCGGCTCGAGCGTTGAGAAATAATTCACGATGGAATGAATAAACATTGAAAAATAATAAGTCGAGGTGGGTAAGGTGAAAGTATCGACATGTGCGAATAAATTCATCTGGTACAGGTCGAAAATGATGGAAACACGATTCGGCATTTGATCAAAGAACATACGAAACAAATTGATACAAATCAGGGGTTGGATGATAATAATTAATTCTACGGGCTCATTAATATAGTCCATTGGCAACATATCACAGTCAGTTGAGCGGGTGGGTGGGTGGGTGGGGGGGGGGTGGAGGGGCAATGGAGAGATGCTGCTATATATACAGAGCAAGTTGAGCACTCAATTACACGGATGAGTTATGATACACAAGTGTATATGTACTTTGCTGGGGCGCTCGATTCAATGAGGTGGAAATCAACGAGTACAAGGGGGATAAAGAGACGATGAGAGATAGAGGTGAAAAAAAATTGAAAAAATGGGGGAGGAGGCGAGAGTGCCTGGGGCAGATCGATTGTGTCTTCATTAGTGGCTATTAATTGCACAAATGTGGGACATTAATCGCGGCGATGGTGAGAGCTTCGTGGATGCAAGTGCTGGGGTTACTCTCATTGATTTACTATTGAATGAAAATCAATTGTTGTAAGCAGCAATGTACAGTGATTGCTACATTCTGGAGGGATTTACACGGTTAAGAGTGTTGAAGATCGTTTCATCGTGAAAACAATTTAGTTATTGATGCAGTGGTCCATATCCGTATGCATTTTATATACCATGCAGGGTTGAAAAAAATAACAGCTGGATTTCGTTTTTCGAAAAGAAAAGAAAGATTATAACTTTCCATTGGTTGTTGAAAGTAATATGATGTAAATATGTAAATGTGGTCCAAATGCGAGGAATCGTCACCCCTTTCACGACTTAATACTTAATGCTTTGAATTATTAACTGCCTTATCCAGTGGCTATCAGTTTGAAAAGAGCATTAACTAAAAATGAAATCGCGGATGTTGAGCTCACTTTTATCTCGTTATTTATATTTTTTTCCCTCCCCAGTTCATTTTATTGTGTTTGTTGCGTGAGGTATGAAAGTGGAGGAGAGTTACACCGTTGAAACGACACCCGCAGGGTGAATTACGAGGCGTGAGGATTTTTCGCAGGTGGTTCAAAGGCTTCCTTTTTTTTTGCCTACCCATTATCGTTATGCTGGGCCATTTTAACCATGACATTTGTGCGTATTACGCCACCTTAATTCTATCAATGTCGAAATAGAGAATCATAAATCAGTTTGAATGCGATTGTAGAGGCAAATAAATTAGCGGGATAAGTAGGAGGTGGACTCAGTATGACCCATTAGGGTCACATAACGAACTTCCCGATCTGGAACTTTTCCATAGAACCACCCAGCCGCCTACCGACATACAACCACCCACCCACATATAGCCGACCACCAGGCCATCCACGCATAACCCCCACCCACCCCCTATAACCGCCGACGCATCTACCTACATAGTACCACCCACCCACCTACCGACATACAACCACTCACCCACATATAGCCGCCCACCCACATATCGCTACCCACCCACACATAACCACCCACCCACTTACCCACTCATAACTACCCACATACACCCACTCACCCACCTGCTCACATACAACCCCCCCATCCACCTACCGACATACAATCACCCACCCACCCACCCAGTCACCCAGCCATCCACCCACACACACATGCGCGTATACATATATCTTCTCAAAAATAGTGTAAAATGGTTAAAAATATCATACAACATGAAGTTGAACATAAATGGAATTTCACCCTGAAGCTTAGACAATTTGGGGCTCATCTCAAAGAAGGAGCTAAAAATATGCAAATGATGACGAATGTATATTGGATATATGATGAAAAATGGATTTTTTATATTCGAGGGTAGAAGAATTACTTTCCCCATCGATCGGAAATAACACAAATATTTTTCCAAAAATGGTTCTAGAGTAGATAAATCAAAAATTCGTTTTCTAACCTAAGCGATTTTTTCCCACCGAATGATTTCAGAAAAAAAAAAAAATAAAAGGAATTCAAATATTGTCAGTCTCCTGGCACAGGTTGACGCGCATCATCCCGCGACACGTGTACTAAAACCTGTCAAACATGGCGTGACTGAGGCCTGTTGGGTGTGAACGAACGACCAATCGGGGGAATTTTCATCCCCCAAAGTGTCTACGACTACGAATGAGACCTCGGCGAGATATTGGCCGTGGGGAGGTATGACTATGAAACACCCCACATTTTACTCACAATATCAGACAAGGAGTGAATTTCTATTTTTCCGATAGAATTGGACACACCCTTTCTCTCGAGTGGAAATCATATCCTCGAGTTTTTTTTTTTCGTCGAGATATATAGACCCATCACGCGAGACATTCAATACAATTTTCTATTTCCAAACAAAACAGAATGGAGAAGAAACAAAATTTATCTCCATTGCTTGTTTATTTCGCATTTTACTCACCTGATGAAATCCCAGATAACTCTCTATGCTGTGCGTGGCAAAAAATACTTCCCCGTCGCAAGTCAGTATCAACAGGAATCCATTCAATGCCTAAAAAGAGAGAAATTTTTTATTATAATTTTTATTCAACAACACGAACAACCCATGATCCACGTATTTCATACTGCGATATTGGGTGAATAGAGAGGCAACTAGTGATGAGTATCAAAAAGCCTTTTGAGATATCTTGAATTATTTACTGGGGAATATGTAATAACCAGACGTTCGTTTTTTTTATTTAGGCACGAAACACTCTGATTTACTCGACTGCTGGATAGTTTTTGCATTCCCGGTCTGAATGTTTATTGATAGAGGGTTTGAGCAAGGTTGGGCATTTACATAAGCTATAGCATTGCACAATGAAATGGACCATTTCAATTTAGTCGCACTGATTTTTCTTTTATGAATTTCAATTGATAATTGAATAGGGCTGTGATGCACCTCCCCCCCCCCTTCGCATCGGGTTAGGTTCCCGTCCGACCATGCGCGTGTGTGTGAATGTATGTATGTATGTATGTATGTATGTATGTATGTATGTATATATGTGTGTGGGTAGGTGGGCGGGTGGGTGTGGGTAGGTGGGCGGGTGGGTGTGGGTAGGTGGAGGGTGGGTGGGTGGGTGTGGGTAGGTGGGTATGGGTAGGTGGAGGGTGGGTGTAGGTAGGTGGAGGGTGGGTGTAGGTAGGTGGAGGGTGGGCGGGTGGGTGTAGGTAGGTGGGGGTGGGCGGGTGGTTGTGGGTGAGTGTGTGTGTGTTCAATTTAGAAACCTCGTCCCACAACATTTCAAATTCTCCCGCAGAAAAAAATCTAAAAAAGTAAAAAAAATTATGTATTATCTCCAACGAGTTTATCCTCTCAACAGCACATAAACGGATGTACAAAGGCTCTTCCTCAAACTCTGGATAAACTTCTCTAATCCCGGGATTCCCGGGGTCACGCAATATTATCGCTACTCCCAATCCTCCCAATCCAATCGCTCTCCATCCCCCCCCCCCCCACCCTTATTTCTCCTCAGCATATCGGGTTGAGTCGTGCGAAGAAAAATGTTTACGATACACGAAATTCGTCACGAACATCCACAAGATGTCGTTGACACGTCAAAACCAGAGATACATTGTGGAAGTAAAAGAGAATAAACAATACACACAGAAAACGTAGAAAAAGCAACTATTGGATTTAGTTTTTTTTTTTTATCGAGAAGTAGAATCGTGATTGATGAAATGTAGTTTCAGATTAAACTTAACAATTGTATTGTGTTTTATCTTTATCAGAAAATTGTACTCTCAACATCGAAATTGCAACAAACAATTCGGATTTTATTTCCCTCCACTTCAGTGAATTAGGGGGGGGGGGGTGAGTTTTGGTAGTGAAGCACAACACATGCGATGATATAACACATATATATTACATCGGGGGAAAACAAAGTTTTCTCATTTATCGGCTAAACCGATAGTAAATTCTATCGTTAAAACAAACAGGGGATGAGATGGGAGTAACAAACCGAAATATCCGCTCTAGTTTAAACGGGCTTCGGAGCTTATTGGTTCGTTGGCTGTTTCTACAACACAACTCACAATGCTTTTTACCTTAAATGTATTGTTTTTGTTTTATTAGGCTGCGGAGAGGGCGCGTGCCTGGTACGGGAAACTACCTGCTTTATGGTTTTTAAATATTGGGGTTGATGAGGAGTGGGTGGTGGGGGGGGGGGGGGGGGGGGGAGGGCAGATACGGCCAGGTTGCTCTTGATTGGCAATTTTTCATTGAATATAATTGACTGCAGGAGGGGAGGTGGGAGGGGCGCCGATGGGAATTTTCAAGAGGCTAAGGGATGGTTGTAAAATATTTCAATTTCTTTTTTATATTTTGTTCAATCAATACAGTAAATTGAATAAAAGCAGATTTTAAAAAGTTCCAATTTCATTTGGGGAAGCGAAGTAGGAAGGGTCGTCTCTATTTTTCCCAACCCCTCAAGTTATAAAATGGAAGTTGGATGAACTCATCTCCGCATGCGCTCCCCCAGCATCTGGATTGGCTGCGACTATTCTATTGGGGATTGCATCAGAGGGGTTGAATTCCCCGGTGTATGTGCTCTCTCGTCCCCTTGTAATTCCGTAATGTGATTTGTTGGAGATCCCGTCATTCCCAACCCCCTGACATGGCCGATAACTCGCCGAGCAAGATGCACTCAAACTTCTCCGCATTCACTACTGCTGGACCATTCCGGCCGAAAAATCGTACTTGGAGTCGATGCACGGATACAAGAAAATGATAGAAATTACTCTTCCATTTCGTAATGCTCTAATTACGGAATGAAAAAAAAAATTTACCATGCAAATTTTGTCCCGTAACCGAGCGATTACGCAACTAGAATAATCTGTAGATTGATGGCGCGCAACTTTACAGAACAGTCCAGTCTACTGGAATGATAGAGCTCTATGTAGATGTGAATAGTTTGTAGAATAAAAATGTATCAACCATCGGCCCTTTAAATTCGTCCAGGACAAATCACAATTTTTTAAGCATTTTTTGTCACATTACAGCGTCACTACTGAAACCAAAACTGCCAGCCTTAAAATCCGAAGATCACTGGTGATGAAGAAACTCTCGTGTTCGTTAACCCCATATACCGAGCGCAGTGAGTCGCGTGCCCCATCGATTAAATTCAACTGTATTTGCGTGTCCCGTTTCAAGCAGGAGCTCTTAATAATCCTTTACTCCTCACTTGCACTCAGCAATCTCTCCTCAAGCCCTCAAAATTTCCGCATTAGCCTAACCCACCAATTGAAAACCCCATAATGTCTCTAGCGGTATTGAAATATGTACAAAATTGGCCTCACTTCCTGGATGTACGAAGGAGCAATTAAATTTAACGAACTGCAATTTTTTTGAATTTCTTTATCTTTGAATTAAATGGTGTGTGTGTGTGTGTGTTTTTGAAGAAAAAAAAATAGAAGGAAGGAGCGTGTCTGTGAACGTCGAAACGTCACCAACGATGACGAATCGATTTTCAATTTCGAAATGTATATAATAATAATTTTGTAATATCAACAACTTGATAAATACCTAAACTTCGATCAATGCGAAATTGATTTTCAGGGTTAATCTTTCAGCTCGTGCAATGACAAGCTACTTGAAAGCCCCACTCTTATTTTTTACATGTATGAGATAACAGTAATATCCGAGCGAAATGTCCGAAAAATCAGTTGAGCTATCGCATGACCGTTGAGTCTAGGTGTTCGAGACTTATCGCGTCGAAACGATTGTCGGGCTTGATCGTGCGATGACGGCACGCGACGCCTGTCCGATTCAGGCTGAGGAGTCCGCTCTGAGAGAGAAACACAAAGAGAGAGAGATAGGGTAACGAAAAGCTGGCATGTGTGTTGTCATCGTTGGTTGCGTAACTCTTGGGTACCATTGAAAGTATGTGCGTGCCAACGGTTAAACTTGTGCCACGCTTTTCTGTCAGGTTCAAGACACCTGCCTTGCACTCACAAGCGGCTTATCCCAGGCTCCCGTGCTCCAGGCACTAAGTGTGCGTGTGAATCTAGTGATAACGAGGTGGTGAGTAGAGTGACTGAGTAGACCCAATATGATCGGTGCCCCATACTTGCGAAAAAAGATCTAACTTGAGGAACTATCATTTCGATATTTGAAAGTTCTAGGTCGCAGCAATAATAATTCTTCGTAGAAAAAAAGGAAACTTTTTAACTAAGTACCTGCTGATGAACGCCTAGTGCTTTCGAAACGTTGTATATATATATTTTTGATAACTTTGAAGAGATACATGAGTGGAGTGTGTCCCAGAAACCAATTCTTGAATTGAAATCAATCTGACCGAATGGTCCTTGCTGGCAATAATGGCTTTCTACAGAAAACTCAGTGATCGCTGTCTTTGGTCCACGGATGTTCATCTGGTCCACCGATGAGATGATTACAATTATTACGTGCAGATGATGTTCAGACTCATAATCAGTGGTGCCTAGCTGAGCCGGATCGTGGGATGCATTCAGCTGATGAGGACCCAGAAGATTCATCCTAGTTGTCTGCCGGCAACGCATGATGCCTCAGCACCATCAAGACGCTTACAATTGTTTGGGCATCGCCTAATGTAATTGGCGACCCTCTCGATGATCTTGTGCTGCAAAACGTTTCTTCCGTGGTGTTGACATGCCAGTATTTCTCATGTGTTGAAAACCCGGAATGCTTCGTTGGTACTAAGCTATCATGGTACGAGCAGGTATTAGCTAAACTTAGGTTCACATTAGTTGAGGACATTGCAACCTTCTCCTAGGTGGGGAATTCGAAGCTTGAACGATGAGATCAATCTTGGTCCGACCTTCGATGGCGAAGTTTGGACTTGATAGCTTCGACACAGCTTCATCCCATGTATAAGCCTAGATGAAACCAAGCCTAGTTATTTCGAAGATATCCAAGGTTTTTTGGCCCAGCTTGTACCAAGCTTGGCTCAATCTTAGCGTCCCTAGCGTTGGTCCACAGGCAGAATCCGATCTACGTCCAATATTGGATACATACATACATCCAAGCTTACTAGAATCATCCAACCCCAAACTTCAGAAACCATGTTGTGCTAAGCTTGGTTCGAGCTCAGCTTTGTTAGCTTAGAATCTTAGCTTTGGCAAGCATGAATCCTGGATTGCTCATACCATCCAAGCCCAAGCTTCTGAACTAAGGTTGAACTAAGCTGGATTGAAGCATATTTTTCCTAGTTTCGATTCACCGGCTTCAGCGAAACTCGGCTTAATATTGTATTCATATATAAATCCACGATTGCTGCACCACCTAAACCCAAGCCTGGAAACGAATGTTCAACTAAGCTTGGTCGAACCTCAATGTTCATCTCGAAGTTTGAACAAAGATTAATTTTGTAGCTTGGACCAAGATTAATTTCGATGCTTCGACCACGAGAAAGTTTGGAACTTGGACGGAAATGAATCTCGAGGCTTGTACCAAGACAAAGTCCGAAGCTTGAATGAAGATAAAGTTCGAAGCTTGTATTAACCTACGTAACCAAGCTCGGACGAAGCTTATTCTCTAAGCTGGGATTGGCGTTACATTCGCATGTTCAGCACAGATTGACCGAGGCTTCAAAACACACTTTTGGCGAAGCTTAGTCAAGCCTCGTCCAAGCTTTGATCAAGTTTCATCGCATGGTCAGTTCCCACCTGGGCTGTTTCTTTTTCAGTTCTTGAGATAAGTTTCACTTTAATTGAATTTGATTTCTCATCAAAGGTTGCAGAGGGGCTAGAAAATATATAGTTTAGAACCTACAGAAGCAAGGTACCTAGAACATTTCCTTCCGGTACATGAACAAAACCCGAGTTTCATTAGACTAAACACTGATACTCCAATAAGTCTTCTTTTACCGGATGTCCTCGCAATTGCGTCCTTGGTCTAAACTTACGATCCTCATTTTTTAGTCCTCAATGTTTTCATCGAAACGAATCAAGGTCCTTCTTTCGTGGCCCCCAGTACAGGGCTCTCTCACTTGTTGCTGATAGCTTGCATGTCTGGCTCGCTCCTGGCGGCTCGTGCATTTGGCTTTGTTCACGATACGCGGCCCGCACGCGGCTTAATTTCATGGGTTGCACGCCTCACTAATGCCCCCCCCCTTTTTTAGTATTTCCTCCACTTTCCCTTTTGTGTTTATCCGAAGAATGGCACTCTCCCACCGTTCATCCTCCAGTTACTGCCATGCTGCGCATCCGTATTTTTCATTGATTGGAGAACAGGAGTTGGGATTCAATCTTGATGAATATTAACACGAATGACTGGTATCCCTCGTCAGTTTGACGGAGTCAGGATGATGTTAGCCACTTGCTAACGATTTTTTTAGCAGAATAGATCGGATACAGGGGCACCATTAGAGGGTTTGAATCTGGTGCAAGGTTGACCTGCAATGTTCACATAGCATTGCTGTTGGATCTGATACTCATACGATCCACCAAGTCAGCTCAGAATTGATGGACATCATATTGCAAACTTCCTTGTGTAGAGAATTTAGTACATGAATATACACGAACGGTACTGTATGTGTAACACCCCTGACGTCATGGGGCGAAGCTACGGCAGGTCGTAGGTAGGGTCCTACCCCCACTCTTATTTCAGTTGCGGACTGACCTGGGCAAGGGTCACCAAGGGATACCCAGGGGTTAATAAAGACATAAGCAAGCCAACACTTTTAGTCTTTTGTATTTCCTAGCTACGGCAAAATATACGTTTGCTTGCAAATCTTGGAGTAATATCTATTTCTTACACTTGGTAGCCCGCGTGGTCCTCCACTTATCCCAGATGAGGGTTGTGCCGGTTCCTTATTGGTGGATTTGGGCAGACGGATCTGCTCATACACTACGGAGATCGGATCTGGTACTGGGGTGCTGACAGGACAGACGATGATAACATTGCATCTCACATAGGGCTTGATCTGATTGTCTGATCCTTGGTCGCCTGGTTTGAAGGTTTGGTTTAGGTCAATACATGACTCTAACCATGCAATGGGGCATTCGGCAACTTATGTTGCGACAACAAACAGGATTGAACACTCAGCAGCATCTCAGAACTACCTAAATGTTTGTTATCTTTTGCTGCATCAGATCCTAATCTCTTCCAAATTTGCTTTTTGGATTAGGACGGTCAGGGTGGAAAATCGGTCATTTAGAGTTCCGGAGTTTTCCGATGAACCAAGTGAAAAAATGAACCTACTTCGTCGTGTACCCATAAGTATCGGACTCGGGAATTTTCCCATGGAGAATCGAGTTTCGATGCTGCAAATGAAGAAGACATAGGTCGAGCTTTTCTGCGAGTCTGTCCATACAGTAGAGAAGGTTGAATGCGACATTATCAGCGGTGGATTAGACTTCTATAAACACTCCACGATCGGGTTGGTTTATATTGTCAGTGAAAGAATAAAAATAGATCCGTTGTCTTGATTTCAATACCTGCTTTGGTAGCGAGGGCGAAGAGAGATTCCGGAACACTTTTCTGGTAGAGAATGTGAATAAACCACTCTGCGCATATAGGAGCCAATACTACCATGATAGATCGGCCTTCGATCTTCGGCAACGTCTCCAAAACCATCAAAGGGTGTCTGCTTGGGCAGCTGGAGTAGAAAGAGGAATCAAATGGACTTTTTCGATGCAGTATGAAGAATAATGCGATTCTGACAAAGCTGATCAGCATTGGATGTCCAATCACTGCCTAAACAACCCCAGATACTTTATTTCTGCTTTTGCGAATCAGTTTTTGACTGCAGACTGATTTGAATTTCTGCTAACCGAAGTGAGGAAGGAATCAGGTCGAGCCTTCACGGGGGTTGGAGCGGTAAAACGGAATTCCGTTTCGCAGAAGGTAGACAGTGTGTGGATGAGAGAAGGTGAAGGGGAGGCGGGGTGGGTGGAGAGAGGGGGAGGGGGAGTGATGGGCGGCGAGGGAAGAGGTCGAGAGAATTGGAAGGGTGAGTCAGGGTTGTGGGGCTGGGGATTCGTAGAGCAAAGACTAGGTTGGGTGTATTGCCGAGTGCCAAGGGGCGAGGATAGGGCGGAGGGGGTTGGTTGGGATGATATGAGGTTAGGTTGGTGCGGGGATGGGGCTCGCCTTGGGTTCTGGCACCGCTAGTCCTTTCCGTATTGATCGCGTGAGCTCCTTTTACCTCCCTCAGATACACACCTCACCTACAAATGGCCCGATCCTCTTCTTTACCGTCGCTTCAGCCCCCTTTCAGTCCATTGTGGATTAGTGTTGTCTGTTTATGGGGCGGAACAAAACATGCTTGGCGGGAGGCAGGGGGGGGGGAAAGGGGGTTGTTACCAGATACAGGGAAAGAAAATTTTGTTAATTGCCATGGAAAATCTCCAAAGAAATCATAAATCCATTTCGATATTTTTTTTCTTTTTTTCCTTTTTACTTTCACTATATTGATGCTGTGTTTTTGAGTGGTGATCAGTGATGGAGGCCTACGATGTATTTGACATTGTACTTCTTATATACACTCTTCGTTCACTGAGAAATCGGGTTTACAGCCATGAAGTGCATACAAAAGCTAGAAATTAATGACATCACAGTCTCGATTAGAGAAAAGTGGAATTTTGGAAAATGATATACAATTAAAAATACAATAAACAGGATGAGAATGTGACCCTCTAGGGGTTGAACCAATAACTTCCCGATCTCAATGTGTATTTTTATGTGGGGAGCAACTTTTTTTGACACTTTTTGTCGTTTTCGTTCTTAGAATGAAGCCAGGTGAATCATTCAATTTGGTATTAATAATTGACAGCATCAGTTTTTGAAAAGAGCGTTTCCTTCGGACTTGAACAGGGGTGAGAGGTGTCGATTACAAAACAATGAAAAGTGCAAGTTTGATTTCCGTGCAAGATAATTAATTAATTAATTAATTATGCGTGCTACGAAGAGAAGTCATAAAATATTAAATGTGTATTTTTTTGCGGGGAACAACTTTCATTGAACACTTTTTTTCGTATCTCGAACCGTTCTTGTGACAGAGCGATATAAACAATTCAATTTTTTAATAACAATTGAAAGAATCAATCTTTGACGAATCGCTCCTTTCGGACCTGGAGAGCAGCAGGATGCGTCAAGCAGGCAAAAAAAAGATAAATCGGTCCAGTGGCCCCGCCGGAAACATTAAACAAAGTTGTGACCACACACACACACACATACAGACACTTCTTTAAAATCGTGTCCAGATGATGTGAAACATTGGGGAAAGTGAAAATTGCTTGAAGATTGAACTTTTCATTTGGGGGGTTACAATAACTTCCCTCTGGGATCGGGAGGTTAAAAATTGAACCCGAACTTTGACCGGTAGCGTATATGTAATCGACAAATCGGTTTTTACATTTGGCATTGATACCAATAACTTCTCGTATCGAATAGTTGGAAACATTCATCCCTAAATACAGAAAAGTTTTCAGTGATAAGCCCGAGTTTGGGCGATTACGAAGCGACGTTGGCAATTTGTTCGAAAAATGCATATGAGGCGATCCATCAAGAGGTAGCGAAAAGTGTGCAGTGTATGGCGGCGGTAACGACCGTTGGTGCCGCGCGCCAAAAGAAGCCCAGCCGATGTTACTCCTGGCCCTATTGATTTATGGAAATCAAGGTACGGTCGAAGTTCGGGGCCTCCCTGTCTCTCTTTTTCTCCCACTCTTCTCTTCCTCCACTCCTTTTCTTTTCCAGTTCTCGTATAAATAATTTTTATTCTGCGAAATTAACGCTGGAATTCTTCGATTAATCTCAGCTGGTAATTCTGGTCCATCGTTCACTATTCAGGTTTTTTGGTGCTTCCGTATGGAAGCGGAAGGTTTGTCACTTTTTCCGGTGTTCCATGACCTGAGATTTTTTTTTAAGATTGTGTATGTGTATTCGGGCTTTTGCCGCCCGAAGCGGTCATTGAGGAGATATTGCAGGTTGAAACCACTATTCTTATACGGTTTATCTCTTTAATAAATCACTTTAGAGAAAAATCATATAAAACTTTTTTGTTAGGAATCTAATTTTCTACATAAAATTCTTTAGGACTTTTTTCCATAAAACCATTCGTTTAGTTATTACACACAAGCGGATTTTTTTTTCAACTTCCGAAACGTATCTCTAAAAGAGTTTTTTTTTTATATATATCGCTGGAAGACAACACTGACGAAGTACTTTAATGCCCTCGAGCACGAATATAGCCCAGTGTGTCAAGTGTACGTGAAAACACCGTAGTCACCCATAAATGTTCTATATATCGCAACTGAGGGCTTCAGTATGTTAAACCAGTGGTAGCAGTGCGAATGCATACAGAAAAGCAACTACCAAGCACAAGAGCGTAATAACATCGCATGATATACCATCATTAATTTGGTTATCCTTCCATACTTCGGGGGAATAGACACCTCGAAATGCTGTGCTTCATAGAAGCTTCCAAAGATGATAGATATATCACTTTTTTTCTTCAACTTCAGAAAAATTAATTTCTGGGGGAAATCATCAACGGTGCTTCATTGCTGTGCTTCATTCTGAGACCATAAATTTTCAATGTACACAATCGTTTTTCATGACGCTCGGAGTAGTCCTGTTGTTTTCGTTTCAAATTAAAAATTTGGCGGATTGTTCAGACTGTTCTCCTTCTAATAAACAAATTAAATTAAACAAACTATCGTTGTCATAGTGACTTTAAAACACCCAGAAGTTCACCAATATGATGAGCGTACATATAACACCAAATCGACAAAGTGGGCCCTTTTCATGTTTTCGTCCAAAAGTGTTGCGTACCCCAATCAAGTGTCACCCATTAAAGAATCAATGTACAAAAGCAGGTGAAAGAATCTGGCAGGGCAAAAACATCCACACAGCGCTGCAGAAGCAAAAGATCAACTACAAGTATTCCCCCAACAGCATCAAATAGTCACAGCCAATCATATCACTCTTCGTGACGCCACATCACCCCGAGATATGTGGGAAGTTCTGCAGCACTGATTCGATGATGCGTAACACGAGTAGGGGCACGAGACGAGAGAAGAAGGAGGAAAAAAAAGCAATGGCGAGAGGCATGTGAGGGAGCGCATACGCTTGTCTCGATTCCAACGAAACTGATTGCAGTTCATCGATCAATCGTTGAGGACGGCGCGAGCTTCATCTCGAAGAGATTGATGAACTTTGTGCATTTTCTTGCGTGAAATATCTCCACTGTGTGGATTAATGAAGGCCTTATCGGCTGATTGATTGGCAGTTGAGCCACTGGAATTCAACGGATGGATAATTTGTGGTTTTCTTCATTTTTTTTTACTCACCTGTAGGAACATTTCCCCATCGAGATGGTGATGATCGTAAGCCGCTAGCGCCGCCATTTCCCGCGCGCGGTAGTGACTGTCCCGGTGTGAATTTTCCTCCTTATCTTTGTGCATTACGACTGGAAAATAAAGAAAAATATCTAATTAGTTGATTCATTTTCACATTCTACTTAACGATCATTCTGACGTGTACACGAAGAGAAAGGTGTCATAAATACCGTTGTATGCACGTTGAAACGCTATACCATGCGCTATTTATTAACTTGCCGATTTTTCGGGAAGTTATTGTAATGACCCCTCAATCGATTTTGTTTATTCCGGTTCGTAACTAGGATTTTAAGTATACCAAAATGCTCCTCGTCCAGTTCTGAACAAATGTCTGTGTGTGTGTGTGTGTTTGTAGTGTGGAATCAGAATTTTCCGTTAACGATTTCTCACGAACGGATCGAACGATCTGGGTCATCGAGATTTTATTCGGAGCGTCTTCATGGAACTTAGATCGGATTAGTTTTTGGTTTAAATTGACCGGTCATTTTTTTTGTTATTAATAATTGGATTGTTTACAACGATCTATTGCAAAAGCTGTAAGAGATACGGCAAAAAGTATTAAGCAGAATTTGTTCTGTCAGTGGAAATACATATTTAATTTCTTATCACTTTTTTCTATATTTGTCATAATTAAGGAGGTATGACGGGTTTAACCCTCGAGCGGTCGGACCCCTATTGGCGTCACACTCCCACTCCAGTAACGCGCGTAAGTCTCGTTCTCACGCTGACTATGCGGTTAGTCAAATGTTTATGATTATCTGCTTGATAAATGAGATAGTTTGGAATTCTCAAATTTGCAACCTTAATAGATGCAAAAATTACGCTAGCGCAATAAGTTACACATTCACGTGTGGCCATTTTTTAAAAAATGGATCTAAAAATTCCAGCTAATTAACTTTCCGATAGGACAGTAATGCCGTCGAAAATGAAATGTCCCAAATGAATTCTGTGGGTTCAAATTCATGAACAAAGTGCTCTTGCAAAATTAAATTCCCTTAGCCACTAATAATTCAATTTTAACCGAAAAGTGAGGGAATGAGGGCATTCATTGCTTAATGCCCATTCATTAAAAGTAATCAATCGTTTAAAAAACACTTGCCCATTCATTGCCGCTGAGAGAGGATTTTTGGTCCTTATGAGCAATTATTTTGGTGGGGAAATGAGATGGTCGGGCTTAATGCCCATTTTAATACCGCGTACCAGTGTAATTTCATTATTTAGGAGTGCAATTGGGTATGTCGTGTTTAATTATGCCACGCATATCAAACTGTGATGGGGCAGGTGGGCAGCGTTCATAACTGCAAGTGGTGGTTGCATACTCAGTAACAGAGAGGCCAGATGGTGAAAAATCCAAAGACGATTTTTAACTTTCCGATAGAGGAAAGTTATTGTAATGGCCCCGAAAATTAAAAGTGAAAATTTCATCATATCTCCACGTTTCAAAGTCTCTCTAATCGTTCTAGAGCAGTTTTAACAAAATGTCTGTATGTATGTGTGTATGTGTGTTTACGCGTACGTATGTGCCCACAATTTTTGCACAACGATTTCTCCCAAACGAATCATCCGATTCGATGATTTTTTTTTAATCGATGCTTCGTCACGCAACTGAGACCGGATTAGATTTTGAAAGAAATTCATGCACTAGTTTCCGGTTTTTTTTTTAAACATGAAGCATGCAAATCGCCAAAAGTTTCAATCAATCATTATTTATGAAGGAATGTTGTGATCAAGCTAATCAATGTCGCAATTGAAGTCTCTCGGCGTACCTTAGCTTCGATCAAAATTTGCCTCACTTTCATGTAGCGAATTATTAGTTATTGGTTGATTTTGAGTGGCGCGAAATTTTAATGACTATTCAAACTTTTATATTCGGTCTAGATCCGAAGTTGCCCGACTACCGCCGGCGCATGCGTGTGTGCCCGCATTTGCACAGGGGAGTCTGAATGCGCGATGCGCAGTGTGATTGGTCAGTGCGTCACGTGACATAGTTGCAGGTAGCGACATCTGTTGTGTTCCGGTATTCAAAATTTCATGATTCCTATTTTTTTCTCTGAAACCAGTCTTTGAACATTTAATTGACGTGTCGGAAAATCTAGGAATGGGAAACAGAATTTACGAATCGGGAAGTTTTATTTGTGCTTCCAACGGCGGCAAACACACGTCCATCCCTCTAGTTTCGATTTTTCTTCGGCTTATTTCGAACATTAAGTATAGTTAGACCAAATTTCGAAATTTCGGAATTATAGTGAACGGAATTTGAATGTACATGTAAGACATGGTTGAATTTGTTTCAACCTTTTTCTCTTGCCTCCGTTTTCTGTTTATTTTGTTATAAACAAAAAAGTTGTTATGTAGATGAAAATTTTTTCAGGAAATATCTTTATGGCGAATTATTTATATATTGAGGACAATTTAATTTGTTTACGGTCATTTAGTGTATTTGTGCTATTAATCTGTCTTGTAATGATTTATGAGTTTTACGCCAGGAAAATAGAGAATATCCGTTTGTTTGTGGATCATTAGACAGTGCTGCGAATCGTAAATGCCGGTGATTGTTGGCCATGAAGTTCGATGAGGTTTTAAAGTGTTTAGAAGTTTAGCGATGCGTGGAGGTCTCCGCGGGACGATGCTCGTAAAAGTGACTGAGGTTGGCACGCGACATAACGCTTGTACACGCGTGTGCCACGCGACTCTTGTCATCGAGCTCGTACATCTTGATGCCCATTGTTTTTACATGGCAAACATGATGAGTGTCAATATTTTCATTGACAAGAAAATACGTAAAAAAAAAGGAAACGTATCCTGCGCTGAGTGAAGCTCAACAACTCCGAATTCACCTGTTATTTGTATCAGCAGTGTCCAAAATTTTTTGTGAATTTTTTTATTTCAAAATTTTTGAAACTTAAAATTTTGGAAATTTTTAAAATTTTGGCAATTTTGGATTTTTTTTTTAATCGAGATTGTTCCAATGATTAGGAGTGCAATTAAGCAATTTTTCCACTGAGTTTATTTATGAAAAATCGGCCGAAAATATACCTAGTCATCTCGTAATCTTTCTGATAGAAAAATAATCAAGGGAAACTGTTGCTCGCTCCATCAGTTAGCGATCGGTGATCATTCGTTTGCTCCGACATAAAGGTAAATAAGATGACTCTCGAATCTCCCCGATCTACGAGTCTATTAGGGTACTCCCCCCCCCCCCCCCCCCCCCCCCCACCCACCCTACTGTCCCAATGACTCGTTGATTCTACGTTGCGTATTGCGCCGGGTAGTCGATTGAATGGTCAATCGTACCACGAGAACCCATCAACGATTATCGCAGCCATCGTTACATGATCGAACGATGATTAATGCGTTTAGGTTATTGCGTATGCTGTCAGTCCCTCTCACTGTCTTGTATTTAACGTGTGCACGTGTGTTGGGGCCACTAAGTGGTTGTCCTCGATGATAACTTTGTTTAATCATCAGTGTATTTTTAGGTATAATTTCTGTACTGCATATTTTTTTTTCTCGCTGAAAAAATAAAAAATGAGGAGATGGGACCCTAACGGCTTGAATTAATAACTTCCTGATGGAAACTGATGTGAATGATGTAATTTCCGATTTTTTGTTCTTTACAATCGTCAAATCGTAAATGACGAAGTTAATCTTTAGATCATATATAGTATCATTATTACCATATTATATTATTATTACTATATTACATTATTATTATATAAGTTGGGAAACGTAAATTATGTTCATGAATTTACGTTTTAGGGATATTGAATTATGATTTAATCTCGACTTACCACAATGACAAAATATGATTGCGATATCGTAAATTACGGTTGCAAAAGTAACTGTTACCACTTGAAATGGTGTATAACGATTTCGAAATTATACATCATGGTTTCAAATCTCACATTAGAACTTAAAAATCGTAATATACGATTTTGAGGATCAATGCGTTGGAAATCGTAAATCTGCAAAACCGTAAATTGCAATGTAAAAATTGAAAAATTCGTGTTTCAACTCACAAATTACGATAATATAATGTTGATTTGAATATGAGAATCGTAATTTACGTGAGAAAAACGTAAAATACGATATGCAAACCGTAAATTACGATATGCAAACCGTAAATTACGAAATGCAAACCGTAAATTATGATTCTGAAATCGTATTCTCTGTACTCTAACGTGTACTTCGGCACAATTTCTAACGATATATATAGCTCCATTTTTGTCATTTACGCTTCACTGCGATTATGCATATGAACCGAAACCGAATTCTTCCCAAACTGTACCGCATTCACTTAGTTTGACCCAATCAATGCAATGCCTACCAGACTTTACATTGCTTGGGTCAATCTACAATTGAAGGAAAACCACGGAAAACGTCAATTTGTATGGCCGTTTCATTGACGGAACTCTCGTTCGACTACGAATCCCTATGAGCTATACCAATCGGAGAGTCCCCAAGTGGGGACCCGATCCGTGGACCTCGTGTGCAAAAGGCCAGCGCTCTAACTACTCGGTCATCGTCGTCGGTGATATAGCTTCATTTGTAATGATATATATAGGCCAACAAGTTTCCAGAGTCTCTCAGAAAAATTTATTATTAAAATGTTGTTTATCGTTATGTAGCCTAAACCGGAGAAAAAGGGAAACACAAAATCGATTAACTTCACCTTGAAATCATGGAAAAACCATACGTTATAATGCAAATTTTGTGATCGATGCACTGAGTCTCGTTCGAGGCGCCAGCTTTTCCATCATTCTGTGAATACACGGTCTCTAGAATGATGGAATTATGAAGTGGCATATTGGTTCGCGCAATGTGGCGTTTGTAGTGGTTGAAGAAATACAAGTAGAGGGTTATCAGGCTCCACCTACCTCTGGCAAGGTCGGGCATTATGCATGGGCTGCCTGGTCAGATTACACACATTATAGTTTTCCTACACTGGCGGCCCTTGCCTGAGATACATGATTTTGAGTAAAAAGAAAATTGTTCACTTGAAAAATTCAACGAACAAATTTTTTTAACAATTCAATGGGAGTGAAAAATAGCGTGGATATATTTTTAACTTTCCGATTTTTTGGGAAGTTATTGTAATGACCCCTCAATCGATTTTTAACTTGCCGATTTTTCGGGAAGTTACTGCAATGACCCCTAAATCGATTTTGTTTATTCTGCTTCGTAACTAGGGTTTCAAGTATACCAGAATGCTTCTCATCGAATTCTGAACAAATGTCTGTGTGTGTATGTTTGTATGTGTGGAATCGGAATTTTCCATTAACGATTTCTCACGAGCGGATCGAACGATCTGGGTCATCGAGGTTTTATTCGGAGCGTCTACATGGAACTTAGATCGGATTAGTTTTTGGTTTAAATTGACCGATCATTTTTTTTGTTATTAATAATTGAATTGTTTACGACGATCTATTGCAAAAGCTGTAAGAGATACGGAAAAAAGTATTCAGCAGAATTTGTTCTGTCAGTGGAAATACATATTTAATTTCTAATCACTTTTTTCATGTTTGTCATAATTAAGGAGGTATGATGGGTTTAACCCTCGAGCGGTCGCACCCCTATTGGTGTCTCACTCTCACTCCAGTGAATATGCGTCTAGTCAAATATTCATAATTATCTGCTCCATAAATGGGGTTGAAACATTTAATTGACGTATCGAAAAATCTATTTTTTAGTTTGTTAAAGAGAAAAATCGGAAAATTGGGAAAATGCCAGCGCCGCAATCTCTTCACGGTTAGCGCATGGCCGCACAATACAACAGCGGCTTGTTTTTCCCTTGTTCGCTAATTTCTTTATGCATCACGAGTGAAAAAAGGGGGGAAGAATGAAAGCGTATGTAGTACGAGTGTATAAAGTAATTCGCCTGGTATACTGATAATGGGCCAAAACGAAGCCAGGGCCCGCCCTATCCCTGTAACAAACGATAAAATCTCTCATTGCGCAATAGGCCGACGAACCCTCGTCTCCTGTCCTCAGCAATATGGAGGACACCACGGCGTCTCCCACTCTCGTCAAATATTTATTTGCAATTGAAACAAAGGTGAGGAGCAATATATTTCATTATCGTAAAGTAATTAAATACAGTTCATTAAGCAGTGAATTAAGGCATAAGCGTGAAATGGAAAAGCTTCATTGTGCCAGGTGACAGCTGATTATGATTGATGTTTCTGATGAGTGGGAGCCATGGGCTGGAGGAATAAAATTTTCTCCAATGGCAAAATGTTAATTCACTTATTAGCAAAATTGTAATACCAATCAGCTTGGGCTTGCAATTTATAAAACAAATACAAATTCGGGGCACAAACAAAACTTCCCGATTTGGTTTTGAAGCACAACCTACTAAATTTATTCTTCTCCAATATACTACGGTTAATCAGTGTGACCCCTGTTATTATCATAACGAAAACATGCCTATTTGAGAATTTCAAACCGACTCATTTATGAAGCAGATAATTATGAATACTTGAGTAGACGCATGGCGAGCATAAGGATGAGACTTATGCGTGTTACTTGAGTGAGAGTGAGACGCCAATAAGGATGCGGCTGCAAAACAAAAACTTTAATATTTTACCCAGTGGAACAGTATAAACAATTGCAATTGATAATAACATTGCATATACTGCACAAATGCCATCCAAAATGTGATCCGCTCGATTTTGCATGAAAACGCTTCGATTGGGGCCGTCATGACAGCGCTGGGTCCATTCGTTCACTTATTACATACATAATTGTGGAGACTGCTATACCTCCTTAATTATGCAAATTATCGAAAAAAGGCATTCTACATAAAATACGTATTTTTATATGGCAAACAACATTTCTTATATGAATTTTGCGCTAACTCTAATAGTTTATGCAGTAGAACATTATAAACAATTGACATTGTTAATAACAATATAAGTACTGGACCACTTTTACTCAAAATTTAATCAGTTATAAAATATGCTTATATCTTTCAACTGTGACATTGAGTACCTGGATTACACCATTTTTGTGTGAATGAACGTTCATTATCACTATTTTCGATTTTTGCTCAACATGAATTTCTCAAAAACAGGGAAACTACTCGATGGATTCGATCAAAAATCTAATCAGCTCTAAGTTACACGGAAACCCAACGATTGAAAAAAAAATTAATCGAATCGCACGATCCGTTTCCGAGAAAACGTAAACGAAAAATTTTGCCACATACGGACGAACACACACACACACGCATACAGACACTTCTCTGAAATCACTTCAGGATGATGCAAAACGTCGAGAAACGTGAAAATTTCATCGATCTGGCCCTTTTTATTTTCGGGGTCATTACAATACCTTCCCTTGATCGGGAAGTTAACAAATTAAAATGATATCGTGAATTTGGGAAATGACGAACACTGAAAATGGGGGAAAAATTTGAAAGTTTGAATTATATCGAAATATAATAAAATTGCAAAAAAGTACGGGATGAATTTGATCTAATCTCACGTGCCTTATCATCGGAAATTTTTTCCATTGGCCAGAAAAAAAAAACGAGACAGAAATATGAGAATGGGGGTCCCCTTATCCCTCAATCTCGGCGTCGTCCTGGCATAATCAGACGATTAATTAGATAATTGAAACGCGAATGGGAACGCGAGGAAGAGCAACCTCGACCACCGCGATAGCGCGGCTAATGAAAGCGCAGATTAATCTTGCAAATTTAATGCCCTCAGTTTCAACGACACGCCTCACATATATACAGTAACATATATACAGTTGTCTGAGGGAGAGACACGAAATTCGAGGGTATTTCAGGAGTAAAATTTCAATTTTCTTTTCTGTGTGTTCCTTGAAAATTCGCGCTATGGTGTCAACGCCATCGTTTTCCGAATTCAACTTGTCTTAAAATAGGGGGTACGGGAACCCACCTTGATGCGCTGGGGTGGGGGTAGGGTGGGGGGGGGGGGCACCCGTCCATGACGTAGCATAGAGGTTTCTGGAGATTTACCCTGTGGTTAGAAAGATGGGAGTCCAGCAGAGAGGGACGAATGAAAAAAAAACACACATACACACAGACATACCTTAAATCGCGAAGATGGAAAGGAACAGTTGGCGTCAATTCTCGAGAACAAAACCATAATTTTCCCTATCGAGAATTTAAAAAAACAATATAGTTGCAATGAGTTTTTTTTTTTTTTTCTTTGGGCTCTGGGATAATTGTCCGGCAGAAGATACGCCAAGGTGAAATGCCAGAGACAACACTGGCTACTGAGTGAATCAAAGAGAGCAAATACTGGAGAAAATCGAGGTGCATCAGGCACGAGGGCATGAAGGGCCGGATAATGTATTTTACGTGTACTCGGTTCACCTCTCTTGAAGTTGGAATTCTTCATTTGGTTTATTCAGGGCTTCTTTGTGAAACAATTATTGGAGCTGATGGAATCAGCCGTACTTTCTGAAGTGAGTAATTTGAAGAAAAAAAGAATTGAAAAAATTGGCTTACTTCGGCCATGAGTGAAAAGATGATTAAAAAATAACCGATTATATATGTAGATTGAGAACGTGGTTTTTTTCAATTCAATGCATCATTGCGAAACAAGAGCGGTCTCTAGCGCTCTATTTTATTTATGTCGGGTATTTGTCATTGAAGAATGATTAATTGGGAAATTTTTCGCCAAAAACTATTTGTTTTGTTTTTATTAGATCCATTATTTAAAAAATTGAAATATGTTGCCCTCTGCTGCATTGAATCTCAAATGAAAAAAAAATCACCTAAAACTCGTGTATTATATTTGTACCAAGGGTCACAGAGGGGGAGGGCGTGAGGCTCATCCGCTAATTAAATTTGATAAAATCAGTGGGGGCATTCTCGTCTCGTACCCTTCAATTCACTCCACCCAAGATCATATTCTACCGATGAGTATGCCGGACCTTACACACACATGTGCTCCAAGGACCCCCGAAACACGAATATGAAAAATTTCAAATTTGATTCTTGGCGATGCGTGACTTTATGCACATACACACACACCCGTCCACCTGCCCACAACCACCCACTCGCCCACTTACACCTATCCAGACACCCACTAACCCGCACCTACCCACATCCACTAACCCGCACCTACCCACGTTCACCCACACCTAGCCACGCCCACCTACATCTATCCACGCCCACCCACACCTACCCACGCCCATCCATATCTACCCACGCCCACCCATACCTATCCACGACCACTCAAACCTACCCACGCCCACCCACATCTACCCACACCCACCCATACCTACCCACGCCCATCCACATCTACCCACACCCACCCATACCTACCCACGCCCACCCGACCCTACCCACGCCCACCCACATCTACCCACACCCACCCATACCTACCCACGCCCACCCACACCTACCCACACCCACCCATACCTACCCACGCCCACCCGACCCTACCCACGCCCACCCACATCTACCCACACCCACCCATACGTACCCACGCCCACCCATACCTACCCACGCCCACCCGAACCTATCCACGCCTATCCACCCAACTACCCACACACACACGCAGACACGCGCTACGTCCAAGGTGGCGGGGTCGCGCCCGGCGAACATTTTGCATTCACAAATAGCTTATGGATTCCTATCAATAGTAGGAATATAGAATGGCAGCCCACAGCGGGTATTCAACCCGACGTAAAAGGAAAGTGGTCCATAGTAGACACTCGACATCGTAGCGCAAGGGTTTCTGGAGGTTTACCCTGTTGTTAGAAATACGATGGCTTGAGATGCTAAAGTCGGCTCCAGTCACATTTGTGGGTGTACTCCCTTTCGAAGAAATTCTCAAGACCAGCTACCATGGAGAATACAAGAGAGTGGGATGGAGCACAAACCCCATGGACACGAATATTTGACTTCATTTTCCGGTACGAGAAAAACTTGAAATACTCGCAAGTTACTAATTTTTGTGTTGATTTTGTTTACAAAAATATCCATTACATCCGTGATCCAACGACCGAGTAAAAACCAACAGCTAGTGTACGGGAGGTGTATATAAACGACCCGGGTGAGGTTAAATGGTGTGGTTCAGTGAAACAGGAGATACGTTCCTCCTGGGACGTTCGCGTGACTCCTTCATACCCGGACCGACGAAATCCCCTTTCCCGCGCTTTCCTCACCCCTCAACCAGACGGTTTTGTTGTGTGTGTGTGTGTGTGTGTGTGTGTGTGCGGACGCGCCAACGCCATTGCACTAATTGCCATTCGTAATCTCATTTGCTGGACGTATATGAACGAAATTAGATGGAAAATATAATCGGACTATTTGCTGACCATTTGGCTTCAATATGGCAGCATCGTAATTGCCAAATTTAAAGTTTTCGATTAGCAGATCATTACTATTTTTAGGCCGCGCCTACTCAGACAGAGATTACCAAAGTTTTTTGAATTAATTTTCTGGTCTACAATTCTACAATTTTGAATGGAACTAAAAAATTACTACTGCAGTGTTCATCATCATGAGGAGTTGTCGTTTTGATTTTATCTCTCCGAAATTGCAATGTTTTTTATTTTGCGTTTTTTCTCAAGTTCCACAGTCTGGTGGAAAGGCTCATATGACTCTTTCCAATTGCATTATGTCATCTACTTCAAAATATTAGAAATGGGAAGTCCACGTTGAGCTCCGAAACTATCGATCGGCACTAAGCCACGTTAATCCGCAATCTCCTCCCACCCTCGACGGGCGATTACCACAAATTATTCGAACGATATTTCGTGTTTTACTCATAACAAATGTCATCAATTATTCACCTAAACGAGCCTGAATTTAAAATCGCGAAGTTGCCTGCATGAAAAAAAAAATACATAAAAAATCATAAGTGAGAGATTCTTCATTTGCTTTTTTTAGATGTATCCCAGATATATGTTATGCCATACTATATAGGTCATATTGAGAACATATCCCAAGTATACAGTCACCCACCCACACACCCATCCACTCATACCCACCCACACACACACACGTCCATACCCAACCACCCACTCACCCATCACCCACCCACGCCCTCCCTCCTACCCTCCCACCCACCTACCCACTCTCCCACCCACCTACCCACTCTCCACTCACCCACCCACCCACTCTCCCACCCACCTACCCATTCTCCCACCCACCCACCCACTCTCCCACTCTAACACATCCACCCACCCATATCTTCCCACGCTCACTCACCTGCACCGACACACACACACAGACTCGCAGATATACATGAGCATGAGGCTGATACTAAATGCTAGGAAAACTGAAACTTTAGTGGACGTTTTACTTTTGATTTTCGGAATCATTACAATCATTAACTCTAACTAATAACCTAATAAGCAACCAGGAGCTCCTGACGATTTTTACCTACAAAATATATCCACAGAAATGGGGCCTGGTGCAGGTCAGTTGCAAATGAAGTCACATCGTCCTGCAGGTTCCCAAGATGGGTAATCATTATTCTACCAAGTTTACCCATCTCCCGAGCCCCATCCAGCGCTATTAATCTCGCTGTTAGTTTGTTAGTAACCCATGGCTGTAGTAACGACGATAAATAATCGAACGAAACGATAATTTTTATCGTTGTTGCGCTAATTGTTATTTACGAGTGGGTATAAACTATATCATGGCTTTATTAAGCATTGGAGTCACTGGGGCCCTCGCTGTGAGCCCAGCGACGAGAATCACGCGCTAAATTATAAGGAGAGGGCAGATAGCACGGAAATATGAATACAAAGGTTACTCATCAGCTGTGGAAAGAAAAAAAATGGAAGGGAAAAAAAATTGGCGAGAGCATTTTTGGAATTTCTCGTTGCGTTATAAATTGTAAGAGTGTCGAATGGTAGTGAACAATTAGTGGTCCATTCATTATCATCAAATTGTTTGCCACTTGTATACCTCGGATTTTCTTACCTTTTTTTGTTCAACATAATTGTTTAATTTTCACCTAAAGGAGCTTACACATTAAAAAAAAAATTGACACCTTCTAACAATTCATGGAAATATGAAAAGGTCATGATCAGTTGGATTCGAATTTGTTATATTAAATCTTTTGGATTATTTACTGGATTATTTGTGTTTAATTTTTATCTTCATTTCTCCCCCTGAGAAAATATTGTTCTCTAAAGAAGCAGTTGCGTAAATAAACAAACGTTAATTGTGGGCATATTGTCCGGAAAAGTCGCTTCGACTTTTTAGATTTTTGGCCATTCTACATCATCTCCAAATGGAGATACAGAATAGGAAATTTTGCAAGCCAAACGCGAAATCGATTTTGTTAATGAAAAAACATTAATGCTTCATTCGTTCTTCACTGAATTTCTTCAGTAATTTTTTTTCCCAAAGAGTGAATATACTTTTTTTTTCTATTGCCAACTTTTTGGTCTATGACACCAGATGTTATTGAATATCGAACGATTTTTAGAGCTTTCTGATTTACTGCATATTACATAGAGTGGCAAAGAATAGACTAGGGTGTGCTGGAGGGATATTTCCATTGAATTTAATCGAACATCAGAACGATTTATGACGCGTCCTTTCCCCAAACGAGCTTATTGAATTCGTATTTTGTCTTCTTTACACTAATAGAAAATATTGATATGACTCAGGATATGGATGGAATATTTATGTATTGGAGGAGTACACCGACAATGTCAGATGAGATGATGGGTTTGACCATCCAGTGATAAGATTTCGAGAAGAGATTTTTTCTAGTTTATTACTTTATTTGTAAATAATTTCATTTTTTTAGTAAATAATATGTAATTTTCCGACCCACTCAGCCACCCACCCACCTACTCACCCACTCACCCACCCACTCATCCACCCACTTACCCACCCACTCACCCACCCATTCAACCACCCACTTACCCACTCAGACACCCACCCACCCACCCACTCACCCACCCACTCATCCATCCATCCACCCACCGACAACCACACACATAGCGACGAATATCTTCAAAGGCTTACTTTTGGCGGCATTGAGTAGCGTATAATTTGAATAATCTATATCAGAATTCCATATTCTAGTTATAAAATCAAACCGATGATGCTAGCAGTCACGTAGGTACAGAATGAAGCGAAATCAAATTCACACTCGCTCAACCAATGAGATTCAATACATATATAACCACCACATTTGAACAAGATAAGAATTTTTTCAAGACTTCTCACATTTTTAGGTGCATCAGCGCTAGTCATCCCCATAAATTATACAGTGAGAGCCATGAAAATGAGAATTACACAATGTTAACAAGGGTCGAGGTGTTGTGGTAGCGGGGATAATACACACCTGCGGGTGTGTATAGAACACTCACCGCAGTGTCATATTACCGTGCAGGCAATCGCAGGGAAAAATAAATAAAAGTCGATTACATTGAGTAATATTATATGAGCTTGAAAATCGTTACCACGATGGAGGAAAATATTTTGTGATTTTTCTTTCGTGTCTTCAGGGATTCTTACGGGTGTCATCGGCAAACTTTTCTTCAGGGTGCACTTGATGGGCCTACTGATCAATAATGAGTATCTTCTGCATCGTTTATAACCGACACACACCACAATGGAAGTAGGAGCTTGGAAAGTCAAAGATGCTTCATAACTTGAATAAAATTTTCTCAATACCGCCTTCTACGAAACTGGAGACAGTCCCTTGCGAGGCCCTCAAGAAATCTTGAGAAATGAGAACTGATGATGAAGCAGACAGGATAAAAAAAAAGACCTGCCAAGAAATTCAAAACAAACTGTGCGGGAGAAGGTGGGGAGGGACACTCGCCTCGTGAATCTCAGCGACACTGGGGCTCAGAATTCGCGTGGCCGCTCATTAGCATCATAATAACGAGCCCCTATGTCTTAGCCAGTGTATTTACGACGGCGTTCCACCAAGTTGATGCGTATTGGTGGTGCGTATATCGCGGTAAGGTGTAAGGTAACAGTGGATTTCTGGACGACGACCACCCGCTCGCCATCTCGCGGAATCGTGACGCCTTGGTACCATTGGACGTGCGCGCGCCTACTGTCTCTTTTCATGTCCAAGCGCATATTATGGTATGGTGGAGAAATATATGAGCAGAAATGATGGTATTTCAGATGAAACCAGATGTACCAATAAAATAGTCATTTGTCATAACTTTGCGAAAATGCTCACTCCGTGGATTCAATTAATATTGTATATTAATATACGCAAATCAATTGTATTTTCTCTGTGATAGGAATCTTATATAGTTTCGCATCCATGCGGTTCCAACTTCACATTAACTTCATCATTCTACCTGAGCAGCTGGAGAAGGTGGAGGGGGAGAGCCGGCTAAGACGCGTATCCGCGATACGAAGAAAAGGGGGTAAAAATGTTGGAAAAAAATCTGGGAGAGGAATCACGAAGGACATTCATCCCAGAACGTGTTACGGGCGTTATAAGGAGACACTGAGCTTTTATATGGGATTAGAGGGGCGTTAGGTATGCCTCTGCGGGATTTAACAATTTTAAAGGGCTAACGATCTGGCAGAGATCAATATCAAACGATGAAGCTGGATGAATTTTATTTAACGAGAGAATGAAAAGTGGAGTTGTTGCTTTACATTTTAGGGGTTTAGGTGTGGGGTATTATGACCGAAGTCAATGAGCCCACAAATCTGGAGAGGTGAATCATTTTAGCGCTGCTTTGGATGTACGAGGACATTTAATTTTTCAATTAAAAAAAAAAATAACTATCCCGTGTAAAATTTATTTCCAGTGGTTTGGGTGCTCAATGCAAAAACATAATTAATTGGACGAAAATTCTAGGGATGGATAACTTTATAAAAATCGCATTAATAAATGGCGGGCGCTATGAGCCGCAGCAAGCGCTGCGCTATTCTTGAGATTAAAAAAATCGGAGATTTTAATTCTGATGATTTATCGATCCCCCCCCCCCCCCCCCCCCGCTTTACCCTGAGCAGAGGTAATTGGCTAAAATAGATGGCGGCGTGAGCGCGTGCCACGATCCACCACTATCCCCGCAGTCGCGTAATTATGCGGCCCTCCTCCTCCGGCCGCCCTCTTTATAGTCACAAATCCCCCCCTCAGCCATGGGTAAGCCGCGAGGGTCAACCACCCCTCGCTTTTTTCCCTCTTTCATATGTCCATTAATCCGCCTACATGCGCCAATTAAATAGCGGAATTGACTCGTGATGGGAGCTGGACGCCCCCGATAAACCGCGGAAGACAACACAGGAAGGGATGTTAACCCTAGGTTGGTCAACTGATTTTTACACTTTTCATTTGATTAAAGGGGGAACTCCAGAATGATTTTTTTCATTTGGAATAAAAAATAAGTTGTGCTGAATGAGTGCGATCACAAGATGTATCTGAAAGTTCAATCTGCTCCTTAGAACCCGCTTTCACAGAAAAATGTTATAATTAATTTGCCGATTTTTCGGGAAGTTATTGTAATGACCCCTAAATTGATTTTGTTTATTGCGCTTCGTAACTAGGGTTTTAAGTATACCAAAATCCTTTTCGACAAATTTCGAACAAATGTGTGTCTGTGTGTGTGTATGTTTGTATGTGTGGAATCGGAATTTTCCGTTAACGATTTCCCACGAGCGGCTCAAACGATCTGGTTCATCGAGGTCTCATTCGGAGTATCTTCATGCAGCCTACATCGGATTACTTGCTGGTTTAAATTGACTGAGCAGTTTTTTTGTTATTAACAATTGAATTGTTTACAACGCTCCATTTCGAAAACGGTAAGAGATACGGCAAAAAGTATTCAGCAGAATTTGCTCTGTAAGTGGTAATGCATATTTTATTTTTTATCACTTTTTCCAGATTTGTCATAATTAAGGAGGTATGACGAGTTTAATCCTCGAGCGTTCGCACCCCTGTCGGCGTCTCACTCCCACTCCAGTGACGCGCATAAGTCTCGCCCTCACGGCGACTAAGCGGGTAGTCAAATATTCATAAGTATCTGCTTGATAAATGGGATTGAAACATTTAATTGACGTATTGGAAAATCTACGAACGGCAAACAGAAATTACAAATCCGGAAGTTTTGTTGGTTTTTTCCCACGGGAACGCACACACTGTTATCCCACTAGTTTTGTTTTCAGATTAAGAGATTCGCTTATGACGGATTCCACGCAACCTTCTGCTGGCGCCATCTGTTGCCAAAACGACGGAAACTTATTTCACCCAGTAGAGAAAAACGTCGGCGCTTTACTCCTCGTAAAAATTAGTACATGATAAAGATAATCCCGAAGGATTAGGGCTGAAATCCAAGATGTGGTGACCAGGAGCAGGTACGCTTGCGAAGGGGTGGGCTTTTATGGAGGATACCGCGAGGCGCGCACGCGCCACCCAACTTGGGTAGCCCGGAAGTACTTAAATCCGTCATGGCGCCCACCGGAAACAGCTCTGAGTCACTCCTGTAATCGCGGCTGCCTCTCTCTTTCCCCTCCACTTCCCCCTTTTTGCACCTTCCGAGGATGCTTATCGATTTTTCAGCTGCGGCTTCTTTACAGACTAGTCTCAAACTGGGGTGGAAATTTATCCGCTAAATTAATATTTCATTCATTATGGTGAAAATAGTAGAGAGCATAATTAAATACGGGCAACTCCCTGGGTTCCCACTCAATTTATAACATTTAGGAAAAAGGTTCTTGCATGAACCTTGCATTAACCTCAGAATCGCAATAATTCCGAGAAAATTCAGTAACACAAATGATCAATCGAGTTCGGCCTGATATCATTTTAGCCTCATATCTCCAAAACTAAGCGAGATATCGAAATTAGCTTTCCATATGAATTTGTAGATCCTCAATCACTCTCCAAAAAAGGTCGATATAAAAATTCCGCTATCTCATTACAATTTCGAGATATTCACGGAAAAGGGGAGTGAGACGAATGTCAAATTAACGCGGTTGAACAATTACTTGTTGACCGCATGCGCCGCAAAAAATCAAATTCTGCGATCGAAATCTCTGAATTTATACAAAACTAGCATCTCGTATGCCAATATATAACTACATCTTATTGAATTTAGTCAGATTCTGCATAACCAACTCATATTCCATTAATTCCATCCAAAAAAATTAAATGCAAGAGTTTTTATTACGACAACAGGAAATTCATTCTCTAGAATAAGGTGGAATGTGATTCGTATTATATTGTTGAAGTGGGGAGTTAATAAGTACCGTGAAATTTGCCCTGCAATGAGTTAATGAGCGGTAGAAATGCCGGCGTACTCCCATTGAAATATTCAACGTTAGTTGCGTGACGGGCGCGAGTCCAACGAAAGTTCCGTGGTGAGGGATGCGAAAAAGCGAATAAATAGGATTTTTTTCCAGTCGAGTCTCGACAAGAAGCAAGTCCGCAAAATATGTAAGTAAGGAGACCTTTTGAGGTCTTTTGGGGAGTTGAAGGAACGGGGAAGAATTCAATACCGATATTTAATACCGGGGAAAGGGCACGATGGGGTATACGTAGGTTTCGCGCAACCCAAGTATGTCGGGCCAACGTATCCGAGCGCTTTAAGGATGTAATGGATAAATCGAAAAAAAATGTCGATGAAAGTACACTACCGGTCAAAAGTTCGGGGCAATTTTCGGTTGGAATTGAAAGATGAAGGAAATGAATCCCAACTTTTGATCGGTGTTAAATTGCGCAGTTCTGCTGGTGGAGCCTCCTTAAGCATTGGAACATCCTTGCCCCCCGTACCACATCAATGTTTTCTTGTATACTCTTGAAAAACGCTTACTACACATAATCAACGTTTTCGTTGACAATACTCAGCTTACAATATAATATGTGTGTTGAAATCATAGATTTATACTGAAATAAGTACTCCACCACATGTATGAATTACCTTCAAATGAATGAACTATAAGACCGATCCCATGTAAACATGATTGTATATTATGCAGAATAAGGTGTATGGCTTCAAAGCTTAAAAAAAAAGTTTTGGAACAACCAATATACATTGCGTTAAATGAAAAAATCGCTATTGCTCTTATCAAAAGAGACGGACTGGTTCGCCAAATTGTCAACTATTATCGAAATTTGATCTACAATTCTTACTTGTTACAAGCTCTTCTTTACGCAATTTATTGCGCTTCTGTTTGACTCATATATACCGTGTCACTTATGTGTGTGTATTGGTTTTGGGCTGAGCGCGGCTAGTGTCTTCGACGTAAGCACCGGGGTCTGAGAATCGATAACGTCTGGCACAGTAAAACCCATGGCCTCTTCCTTGGTTTCTTCTTGAAAACCAGGGTAGTTTCTTCGTTCTACTACCTTTCACCCCCGTCATAATGCAGTAAATTTTGCAGGTGAGCGCCCAGTGAAACGGCTTGAGAAGTTCTTCTTTCTTATTTTCTAAAATCACATGCACTTTCTAATACGGAACTTGCCCCCTTTTTTTATTTATTTTGGTTGAATCCCTTTGTGCTATACTGCGAACATCAAAGTTGAGGGAAATCAATTGTTAATTTGTTATGAATTGTCGCAATTCTAATATAGTTTTACCGCATCGGTTTTTACCGCCCACATTTAGCACTACTAAATTTTATATTTAAAATTTCCATCTGAAGAAAATTCCAATCTACAGAAAATTATCTGTCGCATTTTCGCGCGATTTCCCCATGCCCCCTCTCACGCCGCATCGCAACCAATAGGAGCGTGGTATTGGACATCACGTGGTACTGCGCGGTGAGTATCACATCGGTAATTTTTCGGTGACTTCATTGAGATCAATGAAAGGTCGTCGTTGGCTGCTACCAAGTGTAGAAAACGTCAAACTAACAGTGCTATTTGCCGGTACCAAACAAGCCTAAAATTTTTATTGAAACGAGACCGGAAGCGCGTGCTTCGCCCGCGTATTTCCTTTTTCCGCCGCACTGACTGGTGTCGCGTCGATTTCGTCCTTACGGTTTCTTACGGTCGATACATATCGATACACCCAGTATCGATACATATCGAGACATCATCGAGATTTCCGATACTTTTTCTTGGCTCTTCTTTCCACTTAGCATTCGCTCGGAAAAAAAACTTTTTTTTGTGTAAAAGCTTTTTCTACTACTTTCCACAACCACCATGTAAATTTATCTACTGAAAATCTTCGTAAGTGCACCACGTGCTATCGACTTATGTAATTTCATTGGTCGCGATGTGACTGGAAAAAAATAATCGACGAAATAAACTCGTCATGAAGAAATTTATCTTCAGTTGACGTTTTCCTTCAGTCTTCAATTGTCTGCGACTCCTTAAATACATTTTTATCGTTCAAAGAGATCTGATAACTGAACTATCGACGAAAGTATCCAGTCTGGAAGGAAATCAAGCGGGCACGTGGCACCACGTGCCAAGGGACAGAAACCGATGAAAAAAAAAATTACCGTAGAGGGGGGCTGTCGGTGGGGCGGGGGGGGGGGGGAGAGGAGGGAAATATATGGTCCCAATGACAGGGGTCGAATCCATTTTTAAACCCCAAGGTATCCGAATAACCGTAGAACCTCAATCTCTCTTTGCGTCCCTTTTCCTCCGCTATTCCACTGATACTTGAGTATCTTTTTCGGTAATAAATTGCCTACCACTGGTGGATCAAGGGGGGATCGAGTTATCCAGGGGGAACGGCCTTGGCTCAAGCGCCGGATCAATTCTAGTCGGTTTATTGCATTGGTATTAATGATACTTCTTTATTTGTAACTCCAGTCGATTGTTCGATTTATCGTTTCAGGTTGGGTAGTGATTGATTCGTGAGCTTTATGACAAATTGGAATTAAACATTTTTTTTTCGGAATTTGGAAACGCGTTTTTCCATCATTCATGTATCCCCAGAATTGATCTCAGTGAAATTAAGATGTACCGTGAAATATCCCCGGACATTCCCCACATTTTTTCTCCTGCAAAAAAATGAAGAAGAAAAACAATTGTATTCAGTAGCATACGCACGCTGATAACCGTAATTATCCCCCCGCATTTCATTAAGGCCAACGTCAAACGATTTCACATCACGTACACACCTATCCACCATTTTGATTCGTCTAATCTAACCGATGGACGAAATCAGTATCCATCGCACCATAACATAATGGCCAACATTGGTCCGTCGATTCCGTTAATCAGGGTTATTAACTTCCAAGTATTAATCTCAGCGTCGCATCTCCACCATTCAACAAATAACGATATCACAATCTACAAACACCATTTCTATTTTTATAACACCCATAAAAACTATAAACCGAACAAAATTATTTTGCGATTGACGGTGATATAATTCCATTATCCAAAGTCCATTATATTTGCAATTATTAATAAATAACGTTAATTAAATTCGTGAAATTGAATTGAATTGAGGGGCATTGAAACGAGACCAATTTCGCAGATTCGCGTTTTGGAAGAGAGGTACATGGAATTTTAGATCAAACAAGTCTTTAATTACTATGGTTACGACATGGGGAACACTAAAAAAAATTAATGAACCGATTTGTAATTCTGCTCTGACATGTTCCAAGATTTTCTAAAACATCGAGTGCCTGTAGGTGATCCGGCGGAGTGCGCGCGCGCGCGAGCTTCAAACACGCACCATCCGCGCATTCCACCTGCGGTTACGCCTTCATTGGGCAAATTAAGAAAAGAAAAGTATATAAATGAAATGTGCATTTTTAAGTGACAGTTTTCTGTTTATACAATTTTCCTTGTTTGTAATAGGTTTTGAGATGTGGCGCTATACATATTTAAAATTGTTCTTAACGAGAGGAATGGGCTAATGTTCTTCTATATAATAAGCTTTAGATGAAGATCTCTACACGCACACACTTAGCCACCCACACACCCACTCACTCACCCACCCACCCCCAACCGCCCGCCCACCTACACCCACCCCCACACCCGCCCACCCACCCACCTACCCACCCACACCCACCAACCAACCCACCCACACCCACCAACCCCCAACCGTCCACCCACTCCCACACCCGCCCACCCACCCACCCACCCCCACCAACCAACCCACCCACATCCGCCAACCCACCCACCCTCCCATCTACTCACACATACCCACCCACCCACACACATACCCACTCACACACACACACCCACACACACACAGATACACGTTTCCGAGAAAACTTATTTTTCGCGAAAACTCACTTTTAGTATCTTTTAGCATAACGTAGAATAAAATTGGTTTAATTATCCAATAACATGTTGCCTAATAAAAACACTTGATGCCGTTTCATGAATTTTTAGCTTTCCCAAGGTTTTCAGCATAAAAAACCCATAGTTTCGTGTGAAGGAGTCGTATAAACTGCCAAGTGGTGTAAAAATGTTTTTATTCAAGATAGTACTTTATTGTCCTTGTGGAATGGCACTCGTTGGCTGGGTTAGTAGTTGAAAAAGAAAATAAAAACATTATTGTGTTTGTGTGTGTGAAAGGTAAGAAATGTAAGGGGGGGTGCCGGGCTGTACCTTTGCCTATGGGGGATCCTGCCCTTTTTTTCAACGTATAATTGCTTTGTTTATCGTCCCCAATCACAACTCACATTAGCATACACACAAAATTTGTATCGCTGTGTTGAGGCCCTTCTTGATTTTATAATAATCAAGTTTTCGCTGTCGTGGCAGTTAAGTTTCTAGGTGATAAGTTTTCGGAAAATTTTTTGAAACTTTTTATACCACAAAATGGAAATCAAAATGAGCGAATGTTGAGTCAAAATTCTTGAATTTTGCGGTTTTGCATATGTTGAAATTATTGAAACCTAAAGATTTGATAAATTTCCAAGTCCTTTAAATTTTGAAATTTTTGAAAACTTTTAAAAAATTTTGAATTTTTTTTTAATCTTTTGAAAATTTGAAATGTTTTTTTTTATTATTAAAAAAATTTGAAATCTTAAAATTCAAAAATTGCGAAATGTCTGAAATCTTTGAAATTCTGAAGATTGTAAAATTTTGAAATTTTGAAATTTTGGAATTTTGAAATTTTGAAATTTTGAAATTTTGAAATTTTGAAATTTTGAAATTTTGAAATTTTGAAATTTTGAAATTTTGAAATTTTGAAATTTTGAAATTTTGAAATTTTGAAATTTTGAAATTTTGAAATTTTGAAATTTTGAAATTTTGAAATTTTGAAATTTTGAAATTTTGAAATTTTGAAATTTTGAAATTTTGAAATTTTGAAATTTTGAAAACTTGCGACACCTTGCAACGTTCTCAAATTCCCAAAATTGATCGAATTCATAAACTTTGGAGAACGTCAAAAAATCGCAAAATTTCTAAAATATCTTTCCTTCCGGATGAACTCTTTTTGTCGTCATACTAACCAAGTATTCTGCCCTAATGCCAGTTGCCTTTCATTCTGTAATTTCCATAGAAAATACAACAATTTCCAGATGATAAATTTTCCGGCAACTCGTTGCGACATCTTATCGTGAAAAAATGGGAGGAAGTGGAGGGGTTGAGTTCCTTAGGAGGGAAAGTGGTATGCGGGTGATATGGTTCATGCATAATTTACGGGGATTCCCACTAGAGGTATGTATTGGTAGAAGGAAAAGTATTCTTGGATTTTTGGAATTAGGGTTGTCTGAGGCTTGGTCGGGTGGGGTGCAATGAGTATCTACCCCTTTTATCAATAATTTTTGTTATCCATTTTTTCGATCAAAATGAAAACAATTTTCGAATTCAGCGATTTTTTCTTCAATTCTTTTCACTCAATAAATTAGCTCCAGCTGCTTCTCCATCTTAGCCCAAATGAATCTACCATCAGGTTATTATCCGAAAGAGGCGTTCGGCTATCCCTTTGGACCCATTGACGTTATTCCGTAGGTATGATACTGTGGGAGGCATCCAGGTGCGAGTGGCAGAGACGATCGTTCGATGGATTTATAGCTAATCATTTTACACGCCTATTTCTACGCTTCCAACCCGTGAAATATTGGACTTGGTTAATCACCTGGGTAACAGGCCCACCATATTGACATCGATACTCCGTTCAGCCGAGTTGCGCTGAATTTAATTGATTTTTTAGGGTTCAACAATTCTTTTTGCTTCCCATTGCTGTGGTGAATTCCCCTTTAGACCAGTCCACCAAGCGGATATGGACATACTTAATGTAGCAATGTTGTCTCGCATTATCGACAACGCTGGATTTTCTTCACTATTTTTTTTGTGCAAAATATGAATATCATCTTTGTTGTGCTGCCACGAAGTATCTTCTTTTTCTACAAGCTCAATTTCTGGCCGATATCTCAGAGGCGAAGCGAGATGGTAAAAATTTCATATAGAACTTTTTGTAGAGCCACTCGAGCTCTACAAAAAAGTTTACACGAAGATTATCGCAGTTTCCCTAGTTTTCGAGATATTAGTGGAAAATCGGGGAAACCTGTAAATGCCTCAACGTCGTTTCTGTGTACCACTTTAGAGATTTATTATCGACATTATTTATTTATAATTGAGGGAGACATCAGATGAATTATATTTCTCAAATTAATTTTCGAACATTCCAAATATTAAATTTAAATACCTGAATGTTAAGAACCTGTTAGAGAACCACCCACCCACCCACTCCCCCAGAATCGCTCGTTTTCTTACAGAAGAAAATTCTGATAAATTTGGCTATGTGAAAAACCTATCAGAGTTTGGTACTGTATAGTTGGGGACACACACACTCAGGAACATGCACACACACACAGACACCGTCACATTTCGGAGAGTTAATGATGCGGCCCATCGAAAGTCACACGCACATCGCGATTATTTTTCTGAATGTTCATTTTTTTTAAAATAAAACTGAGACTTATTTCCACGTCAAAAGGTCCATTGAGTGCCCTGGTATTTATGCACTTTGGGGATTAAATACTAGGGATTTTTTGTGGCGCTTCTCGGGTTACAGTGTCTCATAGAGGAGAGAACCACCTCTTGTGGCGCCCAGTGACTCAATCATGATTAATCAATTCTGACTCAGGGGGCTTATAGAGTTTGCGTTTTACCGCCTGCAACGTTTCTGGTCATACGCGGACAGGGAAATTGAATAAACCTTACTTGGAAACTTGCGTGGTTCCCCATCGAAATGTAATGCAGCGCAAATTATCGCATTATCGTGAAGTCATTGTATGTGTGTGTGTGTTCCTGTCCCTCTCTTTTGTACTAGCCACGGTAGCCGCTCTTCAGCATTTGTTCGAAAGGGACTCGTGGACACCCATCCGTCTGGGACCGACTTTCGTTATTTGGTCGATCGTATTTCTAAACACACGGTAAACCTCCAGAAACCTCTATGCGACGATGGCGGTCGCCTACGATGCACCCCCCCCCCTGGGTCGGGTTCGGTTCCCACGAGGTCATGCGGTCTCATTTTATGGGCACCGCCGAACGCACACACGGAACGTTCCTACTATCGGCCGGTAGACCAATGATACCACGTTTATAACATGGTATCTCAAGAACGGTTGCAGATAGGCGAAAATGTAGAAAACAAAAAATGTTTATCACGCAAAAATACACATTTTATGTTTTATCATGTTTTTTCCTAGCTCGCATAGTTAAGGCGCAATTGCAGGTAGAATTTGCGGGTGTGCTTGAGGTTAGATCTTGAGGTACTTAAAGTTTGTAAAAATTTGGAAAGAAAATATTTCAGAGAAATATTTTTTCATCTCTCTCCTTCTCAGAAAAGCGTTGCTCACATTTTCCTAGATTGATAATTTAATCATGATTAAAAACCTGTCGCTATATTCAATAAATTAATTACGCGGATAAATTCATCAAAAACAATTTACAACATGTGTTAGAAAATAAAAATTCGCAGGCAAGCCAAGTTTTTACTGCAACCCGCAATAAATATTAAACTTATCTTGTCAAGTTCATTCATATCACCACTGTCACATTCTGGAATATATGTCTGGATCTCGATAACCACCTTTGCCCACTTATAGTCTCGCATCGACTGTACAATATTTACACGTGACCTCGTCTGTTCACCGACCGATGAACGTAATAATTAAGCTCATTAATTTTAATTTCTGCGTAAAAATAGGCTGACCATATTATGCAGACATTCACATACACGAGGTCTTATTAAAAATTTCTACAGTGTTACAATTTTTTGATCTTTCTGCATCGTACTGTGAAACCATCAACGATCCATTCCGTCGATTGTAACTAAAAAAATTCTTACAATATTCACTTATTTAAAATTTACTTTGTTTATTTTATTTAAAATTAATTGAATAATAAAAGTTCTTCACAAAATTATTTATGCATCCATTTTTCATGTAAATTCAACCACCGAGGTCACTATAAAATTAAAATTACCCTTAAATGAATAGATATATGTATAAAATAAAAATCATGAAAATTCGAAAGGAAAAAAACACAAACAAATTGAAAAAGTGCAAAAATGTAAAAAGTCAAAAAATCCACTGAAGATGAAATCGATCGGTCCATTTGCCTCCTGTGATCTCTCACAGCTCAATATTAATTTTTAGTGATTGTATGGATAACTGCGCCACCATAAGCTGTTAAATGATCCTTCCAACATATTAAGACTAAATTCGCCATTGATTCCATTTTCCCATATTAAGGATTTTTACATTTACGCATGCCCCCCTCCCGCCTCCCCCTCCCTTACCACAAGCGACAAACCGTACTACGGCATCCAATTACCCGTAATTGACGAAATTAATGGGGAAACTATGGGGGAAATGAGTTGAACTGTTAGAATGAAGATTTAGAAAAGCGGCGATGATTTTTTGCGCCATGTTAAATTGGAGATATCGACAGGGTTCCTCAACATCCGGGCTGCGCCCTGGAAAAGAACAGCGTTCAGGGCGTAATTAAAAGTTTGCGCATCAAGAACTCCGTGAATAGCACATTCTCATACAAGTGCAAGGGAATTATCTGTATCGCTTTTGTGTTGTGGTGTATATGCAAAGCCCCTTACTCCATTCTACTTTGTCGAGGTGGATGTATCGGCAAACCTCCGTGTGAAAGCACCTCTCACGCAAGTGATAATCGCGTCTTTTTGCAGTTGGCTTTTGTAGAGCATCAGCAAGTCCGACAGGTGCATAACAATTTTTCGAGATTTTTTTATGAAATTATGGATCCGTTTACTCAGCCATCTAGACAACACATCGCACGAGCTTAATTAATTTGGTAACCTTGGCATATGAGCTAAATGGGCAACTTTCATATTCATTTTTGCTTTTTAAGTTACTTGATATTCGCTTGTTATATCTGTTTTAACTTCAGTATTTACTGAGTCAAATGACCAATATGACATTCTGTATGTGTGTGTGTGTGGGGGGGGGGTGAGTGGATTGTGTGTATGTGTGTGTGGGTGTGTGTTTAATTGTGCTCAATTATTTTCATCCACTCCCAATGATTTTCATCCACGAATTATCCCATCAAGATGCTATATAGCGCTATCGATCATTTTCCCACGAACTCTATTTTTAGGTATATGGTTTTAATTTCATGAATTTCGTGGCAAACGATAAAAATCCCTCGTAATCAAAAATTGCATTTTCTATAAAAAAAATTCCATAAATTTTTCTTCCGAACCACTTGCTAATATTTGATTTTTTCAAAAAAAAATCATTGAAAAAAAATGGTTCGGGGGAGGGGGGTATAAATTGGATAGAAGTGTATGAGAACTCAACAGCTCGAATTATTCTCCATTTTACATTAGTCTCCCTACCTCGTGGTTAAACTTCCTGAAATTCTCCCGTCTACTTAAAAAAATTGAAATAATTGAATTTCACTAACCATGGTGCCAGGGCATCATCTGGGCCGCGCTGATGCGTGATATGCCGTCCTCCACCCGGTAGTGACCAGTCTGAAAACTAGTATAAGGGGTGGGGAAAAAAATGGACGAAATAGTCGGAGGGGGGGCCAGGTGTTGTTGGGGACTAGCACGATGATGCGATCGTGCCATATGCTGTTACGGGGGTGGTGCACATACCGCGTATACGAGCCTACTAATTAATTCCCAGTGTACCTTTGTTTCAGCTGAAATAAACCCCCGCAGAAATAACCCTCCATCATTTTCTGTCTCTTGCAGTGGGTCGCTGGCCTCAGCACACCTTTTGCCCCCCCATTGACGAAAAAAAAAAAAAAAAAAATTAGAGGAGTGAAAGGGATGACGGCGGAATATGGGACTAAAACGAAAAAAATGCATAACCGACTCTCAAAACTTCGCTCTAGAAAATTGCACGGACTTCGCATTGCATTTCTACTTTATTCCTCATCCAATTTGATTATGAATACATAACAACTGCAAAACTTGGATCTCGCATAATTTGCAAAAAATCGTTTACTCGAACTTCACTGGGTCTGGTTTTCGAGATAATTTATTTGCTTGCATTTTGTGCTAGGGAGTGAGGGGCATTAAAAAAATAATTACTGTGATTGTAAGCGATACTGGTGATTCTGTGTCCCCCTCCCTCGCTTGGAGATTGCTTTCCCCAGTCAACCCCCTGTAGCGTTAACCAATTGTGGAAAACGATATGTTTGGCTTTCTAGGTGTTCCGGACGGGGGTCTCAATTGAACGTTAATCGCCGTGTCCCACTGGATACTCGAGATGAGCAGACGTACAAGTGGTGGAGATGATTTTTCGATTGTTTGCCGGTCAATAAAAGAATATAACTTTGCGGTACGGCGGGGGATCGATCATTAAATTTCTACATTTCAGGGCATTTATAACATTTCAATATCATTTTTAATAGGATGTTTAGATATGGGTGTGTGTGTGCGTGAATGTGTATATGTATGTGTATATGTATGTGTATATGTATGTGTATATGTATGTGTATATGTATGTGTATATGTATGTGTATATGTATGTGTATATGTATGTGTATATGTATGTGTATATGTATGTGTATATGTATGTGTATATGTATGTGTATATGTATGTGTATATGTATGTGTATATGTATGTGTATATGTATGTGCATATGTATGTGTATGTGCATATGTATGTGTATATGTATGTGTATATGTATGTGTATATGTATGTGTATATGTATGTGTATATGTATGTGTATATGTATGTGTATATGTATGTGTATATGTATGTGTATATGTATGTGTATATGCATGTGTATATGTATGTGTATATGTATGTGTATATGTATGTGAATATGTATGTATATATATATATATCTGTGTGTGTGTGTACAATAATATGTACGAAAGGTTTCGGCACCGATTTTTGACCAACCAATCATGCGATTCAGATCCAATATGGCGCAATTGGTGCCTCCGCATGTGGCGGACTCTAATTTCATAGTGGAAAGAGGTCCAAATTCAAATTCGATTTAATGTTTTTTGACAGGATCCATTATTAGGGTCGGGCGGTTCTATATAGAGGAACAGTTCCGGCAGCGGTTCCAAGTCCAATTCAGGCGGTCCAATTCAGGAACTGTTTGTGGTTACTGGAGGTACAAGTTTGGGAACTGTTCTAGGTGATAGTAGAGATACACGAGTCGTTCCAAGAGATCATACGGTTCTGTGGACCTTTCCAGCTAGACATCCTGGTCCAGATTGGAAGGACTGTTGCTCTATGTATAACAGTTCACGGAACGGAACCTCCCTCTGGAACAGTTTTCACAATTGAAGTTCTCTCCGAAAAACTTCGCGGAATCGTATTTCCGGCTGGTACACACCGATAACTTCGAACTGTTCTCGAACTCGTACCTCTACTAGGAACAGTTCCCCGATTGTACTGGCATCTGGCATAGTTCGCGGAACTGTAGTTCCAGGAGAGGAATTTTTGCGGATTGAATGCTCCTGGAACTTTTGGTTCAGGGGGTGGTCCACTCCAAAGTTCTATGAAAATGATAAATTGGAACTTTCGACTAGAAGTTCTGACTTCCCTACACCCTAAAAAATAGGTCCACAGTTCTGGGGCATCGTACAGAGTTCCTGTGTATTGACTCGTCCGGAAAATAGTGGAACGAGTCGATAAAGACATAAGATCGACCTGAGATTAACAAGTCGATAATACAGGTTGCGTTCCTCAAACCAAATAATGCATTAGATTTAGTCCAATAGTTTCCGAATAAGAATTTTTAAAAAAAATTATGAAAAAAAAATTAATTTTTTAATTACTCGTGAATCACGGAAAATTCCGTTACGTGGTCATTGAAAAATTAAAAGGACGGTCATTAACAACACAAAAAATTCACCGTTGAGTTAGAGATGGTCGCCTAATCGTTGGCTAAATGCTACAGGTAATTTGCCAGTCTTTGAGAACCGAACAACACAGATACAGTGGGAATATGGTGAAGGTGATATTTTATTGTATATCCCGAGGCAAACGACACTATGTGGGCCCAAGTGACTAATAACACCATCAATCAGCCGGTGACTTCACACGGCGTGTATAATGCCGGTCCGATGCTGTCATGATACGCGTGCTTTGGATTTGTTCCGCTGTCAGGGGTCATGGACATTTCTCTTTTCCATATTTTCGCCTCATTCTAGTCGCCTCAAATGAGTATAATATTTTTTTTTTAAATAACGTTTTATAATTGCCAGCCACTGCTCTTGTAGCATACGGACAAAAGGGTTTCGGCACAATTGCGGAGTCAACTAATTGTGGAATAGCACAAAATAACTCAATTGACATGGACTCATCTGGCCGAGGTTAGCAAGACGTACATTGGTTACACCTGCAAATGGATCAGACGGTACTCATATTTGTATTAAAATTGTAACCAAACTAATCGCAAGATGATGTTAACTCTGCCAGTATTTTGACAACAGCAGTTGGAAAGAGAAAGGGAGAACATAATACATCGCGGCGCTTCCCTCATGAGGCGAGCCAATCTAGGCTTAAACAAAAATATCCACCACTGTTTCATGCAAACGCGTGTGTCAGCGTTCACTGGGTCAGTAGTGGCAAGAAAACCTTGCGGGGCCTTCAGCCAAGTTGGCGTGTCGGTTGTGATGCGTGCAAGGCGTTTCACGATGTGCTCCAACCTCGCGGGGGCAACATATCCACCAGTTTTGTTGTATATATCCAGTGGCATACGACCACTCTCGTACTAGCTCGTGCAGAGCTTAACACGGTCCACCATTACACCACCCAGCGGAGGGTCGATGTGCGTGCGATCATGTAATACCCCCCCCCCCTCCATTTATTTTCACTAAATTTGTTTTCTCATTATTATTATTTTTCGTAAGTCGACTCTATCATGAAGTTTAGGACGTGAGATGAAATCACGTGACCAAGGCAATCTTGATATTTTCCGTTCATTTTTCAAGTTTATTAAATTGTGACGAGCTAGTTCAAACAGTTTATCAAGTTTTGCACGAATGTTGGGAGAGCTTTTTCCAGTTGCTGACTAAATAATGCTTAGATGTCGGCCAAATGATTATTGAAGGTCAACGCGTGACTTAATTTATGAGTTAAGTAGCGGATTAATTTATTGCATTGTGCAAGTGTAATGAATGCTTTAATTTGGTGTTTTGAGGCGCATTTGAACATTCCGCGGGTGCTGTAGGCGGTTCCCAGGTGTCATCGTCGGGCCGGCAGCGAGGAGGGGGGGGGGGGGGGGGGTCGATCATAGGCGCTCGCCGTCGTAGCGGTTTCTGGAGGTTTACCCTGTGTTTAGAAAGACGATGTCCTAAATGGCGAAAGTCGGCACCAGCTGCATGGATGGGTGTCCGGTAGTCCCTACTTTTCGAAGGAATGCTGATGAGCAGCTACAGTCTGGGGTACAAGAGAGAGGGACGGAGGAAAACACACACACACACACACATAGGAGTAGGATAATACATTCCCCTATTGGAAACTGAAAACATTGTTAGTGGGTTCCTCTTCACAACTGAATGTCAAGGGACAATAAAAAGAAATCGCGACGTTAGCAAATAGCTCACGTCACTTGAATAATCCGATGCGCTTCGATTATCTCCCCCGGATGTGTTTTGCAAGTAAATTTGTATTTTTTTTTTTGTACAAGGAAGAGAGAGATAGTGGTGACCATGTCATTACGACTCTATTATGGGGTTATCTGGGGCGTGGATAGGAGAGGTACTCTCTCCGGCGTTGTCAGGAAGGGAGTGCTCGTCTGTAAACTGCATCCATTAACTGAATTAATACGCAATTATAGAAGGTTACGTATTAGTGTAGATCAACGAAAATAAATTATTTTGGTATCTGTAATTAATCAGTTCCCCCATGTACATTCAAGGAAAACAAATTATTTCGTACGGTATTAATTTAAGGTTTATGGGGCCTTAAATTAAAGGTTGATCAATGTACGCTTTAGAGATTTCAATGAGTGGTGGCAAATTAGTGTGATCTATTGGAGCGATATTAAAAAAAAGTTTGATTTGAAATTTTTGTGCAAGTTTTTCGTTTAATTTCCTGTAAAAGTGAAATATTTTGTGAACTCCTGGGTGGACACCTACCCACCCATCCACACCCACATCCTCCCACCTACACCCACATTCTCCCACCCACACCCACATCCTCCCACCCACAGCCACCCACCCACCCACATTCACACCCACCCACCCACACCCACACTCACACTCACATCCCCCCACCCACACCCACAGCCACCCACCCACCCACACTCACACCCACTTACCCACACTCACATCCACACACATACACACACACTATATTTGTTGCAAATTTGGGTAAACCGATTTTCTATCAGATTCTTGATTAATTACCTAATTGCATAATGTAAAATTACGCATTATCTTAAATACCGTGTAATCAATTTTCGTACATCCCGCAAAATTTCGCAATTCAATTTTTCTCATTACTTTTCTGAATAATTTCGTATAAATTGTTATAACATCAGCTTCCGTGATTATTAAAAATTCTGTGGTGCATAACCCCAGTTGCAAAAAAAAGGGTCGATTCATAATTAAAATGATTGCCAGCATTAAACTCTTGCAATTACAGTAGGCCCCCATGATAAAGCGAACGATCCATACTACGATGTTGTTATTCGTACGTACACTGGTATCGTATATACCTTGAACTAATAACACCCTTTCGCATTACATTTTCCGCGCCCCCCCCCCACCCACCCCCTCCTTGTTTGAGCCCCTTATCACATTTCAAAATCGTTGGTGTTGCACACAAAAACAGCAAAAAATTGTTGAGATAGGCGTGAAGGCGTGATGGCTGTTTCATGGAAATAGAAAATGTATATGCGTGTGTGTAGGTGGCGATAGTACAATTTTTCAAAAATTTCAAAATTATTTCGAGTATTATAAATTTGTTCAGGTATAACTGTCAAATTTTTTTCTCCATCCACTAAATTTATTCAGCTAGGGAGGTAAAAGTTCCTACAATTTGGAATTTTAGTGCGGTTCATCTTTAATACGACAATTAAAAATAAATAAGATAAATAAAATTGAACGTAAAAAGTTGGATGAGAATAAAATCATCAATTAGGCGGATAATCAAATGCGGCTGAGGTCTCAGCCGGTTTTGAGACGGAGACAGGTGCAGATGTCTCTCGATCGTTTTCGATTTTTACTTTATAAGCAGATATATCTTTCTCTCTCTGTCTTTGCACGCGTCAACTGGCCACTTTTATATCACTCACGATGTACATCTGCGGAGATAAAATGCAGAGACAACCAAAACTTTTGATCCACAGCAGCTGGATACTTAAACTCCTGTAAATTTAATTTCTTTTTTTCTTTTTAGCCTGCCGTTTGTTCGGATACCGCAGCGATCATATGGGTGGTGAAAAGGGAACAAATAACAGGTTAATTCGGCCATTTATTTTCCAATTCAGGAGCTTGGTGATAAAACGAGATAAGGCGAATTATTCATGATGTGCGTTTGCGATGGAGATCGCGGTACTCGAGGGGAATCGATGAAATTTTTCTGATTTTTTTGCTTATTTGATGAATGTGAGAATGAAGAACTGTCAGTATAAGGGTAGGATTTTTTTGGGATACTTTCAGTTAATATTTCTTAGCTTTTTAAGAGATTTAGGAATAAATTAAAAAAACCTTTCCCGTTAATTTTCACAATATGAAGATTTTCGTAGAAAAAGTTGATGGACACTCCTCTGCAATTTTCTTAATTAAGTTGGATCAATTAATCAATTGAGCCATGAATTTACATTCTGGATCCACTCGACACGACAATTTCTTCGGTCGCAAAGTGAAAAAATCCTCACCGAAGTCTTGGCCATACTTGAAAAGAGGTTTGACATATATGTAACTCGTACTTCGAAAGATTGAGTGCAAGCCACTTGTAACGTGTCACACGTCAGTGTACATAACTCGGAGTTGTCGCGCCGATAAATAAAGACTCGGTACAATACTGTCAATGGTAGAATGAAGGTATAAAAGTAAAATTACTGACATAATCGATATGCCTTGTCACCCGCGCGATTTATTACCGATCACCCAACGCACAACATTCCCCAACCAAATGCAAGGAAAGACCTTCCAATTACGAAATCCTTGTGAGATCGCCATCGTTAAAAAAAAACAATGATTTCACTACAGAACGAAAAATATCTGAAAGCTCCATTCATTTTTTATGGCAATTTTTACAATTCGATTTTTAAAAATATCCGATTTTTCCAGTTTTCCAATTTTTAATTTTTTTTAATTCTTAATTCTTGAACTTTCGCTCGCAATTACGGGAAGTTATTGTAATGAGCTCCATTGGGAGAATCGTATTTTTACTACAATAATGTGTGATTGTGTGTGTGTTTTTTTTCCTGTATCACCGTCCCTCTCATTTGTACGCCCTAGTAGAAATCCAACACCGCGTGGACGTCGCCGCGGCGTTGCAATGCGGTGTTGAACAGCGCGGCGGCATTGGCATTTGAAGGCACGTAGACCTCACCGCGCACTATCCTCGCAACGTTCTGCGGACCCAGCGCAGCGCTGTCCTCAGAAGGCTGCGGAATAACGCTGATGCGCGATGAAGAAAATACGCAGTATGATAGATTATAATATTGAGATTAGTGATTGAGTTTTTAGTTATGATTTAATACTGAGTTTTAGTGATTAGTGAGTATTAGAAAAGTGATTTTATGATGAATGTAGATTCCATCGTGATTACATGTGTGAGAAACTAATCCTCGAGACAAATTACTCATTTTTTTGTCGATAGAAGGCAAAACCACCTGTTATCCGAGCGAAGTGAGGTTAGAATAACTGCTTCACACCCCTAATGACATAAACGTTCACAAGTTTGGAATAAATCGAAGAAAAAATAAATGAATCATGAGTGCGGTGATTTCCCACAAAAAAAAAATAATTTGCACTTTTTTTTATAACCCAAGTTGTTCATGAGATCAGTGCAATTTTTTAAAATACTTGTCATGCATTAATTACTTCAGCTAAACGTAGACTCAAAACAGCAAAACCGCCACAATAATCATGTTTGAAAATTTTTAAATCCTACGAGACATAAATCAGAGCAAAACACTTGGATAAAATAATAAATATATTATCCTTAAGGATTTTGGGTCCATTGTTCACCGGATTCATCTTTTTATTTTCCCTATGATTCTTCACTGTACACAAGTAACTAATATGCACTCCGTCGAATCATTCACCATAACCTCAGAAATCATAAGTCAACTGAAGTGCCTGACAACATGCGTATCAAACGTTGCGGCGCAGTCGCCGTGGTACATGTCAGCAACGTTCCCTGCGGCGAACCGCCGGAGCGTTGCGGCGCTGTATCCGCACAACGTTGCAGTCCCAACACCGCCGCGCCGTTTAACCTCGCAGAGCTACGGCCGATTTCTACTAGGGCGCCCCGGGTAGCTGCCGTCTGAGCATTCCTTCAGGGGGCGTACCGGACACCCATCCATGCGGCTGGGCCCGACTTTTGCTATTTTAGGCCATCGTATTTCTAAACACAGGGTAAACCTTCAGAAAAACCTCCGCCCGGCCGTGCGTTTCATGATTCTTCTTCTCAACATGCATAATTACGGTACAACCGCAGGTAGGTTCTGCTGACGGTGCTTGAGTGCTCGACACTTGCGCGTGCGCGAAGGCGAGCGCGCCCCATCGGTTCACCAAAACCTGAGTTCTTCCAAAGTCTTTGGAAAGAAGCACATCTCAAATGAGGGTTATAAATTCGGGAAATTGAACTGTGGTCCTCATGGACGCACAAGCACACCCACTCCTCAAACTTTGGAAGTTCATCATTTGGTAACCACCTTCGGTGAATGGGTGCGACACTGGTTCAATGTCGGACAGAAAAAATCATTTTTCCTGTTTCGTAGGAATTTTTTTTTTTCATTAGACGCATTTTATTACCCTTTTTAGGACCCTTCGGTCGCTTAGGTGCCCTCCGAAATGTTCCGCAAATGGACACTTCCACTCAATTCACCTTTTTACACTTTTCCTCAATCTCCCCCCATTTTGCATAAAATCACAATTCAATGATACGTTAGATTGGCTAATTTTGGTGTTGTATAAATGTGGTATAGGTCTGAATGGCAGGAGAGGCAGTTGTGGCCAGGTGCCCGCGATACGAAATGGGAAAAATGCAAATGAGGAGTAATAACGAGGAGGCAAGCGTATCTCCGGGTCGTATCTTCGTATATACGACGGCGCGATACTCCCTTGTACACCAGGAGGCCTCCTCCACCCCTCAATACGATATACCCCACGAAACCTTTATGATATATTCAGGACTACGATCTATTGAGCGGTCGAGCAATCACTGGTATAGTGGAGGACATCACGTGGACGGAGACATTTAGCTAAACATTCAAAGTTTGAAGAACCTCGAAGTGGTTTATACACCAACACATTTGAAAATTTTCGAAATCTCCAAGAATTCGATCATCCTAATTTTTTTCAATTCTTAAGATAATTGGGAGATTTCACAAATTTTCAAACTTTTTAGAAATCTTGAAGGGTGCAGAAAAATCCATTTTTTTTTTTTGGAAATTTCAATATTGTAGAAGTTTTAGGAATTTAGAAAATTAAGGAAAAGTGGGAAATTTCAAAACAATTTAAATATTTCAAAAATTGTAAAAATTGTAAAAATTTCAAAAATTTCAAAAATTTCAAAAATTTCAAAAATTTCAAAAATTTCAAAAATTTCAAAAATTTCAAAAATTTCAAAAATTTCAAAAATTTCAAAAATTTCAAAAATTTCAAAAATTTCAAAAATTTCAAAAATTTCAAAAATTTCAAAAATTTCAAAAATTTCAAAAATTTCAAAAATTTCAAAAATTTCAAAAATTTCAAAAATTTCAAAAATTTCAAAAATTGCAAAAATTGCAAAAATTGCAAAAATTTCAAAAATTGCAAAAATTTCAAAAATTGCAAAAATTGCAAAAATTGCAAAAATTTCAAACATTTCAAAAATTTCAAAAATTTCAAAAATTCGAGATCCTCCAAAAATTTCAAAAATTTCAAAAATTTCAAAAATTTCAAAAATTTCAAAATTTTTTAAAGGAATCTGGAAAGTTCAACAACATAAAAAAAATCTGAAGCACTTTAATTACGCGTTACAATTAAGTCTGCGTCCACAGCGCGAGATTATTTAGTCATCATCGGTGGTTTATCACAAGCTCTGCGTTCAATTCACCTGGAAATTGCATTCCTGGTATCCCCGCGGTGTGCCACATATTTTCTGAGCTGGATGAGCCCAACATATATAGAGTAAAAGTGTGAATAAAGCTCATGGAGTTGGTCCGTGTAATGCGCCTAGCCCCTTTCATTAATAACTGCGCCAGATTAATAATTCCTCTTTCTGCCTTCAGGTTCTACACCGACGCGACATGATGTCCGTTGGGAAAGTAGAGGGTGTGTGTTTGTAACGTATAAAGCCCCATCAAATCCACGCGTACAGCCAAGATCGATTCGTCACCCTAAGACGTTCCAATTTAAATTCAAAGGCTAATTAATTGGATTTACGTAATCGTTGTTTCAAGTGAGTTTCTTCCAATGTTGCGCTCATCAAGAATGACATAAAATGACAGTGATTCTGGAGCGAATAATTATCTAAATCCAATGAACATATATCTCAAAAAAATTGATTTTTGACGATCGAAAAAATCGATTTGACGTCGCAATTTTGGTATTTTCTGTGAATAACTCTCTGAACAAAATTCTGAAATTTCCCACATATATATATGTTTGAATCTCCTTCAATAACGTGCTAAAAAAAAATAAATAACTGAAAATAACTCCATTACCGGTAACTTATGCCGTGAAAACCGATGGGATCTTAATTAAATAAAACAAACTGTCGAATGAACATAATGACATAGCTCGTGTGTAATTACATCCACCAATTAAACTGAATTAAAAGGCGAGGATAATCTTATCAAACCATAATTCTGTATTTTCGTAACAAATTGAATAAGAATGCGGGAGAATTAATTGGTGAGATTCCCTAGCTCGGTGGTTCTCGACATTGAGAAAATCACCCCCATAGGATTCAACTGTGGGACCCCGTACGGTCGCCGTAGTAGCCATATGGAGAGATCCATTATCTCAGCGAGGCAAACCAAGAAGAGGCATGAGAGAGGGAGAGGAAAAATCGCTGGATAGAACGCGAATTGTAGGTGAGAGAAAGAGGCGAGAATTTGCAGTGAAAAAGGGGGAAAATAGACGCGAGCATGCAGGCAGAGGGAAAAGTATTTTTTTTTCTCTAACAAATCTTATGGCAGCTTAGAGGTGAGGCATTCTGCTCGACTTCATGTATATACATATATATTATTTTTATTCATTTTCTTCATAGTATCGAAGTAGTTTCTCGATTTGATAGGCTCCTCGTTTTCAGCCTCCGTTTCCTCCCACTTCCGCCCCCCCCTTTTGTATATATGTATATAGGCTATTCCATACCAACGTGGACAACCCGTGACCCTTACCTCTTCAGATTTTGTTGGTGGATCTTTTCTGGGGTTCTACCATGAAAAAAAAGTACTCTCAAATTTTCCAGATTTTTTTTTTACTCAGAAAAAATTTGTAGCAAAAAAAGGCAAAAATGTAAAATTCTGAAAAAAATTTACAACAGTCTCAATTTTTTCTTCCAATTTGCAATTTTCTATCAATTTTTCTTACCGAAATTGGACTCAAAATTATCTACTGGATAGGTTCCATATTTCTTCTATCTTCTAAAAATTTGGTATATTTTCTGAGATTTTTGTGAATTTTCTCAGAATTTTAAATCGGGGCCCATTTTTGCTGCAAATTATTGCTGATTAAAAAAAAATCTGAAAAAATTTAAGAGTACTTTTTTTTCATGGTAGAACCTCAGAAAAAACCGCCATCAAAATCTAAAGAGGTGAGGGTCACGGATTGTCCAAGTTGGTATGGAATACCCCATATATATAAATTAGATTTAGTTAGATTAATACGATCTATACATCGGAGATTCCATTTTGCGCGGCCAAAAAAACTTTATATATATATATTCTGAAGGGTCTTCGTCTATTATATATATATATATGTATATATATATACACAGATATATGTTTTTATAAATTGGCTAAAAGTGGTGAAAATGCATTCGGTCGCTGCCGCAATATTGTTCTGGAAAATGTTCGGAAATTTCCACGACAAATATCCAATAATATTGTTTTTTAACATCCATACATTTTTCTATTCGAGTTTTTGGGGATATGAACAAAAAAATTGTCGGGCGGAAATTGCAGAACGGAATGTCTGTTGCACCCTGCTGGGTCACAGTCGTTTACGCACGACTGAAAAAAAGCGGTTCGGATTTGCTCTCCTGTGAATATATTTGTAATTATAAAAAAAAAAAAAACGTAATTACACGATGTTGATAAGTCAGAAGGCGAATATTCCTGTTTCGACTTGTCATATTGACCCATACACCTGTCATTTAGACATTTTACTTATTTTGCAATGAGTTTTCTCGTTAGACTGCTAAGTTGTCTGACTTATTACATGGTGGCAAACTATGGAGAAATGGTAGCGCAGTGATGGTGCTCAGCTCTGTCCTGTCTACCATGAAAAATAAGTGCATACCAAGGATCTAATTAATTTACATAGTAGAAGTGGAGGTAGGGAGCACGTAAGCGCGATTGGACAGCTAGATTCTTCGTTTGGCTGCCTCCAATCCCCGTTCTTGGAATAAATTCCCCCGGTTGGAAATCTACTGCGAATGGTAGATTTTCCGCTTTTTATTGGATTTTTAATCAATGGAGAATGCTTGAGGGAAATTTTACAAAGGAGTCTGAAGATCCTTTGGGGGATTCTCGTTAACAGGGTAAAACATTAGTCGCTTCGGTGTGAGAGATCTCGCGACCTTAAGACCTCGCGACCAACACGATTCAACGAGCCGATACGGGTGTTCCGCGCAGTTAAGACTACCGATTTTTAAGGTCAATTAAAATTCATGGGTTTTGGGGGAGTAAAAGTGGTTTAACAATTGTTAAAATTAGGTTTTTGTGGGTAGTTTTTATAATTAGGATAGGTGTTCCATGGCATGCCACCAAAGATGAAGTCTTTTGCATCATCTTTGAAGTTGTTTAATTGGAAAATGAAGAAGGTGACTACCGGCACATCCCTCATGACGCGACCAATGGCGGATCAGCTAGACCGCACAATGGCCCTGAAGTGGACTAATAATTCTGGAACTCATGAATCAACCTTAGAGTGTCCTTACTCAGTTCTCCTATCAGCTCTGAAATTGTTCACTACTTTCCACAAAAAATTATCTGTAAATTTTTACAGATATCTGGATATCACGGGTGGCGACAAAGCTCGCGTAAAGACTGCAAAGTCCCGACAATGAATAGCTATTAAAGTGGTGTGAACAATGCCACTGGCTTGGACCCAACTGCTACCGTTTTCAGAGTTGGAATAAGGAGAAAAAAAAAGGAGACACCCGCCAGGGTTAGCCCAAGTGCTGATGCTACCGGTGTGTATTTTGCCCTCTCGAGGAGTCCCGAGTGATATACTGCGAGATTCACGATATCGCCAGAAGGGACACGGGCCCACTCCTCTCACTCTCCTCTTTCTCTTTCTCGATCCCGTTCACGGAGTTTTTTATTCATTTTCTTCCATTCAAAAAAATTATTTTTGAAATTCTTGGTAGTTGTTGGCCCGGAAGTGAAAAGTCCATGGACTGTTGAATGTCCCCGTCGTACAGGGCTTCTCATATTGTAGGACCCTTCTGGATATATTGAGTTGTGTGTGTGGGTGTGAGTGGGTGAGTGGGAGGGTGGATGTGTGTGTGTATGTGGGTGTCAGTGGGTGGGTGGGTGGGTGGGTTGGGTGGGTGGGTTGGGTGGGTGGGTGGGTTGGGTGGGTTGGGTGGGTTGGGTGGGTTGGGTGGGTTGGGTGGGTTGGGTGGGTTGGGTGGGTTGGGTGGGTTGGGTGGGTCGGTTGGGTGGGTGGCTGGGTGGGTTGGTTGGGGTGGGTGGGTGAGTGGGTGGGTGAGTGAGTGGGTGGGTGAGTGGGTGGGTGGGTGGGTGAATGGGTGGGTGGGTGGGTGAGTGGGTGGGTGGGTATGGGCGTGAGTGTTTTTCGAACGTGAAGATTTTCACTAGCCAACTTCTTGTTACTTCAACAAAAACAAAAACCCCAACTCGTAAATTAACTAGGAAAAAAACTTCATTAACCGAACCCAGGGAAACTTCACCACTCACGATTGAAGTGCTAAAATTAAATTTCAGGGTATAAAAAAATTTCTCGTATGCCATTCTCCCATCTCCACGGAAACAAAGACGAATTTTGTTGATCGCATTTCCCATTGTTTCCGTTTTTCGCCATTTTGCCGTACCGAGTATAACGAGTAAATCGCGTGTGCGAGGCCCAGAAAACTCTTCCATTGAAGTGGGATCCACGGGAGATAATAAAATAATTCGATTACATTGTTTTTCCTCCTGCTGATGAATGGCAAAGAAAAAGTAATTGACATGAATAAAAACAAAAAAGAACAAGAAAAAAATTCAAGCGATCGGGGAGAAGGCAGTTGGGCTTAATTTTTACGGTGTTAAAACTTACCTTGGAAGTAACTCTTGGTGCGGAGATAACTGACACTGAGCCTGAGTATGCTTAGCCGATCCAATTTACTGAGAATGTTTTGCTCAAATGGAAGAAGCGATGCTAACGTATCCAATTCAGCATTGAGTCTCTCCCTGTGTCGTTTGCTTGGATTTGACTTGGTCACGCCGTCTTTCTGCGGTGGTTTCAAGCTGAAACGGAAATACAAGCAATTTGTTAGTGATATGAAACAAGTTTAACTCATACTAGTACACTGAGAAAAGTATACTTCAGAAAGTTTCCAGTTGTGAAAGAAGTACACCACTTCGACTACCAAGCGTCCCAAGACGGCTTGTTTTTTTTTATAGTTAAGGCCTTTTATCCTCACGGATAGATGCGCTTGTGGATCATACACTGTACCGTATTCGCATGATAAGACACAGAAAACCTGCGTCGGTACAGGCGTCTACTCTATGAGCAACCTACCGCTCATCAGGCAATCCGAAAAAATTGTCGCCCTGTCTGGGATTTGAACTTAGTAATACTCAAATATTGCTTGAGAAGTATATATAGATATATAGATATATAGATAGAAGACGAATATAGATATATTCATCTTGCAAATATTAAGACAGTCAACTTTTCAAATCTCATTGTTTTTTTAATCTCGATGAGTAAATCGGAAGGGAAGGCAATGGCCAACAGAAAATTATGCATGCTCCCTATTATCACAGCAAACAAAATTGGTATTTTACTGCTCAATGACGTATATGCGATTAATTATAATAAATTAACGACCCTGTACTTAGTGGAATGTGGCTATTCATCAGTCATGGAGAATGCGCCAATGGGGGAGTTAATTGCAAAAAAAAAAATCAAATGGAGTGTCTTATCCAGTAGTCGAGTGATTAACCATAGAACGAATTGCAGCTGAGTTTTTGAGCAATATCTCCGAATCCGAGGTAGATATCAAATTTTTGGTTATATAGTTTTTTATAGAGCGAATTGAAGATTACAAAAAAGATATAAGAAAAAATTTGATAAGTCTCTTAGATTGAAATATAACCGTCGAAAACTCCGATGGTTGATGAGCTCACTCACAATTTAACACTTCATTTTTGCGCGCTCGGCACATCGTGATCTCCATAGAATCGCGTGATATTTTTCCGACAAGTGGCTGATACTGGGAACAGTGTAAACTTCTTAATTAAGTAAATAATGGCATTTTCATAATTTTTTTTCACGTGATATTGACGTATCCAGCTCAAAGCAAATAATGAAGTTGAAGTGTAATTAATTTTCACCGAGCACGGTGATGCAATTATTTTTACGCAGACTGATTTCAGTAAAAAATTATTGTGGATTACATTAACGTGAATTAATGAGTTTTCCTGGCAAAAAAATTGAGTGGAGAGAACGATCCTGGGTGAATTATTCGCGGCCAATTCCGTCCAGGGAAACTTCATTTCGGTCAATGTCGCGTTTAGTGTTGTCTCGATTTTTAGGGGTTTTTCGTATTGCCGCTATACGAGACGAGATGGCAATTAATTTTAGAAGTAATATTACAAAAACATAGTTGTCTTGCGTTACATAGCAATATCTGCAAGTGGGTAAAATGATCTTTGACAATTTTTGTGAAAATATGTATTCTACGACATGATGGATAGGAGAAAGAAGCTGATTAAAACATGTAATCACGCTTGACATTTCACATGTCATGATTACTATTTCCTTAATAGCGTGCGATAAGAACTCGCCCTTACACTGAGTAGTAATAACGATGCAAGTTTTGCCCTTATATTCCCACGATCGTTAATTGTACATAGCAATCAGGCACGGTTTATTAGATCGCTTTATATATTTTATGTTATAGCTCACTTGAGAAATTTTTCGGAGCGAAAAATCACGATGCTCTCCTTTACATTTATTTGCCTATTTTCCTTAGAATGATCCATTTTGAACGATAGCAGATGAAAAAAAAAGCACAGAACGAATTTTGAGCAGAACTCTATATGGAGCATTCCATACCAACTTGGACAAACCGTGGCCCTTACCTCTTCAGATTTAGATGGCGATTTTTTCTGAGGTTCTACCATGAAAAAAAAACTCAAATTTTTCAGATTTTTTTTGTTTCAATCAGAAAAAATTTGTAGCAAAAATAGGCCCCTATTTAAAATTCTGAAAAAATTTTCAAAAATTTCAACGAATATACCAAATTGCTGAGAACCTCAGAAAAAATCGCCATCGAAATCTGAAGAGGTGAGGGTCACGGATTGTCCAAGTTGGTATGGAATACCCCATGTATATTTCACATTGGCTGATAATGATAAGGAAGATGAGCACTACGCCCATTTTTTCCCCATTCTTCATCGCGAAATTTCATAAAAACAAATTTACCACCGAACATTGGTTTTCACATGGATCATAAATATTGTTATTTTCTAAGTTCGGATAAAATGATTGATTGGTCCATTTAATATGCTAATCAAAATCTCTGTAATTAAGATAATTCGCATGAATAAAAACTGTGTTGATGATGTCGAGGACAAGGAAGTCATCAAGGAACAATTATTGTTGTGTACATGAACCAGCGGTGGAGTTCAAACGCGAAAGAAAAGAATCACCACGGCTGTCCATCCCCCGGTTACTTTTTCCCCGAGTCCTCCGCCTCTTGTACATCTGTTTCAACTTCTAAAACCGTCGCGGATAATGGATTTTGTGTCATCCAATAATTAATAGAGTTCTTCGGGCGCACAAGCGCCATATATGGCAAAATCTCATTCATCACGCTTTCTAACCCCTAAGCATTTTAATTAAAAACCCGAGGCATTCTTCTTAGCTAGTACACATCTACATTATTTCTTGCTATACGAGAATTGCATTTTGGCCGCAATTGTGGTCATCATTATCATGAAAACAACTTCACGGCTGTTGATCGCTTGGATTTAGGAAAAAAAGAAAAAAAGCTGAAAAATTCATTGAGAAAAAATTGTGTTAACGCTCAACGCGCAACGATGTAAACAATTATTTGGGTAAATTGTTTTTGATTTACGAGGAAAAAGTATAAATGAGTACGTGATTTTTATTTTGCAACATAATAACTATTAGGGAATTGCGGGAATATCGCCTGAGTAAGCAAGCACTTGGAAAAGATTCCTAGAAGTAACAAGAAATCACGGGAAAATTTATTATTTTGATAATTGGATAATTACAATCATTAGTATGTTACAATCCAGAAATTCATGGACCCGCACATGCATATTTGGACTTATCGTATTTTAATTTTCATATTTTAATTTTCTAGAGCAACTTCTTGAGCAAATACTTTTTGTCAGTGCGGAGTAGGCGGTGGGTGGTGGGTGGGTGGTGAAGGATGGGTGGGTGGGTGGTGAAGGATGGGTGGGTGGGTGGTGAGGGGTGGGTGGTGAGGGGTGGGTGGGTGGGTGGTGAGGGGTGGGTAGGTGGGTGGTGAGGGGTGGGTAGGTGGGTGGTGAGGGGTGGGTAGGTGGGTGGTGAGGGGTGGGTGGGTGGGTGGCTGGCGGCGGGGGGAGGGGGGTAGTCGCTAAACAGGAGAGCCTAGTGTTCCCAAATTATTACTTCCACTAAGAACAAAATTTCTCAAATTACAAGGGACCAAACAAGTTATAACCATAGATTATCTCAATTTTTTCCCCAAATTTAATTTCATTCCTCTTAACCTGAACTCTTGACCAATTAATATCGTTTACCCGAAACGGCCAAGATTCCCATTGAATTTACAGATTCATGGTGAGAGCTAAAGGCTTGGGATCTACCGAAAATGTCAATTAATTAGTGTTTGCGCGAATACTGGCACGCCGAGGTAGTCACGTGAGATCACGATAGCAGGACAGATCGATAATACCTTCGAAAGCCAAGAGCACCAGGTCGCACGAGCGTGTTATCGGGCGCACTGGACGTTGGCACACAAAATCAAGAAGCGTGGGTCTCACTACATCCCTTTTTCATCCCCCGCCCACCCCCCCTTCCCCCCTCCCAACTCAATGTGTACAGTAGCAGATTTTACGGATTTTAAAGTAATAGAACAGTTAAGTATGCAGAGATCGGTACCAAAGGCTCTTTCCAGTTTGCAGATAGCAAAATTCAATTTCGGGATGATTGGTTTTGGGTCCAGGCCTGGAAGCTGCACACATCACCTTGTGCAGATCATAGACTGAGAGGAAAAAATCGAGAATCTGATCTCGAGTTATTCTGTAGAAATGGTAATAATCACTAAATTATGTGAATTATTTTTGGGACTAATTATTCCCATCGCGATGAAGAGGTAGAAGCTAATTTTCCCATGATTCACTATGGGATAGTGAGTGGCCCAGGGGCTGGATCAAGTGAGTGACAAGGTTTTAGCCAGGTGACTACCGCCCACCCGCCAAGAACTCTGACACAAACCATCCCCCATGGCACTAACGTACCACAATTGTAATGCATCGCCAGTTGGAGCTCGATCATAATCTGATCCGCCATGCGTAAACCTTGTGGCACATTGGATTTAAAACATAGACCGAAAATTAGGTAGAGTCACTTCAGTCAAATTCATAATATCAACGAACAGTGGGGAAAATTAGCCGTCTGGTTTGAATTTCGTATCATGACTATTGATCACACGGAAAAATATGACAGGAAAATTAACATTTTTTTTTTTTTGAAAATTCAGCGTCAAGGTCGTTATCACAAAATTGCGTGAAAAAAATAATAGTTTATGAATTCTTTCGTTTAATTAAGGGCACGCTCAAAAAATCGAAAATCCCACAGTATTTTCAAAAGTTTTAGCAAAAGTTTTGTAAATTTTATATTGGATCTGATATAGCTATAAAGAAGCTTGGATTTTCACATTTTGCCAGAGACTTCAAGAAAAAACTCACTAATTTTTGGGGGGAAAAAATTTTTGAAATTCGTAATTTGTTTGAATTTAAAAAAACGGAATTTTCAAATTCACAAAATAACAACAAAGGAATAATTTTGAATTTGTACCATTTTAGAGCCACCGCATCCATAGTATGTCGTTTATTGAAATTTAGGATCTATCTCGTAAATGAGTCAGTGGAGAGAAATTTGACAACTAGTCTTTTTTCTCTAAAATTAAATTCTCTACAAGAACTGTCTTACAACATTTTCTTGTTAAGTCTCTCATTTAGGAGTTAATCAGCTCAAGATCAAAATCTTTTGGAAAACTGGCCCTGCGTGGAATTAAGAAGTTCAGAAGTGCTGTGTTTGCTCAAACGATCCCTTGCATTTTCCATTATCGGTTCCTATTTTTAATTCACAAATGCGGCAAAAGTTACGGCTGGAAAAGGCAATTCTTCCATAAATCAATTTCCTGAACTCTGACTCTATTTTCCTATAAATTAAATTTTTTCCTCGAAATCATTTCCATAAAATCATTTCTATTTTTTACTGACAAATGTAAATTTTCGAAATGCCTCATGCAATTTTTCCCCCATAATTTCTCCTATGAAATCAAGGTTTTTATTGAGCAAAAAAAAATCGTAAAAAAAAGGTTCAGTTGTTTGCTTACCCTCATCACTTTAACGTCACCTAAAAATTTGCATTCTTGAGGAGATAGCAGTAGCGATAAATACCTGAAGGGGATTTTATATTTTATTTTTATTTTTTGCAAAGAGCCGCTGTTCATCAGTAAAGCGACTTATTAGCCTGAAATAACGAGGACCTATCGAGACATCTAGCCTCTGGTGGCACTGTTTTACCCTCACGCCATGCGCAAATCCATCAGCAGGGCCTCCAGTCAAGGTTGCTTGTGCTTCCAAGACACCCACGTGCAAAATACCCCGCGGCCCTTCAAGATCCCTCGAGTCGGCCCTCATGCGATAAATATCGGAATTTTCGACTTTACAACATTTCGCGGAGGAACTCCGATATTCATCAATTGCTCGTTTATCCTGGGCTTCAACTCCACCCCTCAAAATAAACGCAAGGAAAAAAAAAACTATTTTAAGTTGTATGGTCTTGATTCAAATTTTATAGAACAGTTAGATTGGTTTGATGGTATTGGAACGGTTGAGTGAAAAGAGACATACGGATCGGAACTGATTTTCCGCATGGATAAGGTCATAATATTAATTAGAGGAGTAATCATCACAAATTTTATTGTTTCAGATATTGAATCAGGGTGTCATTGAATGACCGGACTTTCATCTGGAAGCGTTCCTGGAATTGAGCCTTCATCTGGAACCGTTCCCGAAATTGTAGCGTCATCTGGAACCGTTCCCAGAATTCAACCGTAACCTGGAAGCGTTCCCGGAATTCAACCGTAGCCTGGAACCGTTCCCGGAATTCAACCGTAACCTGGAACCGTTCTTGAAATTGAGCTTTCACTTGGAACCGTTCCCGAAATTGAGTGTTCGCGTGGAACCGTTGCCGAAATTGTACCGTCAGTTGGAACCGTTTTCGGAATTCAATCGTAACCTGGAACCGTTCTCGAAATTGATCTTTCACCTGGAACCGTTCCCGAAATTGAACCCTCATCTGAGACCGTTCCGGGTATTGAACCGTCATCTGGAACTGTTCCTGAAATTGAACCTTTATCTGGAACCGTTCCTGGAATTTAACCTTAACCTGGCACCGTTCCCGAAATTCAACTTTTACTGGAACCGTTCCCGGAATTGAACCTGCACCTGGAGCCGTTCCCGGAATTCAACCTTCACCTGGCACAGTTCCCGTAATTGAGCCTTCACCTGGAACCGTTCCTGGAATCTAAACTTCATTTCAAACCGTTCCTGGAACGGTTACCAGAACTGAAGTTCTACCTAGAGCAGTTCCAAGAACCGACCATTCACGAGAAACAATCTTTGGAACTATTCGTCCATTTGGAATTGTTCTCGGAACTGAAGACATAGCGGGCTAAGCAGTGCTGTGACTGTTCACTTTCAAAATTCAATAGCTTCCTCGGGAGAGGTCAGACGGAAAAGTTGGAGAGGAACTTTCGACTTGGAATCATGCCTCTTTTCACCGTAAAAAATAATGCCCCCAGTTTTGGAACATCGAGTAATTTTCTGGTTTTTTTTTCCCGAAACCTGCATCGCAGCCTTGAGGTGTGATTCGTAAAAAAATAGGTGTGAATGTTTTGAGTGAAATAATTCATGCGGTGTACTATATATTCCAGATTTTGTACGGAATTTAGTATTTTCGGAAAAATACATTTTCCGTTTTTTCTGATTTGCAATTTAGTTCTCGTATTTTTAGGCGTTCATTTGCGCACTTTCTTATTTTTAGTTGTGCAATACCGGAGAGATAAATAGTCTGTGATTGGAAAAATGAATAAATGCACGATCTTACGTGGTTTGGGGTAATAAATGTGGGCAATAATGGAGTCAATCAATTTTTGTTATCTCATCTAAGATTTTATTTTGGGGTTTACAAATTGTAAAGAATTGATTCGGAAGGGACAAGGGACAGCGTTTTTTGGGTAGATCAATTCCAAATGCTTATGTTTAAATTCACTGATAAATTTTCTTCTCAAACTTGATAAATTGAAAATCACAAAATTGGAATAATGAAACAATTAAATAAATTTGGAGAAAAAGATTAAAATTTTGAGATTCAAAAGAATTGGGACACCGTGCAAAATTGACAAAAATTGTGAAATACATTTGACAAAATATAAAAAATATGACAAGCATTACCGATGTGAAATATTTTAAAATTATCAACATTATCCAAAGTTTGAAATGTTTTAAAAAATTTTCCAACTTCTCACAAATTTTTGAAAACTCAAAATTTTCCGAAATTTCCAAAATTTTGTCCGAATTTGCCAAACTTTCAATACCATTAGTGGTCTCGACAAGCATAAAAAAGGGACGAAAAATTACCGCCGAATCACATTTGATCGTTGACGAGGGGTCACTTCGCTCGCCCCTAATTTTCAGTAGAAAAGCCGTGGTCCGCCATTTTGTGCTTTATACTCGTAGCAGGTCTCTCTGGTGTTGTTAGTGACGCCCGTCTACGCGTCTATATATAGATGAGTGCTTTCCACTTCTCTCACCCCCCGGGTAGCTAATGAGGCGCAGGCGCTGGGACTAGGGTGGGTCCAATATGGATTTTCGAGGGTAGATACCAAGCGCCCGAGTTTCCGGGGTAGAAGAACTGACATCGAGGGTTGAACCTAGCCTCTTATTGGGTGGTATCGATGTGGAGCGTTTGGTCTAGACCTTGAACACTCGCCTCAAAGAAGTACTTGCTCAATTAAAATAGTATGACCACGGATCGATTTCCAGTCTTAAGATGTGAATAATTTTTTCTTAATTAAAAGTTCTGCTTAATACTTTTTGCCGTATCTCTTACCGTTTTTGGAATAGAGCGTTGTAAACAATTCAATTGTTAATAACAAAAACAAAATGATCTGTCAATTTAAACCAAAAACTAATCCGATCTAAGGTCCATGGAGACGCTCCGAATAAGACCTCGATGACCCAGATCGGTCGACCCGTTCGTCAAAAATCGTTAACGTGAAATTCCGATTCCACACATACAAACATACACACACACACAGATTTGTTCAAAAATCGACGGGAAGGATTTGATGGGAATCGAAAAGGAAGAAATCGATTTAGGGGTCATCACAATAATTGCCCGAAAAATCGGGAAGTTAAAAAGTGAATATAAAAAACGAATCGCAAGAACCAATTGGAATTTTCGGTACCTATGACTGGCGTGAAACATGAAAATGAAACATTACTTTTGGTACCACGTCATTTCTGACACTTCGATCCGATAACAATATAGTGATTCATTAGATTGATTGTAGTGCTTTCCCATCTGTAGCAATGTCTTAATCCCGACTTAAGCCAACGATAAACCCCCCCCCCAAATTGAGAAATGCGAATTTGAGCGATGTGAAAATTTCGATATGTTTAGACAGGTAGAGGGGGAATATTGACATTATCATTGGGCGATCGTTACCCAACTATTACCACGTATCGATCATTATCTATGCAGCAGCCGTTGTTCTCGTTGGTAACGAAAGAGGGAAAAAAAGTTTGGACGGGAAACCATGGGGTGGTTATTGACGCTGATTCTGGGTGATGATAACCAATGCCCACGTGACTCGAATTATGACGTACTCTTATGGAGTGATAGTGTTGGTACTTTGAGTACCTGCGATAATTAAGCAATGAATTTTTATTTTTAATAAATGGAAGTAATGGAACGACTCAGTCGGAGGTGGGGGGGGGGGGGGGGGGGGGGGGGGTTGTTTGTGACTGAGAAAAACTACCAAAAAAATTTAAATAATTTGTAAGATGTTAAAATTCTTTGACTCGTCAACACTATTCAGCCACGCTACCGAGATATTTAATTTTACGATTATTAAGCAACCTGTAAATTTTGTCCAGAGAAGATAGCGTTGCATAAATCTTGATTCTCACGTTTTCACTTTTTTTTCTCATTTCTTTCGGGGAAAATGAGCTGGCACGCAAAGCTTCTTGGAATATACTTGACATATCCAGCATCATTGCATAATTAGAATGGGAGGAATGGTCCTTCCGGTGGAAGAACCATTTGACGAGAGTTTTTTGCAATTGCAAAGTCTTAAGTCACTCAGAATCCCTGTATTTCCCTTAAAGTATGTAAAAACTGGATATAATTTCTTGTAATATATGAACAAAATTCATTTTCTGTATTTTCCGGATGTCAATTAGTGATCAGCAAATTATTAATCTTTCAACTTGTCATAAGCAAAACTTTTTTGCGCCCACTTTTGCACATTTCGAAGCATCTATCAGGTTCTGGACAATTCAGGGTATATGTGTATGTGTATGTGTATGTGTATGTGTATGTGTATGTGTATGTGTATGTGTATGCGTATGTGTATGCGTATGTATGTGTATGCGTATGTATGTGTATGTGTATGTGTATGTGTATGTGTATGTGTATGTGTATGTGTATGTGTGTGTGTGTTGTTGCGCGGTTATGCATGGACGTGTGTGGAGGCGCTAGGATGACTATACGGTGCGTGTGTGTGCATGTATGTTAAAAAATAATGTATAATCGTTTTTCTGGATTCCATGATTTTTATATTGCTTTGCCAAAATCACATTATTTTCTTTCATAAAAACCAATACCAAATGCTCAGAATAACGCGCTAATTATCTCATACAGTTTTTTAGATCCATTTACAATTTCTTGATAAAAAAATGGATTGAAACCTTCTTTCACCGGATAAAAAAAAGCTATTGAAATATTGACCCAGAAACATCAGAAAATTTCCCGCCTCCTTCGTCCTTGATGTCACATTACAATTTTTCGGGGTATATAACAATTCGTGGTTAGCTGAACGCACCATAAGGGTGCCACTAGACCGAAGAAGCCGAAGACATACCATACAGTTACCTACGTCGACGCGTCAACAAAACCACAAATTTTCTGTTGGTTAAACTCCCCCCCCCCCCCCTCTGCCCTTCTTTTGACATCTGGCCAATTGTTCCGTGACAGGATGTCGAAATACAATGTTCACTTTTTCGTATTCTCGGCACACCGGAGAATGAAGAAATAAAAATAAAAAAAAATAATAAAAAATATATGTAAAATATAAAATATAGTTGCAATGTCAGTTGGTCTTCCGGACCACTTTCTCTGGCTATACGATAACAAGAGGGTGAATTATGTATTCAACCTGGTGTCGATAAAAAAAAAAAATATGTGTCAGCAATTGCAAGGCAAAGGGGTACATTATCATCGTGACTGACGAACCGCGTAACCTAAATTCGTAAAACATCATATGTTAGACACACGTTGAGCGAAAATAGTCGATAGATTTCGGTTGAAAGGAGGGGTATATTGTTAGAATTTAGGGGAGTTATTGATTGAACATTAGGGTGTTTAATCGAAAGTATTTCAATTGTGGTATCGTGTTTAAATGTATAGTGCACGTTCATGGCAGTCGTTTAGATTTTTCTTGAGTTTTATTCTTTCGGTTTCGGGTTAGAATTCAATTTCCAAGTTTCGGGGAGTTATTGTGAAGAATTGCATTGCAAAATTGTGAAATACATTCGCACATAGACATATTCTATTATTTTTTTCCTAGAACGCCTGAGTTTTGGAGCGAAAAATTCAGTTAGTAAAAAGACGTAATTTGCCGTCAGAGCCTCTCAGATGCGAATTAGACTTATCATTAAGATATCTTACTGGGGATAAATAACAAAGCGCACTCAAACGAGTTTTCGTGAGATACTTTCCATACTTCACGAGATATCAGAGTTCATCTGGAGCGGCTCTACTATTGTTGCGTAATATTCAAAACAATTATGTTATGGATTCAAATGAGCAATAGATCCAGTACGTAGACAAGTGAATTTCGAAAGTGGAACGGGAATTATTTGATAGCGCGATTGGTTTTTAAATGATGAATTCCGAAGATTCAATGCTAAGACCTTGATCAATTTTTCTTAATTGTGTGTATCATTTTTTTGAACCGTTTATAGCCCCTTTATATTGTAGACAGAACCCCATCACCACTGATCTATGAGCAAAGAGTGTATATGAGTAGCGAAGGGGTCAATCGAGTCAAGTCGCTTTGGCCCGGCGCAAGTTTCTGCTGAATATCTCAAAACCTAAGACAGATAGCGCAATTTATATTTAAAAGAATTTGTAGATCTTACTGAGCTCTACAAAAAAGGCTATTATGAGGTGGCCCCTGTGTTCCTTAGATTTTGAGATATTCACCGAAAACTTATGCCAGGCCGAAACAGACTGGGCGCGATAACCCACTTGGCTGCTGATATACACTCTTCGTTCACCGATAAGTGATCAAGTGCTTCTGTTGACAATCCTGAAGTCGATATAACCCCTTGAGGTTGATGATACGCTGATTTCGATTGGAGCAAACCTGGATTTTCGGAAATTATGTAGAATTCATAAATAAAGGAAGTGCATCCAAACTTTTGACCAGTAATCTAGAAACTCAAGAAAACTTCATCAATCAAAACGGAGGCAGGTAAACTTCTGATTCATTTATTGATGCTGACATATCCACAAAAATTTATTGGTCCACCCAACACTGTCGGATCAAGCGTCGGTCGACATCAAATGGACAATTTTGCTGATCAGTGGAATGCGTTAATCAAGAAACTTGTTATCTAATGGTCATGGGCGCGGACATAAACAAGACAGTGAAACACGTTTCATATGATAAGAAAAGCCCCCGGCGATTCTACTTATTGGAGACGCTCATTTATATCAGGCTCGTTACCTTATCACCCTAATTTCAAAATTATTTTTCTATTTAAATTTATTCATCGTTCATTATAGTTAAATTGCCTGACCATTTCAATTAAACGGACGATTGCGCGCTCAATTGCGCCTTTAATTTTGAAAAATTTGTTTGACTTATCGAAAGCTTGGATTTTTTTTTTAAGCCCCTTAAGATGCACTGATAAATATAAAAAAAATCATGATAAATATATAGATAAATTGAAGGGATTCCAGCACGAATGAATAAACTTGGGAAAGAAAATCATTTGTCATAAAAAATGTTGTAGGAGCGGAACAGTATTCATTACACGGTTTTGTTCTTATGTACAGGCTGTTCCAAAATAACTTTTGACGAAAATTTGGGGACGTGCAATAAAATCGGTTATGATCGGTTATGGCGCGCACTGAAGAGTGGGGGAGGTATCCGTGACTCCAGCACTTAGGGTCCGGCGTCACGTTCGTCACGGCGGATTTTGGAATAATTGTGACGGGAGCGGGACGTGAGGCTAGATGGAGGTATGATTTAATTTTCCGGCATAAATAAACGGAAGTTGTTTTCATTATTTTGCCGATTATCCGCGCGTTTTATTGCTCGTACCCAAAATTTTTTGACAAGTCATTTTGCAATCGCCACACACACAAACACATATGATTTTTCTTAAAATTTGTTCATAAATGTCTGAACGACCGTGAAAAGTGGAAGCTTAATAAAAATTCGATTTTTTATTGTCGAAAATAAAATAGCATTTTTGTCTACCGGAAGTCGAAAGTCTCAATTTCGAATCGTATCCATTATATGAAAATTCCTTCGAATTTGTGAAAATTTTTCGGATTGTGCGATATAGGAATGAATTTAATGAATTTCCATTTAATAAATGGGACGTCAACATAACGTAAGCATGAAAATGGTGGTTCTCCACGGAACTTCCACATGCTTCTTGATATGTTTATCAACACTGAGGGTAACTCGTCGGGACACTCATAATTAAGATACGAAAACCTCCTGCGAATAATATATTGTTGCTCATATATATGAAGAAACAGCGAAGACACAAACAGCCTTTCACTTATCGATTATCCAAACCCTGAAAGGTATTGAAACCGTAACTTTTCCTTGAATAAGGAAAGAGCATCCGGTCTGTTCCTCGTCGATCGTCCTTTCATTTTCTACCGATTGGGATATGTATTAATAACAACATGAAACTGAATTTTCGACATTTTCTTTTCGATATTTTGAAAATCGTCGAGAATTTTGAAAGTCTTTCAACTTTACGCTTTACCTCTATCGAAGAACATAAATTGTGAGCGGCTTTTAACACCCGGACATCGGCAATTTACAATAATCGATTCAGCGCTAAATGACCAGCGAATTATGTGATTTTTATTCTTCACATAATTTTTTCCACATATTTAAGAGGAACTGGGCTTTTTCTAATCTCATTATAACGATGTTTAGCTCTTTCAGTAGACCGGTCCTAACAGTTGTCGAGGGTCAGGCGTGGGAGATCAAGAGTTGGGTACCATTCCGCTAACGACTTTTTGAGTGAGTTTCCAAAGGCGTATCCACCTGGAATACGAGTTTCCTAACCCTCGGACACTTTAATTTGCGCGGCCTTATGCCATGAGGCGATCATTTGGCATTTTATTTCATCATGGTTATTTGTAACGTGAATCTGCAGCATCCGTTGAAATTTTGTAAGTATAAACGAAGACGTTAGTTGTGAACGAAGTGGATTGGAATTTAGGCACAACATTTCGGTGCACTTCTTTTATTTTTTAATTCTGCATAATTTCGAAAATGCAGGTTTGCTCTAATCGAAATCAGCGTATCATCAACCTCAAGGGGTTATATCGACTTCAGGATTGTCAACAGAAGCACTTGATCACTTATCGGTGAACGAAGAGTGTATATCAGCAGCCAAGTGGGTTATCACGCCCAGTCTGTTTTGGCCTGGCATAAGTTTTCGGTAAATAGCTCAAAATCTAAGGAACACAGGGGCCACCTCATAATAACCTTTTTTGTAGAGCACAGTAAGATCTGCAAATTCTTTCAAATGTAAATTGCGTTATCTGTCTTAGATTTTGAGATATTCAGCAGAAACTTGCGCCGGGCCAAAAGAGACGACTAGATTGACCTCTTCGCTACGCCTATACACTCTGTCTTCACTAATTGATGAGACAATATCGAACGAATTTCGAAACTTCGTGATTATTCCAATGGTGAATTCACCATGAGGATTCCCACCATACTTCCCATTTTCCAAGAAATCCAAATGCTCCTCTCATTACCCGGTGAACACAGTAACTCAAGCCCTATCCTCCGTCATCTTCATAACCCCATCGATATCGATTGTGTTGCAGAGTCCATGTTCGCAGCGCGATATTTCCGATTATCGATCTACCTGAGATCGGACCCTCTCACTCCGCATCAGGACAATTAAATCTGATATATCTCCGCCCACTTTATTCCCCGAAACAAACCGCGCCTTGTTTGCGACGCATACTTGACGCAACTTCAGAAAATGTCCAATGGACAGTTTGCCAACGTTTCATATCTCGATGGAGCATCCAGGGCAAGGTCCAGAGGATGTAGCCCTCGACGGGTCGAACCAATAACTTTCTGATGTGTGCAAGGCTGCAGGTGTTTCATTGTATTTTGTGGGTGTAATGTATGGTCTACGTGCAAAGAGTCTGTATAAGTAACGAATGGGTCAATCGAGTTAAGTGTCTTTTGGCCCGGTGTAAGTTTCTGCTAAATATCTCAAAATCTAAAACAGATAGTGCAAATTATATTTGAAAGAATTTTTAGATCTTACTGTGCTCTACAAAAAAGGCTATTATGAGGTGGCCCCTGTGTTCCTTAGATTTTGAGATATTCACCGAAAACTTATGCCAGGCCAAAACAGACTGGGCGCGATAACCCACTTGGCTGCTGATATACACTCTTCGTTCACCGATAAGTGATCAAGTGCTTCTGTTGACAATCCTGAAGTCGATATAACCCCTTGAGGTTGATGATACGCTGATTTCGATTGGAGCAAACCTGGGTTTTCGGAAATTATGTAGAATTAAAAAATAAAGGAAGTGCACCCAAACTTGGGACCGGCAATCTAGAAAATCAAGAAACCTTCATCAAAACAACAATTTACAAACACCTTATATCTCGATGCAACGTCATGAGAACTTGGAATGAAAAAATGGCCGATGAAAAAATTTATCGTCTCACATTGACTCGAGTGCGATTGCCAAGGGATTAAAGGAACATCGCGAAAGTGCTTCCGAGTTGTGGTTAAGCTGTTTATTATTATTCTCAGTAGCTCGTTCGATGCCTCACTCTTTGTTTTTCGTGCTTTTTTTTCATGCTTCTCACCTCTACCTGATTGCCGAAGCTGTGAAGAAGTGCAGAGCACACTGATTCACGAGAGCGTGGGCGCTACGGGGCAGAATCACGTTAATGTATTCTGGAATGAGGAGCGAAGAACTTGGATACAACGACGAGGACATCTTGAAAAGATTTGTTATTGAGTTATCAAATATAATGTGATTTTACAACTTCCCGTAAGGGGCAAGTTTATTGTGATAAGCTGGAAAAGAAAAAAATGCAGGGATCATCACTTCTTGATCCGTTACAAGTGATTGTGTATGTGTGTATGTGTATGTATGCATGTGTGGGTAGGTGGGTATGGGTGGGTGGGTAGGTGGGTGTAGGTGGATAGGTGAGTGTGGGTGTGAGTGGGTAGGTGGGTGTGGGTGGGTAGGTGGGCGTGGGTGGGTAGGTGGGTGTGGGTGGGTGGGTGTGGGTGGGTGGGTGTGGGTGGATAGGTGGGTTTGGGTGGATGGGTAGGTGGGTTTGGGTGGGTGGGTAGGTGGGTTTGGGTGGGTGGGTAGGTGGGTGTGGGTGGATGGGTGTGGGTCGGCGTGAGTGGATGGGTGCGATTTTCTCGCCCATTTCCATTCTTAGGAAAAGAGTATGAACAAAAAATTGACAAAACAGAACACCATAAAAAAGATTTGTGATGCTCGGTCGTCGATTTAGATGTTCATTTAATTTAGGCGTTTCGTGTGCGCTGTCACGAAACTTTTCAGTAGCCACGCGCGGCACCGGACCGAATCCAAAATCATTCATTAGCCGCACCTATCGGCAAATATTTCACCACAACCAACTCTTCATTTGTCCACCCAAATTGATGTCAGCGTCAACACTAAAAACTTCGGAAAAAAATCGCAATATCGATAAAGAATATTGTGATTTTTATTATTAGTGTCAAGGTTTCTCATTGTGTAAATCATTCTCTCATGATATACAGGAAAAAAATAATTGGTAATGAGAGTAATGATAATACCAATAAATACTAAATGAATGAATGACATTTTCGAAAATTTATCTTGTGGATGGATTAAAAAAATAAAAAAAAATCGTACAATTTAATCCCAAATAGTACTACTATATATGAAATTTTCGCAAAAATCGATGATGCAGTTTGAAGATGTTGATCGATTTAACGTGAAATTGTCCATGTGTAACCAACGTACCTCTTCTGGGCTGCAGAGACCAGAAGAATAAACTACCAATTGAATACCAGTTTCACTTATGTGGGACAATTAATTTCGTTATTCCAAGAGAATTAACAAATTCTCAAAATAATTCTTTCAACGGAAGTTTCCAATTAATTTTCACTCCCTGACATCTTGTGAACGTCTCAATTTTCCAAACGATTGCTTATGCATAAACATAGAGGCCCATGGGACGTGTTGAAACGAGATAAAAATAGACTAGTAGAGAGAAAAAAAAAGAATACATCTTGGACAGACGAATAGACGGGTGTGAAGGCTTGTAGCCATGTGTGTCCGAGTCTTAGCACGCCCTAATTACCCCACTAATTAATTGTCTATGGATCGGCGTCGAACGATATTTATCTGAGGTTCCGATCGGCCGTACGCCTCTCGAACTCATTTATTCGCCTCGGCGATATAGGGAGTGAGAGAAGCTGCACCAACAAAACACCTCTCGATACTACGGTTAAAGCTGATAAATCATTGGATACAAAATCCAGGGGATGCTTTTTTTCTTTCTACATTTCGCATTATTCGCATTTCGATAGTCCTGCTGAGTAATCTTTTATCGTTTGTGTAATTAAAATTTAGTATCAGAACAGTGGGATTAATCAGTGTGACCCGTGAGGTTCACAATGAATCTTACACACACACACACATCAACCTCCCCCCCCAAACACATATATGCACGCATACTCACATATACCCTCATCCAACCCACCTACTTACCCCACTCATTGACTCAGCACCCCACCCACCCACTCATTGACTCAGCACCCCACCCACCCACTCATTGACTCAGCACCCCACCCACCCACTCATTGACTCACTCACCCACCCACCCGCTTGTCGAAACACCCACCCACCCCCTTGTCGACCCAACCGCCCACCCACCCCCTTGTCGACCCACCCACCCACCCCCTTGTCGACCCACCCACCCACCCCCTTGTCGACCCACCCACCCACGCACTCATCGACCCACCAACTCACCGACTCATCGACCCACCCACCCACTTACTCATCGACCCACCCACCCACTTACTCATCGACCCACCCACCCACTCATCCACCCACCCCCGCACTCATCCACTCACCCGCGCACTCATCCACCCACCCACTCATCCATCCACACACACACACACACACTTTGGACCGTTAAGAAGATCCAAGTACGTAGAAATTGAATTTTGAACGCGGATTTTAATTTTTCATCCAAACCAAATAAACGGATATAGCCGTAAGCCAATGCCTAAGTGATAAAAAAAGAGAAATCCGAAGGAAGAAGCAGAAGAATCAAACATCGAAGCGTGAACGGCCGTATAGAGCACTAGCGAACCTACATTCAGTATCAACTATAGACGCGAGGGCGTCATATATACACGTTGCAATCTAACGAAATACGTATGTTACAGCTCGGTAGCTCGTTTTAATTCATTCCTCGTAGTTGTATTCCAAGCGAACTCTTGTGAACAGGACGCACCGTCGAGGGACTCTCTTCCCAGAATCATTGTCGTTTACTCGGAAATGTTCAGTTAAACGCACTAATTATTCATTAAAAATTACGATCTTGAAACGCCACGTGGAAAAAGGGAAACGCTCTTTTCTATTCAACAGATGTAATGGAAATTTAGGAAAAAAATTATGTTCAGTTTGAACAATCATTCACCCGAACATTTCACGGAATTGATGCGAAAAATAATAAAATCAAACGATGTTCAATGATGAGGTTCAGAAATTGGATTGCCCCCAGATAAGGCATGACAATTTAATTTTTCCCTAACTCCCTGATTCAAATAATAATAAAGCTTGTTAGATCAGTAGCTAATAAACGTACAAAACTCGCTGAAAGATGCCAGGAGTTCATTCAGTTGTGATCACTGGGAAGAGGGTTTGAGCTCTCATCAAAATCATTAAAGTGTACGCAGGTGCTGCAGCAAGGACCTTTCCGAACCAGCAATCACGAATTATTAGTCTAATTAATCGTGTGATCATTAAGGAGGTTATTACGAAGTTTGAGGGGATGTCTGTAAATGCTGAGAAGGCTATGTTTTTTTTGCAATTCAAGTAATTGATTCTGGAATCAAGTACGAAATTAAAAAATTCAAGTTGGCCGTAAATTTCAGTTACTTCATTTTAGTATGTGTGTGTGTGTGTTGCTGTGTGTGTGTATGCATGTATGTATGTGTGTGTGTGTATGTGTGTGTATGTGTGTGTGTGTGTGTTTTAAGAACAAAAAAGAGAAAGAAGAGAGCCAAATGTGTGTGTGTGTGTGTGTGTGTGTCGAAAAACCCACATAATAGATTGAATGCAATAATTATTATCTATAAATTTCATAATGATGTCATCATTGATGTTTTTGTAATTTCATACTTTAAAGTGAAACCCGGTCAATTCGCATAACACACAAGTATTTGGGGCAATAAAAACTAGTGGATGAGTTATTGGAGTGTGCATTATGCAAACATTACGAGAAATGATGAAAACTAAGGTACTAACAAGTGAGAGAAAGGAAATACAATAAAATTGTTGTTTATCTGATTAAAATTAGACGATAATTTCTTCATTGCAGGAACAATGGGATTGTGCTGTACAAGAAGTGGGTAAGTAATGCAGAACCCTCAATTTGATCTCAGATTTTCCTTCTAAATCATGCACAATATTCAATTGAAGTGAGATTTTAAATGATTATAACAAAAAACTAGTGGGATGAAAGTGTGTAGGCCCCCTTTGGGAGCACAAACAAAACTTCCCGATTTGTAATTTTCGTTTCCCATTCCTAGATTTTTCGACACGTCAATTAAATGTGTGGAATACTGGCTTCAGAGAAAGAAAAAGAATCATGGAATTTGGATTACTGCAATACGACAAGTGTCGCTACATGCGAATGTCACGTGATGCACTGACCAATCACACTGCGCGGCGCGCAATTCAAAAAATTATGTTGATAACTTGGTTTGTCAATATTTCCGGAAAACTCAATAAAATGGGAATAAGCAAGGTTTTCAAAATCGAATAATGCGTTGAAACAACCGGTCCAAACAGAGACTATTTGAAACGGGAAGATTCTGCTTTTTTTATGCACGAGTTCGGTGGCGCGTGCTGCGCACGCGCATTTCCTTTTTCGGCCGCACTGACAGGTGGTGCGTCTGTTTCGGTCTTACGCTTTTCGATAATTTCGATATATATCGATAGCTCTTTCCGTCTCTCCTGTTCACTATGGGAAAACGGTAGTAGCTTCGGAAATAGGAAAAAACTACAAAACCGATTCCAACCAAAACGTAATCAGCTTTGAAGGCCACAAAGACGCTTCGATAGCACCATACATCATCTCAATTGCATGATTTGATGGTGATAAATCGTCGGGGAAAGAATTTGTCTCCATACATACACCGTCGCGTACATACACACACACACACCTCTGGTTGAAAATGGTTAGGAATGTCATGAACCGTGGAGATATATTAAAAACATCAATTTTTCAGGTAGGGGACATTTCAATAACTTTTAAAAATTATTCAATAATTCTTATTGCATTTTAGCAGAACATATGAAATCTTTTTCTTATCTGACAATTTTTATGCTGTTCTTATGCCTATATATCTTACAGGTCTCGATTTTTCCATACAAAATAGTTTTTCAAATGCTATTAATATTTATATGCTATCAACATACGACGTTGTCGTCTTCGTCGATATAAATACTCGATGAATTTCTGTGACAATTCAAAATATTTGCAGTCATAGAAGTTGCCTGTTGTCAGGTAAAATGAGCTTCAAGGTCGTTCGCTTTATTATGGTCGGTGTTTTGATTGTCAACGTGGCATATTCTGACGCAGCTCCTAGCGGTCAATACAAGTCTTTGGAAGAATCTCAGAAAGAATGTTTAAGAAGACGTAAGTCATTTTTTTTTTTAGAATAATTGATAAAAAAGCTCTGAGAACACTTGAATTTTACTTAAGAAGCAGATAAGTCGAAATGATCAGGAAAAATTGGGACACAATGGGACATTCTTTATTCTGCCCAATTTCAGGTCTTCTGTCCCATTTCCTGTCGCCTGTCCCATTTGATGCCATCTGTCCCATTTCATGCATCCCGTCCTATTTCATGCACCCTGTCCCATTTCATGTCTTCCATCCCATTTTATGTATTCTGTCCCACTCCGTGCCCTCTGTCCCATTTCATGTATATATATCGCAGTACGCATAAGATTACACAGATTTTCAAAAATGAACTGAAATTCCAAAATTTCAATAAACTAAAATTACAAAGCTTACAAAGTTCTGAAAAAAATAGAAATTGCAAAAAGACTTTATGGTTTCAAAAATTACAGTTGACCGAAATTTCGTGCATTTGGTTTTTCTGTGAAAACCTATATGATTTCCATTCTTTCTTTCCTTAGAGTGGGCAACACGTAAGGAGATAACCATGTGCATAGCGCAGACCAGTGGAATCGTAAGACAAATTTTCTAGAACTTCAATGATGATAGCCGCAAATAATCTATTTTTTTGTTGAGATGAATTATGATTATTGAATTGTAAATAGGTGACAGAAAACGGCATTGATTTCTACAGACTCTTAGATGCCGCACAACCCCATTTACGATCATTGAGAGCTGCGCAGCAGTTCATAAAAAAAACGGCAGATTGTGCAGAAAAAGGTGAGAAACTCAAAGTATTCTGTCAAATGATGTATTGTAAAAGGTTTAGGTCTGATACACTTCGTCCAAAAATTTATTGCTCCGATAAAACTTGTCGTCCAATTTTTTTTTTGATGATCTCATAGGTCACAAAGCATACCAATCACTGGAATAATTACAAAGATAACGCGACCTGGAGTGCTTGACCCGAATTTTTTCAATCAATACATCCATCTATTCTTCAAAGGTCTCCAAGAAAAAATACGTCATTTCGATTCCGGTTGTGATTCAACTCAGGTCACACGGACTGCATCAATCCGGAAGTCCTGAGCCAGCCCGGAAGACGTGATCCGTTTCCAAACCGAATTAGCTCCGAAGTATGACTTTTGTCAACTCGGCAGCGCTTTCCCTCACGGAAAAAATATATTAACGGAGATATATATGTCTAATATACGGATATATCTGGATATATATTTTCGGCCAAAAATACTCTATATGAGATATATCTAGGATATATCTACGTGCATATGTCCATGCGGGCATTCATTATAAGTAAGATATATATGAAATATTTCTGCGGCCAGAAATGCTCTATTCGAAATATATCTTCGGGATATGTCTTTTTCCGCACGGGTTTGGACTGATTCAAGTCCAAGTAGGCTTCAAGTTGGCACCGCATTTGAATCAATCCTGTTCTGGGTTGATGCAGTTCGGAAGCGATAATTGGACCAACTTTTTTATTTTTTTTGATTTATTTAACGTCGCTATATTTATGCTCTCTACCTAGAGTGCTAATCAGCGGCGGAGGTCTATGATGTGTGTGTACAGAAAGAACTTATAAATTGGACCAACTTGATTTCGAGTTGGATCGAGTCGTTGACTCAAATGACTTCCTTCAAATCTCTTCAATGACTTCTATTTTTGAATTGATCGAAACTAATATATATATAGATATACTCATTATTTATAAGTATGGAGCCTGATTAATACGGTCTAACACTGTTTATAATTATTTGATATATTAGTGGGAGGTCCAGAACAATACGGATCCGAGCGTATGGCAACGTGCCTCGAGAATAATTTTGCAGAAGCCTACTTCAACGATGTCCTGTGCTACGATGGTGTGACCTATATATGTTCCTGCTATTAGCATGTGAAAAATATTAAAAATAAAGGTAGGTAAATAGTACCTTTCGTTACAAGGGCGATAAAGTATTTTGTGGCAAATGTGAAACTTGTGTTTCAATCTACATTTGACAAGAACTGCTTTTTTGCCCATGTAACGAACATTATCTTATGTCACAAGGTCCAGCCAACCGAGTTTTTTTGAAGCACGTGGGCGATCAGTGGAGCCCTAGGGAGGTAAGTCGTCACTTATCGCCCTAGGGCGGTAAAAGAACGAGGTTAGGTTGGGTCGCGCGACATAATAGTACCTTTCGTCATAGAGCCAGAAAAATCACTCAGAATAGTTTTTTATCCGTTTAGCCTACATAGTGACGAAAATTCATATTAATTTGTGACTGTAATATGTAATAAAAGACAGCAGCAATTTGTTTATCTGTCCTTTATAGTTGATCATTTTTTGAGCGAAGGTCCAGTGAAGATGGAACATAATTTTTGAATAAAAAAAAAAATGACGATTTAGAGGTTTGAAAAATTTGGAGATCACACCAATTTCGCAAATTTATTGACTTCCTCAATTCAAGAATTAGTAAATTATTAAAATTGTCCGTTATTCATTGAAAATTTTGGAAAAAAATCAATATTAAATGAAACGTTTTTTTTTATATTCAACATTTCATGGATTTCGTTTTAATAGCTCATAGTAGTGTTAAAAGAGGCCGTATATCGTTACGTCACGAAGTGGGTGTTGCGTTCTACGCGTGTCAGCGATTGTTACAAAATCTGCAAATTTTTGTGGAGTATTAAGTTCTATTTTATATGACATTGTATCACATGGTATTCGATAATGTATTTTTACACGTCTAACTGGACTATGCTCATTTCAAATTCTCAAGCGATTTTTCTCATTTTTTTTTCGCTTTTGCAAGAGCTGAAAAAATTTCACAAAATCCGCGGAATTTTGTAATTCGCTGAAAAGTGTTTTTTTCGGTCATTTTTTTATCACACACACATTCATCTATGATTCATATTTGCTTATTAGTTTGTTATTCATCCACAACAAAAATGCAATTTATTTGAAATCGTTTATTTTTTAGATTACCCAGTAAATCATATCGATTATTGGCGGCGTCCTTCGATTCAAATTTATCAAAATTCGTCCACACTTCCCGTTACAACATTGATTTAAGAAACTGAATGGCTAATCAGGGAGTAGAATGTCAACAGGTGCTTAGGCCATTCAGCAAACACGCATGGCTTACTACGTTGACACCTACACAGACACACAGACACACACACACACACATACATACATACAGACATACACACACTCAGCCACCCATACACACACACACACACATACACATACACATCTCAGTTCAAATAGGTGGACTAAAAAAAATTACCATTGTTCCCAATTCTCAAGAACAAAAACCAAAATTCCCAAATTTACAGTTAAGAGAGAAATAAGAAAAAATATGCTGTCACGTTTCACTGAGTCTCATGCTACCCACCCACTTTTTTCTTCCTGCAGATAAATCGAAAAAATTTGCCACTCCATTTCGAATCTATTCACAACTTAACTAGCGAATGGTTCAATTCGCGCGAGGCCTAGGAAGAATTCAGCGACGAGCCGAGCGACGTTCCCAAAACCATTTATCGGGTGTTGGCCTCTCGTCGGCCAGAGAGATTAGTGGCTCTTCCTTTTCGCCTTCTTTTCTCTTTCTCTCCTTCGGCTTTTTATTTATTTTTTTCTTCGTTTTTTATTTTCTCCTCCAGCGAAATGGCAACACTCCTTTTCGCTCTTGTACGATCACACGTCTTTATACCTTGCGCACACGAATACACTGGCAAAAAAATACATCGACGGTAAAAATGTACGTGTCGAAAATTGCCGATGTATATATATATATATATATATATATATTGTATTTCACTGAGACAGAATGAGTGCTTTTCATTCTCAAGAGTATAAGTTTCTTTAAAAGTATTCGTATAGCGACTACCGTAAATGTAAATACCCTACGCCTTGCGATTTACATATGTCTCGTTGACTCATTAAGAGGGAAATTAATTATCTAAGTCGACGGATTAATGCCCTCGTTTATCAATTTTTTTTTATCATTACTTTATTCGATCAGGAAGTGGTGAGAAAAAATTTGAATAATTCCCTTTAATTTGTCGTAATTTAGAGGTTTGAATAATTCAAAAGTATAACAATGCGAATTCAACAAGAAGTACAAAAAGTATTTACTAAGTAGTTTTATGAAAAAACATGGTATATGACATTTTTTGTAGAGGATTTTATTGCTGACAAAAAATTTATGTGGGAATTTGCTCTGCAATTACTCGTTCGCGGCATCACCCACTGACCCACTCACCCACCCTCCGCCCACCCAACCACCCACCCACCCAATCACTCAACTACCCTCCCACCCACCCACCCACCCAACCACCAACCCGACCACCCACCCCCCAGGCAACCACCCACCCACCCGCTCGCCCACCCGACCACCCAACCAATCGCCCACCCAACCACCTAACCGATCGCCCACCTTACCAACCACCTACCCATTCAGCCTACCCACCCACCCAGTTACCTACGAACATACATACATCCGCTCGCGCGCACACATACACACACACACACGCTCGCGCTATCACTGGTCGAAAAACATAATCGAAAATCACCTTGTTTCATCAATTATGAATATCTTCTATAGCCGGAAATTCGCTCAGCTGCACTTTTATCGAGCATAAAACTATTATAAACCAGCAATAAACACGGATTCTACTCAAGTGGTAATTGAAATCCCTCAGTACCAATTCGCGTGTTTCAGCGAGCGTGAAATTTCACGTCTCGTTTTGAATAATACATATTAAATAATATCATTGACTCGTAAGTTGCCGCATAGAATCCAACAAATTTGTCAAGAAAACGACGCTACTATGAGCCTTGATAAAACGGGGAGTTTATATCTTAATTTTCCTGTTTTTTTTGTGAGAGAAATTTTAGAAAGCCAGAACAAATTCCAGAGAGAAGGCAAAATATTAAATCGTCCGAATTTTCAAAAAATCTGAAATTTTAAAAATCTTTGTAAAAATTTTGGAAATTTTCTCCATTTTCAATTTTTGCGATTTTTTAACTATTTTGACAAAATAATTTTGATAAAGTTGAAAATTGGTCATTTTAAAATTTACAATTATTTCGTTCAAAATTCTCAATTTGTAAAATGTGAATTTCTTTTAACAATTGTCCAATTTCCTTCGTTGTCGCTTTTTGCAATATAATTATTTTCTTCGCCTTGCATCCCTAATCTGGACCATTTTTTAAGTTGATAATCATGAAAATTTGGAGCTTAAGATTCTTGTACAGGTTTACATATTTTTTTTCTTGTCAAGCCAACAAAGGAATTACGATTCTGATGCCTTGACACTGATATAACAATAAAAATAAATAAAATCCCCTCTTTGGGAATAAAAACATAAAGGTTGAGAGTTAGAGTTGCAATTATCCTAATGGATGCAAAGTTGGATGCTGAATCCTCTGCACCCGGAATGGTAATGAGTCGATATCAACGCATACCGGGCTCTTGTATGCCACTTCACGCCCCCCCCCCCTCACCCCCTCCACCCACTGCTCGTTTAGGGTCGTCGTACATCCGCAGTCGTTCTCTCACCTTCCTCGAATCTTCAATCTCTCAACAAATACCAGTAAAACAAACGTAAAAGGAAATGAATTGGGAGTAAACGAGGCAACAATTTTAAATTAATTTTTCACAAAAGAAATGGCAAGTTGAAGTTAATGGAACGGGATAATTAGATTGATTAATTGATAATGAGCTCATTTCTATGATTACTCAAGTTCAAAGAATTTTCGAAAAAACGAAAAGTACAATTAAAAAAAAAATTGGCGGATTTTGGGAAATCAAAAACGCTAAATGTTCCGAAATTTTCCAACATTTCAAGAAATCACGAATATCCTGAATATAAATTTAGAACAGATATACAGCAACATCCCGATTGACGAATGCTGATCATCTACGACTTTTTCCTCTCATGCAATTTAGTTGCAAAATGTAATGATTGAAAACGCTCAAATCTATAGTGTGATCAATACTCAAGCAGAACGTGATGATTGCGCTACCTTATATTGTAAAGAGAATGGACTTGATTTGCTGATCGTACGAGAGATATCTGCGAAAGTAAGCGGTAAGATGATTTACAAAGAATCTTTTTCAGGGAATTATCTGAGCCATAAATAATTAACAATTGTTATTTCCGGAATGAGTATAATGATCTGGTCCACTAAGTTGGTCAATTTTATTTTGCCATTTTACTTGCTCTCACCTAAATAACAACAAGTACACCAGTTGATGAAGACTTTCCAGAAACATCAAGTCTCCAGTGAAATTATAATCCAATCTTCTTTGCGTTTCGACTTGGATGACACAGATTCAATCCGCTTGGCTGGATCAATTCCAGAATCTCGATGATCGACAATAAAACGCATGAGATTGACTGAGCGAAATGATTCTGCTCCGAAATGATCTAATTCAGCCTGTACGGAACTATATTCATTGATCTCCGGCATAATTACGTCAATTTCCAACATTATCCGGTCCGCTTCCGACATGATTCAGCCCGCCCACGATAGTTCCCTCCGCGTTTCATACAATTCAGTGTGGTTCCAACATCGCATTCTGCTTCCGACATAGATCATTTGATTCCTGTCACTATTTAGTCCGTTTGGGCATTACTCAGCGCTTGTTCGACGCGATTACGTTCGTCTCGACATAATTGAGCCCGTTGCAGACCTCATTTAGGCTGTTTCTGACGTCACTCGCTCCATTTCCAACATCAGATAGTGATAATCATATCATTTGATGCGTCTCCGGCATGATCCGGTTAGTCTCCAACATGATCCCGTCTGTCTTCAACATGATCCGGCCTGGCTCCAACATGATCCGGTCTTCCTCCAATATGATCCGGTCTGCCTCCAACATGATCCCGCCTGCCTCCAACATGATTCGTTCCATCTCTGGCGTGGCTGATTTCATTTCCTACATGATTCAATTCGTTTCCAACATAATTCAATCCATATCCAACATGATTCAGTGCGTTTTCGATGTGACTCAGTCCGGTCTCCGGCAACGTAAATTAATAATACCTTCAAATTCATTCACAACGCTTGCATTTCAATTCGTAAAATGGATTGAATGAGTCTTTTACTTCAGCCAAATGTGAATTTCCAAGACTAACCAAAGTGCAATTCTTATCGGACTTGTTCTTTAGTGTTTACCTTCCGCATGACTCTTCAATTATAAATAACTCTATACATATGCTATACGTCCATGGTAAAATTCTTCGAATTACGATGATAACAAGGAAGTCCACGACCCCGTCTACCTGTTCCTACCTGCAACTCTCTCATATTCCTCTTCCGATGACTGTGGCACGATTCGTTGGAATCTCACTCACTTGTCTCCTAGCGGCCACCGGTTCCACTTGGGGCTTTTGCGCGTGGCTCGTTTTATTTACGATCGCCTCATTCCCTCCTACTCTCCATCTTTCACAAGCCATCCACCTCCTGTTTATCTTGTAAGGCTTATACACCACGTAAGGATTCGTAATGTACGGGTTCAGTTTTTGGAGAAAGGAATACATGCAAATCGCTTGGCTAAATAAAGATGTTACTACTTTGTGAAGTTGATATTGATTCTTAAAGATGCAAATGATTCACATGTATTTTTCTGGAGATACGGTAGCGGGAACCTATGGTGCAAGCCACCCCCACCTCGCGGCGCGTTGGGTTCCCGTCCCGCGTACGGACAAGGAATGCTCTTGCTACTTGTGGAAATGCATGAGGAAATTTTTCACATTCAAAAATATTGAAGAAAATTTGTTTAAGTTTATAGAGTATTTTTCACTCTTCAAGTTGACTGAATTAGTATAGTAACAAAAACTTATATTCTCAACTTTGATACAATTTACATTTATTTCGTTCTACAATTTTGCACGTGCTGCTCTGTTGGTCGTTGTATTAGATCTGGCCTTCGCGCTCGCCTCTTCGATCCTCCCTTCTTACATATAAAATTTGGGGGAATTTAGGCGAATTCTAAATCGTCGTCACATCGTACCAATTTACAAAGTCTCGAGGTTCGTATATTCTCTAGGCGCTAAATTGAATTTGGAATGAAAATCCAATAAATATTGCGCAGTATTTTTTACAGTACTAAGACACAATTATAAACACTGATTTCGGTATGTAAAGAATTGTGGAATTATAATGTTCGCCGCTTAACCCAATTAATGCAAAACTTCAGTGCGCTCAATTCAGCTTCGGCAGTTCATGAAAAATGCGGTAATTTAGAATCATAATTCATGCTCTACAAATCATTTATTCATATGTTTGAAATAAGATATTCATTCATTCTCCCTATTAAGTTCATTTTCAGGACTCATCGTTGATCATTCACAAGCATCAGTATGCATCATTATTGTTTTTATTTACCTCTATAGGAAATTCATTCACCGTATTTCGCATGGAAAAATTCGAGATTTAGTCGGTTGTTTTTTTTTTCTATTAAGGATTTGTCCATTTCAATTTTCGGAATTTCTGAATATTTTCGTTATTCTCTATAATTGATGAAACTTAAGTAAAATTTGATGAGATTTTTCGACCCTTTGAAGATTCCCTAAAAATATGGAAATGTTGCAAATTATTTTAGATTTTCTTTTCATTTGGAGAATTTTGTGGCATTTTCGAGAATTTTCAAAAAATTACAACTTCACAAATAATTCTGTGAAAATTCTGGTTCACAGTTTGAGGGGGGGGGGGGGGGGGGGGGGGGGGGGGGGGGATTTTGGAGGAGTAAAAATTTTGGACGAAAGCGCTAATTTCGCGGGAGACGAAAGTTGCAAATTCGTAAATTGAAATATAATTTTGTGACTGAAGTTCCAGGTTTATTTTACGACCGAAAAATATTTACGATGACACTGAAATGCAACTTGTGCGTGGCATTCAAATCACGAATGAATGATAGGGACATAAATGATGGAGCATGTGTAAACCCTGCATATAGGCACTCTGTGCTTCTCTCAATTACCGATGAAAATGAATACACGATGATTATCACTTTGGGCACCATAGAACTTTCACGAATTTCCGGAAGTATATCTATATGTTTGTTGCAAGTGTATGAACGCGGCAAGTCGCCCAAATTTTATGGAATTTTTTGGAAATGTTATGGAAACGCTTCCATTTGATGCGATATAACTATTGTGGGAATTTATTCCCCAAGTACTGAAAGCTCATTGAGCACACCTGTGTGTGTATGTGTGCCGGTGTGAGTATGCCCCTGCCGGTGTATGAGGAGGGAAGGGTGTTTGTGTGCATATATATGTGTGTCTGTGCGTGTGTGTGTGCATGAGTATGCATCGATGAAGTTGCTCCACCATTTCTAGAATACACAATTTACAATGTTTATAACCTTGGATCTCAGGAACAATTACAGATAGAACAAAAAGTGTATTACAAAAAATATTCCTCATATAAAAATACACATTTCATGTTGTATGATTTTTTTTCGTAATGCGCATAATTAAGGCGTAATCGCGGATAGAATCTACGGATGGTCAAGCATTTGAATCTTGGAAAAAATATGTATACCAAACATTCCAAATCGGGAAGTTTTTTGTCCCTTTGGTTTGTTGGTGTTTAAAAAGCATAACGTTATTTACCTCAATTGGAACTTATCAATGACATTGGCCGTTCTCTCGCAGTATCAACGAAATTTTTTTGGAAAAAAAAAATCACTATTTGAAGGGACTTTCAGGCGAAGTTGAGCTTCTTAGAACGTATATTTCACACCCTAATTGTTGATTATACACACATAGTAAAATTTATAGTTGTTGAAAACAAATGTCATTATTGCAAAAGAACCGAATAACAATAATGACAACACATATAACGAACGTCGATGATGCACAAGTGATGACTTGTGGACAACTGCAGTCAAAGGGATACGTATCCTGAGTTTTTATCCACAAAAGGGGTGAGCTAGTTGCATTGATTGTAATGTAACCCTGAAGTAAGGGTGCAACATTATACTCCAGACGAAAAAATCCATGTAGCCGGTATTTTGTTAGTGATTTTTTTTACTTGATTTTCGCACTTTTACGGCTCACTTTCACTCACATTTGAGTGCGATTTGTTTCTATGATAGCCTGAAGCCGATCATCAGGGCTGGATCAAGTGTTAACACTGTACTTCACAAACTTCAACCATTCAATTGAAGAATAAAAAAATCAGATCGGATTTCAGGGAAGGGTGAGACACTTACATCCGACCTCTGGAGATTTGCGAATTTTCCGAGATAACTTTAACTCCCTGCCACTCCATGTAGATTAACAGGTCCATTTTCGTACATAGAATGCCCGATCTGAAGGTAAGTTAATAGGAACTACATAATTTGGGGCCATGATAATTTTAACCACTCCGTACATACTAAATACTATGCTCCTATTGGCTAAAATCCAAAGAAACAAAATACAAATATAAACGGAAATTTCAGGTGAGAATAATTACGCATTGAAATATAAAATTGCTACCGGTCATGAATAAAATATAATAAATCCCATCTTGATCGATTTAATATAAATATTTGCTGTTTACATGAGAAACAATTGACTTAATGGAGTTGTATGTAAATGAAAACCCTAACAATGCCGTTTAGTAATGGTGGAAAAAAGAAATCGTTGCAATTGACATTACAGGAGAAAAAACACCTGTCAACCTGATATCGCACGAGTATCGAAAGAGACAGCTGCCACCGACCAATTTGCTCCCTTTTGCTCAAGCGTTGATCGAAGGTCGATTCAAATGTACTCCTCCCCCCCCCCTCCCCCTCCCCCTCCCCCTCCTCCTCCTCCCCCTCCTCCTCCTCCTCCTCCTCCTCCACCCTTCTCATGGTTTGGATCCTGAGCAGCTGACTTTGTTTTCTGCTAATTTGTTTGTATCATTCCAATGCCTACGGCTTCTTTGATGCTTACAGTTTTCTGATTTTTCAACCCTTTCGTTTACGAAAATTTTGACGACTTTTTTTCTCAGTGGGAAGGCGCTGAACATTTTTCGACTAATTGCAGATCATTCCCGGAAGCATCTCACGAAAGCAGATACAAGCAAGAAAATTAATTCAAGAATGTTTACATCCACCCCCCCCCCCCCCCACCTCCCACCCACTTCACGCCTCCACCTCCTCCATCCTGAATTTATCGTGCCGATTGATACCAAGAATGAGCCCAAGATAAAGTTCGCTGCATAAGTCATGGAGTTAACACTTCTCAGTCTTCCCATGATCTCAATCGTCCCTCATCGGTTGCTGAGGGTACCAGATATGGCTCAACAAACCTCTTCTGACATAGCTATCATCGTGTTGGGGTAACTATTGGATTATTTGAAGCGGGGAAGTGGAAGAGCCGCGGTTAGCGGGTATCTGAACAGCGAGTTTGTTGGATTCGGGATCAGTGGGTAATCTCATTTGGCATCCTATCAGCCTATCCTCGAATACCAGGGGTGAGCAAACCACGCCCTGTTGCCCCGAGGATATGGCATATGTTTGTTGTTTATTAAAAAAAAAAATCCATCTCCTCATTGTCACCTGTATTGTCCAAAACTTCATCGCTCCGAGCGCCCCACAAAATTAACCTTCTGAATTTTTTCCGCACTTCATTCACGGCCTCCATCCTTAGGTAAAATTCGATTTTTTTTAGGAAAATTATGAAATTTCATGAACTTTTTGCAATTTTATTTCCATCAAGTTGACACAGTGAAAATTGCAAAATATTTTTTTCCACGAATATCCGAATTCAAATTTTGTTTTTCAACAATTTGTTTATTGTTTTTTACGAAACGGGGCCTTGGAAAAAATATTGACAGCCCTGGTGTTACCTGATGCGTGTAATTTAATTAGTTTAGTCTTGGGGTGGCTTTTGCCCCAGCATGTATACACCACAATCCGTTGGCATTTCCACGAGGATTAGCTTATGAGCTCCTAATAATGACAACCCGTCTTCTTGAGCCATCCAAGAGAAGGGGGGGGGGGATTATCCTCAACAAGCTCACAACACAGATACAATGACATTCCAGCGTATAAGATTTCCCTAAATCACGTACGATAAATCCATAAAAGAGACGAACGAGAAATATTGCATGGTATGCCCGTGGTAGAGTCGTTTTTTTTTTGTATGTTATGTCATTTGGGTAATGGACATTTGCTGAGAAAATATTTATTGCTGGACCAAAGCCCTGAATTCCTTGAGATGAGGAGAGAAATCTCGCGAATTTCGCGGCTCAAATTTCGAAACCCGTTTTTGCGTTCAAAACCTCTTTCCTCCGTAGAACACGAGACTGAAAATTGTTTTAAATTTGTCATTCCAATTTATTAAATGTTCAATCTTCCCCCAATTTTGTCATAGATTTTTTTGTAAATTTTTATTGATGCCGTTTTTATTTGGAAGAAGTTGGTAGCAAAGCTGATTCACTAAACTTGTTGAATCCTACAATATTTTGAAATGCAATGCATTAACTCGAGTTACCATCCTCAAATATTGGTAATGTGGGAATATGTTGGTACAATAAACAATTCCGCACGTTAATAGAACTTGTCGTTTAATACGTTGAAGATAAGTTGCTTCGGCACGTGAGCATTACAGGACGTCTTGCAGCCAAGTGAGAGCGAGAATGGGAAGAAAATGTGGCCCCTCAATTCTAGATTTGCGGAAATGTCCGAATATTGCCGACGCGGAGAACTGTACAGATATCAATCATAGGAAAGTATCATTGTATCCGTAGATAGACTCAAATGTGCGATAACGATCGCCACAATAAAATCTACCATATTGGACAAACTATTATTGAGAATATCATTCGGGGAATCTGTGACTGGAAAGATGATGTTAAGAAACTGAAAAAGGTGAAGGATTTGACAAAAAGTTGAGTATTTTCAGCAGGAATCTACAATGTTTATGAGTGAAATGGGTTTTTGAAACTTCAGAATTGATTTGGAAATACTTATATTGAAAATGTGAGTTTTAATTCTAACACAAAACGGGGAGGCGCTAGCATCCCAAATTGTTAATGAATGCTGAATGTAAATGAAAAAAATGCGCATCAAAAATTTGCGGACGACCAATCGTCGAACGTAAACAGCAGCGAAAAAAATGTTATCATTTTGATCCTGATGTCTTCCTATTTAGATAGAGCTTATCTAAAATTGATATTTCCCAGGCGGTATAACGTGTTTCGGATTATATTCATAAGTTCCTGTAATAAGGCAGGTTTATCCATGACGAATTAATTGAAATCGAACCGTTTGCAATTTGACCATAAAGTGATCCGGTTTTTCACCGATTACACAAGAAAAATGTGATCATACTTGCATCTTGATGAGTAATTTAATATCTGATATTCACAACATTGTCTGACTCGTGATGTTGATCCTCATCGTTATCGACTATTTCTGGTTTTATGCTTAAATTACTTCGCGGATGAGATATGCGCAACGAATCGTAACAGAAGACTCAGTGTATTAATTACTCATTTTGAATATCTTGGAACGATTTCATTATCACGAAATAGGCTGAAAGATGTTGTAGCGGAGGATATTGACCGCAAAATTGTGTTAACGCCCCAAATGTTTTTTCATTCCCAACCATCCCCCTCATTAACCCTCGGAAAATTATTAAAAAATTATGGCGCCATTCATGCACATAGTTTAAACTACTCCAAAAATTTCATTTAAAAAAATGCATTACAATCGAAGATCCAGTGGAGACCAGTCTGTAAATTTTCAGAGACAAAACAATCACTTTCCATGTTGGCAACCCCCACGGAAAAACGAAAAAAAAAAAAATTCAATGGTAAAATATATGACCGATTCACCGGGGAAGCCACTAAACCAATGAAGAATCCAGAATTTTCGAGGAGTATAGAACAAAATCAATTTGTGTCAAAAATACTGTGAACAGAGTAGTTTCCAGAAGGCAAATGGTAGTATGGGAAAAGTGAGCTGATAATTATATGTTTGGTTATCGAGAAACAAGGGTCGTCCGGTGATGTACACCGGTCTTTCACAGCGTTGTGGATCTCGTTTTCTTCCATAATCTAAATTACTTTTTGCCAAAGAGGAGGGGGGGGGGGAGCCGGCATAGATGGGGCAGCAGTAATTCTTGACTCCCGGTGTGTTATGTATCAAACAGAGTGAAAAAAAAATAAAGTGAATAAGGCAAAATAATATTGAAAGGAAGATAGGAAAGACCAAGTTTTGCGACCGCGTACAGCAAAAGGGGGCAGGTGCCCAAGCTAATTCACCGATTATCGAACACGCCCCGTTATATATCCCAAGCGCGTACTCCTCGCTTATCCCGTACGTATAATTTATGGTTTTAACGGCTCTTCTCGTTTCGCCTTCTACCTTCACTCGAATGGAAAATGAAGAAACGGATGTGTAATTGTCTTTGATAACTTAAACTGCAATTGAAGAATGGAGGAAGTCCATTTTTAAATCGTGATTACTCAATTCAATTTTGTGGGGACAAATTGCAATCTATTTGTGAATGAAATTGTTGAGGCTAATTGGGGGCCAATATGGGTTACTTGAGATTCAATAAAATTTTGGCGTAAGATTTGAAGTTGTTTTTGATGAAAGAAATTTGAGGAGAGACCGACTCTCAATGCGACTGGCGCTGAAAGCCTTAAGACTTTCAAAGTCAATGACAATCGATCGTCCCAGATATTGATGTTAACGTTGAGACACCCTCGCATGGTCCATATCCTCTACACCTTTGCCAAGTGTTGAAGAGAGTGGCACGCACGATGACGTGATTACGTGACCGTTAAAAACCTGACCTAACCGACCAAGCCGCCGGCACGCCATCATCCGTGCTTGAAAGAAACGATGAATGAACACGAGTTTTCAAGCGTTTTGTTATTGGTTACGACCACTCACTTTGTTTCTTCCGTGAATCCTTATTAAGCCACAGTGCTTATGCCTTTTCAATTTTTTCAATTGCGTTGTCCATTTTTCAGGGGATTTATTCGGAGAAAATTTCAAGCCCGATTACCTTGTTTCAGGTTAGGAGGGGTGAATTGGACGGTGGACATGTTGATAGGCCATTTGTGTCATCATGACGTATGCAGTAATTTCGAAATATTTTCTTTCTAAATCTCTGAAAATTTGAGGAATCATTGGAAAATTTGAATTCCGGCTTTTTGAGAATATTTGATTTTCTAAGATTTTTTGCAAATTGGTTCGTTCTCAGGTTTGGATTTATTTTCATTGTTTCAAATGTTTTCTAATTTCACAATTTTCAGACGTCCTGAAATTTTTGAAAATTTTTTTTTTTTTTTTTATATTTAAGCTCACTTAAACCTTTAGGCTTAAAAAGCTATACAATTAGTAGTTATATATACATAACTACATGTGCCTAATATATATATATATACATATATATAATAACATGTGCATATGTTGTGTGGTTCGGTTCGTTCAGTCTTTTGATTTACACTTTCCACTTCATGAGGGTTTCACTAATTATACGTTTATGTTACATTTTAATAAAAATCGGTCTATTGTTTCAATACATTCTTTCTTTAGTTCTTGTAGGAATACGTATATTTCATAATTGGGGCAGTATCCCAAAGCACAAAGGCGTTGTATCATGGGTCCTCTGTGCTCCTCATAGAGGGGACAATGCCAGAGGACATGATCCAAATCTTCATCCGGATGATTGCATTTACAGTTTGCAGATGGAATTTGAAATTTTTGAAATTTTTGAGGGTTTTGAAATTTTTGAAATTTTTGAAATTTTTGAAATTTTTGAAATTTTTGAAATTTTTGAAATTTTTGAAATTTTTGAAATTTTTGAAATTTTTGAAATTTTTGACACGTTCAAAATTGTACAAATTTTTGAATGATTCAAGAACTTTGAGAATTGAGAAACCATCTCAAAACGTTTTGGGGGGTGTCCAAAAATAAAAATATCCAAGAGTTCCCAAAAAATTCAAACATACGTAATTCCAGAAATTAAACCTTATGGACTTCCGTTTCATCATTGTTACCAATTCCCACCTTGTTACCGCCAATCCTCGTTTGTGCTCCTTGTTCATTTCTCACTGGATTTATTCGTAGAAAATTTCAAGCCCGATAACTTGTTCTCGTTTTATGACAATTGAATCTTCCAGTGACATATTGCCAAGCTCCCGACGTCTGTGCCCTCGAGGAAGGCGTTACGGTTCGTTAGTCCCGAGGTACTTGGCCGTCACTGACTCCTCAAGGATTTGAAAGTCCTTTACAACCATTGAATTATCACTCTTCGTCGAACTATCGCTTTTAAAATATTTCCTTCCTCCCCTTTTTTGCAAGTGTTTTTTTCCTTAAGGAGAAACTCATGAATTCCTTCTCAGGGAATGGAAGAAAAAAAAAAGTAAACAAGAGCGAAAAGTCTCTGATGGGGCGGAGCGGATTCGGGAGAAACACTGGGCATTTAACTTTATTACCTTTTCGGGTTAGCAACCAAGACGACCTCTGGTTATTGGTTCCATCCTCACACCACTTTTGTATCGCCTACGTTCAATTTTCGGTTTCATTTCTTCATCCCTCGGCTGTATTTCATTTCTCACCCGGCTTTGCGGATATACCTTGACACTTGATACTTACTAAAAAAGGCAATTGACCTTTTGCCACTTTTTTTTTAAGAACTGATAATTGAATTTAACGCAATTGTTGCGTGGATCGATTTTTCTAACGATTTTTTTTTAACCTTCCCCTCGGTGGGTTGCGGAGGGCGGTGGGAGGGGGGGGGGTGGGAAGAGGGCGGGAGGGTGGAGGAGGTGGGCGGCGAGTGCGGGAGGTGAATAAGGGGGAGCGGGCGGTGGCGGTTGGTGAGGGGGGGGGGGGGAGGGTGGAGGAGGATGGTTTCGGGGTGGTGGAGAAAGGTGGGAGGTTGGAGGAGGGCGAGGGAGGGGGCAATAAATATTCACAAATGAAAATGGAAACATCGACAAAACCAAAAATTGCAATTCAGTATGTCTCCAGGTTGGAGGTAAAAAATATGTTCATAAACAATTATTCACGTCTACAAAGTGGTCTCGTCATATTAAAAATATTGCAATGCATTGTAAGGAATTCCACTGCGTTACGGCGAGCCATGTATATTTTTTTGAAAATAAGTTTCATAATTAAAATTCAATATAGATATAATTCGCTTTTACATTAACCATTTTGTGTGTGAAAAAGCCTAAGTGAAATTCGCAATTAGCGAAAGTGATTACAATTCTTGAATTTCAATATGCAAACATGAAAATTACACCTGTCCATGCTACTGTAGGTTATGAATTTAATTTCGGTTCATTTCCTAATTGTGTATATAAAAATTGACGAAAAAAAATTCTTGAAAATCAGAGAATTGTAAAGAATTAAATTTAGAATTGACGTACAGAACCATCAAATCAAATCAGCCGTTATTATTGATTTTTCGATTTTTCCAAAGTCATCAATTCCAATAATTATTTCGTTAGAATGATCCTAACAATTTAATAATTCTTATTCCCGAAGTCTACCTTGTACAATGCGTGGATCTACCTACCTCATCTTTTTTTTTATTTCATAACAAAATATCTTTTTGCCTAGAGTAATTAATTGGAAAAATATCAATTGCAATTTGCGAATGATAAAAATTAATAGTGGGAATCGATTGAGAATGGCAAAAATAAAATTGAAAAATCGATTAAAAAGGGACATTGGGATAATTACGAAGGGCTTTTAAGAGGCGGAGAACTCGTACGTAGTCCCATCACGCCTGACCCCTTGACTTCTTGATATAATTGTTGCACTCTTTGGCCACACTTGCCTCCATTCGTCATACCGCAGGCGATATTCAGCATCCGTAATCTGCTCCAGTGCCAATAGAACAGAAACAACAGGGGCGAGAAGGTTTTATCCGTTGAGATTCAGATGTGCATTGGCTTGCGATTCGGTGGATATACGTGGCCATTAGCGGCCATAACCATTACCGATTCGACAGAACTCTGGGGGAATTATATTGCTTTCACGTTCCAAAAAATTCACCTCTTATTTCCTACGTACTTTGCGTATGTTATGGGCCCGTGGAACATTAGCATATTATCCACCGGGCTTTTGCGACCTTGAAATTAATGCTGGAGGTTTAATGACTCATCGCGTTTTAATTAAATTCTTCATGGTTTTATTGGAGTAACGAGGGAGATGATTAAATGCAATCGAAAATTCATGGGCAAATTTCTGGAAATCGTCGGTAGAAAATGCCTGAAATATTCATTATAACTCCTGCATGAAGCTGAATCTCTGTTCACTGCTCCCAAAATCTCAACTTTCAGATTCATGATATTTCTCGAGTTCTTAGTGAATTCGATGTCGGTCGTATGTCTGTGTGGGTGAGTGGTGAGTGCACGGAGAGAAAAGTTCTTTAAAAATGACGTAGAAAGTTCCCTAATCCGCGAGTGTAAACACAATTCAGTTAAAAATTACGGAACGCACCGGAATTTTAACGTAACCTTTGCGTCATTTTTCTGGAAAGTTCCGTAAAAACTCTGGTTCGTTCTGTAGTTTTTACGAAACATTTTTATTTCCAGAAAAATGACGCGAAGGTTGCGTTAAAATTCCGGCGCGTTCCGTAATTTTTAACTGAATTGTATTTCACTCGCGGATTGAGGAATTTTCTACGTAATTTTTAAAGAACTTTTCTCTCTGTGTGGGTGAGTATGTGAGTAAGTGGGTGGGTGGGTGATTGAGTGGGTGGCTGAGTAGGTAAGTAAGTAGGTGAGTGGGTGGGTCGATAAGTGAGTGGGTAGGTCGATAAGTGAGTGGGTAGGTCGATAAGTGAGTGGGTAGGTGGGCGAGTGAGTGGGTGAGTGGTTGAATGGGCGGGTGGGTGGCTGGGTGTTTGGGTGGGTGGGTGAGTGGGTGGGTGGGTGGCTGAATGGGTGGGTGGGTGGGTGGGTGGTGAGTGGACGGGTAGGTGAGTAGGTGGGTGGATGGATGGGTGGATGTGCGTGCGTCTGTCTGTGTGTATGTGGTGCGATATGCGCATGCCTGTTTGCTACATCGAGCAATCAAATGTACTCTATCGCGTAGATCTTACCTGTTTATCACGATTATGCAAATTATAAGAAAACTTATTTGGCATAAAAGGTGTCCCTTTACATGAGCAACAACTCTGGTTTATTGGATAATTGCTTCATCTTTAATCGTTGCCGCGATAGAGCATGAGGGACAGTGGAAACTGTTCTTAACAATATATGTACTAATATGTTGTGCAAATTCTAATCGACTTTGATATGTGTTTAAAAAAAAACCATAGTATTGTTGAAATTGTTGAAAAAAATTGGTGATTTCGGGTACATTTATGAATTTATGAAACGAATAAATGCTTCTACAATCCGTTATTTACACTTGAGGAAAAAAAAGTGGGTTCATGAAGTATCTAAAGAAATTACAGTGACCGGCAGGAAAGTAGTTCCCTTGTTGAGTGGTATAGCAAGAACTTACGCAAAAAAAAAAATGGAAAAAAAATGTTTCGACAGAGCAAGTGATTAGTGATCGTCAAGTACTCCGTAGATTATAACACTCCACTCGAAACGCGTAAACGTCGCGTTACTGTCCCTTCCCCCTCTTGTTTTCGAAGAACTGAACCAAGCCTCACAACTCGCGAACTGGTCCATCGATCCTCACAAAAAGCCTCAATCAAGGTATCAGCGAAATCCTTTTTAACCCCTCAATTACCATTCTAATACTTTCATTATAGCTCGAGCCTCGCAATAACCTTATCAGAATTGCTTATGGTATATCAAACACCATAAATTCACTTTCATCCATTGAGTTGCCTCGACCGAGCCACTCAACTATTTCATAAACTGGAAATGACGCAAAAGAAATTTACAATTTTGAAAGTATCATAAAATACACGAAAGAGTCATACAAGATTCATTCATTGAGTATGTCTATTTTTAAGTCAAAATAATTTTTTAGAAATACGCGTGAAAATTTTTTGAAACATTTTGTTTCCACCAATTCCAAAATTTTTGGACTTTTTCATTTCTCTCATATTTCAAAACTTTTCTCAAAAATGCACCAAAATATAACTAGGCATTGCGCATGCGCCGATATCTAGACTTGCCGCATGGATTATGAAAATATGTGGCCGTAATGTAAAAAATTGAAAGTGGTAAAATATTAATTTAATTTATCACATCCAGGGTCTAGCTGGTCGCAATCTATTGGAAACTTGGCCGTATCGGTAATGTTATTTATTACTGCGTTTCTATTTTTTCCCTAATAAACATTTAAGTGTTTCTAATTAATACCATTTTTTCAAAGCTAATTTTTTTGCATTTTTAATGTCGAAACTGTGTTTATGTCTCGACGCGCAGAAAGAGTTTACCCGCAAACGAGTTTATGCTACGTGTGCAATAAGCTGAGTTTATCGACCGCCGCGCCACGCGCGTCCTCCGATTATCGCGACTTCTGCACACGTCACCATAAACTAGTGCTCCACACTCGGCGATGAAATTCCGTTGTTGAAGGATGTGAGTGCAGACCTCGCCTTCGGCTGACCTGCCAACTTTACAATCCCCCAAATAGGATTTTTCGTCACTAGGCCGCTAAACCGCGATTCTCACCTCGCTTCGCTCGGATCAATCGCGTTTTACCGGAGCCAAACTTTTCCAATGGAGAGGACGGTTCCAGACCGAGGTATACAATCGTCCGACTGAGAAACGTTTTTTCGTCATACTGTCCGCAAAATCCCGTTTTACGGACGCTTCGCGTCCGTACAACCGGCCTTTACGCCCAGTGTGAAGCAAAATTCAGTTCGCTAGTCGGCCGTAAAGACTTTTCTGACGAAAATAGCTGTTTTTGGCCGGCTGACGAACGCTTTCTTTCGTCACTCGGTCCTATAAAGTGCGTTATATCCCAGCTACGCGGGGTTAGAATCGCGGTTTTGCGGCCCAGGGACGAAAAACGGAATTTATCATCTGGTACCGCAGGTTTCTCACCCGGAAGTCTAATTTACCATCTTTAATTCAATTTGTTTCTTTTCTTCTAAAGTGTGGTCCATGCCAAAATTTTTTAAAACTCTATGTGATTATCTAGAATACCTAGGCTAATGTCAGTAAAGTATGGTGAAACGGATTTAATGCAACGCGAGAAACCCCAAGACTTTGAGTTGGTTATAGAAGTCATCGTTCAACCACACAATCCGTAACATTTGATGCCCGTCAATTCCAACAGGAGGAAACAAGAGAATCATCTTCGTAGATGGAGAAAAAAGGGAATAAACCTAAAAACAAAACAATTATCACTGATGCCCTGAGGCCTCGATCGATGGGAAACACTGTGAGTGTAATGAGAGCATCCTGCCCCGAGGATCCCACGCTCCTCGCAGCGCAGTTTTGGCTGCCGTTTCGGCTCCCTGAATGCCCCCCCCCCCCCTCCTCTGCACAGCATCCAATCACGCGAGATGGAAGTACATCAAAAAACATCCGAGGAAGGAGAAAATGCGGAACTGACTATGAGGGGGAAAACACCAGTCAAAGGTGAAACGCAGATTTTTTTGTCTAATGCAATCAATAATTGTTCATGCCCCTCCCCCAACCCCCCCCCCCCCCCTTCTGCTTTCAGACATTGATAGAAGAGTCATCTTTTGAACCTTCTTAAATTACAATACTTTTGCAATGCTTCGTTTTTTTTTCACTGATTGAATTTTTCAAAGTTTTTCAAAAATTTTCAAATTTTTTTAATATTGTTGGATATAATTTCCCAAAGCTCTGCATTTATCGGTAGTTAAATTTACCTGCATTTCAAGGATTAGCCAGTTTCACCCAAATTAGTTCTCTCGATCCCCCCCTCCCCCAAAAAAAACGCTCGAAAATTTCTTCACAGACTGGCAACAACTATCTCAAATATTTCAAATCGCAAAAACTTTTTTCCCGACCTAAAAACCCGGCTTTTTTCCTACCCACTCCGGCCAATAACGCAAACAAGAGTCTGGTTACGCGGATAAAAAGCAAAAAAATGATGAGGCTTGGTAACTCACTTCAATGACCGGTGTTATGTGGCCAAGAGAAGTACACAGAGACATTTTGCTTTCTCAGAGGGCTGCTTTGTAGTAAACAAAAGGCGTTAACCCAGCCCGCTATTTAATTACAGAGCGGTGGAGGGCTTGGCCGTGTTTGACGCTGGAGTAATTGAGAAATAATAATCACTCGAACCCAGCTGAAGAAGGGCCCGAGTGTATGGCAGCCAGTGAATTGGCTTCTTGCACGCGTACAGACTCCCGATTTTTGCCTTATGCCCTCATTGGGAAATATTAAAGTTGCCGTATTGCGGCTTGCTGTATTTATACCAAGTCAGTAAGCAGTTCTTTCATTGTTGGAGTTCTCGTTTGGGTGGTTTTCTTCGGTCATTGGGAAAATTAAAAAAAATATCCCAGGTGTATCCACCGGGATGATAACTGGCCCCCAATTAAATGATCAATTAAATAATTACACATTTTTTCACGTGATTCGAACCCGGCACTTTTTCAGGCTGAAATTTGCGATAAGAGAAGTTAGTAGTCCGCGTTCGTATGTGCCTGTGTGTGTATGTGTTTTTTTTCTACTGTTTCTCTATTCGTATTCACCCACGTAACCGCTGGTAAGCATTACTTCATGGGTAATACTACGGATCAGAGTACCCACCCATTGCGGCTGGGGCCGACTTCGCCATTTCAGCTCATCATATTTCTAATCACAGGGTAAACCTCCAGAAACCCCTGTGATACGATGGCGGACGTCTACGATGGAACCCTCCCCCCCCCCCCGCGCGACGGGTCGCGTTCGGTCCCGGCTCACGGTCTCACTTCATGGATACCGCCGATAGCACACACGGAATGTTCCTGCCATCGGTCGGAGTCCGTGAGAAAATATTTTTCAGAAAAAATATTTGCAGTGAGCGGGAATCGAACGCGGGACCTTTAGAATAGTAGGCAGACACTCTACCCACTACACCAAAGCCCCGTCACTGTGTGTGTATGTGTGTGTGTGTGTGTGTGTGCGTGTGTGGGTGGTTGGGCATGTGGGTCTGTGTCTGTGTGTGTATGTGTGAGCATGTGTGTGGGTGTGTGTATGGGTGGGTGTGCGTGTGTGGATGGGTGTGTGTGTGTGTGTATGTGTCTCAAGATGCTGGATACTGCACGCATCTTCATGTAACCTAGATCGAATTAAAGTTGGTTGGAATGGTATCAGCTTCGATACCACCCTACTCCATCGTTAATTACTATCACACGAATAATAATACCACGCAAAATAATCACGATAATTATAATCGCAATTATGATTATAATTCTTGGAATAATGTACACCAACAATTTTGTTCTTGCTGTTACATTGCACATTGATAAAATGTAAATTAATACAACGGTAATAGGAAAGTAAGTTTTGATATAATAACGCCTTGAAGGTGGCTTTTATCCATATCACAAGAGTATATAGAGTTCATTGGGTGTAGCGCGTAACGAGTGAGCGTGTTGTTGTACACGTCCCTAAATATACTATAATTCACACGATGTTTAAAAAAAAATATAATGTAGTCACCCTTTTATACAGGAGTTCGCATATCGATCGTCTCATTATGATATTCAAAGGAGTTGAAAAATATCAGGATTTTGGAAAAGGTGGCTATTAATGAGTCGAGCTAATTCTAAGGGGAAATTGTAATTTTTTTCATTGAACACAAAAAGAGAGAAAGAGAGAGTGAGAGAAAAAAATAATTTAGTATGCACATGTTGACATACTTGGGGCCAGTTGGCGCTAGTACCTCGCAGTTATAATTATTCATTTTTAATTAGAGTAATTAAGGGGCTATTGATATTCTCGGCCACTTTCCCCTTTGTTCTATCATGTGGTATCTCATTTTTCTTGAGCTCATTTTCACCCTCCTTTTTCCTGCATTTTCATCAAATTTTATGGACTATATTGCGGATAATTATACGTCGTTTAGAGCTTCATTTAAATCGTTGATGTTTTTACTTGCCGATGGGGCAAGTTATTATGATTCCCGCAAAAAAGGGGCATTAGTCACGTATGCCCAGGTGAAGGTGTGTGTGTGTGTGTGTGTGAAAAATATTTTCCCCAATGAAATTTTTTTCTTAATTTACCTATATCGAAATAATGGCCTTTTGCAGAAAATATCACAATTTTTCTCTAAACAAAATTAGAAAAAAAGAAAAGAAAAAATCTGCAAGTCAACACAAATCAAATGAAGCTTATCAAATTTCGGTGAATATAGGTTGTCCCTCAATCATCAAAAAAAAATTCTAAATGAACGAAATTATATGTAGCAAAATTTAATTCACCCGCCCCAGATTATTTGTTCGATTACTTTGCGTAAAATAATTGAACGCATCTGTCAAAAAAACATCTTTCGGGCACGAGAACGGTTTTTTTTTCGATTTCGCACTGATACCCTCTAATAATGGCCAAGCAAGCCTCGACATACGCTCATTATTTTATAATTTTCTCCCAAAGATGATCTACATTCAATGAATCATGTCCGCGCCCTTACCCCTCCCTCCCTCCCCCCCCCCCACTTTGCCGCAGCCCCAAAAGGTGCGTTAATTTCGTAAATTCATAAAATTAAAAAAAAAATTAGTCCGTAAATTCCGCCTATAAAGCCCATTAATCCCACATTTTTGCTCGATATCAGTCGCGAATCGACCAAGCAGGTGAAACATCCCCATGATAACCACCACCCAATGCTGATACCATCATACCTCTCGCGTCTTCGACATTTTCCGAGATAATTAGCAGCAGTCGCTGTCACCTCTATACCAGAAGAAAGGCCCGACAAATATTCTGCAAGATCGATCGTTGGAATAAATCAAAATATAGGGGCAATTTGTTGTTGGTAGTTTCAAGAATACGCAGGTGGTATTAAAAGTATGATGGTTATATGTAACTGGATAAAAGTGTATCAACCCCTTTTTTTTCTCCTAGCTTACGGCTCTGATGCAGCGTTTCCGATTCAGCGACAGCCACTGTAGACTTTAAGATCTTCAATTATAAAAGTTTCTGCAGCATTTAACTTATGATTTATTCCTAAAAAATTAATACTAATTTTGCACGAATAAAAATTCATCCTCTCACTTCAATCCAAGAAAAGTGACAGCCATAAAAAAAACTTCAATAAAAATGTTTCAATGAAAAAAGCAAATGCAATAACGATTTCCTATTCCTCGCAAAAATTACTCCGCAATTTGCATAAAATCATCGAGCGTATTACCCAGTTTGCCTCCACTCATTCCCATAAACCACTCTGGTATCCACGGGGTAGACAGGGCGTTAGGCATTATGCGAGCATTTGTTTGCATCTCTCTTGCACACGCATACTTTGGCGAATTATGGTCTCACTCTGTCGAGTCGCCCATTTTCATATGGAGTAAGGAGCGCTGAGTCGTAATGGTTTGCCAACGAGGGTAGTTTGGGGTGCGTAGTACGGGCTGGTACTAGCCAACGGGTGGCCGGGCGGGGGGGGGGGAGGCGAGGGGGTGCTATCACGGGGACCAACCCCGTATCAGGGTTTGATATACAATCCCGGTCCCTCGACCTTAGAAAAGGACGCTCCTTCCTGTTTTATTTTCCACCCTCCAACCACCCCCTCCCCCTCACCTTCCCACTGCCCGGGCCCACCGACTTGTTTCATTTCCCCTGAATTATCAAGCTTAATCGAACCGCATATACTGGGAAAAATGAAGGATGCGATGGATATATATCGTTGACATGTCAGAGGACTTTCTCTTCAGGGGCTGCGTCGGAATACATATATATATATATAGACACTTCCGGTGCATTCAGCAATTTCGAGATTCAAATTTTTTGGAATTTGTTAAATTGTGGATATTTTTGTGACATTTTCCTTCCTTTTTGATCGTTGATTATTTATCCAACTGACTTTTTCAAATTATCAAAAAGGCACGCGTACCGAAATGATTTCCCTCACCCTCACGTACGGTGATGCCGAGATTTCTCAGACCCTCCCACCTCTACAAACCTTACGTAATTTATGAACGACCCCTGAAGAACAATCTCTATGTGAAGAAAAAACTCATTTGAATTCGTCCAATCTTAATTAAACTTGTATGGAGTACTGAAATTAAAGTTGATCAATGACTTGATTTAAAACTCGGAAAAAACTTGATTTGGGGTAATTCAGGCTCGATCAATACCTTAATTTGAGGTTCTCACAAACTTAATTAATGACGTAACTTGAAAAAAATCATGCGCATATACTCTGCTATTAAAATAAAATTTGCGACCAAATTATTTTTTTTTTCGGTGAAAGCGAACACATGTGTGTGGGTACGTGTATATGTGTGGGGGGTGTATGTGTATGGGTGTGGGGGTGGGTGGGTGTGTGGGCGGGTGGATCGGTGGATGTGTGTGTGTTTCCGGTGTGTGCGCGCGCGTGTGTGTGTATGGGTGGGTGGGTGTGTGAATGGGTGGGCGTGTGTATGTATTGGAATGAATAATGAAATTTCCATTTACGGGACCAAAACACCTACCAGGAAGTTAATAGCCCCCATCCCGTTTATTAAATGTTTATTTTATTTCATAATTGGTATTTAATTTATATACCCCATCGTGTACTCGAAAAAGGGAATTATTTCAGCTACTTGCTGATGAATAAATTACATAGAAAAATAACGGCAATTTCATATTAATCCAACTTTTCTCACTTGAGGTATAGAATTTTCCCGAGTCATCAGTAAATGACCACCTGATTCATATACATGTAATTGCCATCAATCACTCGGATAATTTGATAAATACGTAGAGAATTCTTGAATACAAGGTGTGGTAAATGAACCGGTGAAATGAAGAAAATTGAATCGATCCCGTTTGGTTATGGTCGAAGTGCCCTGGCTGGCGCATATAGCGAAAACTAGGGAAAACTAGGAGGTGAGGCGTGATTGAAGTGTAATAGTAGATTGTCGATCATGCCACGTTATCGTGCATAATTACGTTGTCATTATACCTTATGCACACTCAAGATTTTTCACATCTCATAATCAAAAATTATTTCTTACGAAATGTATCTCAGTCAAAACCGAGTGCAGGTTTAATTTTTCCGTTCCAATTGCGCCCACTGACAATATTTTCATAATTGTGGTGGTACCATTAACTATTACCAAAAAATGTAATCGTTTAATTGATGATTTTCATGTGATAACATCGACTTCATGTCTGCGCCAGAGAAAAAAACCATGAAAAATGGTGCAAACTCCAGCTTTGCTAAACGAAAGGGTAATTTTTATCAAATTCCTTCCTCCCTGTACCCTCAGTCAAAAATTTACTTGTTTTTTTCTTGATGGAAGTCCAGTATCAAATTTGATAATTTACCGCTCGGAGCGATTTTTTATGTGGTCAGTAAACTCTTGATAATGGTTTTTTAATGAACAAGAAGGGTATGAAATGGCGAGTGAGCTAATTGATCATCACCCTCGGGAGCCCTCCAGTGGGTAAAGCAGTGAATTATCGCGTTACAGTGTCGCAAAAATCCCATCATTACCGTCAACATCGTTATTACGACAATGTCGCTGCTCTGGCGAGGGCGCGCCGGTAATTCCGTTGGTTACTCCCTTCGGCTCATCGCTCTTGTGCTGGTTCATTCCCCCGGGATTGTCCGTATTTGCAAAAGTTTCCACGGATAGTCACAGTGAATAGCGCGGTTAAAGGTTTCACGTGTATTTACTTTGTCACTGATGAGAGTTTACCGTGGTACGCACATAAAGTTCACTAATGAGAAATGCCGGTGCTGTCAAGGGACACGGCGCACCCTTCGGGAGACCTCTCATCGAGATGAAGTGATCCTTTGAATGGTTTTCTTCCATGGATTATTGACAAATTCGCCAAAAAACAGACGCATAAAATTGAACAAAAAAACCTCCCCAATTTTTGCGCATAAACTGCAATACATTGCCTAATCACCGCCCCACCTCCCCCCCCCCCCCCCCGCCGTTTTTTCCTCAAACTTTTTAGGTGTTATTTTTTCTCCAGTGTCATTACGTAAAGTACACGGGTGCTCGTCATTATCGCTGGTGTGCCCGAAAGCTGCACAACGGGGCCGAGAGCGCTCGAATTATCATTTGCCACGGCGTTGTGCGCCACGGGTACGTGCGATTAATCGTCCAGATTATAATTCAGTCCGGGGGTAACGTAACGGCGTTCATTAAAATCAGATTTATACTGGGTAGAAAATTTTTGCTTTAGAACGAAGACACAGGGAATTCCTGTCCTCATTTTATTTTCATTTAATGTTGCATTTTTTTTTCAATGTTTTGTTTCTTTTATCAGGATGTTTGGTGGGTATGTTCATTTTATGGGTAATGTCGGGTGAATAAAGTGCGTCGCGGGCGGCGATGTTACTGCCTGTCTTTTTGCCTCAAGTTGGTAATTTGGGGGGTGTTCAGAAACTGGCTAAACGCTCGTGAGATATCCGCTGCAGTTAGTGCGCTTTAAATGGGACGAAAAAATAAGCTTTTGACGGGAGTTGAGGAGCTATCGATTATAATCTCATCTTCATTTGCATTTTAACTGGCTAAAATTCTCCCATGAAATGAATGTTAAAGTTGGAGAAACATCGAGTGTGATTTGGTATTTGGCCAATGAGAGTTTTTATTGAATTATAAAAATTTTGGTTTTGTACTGACCGGCAATGCTACTAACGATTAAGCTCAGTCGGATTATTTACGTCCTTCAAATTTGAGTTTATCGGTAGATCTGATGTTGGGCAACTATTTTTATTTTCAAAATTGCAAAAGTGTAGATCGGGCCATACGAACTTCCCGATTTTTTTTTATTGTGCATTCTTGCATTATTTTTCCCACTAATTTTACACACAGAGATGCATCCTGAGATCGGCTTGTTCCCAAAATTTATTGATTCTGTTAATGTTTTTTTGGCAACAATTGGCAATATCTCACTTCTTATGCGAGGTAGCGTGAAAAGTCAAATTACCTGAAATATGCATTTTTTCTTGAGGAGTAACTTTTGTTATACATATTTCTTTGTGGCTCCAACGGTTCTCCTGAAAGAGCGTTATAAAGAATTGGAATTGTTTATAACAATTAATGCAAAATTACCTTAATCCGTGCTCTAACTTTTGGTTATAAACATACAGACGTACACACATACACACACACCCACCTACAACCACCCAACCACACACACACACACACACACACACACACACGTAATGTTGAACTATTTTTTTCTCCACGACGTAAATAATTGAATGCGCCTCGCCCATAAATGAAGTCAATCCGATTTCTTGGATTGAAAACACTTTTCATGGATGCTCCTGAACGGATAACGCCTGCGCTATCGCAACATCAATCAAATGCTCCTGGCATTTGCTTCAGCGCCCTTTGAGATTGGCGAGCGCCGCCCCTCAGACATCCACCGATAACCTCAAACTTACACTATAACCATATGCCGAGATTCCTCACCATCTTAACCCACATCTACAGCCAACAGCCGGTGGTGAAAAATACGCTTTTTAATAACGCACGCAATTTTTTTTTTAATTACCAGTAAATTGGGCGATCAATCTCAACGGCGACACGTACTCATTAATGCGAGAATCACAAGGGCGATATATACTTGCAAAAATTATGTTGTTTTTTTATCAAAAATTGTGAGATAAGTCCAATAACATTTGAGGGTACTGCAATCCAATGATGAATTATCTAGATAGTTTTATAACAAAGTATAACAAAGTTGTTATCTACATATATGTATTATCAGAAGAGATGCGTCGACGATAAAATATGTTGGCAATAATATATTATCAATCTTGCATAAATATATTTCCTGACTAAATGTTTTGGAGATGTAAAGGAGATATAAAGAATAATGATTAAATAAAATTATTATATTTCAAATTTTCCTTACTGTCTGAATAATGTTCCAACCCTCTGCACTTACCTAGAAGAAAAAGAAAGTGTTTTAGCAAAAAAAATCTTCAGTTTTATCTCTTAATACTACGGTTTCAAATCTATTGGGGCAAGTAAGATTCTATTGTCTTCTCTTCTTTATGCAAAATGTAACTTGTTGTTCATCTTAAAATTTTTAGTATGAGGCGAGAAACTGTGTGCGATCAGATTAGTCAGATAACTTCGTGAAGTTGGTTGGCAATCGCGTTTGCGTCGATAAACATCGACACTTGGGAAATCGATTCGGTTTTAATTTTCAAATGTATGACAATTGTTCAACTTGTCATAACTTATGTACTTAGTGCAAAATATATACACAGAATATTTTTTGAGATTCTGTTAATTTATTAAGTTGAGAGTGTTTTACATATTCTCTCCAGTGTTAAAAATTTTATACGCACGCCATAATTACAGAAACCCAAAAGATGATCGCTCCAAATTTCGAATTGTAATTCATTCTTGTGCGCATTCGGCCTTGCGTAACCTATATCCTGCCGACATTTTTCACCCGAAATCGTAGGGCAAAATTCACCACTCTCATACCCAAAAAGAAATATTCCTAGTACCAAAGGAACGGGCAATTTTTATCAACCCTCCTTTCTTCGTGTATTGATCCATGAAAAAGGCCTGAAATACGAGAATTTCGTTCTATCGGACCAAGTACTGAAAAAAAAAGTCAGAGGAAAGAGAGAAAAATGGGGAAAAAAATATGGAAATTGTGGGAACGATAAGGCGCGTGGTAAGAGCAAGGCGACACGCCTCGCGTCTCACCGATAAGCACTGCAGAGGGAGAGAAATTGTCCCCCCCCCCCCCTCCTACCGCCCCCCCGCCCGGTTGGGATATTAAGTAACATTAGGCGATTATTCGTTGGGGTAAAGTCGATGCTCATGAGTTACTCTAGTGAAAGCAACACCGAAACTCGGAACACACGCGGCAGAAGGATAAAACCCGGGGCGCCCCAACATCTCGCGGTAGGCCGGCGTCACGCCCACGCAAATTGATCGGCCATTGACGGTACACTGGTAGTCCATATACTAGGTACCATTTAGTGTTCATTGAAGGAGAGGAAGGGGGTAGTTCTCGATTTTTTTATTTGATGTTCCATCGAGGCGCGAGGGAGGACGCGGGTCTAGCGCCCAGCCGCTGATACCGCGATCACCCAAAAGTCTAAACAGTAATGGAAAAAAACGTACATTTAATTGTTCTGCCAATTTTTTATTTTATTGAAAATTAGTAAAAAATTGCCGGAGCTAAATCGGGAAGTTATTGGCTCGATCCTAATGAGAAAACTCACTCGGCTTGCTTGTTTTATGGTTCTTACCTCACCCAAATAGACAAACATGCTTAAGCTGTACCCAGCGTGTGAAATACACTGCAAGTACTCATTTTCGTAGCGCCACCGATTTTATATATTTTCTTTCAACTTTATGGGCTTTTTTTACGATAAGCGGGGAAACACTACGGGCTCCAGCTGCAGTTGCTCGCGTGGCGCGCTCGTGACCCACCGCCTTATCATTATCGACTGTCGCGATCTTTATCCGTTTAATAATCGCGTGTGTAACCGATCACTCGCGATCAATTTTCACTCATCGAATTTTCTTGGAATTATTTCGAGAGGCGGACAATAATGAGCTTGTAATGTTCCACTTTTAAAACTCATTTTTCCGTTATTACTGCATTAATGAGGAGTAAAAGTTTTATGATTCAATTATTATTGAATTCCGAATTTTTCCATATTAACAATTTTTGGGAAAAATAGTTTTTGTCTTATTGTAAAATTTTACCTACATATACCTTGAAGGTCCTCTGTTCGCCCCCAGCCTATAGGGAATTTCTCATGGATTTCGCCCGATAGGAGAAACACCCGTGGGTGCTATCGGTGGTACCCATAAAATGAGACAGCAAGGCCGGGCGGGAACCTAACCCGACGCGGAGGGCGGGGGGCAGCATAGGCGCCCGATGTCGTAGCAGAGGGGTTTCTGGAAGTTTACCCTGTGTTTAGAAATACGACGGCCTAAATGACGAAAGTCGGCACCAGCCGCATGGATGGGTGTCCCGTACTCCCTACTCGCTTTCGAAGGAAACGCTGAAGAGCGGCTAGCGTGGGGAGCACAAGAGAGAGGGACGGAGAAAAAACACACACACAAGCACGCGTTCACACATTTCGCGAAAATGTAATCGCCAAAATTTCATGTTAATACCAAAGCCATAAAAAAAACCATCCCTGTTTTTCATGTAACATCCTTAAATCCCGCAAACTGTCCCAATGATTTATTTACGATGTTACCCCAAAGGGGCATCCCGCAGGTGCCCCTTTGGTGTTTCAACCACAATGGTTTTTGCATATTCATCGAATCCCGGTTTTATCGATCTTATATTATCGAAACGCGCTTTAATTGACTTTGGATTCTCTCATTAGTGCTAATGGCTCAATTCTGTAAGCCTGACAATTTTTTTTAATCCTTGAAAAAAATGACCAAAAAATAAGATAGGTGTGAAGAGAAGCGATTGGCCGACACGCGGATGAACTTTGTGTTTGCTTTTTTTTTTCGATTCATCCGATCGCCGTGGAAAATTGTACAGCTTCTAAAATATATTGCCTTCCATGGTTATGGTAGAAAGTCACTCTCCTCTGATCATTTCATTTTTCTGATCTAACAACAGGTTTAGTGACACCAGCGGACTTTGAGCTATAGAATTTCAACCACAATTGGCATTTTCAGGTGATTATTTCTCTGTTTGAGAAGCATCACGTGGTTATGGAAATTCTCAGAGAAAACAATTAATTTTATGGAATTTTCGGCATTTTGTTTTGTAGATCCTTTCGACGTGAACCTATTTTGTAATACTTCACTAAAGAAAATCATGAAGTTGAGATTTCTCCAGGCAATATTCAATGGAAGAAACGATGCACAAAAAAAAATATAAAATTGTTAAAAAGAAAATAAGTGACCATTTAAGGATTAATCCAAACGTAAAATCGAGGCGCGGCATACTGGCCCTTACTAATATTCAAAAGCTTTTGCATCGAACACAGAGTAGCCCCAGCGTATACCCTGGGTTATATACGCAGACGTGTAATCTTCCAAGCTAGCCACTGGGCGGGGTAATGATACGCCCGTAAGCAGACGCAGTGGTGTACCGAGTCCAAGTTTACTGGATAAACTTGCAAGAAAACCACCGACTGTTGTGACTCACGCGCATTGCCTATAACCCAAGTTAACGTGTGTGAAGAAGTCACTCACTACTTGTCTAAAATAGCGATAAAAGTGGTGTAACTTGTTGACGTTGGTGACGGCCACAGAATGTTAAGCCAAACGATTCACTCAATTTTCTGCTCGGATGTTATATTTTTGGAATTCTTCAATCAAGTTTTTGACAGTACTTTGACTACCAATAATTCTAGATTCTCAAAATTTCAAAAGGAAAAAAAAGATGGAATTTTCCAAAATTTTAAAGATTTCAAAAATTTCAAAGATTTCAAAAATTTCAAAAATTTCAAAAACTTCAAAAATTTTAAAAATTTCAAAAATTTCACAAATTTCAAAAATTTCAAAAATTTCAAAAATTTCAAAAATTCCAAAAATTCCAAAAATTTCAAAAATTTCAGAAATTTCAAAAATTTCAAAAATTTCAAAAATTTCAAAAATTTCAAAAATTTCAAAAATTTCAAAAATTTCGAAAATTTCAAAAATTGCAAAAATTTAAAAAATTTAAAAAATTTAAAAAATTTAAAAAATTTCAAAAATTCAAAAATGTCAAAAATTGCAAAAATTTCAAAAATTTCAAAAATTTCAAAAATTTCAAAAATTTCAAACTTTCAAAAATTTCAAAAATTTCAAAAATTTCAAAAATTTCAAAAATTTCAAAAATTTCAAAAATTTCAAAAATTTCGAAAATTTCAAAAATTTCAAAAATTTTGAAAAATTTCAGAAAATTGAAAAAATTTCAGAAAATTGAAAAAATTTCAAACATTTCATATGTTTCAACAATCTAAAAAATTGCTATCTTTTGAAAATTTCCAAAATTTTTACAAATTTTGACAATTTTTCAGAAATTTTAACAAATTTTTCTAAATTGTACAATTTCAACACTGGCAGAAAAAATAACAATTTCAAGAATTTCACAAATTTCAAAGAAAGTTAATAAATATAAACAATTCAAATGTCTGGTTCGAACGATTCAATACTACTGGTGGAAGAAAAACGCAAAATGTCCGAAACGACTAGCCTCTTTTGGCAAAGATCCAGGCAACCCAGAAACTGCCCATCTCGTTTGCATATGCGCCATCCGATTAAATCCCCTGAACCACTGTATTTTTATTCCGCGGAGAGACGAAATGATGAAAACTTCAAACATGGATTTTGTACGGTTGAAGCAAAGAACTGCAGTGGTATAATGAGAAGGGGCGAATTTTGGTAACCTGTGTTTAGCAGGGGAGGTGCTTGGGCATATACCCCTTCTTGCATTTTAGTCACTACCTACTTTTGGTATTAAACCGCGTATAACACTGAGTGGATTTCGTTCTATATCTTTACGCGAGAGACTCATGTAAATCTCATGGGAAACAGCGATGTAATAATTGAGGGATATAGAGCGATCAGTGAACCCATATCGAGGTAGGCGCGGAGTAATTCACTGAAACAGTCCATCAGTCGAGGGTCAAAAAGCTCCAAAAAAAGGAACGAAAAATCATTGACCCTCACCCAAAAAAAGAAAAAATTGATCGATGCTTGCTTTACATGACTACCCGTGCGAAAAATATATATCCCAAAGATATATCTCGGATAGAGCATTTTTGGCCGAAAAAATATTTCATATATATTTGATTTATAATGAAGATTCTGGACTTTTCGTGAGGGTACCTCGTTTTTATGGTTCCGTCCCATGTCTAATAGCGTAAGATATGCTTTCCACCCTCCCCCCCCCCCCCCCCCCCCCCCCCCCCCCCCCCCACGAGGGGAAAAATTTTAGGAACCAATCCAGAGATTCTAAAATTTCCAATAATTCAAATACCAAAGTTCCGAGGATTAGTTCTATGAAACAAGTAGCCGTACAATACTTCAACATTGGTCGTACGATCATGGTTTTCGTTCTGTAGTGTTGAATGTAAGAGACTTTGATTAAGTATTTGTATCATGTATATATGACTTGGTTAAAATGCTGAGAATAATTTTTACCAACATTTGTATAAAGTCACACATACACATACACACACACACACACACGGTTGGGAATTGCGGGTCAAAAAGTCAAGAAATTATGACATCACTCCATGCGGGATCTTAATTGTCCGAACGGACACCTTACGGCGACTCCCCTCTCTGTGTTGACGCGCATGGGCAAGAGAAATACAGTACGGTTCAGGCCTACAGCGAAAATTCTCTGCTGAGTAGTGGGGGGAAGTTGTTTTCCCGCGAAAAGAAGGGACACCTTATGAAGTGACGTTACGGAAGTTCCTCTTTAGATAGATAGATAGATAGATAATGAAGTTTATTGTTTAGATAGTTAAACAAATTTCTTGATTGAAAATTAAAGGATAAAAAACTGACGATGGTAATTGGCGAGGAAAAAATCGGATCGCATCTAAGTGATGAGTCATTTTGGGTATAATAAAGGACTTACTGGAAGATGTCGGCAAGTCGAGTTCCGACTTGAATGAAGTAGAGCATTGAAACTGAATGATGTCGAACATCGGCTGGAACCGATTGGACTATGAGTGCAGCATCCATATGGACCAAAAAGAATCTATCAAATTAAATCAAGTAGAGTATCGATTTCAAACAAGTTTGGTATCGGCTTGCATCGAGGAGCGTATTGGATTGGATGAAGTAGTCTACCAATTCGAATCAAGTAGAACTTATATCACAGGGCTTGCATCACAGTGACGTTCGACTTGAATCAAGTACTAGTGGCTCACGTACACTAGTTACTTGCAATATGTGGGCCGAGTAGATTATAGACTGGAAGCAAGTAGATTATCAACTTGAATCAAGTATGTTAGTAACTTGAATCAAGTATGTTATTTACTTGAATCAAGTATGTTATTAACTTGAATTAAGTACGTTATCGACTTAGATCAAGTACATTATCGAGTTGCATTAGGTAGATTCTCGACTTGAATCAAGTACATTATCGACTTGAATAAAGTAGATTATCGACTTGAACCAAGTAGAGTATCAAATTGAAGAAAGCCGAATATCGCCTTGAATTTTGATTGCTCCTCCTGACAATTGATAAATTCAAAGTAGAATTTAACAAGTAGAATCCAAAAGCAACTTTTTTCCCCCTGATCCGAACTTCCACAGTTCAGATAAGTCAAGTAATGTTATTCAGTAAATCCAAAATCTCGGATAAATTGCAAAGGAAATTAATCCTGAAAGCCGCCCACTCGTTTGCAGTGGAAAGTTCAAGATAGCCCGAGTAATCAGGCTCATCAAGGTGTCTCAACGATATTCTACAGATGGATGGAACGGATGCCCTCGGAAAAAAAAACGTATAAAAGGGAGAGAGAAGGAGGAAAGAAAGGAAAAGGATGAGGCGAAATAACAGGCCAGGGTGACATAATGACAATGTGGGTCTCCATCGCAACTTGGCAACCGGAAGTGGCACACTCCGGAGTAAGAAAAACTCTCGATGTACACGAGCAAATGGACATCAGAGCCATCTCGGCAATGGAAAGATGCCGGCTTATGTGGATTGAGAAAAAAAAATCCCACTCTGTTAGCGTCGGAACGTCTTTTCCATTTACTTCTGCTTGGCGAATCTTCGGAATCTCTTTCAACCCATTTTCATATCGGCTCATCGAAATCGTGAAGCAGAAGATGAACAGGGGCTCCTGAATTCAGCCGAAAATACAAACACTGGATGAAAAAAATGCGGCGTCACTTAGACGACCTGCTCAATGTGGAGTATAACATTTTGATTCCGAATTTATGGTTCGGTAGTTTTTAAATTCAGGGATTTAGCTTTTTCAAATTTGTCAAATTTGGAATCGTCAAAATGTACTTCGTCATTTCAGATTCTTCAATTTCAGATTGTTCGAATTTTTCATCCTTCGAGGGTTTCAAATTTGGATTTTCGTCATTTTTTTAAAATTTGTATTTTTGAATTTATGAATTTTTGAGTTTTTGAATTTTTTAATTTTTGACTTTTTAGATTTTTGAATTTTTGAATTTTTGAATTTTTGAATTTTTGAATTTTTGAATTTTTAAATTTTTAAATTTTTAAATTTTTAAATTTTTAAATTTTCAAGATTTTGAATTTTGAATTTTGAATTTTTGAATTGTTGAGTTTTTGAATTTTAAATTTTGGAATTTGTTCATTTTTGAATCTTTAAATCTTTAAATTTTGAAATTTTGAAATTTTGAAATTTTGAAATTTTGAAATTTTGAAATTTTGAAATTTTGAAATTTTGAAATTTTGAAATTTTGAAATTTTGAAATTTTGAATATTCCATTTTTGAACTTTTTGTACTTGTACACTTACAACGTTATTCTATAGATTGTGTATACTATGCATCCCGACATGTACAATTCGTTATAAATCTAAAATCCAGTTACGCTTAGAAATTAACCGTGATTCTGAAGCGCAAAAAAATATGGAAAAAGCAGTTTAATTTTTTTCATTGCTCATTTTAGTCCAAGAAATATTGCTTAGTAAGCAATGGATAAGTAATGGTCGAGGGACTGGAATTCGAAGTGACAATATGATAATCAAATAAATCTTTCTCGTCCAGTGATGAATGGCGGAATCAGGTATGTAGTAGTTTAACGGCAAGACAGGTTTTGGGATATGGAAAACATATGCATCGATCTATGAAAAAAAATACGCGACCCGTCGATTCAGACCAGAATCAGAGAAACTAGTACAATCCCAAAGTCTACAAGTTTCTGAAAAATTGAAATGATAATTTTAATTTTATGAAGAAAATGAAAATATCGAAGGTTTTTATTTCGGATTTTTTCCGAAAAATTTAGTCTTTAAAATTTAGCAAACGTGCCAAAAACTTGAAAAAGTCTAAAAAATCAAATAAATTTCAGTTTCGATATTCAAAATTCGTTTTTGTAAACCCCATCTTTTAAAAAACAAATCAAATATATTTTTTTTTATAAGAAATTTAAGAATTTTTTCGGAAGAGTTTTCAGAACAGTGAAGAAAATGGAAAATGTTGAACATTTGGAGCAATCCAAAAATTGAGCGAATGTTGAATATTTCAAAAATTTCACAACTTTAGAAATTTAAAAAATTTTAAAAATTTTAAAGATTTTAGAAATTGTAAAAATTTTGAAAAATTTGGAACTACTGTAAAACTCGAAGAATGATGATGAAAAAACCAGAAAATAATTGAAACACGAAAAAAATGATTTTCTTTCATCTTATCCAGGTGTGGAATATTGGCGCCTCCAACGAAAAATTGCGACTCAGACTTCATTGAAGTGCCCCCCAGAGTATAACAAAACAATTACATTGAGAGAATGATCTCCAGAAACATTCCTCTCATTTTCATTCAGACTTCTTTTGCCCGGGGGCAGTAAAAAACGGTTCGGGGAGTCCTTTCGGCGTGCGGCAGTTCTGCAGTCGTTCTTCGAATCCTGAGAGTCCTTTCCTGCGGCATAAATTCTCACTGGGGCGCGCCACACTACCACTTCGTTATGGCTCTATCCAATGAGCCTGAACTCTTTCAATCGATAGCTCGAAACTCGGTAGACAGCGAGTTTCCGAATGGTCTTCACGAGCTGAACCCAGGTTTTCTTTCATTTCCACGAAGGCGTAAATTCAGAATTTTCACTTCTGAATACTGTATGTAAAATTATGGGCCACTTCGGTCTCAGCATAGAAAAATTAAATTAGAGGAATATTTGACCTAAATCTAATCTTTTGCGTCTTTTCACGGAGGAAGAAAGAACATTTTAAAAAATCGTCACTCGGCAGACCGCCAGAGCACCGTGGGTTATCGGTTCTCTATAGTAAAAAGGAGAGACCAAAGAAAATATCGGAAATATCGAAAAGCGTAAGACCGAAACCGACGCGACACCAGTCACTGCGGCGGAAAAAGGAAATGCGCGTGCGAAGCACGCGCGGCCCGGCTCGTAACTATAAGACGTGTGTGGTTTCAAGGTCATGTTTCAAGTTAAGTTTTCTAGCGGGGAAAATGGTTTTGTCCCGGAAAATGGAAAATCCATCTTACGCGAAATCTTCACATTCTGAGACCATTTTTAATATAATGTCCACATGAGTGCCTGCACGCGTGTGTGTGTGTATTTTTGGGGGTGTCACTATCTATAAGATTTTGCCGAATACTTTTTTAGCTGTTTCAAAAAAAAATCAAGTCTAAATTTTTTGTTTCAGGGACAAAAAGAAAGTGTATCAGACTTTGTTGAACTTATGTTTGACGCTGAAAATGTTGCGATATACGTCTTTATATTTCTTCCTTAATGAAGGAATGCTTAATTGTAAATACCAAGTTTGCGGGATGGTGAAGGTGGCGACGGAGTTGGTGTGGGGGGGGGGGGTCAACTGGAAGATCGAGATAAGGAGGAAGATGAGGTAGTTCGAATGGGAAAATAGGAGAGATGGCAATGGGGGGGGGGGGGGGGGGGGGGGTTATATGATGGTTGCGTTTTCAACATTCTGAAATTCACACACACGCACACGCAAACACAATTTTCAGGTCGGCTTTTTTGACTTCCACTAATGTTTTTTTCCAATTCATTCTAATGATGCTATTCTTAAAAAATACATGAGATTATTCATGCATTTTCTAAAATATTTTCCATCAGAATATCACATCTCAATCATATCTAAAATGATTACTCCACTCCTAAATCGTTTCACTTCATTCTCACATCTTCAATTTTATAAAATTTCTTCATCGCTTGTATCCTTCGCGAATGGCTCTTGAGTGCCTAGTGCGGCACTGGGTCTTCTAGAAACAGGTTCATCACAGAGTCATAAAGCGACTTTATAAGGCCATAAGGACGCAAAGGTAATTACTTAAGAACTAATCATCTCAAACGCCATTCCTCCGACGGCTCCAAAAACGCGTCTCCACTATGTGGCCTCCATTTAGTTTCAGTTATTTCCTTTTTCAACTTCCCCTTTTGTCTGCATTATGTGCCCCCACCCTTTTATTTATGAACGTGAAACACGGAACTGTAACTCGACATCTGCGCCAAAAAACTATTGTCTAGTAGGGAGAAAATCTTTAATTTCCATTTCACTGGGAACATTGTAAAACTTCCACAACTGGGCTTGGACAGTGTTAGTTAGCTACTTACAATAATTCTTTTATGATTCCAAATACTTTTTTTGGACAGTTATATAGTATAACCGAAACCGGAATTCCAAAATTGTATTTGCGTTACGTACCTCGTCCTTTAAGGGTACTGTGTGTGTGTGTGTGTGTGTGTTTTATACCAACCCATGCATCTGGGACTGACTGTCGCAATTTAGACCATCGTATTTCTAAACACAGGGTGAACCTCCAGAAACCCCTACGCTACGATGGAGCCTCCCCCCCCCCCCCCACTCCCTACATACGTCATGTTCCTGTGGGTGGGAGGTGTGGGACCCAAATACATTCGGCTTTATTAATTTTATTATTAATTAAAACGGCTTTATTTTTTTAAATATCGATTTTTTATACTCAAAATTTTATTAGACTCAAAATTTCCCTTCATATACATATATGCACGGGTACACATACTTTTCTACATGTATTGGTCTTCATGTCTACCTCCAACACTCTAAACACCGAAAATTAATTCTCAACCTTCCCGATACTTCCAAAGCCATCTCAAAAATTGACAGGTCTACGTAATCACCAAAAAAAATGTTGAGCCTCTGCAGTAGAGCATAAACCGTCTCCGCAAAAGACTGAAAAACTCGGGGGAAACAAAAAGTTGGAAAAGAAGAGTCTTGTGGAGTCGTGTGTACCTATAATAACAGTAATCCTCCCATTCGCCGGCAATTTGGCTGTTCGCCTCGAAAACTCCAAATTATAGAAGCTCGCTGTCATTAGCTGAAAGACTCGCCCTTTTCAGAGGACAGCTTCCCCGAAGTCCCTCCGCTCATCGGAAAAGCCCCTTATATGTCAAAGCGAATACTTACGCCCGCTCCCCCCCCCCCCCACCCGCCATCAGCACCCTTTACCGGTATTTTAAACTTATCAAGAACCCGCTTGGAACATTGAAAACTGTCAATTGCAGCCATAAAAAAATGAATTAAGATTTTTATAAAATTTGACGTAAGTCATTTCTCCAATTGAGTTCAATCAACTCAACTCCACCCAGACAGACCCATTGATCCATCGAGTTCAGTTGCTCATTACCTACTAACGATTGGCGCAGTCGAACGTAGCCGAACGAATATTCGTTGATAATCAACAAATAGTGAAGGTTTCGTAAACAGTTAGCGAATCCATAGTTGAGGTACGCTGATTCATTCTTTACCAAAAAGTAAACCGTCTGATAGGTGTATAACCGTCGACTTTAAATTGGATGATTTAGTATTCTGATGATGTTTCAATTTTTCTCCATCATATTATAGATATACGGTGAAAGTAAACATGTAAATAGTCTGTTGACCTTTATATACCTTGAAAGTTAAAAGATACAATTATGCTCGTTAAGTGATCGGCACGGCCCCCGCTTCCCCTGCTGCACAACAATGCATATAAAATTTGGTTTGTCCCCAGGGGGTCAATACATTCCAAGACTTAAATGAAGCTTCTATCCATCTATCCCTGCAGGTTTTACCTCTAATTACCCCGCCAAACCTCACCAAAGCAGAAATCTGCATTCCCCAACCGTCATTGAGAGTGAACTTGACTCGCGGATAACAGTGATTTCGTCTACTCTCCCCTCTTCCTCCTCCTCCCCACCCCTAACCACCCCCTACGGCTGCATTTACTTTGCGTTAAAATGGTAGGGCAGTGGATTTAACCGGAGGAAAGAGTGAGCTAGACAAAATGCTCGACTAAGATCAAAATTTTAGCCCGCGGCGTTTACTCCTCGCGAAACAAAACTGAGGCGAAAAGAGAAAAATATACTGGTCAGATGGAGGTGAAAACGTGAGACAGATAAAGTGCAGCTCAACATCGTTGAGAGCCACCTCAGAATTCCGAATGCACTCGTTACCCTGTGTTAAACTTCTTGTTAAAGTACCACCATAACTCTCCAATATGTAAAGATTTTGAATAGCTACAGGTAGGAAAAAGAATTGAAATTTTATGGATACTCGTGGCAATTTGAAAAATAAATTGAATTTAAAATGTAAACACTTGTGGGAGTCATATAGCTTACTGAAAAATTCGAACTTCCGATATATTCCGGAATTTCCCGGATTGCGCGTTGAATTTTTTTTGTGAATAATAAGATTTGCCATTAATCTTTCATTGGTCTCGCTATAAGCAAAGTGACGCACTTCGTGGATTTGATTCTGTAATTTGTTATTAGATTAATTTGTGAGAATTAGAGAATTCGTGTTGAACCTTGAAATGTGAATTTGGTCCATATGCAATTAGATGGAATGAGATATTTTTGGATGCTGTGCGCTCACAACGCTATATAGCGATGCATTTAGGCACTTCCAACAATATGCATTGCTCATTGTAATAACTGAGTAGAAATTTAATTTCTTGAATATTGAAAAATGTAGGGGCGGCAGATTGCTATACGCGCGACCAACAATGTTGTATTTAACATTCACAGGCCATCTTTTTTTATGCCAATACATAGCTGGAATATAGGCAGGTTTCGAAGTTGAGATATTTGTTAACAACCTCGTAGCCTATAAGCAAGCGGATACCAACTTTTCGTACCAATATTCTTCTTGTTTCCTACATTTCTTCCATTCTCTGATTTCTCGTTTACGATGTTCATCTGGAGCCTTTTAGACGGATGATTTCTGTGCCAATTATCGACGTTTGAATAAGATAACCGAGACGTTATCCTCCTCTCCCTCACGGATGCTCCTAAACATTCAACTCCCACGATTTTCTTGATTCTCTATAGAGTATACTATAGCTATTTAAAAAGCGGATACTGGCAAATTGAAATGGAACCTAACGAGATGGAACAAAGGGCAAATAGACAATAATCTGAACGCAGTGGATTACGTGGGTAACTCGGTTCGGATGGTAAAAAGTAGAAACGAGGAAAAAACTCGATATACTATTGGAAGGACTGGAAACGTTAAACTCGAAATTATTTCGATATGACGTAAGACATTGCTATCGATATGAGCGTAAACATTATTAGGTTAAGGCTATATAATATATAGAGTCTATCTATATAAATAATTGAGAGCTTCGACCAGGAAAATAAATCGATTATCGACTTCGAAAACTCGAAAGTCGAAGAAAAAACCTCGATTATCGATGACGCAATCGAAGTTGAATGAGAATACGCACGAGCCAAAGCATGTGGGGCGTAGCGCCCACCGGCAAGGAACTAGTCTGTATAAATAATCGAGAGCTTCGACCAGGAAAATAAATCGATTATCGAATTCGAAAACTCGAAAGACGAAGAAAAAATCTTGTTTATCGATGAAACAATCGCAATCGCACGAAAACACCGCCGAGTAAAGGCAAGGAACTCGTTCTATGTAAATAATTGAGAGCTTCGACAGGAAAATAAATCGATTATCGATGACAAGTGAAGGCATGTGACCGCGTGGCGGCCACCGGCAAGGAACCAGTCCTTATATATAATTGAGAGCTTCGACCAGGAAAATAAATCGATTATCGAAGAAAAAATCTCGATTATTGATGACACAATCGAAATCGAACGAGAATACAGATAAGCAAAGGCATGTGGCCGCGTAGCGGCCACCGGCAGGGAACTAGTCTAATGAATAATTGAGAGCTTCGACCAGGAAAATAAATCGATTATCGAATTCCAAAACTCGAAAGTCGAAGAAAAAAATCGATTATCGGTGACAAGTGAAGGCACGTAGCCGCGTAGTGGCCACCGGTTAGTGCCTTACCTACAGTATAATTTTCAGCTTCGACCACGAATCGAAATAAATCGATCATCGGTGTCGTAGTAGAAACCGAACTCGAAAGCACACTTGGAGGGCATGTGACCGCGCAGCGGCCACCAGTGAAGCACTAGTAATGTAAATGAAAAGAAGAGACGAAGAAAAATATCGATATATATCGATAGAAATATATATCGAAAAAAACTAAAGTTGAACCGGAAGTTTTTGCATAGAATAAAATTGACATTTGCGCGTTCTCGATTTTCACTGGTGTCATTTTTAACATTTTTAACATTGAACCCACTTTCTTGTAAGAAAACCCTCACAAATGATTATTGACTAAGCGCATGAGCCAGATCTATTCAATAATTCATTTTTTCTGATTGGTTGATGGGCGGGAGGTTGCTTATAGTGTAGCCGCTTGTACCGACATAACTTCTACTCTAATTTCCTGTGTCCTATTATGCGAAGGCGGTGCAGCGGCTGGTCCACAAGTTACTGAGAACCAAGTAGTTCATACAACAATAAATTAAAAAAAAAACAAAACAAAAAATACTCCAATTTTTTCTCAAAGACCCCGAATTTTAAATTCGATCACAAAATTTCGACGTCAATTTTTTAATTAATCGTAGGCAGAGCAAGAAGCTCCAATGCAATAAGTAACATGTTACAATTTCCATATCGACTTCTATAACTCTCAGTAATTATCCAGAAATTAAACCAACAATTCAGAAAAAATGATTGATTTTTCGCCCCTCAAAGACTTTAGCTGTAGTTATTGAGTTACCCTGAAGTATCGTTGGAGTTGATATGCCACAGGAATTCTGAGACTGCGCTGGCTCCACTGGAGAATTGGCATTCCGTACGTACCAAATATAATCCCCGACACTTTTTACCCATTACCGGCTGATGAAAGACACGTTGTAATTAAACAATTCAGATGTTAAATTCCACTCGTTAGAATTGATCCTAAGAAATGACATCTGGAATCTTCAGTTCAATAAAACATTGATAACAAGGCAATTTATTTTACGACAAACTTGTCACGTAATATCCTGAGAAGTATCCCAGTTGTTTTATAATGCTACAGTACCCCAGTAATACTCTCGGAATGGGTCTTGAAGCGCTGTTTTTCAATACTAGTAACCCATAATTAACGAAAGTGGAGGGAGCTGGTGAGTATTGACACGTGGCCAGGACCTATTTTTTTTTTCAAAATTACGGACAGTGAAAATGAGAGAAATACTACCAAAATTCGGAGAATTTTCCTATCTCGTGTGAAAAATTTAGAGGGTAAAGCTCAATTTAAAGAAAAAAGTTCAACAAGGTTGCACGTACATCGATTAGTTCGTATGAAAGAAGGAAAAATTGCCGCGGATTTAATAACAAAATACGCTAACCCTACTAGAAATTCAATGTCGCATAGACCTCGCCGCGGTATTGCGCCGCGGTACTCAATGTTAAAGGTACAGCCGCTTTGCCTGAATGCCGCAGAATTTCGTCCAATTTCTACTAGGGAAGCGAGACTTCAACAACAAGTTACTTGTGAGAGAGCCGCCAGCGAACTTCCCAATTTTGCAATTTTGAGTGGAATCTCTGAATGTAAGTCTCTGCAGATTACTTGGAAGTACCAAGGGTTGTTAAACATACGTAATGTGGGTGTACTTTAAATACGTACATGATACCAGGGTACCAACATTGAACATAACAATCCACATGGAGTCCCATACATCAAATGTCTGATTACGATAAATAATATTATCAACATGACTCCAAATGAAAAGCCAATAATTACTTCGTCTACATTGCCCCCAAAGATTTTCATCCTCCTACTTTCAAATTCATTTATCCTCCCTCCAATAACATTCAACCCCCAACCAATTACACTGCTCGTTTGCACGAAGGGCTTTCTACGATACACATGTACAGAAGGAAGTTCGGCACGCAAGGAAATTGTCACAACTAGAAAGCACATGAAAGATGTTACGTAAGAGATCAACAACAACTTCCAATCTTATCACACCGATTGCCCATTGAAGCCGCGTAGAACATAGCTTCCGAATTCTCCCGGCCAAGGGATGATATAGAACCGGATGATAATATTCTGCATATTTACCCGATTCACTTGGCTATCTTGGTTTTTATTCCCAAGCCCGGAATTTTCTGGTTTATCAAAGACTTTCCGATTGGCAATTCTGGTCTGACAAGTTTTTTTCAAAACCTAGTAGCTGCGGGTAATCCGGCGGAGTGCGCACGCGCAAGATTCATACGCAGAACCAGCATCCGCAAATTCTACGTTACGGATTTATTATGCGGGCTAGATTGGAAAATGGTACCGCATTCTGCAGGTGCGGTGGAATAATCATTTCGAATTGTTTATAACTGAAGCGATTTTATTCAGAATGTAAGCACTTCTAAGTTCTTTGGATTTCCAGTTGGATCGCTTCCATCACACTATGAGTTGGTGCGTAGTAGTGTACCACACACACACACACACACACACACACATAGGGTACCAGGGCGTTGGTGTAGTGAAATATTTTCCCATGGATTCCGCCCGATCCCAGGAATATTCCTTGTGTGTCACCGGCGTTACCCATGAAATGAGACCGCAAGGCCGGGCGGGAACCTAACCCGACACAAGCAGGAAATTCCATCAGAGGCGCACACCATCGCAGCACCGGAGTTTCTGGGGGTTTACCCGATGTTTAGAAATACGATGGCCTAAATGGTGAATGTTGGTCCCAACCAAACGGATGGGTGGCCAGAGGACCCCCTTTCGGAGACGGCGAAAAAAAACCCACACACACTTCCGAAATTAGAGACACTAGAAAAATACTTTACCCCATCAAAAGTATAGCACTAAAGAGCACTCGTGAGAGCATGCCGAAAGCAGATGCGACGGCTAGCTTCCCTTCACCACATACTTTTGCCAATAGACACGACTGGTTCTGCCTCATTCTCAATATCGGTATCATAAAGACAAACCCCAAGTACTCGTATTCAACAGTCATTACCTCTATGATACTGCCTAGCAACTACATATTATAGCAGTTCAAGTGTATTACTATCTGTCCGTTACGATTCCCCTATTATCGCTACTGGTAACGATTTACGACTTCTACGCACGAGCAGAAGTTCTTTCATACGATTCTAATGCCGGCGAATTTTCAAATGCACATTGCTTTTGAGATTTGTGGATTTAACGAGGAGCTTGATATACCAGTTCGGTTTGAATGGGGTACGTAGGCTGATAGCAATTATCGTTTATTGAGAATCATCTTAATGACAATACTTAATTTGTGGATATTTTCTGGTTTCCATAGCCTGCGGTCTTGATATGATTCAGACTTCCAGTTTTCAATGAATTATTTTCAGACATACTAGCTGTAAGAATGGAAATCAAAGTTGCATAAAATTTGAGCTCCATTTTTCAGTTCTTCTAATAATATTCTCAATTTGTAGGGGAGTAACAAGTACTTGAAACCAGCTGCGGGATAATTCCTGTGTGAATGATTTTCACTTCATTAAATGCATCATCAATTTATATTCTATGAATATTATATAATTGAATGTAAATAAACTGATAAGCGATAACAAATGAAAGAGGAAAATGGAAAAAACAAGTTTTACGAAAGAATTATTTTTCAATTTTTCATTAATGAGTTAATGAATTCAAAATGAGGTATGCATGGCAAAGACCTGACAGGTGTTGTTATATAAATTTTGATAGTTAAATTTTATTTATGTAGAGCAGATCTAACAATAAAATCTGGACATGAAGCGTTGGAAATATTGGTAACATTACATAGAGTAACATAAAACTATTCCTTAGAAAAACGGTCCCTATTCGTCGTTTTCGATCAATTTTGAGAATCGTTCACCGAAAAGTCCTGAGAAATGCAAAAGCTCATGCTGGCTGACACGGCAACCTTAGCAAATGGAATTATACTAGAAAATTTTCTCAGTATTCTCACATATGGAGCAGCATTTTACCCGAGACCTACTCAAAAGCCACATGCAGACTATGTTGGTCCCCATCGACAATCATCATGGATCCGAAATATAAAGAAAATCGAATGGAAGATTCACCTGCCCATCCATCAGCTGATACCATACTCTACACCTTGTCTGGTATTTTTCCAGTAGGCTTGGGCCAGACTAAGTTTTCCGTGAGAAATCACTTGAAGCTTCGAACCAATCCGCACATGGTATCATCCTATATCGCCTTATTGGAAGTCCATAGGACCAAAACCGACCTACTCGCCTTTGGTACAGATCGTGGACGAGTCCTGCATCTAACCTGCTGAACGCTAGGAAGGACATAATTCTGTCCTACAACTCTAAGCGAACCATGTACCGGATGGTTAGATCCAACAATTCCCTGAAGCCTTCAGCTGCAACTATTTCCCGACGAGCTCATTTAACTCAAGCACTCACCTTTTTCCATTTCTTCGTCTGCGTTTCGTAGCATAAACAGTACCAAGTTGGCTCATGGCAACGGGATTATTTGGGCCCGTTGGTATTGCTGGTGTTGCTGATGTTGGTGTCATAGTATCAATGACACCAGGGGGCTGGGGATGATTAGGACCACTTGTCAGGGTGATTGTTGAGCCAGGTGGATAGCAAACCGCGGCATAATCCGTCGGCGTTAGTGAACCGGTAGGTGGTCCGCAGATTCCAACAACCCCCGGACCACCCCCGCCACCACCACCACCTACAACACCCCCGACCACCCCCAGCCCCGTTGCGGTTCTGTCCAGCGCGTACACCGTGCGTAGCGTAACAGCTCTCCTCTCAATACCTTCTAATTCAATATTTACGTCATCATCAATGATCGTTGTGGATGACCGTCGGTACGTCTGCTGATTGTGCAGCGTCGACGGTAAATCTAGTCTTGTACTTGGTGACAGTTTAATGGAGTTTTGTACAATTGACGGAGTAAAATCGGCTCTGATTGAGGTCAGGCTGAGCTTAATGAAGATTTGATGAAAGTCAAACTGTTGCCTTCATTAACAATTCAATAACGTTATTCACCACCTTCACTATCCATGAACCTCTTTGATATATTTATATATCACGGACATGAACTAACTTAATGTCAGAGCCGTTCTTGCACTTCCTACCGGAAGACAATCTTCTATTGTCACTAATTTGAGAATCCTGATCAGGACAACATACAGCTGACAAGCCTAGTCATGATCCAAAAATCACCAAAATCACTACTTGCAGTCAACGTCACTGATAACGATTGTCACACTTGTCACTGATCACTTCCCAAATTCACTTGCTCAATTGTCACTTTAGCACCCACGATTGAGTCGTATTTATCACAAAACCAAAAACAGTCCCGAAAAATCACTTAATCACAATCACAATGAATCGAAGATGAACAAGTTGACATAAACAAAGTCACATCACGTGTTCGCCATAACTGATTCCCTATCAAAAGTATCACTCAATTTGGCTTGCACACTATCCCCTCTCCTCGGAGCCATGCATGAAACATTGAGTGGGTGGGGAGGAGGGGGAGGGGGAGGGATGGAGGAGTACTAAAAATCCTCCCACTACATGGACAGTCCTCCGCGTGGATAATATTTCCGTGAAATTCCGAGGAAAAATTAATACAAGTTGCGAACGTATGACGACGATGTTCGCCTCGTAGAAGCGTGTCGTGTACTGGTACCGGTTAGTCAGGCGTTGGTTGAGATCCCCGGACTATACAGGCCACAACATACGATAGAAGGGATAGAGGTGGTAAAGTGGTGGTGGTGGAGTGGTACAACTCGGTATAGGCCCACCACATTTACCTTCTGTACGATCCCCTCTTATGTTGCTTTCAGCTTATGCGGTTCACTTCCACCACCGGCTCGGCTCAGCTGGGGTTCACGTCAACTTTTCACTCGCCTCCCCCACTCTCGCGGGCTTTTGCGGAGTAAGACCACGCCTACATAGCCTGGAGAATGGCCAATAGAGGAGGCAGCATGGCGCCACCAGCGTTAAACACCGGATCTGCTTCGATACCCATCAGACCGTCTCACTCCATCAACAGATTCCACCTATTTCTCCGGTTTCATTGCATCCATCCCCCACGAAGGATTTCGCGCTTCAACGCCAACCACTGAATCCAAGGTGGATTGTTGGGAAAGGGTTAGAGGTGTTTGATGAGGAATTTGGAGATGACTTCTGGGTCGGGTTACGGGGTATTGAGAGTTTTTTTCGGGGTAATTGGGTCGCGACCTTGGGACCTTGCAGAGGTGGTAATGATCTTTTAAGGGGTTGTCAAGGTTATACTGATAAATAACCGGTAGTGGGTGAAGTGACTGGCTCATTACTTTTCTTGGAAATACTGATGTGAGTGCCTCTTGTTCGCAAAGGAATGGTAGAGGTTTTTTCAGGAAGTTTGGGTTTTCAATGGAAAATTAAGTGTCATTGGCGTTCGAGTAGATTAGCTGTTGATATTAATCGGGAGTTTTCAAGGAACAAAGATGGAACAGGAAAACTCTTGTCGGATTTTAACCGATACTTGGTTAGCTCTGAGCTTTATGAAGACGCAGTGATTGAAGTCGTATGTACCACAATGTAAATTGGAATTGCCGAAAGCTCTGAATTTTAGTCAATTTTTGCAATTTGTGAAATTTTGGAAACAATCAAATTGAAATGTGAATGATACGATGCGAATGAGCATGAGAAAATTTCAAGTGACGATTTTCACACGCTCTATTCCAGTTGTGAAATACGAAAAAAAGGTAAAAAGGATAATTTACGATTTGAGGGTCGTATGAAGGGTAATTTGAAATTTGAAATTTGAAATTTGAAATTTGAAATTTGAAATTTGAAATTTGAAATTTGAAATTTGAAATTTGAAATTTGAAATTTGAAATTTGAAATTTGAAATTTGAAATTTGAAATTTGAAATTTGAAATTTGAAATTTGAAATTTGAAATTTGAAATTTGAAATTTGAAATTTGAAATTTGAAATTTGAAATTTGAAATTTGAAATTTGAAATTTGACATTTGAAATTTGAAATTTGAAATTTGAAATTTGAAATTTGATATTTGAAATTTGAAATTTGAAATTTGAAATTTGAAATTTGAAATTTGAAATTTGAAATTTGAAATTTGACATTTGAAATTTGAAATTTGGAATTTGAAATTGAAAGGTGTAAATTTGAAATTTGAAGTTTGGACATTGGAGTCTTTCGTCGCCTGGACTTTGTGATTTGGAATTTTGAATCTGGGAAGCATGCAGACATTCTCCATCAGACGCCAATCGTCAACAAAATTCGTTGCAGACATTATATTTTTCAGATAGAAAAAAAAAATTGAATAAAATTGTGGATATGATATTGATGTAAAGTTCATTCTACCCAATAGCTGTCAGACTATTCCGTGTGCAATAAAAGTCTTCAACCACTGGCGACAATCGACAGTTCCATTCCATTGTGACACATTTTTATTATCTAGGATTCAATTCCGTGAGTGCCGAATGTTCACCGAAGCACGATACCAATAACATGTTAGAACAAAGCACAAGATATAAAACTGACACGTTGATACACATGTGCACAGAAATGAATTGCTCGAAAAAAAATACTCAAATTTTTATTATTTCTTTCGCCAATTTATCCGAGGAAGAAACAATCTGATGGTTTCTGAGACTACATCTTATGAGATTGCATACATTCATGTACCCACCCACCCATTCACTCCCACCCACCCACTCACCCACCCACCCACTCCCACCCACCCACCCACGCACACACACACACACACACAGAAATCGGGTGTTGCCCAGTGAAAAGCGTTTGCACCCAGCCTCCGGAGCATGTTTCACATGATGAAATATTTTCTGATGGATTCCGACTGATAGCAAGAAGATTCCGTGTGTGCTACCGGCGCATTATTTATTTATTTATTTATTCATTTATTTGCAAAAGAGCCTATACCAATTGAATGACCTACAAAGGTGCATTCCATCTAAAAATAAATAAAAATAAAAAATAATAAAGATAAATTCCCCAAAAATGTAAAATGGTGTACCAGGCCCAAAAACAAATAAATCAGTGTGTAGAGTGGCTGAACATAAATAAAAGACGGTGGATGAGTACACAACCAGCTAGTGCTGTCCAATAACTGATCGGTCTCGTAAGGGTTTAATTTTCTTGTAATGTCAGGACTAATTACATAACCGTAAACGAGATTTATTACAAAAGCGTATGGAGTTTAATTACATAATATTAAGTGCGTTTATGTACAGGGCTCACACCGGACTGCCCGTCCGGCAATCTCATTGAATTCCAACCAGTCATCGATTTTACATTTTGCTCTTACAGTCTTATCAGCTATAGAGAAGAACAAGTCAGCAAATATGTCAAATAACTTTGGGGATATCGTGATCGGGAAGATGCGGATATCGTGATGGGTTCCTATTACTAATATGCCCCGATTACTGCTCCCTCATTGCCATGCCAACAAGACAAGGCAAAAAAAAACCACTGTGCATATGTATAGTGCACCCCACTTCTCATTTCTCATATTCCTCTCTTCTCGTCATCTGCAGTATTACGAAAAAACATAAAAGGCTTTGTACATTTCCCATAACATATTTTATAACCATATTACACACTGGTTTACCAAATTTTAACTCCGCGTTAAGAACTCATTTCACGCACATGAAGACCTGATAGCTATACACAAACCGCTACCGTTTCACCATACTCTTGTGTGGTCACACGCAAGATTCCTTCTTTTCTTCAACTCCTACACAATATCATTCATCATGCTGAATGGTTCATTATAACGAGTCATTGATACAAGATCGATTCCATTCACTCTAAGGCAATTCATTCATTTTATTGTCGAAGCTGTCCTTTGAGTAACCGCAATGAATGTGATTAAAAGTAATTCTATTTTCTGGAATGAGATACGTAATTTTCCGAGCGTGTATCGTATTGTCGATCATTCAATGAAACTCATATTACGGTTTTTTCGATAACGATTTCCTATATCCCATGATTTTTCACAATTATGTAGAGGGAACATTGTCCTTCAGGGAGAATTCTTCGAATATGAGTGCTTTTGGTTGCTGAATATGGTTTAAGGTGAGATAAAGTATGGGAACTTTTCGATTGGAACTGTTTTACCCTGTTGATGTAAGCTCAAACACAAGTTTTCCACCATGAGCGTTGGTCGCATGGCAGGCGCTGCGCCGCGCAATGCAGTCTCACGTCCCGGAAGTTGTAAGCCCTACGAGAATGAAATTGTTATGAAATATCCTAGAAAAATTTCCATTTAATCCAATTTGTCAAAGTCGCTGTGACCTTCAAAAAACTGTTGCATAAAACCTTCGTTACATCTTTACATTTCCAGATATTAGCCAAAACGCCGTCAAACGTTAACCGGCGTAACTCATCTGATCACTACGTTACCAACATGAAGTATCCCATAAAATGAACCTGAAATCATGCCATTTTCACGATTGAAGGTAATTTATTTATAAGAGCTTTGCTTACAAACACATCATAGACCTCCGTCACTTATTAGCCCTTAGGAAGAGAGCATAATGATCCTATTCTGTGGCATTGCTCTGAATATGGCGAGCAGAGAGCCAACCTTATGAAGCCATTGTCCAAATCAAATTGTACCAAGCCATACGACACAAAAAATTTGCCGATGCCACTGATGTTAAATTCATAAAAGAGATCTGTAAATATCTGCAAAACTGTAACCTGCAAATTTAAAATTGTAAATTCAATGTAAAATGTAATTAGAGTGACAGTGTAAATGATCCTGTACATGGATCGCATCACTTTAAATGAATAAAAAAAATACAGCAAAAATAGAGCGACGTTAAAAAAAATCGTGCCATTGGAAAAAATTTTTTTTCTTCTCCAAGTCCGTACATCGCACTATGGTAGATTGTATAGAACTCGCATTGTGGTTTCTTTCTTAACAAGTTCCTGCATTATCCCATAATTCTCCACCCCCCCCCCCCCCCCCCCCACTTATCTATACATGAATATAGTCTTCCTCGAAATCAGTTTGCATAAACTGCCTAATTCGATTCCACTATGCCGTGATGTGAGTTACCGTTGTCGCAAGAAATTTCGAGAGTCTGAAAATAAATTCACGAGGAAACAAATTGACGAAAATGGTGTTGAGCACGGCATTTCAGAGGCAAACGCACCCATCACGCAATGACGCCAAAAAAGCGGCATTGGCGATGGTCAGTAACGGGGCCATATGGAATTTCGTGCGCAATGTTTCATGGTTAACGAGTTAACTAATGAAACATCAACGAAGCCGTCAATAGTGGAGGAACAGTGAAAATGATCTGATTATTTTATAAGTGGCTCATCTTGTGCGATTGCCAAAAAAAGGGATTTTTGAGATTTTTCTTTGCCGAAGATTACTCCAAAACATTTTTCAAATTTTCAAGCGTCTTCTTGTTGAGACATCTCGTCACATCTCGAATTGACGATGATGATGAAATTGCTCTCTCGTATTGTATCAAGTCATAATTATCTCGTCTTGTCTCGACTCTCTCGTCTACCGCGGAAAGACAAGAATTATCGCAGACCACCTGGAGTTCACTGGACAATAGTTTTTTTTTCAAACACCAATTTGTCTCAAGTCCTTAATTATCGTCCCCAGGTATGTGCGTCTCAGTGGAATGATAAAAAAAAAATTTGGACCGTAGACTTAATCAAGAATAACATTTTTCTCTCAGCGCATGACTGTGCGTAGCAAGTTAACCCAAATTATTCTCAATTGAATCCTTCATTAATCAATTTCAACAATTCATAAAGTGACACTTTGCTGGATCCGCAAACCTCAATTATTGTACAGTATGTAATGCACCAGTCATGCTTTTGTTAACCGCGCTATTTTCAATGGTTATCTCACATCAAGTAGACTGTTGTTTCTACGAATGTTATCATAATTGTTCTAGATACCAACGAGGACATGCCGGTACCAATGCAAATTGACGTCCGTCAACGTATTCCTTTCGGTGGAAAATTCATTTGCGGCTCTTTTACAAGGGCTCAAATGGTATTGACTTGCCATCTAGCGGAGCAGCCTTGAACTGTCTTACCTGACAACCTTATGATTACCCACAGGTATCCCAACCCTTAGAGCAATATCGACTTGGCACCGTTCGACTTTTTTCTTCAACGACTATTACAATTTTTTTTTTAACCCTTTGCCATTTCAAATTCTTTTTTAACTTCCCGATCTAGGAAAGTTATTGTAATGGCCCGAAAATGAAAAGTGCCAGATCGATGAAATTTTCATGTTTCTCGACGCTTTGCATTATCCTGAAGTGATTTCAGAGAAGTGTCTGTATGTGTGTTTGTGTGTGTGTGTGTTCGTCCGTATCTGGCAAAATTTTCCGTTTACGTTTTCTCGGAAACGGATGGTGCGATTCGATTAATTTTTTTTTCAATCATCGCGTCTCCGTGTAACTTAGAGCTGATTAGATTTTTGATCGAATCCATGGAGTAGTTCCCCTGTTTTTGAAAAATTCATGTTGAGCAAAAATCGAAAATAGTAATGAACGTTTATTTTAAAAAAAATTATAACTGATTAAATTTGGAGTAAAAGTGGTCCACTACTTATATTGTTATTAACAATGTCAATTGCTTATAATGTTCTACTGCATAAACTATTGGAGCTAGCACAAAATTCATATGAAAAAAGTTGTTTGCCACATAAAAATACGTATTTTATGTAGAATGCCTTTTTTCGATAATTTGCATAATTAAGGAGGTATAGCAGTCTCCACAATTATGTATGTAATAAGTGAACGAATGGACCCAGCGCTGTCATGACGGTTCCAATCGAAGCGTTTTCATGCAAAATCGAGCGGATCATATTTTGGGTGGCATTTGTGCAATATATGCAATGTTATTAGCAATTGCAATTGTTTATACTGTTCCACTGGGTGACATATTAAAGTTTTTGCTTTGCAGCCGCATCCTTATTGGCGTCTCACTCTCACTCAAGTAATGCGCATAAGTCTCATCCTCATGCTCACCATGCGTCTACTCAAGTATTCATAATTATCTGCTACATAAATGAGTCAGTTTGGAATTCTCAAATAGGCATGTTTTCGTTATGATAATAACAGGGGTCACACTGATTAAGCGTAGTATATTGGAGAAGAATAAATTTAGTAGGTTGCACTGAAAAACCAAATCGGAAAGTTTTGTTTGTGCCCCGGGTGGGGCACACACCACTAGTTTGGTTATTTTTGATATCGTGGCTGCTGAAAAAAATTATCTTTCAGATATTACATGTGAAATCAAAACCTATGATTATCACCCATTTTCACCAAGAGAAATGAGGAAAATTAGTCGTAATTAATCCTGGTTGTGCAGTGAGTTTTCTACTGCCTGTTGGACTCCTCAGAAAAGTCGTACATAATGATTGACCAGACTGGTTATGACAAACGCCGCGGTCCTAACAATGTAGAAAAAAAAGAGGTTCAATTAGACAAATCATTGTTTTGTAACGCGACGAGCAACAATCGTGGAGCCTACTACAGTGCCGCAAGTTGATGCAATAATATATAATGTAACCATACAATCCGTCAACGCTGTAGAAATGCCCATGGGGGGAAGAGGGGTCTATAGTTATAATTGCGTGCCACACGAATAATTGTCAACGTATTGTGACTATTCAGTACAAGGACTGGGAGCCAAGTGAATACTCTGTGAAATACTGACCTATCGCTGTGCATATGTTGTTATAAACCAAATTGGTTTTGCAGGTTCATTCGATGGTTCTTTTCAGTGTTTTGTTCATTTACGCCCGCTCCATGAAAAAAACTGGAAGAGGAGACATTAGGACATGGGGACCAGACGAGAGCAACTTCGAAGGTTCATTCATTGGGCAATTGTCCTCATTAGTTTGAACTGTGTCAATGCTGTACAACTCAGATGGGAATTGACCATGCGATGAATCTTGATCAAAGCTTGGTGGAGGCTTGACTAAGATTCACCAAAGCTGTGTCCTGAAGCCTCGGTCAATCTGTGCAGAACATGCGAATGTAACACCAATCCCAGTTAAAAGAATAAGCTTCGTTCTAGCTTGGTTACGTAGGTTAATACAAGCTCCGACCTTTATCTTCCTTCAAGCTTCGGACTTTATCTTGGCACAATCCTCGAAATCCATTTTTGTGCAAGTTCCGAAGTTTCTCGTGGTCGAAGCATCGAAATTAATCTTGGTCCAAGCTACAAAATTTATCCTTGTTCAAGCTTCGAAGATAGGAACATTGAGATTGGGCCAAGCTTAGTTGAACATTCGTTTCCAAGCTTGGGTTTAGGTGGTGCAGCAATCCTGGATTTATGTATGTATCCAATATTAAACCGAGTTTCGCTGAAGCCGGTAAATCGAAAATAGGAAAAATATGCTTCAATCCAGCTTAGTTCAACCTTAGTTCAGAAGCTTGAGTTTAGATGGTATGAGCAATCTGGGATTCATGCTTGTTAAAGCTGAGATTCAAAGCTAACAAAGCTGAGCTCGGAGCAAGCATAGCACAACATGGTTTCTGAAGCTTGAGTTTGGATGATTCTAGTAAGCTTGGATGTATGTATGGATCCAATATTGGACGTAGATTGGATTCTGTCTGTGGACCAACGCTAGGGACGCTAAGATTGAGCGAAGCTTGGCATAAGCTAGGCCAACAGAGCTTGGATATCTTTGATATAACTAAGCTTTGTTTTATCTAGGCTTATACATGGGATGAAGCTATGTGAAAGCTATCAAGTCCAAGCTTCGGCATCGAAGGTCGGACCAAGATTGATCTTATGGTTCAAGCTTCGAAGTCCCCAGCTGAGAACTTGAGAAAGAGTCGAGTTACTTGGCACCGCCGCGAGGCGCCGCGGTATCTATATGAGAATGGCGAGACCAAAGAAGATATTGACGTGTATCGGAATTATCGAAAAGCGTGAGACCGGAACCGATGCGACACCAGACAGTGCGGTGGAAAAAGGAAACGTGCATGCGCAGCACGTGCGGCTGTGCTGTGTTCTAAATTGGATCAAAAGTTGAGTAAAAAAAATAGAATATAATTCTTAAATGAAGAAGCAAGTGATCCTTAAATAAACAATCAGGTGATTAGTACGGTTACATATGATCCCAAGAGGATAACCTTCATTCAATTGGAAGATTCAAGTGAGGTTTACACGATGCGTTGCCCGTCGAGCATTAGAACCCAGCAATTGTTATTAAAAACACTATCCATAATCCAATGAATGCAAGAAGCATGTTGTCCTAACTGAAGACCTTACATCCATCACTCACCGGCAATTGGCGTCCAATGGCCATGGCCCAAGCATTTAGCCGAAATATCTCCCCCGAGGCACACGACCCATTGTTGGCCCCAGCGGCAATGAGCTGATGCTTTTACCAGCCACGACTTACAAGTCAAACTAACTGACAGGTTGCATTGTCCACCCTATGAGTTCATGGCTTTTGCTCCCAAACATTTTCTGGTCATGGGATATTAATTCTTCCGTCGCTGCTCGATTAGACCAACAACTGTTTCCGTAATTATTCTGATGGTTCGAGGGGAGATCCCGGTCAAATTTAAAATTCTGCGAAGGAGTCAACAGAAAAAGTGACAATTTTCTCAAGTGATGAGCAGCATCATTAGACTTGTGCACATTTCTTTCCTATTTTCTCCTATCTCTTTTTTGTAGTAGGAAACTCGAATACGGCTCAATCTTCGAAAATCTGTGGAACGAAAAATACTTCCAGTCCGAATAATCTGTTTTTCATTGAAAAAAAACAATTGGTTGGCTCAGTAATAAATTAGCAATTTTTGAAAAATAGAAATTTTGGAAGACTCGGAATGCCCTCGTGACGTCATTCAACGGGGAGGGCTCCTTCTTGGATACCGTCTAACGCTAGTGCTAGGCTCTACCGCGCCACCCGCGGTTTAGCGGACTCAGTGAAGAAAATAAATTTTTGGGATCATGCACAATTACCGACGCCTTCTAAATTCCACTGCAATCGCCCCTCAATCAATTATGCCAGGGCGAAGCTCGCAGTGACCTATTACAGCTCATTCAGGCCGAAATAAGCTGAAAAATCGATGTGTACTGCAGGAAAATTGTGGAAAACTACGGAATTAATGGAACCACGCCACGTCATTCAATCATCGTTAAAACTCCCCCTCTTTTGTATTTCTTTTCTTCCCCTAATTACGAAAATTAAAACTTCGGGAAATATCGCGCCTAAACTTGGCAGTCACGATAAGTTGTTGCAAATGGCCGTTATTTTTCCATTTTTCTGAAGAAAAAATAAAGAACCATACTGTGAAAGCTTGGGAAGAAAAATTATTGTAAGAAAGCTTCCTTGAAATTCTTTTCTGCATACATGAAAGTTTGGAACATTTGCATTCAAATTACTTCGTTACAGATTACATTTTCAACTCAAACATTAAACTGCACATGAGTTTACCTCCAAGATAAGGAAAATCATTACATACTTCAAGTCAGAATTGAGGTGGAAAATGCGCGGGGAGCGTTCTCGTTCGCTGTTCATTCGCGAATGGTATATACATATATACATATTTACTATTGTGTTCATTTAGATTTTTTTCTTTTATTAAATTCATTTACAATATCTCATTATTATGCTTAGTAAATGAATATGTATATATATAGTACCCCGCAGCGGATATCGTTTTGTCTCATATCCAATGCGGTTCTATCCGTCCCGCGTTTTGTGCGCTGATACCACCGAACAAATCGCTCAAATTACAATCTCCAAGTCTTGGAGAAGTGTTTCCAAAATCTTCAAATCACCCAGACCCTGAATTAATTTACTCCTCAACCATTGCCTCTCCAATAAACGTACAATAGATTCAACCTCTAAAAATCCCTAATTTTGCGACCATCCTAATTATTCTTCATCAGTGGGCATAACAACAACGCGCTTTCACATTGTTATTATGATGAATATGGATAAATAGTAGCCGGACGCGTATACGTAATTGGTGCAATTACCTTATAATAATTCAGGACTATTACGATGGAAAAAAAAAGGCCAAGTTTATTCCAAGAGCCCTACCGTCCACCTCTCATATTGGGGGGCTGCGGTGCGGTTTTTTTTAAAACGAAATTACGAGAAATTATGAAGAGAAGAAATTGGTAGTCTAGAACCTGCGGGTGATTGACAGGCGAGCGAACCTCTCTGCGTTCGAAAAATCAACTGGTAACATTACCCCGGTTCCCTCGTTCCCCCAAAACACGTCGCACTTATTTCCCTCAAAACGTCCTTTCGGCAACGAGGCCACGTCGATTTTGTCCCAAGAGATAATCTCATTTTGTTGATTGCCCGGTATTAAATTGAAAAAGAAAGAAAAGAAAAAAAAACAACTTGCCGACGATCGATCGAGCCCACGAATGATGAAACACGCCCGACATCGCAGGGTGGACTTGAACTTACTTTCGGCCAAATGATTGACAGGGAAATTATGGAGAATGTCATTGATCCCGTGGTTGATACAAAAAGGACTGTGATCGAATTAGAACCAAATGCTCTTAAGAGTGGACTCATTCATTAAAGACCCAGGTGAAATTTGAAAATCATATATTACAGAGAGACATAAACTCAACTTGAGATATAATAATATGGGTGTGGAAGTTAGCCTAGGGTAAATCTATAATTTTGTGATCGGTATGGGACGAAATTTTGTTGACGAAGTTCACGGGAAAAAATAGTCGTTTTGCTTGTAGCGACAAATGCTATAGGATATGAATATTTGAAAGTGCGACTTGATGATATTTATATTCCTGAATCGAATCTTGTAATATACCCAAATTTGGTATGATTTTTCAGGCATAAAAATATTGATGAGCTATTTAATATAGACGCTTTATGGTATTTATAACATTTTGAGAGCTTTTTTTAACATAATGCGTGTGTATGTGTGTGTGGGTATGTGTGTATATGCGTGTGTCTCTGTGTATGTCTATGTATATGTAATTGTATGTGAGCAGGCGGGTGTGTGTGTGTTTGTAACTCAAGTCTACTCAGATTTTGGTTGAGCTCGGTTCAATAGTTTCTTCTACTCACTCCAAATATGTATAAAATTGTACCAGAAAAATAACGATGAGCCCTCTAAATTAAGGTGGTGAATGAATTACGTTGCGCACTCAAGAACACATCATTTAATCTGGCTAAATGCCCTCGGGCAATAGCCATTTGCAATCAATACTGTGGAACTTCATATCAATGGATTGTCAATGTTGCCATTCAATCACGAAAAATTTGCACCATCCGAACAATTACGGAAGTGAACTTTGCACCGTTGGAAAGGTGAGAAACGTACAGAGGTTCGCTTCACTATTACTTTTTTTGCATGTACAGAGTTTCTTAAGATTATAAGTTAGGTAAATTACAATCTCGCAGCACACGGAAAGAAAAGGAACATAATTATTAGACCCCTGGTGACTAATCTGAGGACGAAATTTCCGTGAGTCGACAAATTAGACTCCTACAGTCTAAAATTTAGTCGCATTGGGCCGATTTTTTCTATTGTTTCGGGGTAGTTTTGATACTCACTGTAATGAATTTTTGGACTCACGGAAATTTCGTCCTCAGATTAGTCGCCAGGGGTCTAATAATTATGTTTTTTTTCTTTCCGTGCATCGTTTCTAGATTGACATTGAAATTTCCATGCGATGTTCTAACAGAAAATTCACCTTTTCTGAGAGTTTCAACTACCGTTCGCTAGTTTTTGAGTAATGAATAGACTCTTGAGCTCAACGAATTGATCAATGTCATTTCCAGAAAAAGGCGTTTAAAAATTCAACTTCAGTTTACACGAAAAAACCTTTCTTTCTATCTCAATATATAGCTCTTCCGCCGACCGGATTTTAATTTGATGTTGTCACTTCTTCAACCAATGTTTTCAAAATTGCAAGTAGCATGGCCCCCTTAACAACGTTTTCATAGATTCCTCGGCTTTCGCTAAAATTGTCTTAATCGCCTTGACCCGTTGCACCGACAGCCGGTTTAAACAATAACAATTGTTCTTCAACTAATAATAATAATAATACCCCTTACCCCATAATTATTTACGTACCTGGGGGATACATGAACATTTCTCAAATTAATTTCAGTAACCTAAGAACTTCCCGCTCATAATCAACAATTCCTTTCCACGGAGTGAAGAATAACAAGTTCACCATAATGGCGGCCATACGAAGAATCAAGCAACCGCGACTCTTGCATGTAGCCCAAGCCTTCCATCTATAGGTGCGATAATGAGAAGATTACAAAGCATCCAAATGGCTGAGAATGCTAAAGGAAAAAAAGAAATTCCACAAATAGATGGAGAAGAAAGTTCAATAAAAATTACATTAATAAAATGTAACCATGTTGTCTGGTATTTATGAACGCGGTCAAATTTCATCAATCGCGTTTTGATGGATGATGAATGATTTTCTTTCTGTTGTCAAGTTTAGTGCAAATTGGTAATTTGCTTCGTTTCATCATGTGCAATTTCATTAAGAGAGAATTATGCTTATAGCTTTTCTTAGCACGAATGCTAGATCTACAGAACACAGATCGATTCAAATCAGGGAATCCCGCGAGTTATGCAATCTGATTGAGGGATCAAATCCTTCCTCAATATTTTTTTCAGGAAACAGCTGAAAATTCGTCAATTCCAAAACGCAAATTTGTCGTTTGTGACGTCGCAATAGTTGCGTCCGCGTTGATATATTTTCTATTGGATGCGTTTTCGAGAGTTATCTCAGAGACGGCCTGTGATTGGTTGCCGCCGTTGTCGTGACGTCACAGCTGTTTTCAGATGGTTTGAAAGACACTAGTTTGGATATTCCATAATTGAAAAACAAATAATTCAAAGCAAAAAGTTAAATGTAGCGTTGGCTATATATATTTAAAACAACAGTACAAACATGTCAACCGGGATAGATACACACACAAATACAGACAGGGCGCAAGGGAGGGTCAATGTTGAAAAAATTGGCGTGTAGTTCCTGACGCGTCAGAGAAGTGAAACTTCAGAAGAAGAATATGAATTTTTTCTTATCCATTTAAAATAATACTTTTCATAAAACGATGACGATGACAGGAGGAGATTAGAACCTTTGATTTTATTTTATCATTAAAAAAAAAAACCACCGCGCCGTTCCGCTGTCAACCCCCGGCATTAGGCTCCCGCCACCCCCACACGCAACCCTTTTCCTCCCGCATTCGACCCTCGCCCTCCCCCCCACATTCAACCCTCACCCCCCCTCCCCCGCATTCAACCCTCACCCCCCCCCCCCGCATTCAACCCTCACCCCCCCCCCCGCATTCAACCCTCACCCCCCCCCGTAAGTGTGCGGACAGCGTAACACCTTCATATAGTCCCATAAGAAGTCTCACTTCAAAAACAATTGCTTCAATTGTTATCAACAATTTTACTTGTTTATAACGCTGTAGCTCGAGAACGCTGACAGATACGAGAAAAAGTGTTGCACAAAAATTGTTCCTCTTGTGAAACTACATATTTCATATTGTATTACTTTTTTTGCTAGGCATCATATTTTACGGGATATCGATAAAAAATCGTAATAATCGATCAATAGTCGAATTTGCGTAACTGATATACAGCTTGATTTTATAAGTGGATCTTCACACATACACACATACTATCGGGAAGTTATAGATGCGACCGGTCGAGAGTCACACTCACGTCCCATTAATTCAATTTTCGATTTACATTATTGCTTCCATATAAACAATTACAAAGTAGTATATCCAACCACAATGGCAATAACAATATTTTTGGGGTAGATTGTTTGGGTAATTGTAGGCTGTTGGGGTGCATGTGTAGAGTATTTTCAACAGTCTTCAGATCCACTAACCGGAATCATAATTTTTATCAGCCCTTCCTCCCCGTGTATAACTGCTGAAAAATAAATCTAAAGAAGAATTAAAAAAATACAAGTTTATTTCCACTCACGTATTCATTCTGCATGCAATGACGTCAATGATCTCTGGTACATTCAAGGTCAGTTCGGGAAACTGAAAGATTCGCGAGACTGCGCGGCGACGACTCTCACGGCCTCGGTTATGCTCAGAAGATAGGTAATAGGCGATTATCAGTGATCGTGCTATCTTGGACATACCAGATAGGATCATTATCTTCGTATAATTTTATTTTCCATAATTTTTTTCCCCCGGCCCAATATGCCTTTTTCCCCCAAATAAATTCCTTTATTTTCATAATATCTTGCAGCTGTGCGACCCATGATCCCCAGTTAAATGTAATTTCAACCGGGAATACTTGTATTCGGTGAGTTTCTTGGGATTAAAATTATATATCTTGCGGGTATGCGGGCAAAAAATGATATTAGACGTTTATCGAGAATCAGGGAATCAGGGTCATGAGAAATATCTGAGAAAATTGCGAATCCTTGCAGGGTAGAAATATTTTTCTGATGCATATTCACATCCATTATTGATGAAAAAAAGCACAAATTTCAAGGATAATCTAGGAGTAGCTTCCAGAAAAGCAGTGATGCTTGAAGAAATCGTAATTATTTCATGTGTGTGTCTTTAATTGAATGTGAGAACAATTGAAACGGTTGAGAGAATTGAGACAATCGCAACCGGCAGCGACAAAAATGCCCCCCCCCCTCATACCCACACACACACGAAATAGGGTGAGGTTTTTTTTAACGGTGCTATATTTATGCTCTCGAAGAAACTTTATTTTTTTGTTCAACTTCCCGATCTAGGGAAGTTATTGTAATGACCCCGAAAATGAAAAGTGCCAGATCGATGAAATTTTCACGTTTCTCGATGTTTTGCATCATCTTCGAGTGATTTCAGAGAAGTGTCTCTATGTGTGTGTGTGTGTGTGTGTATGTTCGTCCGGAGTGGCAAAATTTTTCGTTTACGTTTTCTCGGAAACGGATCGTGCGATTCGATTAATTTTTTTTTTCAATCTTTAGGTCTCCGTGTAACCTAGAGCTGATTAGATTTTCGATCGAATTCGTCGAGTAGTTCCCCTGTTTTTGAGAAATTCATGTTGAGCAAAAATCGAAAATAGTGATAATGAACGTTCATTCAGACAAAAATGTTGTAATCCAGGTACTCAATGTCACAGTTGAACGATGTAAGCATATTTTATAACTGATTAAATTTTGAGTAAAAGTGGTCCAGTACTTATATTGTTATTAACAATGTCAATTGTTTATAATGTTCTATTGCATAAACTATTAGAGTTAGCGCAAAATTCATATAAGAAAAGTTGTTTGCCATATAAAAATGCGTATTTTATGTCGAATGCCTTTTTTCGACAGTTTACGCAATTCAGGAGGTACAGCAGTCTCCACAATTATGTACGTAATAAGTGAACGAATGGACCCAGCGGTGTCATGACGGTCCCAATCGAAGCGTTTTCATGGGAAATCAAGCGGATCACATATTGGATGGTATTTGTACAGTATATGCAATGTTATTAGCAATTGCAATTGTTTATACTGTTCCACTGGGTAAAATATTAAAGTTTTTGTTTTGCAGCCGCTTCCTTATTGGCGTCTCACTTTCACTCAAGTAACACGCATAAGTGTCATCCTCATGCTCACCATGCGTCTACTCAATATTCATAATTATCTGCTTCATAAATGAGTCAGTATGGAATTCTCAAATAGGCATGTTTTCGTTATGATAATAACAGGGGTCACACTGATTAACCGTAGTATATTGGAGAAGAATAAATTCAGTAGGTTGTGCTGAAATAGTATATTTCCAGGCTGTTATTTTGGGGATTTTTGCTCGCGCAAAGTTTGCGCTCGAGGCGAAGCCGAGAGCAGGCAATGGCGCGATAAAAAAATCCCTAGAATGACAGCCTGGATAACAGATAACTTTTCCGTAGTGACTTTTACTTTTCCAAGTTCGGAACAGGGCTAATACCAATTCCCAAACGAGGAAAAGTACAAGGCGGTACGGAAAAAGTTTTGTTTGTGCCCCGAGTGGGGCACACACATGCACACATCACTAGTTTTTTTTTTGTTAACGTTGCTATATTTATGCTCTCGACCTCATCGAAAGTCTACGATGTGTTTGTAAACAAAGCACTTATAAATAAATCTTGAAATTTTTAATACTTGAGAAGAGAAGCATTATGGGGGTTGATAATGGAAATCATTAAGGTTATCATGGAATGGATATATTTACTCTTCATCCATTCTACAGCATTCGACATTGTTTTGGACATATATTCTCGATATTGCTCCCAGTTTTCGCTGTGTATTGTGTCTTCATAAAATGACGCGTTCCAAAAATGGTTCAGGAAAAACGTTGGTTGAAGGAACTTCCGTTCGCCACAAAATTTGTTTACGGAAATTTTTGTTAGGCATATTTTTGTCGAGAAAATCAATCCTGTGGATTTTTTTCCGTCGAACTCTCGGAAAATGCTCAATAATTGCGAAGTAAAAAGAATATTAAACCTTAAAATAGCATTTATTTCTCCCCTTAGGAGAGAAAAGGGATCGGGGCAAAAGAGGCAATCCCGTAATTCTTTAACAGCCCAAATTGGCCCATATAAATCCTCTTGGACTTTGCACCGATATTGCACCACTTTTCCACGTACCCCATTGCCACATGTATTCCAATGTATTCGACTATTCCGACCGTATAAAGTAGGCGCCCAATAAAGCCTCAGTGCCGACATTGGACGTCTTTACCCTCCGGGCTTTACACCGATCATCATGGCTTCTCGATTCTCTCTCCCTATCTAAAATTTCTCGAATCGCTTTTTGACGCCGCAAGATGCTTTGATGAGATCGAGGTTTGACAGGGAAATAACTACTGGCAGGGGCTATCGTGTGCTTCGAACCAAGCCATTATGAACCATCGAGAATTGAAAATAATCGATAGGGTTTTGTCGACCAGACAGAAAATCGTTGATGACGCCAAAATTTCTCCTACTTTTTTTTCCTTATTCAGAGGGATCACCTTTATAATAACGAAAAGCTAATGCAAATCGGAGGATTTAGAGGGGTTTATATATGGGAAACAAACCCATAGTATTTTCTGTATGCTGCATGGAAAGAGTATTAATAGTATATTACGTTACAAGTTCGTAAAACGGGGAATATCGAAGGAAGTGGGGCAATGTTGTCCCCCCCCCCCCCCCTCATCAGTCCGCCCCCCCCCCCACTTACTTTCGCGAATATGGCATGAAGCTGGACATGGAATTGGATATTCTCCCTTTTACGCATGTGTAATGTCGACAATTTTTTGGCATAAGTGTGAGAAAAGGTTAGCTCTTGCAACTCAACAAGCTTCCATTACAATTCCACCGCACAAAAAGCGTGACTGTCAGAGCAGCGCTCGAGTTAACCCAGGTCTCCGCGCTTGTAAATAATTGCGAATTTTGGGTCAATAAGTCCCAATTTTTTGCGAATAATTGTAATGACTGCGGAACAGGTCATACGAATGCTCCGAAGTTTTCATTGATGTATACTAGTAATCGATGATTGGTTGACAGTGGTACAATTGCGCTACTTGGTGCATGGCGGCAAGAAATGGAAATCAAAGTGAAGGAGGAATGAATTGGCGGAAACCGAAAGACAGCTGACGTTATGTTCACGATCATAAGTTACGAAGATTAGTCAGATAGCATCCTGGAGTTGGTTGGTAATCGCGTTTGCGTCGATGAACATCGATATTTGGGATGTCGATTCGGGTTTAGTTTTCAAAAGTAAGACAATTGTTCAAGTTGTCATAACTTATGTAGTTATTGAAAATGATATACACGGAATATTTTTTGAGGTTCTGTTAATTTATTAAGTTTCCAGTGTTTGACATATTTGGTCCAGTGTTGAAAATTTTATATGTATGGGATAATTACAGAAAAACTAAAAGATGGTTGCTCCCAATTGGAAAATTGGAACCTCTCAATTTTTCGAAATCAATGATTAACAGTATCTTCAACTTCGGAAATGATATTGTTGCTTCAAATTGCAATTTGTAATTCAGCGCGCGAAGCGCACATTCGGTCTCGTCCGCATAATACAGAAACCAGTCACATATATAGTTTCTTAATGAACCAAATCCGACAATTTAATGACGTCATGCTGGATCATGTTTACTCGGTTTTAAAATAGTGTCGTCTGTTTCCTCTCAATTTTTTTAAATTGTCTCATTTCTTCATCATTTCAGACATTAAACGATGAGGCCTTCCATTTTCTCGAATTACGCAATGAGGGAGGCGCCTGATCTCATGGGAGAACTTCCATGCGTCGCTATTTTCCGACTTATTTCATACCCACATTCACCCCGGCTTAATCACAACTATTAACCTGTCAATTATCGGACAGTCCTGTTCATAGTCGAGAAGACAATATTGCTACAGTAGTTTAATTAGTATTGTCACGTTGCCCCAGTTCTCAAACGAGTAACAACTACAAACTAGTGAGATAGAAGAGTGTCGGCCCCCGTTGGGAGCACAAACAAACCTTCCCGATTTGCGATTTCTGTTTGCCATTCGTAGATTTTTCGACACGTCAATTAAATGTTTAAAGACTGGTTTCAGAAAAAAAAAATAAGAATCATGAAATTTGGAGTACTGGAATGCGACAGGTGACGCTACATGCGAATATGTCACGTGACGCACTGACCAATCACACTGCGCAGCGCGCAATTTAAAAAATAATACTTCCGAAAAACTTGACAAAATTGGAATTAAAACCTTTTTCGATATTGCTGCTATGTTCAGCTCATGCCGAAGAGTGCCTTTTCGTTTACTCGTAAACGAAAAGTCACTAGTTCGGCACTCGCTGAACATAAACATCACTATCAAAAACCATCGTTCGACCAGGCTTGCCAGATTGTGGCTATAAATGGCCCCGAAAGTACGGATTGGCGGTTGGGCTCTTGAAATATCTGGCAAGCCTGCTTTCGACACATGTGCGATAGGGTTTTTCAACTCGTGCGCTTGGTTTTTTAACTTCGAACTCGTGAAAACCCAATCGCACTTGTATCGAAATATACTATTTTCGGCATTGCTGCTACGTTCAGCTCGTGCCGTAAAGTAACTATTTCGGCACTCTTAGAACGTAACATCACTGTCAAAAAGTATCGTTTGACACACGTGCGATGGGGTGTTCACGAGTGCGAAGTTGGCGGCGCGAGGCGAAGCCGAGCGCTGCCAATCGCACGAGCTGAAACACCCCATCGCACTTGTATCGAAATATACTATTTAAAATCGACTAATACGTTGTCACAACCATGCCAAATAGAAACTATTTGAACCGGGAGGTTGCTTCTCCTTTTCTTTATATAAAACAGTAGTTTTTTCGGAAATATGAAAAAACTAGAAAACCGATTCCAACCAAAACCTAATCAGGTTTGAAGGCCACAAATATGCTTCGATTGCGCCATAGAGCATCTCAATCGCATAATTTGATGGTGAGAAATCGTCGGAGGAAGAATTTGTCTTCATACATACACCGTCACACACACACACACACACACACACACACATATATATATATATATATATATATATATATAGACATTTTGTTAAAAATAGTCAGAAATGTCATAAAACGCGGAGATATGTTGAAAGATAAATTTTTAAATCTGAGGCATTTTAATAAGTTCCCATTTCGGGAAGTTAATAAAAAGCGTAAATGTCTTCCCAATTTCCGAGCACACTATAAAAATCACAAGACATTAAAATCGTTGTCTTTTCAATCCATATTGTGATATCGTTGAATATTACTCATAATATCCAAGAAGAATACATAAAATGTTCATTTCTCCGAAATCGAGAAATATATGAGCGGCAATGTGCTATAGGCGCGACCACGGATGCTGCGCGACCCAACACAATCTCTTGAAGGTTCATCAATTAAACTAAAATTGTGTACTTTACAATTTGCTTACTCAATAATTAATTACCGTTAGTTTGGCGCTGTGAGGTCAGTCAGCACCTCTCACGCGGTAAACTCTTTTTTCCAACTATGCGGAGAGAAAAATTGAATAAAAAGACTGATAAAAAATTGAATAAATGTGTACCTGAGTTTTTCAGGATGTTTCTGAAAGACCACATAAAAATTCAGGTCCACTCCATGATTTTCCACAGAATTCCATTCCACGTGAAAATTACCTAACTTTTCTCGTATTTTTTATTGCATCTGCCTCCCTCGTAGCGAAAAGTTTACAGGCTCTCGAACGATGGTCACGTATGAAGATTCCCCAATAAAATCGGATAACATGTAACATTTTTTTTATCACAATTAATTTCCACCAATGAATTGGTCCATATCGATCTATGATATCACATAATGAACAATATCCGATAATCACTCGTAATGTATCGACTAATCGCTAATTTACTGCTCATGTTTCCATCGCTTAGATTTTTCCTAAATAAGGATTATTAACGCTCAAAAGCCGATTTCACCTCCCCAAAATACTCCTTTCATATCCAATCTATTTAAAGTAACTCCAGACAATTTCAATTCCAACAAAAGCTCAAATCAATACAAAAACATCAATTTCCCTATGCACCTCGCAAATCATAATTCCACATTCAGTTATTCCTCACATCAGAACAAAAGCCATCTTCCCCTACAATTTACCCATGAAACGATGAGAATAAAACGCAAACCTCAAGAGATATTCAGGACAAACCGCGTGTTCGCGCGAGAACAAAGGGATAGGTGGAGTCTTTCTGTGAACAATGGGCGCAAAAAAGGAGCATACTTAAATCGATGGGTAGAGAAGGCTGAAGAATCGAATGGCAGAGCTGCTCTCCCACCGGATGTTTCTCACACCCCATATGCTACCGCAATATGCTCCTCCCCATCAACGCTCCTTCATCCTGATCTCTGGAATTTGCACGAGCGCTTGCTACAACAAAAATGAGAAGCAAAAGTACATCTCCGTTGAATAAAACATCTTGCATCCTCCTTTGGAGGATACCAGGCGAATTGTCCATGAATATTAGCGCTCTCTCACGACGCAAGCGATGGCAGTAGCCCACGGAAGCGTCACGCCAACACAACGATTTTTTCCCTTTTCCTTACTTGGCTTTTTCATTTTTTTTTACCCCCCTCATTCAGAGACGACTCTCTCAACTAAAGAGACATGGTAAGTCTATATATGTACTGGAGAATGTCCTTGGACCCATGGAGTAATTACCTAGAAATTGGTCTATCCGCCCTTTGGGCTCTCCGCCTCGCGGCAAGATTATCCCTACACGCGAGGAAGCGATGACTGTCCTAGGGTTTCGTAAATCGGCTCCTGTTGAAGTAGGCTCTGTGCCAGAAATAGCTGAGTCTACAGATAAGTAGTGCAGATGGAGGATGTACTTCGATGACAACTCGGAGGAAGGTGGGATCGGCGGAGGTGATGAGTCTGCTCAAGTGACCAACTAGACGTTATTGTAACTATAAGTTAAGTAACTATGTATGTGTCAGTATGAGTTACTGTTTAACCCTTCAGAGATTGCAGGATGATTTAAGTGCCGATGATTTCCGTTCGACATTTTTCAATGTCGTCAACTCTGAAAACAAGAGTCCTGAAGCGGAGAGCACACAGCTCTTGAAACGTTGGCTTGAAGAAAGAAAACTTTACAATCTCATTCAATTGATGACGATCTCTATAGAGGAAAGATATATGTGGCCGTCAGCATGAAACCAGCCCTTGTCGCTCCTAGTTTCCGAGATATTGGCATTTGACTGGAATCTCGACAAAAATGCCATTTTTTTTTATCAGCCCATTCATAACTAGCACTCTTCCCACGTCGAATGAGACCTATTGAATCTCATTGTCATAAGTATGAGTCAGAAATTTTCGCTTCGAAAGAAAAACGGAAAACCAGCTCTTGTCGCTCGCTCGAAACAATTAACTTTTTGAATTATTATCCCGCATTCAGTGACTGGCGCTGTTATTACAGACACAAATATTGGTTCCATAGTGTATACCGATCTCGCATTACATCTGAGGCTTGGTTTCATGGTAGAATTTTGTGACAGAAGTAACATTTATGTTGAGATTAATTAAAAATAGATAAAACTGAACATAGATAAATATGACCATAAAGACCTGAAATGCCAAGTTCATGTCTTTCAATTATTATCTACCTTGAAGTCATACTAAAATAGCGAATAATGTCATATAATTGTCAAAACTCTTCAGAACTGCAAATTGATGAAGTGGCTTTGCACAACGCTATGTCTATAGTACAGCAAAACTTTTTTTACTGTGTATGTAAAGTAATGACCAGGCAGTTTTTTTTCCATCTACATGACCCTCCCAATCAATTAAGACCGAACCCCTTCTGTCTTAGTGAAGTGTCAAGTAGAATGCTTATAAATGCGATTTGCAACTTCAAGTTCATTTTTCTCAAAACTGTGGTTTTTGGGTTTTCGACGTCAAACCTGCATATGTCTGCGAATTTTCAACTCGGAGGTGTTCATTTGGGCTCAGAACTCCGAGAATGATGTCCGGAATATGCCCATATGCATAACTCCATTTCGTCAACTAGAGCTGATTTCATGCGGGCGGGCACATATTGTTTCAATTGTGGTCTAAGAAACTCAATGTTGAAAGTGAGGTTTAGGGAAAATTTCAATGTTTAAGCACCAAATATTCATGGTCTTGGGCACAAGGAGAATGTTCTGTTATTGAGAGAAGTCAACTGTAATCCAATAAAAATACTATATGATTATGATTTTGAGATGTTAGAATATTGTGGAGTGCCAATTCACCGTATATCATGAAATTTGTTGCTCGAAATTAGAAATGTTCATTGGGCGGTGCTGCGCTCATTATGCGGCCGATGACGACGGACGAAGATGTACTCCTGCTGAAGCCGTAACTAGTCATAATGAGACTTCCGAATCCATACCGGAGCACAATATGTCATATTCTTTGGGAGAAGTGCATTTTAGGAGATAACGAATACCGAGGGCTAACATATAAAACGTACCCAGAGTAATGTTTCCTGCCAAATCGTTGCCGGAAAATTTCTTCCGCAGATTTTTTTTCCGTTGATAGGGATTCTTCGGAAAGCATTAATCAGGGGTTGCGAGCGGGGTGTCCATCTGGGGGTACCCAAGGCAACCCTCGCGAGATACTTCATCCATAGCGACAATAGTACTAATAGTAGGACTTTCTTTTTAATTGTACCATTATTACGTAATTGCTGATGTAAATATGTGAATACTGCAAATACCTGGCGACAGCTTCTTGCAGAATGTGGAGTTGTAAAGCATTTGTCGCCTGTAAGATGAACAAATGGTAAAGCTGAATAAACAATTCGGCTGAGTATTAGCGACCTTTAAAAGGTCGCACTCGTTTGCCCAATGTCAGCAGATCGCGCGTATAGCAGATCGCCGCCTGTATATTTTCCCATTTTGAAGAAACGGAAATTCTATATTTACGTCTCCATACATACTCACTATTATGAGAAAAATTTACCGAAATCAGAACATGATAATAAAACGAGACGACATCCCAGAATATAGGAATTTTCCGCTCTTCCACAGTTGTGATTGAGAATGAAAACAAATAATCATCATTAAGTTCTGAATATATCAAAAAGAGGATCTCATTTTTTTCTAGTTTTTGGCGAAGCCAATTTGGTCAATAAATAGAAAAAATAGACGGAGTACGGCACTTTGCTCATAGCTTGACCTCCCGAAGATTAACCCCTCACGTACGGGATGAGGGAATTTGCATTTAGAATTTGCAATATTGACGGCATATATGATATATTTGTAGGTGTATAAATTCGATATCGGTATATACCGTCTAGGTATATCGACCCATACCCAATTGGAAATATGAGCTTATTATATCCAAATATTATTTAGCATATATCCAACAAGTTTACGGTATATACTATTTTCAGATATAATATATCATTTGTACTTATCTGCATGTGTACAATTATTTGCAGATGATTTCTTCTATGCTTGTGAGAATCCGAAAACAGGGCGCGACTTCCGAAAACTGGGTCGCCAACAATAATGATTGATCGCTACATTGGAAGCATAAATTATTGTGAGCAGATTTTTTTTCTTCGAGAGAAAGCTGAATGTTTCAAGGCTAAATAATTTATGTTGCGTTGAGGTCCAATGGCGATATCAGATTGAAATGCCGACGGGAAAATGGCCGCTCCAGAGTGCAATATGGTTGTATTTCACTCTCGACTATTTCTCTATCATATTTTCTAATCATCGGTGTATGTTTTATCCATTTTTTTTCCACCGCTATCGCTAAACCTCGGGAATTTTATCATTATAATATTGCTGGGTTGGTGTACATGTGGACCATGTGTGTGATTCACGCGAGCCAATGTATTATACTACTCGGCAATATTACGATATGACCCAACAGTCGTCATTATATTTTCATTTCCTACTTAGTGCCGTACTAAACGGAAACGCGAATGAATAAAAATTATTTCAGGTAGAAATCCTAGCAAACCGAGTGAATAATTAGATTCCCAACGATTATTGTTATTATTGGATTTAATTGGAATTTGCAACTGAAATATTTTTACAGTATGGAAAAAAAATTTGATTTATTTTGGGCTGGGCAGAATTGTACTACTAAAAATTTATTATACATTTTTTTTGTGAAATACTTGAAATATAGGTAGAGTAAATACGTGTATAATTTCTGTGTGCAAAAACGACTCACAATTTTTGCCTCCTTTGAGTACCTCTTTTCCAACATCACTGAGCCATCCTCAAGCCCTGCATAAAACATTTTCGATCAAATCACTCGACCTGCTCATCACAATTACTAATTACATAGAATTGGCGAAGAATCGGAAAAAAGGCACACCGTACTTCTCCTGGACAGCGAGAAGGCTTCTGACTCTGTGTGGCCCGTATGCCGAATCTACAAACTCAATGATCTAAATGTGCCGAAATATTTATGTAAAATTCTCTTATGTTACAATCAGATATATTAAAGTTCGAGTCAAAACCTCCCTTTCGGATAAAATTGAAATTATCGCGGGAGCCCCAAAAGGGTCTATTCTCTCCCCATTTATTCATCATGTACCTTAAGGGACCGTAAGCAATTGCTTCTGTTTTTAGCAGAATTCCAAGGAACGTTGCCATCGCAGGCTGTGCTGATGACATTGCATTGTAGCTCAGCTAGCAAATCAATCAACAAAGCTGGTAATAAAACAGAAGCATTGATATTTGCTGGGTCCAAAGCGAGGCTCGCTCTAACTATCTTAAAACTATGGCCTAAAAGTCAAGTACTCGAGAGCAGTTACCGTGTGTAGTACGAACGAAAGACAAAAAAAAATAAAAAACATTGAAACACAGTAAGTTTCAAAACGTTCCGACATATTGGAAATACCTAAGACACGCACTGGTATAAACAATTTGGAAATATCGAGATCCTTTGAGTATACCCATTGGTTGATAATGAATTGGAGCGATTGAATTGGCTGTATCCTGCTGGCTGAGCTATCCATCGATTTCTCTGGATTGCGAGATTGTTATGTTGAAAATTAGTGTAGGTCGATTGCTGATTGATGTGTTCTGCGCTTATCAACATTTTGTTCTAACATGAATTTCTTGTTGTACGGTGGAGATTGTAAATTTTACCGTGACTATACACTATTCATGTCACGCCAAGCGACATATTTTCACAGTGCTTTTTCACAGAAGTAGTGAACTGAGTGAGAGAATAGGTTTATGTTTCACATATATAAGGTCTAGAAAATGTGGAGGAACCAAACCTTCCTCAAGATTTAATTAAAACAATCTCAATGACTTGATTCTTATCTCTTGAAGGTCGTGATGAAAATGCTTAATTATTTTTTTGTGAGGATTACCGTGGAGGTGCCGATTACGGCACACTTTAGAACCGACCCACGAAGAAAGGTTCAAATTTCCACAATACTATACGAAAATCATCCAGCGATTTTTACATGATATATGGGATATTTTAAAGATTACAACATTCAACTTGGGTTGAAAATAGTCTCAGTTAATTAATAAAGGCGTGAATAAACCAAATAGTCGAATGTCACAGTATCGGCACAATATGGCGTCGTGGCGGTCAGTGCAAAAATATAACTTTGCTTCTTGTGAGTAAAGATTGAAATAGAAGAAACTCCAAGTGAAATAATTGGAAAATCGTAAATTGCACAAGTGAACATGGAAAAATTGAAAAAAAAACGAAAACAAGAAAATCGAAAATTTATTAATTGAGATACCAAGCATCTAATATGAATAAGTCCAACCTTTAATAACTTGAAATTCAAAACCGAAAAATGACTAAGATTCAGAATGCGAAATTTATAATTACAAACTTTAATATTTAAAATGGAGACAATGAACTTTAAACATTTTCTATTTGAATTGAAAAATTGCTAAATAACAAATCAATGGTTGTTTTGCTTAAAACTGCAAAACTTAAATTTAGGTTATTTCGCAAATTAAAAAATGAGACAAGAAAAGTCTGGATTTTTTTTTCTATATCCTTTATTATCACTAGCTAACTATTTCTACCCACATCCTGATTCATTTAACTGGTAATACAAAATATTTGACAGTTGAGGTTATGGAGAATTGGAAAAAATGGGTGCCAGCTTACCCGGAGAACTCGTGATTTTTGGGCGTGTCCTAGTATCGGCACAGTGATTTTTCAATTCCAGGCATATTTTGGCCATTTGAGATGAGCCGAAAAATTTGTTTTGTCTATATAATAATAAAAAAAAATGTTAAAATTGATAATTTACATAAATTTTGTTCTTTATGTGCACTGAACTGGTGTGCGATCGGGAGCCATTGGCGCAAGCGCCGTGAATAAAACTGGTCACTGTAGAGGTGCGGGCCAAAAAAAAGGAATTCGAATATTGATGATTATCTACGACGCCAAATTCGCTGTTCAATCGGTGAACCCATTTTTTCCTTCCCGTTAGTATATAATAGTTAAAGGGGGGTAATCACACAAATTAGTCAGTTCATAAAATATGTTGCGAGTGCCGATACTGGTACCTCCACGGTACCAGTGACCTTCGATTCTTGTTTGAATGTTGTCGAAGTCCTTATCAATATTGATGACAATTCTCTATTTTCAGTGTTAACGAGTTTCGAAAAAGGAAAAAACCGCAACTGGATTTATGCTTGTGCTAGCGAGGAGTTCCTAATTCGCGTTCATCGCGTTTTTTGTGTAGTTCCATTTTTTATTGAAATTGAGATGATACAAATCTGAAATAAACTGTAGCCCTCTCCTGAACTACATAGGAGTATTGTGGTATCCTATGCGTAAAAGTGTCCTGTGAAATCTATGTCATAACTCCCATATTGAGGCCTCAGCGCAGGTGGATACAGCCTAACTCTTAGAACCTAATTTTTCATGAACAAATTCATAAATTCTCCGATTTTCAGAAAATTTACGTACACTAATAGCCATATCTTCCGAGATCACGACACGATTTTCTTGAGAGAAGAAACTCATTTTAAGATTTCATATTTCTATTAGTTTCAAGGAGTTCCGTTACTGACTCACTATACGGTAATCATCTTACATATAATCTGGAATTAGCTCCAGTAATTGTAACTTCTTATTCCAATTTTTGGAATCGCTCGGATTGTATACGTGAATAATCATGAAAATTGTTCACTCAAGGTTATTGACAACGTAGTCAGTCTCTTCCAGGACAGAAACCCCACTCATGGAACCCAATCTGTATGACCTTGCAAAAAATGATTTTTCAAAACGCGTTTCTGCCCTCAAGAAAGGGCATTGTGACCTCAGCAAGTATTGCCACCAGTAAATTTCCCGGAGTTTTTCCAGCGCGTCCTGGAAAATCCCAAACCGTTACCAATATGAGATTTACGTATCAAATTATTACATCAGGTCTCAAACATGTAGATTATTCTTGCGTACATTATAATTCGGTCTTATTAAAATATTAGACTTACCAAGTAAAAGAAGCCCAGCTTTACTCAAAATTCTATTTAAAAAACAAATAGAACATTACGTGTGTAGTTTCGTAAGCTTCATTGACCTTTTCTCTCCGTGTGTGTGCAATTTTAATGTTGTATTTGTAAATGTCAAACATCTGAAAATATGAATCACAAGTGTCATTTGATTGCCATTGGCAGCCATATTGTCTGTCGAAAAAAAAATTCACCAAAAATTCTGGGGTAAAAGCCATCATGGCGATTATTCCTCGCATTATACTCCGGGTTCGGCGGAAAAAGGGACGGTCTAACCGGCGAACGGTGGCAGTATGGGGATAATTGCGTTGGCAATGCGCGTAGGCTCCTCCCCCCGTTTCGCTAAGGCGCAAAGGGGCTCTCAAGTTATGTTATACGTTCATAAGTCAACTAATAACTCTGTGTGCGCACTCCCACCCATAACATGACGAGGCAGAAGTGTGTGCGAGGTGTGAACGTCGCTTCCACCAGTTAGAGAAGCGCAATGTCGCAAATGAGCATTGCATCTTTCCACCGCCTACTTTTGTTTATGGTAAAAAGGTTGGGGAGAAAAAAACAATACGCTTGACCTCTTGAGATGAAAAAAAAAGAAAAAAAAATTACGAGGATAATACGGGGAAATTTAATTCCATGTTGAATATGCAGTTTGCGGCAAACCTGCACTTTAGTATGATCGATATTGGAGACATTTTCAAACCCCTTTTTATTGCCACTGCCACGTGACCATTATCAAACCATCAATCAGAATTAGGGAGAGGATAGGGGTGAAGCAGCGTCGCGACAATTCGATTGACAGGCGTGAGTTATTATTCGTTCATTTTTTTTTTTTTTTTTTTTTTTAAATTGGTTGGTGAAAAATGTTAAAGAAAAAGTTGAGGGTATTATGGTGATAGCTAATTTTCCAGAAGTTGTTCTATTCAGACGTGTAAACATTGTTGAACAAAATGGATATGTGTGTGTGTGTGGTTCTATGTACGTGTAGGTATATGTGGGCGTACGTGTGTGTAGCGAGGGAGTGTGTGTGTGTGTGTGTGGGTGGGTGGGTGAATGCTTCGGTCGAAACTGTATATAGCCCAGTCGAAACGTCTGCATGTAACAGGACATGATCTTCGCGTGAAAATTTGTCAGATTCGAGATTTTCCTTAACACTGTTTGTATCATTTATATTAATCTTTGTGTATGTACCGATCACATCAAGCGCTACTTTATTGACTTGACAAACGTGAAAGCCCACGATGAAAGGGACTGAAAGGGCTAATAAATTGAAAGTTGTGTTTTTATTTAAAAAGAAATGAAATCCTCCATTCAAGTTGTATTGTTTCAATTCTTCGCCTGCATTATTCCACTTCCTTGAATCAATCAAATTTTTGCTTTGGTGGAGAGCATCAATGTGGTCCCACAATTTCATTTGGGGCACAATTTCATTCTCCCAATCAGATTCTAACTTGAAACGAAAGAAATTGATTCAAGAAACTGCAGTTCAACAGGAATAGTTAATTGCACTTTCAATTCAGTAATAAAAACAGTTTGAACTAGTGGGAACACAAACAAAACTTCCCGATTTGTAATTTCTTTTTGCCATTCCTTGTTTTTTTTGGCACGTCAATGAAATGTATGAAGACTGATTTCAGAGAAAAAACTAATGTGGCTTTGTGACTTTTGAGATTCTCATTAAAAACTTGCAGATTTCCGAAATTCAAACTATCCCATTTATCAAGCCGATAATTATGATCATTTGAGTAGACGGATAGTGAGCGTGAGAACGAGACGTATACGCGTTACGTGAGTGGGAGTGAGAGGCCAATAGAGGTGCGACCGCTCGAGGGTGAAACCAGTCATACCTCCTTAATTATGACAATTATGAAAACAAGTCATATAAAATAAAATGTGCGTTTCAACCTACAGAGCAAGTTCTATTTAACACTTTCCGCCGTATCTCTCGTTGTTTCTGCAATAGAGCGTTGTGAACAATTCACTTGCTATACACTGATAGAAAAAATCTCTGACACGAAGAATCCATTCTCTTGAGACAAGAGATTTTCTTTGCAAAAGGCAAATTCTTCAATTTGGCGGGAAGTCCTCCACATGAGGATGTTCGAATGAGTTCCAAATGTTACTAGAACTTTACATTAGGCAGTAAATACATCATATATCGACATGTGCTAAGTTTATACAGAAAAAAGTGAAAATGTAAATTAATAACAAAACTATAATTGTAGAAAGAGACATTCAATAAACTGATATATAACATACTCATTCTCAAATATCTAACTATCGTAAAGCATAAGAATTATAATACACGACATGAGGTACAAATGCAGCTCAAATTTGAGCATTCGAAAACAAATCGCTTGTCTCAACAGAATGGATTTTTCGTGTCAGAGATTTTTTCTATCAGTGTAATAAAAAAAAATGCTCGGTGGATTTAAACCAAAAACTAATCCGATCTAAGTTCCATGAAAATGCTCCGATTACGACCTCGATGACCCAGATCGTTCGATCCGTTCGTGAGAAATCGTTAACCAAAATATCTGATTCTATACATACAAACATCCACATACACACGCAGGCATGCAGACACACAGACGTTTGCTCCGAATTTGATGAAAAGTATTTTGCTTTACTTAAAACACTAGTTACGAAGCGAAAAAAAATCGATTTATAGGGGGTTATTAGGATAATTTTTCGGGAAGTTCAAAATTTAAATTAAATAATCATTCGGTCATATTACAGTAGTAAAAAACCCCTATTTATTAAAAGTAAGGATAAAAGACATCGTTTCGAGGGATCTAGGCGTTTTTCGTCAGGTACTCAGTTCTGACAAATATTTTTAAACAGATAATAAATAAATCCTAGGACTCAAATAGTTGCTCCCGATTATGAATAATCTACGAAGACTCACACTTATCGATAATGAAATATATATAGCGAAACAAACTCATTAAGACATTCATTTTAACCTATCAAATAAGTCCTCATTTGCACAACATTCATGGTAATCCTTCCACAATATTTTTGAATGAATAATCGAAAATTTGTAAATTCCAAATAAAAAATTTTATGTTATGTCAAAAGTTGCGCTGACGTTCCTAGAGTTTCCATTGGCTGCGTTTCCGGGGATGTGAATGACGCTCTGTGATTGGCTGCCGCGACTAGTTTGAAAATCCGTCGTTTTTAATATCTAATTATGAAAACAACGGCGAATAATTTTTTTACTAACATTTTTCCCACTGTGGAAGGCCTATCTTCGTATAAGAGAACACATTTTTAAGAAAATGCGAGTTCCCTATTTCTTCTTCTCTGAAAGAATTTCAATTGAAATATAACCGGTAGGTTTTTTGTTGATAAAATTGCTTCGGTTTATGACCAAATATCTCGGGAAAATACATATAGATAGGAAAATACTATGTTGTTGTTGCAATGCACATTTTATCCTTAAAAACTTTTGTTGAACGTACCTAACTTCTGAGCAACAGTGGGTGGGAGCGGACGACGAGTGAGCACTTCGCAAACAAATTGCGCTAACTCTGCCGCGGGTTCTAGAGGAGCGCAGTAGATATAGAGGAAAATAGTGGTAACATAAAATATTCGGCATGGAAGACTCTAGCAATCAAGTCTTGTGACTTTTTCCTGCAGGCAGAATATTTTATGACGTCTGACAGTTTTTATGCAACGGGGAGAAGCGCGATTGCATTCTGTCCAACATTTCACCCCCTTTTTCTTCACGAAGTATTGCAAATAGCAGTGTAACTCATAGAACCTAAATGATTCCCCATGGAACAGGAAATATTTTATGTTAGAACTTTTTCGTTTATCACCATTTAATGAAGATGAGTCGAATTTCAAATACGTCATTTTTTAAGCGGCCCAAATATATCAACTTCTCAAAAAAAAATTGGTTTGCATTCGAAAGCAAAAAAAGGGTTTCACATTACATCTGTAGAACCCTTTGGATTTCGCCATTATATGTGACGCAATCATTTTTATGCAACTTAAACTTGATTAGATATTGGTACAAAATCAGTTCGGTGCCTTTCAATGGTGTTAACAATTTCATTCGTTTAAACTGTTTTATTACGCGAGCCATCAGAGATAGGGAGAAAGGTATTGATTACTTTATCTCTTATCTCTCCATATTCTACGTTGCATGATTTTTTCAAGTTTCATAATTAAGGACATGCAGTGTTATTGGTTCGACCCGTATCACTTCCGGTGTTTGAACTTTCGAATCTATCTCAAGAGCGGGTCAACTGACAGAAATTTCATCGAAATCTTTTTTGTCAGAAATGAAATTCTCTGCAAAAAATGTCTTATAACATTTTCTGTTAAAACCACTTGCTAAGGGGCTAATCAATTTGTTAAGTTCATTATGAAGAGAGATGTAGAAGTTATAAACGCTCAACTAATTTCAACTGATTTTAGGTTGAAAAATTTTGGTGTTTTGGAACTACTTTATAATCATATGTATATAAAGTTGGAGGTAATTGATCAATTATAATATCCAATTTTATGGAAATAGAAATGGAATACAATGAATTACCAACAGTTGTAGACCCCGCGGGTCTCTCGGCGAACACATTTCCCCGAATTTCGCTACCTTCCCCTGTCTCAACTTTTTGGCGAGATTCTAAGAATCCTCACAGCTAATTTTTGAATGAAATTAGTCGTGCCTTTGTATTTACATTTACAAGACAAGGGAATTGGGTGTAATTGTGAGCGCGGATAATGCTCAAGCGGCCAAATAAGGGGTTAACTAAATATGTCGTAACTACCGAAGACCATTATGTGGCGTTTCTAATGAATTAGGGCTCATGTTATATATATTCCGCGATTCTTTCGTGCGCCTTGTAGGGACCGCAATTTATAACCAAATTTGTTAGTAAGTGCCGAACATAGTATTGCTTATTGTTTAAAAAACTTCGAAAACTTCCCTGCATAACGGCAAGTTTTGAAAGTCTTATTGCGAACTTTAATAATAAGCATTTGGCGAACAAACTCATAGATACTTAAGGTTTCGAAAAATCTTACTAAATTAGACTAAAAAAATATAGGAAAAATTGTCAGAAAAGTTCTGGAAAAATTACGTTTCGAAACGTTTTCAGGCCCGACGGAGTCGAAATGTACAACACGTGTTTCGTAAAAAAAACATCATAAAAGAACCATAAAAATTGCAAACAATTCGTATGTATTTACGTGCTTTAATCTGAACTTACATGGATATTCTGATAAATTGTTCCTTTTACAAGAAAAATTACGTGACGGATGGGTAAATGTTAATTTTTCCCAACAATCATGGTGGAAATGACAAAATTGACATTTTGCTTACGCTTTACGTGACTAGTCCCGTCATTTTTCCGTGACTTCGTTCACCGTGTACTTGAAAGTGTGAAACTTTCAAAAAATTTCACAACTTCAAAGGCATTTGGAAAAATGTAAAAAGAGATGCCTTACTAAAAAAAATTCTCAAACATGGTATGACCATCTCTTATTGACCACTAATAAATACCACTCTCATTCACGACAAGTTAATACCGTAACCATACAAGCTTAGATATATCGCTTTGATAATTCACCGAATGCTCAGTGGATCTCGAAGATAGTGCCTCAACAAAAACACTGGTAATTGGGCGATAAAAACGCCACCGCGCTTAGAATCGCGCTAACGTGTCTCCCAGTTACTTTCCTATCACACAATTCGAACCTGAAAAAAAAATGTTCCCTCGAAGTGCAAATATTGCAACTGGATGGCATGACTGACTGGTGAGCACGAGGAGAATAATTCGAGTTACATACGCAGTCACGAGGAAAATGCACGCTATCCAAATACGCATACAAGAACACCCCGTTCAACAATTAGGTAATTATGAATATAACAATATTCTAATGTTTTTGAGGTTGAGATAAGAATCATCATGCGGAGCTAGTTGATGGACGTGAGGAAGAGGCGCAAAGGTACTTCCTCAGTCAGCGAATGGGAGAAATTTGTGGATTGAGTTAACTTCCCGATAGTGGAATTCCACGTCTCGTGACATTTCTGACCATTTTAGACCATTTTTAAGTAGATGTATGTCTGTGTGTGTGTGTGTGTGTATGTGACGGTGTATGCATGTAGTCAAATCCTTTCTCCAACGATTTCTCACCCTCAAATCATGCGATCCGTGATCAGATTCGCGAATACAAGCCGGAAAGGTAGTGGAGCGATGTAAAATAAAAAATGAAAAATCATGCGATCGAGAGGCTGTATGGCGCAATCGAAGCGTCTTGGTGATCAATTGTTTATAATGTTCTACTGCATAACCTATTAGAGTTAGCGCAAAATTTGTATAAGAAAAGGTGTTCCCCATATAAAGATACGTATATTATGTAGGATGACTTTTTCTGATAATTTGCATAATTAAGGAGGTACGGCCGTCTCAACAATTATGTCTGTAATAAGTGAACGAATGAACCCAGCGCTCTCATTATGCTCCCAATCGAAGCGTTTCCATGCAAAAGCGAGCGGATTATATTTTGGATGCCATTCGTGCAGTATATGCAATGTTATAAACCTAAGTAGCAGTACTATAGCGACGTTGAATGACAATAATAATAAAAAATCTCAATTAGCCATAGACGAATGGAGAGAACCTACAGGATGAATGTTCATGCGTTTTCATATATATCTCATTTGATGAGACACACGCGAGAGAGGATAAACGTTGTGCATGGTAAATAAGTTAGGACTGTTGAAAGTGGGCTCAAAAACTTGTTGAATTGATGGCACGGAAGGCAGAATTCTAGCACGACTTACGGAAAATTGTGGAAAGTTGTATGTAAAGCTTTGGATTTCGACGAACCGCGGCTATGAGGTGAATTTCTCCACATAACTGATAATTATCTACTCACAATCATTTATAACACATTCTCCAATAAGCAGTTATGAAAATTTATCTTGGCCCATTTCAGTTTTTGAAATTTCAACTTTAAAAACTCCAACTTAGTTTACGAACTGAAGAAAAGAAAAACTTAACTCAGTACCGTAAACTCCCAAAATAGAACGAAAAAGTTACTTGCAGCTTTTCACTAGTTACCTCACACGTGGAGACAAAAATTTGAAATGTAAGGTGTTAAAAATTGTTGTCCCCAGAGCCCTTCATGGCACTTATTGGACACTACATTCTCCCGCGTCATCCAGTATCGTACTACCAGTGCTTCCAATTCCTTATCTTCGTACACTTTCGACCTTCCACTGCGTTCCTTGTCTGCTCCCTCAAACCAGTCGTTTTCCAAATTTGAAACCACTAACGACAGCTTCTCTCTTTCTTCATACCTTCATCATAAGCTACAAGCAAGCGACGTGCATCAGCAGCAAGTCTTTTCCAATTAACAAAGTAAATCAGAAGTTCCCGCAACTGACGCTCATTCGGCTTAAAACTGGCCATGTGCGCATGAAAATACGCTAACCTAACACATAGTCACTAATATTTTTAGGTTATATTGTTACCATATAGTCAAGCTCAGATTAAGACTTTGATTAAGACGATCCTCGACAACCTTCTGATGGCGCCATCTCTTAGCAAAGGGGTGGCTATGTCATAAGTCCGTTGCGAGACGGTTGATATCCTCCTACCATGCGCTTGGTCAGATAGTGTGTGTGTGTGTGTGCGCGCGTGTCTGACAATTTTTTTGGCCGAAGGAAAACAAAATGATCACTACTGGAACAGGCTTAAACTCTCCAAGACACCTTTGTTTTTCTGAATTTCCCAGAACTCCACACGCGACGCCTAAATTGGCAGATTTCTATCGTATTTAAGTATGATAGATCTCCCAGATTTTCGACTCATTTATTTCTTCTTAATCCACTTTTGATTCATTTTAAACTCGTCAGGCAATTTGCAAAATCCGAAAAACGTTGATAAGGAGTTAATTCCTAGGTTAAAAATGAAACTGGAAATGAAAAATTGAATGAATGTGGAGAATGTTGCTAGGTTGATTAAAGTCGGAAGGTGACGAAAAGTAATGCGGTGTTTTCATGCAATGTTGCTACACTGACGGTTACTAATGTCAGGGAGTAGCCCCCGCCGCATTAGGCGAGTTCATATATATATAACAGTAAGAGTAAGTGGGTAACTTCGTCCGCGTATCTTTTACGCGTTGTCGGGGGAAAAAAATGTGTGGTACGCCTGTTTCTGTACAATGTAAATTAATTTTCTACACGCATTACTACACAAGCAAAAAAACAACGCCTGTTGTGAGTCAAATGATTGATTCTGATCGGGCACGACATCACATTCTAATTTATATTTTCCTAATTTTGTTTATGCGGTGATTGCGATTACATCTTATCAATAATTGAATTGAATTATCAGAAACTAGACATCTTGCGTAAATTCGGTTCTGGCGAAGAATATGAAATTGCAGAGCTTAAATTAAGCTTATTTGCTTCTGACAGTCTACATTATTATAGCAGCGTACCCTGAAAAAAAATCAGACATAAAAACCTGGGCTTTTGCAAGCGTACGCTTCAAATGGACTCTACTAGCCTGTCGGTAAAGCCGATATAAAAACATCAATTTTTTCTACGTTTTCGTGACATTCTTGTCAACATTGCATGTTTGCTACCCACCTCCTAGAAAATGAATAGAGCGGTCGAGGCGTTTCTAGTTGCCTTTAGACCACCAATTAACGAATCCTCCATTTAATTTAGGACTACTATTATTAACAAAATTCATAAATATAGGATAGGTGAGACCTTGAGTGTTCGTGTCGTCATCTCGAGAATTCGCAAAAAAAATATCCAAATCGCGTATGATCCCTTCTCTAAGCTCCAAAGTGGAGGACATTATTGGTCCAACCTTGGGTCCCCTCATCTTCTCTTACCCACAAATTACAATACATGGAAGCAAGGATGTAACTAATATTAATATATTTTAATTGAATACAATTTTCTTTGAACATTTTCCAGTTATGTATGGGGCAAAATCGATTTCTGTAACTGTAAGATGAACTTTTGGACATAGGTCGTCGTATAGGAAGGTACCTAATGGATCTTCAACGGTACCAATCCACAGCGAAAAAATTCCGGCGGTGAAAATATTATAACGCATTCGATATGTTCTATTTCCCAAAATTTGGGAATATTTTATCTGCAAATCAGTTTTTTTCCGTATAAGCAGAACTTTAGAGACACGTGATCGAATCTGCACCCGTTGTCCAACAATTTTTCCCCTATATCTTCAATTAAATGACCTGATCGCCTCGTGCCGCGCAATTACCGGAAAACAAAAATATCAAGCACGCGTGCTTTTGGAATTTTTTAATTCTCCATGAAGGGGTAATTTCAAGTTACAAACATCAGAATGAGACCTCGAATTTACTCATGGCCTCGATTGGTGCAAAAGTCACAGGCTAATACGTTTCCAAGAAGGCAAACTGTGCTCCTTTATTTCGCTGAAGAAGGAAAAAAAGAAACGAGAAATCCGTGTGTGGTTATGATGGCGGATCCATTACCAAGAATGTCAAGATTACTTTAACCGGAATTTCGCATTGACCGCAAATGTTGCATCGGGTTTATTCTTGAAAAACACTCGGATTTTGTATTATTTCCAAGTATCATTCCCATTCAATTTATTGCACAATCTTGTGGCCATTATAGAGAGCTAAGATTGCCCGAACAAGTTGGCAATAATGATGAAAAAAATTGTTGAATCTGTAATAATATTAGAATTTAAATTTCCGTTTTCTTTCATTTTATGAAAGGTTTTTCCATTATTGAGGAAAATGAATAACCGACAACTTTCCGTTATATTATTCACCGTGGGAGTCTTCATATAATGTCCAATGACAATTCAAAATGGAGACGATTGTGGAGCCGGCCGCTTTATACCTCGTCGCATTGTAACAAGGCGGAATTGCACAAAAGACGACAGCCATATATCAAGTATAGACAAGTGTACTCGTGTGTCCTTCATTATATATTATACAAGATGCCGCATTAACCGTCTCTCGCAATAACCGACAAAAGACCTTTACGGCGAATTTGGTAAATTTGTTCAATCTTATGCTGTCTAGCAGGGGCTCATTGTAGCTATTCATTTGGGAATTTGCATTCAAAGAAAAGGGATTTAGTGCTCGAAACGGAGGCAGAAAGAAATTTCAAGGAAATTTTCATAACATTAGTTCTTTTTCATTACGTCATGATCGTACAATCAAATCGGTTCAAATGACGACTTTTTATCGACGCATCGAATGTGGTTTTCGGGGCAATATGGGATAATGGGCAATGCAGGGTTTTCAGTAGATGAAGAGAAAAGTTTAATCTTGGTGCCTCATTTCTGCGGGATAATATAGTTCGAAAGATAGTGTGGTTAGATGTATCCCATTTATAAGGTCACAACATGATGTTTTTGAGAGAAGAACCTCTATTTATGAAATCGTATTTTGTCACGGCTGTTATTCCAACTTCGGCAATTATTATCAATTTTTTTCAGTTTTTGGAATCCCTCGGTTTGCATATGTTGATAATCATGGAAACCGTTCACTCAAGATTATTGAGCATATAGTCACGCAATATTGCAGCATATGGTCATTCGATGCTGGGACAGAAACGCCACTGATGGAGGCTAACACACCTTGGAATAACATGAGTGATGGAATATGATGGTTTGAATCGAGGTACTTCTCTCAACAAGATGATGTGATTTTAGAAAATATTTCTGTCAGGGTTGTGGGAGTGGAAGTTATCGTTTTAAGTTGGAAGGTGTATTATGAAACCCATCCTCACCAGAAGTAGTACATTGTGTCATAAGGTCGATAAGCGAAGACTTATCTGCCTTGAGTGTTAAGTTTGTCGGAGCCGAGGCCCCTCGCAGGAGCAACCCTCCTCCCCCCCCCCCCCTCCTGAAAGGCAAAAAGTACTGTGCAAGAGAAAAAAAAACTATCATTCGCATTCGGGCGGATTCAATTCGGCCACGCCATCTGAACTATCAAAGTAACGTTTTTCAACCAGCGAATGAAAATTTTAGCGGCGTAAAATATGTTTGATTGCCATTCAACACATCGCAATTAGACATAAATCCCTATTGGGGACCTGCGGGCTTGTGATTCATACGCTGCACCGCAGTCGCATCATAAGTCACACGAAAGCACAGAAAACCTATGTCGGTACAGGCGGCTATACTCTGTGAGCAACCTGCCACTCATACATGATCAAATATAATTTGAAATGATGTTTGAAGAAAAATTCTGCATTTTTCCCAACGAACATTCATATTTATTAAACGCTAGTACATATTGTGTTAAATATATAATCAAAACAACAATACGCAACCAGTTTTTGTACAGTAAACGACGGTCAGCCAGGCTTGGTCCGGGAATTGGATTCGTAGACCGTAATGTGCGTTCAAAATGTCGAGCGTTCATGTGTCCTGCAGTTCGCAAGTTGACGCGCACTTAGCTGCGTTCTTCAGCGACCCACGAGCCAAGTGATCCACCGTTCAGGGTAATCATATAATTTCTTATATTTGTTTTGGATAGTTATTGAATAAAAAATATTCAATCGAATCTCGCGATCTTGCTTAGCCAAGACACCTGAGCAAACACAAAATTGAAGTACTATATTATGAGACTTGTGTTTACTTTGACCATTACACGGTAACCGAATACAGACTTCCCGCCTTTAAGAAGAAAGAATGCACCCAAATTACTTACGGCATAATTGAAGGTGAAACTTATATAGTATATAAAATCATTATCGAATATTGTTTCGCATAGCGAAATATCATTACCAAACCTTGGGAGATTTTGTACGTCTCGTCATCAAGAACGATAATTATTCAGTTGTCGATCCACACGTTACCTTCGAACAATCCGAAAAAAACTCTCGCCCTATCAGGGGTTTGAACGTAGGAACCCAAGCGGCAGCGCTAACACTGCCTGCTTAGCCCAATCATGGTCCAATGTTTTTTCTGATGACCATCCAAGAGGCCATTCTGAATAACATTTAAATACTTTCCTTTAGTGAATAAAATTCTCCACCATAAACATCCAACATTCTTTCATGGAATCACTCGTTCACCAGATATCGGAATATTGAAAAACAATTCCGAAAAACGATAGAGCTGGAAAAATCTAAATCGTAAAGTTATTGGTGTGGAGTAAAACCCCATAAAAAGACATCAACCTTTTTAAATTCTCAACGCTTACCATAATTCCATCATTATTCAACATTTGTTCGTGTCTTGATATAAAGCTTTCGTAATCAAGTAATTACACCTGTTCCTTCAGAAATTAGCATTTACAGGGAAGACCCATCAAATCGCTTGTCTCATTTTTTGGCAAATTGTTTCATCGGGCATAGAGAAAATTTGATAATTAATTCGGCAATCCATCTTCAAGGGAGTTACTATACAGCAGCTGAAGTGAACTGAGTACACGATAGAGGCGGAACTTCGGATCCCATGTATTACTTCAGAATGAGAGATGCACCAGGTACAATATTTCCTGGTGTAATTATCGCAAAACACGGTACTAATTTTGTTCTGCCTCGTACCACACGGTGGATGCTGTTTTATTAAGTAGATAATTGGGCTTATTACATTGAACAAAAACGTGTTTAATCTAAAAATTAGTTTTTTGACGTGTAGTGTGAGAGTGTAGCATGACCTAACTAAATTGAGCTGAACGCAATGGTTTATTGAATAAGGTTACCACTAGTCGCCATCCATATTTCTATATTTTTCTCCGCATGCAGATCGCTGATTTATCCTATAGAGCCGTGAATATCGATGGAGTACATTAATTTCACCTAATTGTCCTTGCAATACAATAAATCAATTGGTCCAAATTCTAATGAAGCGTGATTAATTTTGGGTGTATCCAAGTGTAATATGCAAATCTAATCTTTTGAGGCCGGAGGACATTGGCATCAAGTGGAGTTTCCGCTGTTAAATTGCACAGAGCAATTTATTAGGCGCCACGAGCCTCTTAACCCCTGTCATGACCCGTCCTCAGATGGTCCAACGATTGCCTCCTCCCGAGTTTGCATAATTCCACACTTCGCGTTCATTGCTGAGACACGTCGTGATTGTCTTAACTAACGTGAGCTACTGCTCTATACTCTTGAAATCCTATAGACAGAAACACGTCCCTTGCCCTCCGGCCAATCACATATTTTTAAAGTGATGATGTTGAGAGGGCACGCGATAAATATTGAAGGAGTACTTTTAGCGTCCACTTTGCGCTGAATGATATCAACATATTTTACATGTGAAATTGAGTTACTTCGTGCTTGTAATATATGTGGTATGAATAATTTTAGAAAATTTAGTTACATCGTAACGGTGAAGTAGTCACTTTTCTCATAGTTAAGTTTTTCAATCAACGATTTTTTTTTCGAATTTCCGTTATTTTTTTTTACATTTTAATTTCTGAATGTTTGAAACCGTCGAAGTTTTGGAAAGTCCGGGCAATCTTAAATTTTTAAGGACTTTTTCAATTTTTATCAAATTTTTCAATTGGAGTTTTCAATAAACAATTAGTTGGAAAATCAGAGACGAAAGTTTCGTGACTGCGACTTTCTCCCGCGTTTCACATCATTGTTTTTGTGGCATTGCTGCAACTTCCTCAGTTGGAAACGTAACAAATTATTAAATCACTAAAATTACAGAAATGAACCGTCTAATGTGCATTTGGTGCCGTAGGTTCCGGGGCGCCTGGAAGAAGAATGGACCAATGGGAGCGTGGCGACCTCACTTCATATCTCACGAGTGGTAGCGTAGTAGGGATCGATTGTGGGTACCCATTGTTGGTGCTAAGGTTTTTCAATTACTGATACGATTAAATGATACTGAAGATACGTAAATGCAATTAAAATGACAGCTCCAATTCAAGATAAGAAGTCAGAGGTGTCATCTAGTTTTTTAAATACCAAGCGTATATAGTCCCAACACAGTTCAAGCATCCCCACCACTTGTTATCCGTAGCCGCCGAGTGGGAAGAACGAAATTCTTATCACAGAAACTCTTAATCTACGCGTTTGACTTATCTATGGAAAAATAGTCGCTGAAGATCAATTCACCTTCAATTATCAAACTAACGATGGTTACCTGGATAAAAAGCTCTCCGTCATTTTTCATTTGATCTCTTCCCCCTTATTCGGTAGACTGTCACGAAAAATGTTAGGGATGGACTTCTACTTTTGAACTGAGGGTATCACCAAAATTTTTAATGTACTAGTCCAATGTGAATAAAATATCGTTTGCTATTCGGGTCGAAAAAATTGCCTGGCGCATGTACTATAAACCCGCGTTTACCAGACATTTGTTTTCTTCTATGTGACAAAATCGGCATTTTCGTTACAAGACCGTAAAAAAATTGTTTAGCGTATGTGTTCCATAGTCTGCAAACAGGCGATTCGGAATTTTTTTACGGCCATGTGCCGCACTCTATTTCTTTATATTCTGTCCACAGACAGTCATCGTACGACCAGGACGAAGGAAGTTACTATTATTTACGCTTCGATCCAATTTCGCAAATATACCGCCGCCCCTTCCAGCGGTGCCAATGGCAACTGACTTTTTCCCAAACTGTACAGCATCCACATAGTTTGAATCAATGAACATACTGCTCAAACACACTGCAATGGTCATTATGTTCCCTGGTTTCCTCAGAATTAAAGTAAAACCATGGGGAATCTTCATTTGTACAGAACTTTCTTTAACGAAACTCACGTTTGACGATGAATCGGTATACGTTAGAGCCTGGACGATTCCCCTCGACTATAGTGGGCTTCCGTTAGTTGCAACCTTCGCTAGTTGCAACATTTGCCTCTTTTACGTTTTTCCAGCGCCCAGGCCCTGCCCCCACTCCTCCGCGCCCAATTCGCCAAAACACGTGCAGGTTACGGTCGGTCGTATTTTGTTTACATTCGGTCATTGTGAACTGCGGAATTATGTGAAGATTGAAGGTAAAATATTATTTGACTCTTTAAACTTCCTGGAACTGACGCCGAACGCCTCGAAAGAGGGAGGGGGGTGGGTTTTTTAGTTGCAACGCACCAAGTTTTACCTTCCCTACTGTCGTAAACATGTTGCAACTAACGAAGGTTCACTATATACCATTACCAGACTCTTCGTACAGGGTTTCGTGTGCCGTCGGTACTATAGATATGCTAACGGCTATTTCGGAGGAGTCAGTTTTCCATTTGTTTATACAATTTTATTTGTTTAAATTGGAACATTGCGAACCACTAAGAAAACCAAAACTAACAACGGAAATTGCTCATATACTTGTACAAATAGAACTATTATCTGGGATAACTTTCTTGACGAACCATCAAGAGTTTGATGCTAGCGTTGACGGAACTTGAGTGAGCAGCCATTGTTCTCCAACACACCTTGCATATGCATCCAGTTACTAAACTGTGGTAATTAAAACTCTGCGAAAAAAGGTTAGACCACCTCATAAATGCCTTCCTATATGATCAGAAATTTCCGCAATCCCAGCAAAAATTACGGTATTTTTTTGAAGCTGTAAGGGTAAGTCATTTGTCAATTTTCCACGGAAGACATTTTATTTACCTCCATGAATCTACGTCCAACCTTTACTAAGTGTAAAAGAAGTCTAACTTTTGCAGTCTTGATGTTAGAAATTGAAATCATTAAATCCTTTGCCAAGAAAATATTCCATAATTATGATGACTGGCATAATCACTTTGATTAGAATTTTCTCCTAGCGTTTGTAACTAAAACCAACACTTATTAATCAACTTACACAGGCGTAAAAAGCACCAAGAATCATCAGTACCTTACATCACTCAATCCATAAATTTCCAGAATGAGCCAAGAATGAGTTTAATGGCATTAGAAAAAAATTTAGGACATCGTTAAGTATCAAATTGCGAAAGAGTTCAAAGACATTCTGATATAGCAGAGAGGATGAGGTAAATGGCACATGCCGTCACCTGGCATCCAAGTATAAATCAACGTGCCAGCTGCACACGCGCCGCTTTACTTAGGATGAAAAGTTGAATCTTGTACCCTCGCCGGTATGCCCAATCGATGTTCTCTCCATACACGAACGTTTGATTTAAATTACATTAAGACAGATACACTAATGGAAGATATGAGATCGATTGAGCGTGTAACATAAGACATGTCAATACACAAACTCAACGGACAATCAAAATTGGTAAATATGTTTGAAAGTGCAGGAAACTTCACGAGCAAAGAAAAACGAGACTATTTATGCGTGCAGAGAAAAAAATCACAGATGCCCTGAGCAAAAATATATAGATGTCTCCTACAGATACCCAAAAAACCGAACACAAGACAACATCACGTAAACCGTCACACAGTATTTAAACGCCACTATGAATAACTCACCACATGAATTCTATCGCATTGAACCATTGGACAAATTATCAAAAATAAAAAAGATCAATATCCAATCTACCATACGATCATCGTATCCGGATCAAAGAGAGCTCTGATAACGTATGAAGCCATTCTGCAATTTAGCAGCTATTACCGAAACTTAATACACTTCCCTGAATTAATAAAGCCCCCTCTCCATAACTTTCTTCATAACAAGACACCCTCAGCAAAATGCTGAAGCTTTAATTAAAACTCCATTTATTTATAGCATCATTTATATGTATTTCCAACGGCATAAGGACAAACTTCACCCATTCCTTACATTATTTATTAAACTTTCGCACTTTGTAGCCATCCAGGTGCTTGGAAAGTACGCCTGACATGATACCACTAACAGTTCGATTACATTTATAAGTAATACAAACCCTGTCATTGGCTCCTACTACAGTCGAAAAAGTCAAATTATAAGTTTCCCCTTCCGGGAAGTCAGCCACTTAATATTCTTCATTATATATCGCGTTGTATATTTTTCCCCCCGAAAAAAAGTAAAATAAGTAGTGCATCCATTGAATTCGAGAATATCCGCACGCCAATGTGTCGCACTTCTGGCAATTAGGTCCTGCCTGAAACACCCAGACTACTTTTGTAAATTATACACTCAACGAAACATGGATGACATTCTTCGTCTTATTATTACATGTATAACATTTGTACAGAGGGGGTGAGAACAATCGGGGACCTGTGCACAGTTATTGTCACACATGTATGTACACAATCAGCTAACACCAAATTTGTGGTCAGACAAGCATTACAAATATTGATGCCAGAGTTTGGATCTTTACACAGGAAATTATATTCTTTATGATGCTTATAGTGATTTGCTGGTAGCAACGACATTTGAATGGGAAAGTCAAATATTTATGGACGGGATGTGGGTGGGATCAATATGCAGGTTGGACCAATAACTTACCGGTGGGTGGATATGCGTGTTTCTATACAATATACAAAGTATATAAAAAAAAATTATGTTGTTAACGAGGGGTTCTGCACGAAAATATTTTAAGGATTTTTAGAAACTAATTGCAAAATCGGCATGGTTACACGCTATCTTTACACGATCAAAATTGCGATGTGTTTGACGACATTTGGGAACAATCGCACGACAAAATAATTCTTATCAATGCGCGCACACGGCAGCATAGCGGTTTCTGGAAGTTTACCCTGTGTTTAGAAATACGTTGGCGTAAATGGTGAAACTCGACCCCTGCCGCAGGGATGGCCGTCCGCTAGTCCCTTCCGAAGGACTTCTTCAGAGTCATTGCTATAACTTTTTCTATCGAGAAGTTAATTGGATTTTAATTCGATTTGGCTTCCGGCCTAGTTAATCTCCCAGTCTAATTAATCACCGATTCAGATGCTGTTTCAGGGGCCTGATGAGAAAAATAAATCATTCTTCTATTGCGAATAGTAACAGGAGCGAAAATATATCATAATCACTTTCTCCTTATTCTCCACCGGGCGCGTGTTCAGCCATGACGGAAGTTCCACCCAGTTGAGTTTTATGGCGTTGGCCGCCCTTACCCTAGCTCATAATCCTCATCATCTGAGATATGAACCGGACGGTGTAATAAATTTATAAAAAGAGGTGAGATATGAGTAATGCTGAGACACCTTCCACTCTTGCCAACTCCCTAATAGATCTATATGGGTCAATTATCATATTTACTTATCCATTCCACAAGTTTCAAATGCTAAAAATGGAAGCTAATAGTGTACCTTGTTGGAAGCTCATCAGCAAAACAAAATGCCATCGTTGTATACAACCATGCCGATCAAAGATACCACATATGCAAATGTCCATTGGAGCCGGCACAAGAGTAAAAAAAAATAACGAAGGCTGCAATTGCCGACGGACATCATCGTCCAGACAAATGATTATTGACTCGTCGATTATAATCGAAAAAAAGGCCCAAACAGAAAGGTTTGCTCTGACTGCACTTCTGTTTTTCAGAAATTTACATAGCCTCAAGCCAGCTCCGTTGATTGTCGGTGAATGTAGCTCAAGGATTGTGTACTTAACATTGTATAGTAATATATTTTCCACTGTTTAAGCTATGATTTTCTCATCGTCTGTAATTTTTTTCTCATCTGCAAACAACAACCTGTCCCAACGATCAATATTATAGTGCAATGATGAAGACATTGGTTATTTTATTTATCCATAATCGATTAATCGAAATCAGGAGATATGGGGGCTACTAATAATCATCATAAGTATCGCACACCTTGCCAATATTGCCAGTGGGCCCTTAATGCCTCTATAGCATACCTCATCTTCATGCTCATCCCTTCATACACATTTAATGTATACAGGCGGAATAATAAAAAAAAATGGAGCAATGAAAAGTTGCCAACATCACGTAGCGGAGGCTACTGCATTTGAGTTTCATTATACCAGGGTAACCGGGCGTGGTCCGGGACGCACGCACCGACAATAACTTTTGAAGTCGCATAAACCAGCCGCAACGTCTCACTTAATGAGCGGCTTGATTACCCCCACCCCTGGCAAAAGGGGTAGTGCGAGAGGCCCCAGCCCACCCTAACGCCAAACGCGTTATTTAGCGATGGATTTACGACCGAAGATTGTGCGCAAATGAACGCACGTATATGGTCATATAAAGCCCTTGGTTTTATTTTTTTTCTCTCTTTCGTCTGAATTTTAGGTTTTTTTTATCTCTACTGCATATGTTGATGCTATTATCGGTTGCACAACAATTACAGATAGAGTGAAACTCATTTTTACATCTGACGACCAGCTGAGAGTATACCGCACGGAAAAATATATATTTTATGTAAGCGTTTATTTCAGATATATTTAATGAATATACAGATCACAAGATACGTACACATGTAGGGGGATCTGAAAGGAGGTAGATAGATTATAGACTGGATTCCCTTTTTATTTTCTAACGCCATGTGATTGATCTGTAGGATAGAATAGGATTCTTGCAGTTAGAACCCTTAGAAACGAGGTGTGAGATGGGTGAAGTCATATATTATTCTCCTTTATGGTGATTGTTTACGCGTCCGCAGTGACCTGTCAATATTACCAGCAGGCTTATAAACGGACCGGTGTGGGACTGCGAACCTTTTGACCTGACCTGCATCAGCTTGTTATCCATTCGTACCGAGATAGGTGATGCGAAAACGATTTTGGAGTCAACTCCGGACGCTGCATGTAACCGGATGTTTGTTCGCGTACATATGACCCGAACGTATGACCCGAGACGGTGGATAATTTGGACTATCGGAGTCTTGGAGCGTTGAACAAGTCAATTCGCCCAGAGGAAGTGATCATTCTTAGATCATTAGATTGCGATATAAAAAGTTTACTGAAGCGAATTGGATTTCTAACACACTAATGATTCAGGATCTATTATTAAGAAATGGCAAAAAGGAATCCTTCGAGCCGGATTTGAACCAGCGACCTATGGATGTCTTTTGATAATCACTTCCAACTACAGTCCACCGCTCTACCAACTGAGCTATCGAAGGTTGCTGGTCTTTCATCTCATAACACTTTTTAACTTTCGAGATACAAGTCATTTTACTTATATGCGCTACAAAACCTTCTGCTGTAGCTTTACGATACACGCTAGGCCTCGTCTAGGATTCGCTCTTTTCAGGATTGACACTCAGATTTCACATTGTGTACATTTTGCTTGCGTTGTTGCCCAAGGATTCGAGGCTGTTAGATATTGCCACTCCATCATATCCAGCAACATATATTATTCTGTCATCAGTGTATGCTATTGAGTGCGTATCATTGTTATTAAATTCATAGGCGTTTATCATGAACGCCGTGAAAATGGAGAACAAGAAGGGGGAAATTATAGTTCCTTGATGTAAACCTTCTGTTATATAGAATGGCTCACTCAGTATATCCTAATTTTGTCTACCGATTACTGGAGTTAGCTTTGTAAGGTTTAAACCCTTTTCGAATGTCAGGACTAAAGAAATAAACGTAGTCGAGTTTTAATGAAATAAAGTATAAAGTTTTAATCAAGGCTTACTAGGTGTGTCTATATACAGGGCTCACACCGGACTGCTCGTTCGGCAATCTCCTTAAATTTGGATCAGTCTAAAATAGAGGGGGGGGGGGGGGGGGGAATACATTTGGAGGGAAATTACACCGATACACACATCAATGACCAGTCATTATTTTCGATATTAAATTTTCCTTACAGCTTATCCAATTAAAGCGATATCAATATCATTTTGGTCTATGAAATTTGGGAGAAAATGTGTACGTTGTTGAGTAACCATAGAGTTTACATTTATAGGTATAATATTTATTTAGTTTATATATATTCAGTTCTCTTATAGTTCGTCATTGGATCTTCAGTTTTCTGTCAATGCGATCTAGATTCACGTGTTTGAGAATTTCATTTATATCATCGGTATTGTTTTGGACTTGCTTATTAATATTGTGATTTTGTATAATGATTTTTGCCATCATGTCTTTCAATTGTTGTCTTAGACTATTTTGTTCAGATCTTATATTATCTTGCCTATTTACGCTATTTAGATTATTTGTGTTTTTTCTATTTGTAGGAGCGTAGGAAAGACCTGGCTCTAATGTTCTGCTAATAGCCATAATTCTGTCATCTGTTCTTTCTCTTTTGATATACTGTCTATTCTTTGAGCCTGCTAAGATTTGTTCAAATATAGGGCATCCTTGGCAATTAGCAGGTTGGCCTATGTGTTCGTAATTAGTGCATTTTAAAGAGCTTTTGTCAGCATTTTTGAAAATTTTACACTCGCCCGGTGTGTCTGACTCTCTGTATTTTACGTAGCGATATTGTGTAAGGCGCAATTATTACTCGAATGACCTAATCTCTGGCACTTCTTACATTGAAATAGCTGGTTTAGCTCAGAAGCATTAAATTCTGGCGCAATTTATCCCAATCGTACAGAGTTTTTGTTAAAATGTGTTTTAGTAATTTTCACAATTTTAATATTATCTAACTTTAGGTCGTTTATATCGGCTTCAATTTCGTATAATATATTTCATTTCGTAATATATTTCAAGGTCGTATAATCGCCGAATACTCTTTTCAGGACTAGTGTTTTTGGTTTCAGATATTTCAGCGTATATGTAAAAAATTGGATTTTGTTATTATCCGCCAGATTTTTGTCAACAAATTCAAACGAGAGATTATTGGTTGTCAAAATTGTGATACTATTGTCGCTCATATTTTGTTTGAAACTTAACTTCATTAGACTTAACTTAGCTTCATTAGACGATTGCGAGCTCATCTCTTTAATGGATTTTCCGTTGATATGCTGTCTTCTCTGCTGCTTTGTGTCGGTGATCTCACTTGTTCTGTCATCAGCCATCGATTCGTTAGAGCTTTCTCTCTTCTGTGCCCTCGCCACGCGGCAAACAGTCCAATCTATTGTTTGTTTCGATCTGGGTGTTGTTTTGACTTTTGGTTTTTCCCGCCGAACGTATGACCTGAGACTATTGATAATTTGGAATATCGGAATCTTGGAGTGTTGAACAAGCCAATTCGCACAGAGGAAGTGATCTTTCTTAGATCATTAGATTGCGATATAAAAAGTTTACTGAAGTGAATTGGATTTTTCACACACTAATGATTCAGGATCTGTTATCAAGAAATGGCAAAAAGGAATCCTTCGAGCCGGATTTGAACCAGCGACCTATGGATGTCTTTTGATAATCATTTCCAACTACAGTCCACCGCTCTACCAACTGAGCTATCGAAGGCTGTTGAACATGCATCGAAATTTGGACTTCGTCAGTTTTTGGTGAGTACTGACTCTGAAGTGGGTCAAGCGAATCTGAGAGTCCCCTCCCCTCTTCCTTACTTCACTCAGCGTTATCATGAGAGAAGATTTGTCGGGAGTGTATATTGCATGGCATTCCAATAAATGAACCGGAAAAGAAATCACCCAACCAAAATTAAGAATACCGGAACATGCTCCAATGGAAATTATATTTCTTTGTGAAAGGTACAAGCTCTGATTCTTCGTTTTCGTTGGATTTTCCAGTGAGATGATACCTCCCAAAAAAACTCGTACATGTTTACGAGTATTTACCCATGGACATGCAAATTTCCATCAACGGAAATTCCGAGCAGGGTTTATATTCGGATTTCAAGTGCCAACGACGCCGAGTGAATTGGCCCCATTAGGTATGCATCACTCAGCGCTCGGAGCATTATATTCCTATGGTGTTTAGGTAATTTCTTCGAGGACTCGGTGTCATGCGAGTGCCTCTCCTAAATAAAAGCAATGGGCCATCGAATTCGGACACTTCTGCAGCAGTTCGATTAACAAGTCGGTTCTATTCAATTGTTTTCTACCCAAAAGTGTAGTTGACAATACTGTGCGCTAAGCGAATTCATTGCTCTAATAGGTAATCAGAGTTGATATTGATGTTTTAATTGAGACGAACATTACAGCAGTTCAATCATTTCTACGTACAGTTTGTATCGATATTAGACTGCGTGAAATTCGCAGAGTTGATCAATGATTGTTGATTAACTTGTGATGAACATCATGTTTATACTATAGTTTCACAGCACTGTAATTTCACGATGAATCCGTTTCAAGCCTGGATGATATCACAGTACTCTGCCGAAAGGAGAATGCTCATACGAGGATCTGATCCTGGGACCTCGTGTAGCAATGGTCAGTGCTCTCACCATATGGTCATCGCAGTCGGTATGACAAAAATACCCTAAAATATTCTACACCACAATTTTTTCCACCCCTAACTTATTGTTTGCTCACTATGATGAACTGTATTTACTGGTTTCTTCGTAGATTGCCTAATCCTTGTGCTTTTGACCGTGTTATCGTATGTCATTCTTTCAAGTCAGAAATAATATGTTGTACTCCTGATAGATCCTTGTATCTCTGAATTATTTATTTCATATCAATGTTGAATCAAGTTAGTAGGTGGGTTTTCGCCTTAGAAGTCAACGAAAAATTTTACATATATATATATACATACCGACTGGAGCCTATTCGCAATACTCAAGTCTCATTCAATTTTAGACATTTTCCCTTTCCCTTCAAATCATCAGATATGCTCATACAGAGATGGGCAAACGACGCTTGCCAGAAACTTGTTCAGGGTTTCAAGAATAGCCCCCCCCCCCCCATCCGTGATTTAGGAGTTTCGCAAGTGGCTTTTGCCAAATGAAAAGCGATTTTTGAAATTTTTAGTTTGCAAGCAGTTCCCAGGAGCTCAACTTAGATCAGCGAAAGACATGTTAGTACATGTGAATCCTAATTCAGGGCTACTATACTTAGTAATATACTATAGGGTCCACAGCATTGGCAACAGACTTCTATTTGCCAAGTACGCAAAGTAAAATAAAAATTAATTGCTAAATAAACGCCTTGCGATGATCACAACAAATCGAGCAAATCCGGCCACGCAATTTTTTTTTATTCCACTTTTATCTCCATTCACCATTGTCGATCTTTCTTCATTCATCTCTATTCATCACCCCTATAAAAGCTAAGCATAAACACCTGTTATCCAGGTAAAAAGAATTTACGATGGCCAATAACATCCGCCGACAAAGCGCCATAGCTCGCGACCGACACGTGTCCATTCTCCAACATCTCACCATACAACTGTAGCTCCACATTAACCCTCAGGTATCAACCTCAAATAAGCGATATTAATAAACACCCGCGGAATCCCGCGCACTCCCTTTTTTTCTGCAGCGTTCCAGAGCAGATGTACGGTATTCTGCCTATCGTTGGCCAACAAGCCATTAACTGCCAGCGTAACTCGAGATTAATGTCCATTACCGCAGAATCGTCCTCCCAAATGCCCAATGCTCATTCTCAGCTTTTACAACCCGGGCATGAACCAATGATTTATGACCATTGAAAGCCAATACTTCAGTTGTAGTACTTGTTGGGTCAGCCTTTTTTCCCACAACTTTACTTCAAAGTTTATGGCGCTGAGTTAGAACTATTAGCTATTGAATCAGCATATTCCCTGGGCCAGTGACCTCTTTAATCTTGGGATGTGAATTTTCGGGGAAGACGGTGTTGGACGATTCCTGGTTTGTCCCAAGCAGCTGATTCATTATAAACAAATGGTGTTTAATCCACTACAAGTTGAATTCACAGTGATCAGTCCCGATTATCAATGAATTCCCAATTCTGTAACGCTAATGGAAAAAAATGCCCAACCCAATTTGTTAAGTAGATACAAACACACCCTTCGGTGCAAAGGCCTGTTGTTCAACAACAACCTTAATTGGCCACGAATTTCAACTTCTGCAATTCAATGGTAACTATCTCATTTTCCTCCCATTTATAATTTATTCATTTTTGCAAAGTCCAATGAGAAAAAAATGAAGACGCGTGCCCGATCATAATCAATATTGAACATCAAGTGTGTACCTTGTAATTACCAGAAGGGCCCGTAGCATCAAGCGACAGGCATATATATACAGATGCAGTCATCACAACGCACATACGCGTGATCGGTGTCCAAAAGGTATACATATATAGTGCAACAGACACCCCATCCCACAAAAACGGCAGATGTATCATACACGATCGTGGGCCCGCGTCGCTCTGAAAACCAAACGACGTAGCACATGCCTCTTCCTTAATTTTATTTTCCTTATTCGTTTTCTTCATCCTCTGCATGAGCTCGTTATTTTGATTTCTTTTGGACTTCTATTCCTTTCATGGGAGACCGGCTTTATGGGTTGCCACTATAGCGACTGACCTCTCTCTTTGGATATAGCCCAAAACCCTTTTTCGATGCTCCCCCACCTCATCTCGATTAATCATCCTCGTCATTCTCCCAGGGAACACCGTGGCGATATCGAGTTATTGCTTGTCCTACTTGACGTTTATAAATTGTCTGTATTAATTGAGCCGTTGCTCACGAGGTGTAAAACAAATGTATCATACAAATAAATTTCGCTTTATCATAATTAATTGGTGGGTTTATCATGATTATGGGAAGTATTTTCCATTTGATCCAATGAACTTGTGATAGTCTTGAAATATACGTTAAATTTGGCATTTGTCGTTATTCAACCAGTTGACTGTGGCAAATAAATGGACATGCCCATATCGATTTGGTACAGTAATAGAACAATTTAGTTAGTATTTGTCTCGTTCCTTACTGAAGTTATTCTGGAACTTATCAGGTTTGTAAAGTTTAATATGACTGACGTCAAGTCTCACTATGGAGAAACGAGGACTGCTAAGCTGCCGTATTTTCACCTAGCTAGTTTGGGATTTTTCATTGTAATTGGCAAATGCTTATCTATAAAGAATTCACGCATTGAGCCACTTTAACCACTGTTTAATATCACAACCCTTATTCTATTGTGCAATCTCTTACAAGTCTTGTTGTACAAGTCTTACAACATTGTCTGGAATCTTTAAGTAATTGGAATCGATTACCTCGACACTTTGGCTAGGACTTTCGCGATGTGAATAGGTAGACCCGTGGGTGTGAACTGATCCTAGACCAATTTTTTGAAGTAGTCATTTTGCCCTTGCCTTCTACGAAAATGGGAGGGAAGGACGTGAAAATTTCAAATTCTCATTGGTCGTTTCAAATAACGAGAATAAGGACATATAAAAAAAAGCGAAAGCGCCTCGGTACACTCGGAGGGCGAGTAGTCAACATGAGTTGACCACTCGCTCGGGTTCAAAGAATGTGTCTGGGGAAAAGAGTTGGAAAAAATGGAGAACCTCTCTGGTTGAGACAATTCCCTGCACTAAAGAAAGATCTTTGTTCAAATTTTTCCTGGATGTGATTCTCTTGGATTTTTTAAAATTGACATTTCTCAAGTACTTCTCGCTTAATTTATGATTTGAGTTGTGCCTAGAAAGGTCGGACGTAATTAGAAAATATTTTGAACTTAAAAAAAAATGCTCAAAAAAATTTTTTTTTTTAAATTATGTTGCGACGCAACACTATTAACGAGGCTCGTTAATTATCAATGAATGGGAATCTGCGAGAACTATCACTGCACTTTGTCATTGGAATTCATCTGCTAACAATAACTGCAGACCATGGACCATTCCATCAGTGTATCTTTTTACAGTCTAAACTGGTTGATGATAAACCTGCTTCGGATAATTTAGTAGCTAGAGGCTGGCGAAGTGTCATTGCAAAATGAGTCGGGCACGTGGAGTACGCGCCGTCGTCAATCTGACAGATTAATGGGGACAGAGGCAGAAGCTCCAAATACAAAATATCCTTCGTTTAATGGGAAATGGGTTAGGTTCGATCTAGGAAGTACAAAACTAAAGGATTCGATTTATCAAGGAGACTCGTATAACTGATGGAATTCTTGATGCCCCATATTTGATATTGTCACTAACTTCTTCTATATCTAATTCTCGTGTCCAAAAATGCTGCAGAGTTTGCGCAACTCGCTTGTAAGCGCTCACATATCGCTGAGAAGACTCCACCCACCATTACTCTTAAATTACGAAGACTAGAAAAAAAGTTAAAATGTGTATTTTAATGCCAGGAATAAAATTTATCTAAATCATCTTCCCTCCCGTTATAAACGAATGAATTGTTATAGACTACAATACTCCCCCACAAATTCCAACGCGGAACTATTCAGATCCAGAACACGTTAAAGCAATGCGATTGGGCAATGATGGAGCTTAATAGCATAATTGGTTGGCGAGAAAACGCCAGCAGAAGACTTTCGTACCACACACACACACACACACAGACACAAATTTAATTTATTAATAGTGGTCTTCGAAAAAGACTTATTACAAGGGGATGTTTTATATCTCCTGGTGCGCAGGGGTGTAGGTTTCGCCAAAAATTATCACTCAGGGTATTCATCGCAGGTTTTCATCGAGTTTAAAAAAAAGTAAATATATTCAGAAAAAAAGTTAATGGAACGACCATTTTGTTACTTAATTTCTGATCATACCGGATGCTCATGTGAACCTTCATTTCTGCGCTTTATGGTATTAATATCCTTCCCATCATCGTTTTTTAAATGCCATGCCTGCTGGTAACATTAATTGAAACGACAAAGCAACATTGTGAGACATAACTGACAGCATCAGCACTCCTTGAGTAGACAGGTGGTATCGTATGACATCAAACGCATTTTGGTTTTTGCCCTCGTAACTTATTCCCACATGCATTACGAGGTGGATGGCACGGTATTTGCGATGCTACATACCATACCAATACATAATGAATGAAAAAAAAACAAGAAAGACCGGGATAAGAATATACAACTGATCCCTTCGCCACATACGATCCTAATTGTTATTACCCCTGGGTGGAATAACTGCCCAGTGCTTTATGACGGTGTCCGATATGTACCTCAGGTATGGTAATTGTTATGTTTGAAAGGAGACAGAAGTAGCCATGGACAAAGGTGACGAGAGAATTTACATGTGCGAACCCATCATAAATGACATAAAGCACCAAAGAAGTCGCTGAATATGTTTAATAGCCTTTTTGAATGATATCCTCACAGCAGTGTTCCAAAAAATGGGTGCCAAAAAGATGGATCATTCTGCTCAAAAAATTCTGAATTTATAACTTTCCGATTGAAGTTACTGTTTTGCCCCCGAAAATGGAAAATTGATTTACCACTTTTAACAAATTCTCCGTATGCCCTAACGGAACTTGGCGAGAGGTTAGCCAGAGGTTGTCTAGACTTGATTTTTTCCATTTTGCTAGAGAAAGCCTAGAGCTAGTCCAGAGATGGCGCTCTGTACTATCCTCTGGATTCCCTCTAGACATTTAGGTATAGTCCCGAGCCCAAGCAGGCTCTGTACTATCCTCTGGACTCCCTCTAGACATATAGACATAGTCTAGAGCCCAAGCGGCCTCTGTACTATTCTCTTGACTGCCTCTAGACATATAGACCTAGTCCAGAGCCGAAGCGGCCTCTGTACTATCCTCTGGACTCCCTCTAGACATATAGTCATAGTCTAGAGCCCAAGTGACCTCTGTACTATTCTCTTGACTGCCTCTAGACATATAGACATAGTCCAGAGCCCGAGCGGGCTCTGTACTATCCTCTGAACTCCCTATAGACATTTAGGCATAGTCCAGAGCCCTAGCGGTCTCTGTACTATCATCTGGACTCCCTCTAGACATATAGACATAGTCTAGAGCCCAAGCGGCCTCTGTACTATCCTCTTGACTGCTTCTAGACATACAGACATAGTCTAGAGCCCGAGCGGGCTCTGTACTATCCTCTGGACTCCCTATAGACATTTAGGCATAGTCCAGAGCCCCAGCGGCCTCTGTACTATCCTCTGGACTTCCTCTAGACATATAGGTATACTCGAGTATACCTATAAGTCTCCGTTTGGGCTCTGGACTATGCCTAAATGTCTATAGGGAGTCCAGAGGATAGTACAGAGCCCGCTCGGGCTCTAGACTATGTCTATATGTCTAGAGGAAGTCCAGAGGAGAGTACAGAGCGCCATCTCAAGACTACCTCTGAACTTTCTCTCGCAACATGGAAAAAATCGACAGGCGGAGCTCTCGCCAAGTTCCGCTAGGGTGAGCTCGTATGTGTCTGCACATATATCCGTGTGTGTGTGGGGGTGCAGAAACCTTACAGCGATTTCCCGAGTATTAACTCTCCATGCAGGCCAGATTTATGAACTAACCTCATTCAGAGATCCATTGCCGCCTATCAAGTATAACTTCACACAAAATTCATGGTAATCCTTCCTCAATATGTCTTATATAATAAAAAAGATAAAAATATTATGATAACCTACGGAATCGGCTTATATTATTGTCAGGTTATGTTTGCAAATGTCAAAGTGAATGACTGGCATCTGTAATCAATTTATTTTAACAGTTACTCACTACTAAGGCTATCTATATGAAAACGGCAGCACCAAAGTTGTTCACCTAATAGTACTTTTCGGCATCAGGCCTGAAAATCAAAGACGAGGGTTGCAGAAGAACATATTTTCTATTGGATGCGTCCGCTGGCGGAATGTTAAAGACGGCCTGTGAATGGCTAGCGCGCTAGCGCCCTAGTGATGTCACAACTGTTTCGAGGCACTTTGAAATATCCAATGATGAAAAAACTCCCTACAATTATATAATGCTCTAAAAAAAATCCAAAAACAAAAAGAGAAAATGGCGCTCACAATATTATGTTGGTCTTGCTTATTTTGTGGCAAAATTGGTTAAAATATTTTCCCGCAATTTTTTGTCGCGAGATTTTATTCAGGATATTTTTTTCAGGGAAATGTGAACCGAGCCAAAAGTAGGAAACCACAACAAAAAGGAACAAGTGTTAACGAAATATTGAATGAAAATTCAAACAATGGTAATGATTCCATCGAAATTGAATCAAATACCATAAAATACATATACCACGACATAAGCGATAATTATAGTGCAATTTAACAGGAAATAATGAGGTGAACTTGCTCGAGTCGTTTGCAAAAACTGACGTATACGCAGGTGCGGCCACCCCGCGTCTCCTTTATTCATCGTATATGCTTTCTTGTATATCCCGGATAAAATGCCACTGAAGTGGCTTTTATTTAGGTGGAAATACCGCGGTAACGTAAGCAACGCAAATGGCGAAGCGGACGTGCCGGCATTGGTCTCAACAGGTAGAAAAAAAATTGAACAAAAGTAAGTTAGTGACCAACTTAATTACTAAGCCGATTCGCAGTCCGTAACATACTATGTACAATTTTCTTATTCACATTTTGCGCTTACCGCTCATCCACTTCTTTACATCTATTTTAACGGCGGGACTCCCGCAGACCACCCCAAGAACAAAATAATTACGTTAAATCATAAGATAATTATGTTAAATTCATAAAAACTCATCTACAGTGCCTCGGTGAGCGGCGCGCCGCCTGAGCATTGCACTTTTATTTGGAAATACCGTATTTTCAAAAAATAATTTTTGAATTACATCTTTGTCCGCACCTCGCAACCGGACCTTATTTGCCCGCATGGTGAACGGAGCGCCTTCGCCGCCGGACTTTTTCAGTGTCCAACTTCCATTGCGAAATAGACAATTTTTCTTACTTACCTGAATTAGTCATCTCAAAATATTCCATTCCAAAACAGTACGATGCGCGGCCACAGCGCTTAGAATTTTTACACTACGCACCTGGTAGCACCACGAGCGCAGCGCCGTTTTTCTCGATGCGCACTTTATTTCAAAAAATTAATAGCTAATTATTCTGCGATTATATAAACATGGAATTGTCATTTCAGGATATCAAACACATCAATTGAGGATATCACAAGTTATGATTCTACAATTCATGATATGCTTCGGTTTATCCTAGAAATGATAACATAACGGCGCTCACACCATAGCACCGGCGAAGAAAGGTTAAATTAATTCCAGTTATTTTAGACCGATACGTGGAAAGCATTGGCACGCGCACTTTTCCCGAATCGCATTTCCGTTGATTGCAAATAACTGAAAGCATTATGTGGAAGAAAAAAACATGAAGAGGGGCTTCCTCGCAGCACGATCACTTTCGCACCCCGGGGATGACGTACGGGTCTGACCCAGCGTGTGTCCGCATATTTCTGATTTTTCCTCTCTCTCTGTCATGGCCCCTGGATTGGATTTAAGGTCGCTGTGCTTGACTCCAAACACGGTGCCGCCCGGGAATAAATATTTGAATTACAATCTGTGCCGCTCGTAAAAACGTCGTCACTTTAAAGGATGCCTCTTTCACACATACCCTCGTAATTATTTGTCTCAGAGGGGGTGGAAACTCAAATTGGAAATACGATATGGTGGATTGGAATCGAGGTGACCATGTGAATAAACGTAAATTAAAGTAATTCATTAATAATGGTGGAGTGAACATTATTTCATTGAGTTTATTCAGTGTACTTTACAATTTTCATTGCAAGAGGAAATTTTTTACAATTATAGTGTATTTAGCGTTAGTAATCTGTACTCATAAAGTTTTAGTGCATTTCTTTTACGTATTGGGTATTAGGATTTCTGTAGTGAAGTAGTGAGACGACGTAAATTTAATAACACTAATAATAGTAGTGGATCAAATATTTTGGAAAACTCATGGACCCATTGGGATCACACAACAAAACTGCCGATGTGTAATTATTGCAAATTGTTTTTTTTTTTCAAATTATTTGTCAGAAAGTTAGACATCTCGTTATCAAATGGACGTTTGCGTTTGACATGGGACATATTTTTATAACAAACCCTAACTACCCGAGTAGAATTTTCGCGACGGTTTTAACGAACTTTCAACAGATCTATTTTGGAATCAATTCAGATGGCCAAATACATCGAAAACACCGCAAAATCAGAGCATCGTTCGGACGTTCTTGAACGAACAGTTGAATATTGAGCTGCACATTCTAATATATCCGATATCAGTTATCTTTCCCTTTTTCCGACCACAGCGGCTCATAAATAAAAAAACCGGCGTGTAGTTTCTACGCGAGACAAGTGAAACTTTAGAATCGGACTTAAAAAAAAGAGTAGCAAGGGTGAATATGGTTGATTGAAAAATATAGATACATTAAATCTTTGTTTATTAATTTTCGTACCATTATAACAGGTACATTTTTACTCATTTTCATTATTGTTCTTTGCCGAAAAAATTATAAGCAAAATATTAAACACTCCATGCATTTAATTAACAAAAGAAGTAATGCTACAGTTGTTACTTACACAGATGTACCATAGGAAGAATGCCGCAGCAATTCCCCGCTTAAAGTATAGATTTTTAACAATAAAAAAAGTGGGAATATTAACCGGTGAAACCTAACTTCAGGATCTAAGCATTACTCTTGTACGACGATGGGCGTTTGACCTTCAGTGTTCAAGTACAGACCGGCCTGCGTCATCGTACACACACATACATGTGGAGATCACACAATCTGCCAGAAAATACGTATCGAAACGGTATTTGTTTAAACAATTTATTTTTATTCAATTATCATTTTTCTTGATCTATTGTGTAGATGATAAATATAGTTTTTCCTTTTTCAATATCGTAAAAACTTACAATTATAAAAGTGCATTATGATATAAATAATTCACAAACTTCAATGATGAAAAAATGATAACTTCATAATTGAAATTTTTGTTGGACCAGTTGAGAGTTAATTTTGTCAACATCATTCAGCAACTTGAAAAACCCCACGAGGGATATCCTTTGATCTTTTGGGTAAAAGACAATTTAAGTGATATTGGGGAAGTTGGAAGGAAAGTAGATGCCTTCATTTGGCGCGATTGGGGGAATTTCGGAACAGGACGAAGTATCAGAGCGAAGGTAAAAGTTTTAGCTATCAGTTGTCAGTTAATAAATAATTAATCAATCTAATTATCAAGCCAAAAAATATGAAATGATTCAGACCCTACTTTTGCCAATTATTTCAGTGGACAAGCAGGCCTTGGAACTCATTGCTGGTACCAATGGGAAAATCCAGGATTCTAGCACAATCGTTATTACTGAGCGAATTCTTCAAGCAAAAAGAACAATCGACAAATCCAAAAAAAAAATCAACAAACGACAGGGGAAACACGAAAATTGGGAAAGAAATACTCCAGCAAAAATCCATAGTCAATATTGCATTGAGCAGCATGAGAACACCTAAAGATGCCAAAGCCAAATCACCTCTACTACGTCACAACCCTAAATTGAGTGCTGGATCCTGTAATCGAAACAATTCAATTCACGACACTCAAGTTCATTAAAAAAAATAAGGAGATGATGATTCCAAGACTCTGATCAACTATTTGCACGCTCTCTGCCCTGGAGGACGTTAGTCAATTTTGCCTCTTATCAGTTTTTTTTCAATTTTAAAAATTAATTTTATTGTTTTTATGGGATTTAAATTTAGTGATGTTTCCGTTTCAGTTAGTCCGAGAGATATTAAACGACTGCGTGCGCTTGTTGGCTTGATGGAAACTCTATGAAACTCAAACAAACACTCAGATGAAAATGGCAATCTAATTGAATTAACAAATATTCTGCCCTCATTCAAGGTAAGAGACTCTCATCTAGACAAAATAATCTGTGTCGCGGACAAAAATGGTTTCATATATTTATTGAAATTATGTCTCCATTAGATTCCTCCTGAATATACACGTGGTGGGCCATATAAGGTAACTACCGAGAATAAAATTTATGCATTTTATACAATATATTAATTTTGCATTACCAACTTTAAGAAGTTATGACCTTCCCGACAAAAAACAATTACACAAGTAAATACACTTTTTCGAATATACAGATATATAAACAGATATACCCATTATATATTTAAAAATGATATCTGTGGCCAAAATATGTGTGCTTATAATTTACATATATGCCTCTTACATATATTGTTTTCCATACGAGATGTTGAGAAAGAATTTCCCTGGGGATGTAAAGTACTAGCAATAATCTACAGCTGCTTAGCCTACAATGCCTAGCATCGGAATTAAACACTATAGTGCCAGGTGTTTGATGCCCTATAGGTGTGATCGATCGATCTGCATCGCCGTGAGTGGCTCGTTTGTCAAGTGCAATCGAACAATTTACTCAACACAAAAGCGATCAGTAGGGAAGGAGTGAGTAGAAGGAACAGTGTTCGCACTCTATCGGGGATTAACCTAAACTTTCATAAAATTTAATAAAAAAAACCTTTGATACGTGATAACTAATGAATTTAGAAGTTCATTGATAATGGGAATAGAACAAAATGTCCCAAGAGTGGGGGAAGCACTCTAATACACGATAACCCATCCAAAAAACCTGTAAAAAATTATGTCGATCCGAATTGAATCAATTCTAATTAACCGTCAATTGCTTCCAATTTCCAAAAAAAATCTCAAACATTTCGAAGATGATTGAGCTACTTTAAGCGTTACAGCTATATATAGTGGTTTCAACGGAAGTATTTTTTTCCTCATTAACGGAAACACGTCAGATCGGATAAACGATACATTCATCTTATTCACTGTATTCTATCTGCTTTATAATTCCCAGGAATTTTAACCGGGATATCAGCAAGATACGTTTCGGGTTGAAAGCAAGATATACCAGTAGAATAAGAAATAAAAAGAATATTGAGCTCGTGGTTCAGCGCCACCTGCCACGTCTGCACCTTCTGCGCGCGCGCACGCATTTTTGTCGTTTTTACTCATTTCCGTTCTTCCGTGAAAATAACTGTCTTCACATGATGCACACCATGTCAATTTCACCCTGACAGATTGACTAAATTGCAATTATGGATGGAAATAAATTTGCATTATCCGATTAATGATTTACACGATCCATATGTGTGTCTTACCGTTTAATTTCACTTCTGTTTTTTTTTAATCATGTCCTTGAAAATCACCGATCGCGTGATCAAAGCAGGGAAGTTTGTCGTTTTTTCCTGGAGTTTGCCACGGACAAGAAAGTGATGTTTAGAGGTAATGAATATTTGTGAAAGCCAATGTTTGGAGCAATCTATCACTTTTTCCTTCAATTTCCTACGGAGCTGATGTTCGTTTCGGGGAAACGGATGCACAATGAGGGTTAAGGGAAAGTGAAATTGTACAAAATTGGATCATTCTGATAGAAACCCGTTTCATCCGGCGTCTTGAAAAAGCCCGTAATCCTCTCTCTCTCCCTCGGACTACTCCAAAAATCCTCAAGTAGTTATTGCCGCGTTCGCGTGTTGAACGCATTTTATCGGGGCTTACGATCGTCGCGGTTACACATCGTCTACTTGTGATAAAAAAAGGGCCTTCAGCTTGGTCAACGAGTCCTCCGAAACTCTTTGATGTGCGAAAAGTATTTCACTGAGTCACTACAAATATTTCGTCTATGCTTTCCCAGACGGATTGCTTATCATTCGTGATGTTGGCTCATTATCGTTTTCATCGCAATATTCGACTTGCTAATTTTTTTATAATTTACCTATACATCTACTCGAGCCCCCCCCCCCCCCCCCACTATGCATAAATGAAAAACATTTTATTCTCCGAACTTTTTCCAAAACATGTTCAACAATATCAAATCCTTCAAATCTGTAACCAGCTTTTAACAGCAAGAAATACTTCTGGTAACTGTGCATTGACTTTTGAGAATACACGATTAATACTGTTACATATGGTCGTAGGCTTTGCAATGAGACATGCGTTCCTGGGGAGGTCGGTACCAGAGATTGAGCCTCTGAGGTATAACGTAACTGGGTCAATGTTTTGGATTAGGAGGAAAAAAGTTTTTTTTGTCTCACTCTTGTTGGAATTAATTAACTTCCAAAAACACTCATTTGAATAGTATATTACACCATAAGGGCAGAAAGCATGAAATTCCTGCACTGCGCGCGATGATGCCCGAGGCGAAGCCGAGGGCATCATGGCGCGCAGTTCAGGGCTTTCAAACTTCTGCCCGTGTGATGTATACTATTTTTCTTTATAGCCGGTCGAAAGTACGAAAATTCATAATTTGTGTTATAGATACTGATGCCTGCCCCGACATTTGCAGCACGAGCGAAGCGAGTGCTGCTGGTCGGGGGCAGGCATAACATAAAAAAGAAATGTCATCCCATTTGAACACTGCACATTTTTTCGGCTTGTAACCTTTGGAATTATTTTTTATCATAATTTTCAAATTTTGAATTTTGCTAATATCGACATTATCTCTCGTGTTCAATGTTTTTTCAGCATGTGTTTCTGTCTCGATTATCAATCGTGCTTCTGCATCAAAATCCCTCAGAAGCTCCTCCTCGTCCATCGACTCATCACTGGACGCCATTGCCTTAATTAATATTTTTTTCTTTATACCTCGGTCGAAAGTACGTATATTCGTCATCGATTTCGAAGCAGAAAGTCTAAGATTCGTGCATCGATGAAACGACACGTACGCCATCTACAACAGCGGGACGAAATTTTTTTTTCCGCGCATCGGTGCGTGGGACTGCTGTCAGTCACTAGTCATCACCTCTATCTCCGATAATGTCAAATGTAACCTCAAAACCACCCATTACAGTTTTTTCAAAAAAAATCAGAAAATAAACCACCACGAAATGACAATCAAATTGCTTCAAGTGGAACTTCCGATCACATGAATAAACGAAAATGGGAATTTTCATCTCCTAATCCATTTACCGTATATGAAAACTGTACATTCCATGGAAACATTGTGAATAATTATTATTTGAATGATGATGATGATAAAAAAAAATGTATGATTTTGATCATAAAAACATATTTTAAAGGTTAATTTTCTTTGCCTTTCTTTTTTATGTTATGCCTGCCCCCGACCAGCAGCACTCGCTTCGCTCGTGCTGCAAATGTCGGGGCAGGCATCAGTATCTATAACACAAATTATGAATTTTCGTACTTTCGACCGGCTATAAAGAAAAATAGTATACACCACACGGGCAGAAGTTTGAAAGCCCTGAACTGCGCGCCATGATGCCCTCGGCTTCGCCTCGGGCATCATCGCGCGCAGTGCAGGAATTTCATACTTTCTGCCCTTATGGTGTAATATACTATTTTTATATTTCATTAATTGCAAAGAAGTCGTTTTGAGGTTACATTTGACATTATCGTAGATAGAGGTGATGACCAGTGACTGACAGCAGTCCCACGCACCGATGCGCGGAAAAAAAAATTTCGTCCCGCTGTTGTAGATGGCGTACGCGTCGTTTCATCGATGCACGAATCTTAGACTTTCTGCTTCGAAATCGATGACGAATATACGTACTTTCGACCGAGGTATAAAGAAAACTTTTTTTTCAGGAATTTCATACTTTCTGCCCTTATGGTGTAATATACTATTTGTTGCTGACGATTTCAAATCAGGACAGTCCTCGCGTTACTGGCGTAGACCCTCATAATTCAGTTGTAAAAGCATGAAATATTTTATGACAATGCCAGATAGGCGGTCATTATAGGTGTACATACGCGATCGCGCTGATGGATTGTTCTGCCTACGACCCGAGCGTGCATTCCTCCTATTCCCGCGAGATATGCCTTTGAACGTGTCACCAATGGGGGGTAGAGCCATGTATAAATCCAGTTACTCAAGCCACGAGCAAATGAATGAATAAGGAGAACAGAAGGATATTCACGAAAAAGAAAAAAAACAAATTCGCTATTGTTACAGACTTGTTCATCAATGATGAGCAAATAGAACCCGGTTCATTATTTCTGTTATCTAAACATGATTGTAATGTAAAAAACCCGTTCGCTGATAGCGGACAATTTCTGTGCAGAGAATTCTCTTAAATATGCTGATAATCTGACTAGTGACATTTGTTGTAGATCCCGAGGAAATTTCTCGAATTTGACTATTTTTACAAATTAGCTAGTGCAATGAATCCAAGTCATCCGTCGCATACCGATGGGAAAACTGATTGTTATGCAACGTCAATTTTCTATTAACTTTCCACGTTTTCAAGGTGTTTAGGTTTTGATACGGCAAACATCACTACTGTTGGGGGACATAACAAACCGTCAGATCCACCCGCACAGCCCTTGACGTCGAGATCCTAGAAAGGTAGGCTCTATTTAGACCTCCCCCGCTCCTGCCTCCCAGCCCCCGTACCTAGTGGTCAAGAGGCCGATCTGTGCTGGGGGAAGAATTAGGAAAGGGATTCCTGCGACAGGTGTGTGTGGGTGTGTGTGTATGTGTGATGATATACAAGTTACACAGCTTATACCTGCAAAACAAATAAAAAATCCATATAAATACAGAGAATTGTCCCATTAAACGAAAAATTTTATTCAAATTTCACTTTCAGTTTTGTATAACTTTAACCTGGCTCTACTTTCGGGAAATAAGGAAATAAAACGTATACTTCCATCACCTTGAAAATCCCGACCAATGTGTAAACTATCACCCAACTGTGTTGTGAGCCTCGAAATTACCCCCACTCATGACCCACGAAAAAGTTTTACAATCACCGGAAGTGGGGAAAAAGGGCGGGAATTATGACAGCGCCTCCCCCTCCAGGCCCATTGACTAAACGCAACTTAATTTAATAGCATTCACATGCCCTGAACAAAAATCCCATTCAAATACCTTAATTAACAGCTAAATTGATCATCTAATAACGAGAGTGAAAAAAAAGGGGAGAAGCAATTGCAACGAGCGATGATTCCCCGGTATTCCGTCGTTTCCGGCTCGTCCTTCTCTCGTCCCCCATTCACAACTAACCCCGATCATTTCACGCACAGAGGCCGATGTACCATTGGGTAGTTCGTTTTAAAAACATAATAAGCAGACCAGGATCAGGATCATGACAATAACTTCCCGATTTACCATTTCCCTTCAGCATTGTTGATTTCCCCAAAAAATTAAAAATCTCGTAAACAAGTGATCCCACGAAATAATAGTACTAGACATTTTTTGTACAGCATTCCATTTAGGAAAGAAAAGTCTTATGCAATTTTTTCCCGAACTGCCTGACTCTTGAGATACATCTCAAAATCCCTGTTTTCCACAAAATTAAGAAATTACCGGATATACCCACACATACAACTCTTATCTAAAAAGTACGAGAAGATGAAAACGTGAAAATTCCATGAATGTCACCGGGAAACGGAGAAATACAATGAAAAATTGATGTTCCAAATTGAGAAGGAAGACAATACTTTCCTCTATCGAGAACTTGAGAACGGAATGTGATTGTGCCCCGTTCCGGATGACATCAATAATTACCACATAGAAATTCGAAAATTTGTTGTCTAATAGTACCTTAACAAATCGCTTATCTGTTCGGCAAGTGGTGATGTGGATCATTATAAGAATATTTTTCGTAGATAATTTGATTTCCAACGAATGATTTTCTCATAAACTGACCTGTCCATGAGTTATGATGAAAATATGATAATCATATGCAAAAACATATGCAAAAAAATGTGAGAAAATCGCACCTTGGTGTGATAGCAGAGCAGCTGGTTTCACGAAAAAGAAACGACGAAAAAATGAGTATTTAATATGAAAAATGTCGTTTCTGGCACGGAAGTGTTTTATCATCCATATCTAAAGGAATGCGTTATAAATTATTACAATAGATGATAAATAAATGACAACTGCGCCATTTTTCCCCAAACTTCTTTCTGCAATTAATTTGACGAGAAGCACTAAAAAAAATCAAATTGATAACGTAGTCCGGCGGAACTAACTGCACACAGACGCGCACACGCACGCAGACATCATATCGCAAAAGTGTCAGGGGGTCATGAAATGTTGAGAAACGTAAAAATTTCGTCAATCTAGCACATTGCATTTTTGGGGTGATTACTATATCTTTCGCTATGGGGGAGTTAATAAATATGGGGAAAATGGATAATAAAAGGAAAGCGAAAAGACCCGGGGGATAACCGACACTGCGCTAGGTCACAGTTGATCCTATCGTTATTTTAATAACCGGTTATACGCCCACTACGAATGCATTTCAGACGACATAAACGCCCGGTGAGATAGTCGGTGTGTGATAGCAAATTTACCTGCATGGCTCGTCAACTTGGTTGAATTCTAATGTGATCAAAAGAAATGGTGCAATTGAAATTAAATTTTTTTTCCCGTCACTGCTATTTCTCGCATAACGCCGTTTCATAAAATATATTACAAATATATGATATATATAATGGATGCAAGCAAGAATTTAGTGGTAATATGAGAAATTTTATTGAACTTGCACAAAGAGTCCTGTTCAAGGAAGCGCTAATTATTATTAGAGCGACTCCATTTTGCCGCTGCTGAAAAACGTTCGTTAGTATCGAGATACTTTTTAGTAATGAATATAATTTATTTTCACTAAATTAAGTACAGTATACTTTTTGACGCTCTAATTAACCAATTACATGACCGTTCTTCTTTGATCAATCGATAAATAAATTTTTCCATAAAATAAGATATGTTTCCCTAAAATGAAAAGACAGAAAATCTAAGCACGGCGTAAATATATCTACAAATTCTGAATAATAATTTAGGATAATTATTACTCTCCGATCAACCGATAATTCTCTTAAATTTTTAATCTCATCTTATAATGATTCAATTGCTCGACCTATACACTCATGTCATGCGAGGCTACTTTTCATAACTCGAGAAACTTGATTTCAATGAAAAAAAATACTGAGTGAAAATGTTCATACTTTATTTATCCCATCAAACCATAAACGCATATCAACTGGGATATAATTACCGTAGCGATCAAACTGTCAGGCACAGAGAGAAACTTTGACGATAGACTCTACAGTATGAACTTAGAACCTTTCGATGCCCCTGTTTGGAAACTGTTTGACCGAACTTTCCGGTATATAACTATGTACAGCAATATGTGCCCTTAATAATCCCCATACGATGTGTCCCAAATTGAGCTGATAATTGCACAGATGGATTTCGCCGGTTTCATGTGCGATAAAACATCATATACCTGCTGCGAATATAACGCACAGTGGATGAAAATGAATTATCCCAAATACATGACTGCCACAAGTCAGTTTAAGTGTAATGTGGTAGCCAGTTTAAGTGTCAAATAATACGGAGGAAAAAGTGTGATATACCTCTCGTGACGAAACTTCTCGTTAAAGAGGGGATATAATGTACTTGTTTTTTGTTTATAATGCACGTGGAGAAATAAAGAGCGTGCCGAATCGGCCACCATGTGTCGGAGAAATTTACACGTTTCAGGGGTATCTCATTAGCGTTTATAGTGATGTGATATCGTTTACGTTGTATTTCCTCACGAAAAAGTTCATTATGGTTATTGAAAATTGCAGGCATTCATGTGGTATATAACATTTCATTGTCAATTTTTTTTCAGCCTTCTGCGCGAAAGACTCGAGCATTCCTTTGAACATGTAACACAACATCTCTCAGCAAATATTTCTATTAGTAATTGAAAATTTAAATACTGAATGAAATTTATCAGATTAACAACTTGAATTTGTTAACTTTCCAAACTGTCCATGTGACTTATCTCGATGTGATAGATTGATATCTCTCTATCTGTCTAGGTGGAATACGAAACTATGCAAGTTTTATTGTATAAGAGTATTATTGCGCCGCATTACGAATTTTACAGAATAGAGTAATGCATAGTATTTTGAAAGTTAATAGATATACGAGAATCAAAGACATGTCAGATGTGTTAGGGTTCTCGTCGGTCGAGAAAACTAATAAAATATGCAACGAAAATTATGCACGGATATATGCCTGATCATCTGAATAAATTAATTACGTTTCTCGAGCATAAATATAATCCTAGCAATAAGAGAAAACTTTTAGTTTAAATTAGAAGAACTGACAGCTGTGGAAAAAGTTTAAAATATGATGGATTTCAATTATACAATCGGCTAAGAAAAGAAACCAGAGATTTAGCATGCTTAATGACATTTAAACGTCAATTATTACAAGAAATTAAGAACATATTGACTGAAGGCCCTCGGGCGATGGCCAATTGTACGATAATTTTTTGTTTTTTTTCTTCTTGCAATGAAGACCGTTAAAACTTTTGAAAAAAACTTTAGAACATATGTATATAATGCAAATTTTAAGAAACGAATTCTATCTATTTTTATACAAAATATTGTACTATATTGTAGGTAACAGTTTGTTGTAGCATTTGGCTAAAAAACGTACATCTATTTATCCATCTATCTGTCTACACTGTAAAAAAACTCCCTAATTTTCATACCAAAGACGTTAGTAACACTACTAAGCGGCGTTGGAATGTTCTATTCCTCTTATTGTTTGTAAGGAAGGTACTTACTGAATTGGTTTTTTACTAATTGTTTGGTAAATCTCCAAATATATCAGTAATTTTCCAAATGTCGACGAAGTTTTCAAACATGTGCTGGAAATTCATAAACATCGATCTTTGTAATTATCCGAATCTTTGATGGAAACTCTTTTATTGTTTTATTACGGTCTGGGGAATCCCCCAGATGCCTAGCTGGGCCGAACTCAAACTTGGTTACAACCTTTCGTATCTTTTCATACCTCTTGATTTTCTTTCTCTTTTCCTCAACCAATCACATTGCTGAGATTTGACAACGGGGCCAAAACAACACTGTCTTTCAGGTTTTCCGAGGGAGCTCCGGATATTGTTGCGCCATTAGTTTGCTGCCCATGCAACAAATGAAACATTCATAATTTTTTCCCTGCAAACATGGCATCTCGAACTATTTACAAAATCACGAATCATCACCGAGAAAGACGAATTTTAGTTTTCGCGAATACCGTAACTGGGATTACCAGCAACACAGTGAGAAATTTCTGTTTACCATCTGAGCATGAATAAGGTAAGTGCAATAATATATTTATATTTTATATTTGACATGAATATTTTCGTAGTTTGTAGAGCGGTATTCGAGATCAATTCTGAGCAAGGAACTAATGTATCTATCTATGGCAGTGTGACGTAGATCTGACGACGCTATAAACCACCTTACATGGCCATAATTTATTAACTTTCCGATAGCAAGTTATTGTAATGACCCCGAAAATGAAAAGTGTCAGATCAATGAAATTCTCCATTTTCTCGGCGTTTGGCATCATCCTGACACGTTTCCAATGAGATGTTTGTGTGTGTGTACGTATGTGAGCAAATCTTTGGCGAACGGTTTCTCGTAAACGGCTGGACCGATTTTACCGAGGCGGTGTTCTGAAAGGACGTTTTTTTTAATCGGCCAGGTAGTTTTTTAGTAATTAACGAAAAACCACGATTCTAATTGTTTATAACGCTCTATTACATGAACGGTAAGAGCTATAGGAAAAAGTTATCAATGAAAGTTCCTCAGGTAAAAACAAACACTTTGTGTTCTATGATTTTTTTCGTAGCATGCATAACTAAGACGATAGCGCTTAATTAATTCAATATGCTCAACGATATGATATCACGCTATAACACAGACACACAAATATCGGGAAGTTATAGGTTCGGCCCGTAGAGGGTCAGACCCACATTCCGTTGATCAGTACTCTGTTATACTTGATCCGCTAGACCTCCCCTGAAACTGTTCAGATACACCAATGACATTTTCGGAGATGGACAATGAGAGGCTAACTGAAATTGTCCCGGTCCATTGGCGGGAACTCACACTTTCAGTGGATCAATTCAGGGTTAGACTTTTGAACATCAGGAAAGTTTGATCAGGACAGGTCAGGTGAGCAATTTGATATTGAATTTCATAATGTGGTAATTATCACGGCTATTGATTCGTTTATTGTTAAGACAAACAATCCGCAACTTTCCCCTTGACGGCACCATTTGGAATGCACTTTTCGTTAGTTTACATTCTTTCTCGGTGTTTCAAGGTTCTTCCTAATAATGATATAGTACCGTTGAAATGTACGCTGAATTATGTAATCCCGTAATGTGACTCTCGTTGGTATTTCATGGTGAACGGTCAAGATTACTCTTAAAAAATACATTAAGTGTTGAGGTACGAACTGATCAGTTGCCATTGCGTATAACTCTCCACGCAACCATCTGGAAATCAAGGGGTCGTTTAGCTATTACGTGAGCGAATTGTGAATTAACTTTCAACCCCCCCCCCCCCCCCCATTTTATATACACTCATAACACGTGCTTTCAGGTGCTTACAGAAATTCACCCCCCCCCCCCCCAAGTGGAATGGCCGCATTGCTAGATTGAAGGTCCACGACTTTGGATCTGCATCATAATCGGTACATTGTGATCATTTCAACAACTACCACAATTCTCACGCATCAAACTCGTGGCGTAGGTGCAGTTATTAGTCAAGCTAGTAAGATAAAAGGCCAAGCAAATGATTTCGGTTATGACTAATTTTTGGAGAAAAAAAATGTTGTTTGTAATTAATACTTGTTACAATAATTTCAACATTAGTTTTCCAACTCACTGCAAGTGATTCCTGCCTTTTCTTTGCTACTTTCCAAAACTAAAAATATACATGAATTTTGATTACGGAGTACTTCCGATATCGATCTATTTATCTGATCGTATGGCCTATGCGTATTACATGGATAGCATGACTGCATTTCGGAAAACTTTTCATAGTTTCTTCCACTACACGTTTAAAGATGTATAGACCTCGACAATTGGTTCAGCTGACTGGCCGGCTAGTATTTATCCAGTACAAAAAATTATATTATTCGTACATAACAGCAATGAGTAATATATGGTCTTCATACAGACGACCACGAAATGCGGTAGAAATACATCTGCCTACAAAGCCATACCTGATAACTTTTAGTATAATCAGTGCCGAATTTTCACCATGTCCTCTAACAATTTATGTAATAGGTGAGGAATTAAGTTGAGTATTAGGGGAGCACATTAGAGAATGGATGAATGAATTTTACTATAAGTAGTTTATTTTAAATTCTTCCATTTTATGCATTCGGTGTTATATTTTTCAGAAACGAGTGTTTCAAGTTGTACAGTCTATGTATATACATATGTTATGGCCCTGGATTTCCCCTTTTTATTCTCATCTTAAACTCAAAAATAACTTCAATACGAATCAATTCACATGTTAATTGAACTGGCAGTACCTTTTTCAATTTTTATGAATTCATTGATGATGTAAAATATGATATAGTCGAGCGGACAATTGGAGAAGGAACGTTCGACTTCGAATTGCATGATCATATATAAAATCAAATCGATACAGTAGAGCTCCCTTAATTTTCCGCTTCCTTTATTTTCGTTGTACTCCCCTCACGACTTGTCGGCCCTTAAAAACCTTCTCCCACTCCCCGTACTTTGTCTATCCTGGTTTTCGACGTCATGCGCTCCAGACTGCGCAGCGTCTCAATAGTGGGACGAGTGGGACCGAGCATTCATGAAACATAACCTATTTACTTTTGATACATAGTCCGTTTACTTATGCTCTTATTTCCCCTTCCGCTCCCGACAACCCCCACCACGGCATCCAACCAGTGGGCAGAGTGGGGGGCTTCCTTAATTGTTTTCTCCGCGAAATTGCTTCAAGGTCACCCCCCGAGCTCGGAAAATAAAAGGAGCTCTACTGTATATGAAATAAAGACTAAGATTTGGAAAAGTACTGTGTGTCAATATAACCCCAACGCGACCAAGGGGCGCGCAGTGGCTCGTCGATTACAGTAAACCTTCGTCCGTTGCAACACGTTTACAACAGGGGGAGAGGTAAAACTTTTAGCGCTGTAACGAAAAAGTTACCTCTACGCTGTCGTGACGCTCGGCGTCAGTTCCAGGAAATTCAAAGAGACAAATAATATTTCAAATTCAATCTTCACATAATCCCGAAGTTCACAATGATCGAATGTAAACAAAACACGACCGACGGTAGCCCCTACGTGTTTTGGCGAATGGGGGGCGGCGAAGTCCGGGCAGCGCTTCGGCGCTGAAAACAAAGAGGCCAATGTTGCAATTAACGAAGGTGCACTGTAATGATAGAGTAGTTCCATCCAATACTTCCTGTCGAACTATTCAATTTCTATGCTTGTTTTCAATGCAAGCCATAAGTTGACACTTATTTGCATGAAAATCAGTCTTAACGAAATTTTCGTCTGGCGATAGCGTCAGGCTAGCTACCATAGACAATGAAAATTAATTTATCACAATGCATTTTCATTACACCTAGATTTCAATCATCAACTTAGTACAGCATCACGTTCGGCTAACTGTGTAAAGAAAATGCCGAGAAAAATTGGCCACAATAGAAAAGCGCTACGCTTCCTTCGTCGCTTTTATGGTTATGGAATAAATAATGAAGAATTACAAGGCATGATAATCGGTGGTGAGCAACTTCCGGTTTGGCATTGAAGCGCAAGAGATGGAGTGAATGATGAGTAATAATTAATGCAATATTATTATTATTATCATGCAAACTAACGATACGTGATTCTGGCGCCAACGTTGAGTGGTCTGTCGTTGGGAGATGTATTTTTTCGTTTTAATTGCATTGCAAAATTATCAATGGGCGTTGAAAATCCCGTATTTGCTTTTTTGCATAATTCACGTTATTATGATAATGGCTCATTTTTTCTCTTTTAATTGTTCAAGGGATAATTTCATGGTTCTCTGAATTGAGGAATGCAGGTGAACATATGGATGGTTTATGGTTTTTCATAAATATAGTTTCCCTTCGATAGCTCAGTTGGTAGAGCGGTGGACTGTAGTTGGTTAAATTGATGATGGACATCCATAGGTCGCTGGTTCAAATCCGGCTCGAAGGAAATTTTTTTTTTTTTTTTCATTTTTTTTCATGGATTACTTATGAATTTTAATGTTGTTCATTGTACTCATTACACGTGCAAATGATATGGTGTTAATTGCGTTTTAAGTGTGGAATAAATGAGTTATCTTCCTACTGTGATTCATCATTTGGTATATTCATTGAGACGGTTCTCAGGCCATCATGGCATATGCTATACAACTAAAAGTCCTTCCGGATAACCAGTACGGATTCCGTCACAAACACTCCACAATTCACGTAATAAATAAACTATTATCGGGCAATGCGGAACATAGATTCAACAATAAGATGGTAGGAGCGGTTTTATTAGATCTCGAAAAAGCGTTTGATTCGGTCTGGCTGAATGGACCGACATTTAGATTATTGAAATCAAATTTCCCCAAACCTCTGGTTAAAATGATCTGGAACTTGACCCACGGTAAAAAGTTTCGAGGAATCGGCGGACAGAGTTGCGAGTCGCTCAGCGAGCCCTTCTGTATAGCAGAGGGCCTACAGCAAGGAACTATTAACTCTCCATGCTTGTTTTCTATTTTCACAGCGTTCATGATCGATGCCCATGAACTTAACACAACAATAATACGCACTCAATATCATATGCAGATAATAGAATCATTTATGTTGCTGGGTATGATGGAGTGACAATATGAAACAGCCTTGAAACTCTGGTCAACAAGGCGAACAATATGTATGCCATATGGAACCTGAGAGTGAATCCTGAATTGAGCGAATCTATACTATTGAGGAACATACTCACCAAGATCTGAACCAAAAAAAGAATTGCTAGCATTAAAAAATTCCAAATTAAAATCCGGCATGTGGCTAACAATGAGGAGACAATAATTCCAAACAAGAACGCAGTCGGATATCTCGGAATAGATATCGATTATCTTGCTAAATGTTCAGAATATTCGAGAGACCAAATTATGAACGCCACCAAAAGGTTTAACCCCCTTGGATACTTGTTCACAACGAGTACATTACCAAAAGGGCAAACGTCATATATTATGTATTATTAATTAGACCGGTATTAACATACGGGGCGCAAGTATTATGGAACATGGGGCCCCATCAGATAGAAATACAGAGTATTTGAAAGAAAATGTTTAAGAACTTGCCTTGTACTATACAGATCTGCTAGTAACAATTATCACCATCGAGTTAGCAACAACTCTTTATACGACACTGCAGAGATCCCAAGAATAGATAATGTCATATTAGGGTTATGTAGAGATTATTATAATGATGTCGAAGATATTAATAATTTGACCATAAGAAACCTATCCAATTTCCCAGCCAGAGAGGCAATAGGAAGGGCTAGATGTGGCAACATCAAGTCCGAATACTTCACCACGTATGACAAGATGGGCTTGTTTCAAGATGATACACACAGACCCATCTTGTATCATATAAAAAGACATAAGAACAATAAGAAGATTCCGGTCGATGATTTCGAACAAAGGGAGCTCAATTACTCCAGAATAATCCCTAAAGTTGATATCTGCAACTTTTCTTGTATAACAAAAAAATACTGGTGGATCGATGAAAACGATGGATGGATTCTCAGTATAAAAGATAGACACAAAATTATTCAGGAATATAATAAAAACAATAGAAGATAAGAGCTTACAGGAAAAACCGCTGATTGGTACACCATACACCTAACCATAAGAGACACCTACATGAGATGTATTATCAACAAATATATTATGTTGTAATTTTAGTTATGATTAAACAAGTAAGAAATCAATGTGTAAAACATCGTACGTGATTCTTGAGTCCGACTCATGGTAGAGTGGAGGATAAGATACAGTGCCAGAGGTGAAAGTGCTTTTTTTCTACACATACAGGCCAAATTCCCCTTTTTTAGCACAAATTACGCATAATAGAATTCAATTGCTAGAATATAATCATTTAAACAATAAACCAGAGCTTCATGATTAAATGACCAAGAGGTTAAGAGGCAAGATACTGTGCATTATTTTTTTAGACTAGTTTTTTAAAATGTGTAAATATTGTATAATATGTATATATAGGTTGTAAATGAAATAAAAACATGGTTAAAAAAAAACAAGCAGCCGGTCGAATGCATAATGGTTACTTTTATTTCGTTTAGCGTTGCCTTTGTATTTCCACCAATTTCATTGGTGGTATGCTTCCGAATGGTGCCGGCTTTGTCATAGATTTAGGGGAAACATTTGATATCTCTGTTTATTATGAAACACTGAATATCACTGATTGAAACAAATCATGCATTGCATTCTTATTGACCCAGTGTCTGGAACTGCCATTAAAAACTTCTTCGTGAGGAAGAAGAATCTGGGAACGGTTTATTTTAACACTATATGCAATAAGTTGGATGCTCATTGATTTATATTGAATCAATAGCATGCCTTCCCGATATAGGGACATATGCAACTCATTTGAAAAAGGTTCCTCATTACAATTGAAGTCCGATTTCTTCTTTTTCCATTCAGTACTCAACTTCACAATATTGAGCGTTGCTCTTTGTCAAACATAGGTTATTTCATACAGGTAAGCTGAAATACAGTAACTGCGTATTTACCATAAGTGTCATCATTTCATATTTCCATGTTCATTTTCTCCCAAATTCATGTTTCGATTGAGCTAAAATTTGGTACAGTGCAAGAGGGACCCGTGTAAGTGTTCAGACTAGTAAATCGAGGTGCCAAAAATGACCTGCTCACTGACAAACGGCGGGCTCAAATTTTGTATTTTTACGTTTCAGACCATTCTAGACCATTCCCACGTGGAATTAGAAAACGTTAAAATTGACCCAGGACATAGCTATTATTCCGAAGCAAAAATTTGAACAATCCAAACCACTTGCACCTATCGGTACCAAATGGAACATTTGTGTAAAATTTCAAGTATCTCTATGACAACAACTGTAGGAGGAGATGCACGAACCAAAATTTTAAGTGAAAAACATAAAATTTGAAATAACTCGAAAACTTTCTACGGATGCATATGTGTTTTTTGGTTCCCTCTTATAGATGGCGTGATGAGGAAGATTTCAAGGAAAAAAAGAAATGAATCGGTTCAATGAAATGAATCGGTTATGCTTCGATTGAGCTGAAATTAGGTATGGTGTAAGAGGGACCCAATACCAATTATTGGAGAGAATTTGACATTTTATAAATCAATTTTACCTGTGTAAATGTTCAAATTAGTAAATCGAGGTGTTAAAAATGACATGTTCACAGACAGACGGCGGTCTCAAATTTTGTATTTTTACGTTTCAGACCATTCTAGATCATTTCCACATGGAATTAGAAAATGTGGAAATCGACCCTCGACAAAGCTTCCATTCGGAAGCAAAAAGTAGAGCGGTGGACTGTAGTTGGTTAAATTGATGATGGACATTCAGAAGTCGCTGGTTCAAATCCGGCTCGAAGGATTTGTTTTTGTTTTCATTTCTTTTCATGAATTTTTTATTATGAATTTTAGTGTTGCTTATTGTACTCATTACACGTGCAAATGATATGGTATTAGTTGCGTTTTAAGTGTGGCATAAATGAGTTATCTTCCTACTGTGATTCATCATTCTGTATATTCATTGAGGCGGTTCTCAGGCTGTGGTTTGCAATTTTTAGGTCTTCGACGACTGATTACAATCAATGATTTTTTTTTACTTTTCGTAGAGTTTTTTGGTTAGGGGTTGTTGAAGACGGAAGCCATAATGTCGGCGACATTATTTGGCCACCCGGAATCAGCGGTAACATCTGCCCAAGTCGTGCTACTAGCGCCGACGGATCATTAACTCTTGAAGAATTTTGCGAATAATTATGTCTCATTATCCCAGCTGCAGGACAATTAGTGTTTCACAGGTGTGGAGTTGATATATGAAAATTCTAATTTCATCATTTATAATGTGATGCGATTATACGGGTTGGTTTTATAAAAGATACTCTGAATCACGTCAGCTTAAATGGAAAATTATACGATTATTGAATCTGAAATCATTCTTTTTTTGTGACGGCTGATTATTTTGAACCGAATAATTTTGGACCTGAATCCTTAATCGAATGTGTGTGAAATATATCTACAAAAATATATTTCTCATGGCATCGAAAAACGTAGTATGTTTAAGGAGAGACTCCTTGAACTACATCATCACCTTCACATAAATAGAAGTGCATCCCTTTCCACTTTTTGCTTTATGACAGCAGGCCAAGGGGCTAAAGTCGTCCATACACGAGCGACATTTGGGCGAACCGTTCGCACGAACATGAGGAAATGGAGTCACCAATGAGCGTAGTTCGCTCGTGTGTGGAGCCAGCGAACCTGGTTCGCCGATCGCCGTTTTTCAAGACTGCTTCAACACGGCATTTGTTGAGTACCATGTTCGCTGCATAGTTCGCTCGTGTATGGAGGCTGCGAATATAATTCGGTGAACCTACATGATCTGCGCATGCGCAATTGGAAAACTGGCTTAGGTGAATCTACTAAATAAATTATTTTTCATCATTTTATTGACCATAATGATGGAGATTGAGTACGTATATGAATTAATAGAAAACTATGGTTTTCTCTTTTAAAAATAATCTCCTAACAATGTCGATCAGACACTCACAATGCAAATACATGGCCCATATATGATACACGTAAAAAATCAAATTTTTTTGACTGAAGATATAATGAAGACTTAAGGCAATTCAATTTTCCCAGAAATCGTTTCAAATCTCACCAAAATGTTTTTTTTTTGGTTGAAATTTTTTTAATCGATTGTGGATGCAGAAGAAATCGTTAAATGACAGTACAAATGACAGATGGGGATCATCGGCATAAACACCTTCATTTATTTTTTAACTTCCCGATCTTAGGGAAGTTATTGTTATGGGTCGGAAAATCGAAATTGGAACTTTCACTTGGTCTCCACGTTTCATGACCCCTAGAAACGTTTCCAACTATTTTGAGCGAGATGTTTATCTGTGTGTGCAAAATTTTGTCGAACGATTTCTCCTAGACAAAATGCGATTTGGGTTTTTTCATAGTCATTGGATGGGTTTCTGCCTAACTTAGCCCTCATTAGATTTTGAACATAATCAACCCAGCGGTTTTATACTTATTAACAAATGAATTGTTTATGTCGCTGCGTCGTGAGAACGCTTGAAGACACGAAAAAAATTATTCAATCAATTTGGTTCCACCCACAAAAATACATATTTAATGTTCTCTAATTTTTGGCTGCCACCGATAGTTTATTGTCATTAACAAATTCAACACGTAAGAATACACATTCCAAGGTTCAGACTTTTTTGGCTAACACCCATAGTTAATTGTTACTAACAAATTCAATTCTTTAGATCGTTATATCGGAAGAACGGTTGGGGATACGCAACAATGTGTCAAATGAAAGTCGTTCCACACGTAAAAATACACATTCGAGATTTACGACTTTGTTGGCTGATACCCATAATTAATTGTCATTAACAAAATCAATTGTTTCTATCACTCGATCGTGAGCATAATTCGAGATACGCAATAAAGTGTCCAATGAAAGTGGTGCCACACGTAAAAGTACACATTTGATTATTTATGACTTTTGATGCTAACACTCATAGTTTTTCACAAATTGAATGGTTTATGTAACTCTATCACAAGATATGGTACCTTTGAAAAACAAAGGAATATTACAGAAAATCAACTATTGAGCAGGTACGTAACACATCCTCAATACATGGGTAAATTGGGTAAGACGGGTTAATTTTGCAATTTCTTAACAAAATATGTGGAGGCCCTTCTCATTTTGTCAAAGTATCGAAATCATGCGACGTACGTTCGACTCGTGTAGGGGCTCTAGCGTGTATGGCGGCCTTAAGACTGTCCGTTATAGATACCTCTAGAAAATAAGTTTAGTTCAGCTCAGTACAAGTTTTAACCGTGTAAAGATCTTCCTCTAAGTACACATCATCAATGTAAGGAATTCAGAAATCATCTATTGTTTTGTTCATTTAAATTTAACCATATCCTACATTATAATAGAATGTTTGTGTTGGTTCAAAATATCAAAAACAGATCTTTGATAAACAACAATCCTTCTTACAGCTGGAGCAACGGGCAACAATCAAAAGCATCAACAAGCTTGTGAAACTAAATACATTTGACTGTACTCTAGATCATTATTATAGCCCTTGAGATGTCGCACGATGCGCGTAACGTCGAAAAGCATTTTGGGACAACCCGCAGTTTGGTTTTTTCCTCCGGTTATTCATTTTGACGATGTTAATAATTTATTATTCTAACTTACACGTTTTAGGAGCGGTATTTCTTTCTAAAATTTTCAACTGATTTACTAACTTCCTCATGCTTAAAAGAGAAATTTTACACTTTAAATTAAATGCAAGTCACAGCAGTGCCGCTTGGTGGTGGTGTGTGTGTGTTTTATTAATTTTCTGCCAATACTGACTTCATCAAAATCGTTTGTTAATATGATACGCCCGATCTGATGTCCGGTCCTATAAAAAATATACTCTTCGGATCGCATTGATTACAACAACAGAGGACACGAAAATTCAATCTGCCCCCCACCATTGTACCATATCTTATCCGTCTAGCCAGTTGTTTACCAGCAATACCTGTACAAATCTACTCGCTACAAATTCAACCCATTACCTGCAACCGATCGGTGTTGAAATATAATTGTTGGTATTTAATTAGATTGTACAACTCAATTACAAATACGGTCGCTCCACTCGTTGACTATCAAAACTGCGTGGAAATTATGCTAACAATAGAATTACAACTTATTTACTCAAGAAATCATGGCGTTCTGCCAAGCATAGACAATGAATATTAATGCCATGATACAGAAATGTTATTAAATGAGTTCTTAAATGGCTTACAAACACGTCAAAATTGTAAGATATGTCTATAATAGCAACAGTACTATAATATGCCGTGGTATTCTTATATCCAGTTCAACACTCGATGAGTGCCATCTTTCACGTTAAGCGGAAAAATAATTGTAGCACCCGAGTCGACTTTTTATTTCAGTTCAACCTCAATTTTCTCATCTAGTTCTCATTCAGACCTCATATGGATGAAACTCCAATAGGACACTGAAATTATTTTTTCGTTTTATGGTGGATATCAATCTCTGATAGGACTATTGACAATCAGTAGTTGGGTTCAATACGAATTGATGGTGTCCAGTAGGATTTTATACAGTCTCTCTGTCGCCGTGATATACACAACTAGTTTACATCTCGATGTGCAGAGTGGATTATATGAGGTTTGCTATGAATCTATAGCTGATGGTACCAGATTGTATGCAAAGCAGCGGTTTTCTACATTTTTTTATTCTTGACTTTGAGAACCGTGTCAATGATGTAGCTGGAAGACAGCCATGGAAGACAGCCATGGACACCGAGGCTCACTCAAATTGACCACCACATCTTGCCTACCATTTGTCATCGACTGTACATTCATGATGGCTACATTCAGGGCTGCTCGCTCAAATGAATTCTTAATCGGTCTGGGAACTCAATTTAAAGTTGACAACTCAAAAAAATCCGGGCAGTAGGTCTGACCTTCAATGGATGGTAGTAGATGTATGGGTATTGTATATCTATGCATGTATGACCCGTAAACAAGTTAACATTTTATATAAATGTGTGTTTTTTAAAATCGTTCTTAAAGGGTTTTAACACCCCTGGCACTATTTTTTTGCAAGGAAGGGATCAGAATAAATAAATATAATTTGAGTATGTTTTAAGTATATGTTGAAGGACAAAAAATAATATTATCAATGGCAAAAAATTCAAAATGACGCCACTAGAGCACTTCTCCTGAGACGTCCGAGGCTGGAGGCACTCGGCGGCACGCAGCATGGGTTAGGTAAATCTGCAGCTAAACAAAAGAAAAAACCCCTCAATCTACATGAAAAATCTCCTGTTGCACCTATGGATTTCTTCAATATTTTACAGTGATGTTGCCCCTTAAGGTACATTATAAACTAATACAATTGTCAACAACACTCATCTGAAAAACAGTTTTCAGACCTGGAGACTCATGAGACACATCGGTTGAAAAGAAATATAATCACTTGAGCTGTTTAAAAGGAACTGTTCGAGAAAGAAACAGCGCTCACACACACACAACCCTCATTGAAGATGTGTCAGGAATTGAAAATTTCATGATTCCGAGACATTCCTTTTTCGGGGGGCTTACAATGGTTCCATGCAAGATTATCACTGCGACAAAATACTCAGCCACAAAATATTCGACAACTTCACTCGGCGACAAAAGATTTGGTACAAAAATAATCTACAATATATCCGACCTCCTCGGACCCATTCCTGCTTTGGGCCCTCACACCCGGGCACGGTAGTACACATTTTAGGGTGGTGACCTCCTCGGACCTTTTCCTCCTTCAAGCCCCTACATTCGGGTGCGGTAGTACCTCATATGTTTCATCATTAATTGGTTTCCATAATGTTTCTCACATTTTTCCCCGGAATACTTTTCCACCGGGTATATTGTCGTAGATTATCTTTGTACCGAATATTTTGTCGCCGAGTGAAATTGCCGCATATTTTATCGCAGTGACGAAGTTACATGCCACCCTTACAATAACTTCTCTAGATCGAGAAATCACAAATGCTTCCTCTATAAATACTTCAAGGTAACCATGTAATACAAAAGTATATTGTGCAAGTCTTCCATCTGCTAATGGCGAATTTCGTTCTCCCCATTTTCCAAAGCTAGGAACCAATAGGTACTGATTTCGTATCAGAAGGGTGTGTAGACTTTTCCCGCAGATAAACCGCAAAAGTCAAACTTGACTCAGGTCAAGGAAAGGCTCTAGATTGAATCATAAAGCTTTTTGAAGTGAAACCTTTCAGGGGGGGGGGGGAAATTGAAATTCGGATCGGCAGCCTTTTCTGTGACAGAAGTAGGTGGTGGGGGTAACACGTAGCGTCGAGAGAGTGGGGGCCGTGACTCGCTTGCCTTAGGTGTAGTGAAAATTACAATGTTTAGGTGGCGGGACGATCGCCGAGCACAGCTGTTGGAGCTCCATGAAGTTAGCCCCTGCTTATTAAAAATTATTACGACCACCAGAATTCATTGATAGGCGAATGATAGACAATGATTGATTATAAAAACAATTTAATTGACTAAATTTTTTTTTAATGAATTTTCAAAAAATTGGCCCAACAGATAGCCCCCCTTTTTTTTTTTTAATTTAATGATAGAAACTTCTACTTGGGCTCATTCTACGCAGAATCATTTGATAGAAATTGATAGACACTTGGCCGAAGTCTATCAATTCGATAAACTAACGTAAAGTAAGAAAAACCTAATGAGGACCATGACGCTGCGGCGGCGAGTCGAATCAGAGCGGCAGGGAAGGGGGGCGGGGTGATCCCCGATCGCTGGCTACAAAGAAGATAGACTAAAGTAGAGCTAGAGGCTCAGATCTCCGGGACTGCTTGACGCCACATCCCCTCGATTATTTTTGCATCTTCAGAGAAGAGTGTAATTATCACATTGAATAAATGCTAGTATGTTGGTGAAAAATTATTGATTAGTAATTTAAATGCTTTCTCTCCCATCAAACCGAAAAGTCGAATTATTATTTCAGCTACTCCCTATGAAGTTTCACTTCTGTCGCGTATCTTCATGACACACCGTATTTTTTTGGTTAAAGTACCTCATGAAACATCTTACCTACCGTATCCCCTTCCAAGCAACCCGAGACCACATTGTCAGAAACAGTAGGGTAATGTTCCTTTTGAGATATGTCTCTATTATTTCACGATTATTATTTGTTTATTGGGGCAATAATTACTGGGATGCACGCATCGGCCAACGAAGATCCCTTTAAGTACCTGAGCAACCGCACTACTCGCTTACGTCACAGGAAATTCCCATAGCTAAGTAAAAGGAATGACTCGGGTCGGTTGACACACTAAACCACTCATAGATAAAATCGACCCTATTACCCCCTCCCCCCCCCTCCGATTCCTTTTATGAGGAATCCTAAAGTGAAGCTTGTTTCAACAAGGTACACAAAAACCTTAGTATTCTCCAAAATCTGATCAGCTGTGCGGTCTATGGTTCTAACTTTCGAATTCTGTCGTCGACAGCTCTCATTGCGTGATGAAAAATTGTTGTCTACTCCAACAAACAATTTGTACAATTTTTCCATCCGTAAGAACACGATGTATATATCGAGCATTCCAGGCCAAATGTACCACTTCCAACCTGACCTTGTCTAATTCAGTTCATATATTTGTTTCTCGATACTAGATGATTTTTTTTTTTTTGTTAATTAACGTTTTTTGAATAATATTTTTAACTCAATTTCCAGCTGCCTAACTGTGAAAATCTGAAAAAGTTCACATAAATAGCGAATTTGAAGACAAAATTTTTGGCCAGATTAGAGAATGGTATTCCTCATAGATTATTTCTTATGGTCAAAAACTCATTTTTTAAATTTTTACTGCCAAGGACTGTCACGTACAGTTCATATGAAAATGTGATATTTGTTGGTTCTGTGATGACGAATCTCTCAAATTCTGTCGCAGAAAAACGATAATTTCAATTCTCATTAACATTGAATTATTTTCCTTTATATCAAGTATTATGAATAAATTTGATTGTTCCTAGTACTTATGGTGGATCAATTGAAAACTGAAAGAAAGTGCTGCACAAATATTGCTCTTCATCTAAAAATAGCCATCTTATGTGGTATGAACTTCTTTCTTGCACTTTGATCATCTAGAAGATATTACGGATCAAAGCTATCAGGCGTAAGGAATGATCCTTCGCTTCAAATTCCTGCAGTTCAATTTTGACAATTTCATTTCCTTCATAATACTTGGGTAGATACAATCATGACAATTCGAAAAACATTTGACACATTAGGAATTGCTGAAAGAATTTTTTGTGTTACTGGAATCGTTTTGCCTTGCTCGAGACGACTTTTCACGAATAGGTGACTTAGAAATTTGTCATCAGAGATCCAAAAAATATCACGCCACGTATGAACTTGATGATGTATATTACACTCCTTGGCAGTAAATATTGAAGGAACGGTTTTTTGACCATAACAAATAATCTATTACGGATACCATTTTTTAATATGGCTCAAAAATTATGTTTTTAGATTCCGCATTTTTGTTAATTTTTTCAGAGTTTTACATTTAGCCAACTGGGAGTTGACTAAGAAAAATTCTTTCAAAAACGTTATAATTAACAAAAAACAAGTTAGGATGCGTTTTTCATAATCGAGCATCGAGAGAAAAATATATGAACTAAATTAGACAAAGTCAGGTTTCAAAGTGATAAATTTGGCCTGGAATGCTTTATATATAAAAAAAAAGTAGAAAGCTTCCAAAGTTTACCTTGAATTAATAACTTCGCGATATATCAATTTCGCTTTAGTTCTGATTTCATACTTTTCGGTAATTTTTTTCTCTCTGACCTATAAAATCACATCCCTTTAATTTTTTTTTTTTTTTTTAGAGAAGCAGGTATCAAAACAATTACCAAAAAATTGTCAGTCCTTGAAAATTTGTCATTTATCTAAAGTTGAATTTTTGCATAACCGTTGAAACCTTCAAACCGATCTAATAAATACTTCAAAGAACTCGAAAATTCAATTGATTAGAAACTTTTCATCCAGAATTTGTTGCTTTTCTGAAGGGCTGCAAAACTTTTCTCCGGGATCGAGTTAAAAATATCTCTTACGAAATTATACGGTCGCAAGACGTTGCGCTCTCTTAAAAATGTAAAGAGAAAAAAAAATGACAAAATGTTTATTGTGAGAAGTACTGATCCACAGACTACATAAGATAGGTGCACATTTCTGTTTCGGGCTGAGGCTGGCTGACAGTGCCCATTCACTAGCTTTCGCTCCGGACAGCACAATGAGGCCAATTACTTTAATTGCAGTTTCAGACCCGGGTGGATGCGAAAGCTCCCAGCCAACCAGGTATCAGCAGGAAGTTTGGAATAAACGACGCAATACAATCGTCGTTTTGCCCTCACCTCGCCTGTCCACCCTTTATGTATTCTGCTCTAATGTCACTCTTCCGTTACTTTTATTTGTTGATGAATGCTTAGGAATACCAATCCATGCAACTCTTGGCATCATACGTTTCATACGAAGTCAAATTGCATTTTTATTTGGGAGGATAAGTTATGACGTTAGAAATTAAAAGTCTTATCATCCCGACACGTTTTGGATGGTATGCGTATAGACATGTGTGGGTGACTAAGCGTGTGTGTGTGAGTAGGTGGCTGTATGTGCGAGTGTGTTAGGGAGTGGATAGGTGTGTGTGTGGGATACCGTCCTAACTTAATAGCCTGTGCGTATATGTCGATTCCTAACGCGAGGTGCCTTAGTAGAGTCTTCAACTTCCAGTTCTGTTGCTCCGTCAAGCACTTCACTCCGCGCATCTTCAAATTTTCTGCTCTTTAGCCACTTTCAGTTATGACCACAATTTTCTAGTCAGAATAATTGATGTGAATATTGATCGGCCGATTTTAACAATAACAAAAAAATTATAATAATGCATAATAGGCGCATTTTTTCGGATATGGTATGTCTAAACCATCCGGGTCTAGGGGATTCCCACCAGAGGGAAGTTGCACCAAGGTTGAAAGACAGATATTTGGATGCTGTTACCGCAAAGATTAATAATGGTGAAGATCTTATTTGGTTCTTCAATGAATTTAGAAACATCAGCTAAGCATTTGAGATGCTCATCAAGACAATCTTCGTGTGTTATAGTAGCGGTCGCACCTCATCCACGCCACACAGCGGCCATAACGGGGTAACTCTTTTGACTTGAATGCATGAATCCGTTACCGAGTTGATAGCTAGGTGCAAATTCTCCAAAGCACCTAAGTCATCCAATGCTTCCTAATCAATCAGGTTCAAAGCCAACTCGTGATAAGAGTAGATAACATAAATGAAGTCGACTACTCTGTTGGTAACATTTATTTGCAAGTGTACACATCAACCAACGGTTCAACGAGATTCGATGCTACAATATGAAATTGTAATGAAAAATCAGTGTACTTTGATACAGTCTTGACTTGACTTGAAAATTGCTTATTAACATGTGTCATATATATACACTATATACAGTAGTGATATCTTCAATCCTTAATACTGGATCACCATCCATTGGCTTTATATCTAATTTGACCAATGTTTGAGTTAATTTTTCATTATTACATATGTTTGTGAATATTTACAATATGATTCCATAGAATGAAGCAGTAACAAATTTTAAATGAGTATAAAACTAAGGGACAAGGATAGCTGACGAGGGAATACTATAAGTACGGGTACCTGGCGGCCCCTTCCCCTGACCCGAGATACTAAAGGGCCAACTGAGGATGAGTTGGGTCAGGGACTACGCTAGATAACACTTGTATTACTCGAGCACCTTAAAAATTATAGAACAATTTAAACTTCTGCAGTCTTGTGAACTATTGACTACCATAAGGAAAAATGACTTCTAATAAACTTCAGAACCTCGATTAACCGAACCAATTGGGACTAGACTGAGTCGAATAATCGGAACGTAATTTTTCCTGATATGGTTATACATAGTAAAGAATAAGTGAGCAAAATGTCGTAAAAGCGTGCTAAAGATGCACATAGTTTCACCCTTGCCTAACTTGGAGAAATTTCAATTTTTTCACCATGGTCAGAACTTTACGCTTCCGCTTAGAAGCCGAAGAAATTGACGGTGAAGCCATCACCAATTGAAAAAATGCAAGGGAATAGCAAGAATCTGGTGCAGATTGGTACACACCGCTGAGGGCAATCAATAACTGATTGTGAAACAAAGTGCAGAAGCGGTCTAACACTGATCGGCAAAAAACGCGTTCAAATACGCTTGAACTCGTGGGACTTATTCATATCACCGCGATCAACACTATATAGTCTGCGATAACGTTCGGACAGAGCAAAATCAGTTCGGATAACGGAGGGTTCGCATGATCCAGGTTCTGCTGTAATTGATGATGAGTAAATGTAGGGAGGGGGAAGCGAGATGTAGGAAAAGGGGTGATAAAAGTTTGGTCGGCGAGAACAATTAGATTTTTTTATCAATGTCGATGGTTTGGAGGTGAGGATTAGGCTGGGTTTGTAGTTTAATCTCAAAACTATCGTTAATCTTATCAATAAACTCACCTATGGTCGCTATGCGTAGCATGTTGTGCATATCCAAAATTGAGGTCCTCATCCTCTAATTTCCTATTTTTCGTAAAAATTTATTCTGGCATAAACTTTGATACAGTGATTCATACTATGTAAATTTGATCGCACACGAGCAATGTTTTGACAAATGGTAAATTGTGTTATTATTCGCGTACCTCCAGACATAACTGATTAAACCAAAAATCTGGCTTAGTCGATAAAAGATTGCACATTTGGTTCTGAGGCACTTTCAAAGCGTTGGACTAGCGTCCACTTCAGTGCTATGTTGTCCTATATGCTCCAAGGCCGAAATAGCTCAGCTGGGAGAGCGTTAGACTGAAGATCTAAATGTCCCCGGTTCAATCCCGGGTTTCGGCAGTTTTTTTTTTTTGTATTCAAGTTTATTAAACAACACTAGTTCTTAGCAATTAAAAATATATTTGCCGAAATAGCTCTTAGAACATTCTACTCAGAATTATATGATTTTGCATTTTTTCTTCTATGATATCAAGCAGTAAATTTCTTGAATTCATCTGCGCTAATAAAATATTAATTCAGAGTTAGTTTAAATGATATATAAAACCAATGACTGGGCTTCTAGCATTAAAAGGTCAAGGTACCAATCATGTATATAGTAGGCTGGCCGTTAACAACGTCGCTAGTAAATTTTAATGATTTCATGGTCCCGGTTGGTTCCAAATAGGTTAGACAAAATATGTGCGAAATTTCAGCCCTTAATAGTAATAATAATCCGTGCCTGTAAGACATTTACCGTCCAGACATCAATGCTTCATCGTCTATTTTACCAGATTTGGATTGTAAATTTAAGAGGCAATACTCGTGATTCACCTGCAGCATCAAACAACGAAATACGTTCAAAATCATAAATTACCAACTAGATATATTCATCATCACAACGAATTCACCTATCGTAACACCTACTTTCGTAAGGATGTCTATGCCTCATTGCATCAAAAATCATCATGAGATCTGTTCTATTCTAATTTTACTGATTCTTCGTCCAGATTGTCTTCACAGGAAAAACCAAATTGACCCAAGTATGGACTAAACTTCTGTTAATCGTTACCATGAATTTTGCAAAGCTATTTCAAATACTAATTTTAACCTATAAGGAATAATGAATGTTGGAATATTGGAAATGGGGTATTTTGAATGACGTAACCTTGGTAGTAACTAGAAACTAACTTCAAGACGTAAACTAAGTAGAAACAATTTTAAGTGTCGTGTACCCCAACAATCACTATGAATAAAATGGGACTCCTACAATCGTATTTACTTTATAGTATATCATATAATTTGGGATAATCCCTTTTGGGTAATTGTACTGCAGGTACTTCGACCCAGGTCTCAACCTTTTTGACCAATTTACCATTTCTGACCAAGCAGTTATCTTTAACCAGGTTTGCGCCTTCAACAAACGATTGATGTACCACAAGAAGATGAATAGGCCAATGCGAGATCAATTGTCCAAGATTGGGTCAATTTTGACTGAGGACTTGGACAACGGAGTGAATAATTTATCCAGTGTATCTTACACGTTCATTACACATTACTCAGCTAAACAATACAAGTCCAAATAGTATATTTCCAGGCTGTGATTCTAGGCATTTCCGCTCGCGTAGAGTATGCTCGAGACGAAGCCGAGAAGAGGTAAAGGCGTGAGCAAAAAACCCCCAGAGATCAGGCTGAACAACGTTTCTTCATAGTGACTTTTACTTCTGCGAGTTCGGCGTGTAAGATTATATTATTTCTTTATCGCTGCGAAAAAAAAGTCAAAATCGAGTTAAATCTATCGGTGCAGATAAGATAGGAAGGTACAGTAGAGCTCCCTTAATTTTCCGCTTCCTTTATTTTCGCTGTACACCCCTCACGACTTGTCTCCCCTCAAAAACCTTCTCCCACTCCCCGTACTTTGTCTATCCTTGTTTTCGACGTCATGCGCTCCAGACTGCGCAGCGTCTCAATAGTGGGACCGAGCATTCATGAAACATAACCTATTTACTTTTGATACATAGTCCGTTTCCTTCTGCTCTTATTTCCCCTTCCGCTCCCGACAGCCCCACCACGCCCACCAACCAGTGGGCAGAGTGGGGGGCTTCCTTAATTTTTTTCTCCACGAAATTGCTTCAAGGTCAGCCCCCGAGCTCGGAAAATAAAGGGAGCTCTACTGTACTGAAAGTTTGAAGTGAGTTTTTTGTGCTTATCTAACATCAGACGGCCTTGAGTGTTATTTTGGCTATTCGTGGAAAATACGTTTTTACGAATTTTCACTTTTTTTGAGTTTATGTCATACAGCGTTGGGTGTATAGAAAAGTAGCGGTAAGCTTCTTTGTTACCAATCCGATTCTCCACATAAAACGTTTTATAAAATTTCTTTGTAACTATCATTGTTCACCAGTTACACGGAGACAAAAGTTCAATAAAAAATACCAGAAAAGTTCGATAAAAATTACGTAACTGTTACACACTTTTTCTATAGCGAATCGGAAACTCCGTGTATCATGGAAATCACGTGACAACTTGAAATTTCACAAAATCAAAAAATTCCGCCAAATCAATGGGATTTTGGTATGACACGCTTCGAACTCATAACTGTCCCATGTGTGCATGTGTATATGAGTGCGCTCGCGTATAGTGTCTGTATGTCCGACGTAATCGGCTTAAACGGAGAATTGATTATGCAATATCGTTTGAATTACGAAAGTTACTGGGGAAATTCAAATTGGATAAGAATGGTAATTGAATTCATCAATTTCTACCGGGAAATTATACATGTAGCCCGAAAGGAAGCCACACTCGAACCATCGTTGTATTGTTTCTTCATTTACGATACTTGAGGTCATTGAAGATAACGCCGTTAGCGTTGATAATCAGCATAAGGAAGCCGAAATAGCTCAGCTGGGAGAGCGTTAGACTGAAGATCTAAATGTCCCCGGTTCAATCCCGGGTTTCGGCAGTCAATTTTTTTTTTTGCGATTTTTACCAATTCATTTTGCAACTAAACTACGTAAATTACGCAATGTCTGTTGAGGCATTGGGCTGTTGAGTGCGGAAATGTTTTGTCAGTTCACTATAAACTAACTAAGTTGCCTATAAATTATTAAGGATTTATTGTGAAAGAACGGTACATTACATTTTATTCAAAGTATTGTCTCTTGTTCCGCACCCCTTTTCCCCATTCCCCTGGTAGCAATCGGATACCACGTCTGACGAACTCTTCACCTTTCGAAGAAATCCACGAATTTGACCCATCTTTGCATATATTGATACCTTGCGAAATGCTAATTAGACAAATCATATGCCATCGACCGAAATAGGTCGTAAACAGAAGGGCAAGACCTGGTCAAGACAGCGGGTGGTGTAAAACTTCACACTGAAGTGTTTCCGGATAACGTGTCACAGGTGCTGTGACAGGCGGACGAGAATTATCAGGTAGAAAAATAATTTTATCATGTCTAGGGTCTATTCAATTAAGAGCTTCAGCAATGGTTTTACTCGGTTTCAGCTTTCAGCAATCTGGTACCACCAAAGACACCGCGGAAGTTTCTTTCCATGACGATTCGGTTTAGGTGTCGTTGAAGCAGCCCCATGATCTTCTTTTCCATACTTACGGCGGATTTCTCCCAATGTCATATTATAATTTATAATCACGTGTAAAATAATGGCAAATATGATATCAATAAATGGAAAAAAACGCATGGTCAAAAAATTCTAATGCCATGCATGACTTTCTTACATTGCTGTCAACTACATGATTAACTTGTTATTTTATCAGCTAACTTGAAATTGAAATGGGAAGTCATTAAACTCATAGAGGGGAATATGCATGTTTTGTTCTTTGAAAGTATATATATAGTCGCCAATGAGAAAAAATACTAGTGATTTTTTTCGTTATTGTTTTTTTTTCGAATATCGAATATTCAAAATGACTGTTTTTGAAACCACTCGAAAACAGGTCGTCAATGTGACTCGAGCGGAAGCATACAATAGAAAGTAAAGAAACGCCAATTTTGTGACGTCACAAGCGACACATTTGCAGTTTTGAATTGACGAATTTTCTATTATTGATTGAAAAGTATTGAAGAAGGATTGCCATGAATTGCTCTTAGAGTAGTATATCGTTAATTCATTCATAACTTCATTCAATAACTTCACTCAATAATTTCATTCAGTTAATTATGAATAGACTTATGGTTAATTTATCTTCATATACTGTATAAAACAGTCAGATAATTGGCATTAGTATATGTAGCGATAATTACTATTATAATTTTTTATAAATGAATATAAAACGTAAATATGTCAACATCATATGCAACGGAAAATTGAAAATAACACTAATCCATTATATATCCAGATATAGTATGGGAACTATTCCACAAGGGATTTGTCATAAGTGGGGAATATGACAATAGAAATTATGACTGGCGCATTTTTGTGGTGGGCATTCTGATGTGGTAAATTTCGCGTGTTAGCAGTAACAATATTGAATCAACAATGTCTAATTTAACTCCAAAAGACAACAAAAATAAAATTGCTTCCAACAATTGTTATCATTATTGAAATAATGATGTTACGGAAAAACGCTGAAGCTAACCTCAAGTACCATATTGAGGCGTCTTCATGGTTTGACTGCATCAACGAATAAAATGTAAAAAGAATTACCTTGATGAGGAACCCTCGAGAAATCGGAACTTCGACTGATTTCCCAGTCTTGATGAACTGATGCGTTAACGATTATTGAGGACTCCAAGGTTAAAGAGGACGAAGCTACATCTACGATATTTAATCCACCATCTTCTTCTTCTTCTTCTTCAATTTTTATGGCACTATGTTGCCTTGCGGCTGTTATCCCTCTAGAGAGAGCTGTCTCTCTATGTGGACGTTTCTGGGGTTGGCTGACGATATTGTCATCAGCCGGTGTGGTAGATAGGTGACGTCATATGACGCCAATAGTAGCGGGAGATTGTTGTTGGAGAACGACGGGAATTGTTCAAAATTGCTATTAGTTATCGGAACGCCAATAAACAGAATAACTTTTTTACTTGTACTGGGAGAGGAAGGAATGGAATGTAATGGGGAAGAATAATCTCGTTTGTGCGTGTACACCAGTATAAACTCAAAAGAATACAATGAGGTTGGCCGGTGAAGAATTTACGAAGGAGTGGCGCCACGGGCAACTTTCTTGCCGGAAGTCACATGAAGATAGCGTGGATATGGGCCTCTTTGTTACATAACTAATATTTTTGAATGACGATATGGCCATAAAACGGAACGTACGCCGGGACATAGTGAACAATGCCAGAAGTTTTATTTTCAATGGATTGCAATTTATTGCCAATTTCGTCACTTAAACACAAAATAAACGATACAGATCGCCCTATAACTATGTAGTTGAAATGTACTAAAGTTTTGAACCTAAAGCATTTCCATCTATCTATATATACTGCCAACAACTGATGACAGATGGCACCGAGAGAATTTGTCTGTCGCTACCGGTAAAATTTTATGCAATTATCAATAACGCATTATAGATTAGTGATTGATTGATTTTTACTTGTATGTTCCCATATTTTTTTTCGGATGCGTAAATTTTTGAATTTTTTTTGTCCTAAGTATTTGTTTCTCATTGGGCAAACACATCAAATACATAAAACACTCAACCTTCGGGAACAATTCAGTAGTTTGAGGTGAAACGGTTGTAAACTCTGGAGAGGTTTCATATATATATTCAATATACAAACTTTACGCATACGGAACGTAACTCGCATCTACCGTGAAATCTGTTTCAAAAATTGAATACATACACATTGCACATATTTCTCATGTGTATGAATGGACTGAGCAACTGTATGAGTCAATTTAGATATATGTTCAAAATACCATCCGTCTTCTACATATAGGGCATTCCACGCCAAATTTACAACTTTGAAGCCTGACCTAGTGTAATTCAGGGCATATATTTTTTTCTCGATGCTAGGTTGGTGAAAAACGTATACTATGTTTTTCCCGATTTTTCTTCGTTAATTAACGTTTTTTAAATAAATTTTCCGAGTCAATTCTCAGTTGCCTAAATGTAAAAATCTGAAAAGAAATGACAATAAACGGGATGTACGTGTGACCCTCGATGGGTCGGATCATGAACTTCCCGATGTGTTAGTCTGTGTGTGTGCGCGCGTGTATTGAAATTTTTGGGATCAATTAAACGTAATTGCCTTGATTATGAGTGTTACAGAAAAAATCATACAACCAAAAATGTATGTTCCTGTATGGGGAACAACTTTTATTTAAACTTTGCCGTCTAACTCTTACTCTTCGTGTGATAGAGCGATATAAACAATTAAAATTGTTAACCAGTGATATGTCCTGAGCTATGGACGTTATGAAAAGTAATTAAAAATTATGTGCATATTTTTGTATAAGCAATAACATCCATTATACACTTTTTCTGCTATCTGTAACGGTTCTCGCAATAGAGCGGTTTAATGGCTATTTTTACACGAAGAACAATATTTGTTCAGCCCTTCCTTCAGTTTTCAACAAGTGATGCTAACAAGTGATAAAGAGTAAAAATGGTACAGAGGATTTTT